>OW569414.2:76876622-79376622 GCA_937662695.2 Halyzia sedecimguttata
AAAATTTGAATTCAAAAAAAATTCCTATGAACCAATTCCAAGCTGTCCAAGTGTAAATTTGACATTTGACACATAAAGGACGGAGCACAGAACTACATGAAATAGAATATTCAGACCTATTCTGTTCGCGCATAGCAATATTGCTAAGAAAAAGATATTGCTACCACAGCAAGATCCGAAATATTGCTATTCTGGTCATCGTTTTTGAGCAATATGATCTGTCATTTTGATAAACATATTGTTATCCACATTGCTATCTCAGCAACCTCAAAATAGTACTTGCTAAGAGCATAACAAGATTTGGAATATTGCTGAGAACCACTTTTTTCTTCCAAGAAATCGAAAATATTGAAAATAGGTAGGTACTTTGATAAATATAGGTATATACATAATCGTATATATTTATTAAAGTTACTTTAAAATACTTAATTTCAAGGGAATTTCTAAGACTTAGGTTTAACACTAACAACCCCTTCTATTCGTAAACAGAAAAGTTCATAAACTATTCAACATCAATAAGAGGCTGAGAGAATTTTATTCATATATTTATTAGTTCATGAGCAAACTAGGATAGATACTGTTTCTTTTATGTTAGAGGCGTTCGAAGACTGATCGACTGGATGAAATAAATAAAATAAACTATTAATGCAGCCTTAGTAAAAAGATGACTGCCTTTGATTTCATTGAAGAGACGAGGGTATTTTATTCATTTATTTATGTGTTCATCAGCAATCTATGAGATTTACTGCTTCTTTTAAGTTAGATATGCATTCGAAGACTGACCGACTGGATGAAATAAATTCGATAAACTATTAATTCAGCCTTAGTAAAAATATGACTGCCTTTGATTTCATTGCAGAGCCGAGGCTACTTTATTCATTTATTTATTTGTTAATGAGCAAACTATAAGATATACTGCTTCTTTTAAGTTAGATATGCATTCGAAGACTGACTGACCGGATGAAAAAAATTAAATAAACTATTAATTCACTCTTACTACGAAGATGACTTCTTTTGATTCAGTTGAAGAACTGAGGGAATTTTTTCAGGAGAAAACTAGGAGACATACTGTTCCGTTTAACTTGTGCATTCGAAGTCTGACTGAAAACAGGAAAAAATGAAAATTTAATATTTGTTTGGGTGTTTGCAAGTCTTCAATTTTTGGTCATGGTAGCGGTTACCAAAATTCGATATGTTTCCTGAAAATGTGAAAATTGATCAGTAACTCCATCTTGTTAGTTTCATGAATAAAATACAAATACAGTTTTTTTTTGGCTTTCGTGACATTTATATATTTTTGGTTAGGAATTAAGAATTGGTTGCGTGCAAGTTTGACAGTTGACTGGGTCTGGAGGTAAAACAAACCTTTGTTTACTTTTATGAGTTCGACATTTTTGACGATTTTGGAGAAAATTTACAAGTTGGAATAATTGTGTTGCTGTGGAATTAGTGAACAATCATGCCTTCATATTGTGTTGTTGTGAAATGCAACAAAAATGCCGCTAAAAACGACGGAATACGATTTTTCAGGTAGATGTTGTTGGTTTCAAATTTCAGTTTTTGCATTTTTAATCCATTTTCAGAATTCCATCTGCCAAGGGTAGGAATAATAAGGTTTGTGTAACCTCGCAGAGAAGGCAAGCAGCATGGATTCAAGCCATCAAGCGAGAAGACTGGTCTGACAATCTCACTAAATATGGTAGAGTTTGTGGCAGACATTTCCACTCTGGTAAAGAAATTAAGTTGAATTTATGTATTTAATTTGGTTCGTATATTTCAGTGAATGATTCAATGATGAAATTTTCATGAAAAAATAGTATTTTATCATGCACATTTTAATAAATATTACTTCCTGATATTGTAGGGCAGCCAGCTGTCTTGACGGATGAAACCCATCCAGATTGGGTACCATCTGTTGAAATGGGATATGACACTATACGTGGTAATATTCTAAATAGCGCTGTATGTGACCGATATAAAAGGTTGCAAAATAGATTACAGGTATTTCATATGAACGAATCAGACACCTTGTTCTGCTCAGAGATGATCTGCTAACCGAAGAATGGAATTTTTTTTTTTGCTTTTTGTTTCAGGATGGATATTATTTTTTTAAGCTGCTTCTTTTTTTAAGGCTGCATGGCATTGGTTATTCCTTTAGATGATAAATTAACTAGAATTTTTACAGAATAATACTCCGTCAACATCTCTTGGAGATGTTTCCACTATCAATGAGGCTGAAAACGTACAGACTCAAGCAGAAAGATTTGAGAGCCAAACAGAAAGTTTGGAATTTAATCTCCAGAAAGCCCGGGAAGAAATTGATAAATTAACAAAAGAGTTGAATTACTTAAAATTAGATGAGGAATATCTGAAACAAAACGATGAAGTGGTTTTATACTACACGGGATTTCCTCAATTTATATATATTGAAAATATCTTCCAAATTATCGAACCGTATCTTGTTTCCAGCAAGTTATCAAAATTTCAACAATTTTTACTGACTATGATGAAACTCCGGCTCAATCTACAATATTCGGATCTTGCACATAGATTTCAATGCCATAGGACTACAGTTGCAAGAACCTTTGAAAGGATAATCGAAATTTTGTATGGTTCATTAAAGTTTTTGATAGTTTGGCCATCGAGAGAAGATATACAGCTGAACATGCCTCGTTGCTTTAAAAATGTTTTTGGAGACAGAACCACAGTAATAATTGATTGTTTCGAAGTTCTGATACAGAAATCCTCAAATCCAGAAGCTGCTGCAAAGACTTGGTCACATTATAAGCATCACCATACCATGAAATTTCTGATCGGAATATCGCCTCAAGGTGCAATAATGTTCATATCTAATGCTTACGGAGGACGGGCAAGTGATAAGTTTATTGTGGAAAATTCAGGCTTTTTGGATAATCTCATCAGAGGGGACCTAATCTTAGCTGACAGAGGTTTTGCAATTGATGATTCTGTGAATATCTACTGTGCTGAGGTTAGGTACCCTTCATTTATGAACCACAGGAAACAGTTGAGTGCTGTGGATACTGAAACCACCAGAAAATTGGCAAGTGTCAGAATCCATGTGGAGAGAGTTATTGGGCTTCTAAGGAGGAAATATAGGATATTATCTGAAGAATTTCCTATACATGCAATGAAAAAAGGAGATGAGGACTACGCACTTATTGATAAAATTGTCGTTGTCACTTCAGTATTCCTAAATTTATGTCCCGGAATAATACCTCTGGATTAGACGTGTCTTCATATTTTATTTTATTGCATAAACGATTGCATCTTTTCTGATTGGAATGTTATTATCAATTATTAGTCAATAAAACTTATAAAATTAGCTTTAGAATGCTCGTACAGTAATAGTTGCTTGATTGTTTGTAAGAAATATTACTAATCATCCTTAATTTTTGTATATATTTTCTTGCCTGTTTATATATGTTTTCTTGCCTTTTTGGCGCTCTAGTTCCTCGGAACTGAGTGCTTATCAATTTGCTCAAATGTCTGTAATTTTCGAATTTTTGGCTGAAAATGGTCTCAAATGATTTGGTTCGACTCACTGATCAAGAATCCGAGGGCGAAATCGATTCTGTCCGGCCGTAGGCACGATAACTTTCGAACGAGTTAGAGGATTGAAATTTGCAAGGTGGGTTTGGAGCGTAAATATCTCGGCTAAGTTCGTTAGTGGGCAAAATCCATCAAGCGGTTTCGGAGTTATGGCCGATTTTAGTAAAACACATTTTTTATGAATATTTCCTAAACCGATCACTCGATCTATCTGAAATTTAGCATCAAATTGTAGAATCATGACCTTCATACGTATGTGAAGTTTTGTACTGACCAGGTTACCGCAAAGTGTAAAAAAAAAATTTTGAAAATTTAAAAAAAATTTTTTTACGATAACTCTCGAACGGAATGAGCTAGGCAGTTGAAATTTACAGAGTAGGTTAGGGAGATTAATATATCGGTTGAGTTCGTTATTGGGCAAAATAGGCCAGATGGTTTCGGAGTAACGAAAAATAATTTTTTTTTCAAGTAACAAATTTCAAATTCAATTTTTATTTAAGATGCAGTTTTACCATAAAAATCCATTGATATCATTCTCAACTCCAACAAGCTAATACTTTCGGAGATATGATTTTTCGAAATTTCAATAATGAATCGTACTTCTATGTTTTCACAGAATGTTATAATTATTCTATCTAAGCTTCATTATATGATCTGTGTTCATACTCGAACATGTTATCCTGTTCTATAAGAGAGAGTCAAATTCATTTCAGCTATTTTAATTTGATTTCTTCCATGGCGCAGTTCTCATTCTCAGATTGCTCATTTAATCTTGATAAATAAACTATTATTTGAATTGATTTTCCTTTATGATGCAGTTCTATCATAAGAATACATTGATATAATTCCCAACTCTGAGAAACCAATACTTTCGGAGATATAATTTGTTATATAAGTGTTTATATATATTTTCTTGCTTTTTTATGAACCTCTACCATAATATTTCACGAACTGACCAAGGACAAATACTGGTGTATCAATCTGTCCCTATTGCAACTGACAAATTTTCTTCAAACTATGTATTATTTTTCATCTCGTTATAACATAATCAATTTATTTTCATAGTTCACTTTCTGAAATAAATGATTCAACCATTATAAATGTTTTATTTCCAATAATGATAATAATATACATGGTGTCAGAAAAATGTATACATTTCATTTTCATGAGGAAAGGAGTAATTCATTTTTGTTTTCATTAGCATTACCAATTATTATACTGATCCTCCTGGGTCTTCCACAAGGAGACCCCTCATAAGCTCCAAGAGCTTGCCCTGAGTTAGGAGAACCAGTTGTGTTCTGTGTAGGCTTTGTTAATGTGTCCTTACGCCACCTTAGGCACAGCACTGTTAATTTTTGACCCAACAGCGAATGGTGGCGATTACCGTGACTAGAAAATTTCTTTCCTAGCCTCGGAATTGAACTTGTGGCTTTCGCTCCCAAGTCGATTACTCTACCACTGAGCCAATCGCACTATTACTTCTATAGATATGATTTTGACGACTTTTTTCCACAGGTAGTAATAAATCCATTATCTACAAACTGAAAGGAGCATAATGAAAAAAAATGAGAGTGACATAACTATTCACTATCATATTAATCACAAATTAGGGGGAATTCCATGTTACATGTAGCCGAGTTTCATTCTTAATATATTGAAAACAGTTAACGGAAAGTCTTTGAAAAAAAAAAGGAAATATCACAATTGTTAATTATACATAAAATGTATTAGTTTATATAATTCTGTTAATCATTCAATATACTTTTACAAGAGTCACATATCCATTTTTCAACAGGGATTTCTGACAATCCTACACAATTGAAGTGATACCACTCTATTCCACAATGGCCAGACTCGCAGGCTATCATTGGACTTTTTTTGTCATCTTCCTGTTGGCATAGACAAAATAGAGCGGGAGTAGTTCTACTGGGTCCTGGCTGTGATTTAGTGAAATATTTACCCAGAGCTTCTGGAAGAATTACTTTAAAAAAAAAATCCTTTGCCTTACTGCTTTCTCTCTCCCAAAAACCTTCATCGAAAGGAACCATACAGTAGGCAAAATCTTTTTTACTCCAAACAACAAAATGACAAGTTTTCACACCTGTCAGAGCCAACTGCATTTGTATTTGGTAGAAATATTCATGATCTTCTTTTAGGGATAATTTTCCATCTCTCTGAATCATGTAAGTTTCCTTTTTAATTAAATCGGTGACCCCTGTGGATCTAGCACAATAGGGACATTTGATTTCAATAACACTAGTACCACAGCAATCACATGTAACGAGCCCATCTGGAGATGCACCAAAATACGGATACAATGGATTTATGAAAAATCCAATGGGTTCACTTTGAATATTTTGATGTGTTTTACCGAGCTCTTTCAATAAATCATCTTTGGCAATATTTTCATGTTGGCAACCATAATCTAAAGCTCTAATTTTTGATCTGTGGGATACTGGATAACACAGTGATTTTATCAGAGAAATAGATGGTTTTTCGATTTTTGTTCTACAACACTTTTTGAAATTAGATGCGGTGACTCTTCCTGCCCGATAAGTGTACCATGATTGGCACTTCGATTGTTCTCGAGTTTCTTCCTCAATTAGTTTGCACTCTTCATGGGTCAAAGATATGTCAACCTTTTCTCCTACAAAAAAATTTTTCTCATTTTTCTCGATGAAGAAATTAATGAATAATCAACTTACCTAATTCTTGCAGTGCTAATAATGTCAAATTTTCATAGTCATCTCGGTAAATATTCATCATGTGGAACTTCTCCTTCGATTTTGACTTCTCTGCCAGTGATTCCGAAAATGGTCGGATTATGGTATGGAGGACTGCTCCTTTGGACTTTGTCAAGCTCATCAATAAATTCATTTTCTCCTCCTCAGAAATAGGAGGTATATCTGATGTTGCTGCTTCTCTTTTGTAAATTGGTTCATCTTCACTTAATTTCAATCGCTTAGGATTCGATAGATTCAAATTTAAAACCCTACAAGGCTCAGCAGGTTTATTAGTGGGTGGCATCCAAAAGGCTTTTTTCCCTGTTGATGTAATTTGTTCTTGTTTTTGCATTATATCATCTATTGAAAATAACACAGCAGCCACATGAGAACAAACCTCTCCTAAACCTGCTATGCAATCACAGTGGGCACTAAGAACAGTGCCATTTTCAAGACAAATAATCCATGGAGTTAATAATTTTTCATTCATCCTTTGAGAGTGCATCACCTGAAATAAAAATCGAAAATAAGTAATCAGTATTTCTATATGTAAGATGTTTACCTTTCCAATGACTAAAATATGTGAATTTATGTGCTTCACACATACTCGTTTAACCCATCCACAACTTGCAAAATTGTATGCTTCCAAACTCTTGTATGCTTTCATTTCCATCATTGTGAAAGCACTCTTCGTTTCCACTAAATAATTAACTATGTCAGGATACATAATTTTCGGAAAAACACTAATATCTGTCGATAATTCTTCAACCTTAAGAAGATACGGATCGATGCCCAATACCGAAATTTTCTCATCGTAACGTTTTCGATGAATATCATCTAAAGTCGAATAATAGTTCATCAGGTCCATGCTTAAAATATTTCACTCGAAACACAAATTCAAACACTAAAAACTCAAAATTTGCTTGGAATAAACGCTCTTAACCACCGTAAACAAAGCGGGAAAACGGTTTGTTTTACCTCCAGACCCAGTCAACTGTCAAACTTGCACGCAACCAATAACCACCGAAAAACGGACGAAATGATGGGTTACGTGCAGTTCTGACAGTTGACACGACATTGGAGGACCAACAAAACAGGAATTAGCACTGTTATTTGTTGTTTTGCTCATATTTCTCCTAATTTTTGAATGTTATATCAAGTTATATGCTGTTTACGAATTTTATGTAGTGTAATGAATATCTCATAAACGTTATTTGATCCATAAAAGGGGTAAATATTGCGAAAAAAATAGTATTTCATAGGTAAGAATGCTAATATCTTCCTTATCTGAACAGTTTGCTCATTTCCATGTTTTCAGGTACCTTGTAATCCAATTTATATTTGTAAATAATCATGATGGATTATAGTGATTACTCTGAAAAACATTCTGAGAGTGACAAAGAGGTCTATATCGATCAAATTTCCATCATTGGTGGTTCGTTTAGATCCCTTATACTATCAGGAAGCAGAAGTGTTCAACAAAAGTTGATGACTTTACGAAAATACTGTACCCGGACATTTTTATGCACCTTGTGGTTACCAAGGACAAATATACTTCAGATTATATGAGTTCTAATAAAAGTTTGGAGGCTTATAATCAGACAGCATGTGGATGGGTGTGGAATATCTCCATAATAAAGACTGGCAATCATAGTTTGATAATTGCAAAGGTATAGGTTGAACAATCATCTTCAAATTCATATATTTCACTATAACTATGATGGATTTATTTGAAGAAAAGTATTTGAATATATCATCGAAGGAATTGCAGGATATCGGTAAGCCCCAATCTATCAAACTTTTAGTTCTTAAAATTTGATACTTGTTGGTGATTTTTATCTTATGTGTGCTGTTGAATTTATTAGTGGCAGTAATGAATGATTCTTCAAGGATATTATATGAATGCAGCTTCTATCAACGTTAGTAAAATGATTTATTTATCAATATTTTTCAGGCAGAAGCATCAATTTGACAGTGGTTGAATCTAAATCTATTGTAATAGAAAGCAGGGAGCAGTTGAATATCAAGAATTGGTTTTAAGCATGTGTAGGATTAAGAAGTATTTCACAGTGACAATGGGTTATTCATGCTCGTCATTACAATGATTTTTGGTAATAGTTTAAACTGAAGCAATCATATTTAAAAAAATTTACACTAATATTAATAGAGTAAAAAACACATTGTATTCTTTATAATTTATTTACAACATTCATCATGTCTAAGCAGTTCTGTTTAAATAAATTAATCTACAATATATTATACATTTTGCTTTGTAACAGCCTTATTCTCGTTTTTGTTCGCTTGGTTTGGACCTAGCATCAAAGTTGGGAAAATTAAATTTATTCATCACGAATTAACTACATTAGATTATAAAAAATAACAGATAAATTACATACACAATCATATTCTATAATGGAATCCAATCAGGATGATTTTTATCGGACAAATCTGCTGGCTTACCTAGTGAAAACATGGTGTACAATTTTCTATATTCTAACATGAGAAACAAATCAAAATTTTATTTCCTTTCATATTTGAAAGAAAACGTGTCAAATACATCATACCAAATTTGAGTTTCGAAGCTGTTAAGTCGAATCTCTTCAGCGGAGGAATCCATAAATCTCTGGTTTTTACTGAGGTAACAAATTTTGCGAACTTTATCAAAAACTGATGAAATCCTTTCAATAAAGAAATCAAATTAATTGAGAAATTCATAAAATTTATAATGAAATATTATAGATTCATACATTACTATTCATGCAGCTAACTAAGTGAAACATTTTTATATGTACCTATAATTATACAGAATTGACAAGCTGGAAAGTGTTATTTGTCTTCTAAATTTTCCACAGTTTCCAATCGTAGTGACATACTAATGCAATAGAATTCTTGCCTTTGAAAACAATATACCTAGTTCTTTCTTATAATCTCTCAAGGTGATCGGTTAAGTTCAGCTCTACATCATAGACCTTTAAATTAGGTCTATGCTCTACATTCATACAAGATTCAAATTGAAACCAAGATATTAAAATAGATCTATACCTTACTCACTTACTTACGCACTTTCTGCATATAAATTTACGTGAAAAATGTGATATTTGTACGTTTTTTAGTTCGCCCTTGCTACTGCAGCTCATGAACTTGCAAAAATTTGGCATTTTATTACTAAAAATTAATGTTTATGGAACAAATAAAGATAGCAAAATATTCACTTCACTTCATAAACAGCAATTCAATTGATATAACACTCACAAATATCTAAAAATCCAGGAAAATAAGAGCAAAACAAACAATAACAGTACTAATTCCCGCTTTGTTGGTCCTCCAATGTCGGTCAACTGTCAGAACTGCACGTAACCCATTATCAATTAAGGTTAGATTCTTCTTCTAATTCACATAAAAGTCATGAATTACAGTGTTGTCAGCTCTAAAATCAATGAATTTTGACCTACTTCATAGCAATATTGCTGGGAGAAAATTGATAACCAACATTGCTATAACAGTCCGAACAGAATACGTAATACGATAGTCATATTGTTAAAAATTAGGAGGATAGCAATATGACTTGAATAGCAATGTTTATAGCAATACGCAAACAGAATAGGTCTGATTATATTATTCTTATACTGTGTTATTATCACAGATCACGAATTTGCTCGCGATTTTGTCTTACCTGTCGTATTGAATTCACCTTTCCAGTCTTTCTACCGTTCTGTACAGGGATCAGGGGCCCTATTCCGAGGTCGACATTGCGAACGATTATCATTCGTTTTCGTAATCATCACGAACGTTCACTCGTTTTGCTATTCTCAACTGACAGATGATATGATTTGGTGAGACGAGCGCTCGAAATTCTAAACGAGTGGTATATAGCACTCGTTTTCGGAAGAAATTCCACTATTTCCACTCGCATTCAGTTATCAGTTGATTATTATGCAAGCCTCTACACATTTTGTAACCTCAAATCTGTTGTTGGTAAACTATGTTGGTAAATAAGTTGTTATTTTTACGGTGTAATTAACAAATCTGTTCAGTAAAAATAATTAAATTGTCAGAATTATTATCATATTGCAAATTGTCGATGTTTTAAATAAACCAGAAATATCGAATAGATTTGTTAGATTCCCACAAACATTGGCGGAATTGAATAGTAGGTAAAGGCAAAGGTATAGGTATTGATATTTTAGAATATTGCAAAATTATTTAAGTTTATTAATATTTTTATATTCAATGAAAATTCGACTTCCCTGGTGTAATAGGTTGCATAGGTTGCACACAATGCAATATTTCCACCTAAAATTGAAGATTCAAATTACCCAAAACACACTATGTTAATCGAAAAGGATATACCTGGGTAGGTTGCTGTAGTTATGCATTGAACGAAACGATGGCGAAATAGATGACAATGAAAACGAAGTGGACATGGGTAAAATCATCCTACATTTTCGTTATTTAATTAATCAATTAGTTCATTCCAGAAATGTAACCGGAAGGAATTGATGAAGAAGTGGCTGGGGGGCAACAAAATCCGGAGCTGATTTCAGAAAGAATTCAGAGGAATACAATTATACGTTTAGTTTTTCGTTGAATTGTAAAAGATACACTATGAATAAATAGATATAGATTTCTCTTCCAAAAAAATGTATTTAATTCTAAAAAATAAATCACAACCATAAACAAAACATCATTCAACAATGCCTTAGTAGAATACAACTTGAAAAAAAAAAGTATTCAATATGAAGTTCTGAATAATCTCACAACATCTAACAACAAAAAAAATATTTCACTGTGTCTACGTAGAATAAAGGGATCAGAAATAAAAGTATTCAATAACCAATACTAGAGAATATATCACAGTAAACAAAAAATAATGTCTATATAACAAATATCCAGTTTGGAATAGAAAAATTAACGAAAAACCGCTGTAGCTTCAGTGAAATTAGTAATCATTATTAATTAAAATTGTTTATTTGGCAAGTGTTGCAGAACATCCATAAATTTTTGTGACCGTATCACTTATACACTCTAAGGACGCATACATTGTAATTTTTCCCCCAAAAATTGGTAAAATAAATCCAATATTTTCATTATTTAACTAATCAGTTAATTCACTGGAATGTGAAGGAATTGATCAGGAAGTGGCTAGTAGGCAACAAAAACCAGAGCTGATTTCATGAAGAATTTAGAGGAATATAATTATATGTTTAGCTTTTCGTATAATTGTAAAAGACACGCTATAAATAAATAGATATTGATTTCTATTTGAAAAAAATGTATTTCATTCTAAAAAAATATATCACAACAATAAACCGAAAATGATTCGACAATTTGAGTGGAATAAAACTTTCAGAAAAAAAAAGTATTCGATATACAATCTCTCTAGATTTTGTTCTTGACCCAAGACCTGTCTGAAGAGGTGTAATAACCCTTAATCCTTGTAAAATCTTTCAATATTATATTGCAAAACTTTCTCCAAGTTTTCCATTCTTTTTTTGGTCCAGGAATACTATTTAACATTGTACTCAGTTCCTCTTTCATAGGTATTCCGAAGAAAATTCTGTAGTAAATTTCCCGCTTAATAACTGAGACTTACATTTTAGGAAATTTATAATTACTTTTTTCTTATCGAAGCAAACAGAAAAAACCAAATAAATCACTCAAGTTCAACAAACAATAAAATATCGTTTTGATTTATGAAGAAGCGCGCCAATAACATATACATAACACATTCAAATCTCAAATGTTACTATGTTGCCAAGTCTTCAGACGACACGAATTCGTTTCAGTCATCGGTCATTGCGAAGGGCACATGAGAATAGCAATATAAACTATCGTTCGCAATTACCACCGTTCGTTTTCGTCACGAGTGGTCGAAAACGAGTGAAGTTCAGAATAGAGCCCCTATTCTGTTTGCGTATTGCTATAAACCTTGCTAGTCAAGTCATATTGCTATCCTCCTAATTTTTAACAATATGGCTATGGTATTACTTATTCTGTTTGGACTGTTATAGCAATGTTGGTTATCAATTTTCTTCCAGCAATATTGCTATCAAGTAGGTCAAAATTCATTGATTTTAGAGCTGACAACACTGTATTTCATGACTTTTATGTGAATTAGAAGAAGAATTTAGCCTTAATTGATAAACATTTCGTCCGTTTTTCGGTGGTTATTCGTAATTCCTAACCAAAAACTGCCAAAATAATGTTAATTGTCACGAAAGCGAAAAACGAACTATTTTATTTATTATTATTATTATTATTATTATTATTATACTGATCCTCCTGGGTGTTCCACAAGGAGACCCCTCATAAGCTCTAAGAGCTTGCCCTGAGTTATGAAACTAACAAAATGGAATTATTGATCAATTTTCAGGAAACACATCGAATATTTGTAACCGCTACCATGACCGAAAAATTGAAGACTTGCAAACACCCAAACAAATATTAAATTTTATTTTTTTCCTGTCTTCAGGCAGACTTCGAATGCACAAGTTAAACGGAACAGTATGTCTCCTAGTTTTCTCCTGAAAAAATCCCCTCAGTTCTTCAACTGAAAAAAAAGAAGTCATATTCGTAGCAAGGCTGAATTAATAGTTCATTTAATTTTTTTCATCCAGTCAGTCAGTCTTCGAATGCATATCTAACTTAAAAGAAGCAGTAAATCTCATAGTTTGCTCATCAACACATAAATAAATGAATAAAATACCCTCGGCTCTTCAATGAAATCAAAGGCAGTCATATTTTTACTAAGGCTGAATTAATAGTTTATTTAATTTATTTCATCCAGTCGATCAGTCTTCGAATGCCTCTAACATAAAATAAACACTATCTATCCTAGTTTGCTCATGAACTACCTAATAAATCTATGAATAAAATTCTCTCAGCCTCTTATTATTGAGGTTGACGTTGAATAGTTTATGAACTTTTCTGTTTACGAATAGCAGGGGTTGTTAGTGTTAAATCTAAGTCTTAGAAATTCCCTTGAAATTAAGTATTTTAAAGTACTTTTAATAAATATATACGATTATGTATACCTATATTTATCAAAGTACCTACCTATTTTAAATATTCTCGATTTCTTGGAAGAAAAAAGTGGTTCTCAGCCATATTCCAAATCTTGTTATGCTCTTAGCAAGTACTATTTTGAGGTTGCTGAGATAGCAATGTAGATAACAATATGTTTATCAAAATGACAGATCATATTGCTCAAAAACGATGATCAGAATAGCAATATTTCGGATCTTGCTGTGGTAGCAATATCTTTTTCTTAGCAATATTGCTATGCGCGAATATTAGGTCTGAATCAGACCTATTATCTTGTCTTTTGAATAAAGAACCACAGGAAGGAGCATTTGTATACCCTTCTGTGCAAAAAAGTGTGACGGAAACGGCCATGTCGCACATATTAGGTCCTTTCGTTTGCATAGTAGCCATAGAGAAATAGAAGGAAGAGAGAGTTCGATTGCCTCAGTGTTGCCAGATTCTTTTTATCAAATTTCTTCAATTTGTCCTCAAAAATTCTTCATATTTCTGCAGTGGTGTGTAACGTTATTTTGGAGTACCTACCTACCCACTGTTAATAAAGTTAAAAACTTCCCCAATCGGGCCAATCCCCTGTTTGACCTGTTTCACACTGCAATATTTTTATTTTGCTACTGCAAGCACCATCTTGAGGCCGATAATTTCAAGTCGTAGCTAAACCATTTTACCGAAAATGTCAGAACGCATACGAAATGAGTAAAATTGTTCCAAAAATATGTGAATTTCAAAAATTCTTCATATTTTAATGGTTTCCCTGAAATATTCTTCTTTTCTTCATCAGCTCTTTTTGGAGGCTAAAATTCTGCATATTGAAGAAAATTCTGCATTTCTGGCAACACTGGATTGCCTACTAAACAGGGGCGGCAAGGAATCCAGCTGGGTTTGGTGTAATTTTTATTTATTTGTATACCGTGGTGGTATTGCGAAGGGCGCATGCGGGCATTTACCCGCGCTCTTTGAATTTATTAGTAGTGTGATACTGATTCAACTGATTTCATTTACATAAATCACTTCGTTCACTACTGATTCAACTGTTTTTAGTTACATAAATCACAAAGTGATTTATATAACTTTAGTTGAATCAGTACTGAACGAAGTGATTTATGTAAATAAAATTAGTTGAATCAGTACGAAAAAAAATTGTTATTGAGCCTCTGAAAAAAAGGAAGGAGAAGAGGAAAAAAAAGTACTTTGATCAATTTGTTTATATTTGAACAATTGTTCGATAACATAATAAATAAAATATAAATCTTATATAATTTTTCATTGAGGTATAAAATAGTCAATGATTATTATATTAATTATACAATAATTTTTATGCATAACAGTATAAGTATTAAACAATCAATTCATGAAAATATATTGTGTAAATAAATTCACTTGGCAATGCTCCGAAGGACAGGGATTTATCCATCATATCTGCAACAGTTTGACTTAAAGTTTTGGCAGCTATAGATACTTTCATTTCATATCCAGGATATTGTTTCAAATTGATATATTCTTTACGTATTTTGGGTGCCAAATAAAATTTTCTTGTTTAATCTAAATCTAAATATTGTTCAACGTAACATGATTTTGCAATTTCATGGTTATCAAACTGAATATTATATTTGAGGAAAGTATTTCTTGTTGATTTTAGCAGATGAGGGGGATCGAATAAGCGAAAAAATTATCATTTAGGCTAAAGTAATAATCAGTTCTACCTGTTTGAGTATTACAAAGTTGTCTGATTGCTGCTCGATTAGTTGTCCCCTGGTCATAAACAGTCCCCATTACCTCCAACCTAATGCTTTGGACAATTTCAACTATTTCGAACAATAAATGCTTCAGATCTGCTGTCTGTACCTCTGGTAAAATAAAAACCCAGATGTTGGTTGGCCAAATCGCTCCTACGTCCCAGGGAACCCAAATCAACCAATCCAACAATTTTATCAGTTACCCGACCCAGCACATCTTGCTTTAAGAAAGTTATTCCATCAAAATCAACTGTATAGCATTTGTTCTAAGCACCAAGTTTGATGTAAGTTTAACAAGGTTTATTAATATCTATTTATTCAAACCCACATCAATAGGACTGCCTTGCAAAACTTTTTGTATAGTGTTAGATTGTTATATTGTAGTTAGATTTTGACAGAAACAATGATTTTCTAAGTTTACCTCTAATTTTCTGTTGGGATCTACACACATTATACAACTTACTTTTCCTAGGTGTAAGATTCTTCATCCTACTTTCACCCCTATGCCCTAGAATGCTAGTCCTTCCTCTGACCTGAAAGTACCTCGTATGAAGGACCAGCAAGACTTTCTCCTACGCTTGCGGTTTCAGAAGTAGCAGCGTATTCAGATTCATCATTTATGTTTACTGGCAGAGCAAATTTGGTCAGCCTACCTATTGTTGTAGAAGTAAAAGCAGATTCCTCAAAGTGATCTTCACATAAGTATTGCCTCGTGTTGGTTTTTGATAAATTCATGATGGCAAACAACTGCTGTCTTCTTGGTGGGCATTTCTCAGGAAATTTAGTTTGATAGTTCCTATTATAAATATTATAATATCAATCTTCACTAGTTTTGGCATTGATCTGAAAGAAACATTTAATCAACAAGCATATAAAATTGTTCTTCAGTGAAGTTATACTAATAACAGTATTAAACATACACTAGGGGGTCTATAAACAATTATAATATCACATAAAGTGTTAAATTATTATAAAACTATGCTTGATCTCATATTTTGTATACAATTATTAAATTTGTAGCATAATTTTCGAAATATATTTTCATCATTGAACACTTCACAGGAATACGTGAAATTACTTACCACTCCAAAATGTAAAAATGGTGAATTCAGTTCTCTATCATTATATCAATCTTCACTAGTTTTAGCATATTATATCTGAAAAAAATTATTTAATCAACAACAATACAAAATTGATCTTCCTTTTACAGGGAAGTTATAGCATACTATGTCAGTATAAAATTTAGAAAGGGAGTCTTTATCCATATCCAATGTATAATATAAACAAAAACGAGAACGTTTTTGAACAAACTTACCCAGAGTCTCAGAGATATCTTCTGTTCGAAAGCACAATCTCCATAACAAAAACAAACGCCATTTTAAATAATACATTTCAAGTTCCCGTTCTATTGATTAACGGAGAAAGAGAGGAGATATTCTCCTCTCTGTTGGAAACCAGCTGGATTCTTCGCATTCCACAAACTTGCCGCCTGGAATGCGGGCTATCTGGCGGTCTCTCTATTCTATTGTCTCTGATAGTAGCACTTTCCTAGTATTCGTTTGCGTATGCGACTAGAGACAGGGACATGAAGGTTGGAATCAGCCAATCAGAGAAAACACAGTATGGCGGTAAAATTTGAATTTCGAAACGAAAGTGTAGTTTACTAGACTGATCGATCTGTGGTACCACATAGTATTTTATCTTAACTTTTATTAATTTTGTTGTAACCAAAGACTGTCTTCCTTATTTATGAAGAAAAATTTGTTATTCATATATTTATAGCATAAGTAACATACACAGTGCGCGTCAAAATTATGGAACAAATTCATTTTCTCAGAAGAAAAATATTTGGCAACAAAATCCTGAAACTGTTTAATTTTTGTTTCACTTTTACCAAATTTTTATGCATTTTTGAAGCATTTTTGTTTCACTCTGTGCCATCCCCATAAACCCTCTAAATTTTTTGAATAGGGAAAGTGGGTCATGTGGTACATTTTTGCAAGGTCTTTGTATCTTCTTTACGAGTGCAGAAATTTCAAGAAAAAAATTTCTTTCTTGAAAAATATTTTTCAAAAATGAAAAATTTGGTTCCCTCTTTTGTGTGTCCCACTATCTTTGATGAATTTGCTTTGTGTTTTCTTCTCGATATCTTCTTTCCACGACTTGAAATCTTCAAATGATTGAAAAATAGCGGTACTTAGTTTGCTCTATATTCAATCCATGTATTTCCTCATAATGCCTCCTCATAATCTTTTCTTGTACTTTTGAAAGGACATGTTGGACAGCTGTAATAACATTGTCCTGTTTTCACATAAGTCACATTGTGGGCAGCCTTTTTGTGCTTGAGTAAATATATATTTGCTGTTATTGTAGGTTTTATCACAAAATTCACATTTTAATTTCCTCTTGTCTAATTGTGCAATTGACTCCATTTCTTCGAAGTGATTTTTCTTAGCATGCAACCTGAAAAATAATAAAGTTGTTTCAATGTTCCAATCATTTTTTCAATTTCCATGTGAAACCAGCTTGAAAATGCTTCAGACTCGCATCAGTGCTTTTCTAGAATTTTTCATAATTACCTACTTAGCTCAAACTTTTAAGACTTTTATACTTTGATTTGCATTTAAAGCAGACGAAACTCTACACAGGTTTAGACAGTATGAAAATGTTGAAGAATTAGTATTTTCTCGCCAAGAAATCGAAAAGCAGAAATAATCTATTCCTATTCTTTTCGCGCTAATACAGACGGAAGGATGGAACGATAGCGCACGTTCTCCGTTATATATTGCACCGATTGCATTTATCCCTTGAATAATCATTTCACTGGATTAGCACTATTTATGAAGACTCAAACAATATGAGCAATGGAATAAATATCGAGATGGAAAACACATGTAAACGGTTAAAATATAATTTCTGAAGGATCTATTCATTCCGTTCTGAAATTCAAATTTGCCGCCATACAGCTTTTTCTCTGATTGGCTGATTCCAACCTGCATGTCTCTAGACGCATGTTTCGTTTGCTTATTGTATTTACACCAGTGTACACGAACTTCATGTACACTGTACACTGTAAAATCAAAAATCCTCATAGCGGGCTTAGTTCACAAGCTAGCGACCTCTAGTTGGTACTCAACATTCAATTATTACATGTAGACGACGCTGCGATCGCGAAACGTTGTCAGGTTGGCTAACCTGAGCCGCTGCGCGCCTTTTTATCGGAATGGTGAAATCAGCTGTCTAGAGAACAATCCTCAAACCTCCTCTGCCACAGTGATCGTGTTCTGAAATACCGTTTCAGGTAAGTAATATATTTGTTATCAATCTATTGGCAGCATTTTCTTTTTTGTTTCATATCTCTATAGAGATATGATATATAAGTTTGCGGCATGTTGGCTTCCTCCTAATGAACAAAAAATAGACGAAAGCGCGATGTTCAAAGTAACCCCTCAAAGTTCCTGTTTTTTACTCGATTAGCCATATAAAATCAACGAAATAAGTTATAACTTATTTCGTTGATTTTATATGGCTAATCGAGTAAAAAACAGGAACTTTGAGGGGTTACTTTGAACATCGCGCTTTCGTCTATTTTTTGTTCATTAGGAGGAAGCCAACATGCCGCAAACTTATATTCGCAAGTTGGGAGCTCGGATGTACCGAAATTATTCACCAGAAATCCTTGCCAAGGCAGTAGAAAAGTGTTTAGCTGGAAAATCAACGATCAGGGCTGCTTCTACTGAGTGAGTGTTTTTTCTGTTTACGTAGGTACCTACTAGAGCACAATCAAATCCATTGTTGTTCCTAATTACGAATATTTTCTTGTTTTAGATTCAACATTTCCACTGGAAATATTTGCATGTACATGAAGGCGGCGAAGGCAAACGCAGCAGCTGCTAATCTCTCAATTGTAGCGAAATCGCCAGGACTTCCAACCGTATTTTCGGCTGAAGAGGAAAAACTTCTGTGCGCGCACATAGTGGCAGTTGGTATCTACGGCTTCCCATGCTCCTTGAGGGCCGATTTCTCAATTGCGAGTTAACTCGAGGTTGCGAGTTGACGCATGTATTTAGCGATATTCTTAGGGCCGGTTTATAACGACATACGACTGTTCCCAAATCCCAAGTCGCAGTGGTTAAATTCGGAGCTACTAGAACTCAGGGATCCGCGGTCTAGCTCCAGTGGAGATGGGAGTGGGTTTCTAAAAAGGGAACCGAGTAAATGGGCGCCAGGTAAATTTAATTCTCCCAGATACCCCCGCGTAATGTAATAATTCCTAAATTCACCAAAAGAATATTCACGCTAAAAACAAACAATTTATTCCAGTAGCTTACAACCCAGGTCTTTAGATTAACCAAAATAAAACTACTGTGAAACCCTGAATGCGGGTGGCGGAAATTGTACGTGGATATTTCTCTTTGATTCAAATACGCGTCGCTTGAGCTCAGGCGCATCCCCGTTTCTTATCTAAGATCATATATGATTACCACAAATCTTTCCCCAATTTCCGCTTTACAACAACAATAATAATTTATATAATTGATGATAATAAGTTCACGTTATATATATAGCAGGTATAAGATATGTTTCGAGATATGTTTCCTATAACTTGCGTGCTGATTATCCTTATTCCTGAACGTAGTACTGCGTCGATGGTCTCGCGATACTGTCCTCTTTCTCTCTGTGCTCGTAGTCTGCAACCCTCGATTGAATGTCCCACAACGCACAACGTTGCTTACTGGCCACCTTGTATATATACACTCGTGATCTGCAACCCTACGTTGGCTGTCTCACAGCGTTACTTATGGATCACCCTGTATATACTCGAATGCCTCAGTGCTACTCTTCCTGACATAAAAACCCTTCTCTTCCTGCCATAAAAAATCGTGCTATTCCTCTTGACATAAAAATCGTGCTGGCATAAAATCTCGTGCTACCATAAATACTCGTGCTACCATAAAAACTCGTGCTACCATAAAAACTCGTGCTGGCACCAAAAACTCGTGCTGCCATATAAAACCCCTGATGTTCGGGGTTGTCCTGTATCAGTTTGCTTCAAAAGTCAATCTGGCCGTGCCTCCACCAAATAATCCTTCAAGCACACAGCGATGTTTCTGTCAAAGTCGCCAAGATCGTTCACGTGGTCAACTCTTGGATTTGCAAAAAAGGTCTTTATATCTTCTTTCGAGACGAGCGCAAGTTACCTGTTATCTTCCCAAATCAAACCAATGTAACCCTCACTCCTAATTCGATTTTTGAAACTATATCCAACTAAGAAGAAATCAACAATTCTTACTAAGTTCCGAAAATACGCCTAACCCATTGCTCCTCCGAAGAATCTCCACAAAATGGACGACCTCATCTCCCTGACTGGCGCAGACTCTCACAAACTTTCAGACTGTCACAATGCAACAATATTGCCAACTCATTCGGCTCTTCGAATACAATAATTAGTTAGCGTCGATTGGTACCACTGAGATCCCAACCTCAAATTTAGTGTCAACATAAACGACAATGTCTATAATCCCAAAAAATTATGATATCTTCAAATACGTTTATGACCCAATTTTAATATTGCCATACAGAAGTTTGTGGGTAGGGGTCTTGATAAAGGATAAAACCAATTCAATTTGGCCAACGTTTCGGCTGCTTATAGCGCCATCCTCAGGGCTCTAAAAGCATTATCATTTATTTAACATTTAAATATTTACAAACCTCGCTAAATTCAAATACATACTAAGATTTCACAAACAAACAAAATTAACGTAAATGTCAAAAACAAAACCTGTTTTCTTCTCCTTATTATTATTTGTTTACATTAATATAATAACTATGTTTCAAAAAACAGACTGCCTCTCACCTATCTGTGCCGATATTGTAGTTTCAGAAATTCAGAATGTTTGTTTGCAAAATTTCAAATTCGAAATCCCTTTTTGGGCGCATGTTCTAGGGGAACATCGTCCTATCATTTCGTCCAAATGTCTGTAATTGTCGAATTTCGAGCTGAAAATTGGCTAATAGACTAATTCGGACTCCCTGATCACGAATCCGGTGTCAGATTTTTGGGTGCCGTCCGGCCGGCCGGCCGGTTTTCCGGCCGTAGGCACGATAACAGGAGCACCGAAGGTCCTATCGACTTCAAACTTTCAGGGTAGGTTTCTGATCAAAATGCGACGGTTAAGTTCGTTAACGGGCAAAATCGGCCGGACGGTTTAGGAGTTATAGACATTTGAAATTTTGAGGTTATTTCCCTGATATTTCAGGAACTAAAGAAGATGTTGAATCGAAACTTGGTAGCCAGTTCGAGGATATAAACGCGCAACTTTTGACAAAATTCTGTTACGATCGAAATGTTGGTAATTTTTAAAAAAATATTTCTTTTAATTTTTTTGAAAAAAAAATTTTTTTTTCGTGAACTATTCATCAGATTGCAACAAAAACTTGTACTAACGTCAATTGTAGTATTTTGCAACATTGTGCAAAATTTTGGCTCTATACGATTTCAATTTCTGGAGATATAAGACAAAATGTGTCAAATTTCCTGGGTCACTCTCAGTATTTTTTTCTTTACTGGTCAGTACGGGCCACAAGGAAGATGAACATGCGCCCAATAGCTCCTGTCCACAGGGCTTGAACCAATTTTTTTAAAAGATATGTTGACGACATAATTCTAGCCATCCCATATGGCACAGAACAATTGTTATTGCAAACATTCAATGAATATCATCCCCGAATACAATTTACATTAGAAATAGAACAGAACAAACAAATATCGTTCTTAGACATGACAATCATACGAAGTTCCAATAACATACTTAAAATTGATTGGCATCATAAACCCACTGCATCAGAGAGATATATTAATTATTTCTCCCACAATCCTCTTCAACACAAGATCAATGTAATCAGAAACTTGAAGCACAGAGCATTAAATCTATCTGACAAACAATTTCTTGGAAAGAATTTGAATTACATACAGAAAACTTTGAAAAACAACAATTACCCGATCGAGCTCATTAATAAATAAGATCTTATTCACGGAAGAACGGAATACTAACAATATTTCTCCTAGCAATACAATAGATAAATTTCAATACGCTAAGTTAACTTATACAAAGCACCTATCAGAGAAAATAAAAAAAGTTC
Source organism: Halyzia sedecimguttata (assembly GCA_937662695.2). Taxonomy (NCBI): domain Eukaryota; kingdom Metazoa; phylum Arthropoda; class Insecta; order Coleoptera; family Coccinellidae; genus Halyzia; species Halyzia sedecimguttata. The sequence goes on from OW569414.2 coordinate 76,898,836, forward strand.
TTGAAAATGATAAAATTAGGATTTCTTTCAAAAATGAAAACACCATTAAACAAAATTTTTGTACGAGAGTCAAGGATAAAACACCCCTCTCTTTACAGTCAAACGTAATTTATGATATTCCTTGCAAGAATTGCAATAAAACTTACATTGGCCAAACAGGACGCTATCTGAAAAGGAGAGTAGAAGAACACAACCAATTAATAACCCTAAGACAGCATTAGCAGATCACACAAAAACATTAGATCATAATTTTGATTTTGATGGCATAAAAATTTTAGACCAACAACCCATTTTGCAATCCAGACTAATACACGAAATGTTGCACATAAAAATGAACAATACAGTAAATTTCAAAACAGATACCCAATATTTAAATAACTGCTACAGTTATATTTTAGAAAAATTTCAATAGTAAACAAAGAGAAAGGAAATGTCGCACACGGGAACTGATAAGATTACCCTTGAATCGATCACCTGTTTTCCTAACTCATCGTAAACATCCATTAATTCAGTACTGTTTCAAAATGCGTAAGATAAACACCAAGCGGTTAGAGAATATTCGGTCAATTTCAAATAATAAACTAGTTTTTATGACGAAAGAAAAAACCCTTTGATCAATTCGGTGAGTTTATTCAATTTTCAATTGTGTGTAAATTTTGAAATAAATTTATAAAAAGTCTGAGTTGAAAGGCATAGTGTGGCTGACGTTTTGTTTTGTTTTGTTTCTCTGTTATTTTTTCTTCCATTTTCTAAGTTAAAATAACCAAACTGCATTTTATGAATAGTCAAGTTGTATGTCTGTTTTTTGAAACATAGTTATTATATTAATGTAAACAAATAATAAGAAGAAGAAGAAAACAGGTTTTGTTTTTGACATTTACGTTAATTTTGTTTGTTTGTGAAATCTTAGTATGTATTTGAATTTAGCGAGGTTTGTAAATATTTAAATGTTAAATAAATGATAATGCTTTTAGAGCCCTGAGGATGGCGCTATAAGCAGCCGAAACGTTGGCCAAATTGAATTGGTTTTTTCCTTTATCAAGACCCCTACCCACAAACTTCTGTATGGCATAAACGACAACCTTATCGTAAACAAAACATTAACAAACCCTTGCCTGAGTTAAAAAGAAACGCGCAACACTCGGGTTACCCGCAACCTTGGGTTAACTCGCAATTGAGAAACCGGCCCTGAGAGATGTAAATGTTTTCAATAAAGTTATAATTTTTGTAATTATTTGTGCATTCTTGAGTGAACTCAGCGAAACAAAAACGGAATTTACAATCTTAGGAGCATTCCGATAAAAAATAAACATTGCAAGGGGTTCACGAGCTGAACCGTGAAGGAAAACCTTATTATCAGGCGACATTATCCTTTTAAAAACTCATACTTGCATATTCAAGGGGTTTCTAAGAACAGGGTGCCCAAAACTGGCGTTTTCTACGGTAAACGCACTCTAATTGTTGAGGGGTTAATTCTGAACAAAAAAAAATATGCCTCCACCAACTTCTATTGAAGATAATGGAGTCGTATAAACGGGAAATTCAAGCTGAGATGATAAGCCATCGATTGGTTAAAAAATTTAACAAATATCTGCAGAAATGTTTGCGCTGCAGTGAAATTGATGCAAAACCATAGCCTCCTCTATCTATAGATATAGGAGGCTATGGGTTAGGACATATAATCCTATCGTTACAAGACCTTCAGAATGTGTAGAAAGTACATTGAAAAAAACACTGATATTTCATTATCTATTGCTGGAATAAGGAACTTGTTCACCAAACTAATTTTATTTACAGTTCAATACATTTTAATACGATTTAGATTTTTTTCTCCAGCCTTTTCCTTCATTTTTCATTTCATTTCTAATCCATAATTACTATTGCATATTTCTGAATTACAACTTTGTTGCTGAAGAATATGTGTCCAGATAATTAATGTTACAAAATTCGTTAACGTATAACTGTTAACTGTTTGCTTTTAATCTTCATCAGGTTTCAACCCTACTTAAATGCACTACGCCACTGTCATAGACAAGATATACCACTGTCAACCGGAAACTACAGTAGACGAGTTCGTTTATTTCCTCGGACCGATCAGATTGCTCTGAAACGTTCTTTAATGACATCCAGATGTAGGGGAGTACACATCTTAATCGTTCGGTAATGTAAATCGGATCCATCCGAGAGCGATCTTTTTGCTCGGAGTATTCAGAGAGAGCAAAGCGATTTTATCCTAAGACTATAGAATAATATTCATTTCCTGCTTCATTTTATCTGAATCGTTGAATATTCCTATAGCGAAATTTGAATTTTCATGGAGCAAACGGGAAATTTTCGATTATAATTGTACGATGTACGTTCATCATACGTTTAAAATACTTGTTTGAAATATCAGGAAGCCTCTCTTGAAAGACGTCACGAGTAAATAATAGCTAGGCAGGATAGATAGGGTTGTTTTAACTTCTGCTACTAAAAGCACTATTGTTAAGCGTCAAAATGATGTTGGATTTTTTTTCTGTATTACTTTTTTGCTATTCATGGAAATGTTTATACCTGATTGCAATAAAAAGGGATCCTGGAACCTTTGTGATTAATTTGCATATAGGTAGTATTCCATTTTTTTGTGTACATGTGGTGATAAGTCTCAACTTGATAACTTTTTCAAATCTAGTTGAATTAAAAAAAAACTTCTCTCTATTTGGATAACTTTATTTTTATCTTACAAACAAGTACAATAATAAAATCAACTTTTTTCCAATAAGCTTTAACAATTACTACTATAGAATGAACAAGAACAATTATGAGGAAAATTAAAACTATAATTTTTTACCATCAATGGCTCAGAGGGAGACAACACAATGTGAACCATGTATGACAAACATGTTTTGGACTAAGGAAAATACCACAATGGGATTTATTCATATCTTCCTTCTTGGTATACATGATTATTTAATGACATAAAATACAACTCTTCTTTTTATTTATCGCACCATTATTAACATCTTGAAAACATAAAGTAGCATTCTCTATCTATTTAAAAGTGATATCACTATTTTCACAAAGACAGGATGCACAGGCTATCATGGGCGTTATTCTATCATTTTCCTGTTAACATAGATAATACAGAATTGTGGTAGATGTGTATTGGGTCCTGGATTAGATTTTGTGAAATATTTGCCCAGATTTCCAGAAACTTTAAGAAATAAATCCTTTGCTTTGGTGCATTTTCTCTTCCGAACCCCCTGTGAGTGCTAACAACAGCTATCTTCAAGACTGATTACCAACGGCATTTATAATTTTTCAATTACTCTTTGTAAATGCATCACCTGAAGTAAATTCAGAAATTAGTAAACAACAATGCTATAGGTGTGATTATTCACCTTTCCAAATACTAAAATACGAGAATTTGTGCTTCACTCGACCATCTACAACTTGAAAGTTTATAAGCTTCCAAGCTCTTGTACGCTTTCACTTCACTCATTGTGAAAGTACTATTCCTGTTTATTAAATAATTAACATTTTGCTGGATACATAATTCTTGGAAATAGAGAAACATTTCAATTCTTCTGGCTTCATAAGATAAGGTTCCATGCCAAATTCTGCAACTTTCTTGTCATATCTTTTGACGAATACCAACTATGATTGAATAATAGTTAATCAGATCCATTATCACGAAATTCCACTGGTACAAAAATTAAAAACTGTAAATAAACGTTATTTGCCAGTATAAAGAAAAAAAATTTTGAAATTTTCAAAATGTTTACTTCCAATGTCAATCACAATTATGACCGCAGAAGACAGTAATCTGTGATTCTGCTCTGTCCCGTTCGTTTATTTCAGATAAATCCATGCGATGATGCGATCTGTGGTCACGTGACGAAAAAATCCGTCGCCTCTCGGACATTACCGAACTCGACTAGTGACTATATTCTTATCTGAGAAGTGAGAATATATTCACTGTACCGGAAACACGAGTCGGTCATATGTGAGCTTGTGAGCTCCGTCATAGATGCATAGAATATTCTATGCATCTTGGCTCCGTCCCACAAATTCGAGCCTTCCTGTGGTTCTTTGCACAGATAACTAAGCTATTATATGTTCTGTGTAACTAAGTATGTGGTTCTTTGTGGGTCCTTCGCCTTCCTGTGATTCTCTGTGAGTCCTTCCTGTGGTTCTTTATTCAGAGATCTTGATATATTAGTGTTCTGTGATCTTGTCTATGGATAGAGGACGGAATATTTACACAGATTAACAGGGGGTCTATTCTCGACCATTCGCAATTTTAACGATCGGTCGCATATGCTATATATTGCTATAGAGATGCGAACGATCGTGCAAATTGCGAATGGTCGAGAATAGACCCCCAGAGGACCTATTCTCGTTCTCGACCATTCGCAATTTTAACGATCGGTCGCATATGCTATATATTGCTATAGAGATGCGCACGATCGTGCAAATTGCGAATGGTCGAGAATAGACCCCCTGTAATCTGTGATATTTGCACGCATGTTCTAGGGAACAGCGAGCGTACATTCTGCCACCTGCAATGTTCCAATTTTTGTTCAAAAACAATTTGATTGAAATATGCTCGTGAGGTTAAAACCATAGAATATATCCTTTAAATATTTGCTTTATGGTTAAAACTGAAACTAAACCGTGGTTGTCTGAATCTGAATGGCTCGGTTGTTCTGTGTTCCCTGTACACCCCTGTACACCCTGTACACGAATTCAGACCTGATTGAAACCGTATGAAAGAGACCTATTCGTGCCGAGGGAATATTCGGTGCTGTACGGTTTCTATTCGTACCGGAGCATCGTTTCATAGTTGTCACCAGCGACCGAAAACGAACCCAACCGTATTCTATGTGTGAAATAAGCCTTACCCAGAGACAACTTCTATTTCTCTATGGCCCTACCCAAAGTAAAATATATTCATAGCCGGCTACGGTGGCATAGTTGGGTAGACCACCTGACTGTGGTGCCGGAGGTCGCGGGTTCGAATCCCGCTCAGGGCATGGATGTGGTGTTGGGTTGTGTGAATGTCCAAAAATAAAATTGAAAGAGTTTGCGATAAAGATTGTTACTGTGTAGATGGCCTACAGGTGCCTAGCACATAAGAAGGATAGAAAAAAAAAAAAAAAAAATATTCATATTGGCTGCGTTCAGCGGAAAGAGCAGTTGCAAAGCTGCTCACTGAGCGCTCACAGATCCTAAAGTGATCAGAGAGCGGTTTTCTGAACGGTTAGAAGTTAAAACGGTGCGAAGGTGACATTTACATAACCTAATTCTATTGTGTTCTCTTTAAATGTTTACACTTTCAAAAAAATCTAACCTCTAAAGCTTTGCTTTGACAGTTTTCTCAACGTGTTTTGCTTAGTGAGCGGAATTAAATTTCGCTCACAAAAATGGCGTCCGCTCACTAAACATGTTGAGCAGGCGCTCACTGAGCAGGATCGTTCATCGAAAATTTTTCCAACTGTTTTGCAACTGTTGTGTCCGCTGAACGCAGCCATTCTGTGGTTTAATCTTGTATTTTGTTTCAATTTCAAATTCTATTTACCAGTTATTTACTTAGTTATTTACTTAGTAATCTGTGTTCAAATTCTATTTACCAAATGGAAAGATATCTGTGAGGATAAGGATATAATTATTATAAGAACTTCTATACTAAACTATTTCATTTTGATGTAGATAGAATAATAATCCTGTAGAGTTTCAGAATGAGTGTATGTTTATAATCTTTATTTTATGTATATCATTCCTTGTTTCTTCATTATCATTAAATTTCTGTCGAATTTTTAGAAGAGAAAAGCCACAACTGTTGAAAAACTTTCTAAAAAAGTGAAAATTGAACATGATATTGAAGCAGCAGAAGATATCCATCCACAATGGGAGGATTTTGAGCTATTGTCTCAAGATACTGAGATAGAAGCTAAAGTAGCAAAATCAATAATCAAACTCTTAGATGATGGCAACACAATTCCTTTCATTGCAAGATATCGCAAAAATATGATTAACAATATGTCACCTGAAGAACTAAGAGTTGTTAAGGAACAATATGAAGAGATCAATCTCCTGAAGTCAAAATTGAAAAGTTTTGCTAAAACTATTGAAAAAGCTGGTCAGTTAAATCAGAATGTGAAGAAATCATTGACTTCGGTTAGAACAATGGAGGAACTTGAGCATGTGGTAAGGTCTCGTTGAATGAATTGTTTTTGGATAATAATTAAATTGTTTATTTCTAGTACGCTCCATTCAAACCAGAAAGTAAGAGGAGTTTAGCTGAAAGAGCAAAATCGCTTGGTTTGGAAAGACCAGCTCACAATATTCTTCATAACGTTTCTGATGAAGATCTTTGCAGTTATATAAATTCCAATAAAGAGGGGTTGAAAGCACTCAAAGATGTGGAGAAGGGTATTATCCATATCATATCATCTATAATAGCTAATGACACAGACGTTTTGATATTTGTCAGAGATTTGTGAGGTAATATCAATATAATTTAGTCAGAATAATAATTTGAGAATTTCAGAAGGGTGACATATTATTTTCTCATTGAAACAAAAAAATGTCCCACAAAGAAAGAGGATAAAATTACAACCCATAAAAATAAACCTGTAGATGAATCAAAATATAAACTCTACTTTGACTTTAAAGCCAAATCAACTGATATAAAACCTCATCAGGTAGTTTTATATTAATTCCTATTTTACAAGGTTCAATATAAGTTTTGTAGGTTTTAGCAATAAACAGAGCTGAAAACCAGAAAGTAATATCTGTAAAAATAAATGTACCTGATTTAGTTTCATCCAAATTTAATGCATTTTGTACGAATAAGTTCTCAATTGCACGAGGAACTACAGGAAGATGTCGAATATTGAAAGATGCTGTTGAGGATTGCTACAGCAGATTATGTAGGTTTGATAACTACCATTTCGAAGAGAATTAATGAAAACATTTTGCTCGATGATTTCTGGCCCCCAAAACTTCAAAATTGTTTTATTCTCCCTATAATCTAGATCAGGATTTCTCAAACTTTTGGCTCCGCGAACCCCTGTTAAAGTTATGGCATACCCCACTTTGAGAAACCCTGATCTAGATCTTTCACATCGCTTAAACATATTCTGAATAACAATTCACATTAATGGATTGTTTTATTTGCCAAATAAACCCAAGAGTTTATTGCAATTGGGTAGGAGATATCTTTAAAGGTAACATATATTTGATGGTACTGAAATTAATTTTAATGTGAATATATCACAGATTTATTTATTAAAACTGAGATCAATTTTTAGTACGACCATTACTTGTAAGAGAAACACGATCTATTCTGAAACAGATGGCGGAAAAAGCAGCAATGGAAACATTCAGCGAAAATCTGAAACAGCTATTGCTTGCAAATCCAATCAAAGGAAAATTCATATTGGGTATCGACCCTGGATTTTCAAATGGTTGTAAATTAGCATTGATATCTGAAACTGGCAGTTTGCAGACTAAAGCTACAATTTATCCATTTTCTAAACTATCTGAAGACGCTGCGTATACTTTGAAGGATATTCTCACTGAATATAGGTAAGATCAAATTATCGGTTGAATAAATCCTTTTTTTTTCCTTCCATTGCATATTAGGCTGAATATGAATGTGCCAATCTTCCCATAAAAGATAGTAATGTTTTGTATTTTGGAACTTTTTTCACGAAATTAAAAAATATATCTCAACTTATTCTGGGGAAAAACTCCAGACTTTGCGCAAGACAGCCATATTTCTGGATTAATATTTAGTTGCATGAGGTGAACTGTGGCTAATTGCCAATAACTAAAACAAGACACACGGTGAAATATTTATTGATTTTAACCATCAACAAATATTCCGCGTGGCCGGTATCGCTCAGTATATATATATATTCAGTAATCCCCAAAGAGGAAAGTATCATTCTGGGGCAGACACAAACCAGGGTTTCATGGTTATTACCAATCATCAGTGTGACTTAGCCGAACACTGAAAGAAAACTATCGGCGACCGGCGCTCTAGGAAACTTATATCCATCGGTCGAGAACTGGTAGGGGAAGAATCCCACCAGTGCTACCTATGGAGAATCCTTACGAACTCCGACCGTCTGCGATGAAGAAACCTTCAGCGATGTTCAGCCACGTTCATTCTTTTGCCGTAAGAGGGTCAAGGAATGGCAACGCCATCTACCTGCTAAGAGACCTTTAATACTGAAAACGCCCGGTTCAGTGTGGTTAGATAAACCACAAACCAGTGAACATTGCATGAGGTGAACTGTGTCTAATTGCCAATAACTAAAACAAGACACACGGTGATTTTAACCATCGACAAATATTCCGCGTGGTTGGGCTAGATCACCTCATCGCTTAGTGTTCACCAAAGAGGAAAGTATCATTCAGGGGCAGACACCAGGCGTTTTCAGTTCGTAAAGGTCGCTTCACAGGCAGATGGTGTTGCCATTCCTTGACCGTCTTACGGCAAAAGAGTGAACGTCGCTGAACATCGCTCAAGGTTTCTTCATCGCAGAAGATCGGAGTTCGTAAGGATTCTCCATAGGTGGCGCTGGTGGAATTTTTACCCTACCAGTTCTCGACCGATGGATATAAGTTTCCTAGAACGCCGCCAGTTTTCATTCAGTGTTCGGCTAAGTCACACTGATGATTGGTAATAACCATGAAACCCTGGGTTTGTGTCTGCCCCTGAATGATACTTTCCTCTTTGGGGAACACTGAGAGGTGAGGTGATCTAGCCCAGCCACACGGAATATTTGTTGATGGTTAAATTCAATAAATATTTCACCGTGTGTCTTGTTCTAATATTTAGTTATTCCAACTTTTTACCATCTACCAAATTGTTGGTGATAATGATTAAGTAATGGAATGGGAATCAGTATAACTCAGAGGAAATAAAATCCTTTGAATTCGTTAAAATGTATATCGTTACAGGTGTGAACTAATTGCATTAGGTAATGGAACAGCCTGCAGAGAGACTGAAACGTGGTTGTCAGATCTTATAAGTTCCGATGCATTTTCCCCTCTGAAAGTGACTTACACCATCGTTAGTGAAGATGGAGCCTCCATATACTCCTGCAGTCCCGAAGCCAAAAAGGAATTTCCTGATTTAGATCCAAACATTATCAGTGCAAGTATGATTGCATTTTCTCTAAAATTTCTATCGACACTCAAGGGTTCTTCATTTATTCTTAGTTTCCTTGGCCAGGAGAGTTCAAGAGCCTTTGGCTGAATTGGTCAAAGTGGAACCTCAACATTTAGGAGTTGGAATGTACCAACACGACCTCAGAAAAAAACAACTAAATGAATCACTACATGAGGTGGTGTCGGAATGTGTCAGTTTTGTTGGTGTGGATTTAAATACAGCATCTCAATGTTTACTCAAGTAGGTTGATAACATTAATTATTGCACATTGTAAACCATAATCAATGCAAACTAAAAGAAGCCTCTCTTCACGATATAGTAATTATGTAAAAAATTATAACACCTTACTCTACCACAAACATGAACATTTCAAAATGAACATTGTTTCCGAATTCCGTAAAATTGGTATTATGATGTTGTTTTTTGTTCCAGAGAAATAGCAGGACTAACTGACAAAAGGGCATCACAAATCATCCAGTATCGCCAAGAGAATGGCAAATTCACTTACCGTAAAGAGTTGCTCAAAGTCAAGGGGATCGGTGAGAAAATATTCCAACAATGTGCAGGTTTCTTGAGAGTAGGTCCTATCAATCTGGAAGAAGAAAGCCATTTTTACAGTACTTCCAATACAACGAAGTTGGATTGTACAATTATTCATCCAGAATCATACCCAGTTACCAAAAAATTATTGAAAGAACTTAAATTGAAAGAGCAAGACATTGGAAGCAAAAACTTCATCGAAATTGTGGGAAATAAAGCGTTTAATAAAACTGAATTATTAGACAAATTGAAAACAGATGCCCATACTTTGACGTTGATACTGGAAGCCCTAGAAAAACCCTTGAATCACGATTTAAGAAGTGAATTAAAGATTACCCCATTGTTTAAAAAGGGTCTAACAAATATTGAAGATCTAAAAACGGGAACTGTTTTGAGTGGAAAAGTTAGCAACGTAACGCAGTTTGGTTGTTTTGTAGATATTGGGGTGAAGTGGAATGGTTTGATTCATGTCAGTAAGCTCAAGGGAGCCCGGCTTAAAATTGGGGATAGGGTAGATGTTGAAGTACTTCATGTTGAACTAGAAAGGAAACGTATCGGACTGAAATTTTTGAAAATGTCCCAGTAGTCTTTTGGAAGGATATGTTTTAATTTCATATGAATACCATGTAATTGTTATTATTTATTTTCAATAAACAAGTTGATTTTGTTCCATTCAAGTAATCTATTATTTGTGTATTGTGATAAAATATGTACAATAATTTTTCAAATGGAGATATCAGCTGCAACATTGAAAGACCATTATCATAATGTCACCACGTCAGTGTGAGGAGATTCGTATATTTATCACTCTAATTCTATTCTAACAATTACTCCGATCAAGGCCCAACTGTTTTAACAAGAAGGGAACGCACCCTCACTCAGCTGACGCTCTCCATAAAAGAACGTACGGAAAATATGACGGGTAGAATTTGTGATTATTTACAAGAAAAGTATGGCAAGCAAGCGACCCACTTGAAAAACCGAAGCCACTTAAGATTTAGGGAATATAAAAACAAAGCGCTTGGATGATGGTTCTCTTTTGTTCCGGAACGTTCAACAATTCAAATATTATGTTATCAGTGTTCAAGAAGTTACAAGTCAGTCAGTTGATAGTGCTTTAGCCACATAGATGAAGCAAGAACACAGTTTCGTTGCTTAGGGCTTACATCTCTGATAGTTTGTTCAAATTCATTGATGCCTTCTTGCAAAGCTAAACACCGGTTAGCGCATCTCCTGTACATATCCTGCGCCTCCAGATAGCTGTAGGCTGTAGGTCAGGTACTGGCTTGAGGAAGAAAGAGTGAGGTCTGGCACTGATCTTTAATCACCTCCTGAGCGAATGAATAAGGTAGAAAGTGTGTAGGTCAAGCACTGCTCTCTACTCACCTCCAGCGATGATCAATGTGGTATAAACACTAATACTTACTGACCTCCGATTCGGTGAATATTCCCATGTCATATTACAAAGAGCCATCCGGTGCTCTCTTTATCGTTCTCAATTATTGTAGAAATGTGAATGTACCCGTTGCTTGATGTATCTTTGTCTGATCACGACGATCACGCTACTGGGGATTCTTCTAAGCGTTCTTTTTCCCCAGTTATACAAAATATGCGTATCTGAACGCAACCGTTGTTTGAATCTTTAAACTTCCCTCCCATTTTCCTTGTTTCATGGAGTGTAACTTGTGTTGCCTATACAACGTAAGTAAGTAGTTCTACCAATTCACTAGATGATCACAATACAGCCAAGGTTAGAACAATTAGGCCATAGACTTTAATAGTAGAAGTTCCTGTGATACTGAATGGTTAGTAGAGTAATTTAAATAAAAATGGGTTCAAGTCCTGTGGACAGGAGCTTTCTGGCGCTCTAGTTCAAACAGACAAATTATATCTCCGAAAGTATTGGTTTCTCAGAGTTGAGAATTATCAATGTATTCTTATGATAGAACTGCATCATAAAGGAAATTCAATTCAAATAATAGTTTATTTATCAAGATTAAATGAGAAATCTGAGAATGCGAACTGCACCATGGAAGAAACCAAATTAAAATAGCTGAAATGAATTTGACTCTCTCTTATAGAACAGGATGAAATGTACGAGTATGAACACAGATCATATAATAAAGCTTAGATAGAATAATTATAGCATTCTGTGAAAACATAGAAGTACGATTCATTATTGAAATTTAGAACTTCATCTTAGCAGAATTCAAAACATCATAGAAGAATTTAAATTCAACAAGAGTTCCAAAAATTATCAATCCAAAACCAATTGGGAACTTCCAAAACTCTGGTGGCCGGATTCAGCAACTAACCACGCTAGTAATAAATGTAAACAATCTCGTGTTGGACAGGTCAGTCGACGAAGTTTGACCGAAATTTTCATGGAAAATTTAAATTATATTTGACTTGAGATCATTGTTGGATTACTTTGTGATATAGATTATAATATTGATCATTATATAACTAATTTTATGGCACTTGATTGATATAAAGACTACAACCAGTAAGTATATTCATATATGTTTGTCAAACTTACATTATATTTAAAAGTTCTTTCAGTTACTATTTGCGAATGATTAAGAAGGGACTCAGTTGATTAGAATTTCTGGAGTACATAGGAGCTTCAACTTCTAATTCTAGTGTCCTTGTAGAAGGAGAAGAGGTTCTAAATGTAGATCATGTAATCGTGTGTGACAAAACAAATTGTGGTCCCAGTTTTATAGATATTTGTTCTTTATGTTTACAAAGTAGTGCCCTTAATTCAGTACCAAATAAAATTGATGGCCCATTAATGTGGAGAATGGTAAACTTAAAATAGAAGGTATGGTATATTCTTGTAAAGTCGGAGCACGGAGGAGGTGTAAACATATTACTGATGTATTAATTAAAGTTCAGGTGCATGATGTTCTAGTTTATTTATGAGAATATAGTGTCAAATTGAACCAGATAAAGCTTTTGTAAAACAGTTACCAATAATTGAAATGATTTTTTCAAAATATGACACATATATTATGTGAAAAGAATTATTAACAATAAGTGTAATGTTTGAGGTATAATAAAGATTATCTAGATGTAGGTCCAGGTTAAGTACTCTTCGGTCCATTAGTTATCCTTCTAACGCATTTCCAATATTTATATTTGGTTTTCCGGAGGTAAGAAGTGAAAACTCAAACCTATACATTTTGGCATTTTTTTCGCCCATGAATTGCATTGAGGCACACAAGAATAGTCGTTTCTGGTCGAAGACATATTAGGCAGGATAATATTCACTATTTCAACTTGAATTTTTCTTTTAAACAAAAGTTTATTGACGAATACTGAACAATTAAACTCGAACACGTGGCTCATTACTAGCTTGGTTAGTTGCCGAATCCCGCCGCCAGAGTTTTGGAAGTTCCCAATAGACGAATTCTACCCAACAATGAAGTCATCCGAGATATTCATTCCTCAATTCTATGATGAACGATATAATATATATCTTTCCTCAAATCTACTCCAATACACCAATATTCCAGTTTTGTTTTTAGTGGAGATATTCTGAACTCAATATTATTAACTTACTATTACCATTCTCATCATCATATGGATTGACCATCGGCATGAAAATATCAACCAACAAAAAGTATGATATTATATCAGAGACAAGAAGAGACGGGGAACTCCTTCACTAAATTTGTCCGATTTTAACAACATCTTTCATCCTTTTCTATACCACATAATATCATATAAGGCTGTCCTTGTATGGCATCCCGGCAGGCATGAAGAGGGCGCTGCGTACCCTCTGTTTACAATATTGTTGGCGTTGCCAAATTTTGTGAAGATTATCACGTTTTGAAGAAAAAGAAATATCTCTGTCTCTTTTTTCTATGGGGAAAGTCTGAAATTGTTATCTCTCTCTAATCCACGTTCTTTGAATTTTAAAATAATTTTGGCAACATAAGCAGAAGTACACGTGCATTTGTTTATTCGTCCTTTACGTTGTTTTTTGAATTTTTATTTTTCCCAATTCTCAAATATGGGGACTAATAAGTGTTTAATTTGTGGTGCTGCAGAGAACGAAGTTGCGAAAATGCATTATTTCCCTCGTAATAAAAACAGGTTTGTTGTAATAATCATAGTAATGATAGGCATCAAATGACTAATTATTATTATTTCTGCAGATCAACTATTTGGCAAAATAAACTAGGTATGAAAATCACCGAGAGGTCGCTTCGAAATTTCAGAATATGTTCCAACCATTTTACAATGGAATCGTATTCTGATTCAGTGAACTACAAGTTGCTAAATGATGCAGTGCCGATGCGATTCTTCGATTCCTCACTTCCTTCAACTTCTGCGATGTATGAAGAAAGTAATGCAGTTCCTGTTAACCTGGAAAGCCCACATGATATTGCAGGTATATTTGATTTAGTGATCCTAGTTTACGTTCAGTTTGAGTTTTTTATATTTTACTTGGAAACATACACTAAAACAGCTTTATACATCCTAATATATTGAGAGTTTTGGTATATTGATTAAGTGCAATAGTTCTATCTGTGATTACATACAAATTAAAATTGATAACTTTTCAGATGCATTCTTAGACACCTCACTCCCTTCGACTTCTGTGATGCATGAGGAAGATGAAGAAAATAATGCAGTTCCTGTCAACCTTGAAAGCCCACATAATATTGCAGGTATTTTGTTATAGTAGAGTTTTGGGTTACATTCCATTTAAGATGTTTCTATTCACTTGATAAGCTTTCAACATCCTAAAATATTGATAGTTTTGGGATACTAATTAAGCGTAATACTTTGTATTATGATTACATTGAAATTTAAAGTGACTACTTTTTCAGATGCTGAAATACAAAACACAAATGTAGTGTTGGAGCGGTGTCAAACTCCGAAACAAAAAAGGAGAATATTTAGAAATATAGAAAATTTCTCCCTAATTGACTCTTCTCCCAGAAAAAAACGTTTAGTAAACATTATTCGTCAAAAAGAAGACCAATTACGGAAAATTAAACTGCAGTGTAGGCAGAAATCAAGAACTGTGAAAGATCTTTTAAATATGGCTGATACACCTCTAGCCCAAAATCTTACCAAAAACTTGACGAAAACAGCTTGGAATTTTATGATGTCTCAATTAAGATGTTCTAGAGTTAAGAATACAAGAGGTAGAAGGTGGACCTTAGATGATAAGATAATGTCTTTGCTCTTATTTAAGAAGAGTCCTAGGTGTTATAAGTTATTGAGTTCCTTTATAGCCCTCCCCTCAAAAAAAACAATTTTGAACCAGTTACAGAAAGTACCATTTAACGCTGGCATAAATATCAGTTTATTTAAAAACATAAATGATAATATAACAGGGGATCTTGATCGTTGCTGCATTTTGTTGTTTGATGAGATGGACATAAAGGAGAACTTATATTATGACAAGGGCAGGAAAAGAATTATTGGATATGAAGATTTTGGGCAAGAGCAGCATGAAAAAAAGTCCAGTAGAAAAGCTTTGGTTTTCATGCTGGTTGGATTGAAACATAAATGGAAACAACCTATTGCATATTATTTCTCCCACAATAGTTGCAGTTCAGAGATTTTAAGGAACTGCTTGTTTGAAGTGATAGAAGCTGCTTCAAACATTGCAAAAGTGGACATTGTTGGAACAGTGTGTGATATGGGGGTGAACAATGTGAAGTGTTTGAAAGAATTAGGAGTTACGACTGAGAAACCATATTTTACACACGGGGACAAAAAAATCTTCAGCATGTATGATCCACCTCACTTATTGAAGCGTACATACTCTCTCTTCAGGAAATATAATGTTTTTATAAATGTTGCAATAGGTGAAACCGGAACACCCATGGAAGCCAAATTTTCACATGTCCGAACGGCTTATGAACATGACAAGGCAACGCCATATGTTTTCAGATCGCTGCCTAAACTAAAAGATCATTTTTTTAACCCCATCATGAAATATGCCATGAAGGTCCACATTCCTGCCCAAGTCATGAGTCGCACAGTATCAGCCTATTTATATTCCTTGGTCAGAGCAGGTGAGATTTATTTAATTATATAAACCAAAAATGATTCACAAAGCTTTGATCACCTTGATTGATATCAAATTATTTTCTCCTAATTTATGTCTATAACCATCGACCTGAACCTCAATCAGATTAATGTTGATATTATTCCCTAATATTAGTGATGCTTAGCTAGTGTTATTTATTTGATTAATAAGATGTCTAAAATAGACATTTCATTACAAACGATGAACAGATATATTTTCTACAAATAATTTCATGAATGTTTGTTTTCAGGAGTCCTGGAACAAGATGCTATTGGCACTGCAGCATTTTTGAATGATGTCGATATGCTGTTTGACAGTTTTAATGGAAAATCAGACCATTCTGGAAAGGAGCTCAGAAGTAATATTCAGGAAAACTCTCCTCACCTTGAGTATTGGTCAAAGGCATTCCAGATGGTGAGAAATTGGAAATTCAACAGGCTCTTGAAAAATGGGCAGGTAAAGGAATCCAAACCACCGTCTCAACTTGGCTGGCTGATTTCCTTGACGGCCATAAGAGGAATATGGGCTTATATGAGAAGCAAGGGATGTGAAGTTTTACGTCCACGATCGCTGAATCAAGATCCATTAGAAAATCTTTTTGGATCTATCAGATCTGGTTGTGGATGTAATGATAATCCTTCTGCTTTTCATTTTATTGGGAGTTTGAAAGCACAGATTCTCAATAATTTATTTCACACCGCTCATTCTACAAATTGTGAGGCAGATGAAATTGATGTTCTCAGCAATTTGCGATCCTTCTTGGAAAGTGATTCAGTAGAAAAATCGATTTCCCAGAGATATGAAGGTCCTTTCAATATCATATCAGAAGTCTCCACAATAGACAATATATAGGCAGATGTGATTCATGGAAATACAGGAACATTTTCTGTAGCCTATGTTGCTGGTTATATATTGAAAGGTCTTTATAAGAGATTGACTTGTGATATATGTGTTTCATTTTTATCTTCCGATGATTTAGAGCTACATAATATATATATTTCGAATAGAGAATGGGTACTTGATAAAAATAAATTAATTTATCCAAGTATCCAATTCACTATATGTGTTGGACATGGAATAACCGCACTAGAGAATTTTTTGCAAGAAAATGCAAATGTTCAAAACATTCCTGTTCATGCCTCTGAATCCATCAGAAGGAATATTGATTTATCATGGCTGAATTGTGAACTGCATTCCGAGGAAGCGAAAGCAATTACAGTCATGTCAATATTCAATATTGGTATTGGCTGGTGGGTTAAGAGGGAAAATGAGAAATTCAAGGAAATTAAAAATCAATTGATAAAATCCAAAAAATTAAAAAAAATTAGAAATATGTAGAGGACACTTTTATTATTTATTATTTTGTATACATTCATATATTTTTTTTCATTTTTATTATACCTTTATTTAATCATTCAATATTTATTATATTCTTATTTATTGAAACTGTACTAGTTATGAATAAATCATATCATCTTCATTAAAAACGTGTTTTTTTTTTGCCGGAGCATTTTCATGAATCGAAAACTTCAAATAATGATTATTATTATAGCCATCCCTTGAACAGTTCCTCTACCTAGAAGGATTCTTTTCCATTGCCTATAACAATGGATGAGAATTCCTCGAGGTTGAGAGATTGTTCAAGCGGTGACTATAAATACGAGGATTAAAATACGTATTATTTGAAATTCCCGCGCTGCTACGTAAATGTTCGACGGTGGCGACATCTCCCTTGCCTGCCACCAGGTTAGACTGAGACGAGACCAAACAAGGATGAAATATCGGAAAGAATTTAGTAGGAAGTTACCCGTCTCTTCTTGTCTCTGATTATATTATCGTTCTCATATTTAGGGCTGGTTTCTCAATTGCGAGTTAACCCGAGGTTGCGGGTAACCCGTGTGTTACGCATTCATGAATATCGCTAAATACATGCGTCAACTCGCAACCTCGAGTTAACTCGCAATTGAGAAACCGGCCCTTATACGATTGCTGGAATGTATGACAATGAGACAACGTCATGTCTCAGGAAAATAAGTTGACATTATAACAATTCATACATAGAATAATAATATAATTCTGTGAAAACGTAGAAATATGATTTACATTGAAATTTTGGAAAATCATATCTCCGAAAGTATTAGCTTGTTAGAGTTAAAAATGATATGAATGGATTCTTACGATAAAACTGCTTATTGAAAAAAATTTAATTTGGAATTTGTTTTGTAAAAAAAAAAATTTTTTTTTGTTACTCCGAAACCATCTGTCCGATTTTGCCCAGTAACGAACTTAACCGAGATATTTATCCCCCAAACCTACTCTGAAAATTTCAACTCTCTAGCTCATTCCGTTCGAGAGTTATCGTGCCTACGGCCGGCCGGCCGGACCAGCCGGACAGAATGAATTTCGACCACGGATTCTTGATCAGTGAGTCGAACCAAATCGTTTGAGACCATTTTCATCGAAAAATTCGAAAATTACAGACATTTGGGCAAATTGATAAGCACTCAGTTCCGAGGAACTAGAGCGCCAAAAAAGTGGAATCAGTACAAGTGGTTTTCTAATTTTTCATTTCTCAAGTGCTAAAACCTACCAATGATGCTAGCATAGGTTACAATAAGACTATTGTTCCCGTAGAATTTCACACTGCCTACATCCTAAGTTCTCAGGCCATAAGAAAGTTAGCTTTCTATGTTAAGAAGACAATCTATGGTAAAATTAGGATGAAAATGTCACTTTGTCACTTATCGTCTGTGATTTCTGTGATTTTTTTTTGTGATTGTTGTCTTCGTAGTTGTCAAAGGAAGTTTATGGAATTGTTTACGAGAATATCTAATTTCCTTCGATAAGGATATTAATTGACTCATTGCGTTAAGTATCACAATGATAATTGAGCTTCCATTCCGATAAATAATTTCCTCCATCGCTTATGAAAAATGTGAAACGAGAATCCAATCGTGGTGATGCACTACTCTGTTTTACCTTGACAAATTATGGTATAGTAATAGGGAACTATTATAAAATTGAATACATTGTCTGTTTTTTCAGTCATTGAAGCTGATGCCCGTTGTTATTCCTGCATCATTGACAACTCAGAATACGAACAAATCTGAAGAGTCAGAGATTTTGCTCAAACAGTTGTTGGAATGTGTACAGAATTGTCAGAAAAGATTTGGTGGAAAAACGGAGCTTGCAACAGAGTTTGATAGTTGTGTAATTGCTCTTTGTTTGACTCTAGAACGTGTTCTATCTCACGGTTTGAGAAATAAACCATTAGACACTCTACAAACCTCCACCTTAAAACAAGTTTCAGGAATAGTAGCCAATAGTTTGCTTATAGGAAATGAAAATTTATGTAAGTCAAAAGGAATTCAAGGTGTATCAATGATTGAAATTTAGGTTTGTTTTGAAATGTTAAGATTTTTCTTTGTATTCAAGCATTTTGGCCTTTTATTAAAAGTCACTTAACTCGTCATGAACAGGAACGTTATGCAGTATTAAAGAATATTTACACAGATACTGGAAAAGGGAGAGCTTGGATTCGTGCTTCTTTAAATGAGAGATCATTGGAGAGGTAGGACTAATGGATATTGAGTTTTTTGATGAGTTTGTAACTGTCAATTTATAGATCTATTCATACTCTACTGGGAGATACTAAATTGTTGAGAATATTCTACGAAGATAGGGCATTGTTGAGAGATCATGAAAAGAATTCTATGTTGCCTAATATGGCAGCTGGTGAGCTATTTAAATATTTTTCCTTAAAAAACGATTATACCATATATTTTTCAGGTTTAGCTGCAATATTATTCGCCGTAAGTATAGACAAAACTGAATTGAATGATTTAAAATTCCAGCAAAGGCTCCTTAGCGGTCTTTCAAAGTCTGAACCTATCATTGAAGCTCCAGTACAAGGTAATCATATTAATTTATTCATTAACTGATGAATCTTGTATGATTTTAAAATGAATATTAAATTCAAATATCAGGGCATTCTCTGATCAAAGTATGATTTTAAAATGAGTATAGTCCAACCCATTGCATAGAATGATAATTTCCAGTTTATTCTGTTGTCAATATTTTGGGTAGGTAGTGTTTAACTGAAATTTACCTGATTTGTTTCTGTCTCACAGAACAGACGAACTTTACAACAGTATAGGTTTCCGAAAATGATGGTACAATTCGATAATTATGGTGCAAGTTACATCGCTGACAAGTATAAAAATAATTTCCGACCTTGGGGGAGGGGATGGTAGCACTCTCCCTTCTCTATATCATTCAGTTCGAAAATCATCACTTATACAGGGTGTCCCGTAAAGACCAAGTCAAACGAAAACGGAATGTAGATCAGAATGTGCTCTATCTGATGTGAATAAATCGTTCATATGAAAGTCTCACAGTTTTCGAGATATTTGATGTTTCATGAAAATGTTGAATTTTTACACTTAAAATGCTTTCTCTCTTGCGGAAGCTACAATTGAATACATTTTGAATCAGTTTTTTCCGTCAATATTGTTGAATGATTCCTTCAATTCATGCAATGAAAAATAACACATAATATTATACAGGGATTCTGAAAAAAAAAATTCAAATTCATGTTCTGAAGGAAGTGTTTTTTTGTACTGAATTCTATCTGACGTGGTATAAAAAAAAGACACTAGACCTTTTCTGCATATTACGTTGAAAAGTTGCCCATTTTGTGAGGATTCCGAAAAGGTAAAATAAAGGTGATAACCTTCTTCACGAAAAAATATATTTGAATGTTTATCGAAAATGGAGCATTTCTGTGAAAAACTGATTTTTTCACCTTTTCCATAAATACTTCCATTTTGCACTTCCTGTTGAAAATAATCAATCAACAAATCAATAAAATGTTATTAAGATGCCAATTCAATGACTGAGTTTTTTTATTTCTTTTTCTTTGCCTAAAGAACTCTCGAACATCGATATAATGTGATGCGATTCAATGATTCAAACTTAAGGTACTTAAGGTATCTTAGATAGATAGATGCAGGGCATGTAGTCTCTACTACATGCCCTGCATCTATTGAGAAATGACCTTTTCAAACCATACAAACTTCTCCCCGCTGAAATACGAATGCGGTCCCTTAGTTGTGCTTCATCTCTTATGGGATTAGAATAAATTTCATTTTTTAAAAAACCCCAGTAAAAAAAATCCAGAGGATTTAAATCTGGTGAATTCAACATTTTGTTGAAACATCAAATATCTCGAAAGCTGTGAGACTTTCATATGAACGATTTTTTCACATCAGGTAGAGCACATTCTGATCTACTTTCCGTTTTCGTTTGACGTGGTCTTTACGGGACACCCTGTATATCTTAACCGGATATTCGTTTTGCCCCACCCTGTATGCGTGATAATGTTGTGATAATTTTTTTTTACTCAGTATAATGCAAAAATCAAGTTACAGATTTTCCTAATTTTTAGCGTGTCATAATTTTTTCAGAACAACCAAAAAACACGAAAGAAAAAAAGAAAAAGAAAGTTGCTAGACAATTTATATCCTTTGAAGAGGATAGTTTATTATCATCTAGTATACCCTCCAGTTCAGGAAGCATTTCTTCAGAATCAAGTTCATTGAATGAACTCCAATACTCCAACAAAGCCGTGCATACTACACTCTACAGTATGGAAGACAAAAAGATCGAAAAGCCTTTAATGGTTGAAATTAAGAGAAAAGTATCAGTGGAAAACAGTGGAACGTTCACAAAATACTCTACGGAAGTACCAGATACTTTAACGCCAGTCAGTCAAACAGATATTGGGGAATTAACCCCTATTTCGGTTGAAATAGGGGGAGAGGAGAGTTCTCCTGACTTGGATGATTTGGTTGAAGCCCCTAGTGATATAAGCGCAGTTTTGACTGTTGTTGAATCTAAAAATGAAGAAGAACGAAGAAAATATCAGGAAAAACTAGAATTCCTCAATAAAGAAAATGATACTTTAAAGGAACAGGTGAAGAAGTATTTGAGTATATTGAAAATGTTGGGCAAAGATCCAGATGTGGACAATTTGGATGAAATCAAGGAATTGCCGAATTATAAGAGTGAGGCTGAAATTTTTGAAAAAAAATTGGTGCAGGTATGAGAAAATTATAGTTGAAGAAATGTTTTTATTGTATAGTTCAGTGTTTCTTCACCTTGTTGGAGGTACTAAACCCGACAAGATTCATCTATGCATTCGCCAAAGTTCATAGTACTTCGTCTCTTTCATGCACCCTCTTTTTGTTTCCGACTGAACCAGTAGCGTAAAATTTGGCAACCAATTGCACAACGTAAGCAGCGGATAAATTTTTTCGAGGATGTCGTTTCTTAAACAGGGCCGCCGTTGTTCGCGCAGAGTCGTTATTCCTAAAAAATAATATTATCATTTCCACCCTTTCTTCTATGGAATACACCATTTTACTTTTGATTCAAAATCAACTGATTGTGCTCACCCCCGTTAGGGGATTGAAGTTACAGGGATGAAAAAAGCGGAAAAGTTCCACATTTCATTTTAAAGTCGGAAAATCGAGGTGTTAAGTTTTCGTTGGACCTTTCTGTATATGGCATTTTTTGAGATAGTCGGACCAAACACTTTCAGCACTTACCTCATATTCATCTTGTCAGGTCGCTGAGATGCATGCGGAGCTTATGGATTTCAATGTTCATTTACAACGGTTGATATGTGAAAAAGATCAATTATTAGATCGTCTCAAAACTGAGTTGGAAATGTTCAGAGGGCCTATATCTTCGGATGAGACGAATCTGGAGGAGAGCTCGTCTAATGTTCATGTGTGGATACCATCAGCTTTTTTGACAGGTATTCAACTAACTTAATAATAATAAAAAAATTTTTTTTTTTTTTAAATAGTCCATTGAGGTGGAGGTCTGATTTTACAGGTAGAAAAAGGGGGAAGTCTACTCCACTAACGTTTGCCTATTTCTTGATAGAAATTATGCACAATGCATTTCGACAAGTGAACTTGTCATCTTCAGGTGTTCACAAATATAAATAAAAATAATGTATTTATTTTTATTTTACTACCTGTAATAATAATAAACTACCCAAAATAGTTGGCACTACAAAATTGGTCTAGATCAAAGTCGAATTTAAGCGAATAACGGGAACAGTGTGGTTTAGACCAATCCCTTGCTATTATAACCGATCGGTTATGTTTAGCAAGGGATTGGTCTTAACCGCACTGTTCCCGTTATTCGCTTAAATTCGACTCTAGTTCGCTTACAATTAAATAATAATTTCATTGACATCTAACAAAAAAAAAATCACAACTCAACACAATAACAAAATATCGCAGCAAAGAGAAAGCTAAAATCATGCAAAGAATAATCTCAGATTATGTCATATTGTCAGTATTATGTTCATTATTCTTATTTTAAACATCCTGAACGTAAACCGTTTTTACAACATCGAAGAGGAAGAATGTGGAAAGGTCATGTGCATCTTTTGAATACCAGAAATATCATCACAGGGTATTTCAAATTTTGTGTCGAAAATTGTGATCATAAATTGGCCATAACTTCTGTTTTTCAAATTAGAACCCAATTTTTGTATGATTGCGTTGGATTCTGCGGTGAAAAATAATGATAGTTTTCTAAAAAGATTATGCTCCTAAATTCAATAATTTCTGAGTTTTTCTTTCTTTAATTTAGGAGCATAATCATGTTAGAAAACTATCATTATTTTTCACCGCAGAATCCAACGCAATCATAAAAAAATTGGTTCAAGCCCTGTGGACAGGAGCTTTGGCGTCTCGTTCAAGCTTTGTCAATTCATCTCCGAAATTATTGGTTTCTCAGAGTTGGGAATTATATCAGTGGATTCTAATATTAGAACTGCATCATAAACGAAACTAAATTAAAATTAAATAACGAACTTATCCAAGATATTCATTCCTCAAATCTCCTCTGAAAATTATATTATATCAATTGAAACTTAGCCAATATTCCGGTTTAGTTTTCACTGAAGATATTCTGAATATATTTTCATAATCATATTTTGCATTCAATCATACTTTGTTAGAACAGAAATCAATATATTTGACATATCTGTCATAGGTAGATAAGATATATGTAATAACAGTTGTACACAGACAGATAGAATTCGCATTCTGTGATGTATTATTGAAATTTTGAAAAATCATATCTCTGAAAGTATTAGCTTGTTACAGTTGAAAATTATATCAATGGATTCTTATGACGAAAATGCATCTTGAAAAAAATTGAATTTGAAATTTGTAACGTAAAAAAAATTTTTTTTTCGTTACTCCGATACCATCGGCCTGATGGTTTCGGAGTAACGAAAAAAATCGGCCTGATTTTGCCCAATAACAAGCTTAGCCGAGATATTTATCTCCCAAACCTACTCTCTAAATTTCAACTGTCTAGCTCATTCCGTTCGAGAGTTATCGTGTTAACGGACGGACGGACGGACGGACAGAATCGATTTCGACCACGAATTCTTGATCAGTGAGTCGAACCAAATCGTTTGAGACCATTTTCAGCCAAAAATTCGAAAATTACAGACATTTGGGCAAATTGATAGCACTCTGTTACCAGTAACAAGAGCGCCAACAAAATAGATTCTAATTTGAAAAAGAGAAGTTATGGCCAGTTTTTTATTACAATTTTCGACACAAAATTTGAGACACCCTGTGATGATATTTCTGAAATTCAAAAGATGCATGACCTTTGGCACATTCTTCCTCTTCGATGTTGTAAAAGCGGTTCACGCTCAGGATGTTCAAAATAAGAATAATGAACATAATACTGACTAAACATATTTTACTTTTTTCCGGATTTTTTTTTCGATATTTTGAAAACTATTCGAATGAATACAATGGTTTTAACAGAAATGTATTCAACATTGAATACTTGATCATACTAGGAATGCAAAACTTGAAAAAAAAATGTTTTCATCAAATTTATTTTCACTGCCTGTATAACCGGGCTTCGAAAATATTTTAGCTCTGTAGAGAATTTCAAGCAATATCATAATCCCAATTTTCAGATCCCAAATATGTACATTTCTCCAGGAACGTCTAATAGGCACTCGAACTTGGGACACCCTGTATAGTTTTGACTGACTTGTTCTGCAACCTTTGCAGGTTTTTTTAGTACATAGGCTGTACCCCAACATGGCATTAAATATGAAAGACGAGGTAGAATAAAACTGATGAAGTAACTGTCTTGTATGGTTATTTAACTGACCGACACATCTCCTTATTGCACCAAACATCGGTGAAATCGTACTCATTATATTTTCTACATGGCCGTTTCAGGTTAGATTGTTTGTGATAACAAATTCTAGATGTTCATACTCTTCCAGTTCTACTCTATTCGGACTTATATTAATATAATAATAATATCTTTATTTTTTTGACTAAGATTGCAGAAACGAAATAATATCACATGTTTTTTTCTCTTTTGTTTTATTAACTTATAAAGTTTCTTTTCCACATTAACGGTAGCCAGGAAACATGAGTGCAGTGTGTCATCTGCTTACATAAAATACTTACATTGCAGCTTCAAAAATTTCAAACTATTGACGTATAACAGGTACAAAAGAGACCCAAGGACTGATACTTGAGGTACTCCTATATAAACATTGTTTTTGTCACTTGAAGAGTTCTTTATGACTGCGATGTTTCTGCAGAGTTCTAATGAACTCCAGTATCTGGGATGGCTTCAAGGAGGCTACGTCTTTGCTCCTGCAGATTTCTTGCCCAAAGCATTCTTTGCGTTGGTTTGAGACGGCGAGGCATTCCGTAATCAGGTGATCAGGAGTTTCATCCTCCTCACCACAGAATCTGCACTCGTCAGATTCTGCTAGCCCTAATCTCATCATATGCTTCCTAAGACAGCAGCGCCCTGTGAGGAAACCAGTTAGGATGTGCAGCATGTTCTTCTTCTTCTCTTCTTCTACCGCGGTGCCGTCTCAGGCTGAACTGAGGCCTTCAGGCCCATTGTTCTCCCGCTTGCCAAACTCGTGAGACTCAGTCCAAGAAAAACGCTGACAGGAATGCCGCGAGCTTAAAAGGAGAAGTCCCTCTCACCGTAGGAATCGTAGGTGTTGGGTTGCCTACGTGTATGACCCTCAATTCTTTAAGGTTGTTACAGTCGAACAGAATATGTTCAGCTGTTTCTTCCATGCTCTTGCACCAGCGACACAGAGCGCTATCGGCCAATCCCATCCTATTCAGATGTTTGTTGAACTGGTGACCAGTTAGTAAAGCCAGTCACCAGGCTCAATTCTCTTCTTTCGAGTGAAAGAAGTTTCTATACTTCAGACTTTGACGATGGTTTCTTAATGAGAAGCCTTGACTGCCTGAGTCCTACTCCCATGTTCCATACACTGGAGAAATTCCTGTCCAAACGATTCTTGAAGAATGTTTTAACAGAGGTACGACATACTGGAAGCGAAGGCTCAGGACCTATATATGGTATCCGAGCCCCCTGCTTCGCCAGCTTATCTGCCTTAACATTACCTGAAATCTCCGAGTGAGCCGGACACCAGATGAGTTTTACAACGTTACCAGCGCCCAGCCTTCGCAGAGCCTTCCTGCATTCGCCTACTAAGTAGGAGTTTATTTTCACATCAGATAGGGATTTTAACGTTCCTTGACTGTCACAACATATATATATGTACTTGCCAGAGTATCCTCTTCGGATGTTTTCCAGCGCGCAGACAAGAACAGCATATAGTTCTGCCTGTATTATCGAGCAGTTCTTCCCGAGAGGGATGGACATGCTCACTCGAGGTCCCACAATGCCTGCACCTGTCCCTGTAGTCGTTACAGAGCCATCTGTGAACCATGTGGGCCTCTCTGGTTTAAGGAGATCACTCCTTGTATCCCATTGGTCTCTATCAGGAACAATCACCCTATAGGGTTCGTTAAAGCAGAATAAAGAGCCCGCACGGTCACTCCTCCGGAGGAGAGTTGCATCATCATCCTCCACTTTCTTGAGTGCCCTCGCGTGTCCCCTAAACATTCCGCTGTCACGCCACTGTCCCTGTTCCCAGATTCTTAAAGCTGTCTTAGACTCTTAAAGCTGTCTTAGCATGTTCTTACTGAGATCAGTGAGATCCATATATTTCTCGGATCGGACAGTCTCAAAGTTCGGAGGAACTGTTTGGAGTGATACATTCCTGGGAGAGATCTCCAGAGTATACCTCCTTCAGTTTATTTTTTCATTCGAAATTTACTCTTGTAGGTGTATCGACCTACCCCACAGTAGGGTTCTGGGCCAATAAAAGGGGTTCATACTCCTTTCTTGGCAAGTGTGGAGGCCTCCTTATTTCCTTTAATTCCCAAGTGACCAGGAACCCAGACCAAGGAGACCCTGTTTTTCTGGCCTACTTCATTAAGTTTTCCTCAGCACTCTTATATTAACTTAGACTCGATAACATGGCAGCTCAGAGTTTTAATAGCAGCTTGACTATCAGAATGGACCCCACCGCAGCCATGGAACACCTAATGGACCTCGCCCCTCTTCACCTGGTGATCAGGAGCGTGGCCCGGATGGCGACATACAGACTTCTGCATACGGCTCGCAATGAGCCAGATGCGATCGGCTACGCGCCTAGTTCTCTGCAGGCTGAATTGGAGGTCAACGAGATAATGGGCATGCGATCGGACGTATCTAAAACCAGAACCTACACAGAGTGGCCCTACCGAGTCGTTTTTCCCAGCAGAGACGACTGGGCCGTCTCTGAGACCCGACTGCTTGTGGGTCCCTGCTGGTTCACAGACGGCTCTGCTACCACCCAAGGGGTGGGAGCGGGAGTCAGCGGTTGCAGAATTGCTAGGGGTGAATCCATCAGCCTGGGTAGTTTTGCGACTGTCTTTCAAGCAGAAATTTTCGCCATTGATCACTGTGCGAAGCTCATACTTGAGAAAGGTTGGGCTCACGGATCAGTCAAGATCCTATCGGATATCCAAGCAGCCTTGAAGGCCTTGACTTCATACAACTGCAAATCCCTGCTTGTGCAGGATTGCCGGACCACACTCGCTGAACTTGGAGGGCGCTGCAGGCTGCAGCTCTTGTGGGTCCCAGGCCACTCGGGCATAAAGGGTAATGAGATGGCGGACTCATTGGCGGCACGAGGGGCTTCTATGGGACTCATTGGACCAGAACCGGCCTGCGGCATCTCTCTCAGAGCAGCGGCGAAGGAAAACAACAGATGGGTGGACCAAAAGGTCCAAGAAATCTGGAGCAGCATACCTGGACACAGACATGCTCGCTCAACAATTACTGGCCCATCAGCTGAAAGAGCCAGAAAATAGCTCAAATTCTCTAGGGTGGACCTGAGAATCCTTACAGCTGTATACACGGGCCATTGTGGCCTCAGGAAACACCTCAATACACTGGGGTTGACTGAGGACTCCGAGTGCAGACTTTGCCTGGAGGACGACGAGTCTATCGAACACATCATGTGTGACTGCCCCGCTGGGGACAGGATCAGATTGGAGGAACTAGGAGTCCACAAACTGACACTGAGGGAACTGGACAAGTTCTCACCCACCAGAATCATATCCTTCATCAAGAGACTTGAGCTTGTGGGTGAAGTATAGATTAAATACTAAAGGTGTGCCACAATAGACCGATTGGTCGCAGTGGAGGGGCGGGTTTAGTCTGCCCAGCACAACCCATAATAATAATAATAATAATCAGAATGGACTGCTATATCCTACCTCTGATAGTTTCTTTCTAGGTTCAATTCCACGCATCTTTCCATTGCAATTTTTGCCTAGCGATAGTGAGCATTTGCTTCCCCCATATACTTCAGGGCCAGCTCATATATTGGTATTTGAACCGTCTGTGTACCATTTAATGGCATTATTTTTAAGAACTTGGATGGTGGCTTACACATTATACTTTATGCCTTTTTTTTTCATCACTAAGACCGCCCTCAGAATATATTCGTAAAATCAGTAAAAGAATGAATTGTCTGAGCAGACCTAAAGAATTAGCCGCTAAAAAATTGGTGTTTTTACCAGGAGCTGCTTCTGATTCTCATCATGTTTACCAAATTTTCCTTAGAGCTGGTAACGACGAATGGAATATTTATAGAAGATATGCCCAATTTCATGCTCTACACACGGACTTGAAGAAAGTAGATCCGGCAATTGCATCATTTGACTTTCCACCAAAGAAAAGTTTAGGGAAAAAGGTAATTTTGTGAAAATTTAATTAATTGAATATTATGGCAAGATGCGCAGAGGTTATTATGTGTCGGTTTTTTTTCAACCTCCTATTAATATATTGAAAATACCTATCAGCTTAGTAATTAGTTTGTGCGAAATTTCGTGATCTGTTAACCAAAAAAAATTGGTTCAAGCCCTGTGGACAGGAGCTTTTTGGCGCTCTTGTTCAAACAGACAAATTATATCTCCGAAAGTATTGATTTCTCAGAGTTGGGAATTATATCAATGAATTCTTATGATAGAACTGCATCATGAAAGAAATTAAATTTAAAAAAAGTGTCATTTCAAAAAAAAAGCTTCAAAAATTATCATTTAAAAAAGAAACAGAAGTACGATTCATTATTGAAATTTCGTAAAATCATATCTCCGAAAGTATTAGCTTGTTAGAGTTGAAAATTATATCAATGGATTTTTATGGCGAAACTGCATCTTAAAAAAATTGTTTTTTTTTTTTTTTCTAGGGGTACGGTTCTTACAAAATTTTAAACACGTCTTTATGTTGATTTTCTACTACTAGTTACCATGCAGCAATTCGATCGAATATTTATTTTTTGAGTTATTAAGGAAATAATATTCCAGGTGGGCATAACTCGGAAACCGTTAGACTGATTATCCCCAAAAACGAACTCAACTCTCCCTTTCGGCTACGCAACCTACCCTGAAAATTGCAAGTCCCTATCTCCTTTCGTTCGAAAGTTATCGAGGCAACGGTCACCCATCTACTGAACTCGCACAAGAATGCTCGAATCTCCAACAATATTTAACCGATCGTATTAAAACTTGAAATTTGGCAGTAGAGTTAGGTTATGAAGGCACTTGCAAAATTTCAGCAATTTCAAACGAATAGTTACTGATATATAGAATTTTTTTTTTTCAATGATTTATTGAAAATTTTCTACTAATGCTATCCTCACCAAATTTTGCAAACATTTTCGCGTTGGCATTCTACAACTAATAACCATGTTTGAATTCAATCGGTTCAGTATTTTTAGAGTTAATGAGGAACAAAAAACCACCAAATTTCAGAAAATTTCAGATGGCTATAACTCTGAAACCGTTTGGCTGATTATGCTCATAAACAAACTGAAATGTCGCGTTCTGGTGCACATCCTAACCTGAAAACTTCAAGCCGCTATCTCATTCCGTTCTCAAGTTATCGTGACAACAAAAATATTTTTTAATAATTTTTTTAAAATTTTCTAGCCATACGATTACACAAAATTTCACAAACGTGCTTAGGTTCATAGTCTACAACTACCCACCAAGTTTCAATTCGATCGGATTGATATTGGTTGAAAACAAAATTATTACTCGGAAACCATTAACGAACTTGTCCGTCGTATTGGGATGCGCCACCTACCCGCTAGCTAGCTAGCTCTTTTCGTTCTCAAGTTATCGTGGCAACGGCCGGACGGCCGGCCGGCCGGACAGAATCAAATTTGACCTCGTATTCTTCATTGGAGAGTCGAACTTAATCGTTTGAGACCATTTTCGTCAAAAAATTCGAAAGTTACAGACATTTGGGCAAAACTATAACGCGATGTTCCCCAGAACATACGCGCAAAAATTGAATTTGAAATTCCTAAGTTGAAAACAATTTTTTTGTTCGTTACTCCAAAACCATCCGGCCTATTTTGCCCAATAACAAACTCAACCGAGATATTTATCTCCCAAACCTACTCTGGAAATTTCAACTGCCTAGCTTATTCTGTTCGAGAGTTATTATAGAAACAAAACTTAAAAATAAAAATTTTTGCACTTTACGGAAACCCGAATAATGACCTTTATTCGCATGCGTATAAAGGTCACTATTCTACAATTTGATGCTAAATTTCAGATAGATCGAGTTATCAGTTTCGGAAATATTCATAAAAAATGTTTTTACTAAAAATATCCATAACTCCGAAACCGCTTGGTGGATTTCGCCCGTTAACGAACTCGTCCGAGATATTTACGCCCCAAACCTAACCTGCAAATTTCAATCCTCTAACTCCTTTCGTTCGAGAGTTATCGTGTTAACCGACGGCCGGACAGAATCGATTTCGACCACGGATTCATGATCAGTGAGTCGGACCAAATCGTTTGAGACCATTTTCAGCCAAAAATTCGAAAATCACAGACAATTGATAAGCACTCTGTTCCGAGGAACAAGAGCGCCAAAAACAATGTTATATTTCAGAAACTATCTGTCAGATTTCGCTAGCATTCAGCACAAGTTTCCATCTTCAAAGACGAAGCGTTACTGTAACGTAACAGTAACGCTTCGTCTTTGAAGATGGAAACTTGGTTTCCGAAACATATGTCAGACGACAAAAAACTGTAGTGGATAAGAGTGTAGTTACTTTTATAGTGAACATACATCAAATATTGCAGCGGACCCAACACTGAACCTTTTGCAACACCCACATGTAGAACTTCATCCTCACTATCATGATCATTCACCGATGTGTAGTGTTTATGTGTATAGGACTTTAAGAGCCGGAGGGAGACACCCCGAATATTATATTCGGATTAAAGCTTCAATTATAATTAAATGAATAAAACCTATTGGAACATTTTCAAGCAAAAATTATCTTCCAGGAAGCTTCTTTAGTAGAGAGTAGAAGAAAACGACTCCAAACATACCTCAGAAAAATATTAGCTCACTGGCCTGAGTTATCCCATTGTTCCAGTCGAATTTTATTGGAGCAACACCTTTCATTTTTCAAGTGAGTACAAATTAAAATTTATTGTTTTTCACGCATTTTTCGATACAGAATACTATTTAGAGAAATTAACATATATTTCCCAATCCTTATATACGAACTGACAAAGAAACTGCAACAACCAGAAGCAGCTTTTAATTTTATTTTGGCAAAACATAGATAGTATAGCAAGGAGTAAATGATTAAGATTTGCAGAAAAAATCGTTTTTTCATGTAAACATTTTTTATTACTTACATATTGTAGTCGTTTTTTGCAATTTTTTTAAATTTGCAACAGACCAGCCGTTCGAGGAGATCCAAAGTCGATGTTTAGTTGTTGTTAAAATGCCTAGAGCACGTGTACGCTGAATTTATCGCCAGCTAAGTGAATTTGAAAGAGGTCGAAATATTGGTCTACGCACCGCGGACGTCGAATGAAGTTCAAGATCGACGCGTCTAAGTCTTATGGTTATTAGAGACCGATTTGCGACAACTCGATCTTTGGCTTAGGAGAAAAAGGCCATCCTGCAACTGTCCGAACTGTTTACCGCTGGATAAGGTCTTTTGGACTGCAGCATTATCGACCCCATCTTGTGTTACTTCTGACGGTTGAGCATCGCCGGCAACGATGACAGTGGTGCAGAGAACGTTAACATTGGAATGCGGAATGGCATCAGGTCGTCTTTTCTGATGAATTTCGATTCTCCTTGGGGGCACATGATGGCCGAAGAAGGGTTAGACGACGTTGGAGAGAAAGACGTAAACCTCAGATTGATATTGAGCCTCATGTACACCGGACAGTAGGCGTTATGGTATGGGGTGCCGATCTTTCGCCCATAGAGCATGTTTGGGACATCATGGGTAGAAGGCTTGGAAATTTACCCCATCCCCCACGGACTTTGGCGGCTCTGATACATGAACTAGAGATAGCTTGGGATAGTGTTCCTCAAGAAGAAATAGACCATCTCATTGCATCAATGCCAAGACTTGTTGGGGAGTGTATAGATAATCGCGGTGGACAAACAAATTATTAACAAATTTATTAAAAAAAATTGTAAACCCTTCATTTTTTTCTTCAAATTTCAATCATACTCCTTGCTATACTATCTGTTTTATCAAAAAAAAATTAAAATTTAATCAGCTCTTGGGTGTTGCAGCTTCTTTGTCAGTCAGTATATTCAGAGAAATTAACATATCTTTCCCAATCCTTATATTATAATTTCGTTAAACATTGCAGTCCATAATTATTAATGTATTTAACCTTTAAAATAATGGTATGATTTCAATGCACTCCACTTTGTTCATATTTCAGAGATCAAAAGGACAATGAAGGATCAAGTAGAAATAACAGACGTAGCAATGATAATCACTACACAGGCCTATGAAACCTCCTTAAAATAACAGACATTACTCAGTCAAAGGGGATTCAACCAGATGTGGATTTATTGAATTGTTACAAATATTTATGTTTTATATTTTATTATATGAACGCGAATGACTATAATGAATATCAATAACATGTACATAAGAAAATAACAAAATATTTAGTAGATAGAACATTCTTTCATTGATTAGCATTATATGGTATAGGGCCGGTTTCTCATTACGAGTTAACCCGAGGTTGCAGGTAACCCGAGTATTGCGCATTCATGAATATCGCTAAATACATGCGTCAACTTGCAACCTCGAGTTAACTCGCAATTGAGAAACCGGCCCATAGTAATGGTAATAATTATCAGGTAATAGAAAGAGTTCAAGTAACTACACATAACAAAAAAAAATGTATTCGTATTATCATGTTCCTGAAATTGATTAATCTCTTGATTGGGTTTTCTCAATATTTAATAATGCTTCATGAAATCTTTCGAAAACTTCCTCCTGACTTTTCATAAGTTGCTCATACTTAGTTAAAACATAACTATTCAGATTATGCATATCATTCTTAAGCGATGAAATAGTCTCTTCAATGTTAGAATTTTCATTTTCATAGTTTCTATAAGTTTCTTCATCTTTCTTGATTTTTGAAATCAACATATTCAAATCGTTTTTCATTTTTACAGATTCTCGCTTACATTCACCGTTCAAGTCATCAAATTCTTTTTGCAACTTTTGGAGATTCTTGTTTAAATTTACATAGTCTACTTGAAGATTCTTCAATTCAGCTTGCTTAAAGTTCTTTGTTTCATCAAATTTATTCACTTGTTGATTTAACATAGTTAATTCATCCATACGAATTTTTAAAGAATCCAAATTTTCAGCACTGAATACTGGATTTTCGATTGAAGTAAGACACTTATTATAAAACTTAGTTTTTTCTTCTTGTACTTTTAAGCTTGCGACAATATTAGATCTTTCAATATCTAAATCGTCAAATTCCTTTTCGAGACTCTTTATTTTATTTTTCAATTCCTCAACTTCATTTTCACTAACAGTCTGTTCCTGAAGTGAAGAGGATTTTTCCCTTAATTTATTCAAATGTTCATCTGATGCTTTAATGTCTTCTTTTAACTTATTTATGGTTTTGATATCTTGCTGATATTCAAAATCTTTCTTAGCTTTTTGAATCATTGTATCCTTATGTTCTTTTGTCAAGCTTTGAATATTCTGATCAAGATCAGTTATGCTATTTCCTAATTTTACATGCATTTCATTCAAATCTCCTATTTCCTGGATCAACTCACTTTTACTTGCTTTCAGTTGTTCTAAATGCTCTTTCTTTTCAACGCATTCTGTTATATCATTTATATATTCAGTTTGCGACTTTAGGAATATTAGAGCATTCATCAAAAAACCAAAAATAATTGATGTACGTTTAGGTTGAGGTTCGCACATATCGTTCAGGTTGAAAGGGACTCCTAAATGTTCACATATTCTCTTCAACTTGATGGTTAACGATATTTCTTCATTATACATAGTTTGATCTGGCTTTATTTCTTGTCCCAGAATATTTGCTCTGATGTTATTAGTTATTTGCTCATATTCACAGATAAATCGGCTATAAAAAGCCTTGACAAATCCTGTTGTAGGGTTTTGCAAATGTTCTTCATTGATTGTTAGATCAGGCCATTGATTTTTAACATTCTGTATTAAAGACTTTGTAGTTTCTCGTTCTTTTTGCTTGCTTTGTTTCAAGGTATCTTTCCTCGCTGACATTTTGAATGTAATTTCATGGAGAATATCCAAAATGAAGTAAGATAAAAAGCAATCGAAATTGTATCGGTATCCAGTAAGTCACAAAATACAAAACAAAACAGGATACAAATAAAATATTACAAATACAAACCACCACAGATAACTGTCGGTTTACTCGGTTTTGTCCACAGATTACAGAAACTTTTTGATGTAATCTCAGTAATCTGTGTCTGTGAACAGCAGAATATTTATATTTGGCAGTTTTCATAACATTGTTTATGCACAACAGAGACAAGTCTCTGTCTCTGTCTCTGATGCACAAAACAAGTTTTGAAAAGTAGACGCCAAATATTTCACTATCTACGTGAAATGGTGAAATCTCCACAAATAATGTTTTGGAATCTGTGCTTTTGGTGTGTAGGCTATTATCTATTAATCCTAATAATTTGTGAATAGTACGTCAGTTCATTCAGCCCATCATAATACAAAAATTCAGTTATATTCTCAATTTAAAAATTCGTTGGACCAAAGAACACAAATAATTGGACTGGACAGGACGGAAATATCACATAAGAAGAAGTCTGCGCTACAGAAACTTACGAGCATCGAAAATTGTCCAAATGTCTGATAGAATAGAAGATAGAATATAGAATAAGTAGTCTTGTAGTCTACGATTCTGTGGATAGAATTGTCAAGATGGTTGTCTGCAAGAGCAGGGAACGTCTATTGATGTAATATTTTTTAATACAAATGTGTAATTTATAGTATTTTATTTACGTATGGTTTATTGTTTATTGAGCTGTGAGTTAAAAGTGCTTTAAAATGTCAGGGGAACGTGAAATTGCCGCTGAGGATAGTATTAAGGTTGTGTGTAGGTTTCGACCCCTAAATGATTCAGAGGAAAAGGCTGGGTCAAAATTCATTGTAAAGTTTCCATCGGGGGGAGAAGACAACTGTATATCCATTGCGGTGAGTTGTTTATAAAATTCATCTGATTGGATTGTGTTATCAACCGTGCTTTTATCGTATCGTGGACATTCGCCTTTGACACTACCTATACTGTGACGACAAAATAGGTATTCTTATTAGATGAGGTTTAATTATATTGAGTAATTTTAATTATAAGTATAATTCCTCATAACAGAAGAGAAGTCCAGTATTTCATTCCTTGTATGCAGTTTTTGATAATCAATTTCAACCAAGTACAACAAAAAATCAATTGTTCCATCTTTAGTGCTTTTTTGAAACCATATTCTTCAAACAATTATCAATCAAAAATTTTTGGTGTTAGCCTGAAAAATTCGTTTATGTTATAGTCCTGGTGAAAATTCAATTCTCTTTTCGTTAACAAAACAGGGGAACAAGATAATTCAATGATAACAGTTTTATGCATGGCAAATTAAAAATATACAACTGAATGCTTCAATGATTGGGACTCTTCGTTTGTAATTAATTAAGTATATTTCAAGAGAATTAACAGTTATGTATCCAACCACTGGAACAATATCCTATTTTCGAAATTTTCTTTTAAATTCATTCTAGATCCCAAAGAAATAGTGATTTATCCTTTGACCCATTTGAGAGAATTATTTTTCTCAGAACCTATTTATGAAATTGTTATTATGAAAGCTGAGAAAATTCCTTAAGTTTTGAAAATAAATGAAAACAGTCAGGCGCTATAATTCTCGAAAATAAAAATCAATATCAACAACATTTATCATTCAAAGAAATCATTTCTTTTCTCTCATTTATGTAAGTATTTCATTAAATGTTCTCAATGTGGTGACTCACACTGTGGGCTGAAATCAATATCAATCTCCTCAGCAAGCAAATCTCAGCATTCTGAATCTGAAGTATTAAATTTCCAATAAATATTCTCTTTATACTCTTTATCCTATTGGGTGTTGGTAGGTGTTTATTGACTTTAGTATTTAATGTTAACGCTTTGTTTAATTAATTAGGAGATAAGATGAATATCAATCAATTTATATTTATTTTGATGAAAGCATATCAAAATATAATTTAAACTAATGTATATATATTCTTGATGTAGTCAAAGTATATATTCTAGAATGCTATAAACTAAAGTAGAAGATTGGTTTTTATGAATTGATGGTTGAATTCTTTAAAATCTTCAGATTAACTGTTCTTAAGAACTGATTCTCTTTTTGTACAACATACTTCTCGGGTGCCCCTAAACATAAAAATCTAAAGGTGTGAGATATGAGAAACGTGGAGGCCAGGCCCTTGGAAGTCTTGGACAACTTCTTCCGATCCATCTATCCGGGAATACATTTTTCAGATGTTCAACTACAACACGAGGAAAACACGGCGGTGCTCCATCAAGTTGAAATGTTATGCCATTCGTGTAAACTTTATTCAAGATATTAGGAAGGACATTCTACGGGAAGGATAAATTCCAATAATAAGGCAAATTGTGTTGTTAAAATATTCTAGAAGTTGGTCCCCATTGATAATAATTTCATGATTAGTCGAGCCAAATAATAAATCTAAAATTGATTCGCATTGAATATGAAAAAATGGGATCAAGCCCTGTGGACAGGAGCTTTCTGGCGCTCTTGTTCAAACAGACAAATTATATCTCCGACAGTATTGGTTTCTCAGAGTTGGGAACAGGGTTCGACCGATATATATCGCTGATATTTATCATGATATATATCACGATATATATCGATATTTATATGCAGTGATATATATCACGGATATTTCTAAATTCACTGAAATGTACGACGCTGCTTAAAAAATTCATAATCAATCGCGATTCAATAGCATGCCTATGCCCACGCCAATTTTCGGGGAATCCCCAACTTTATCTTAGTGTTAGTATATCTTTAGATGGTGATTTTATAACTTCGGCGGAATCGTATTTTTCAACATTCGGCTTGGTACAATCAAAATTAAAAAATCGATTGAAACGAGACAAAACAGCCAAACTTGTTTTTTTTTGTGTGAATATCTAAACAAAGAGCATGCGTCTAAACCTAAAGCTTGCAATAGTAGCAATATAGAATGTATATGGGATGGGGCCACTGCATCTGTAAGAGAGATTTCTTCTGATTCCTTTTAAAAAATTTTATCTATTAACTTTTTTTATTTTTGTAATTTTCTTCGTTTTTAAGTATCTTGTTTACTTTTTTCAATGAATTTTGTAAATCACCATTTTAAAGCGTTTAATTTATTGATTTCAATTAACAAAAAACCTTGAGTGTTTATAAAAATAAATATCAGGAAATTGATATATATCGGATATATATCGATATATATCCGATATTTTGATATTTATATAAATATCGTGATATTTTCGAACCCTGGTTGGGAATTATATCAATGGATTCTTATGAAAGAACTTCATCTTAGCAGAGATTGAATTCAAACATCATAGAAGAATTTAAATTCAACAAGAGTGCCAAAAATTATCGATCCAAAACCAATAGACGAATTCTACCCAACAACAAACTCATCCGAGATATTCATTCCTCAATTCTATGATGAACGATATATTTTTTCCTCAAATCCACTCTGTAAATTATATTATATCAATTGAAACTTTAGCCAATATTCCAGTTTTGTTTTTACTGGAGATACTCTGAGCTCAATATTATTTACTTATCATTTCCATCATCATATGGATTAACCATGGGCATTAAAATATCATTAAAGGATACTGAGGGAGGTATACTCATTATTAAGAGGTTTCTTTTCTGGGTTTTCTCTCCCAAACTCTGAAAAATATCTATAAAATAAAAAATTTTCATTTTGATATTTGCTTCTGCGTAAGAAACACAAGATATTTGTCAGAAGCAAATAATCGAAAAATGTTGCCTAACAACAACTACGAAGAAACAACTATATCGGAGTCTATATCAGACTCCTTCATCAGACACTTAACGAAAATCTTCAGAATTATTTTGTTGATAGAAAACCCAGAAAAGAAACCTCTTAATATTAAAATATCACCCAAAAAGTATGATATCATATTATAGTTCTCATAATTCTACGACTGCTGAAATGAATTTGACCTGTCATGTCTCAAGAAAATAAGTTGACATGTATCAACACAGATCATATTATAATAATTCGTAGATAGAATAATTATAGCATTCTGTGAAAACATACAAGTACGATTCATTATTGAAATTTTGAAAAATCATAGCTCCGAAAGTATAAGCATGTTAAAGTTAAAAATGATATTAATGGATTGTTATGGTGAAACTGCATCTTGAAAATTATTTGAAATTTGTAATGTAAGAAAAAAATTTTTTTTTGTGATATGTTGTCAACCGTGGTTTGATAATGCCCAAAATCGAAGAACCGGACGTCGAAGCGGTGCAAATGAAGTTCAAGATCGACGTCTAAGACTTCTGGCTATTAGAGACCGATTTGCGACAACTCGATCTTTGGCTGATGAGTGGTTAGGAGAACAAGGCCATCCTGTAACTGTCCGAACGGTTTACCGCCGGATAAGGTCTTTTGGACTGCAGCATTATCGACCCCATCTTGTGTTACCTCTGACGGTTGAGCATCGCCGGCAACGATTACAGTGGTCCAGAGAACGTCAACATTGGAATGTGGAATGGCATCAGGTCGTCTTTTCTGATGAATCTCGATTCTCCTTGGGTGCACATGATGGCCAAAGAAGGGTTAGACGACGTCGGGGAGAAAGACGTGAACCTCAGTTTGATATTGAGCGTCATGCATACCGGACAGTAGACATTATGGTATGGGGTGCTATTGCACATGCAAGTAGGTCACCTTAAGTCTTTATTCGACGTAACATGGCAGCGCTGCGTTACCTTCAAGAAATATTGGAGCCATATGTTCTCCCTTATCTTAACCGGCTCGAGAATCCAATATTTCAGGAAGGTAATGCTCGACCTCATGTTGCCAGAGTTAGTTTAAACTTTTTTGAAGCCACCCATGTGAATCTTTTGCCATGGCCGCCCAGATCCCCCTAGCTTTCGCCCATAAAGCATTTACCCCAGGCCCCACGGACTTTGGCGGCTCTGATACATGAACTACAGGTAGCTTGGGATAGTATCCCTCAACAAGAATAGACCTTCTTATTGCATCAATGCCAAGACCTGTTGGGGAGTGTATAGATAATCGCGGTGGACAAACACATTATAAACAAATGTATTAAAAAAAAATGTAAACCCTTCATTTACTCCTTGCTATACTAGCTATGTTTTACAGAAAACATTCTCATTCTGGGTGTTGCAGTTTCTTTGTCGGTCAGTATACTTCCTGGAACAAGCAGTATCCTCCTAAATAGGACTTGCAATTAATAATTTTCCGGTGAAACTCACCCACTCGGATTAAAAGTCAAAGAAAGTTTCGTTTCGTAACATTTTACCGTGCTCATCTTCTATGAAATCAGTATGAACTAGATGGAATCAGCTGCAAATGCAATTAGAGTCGACTGTCTACGTTCGCGAAGTGCCATGTAAGTAATACCCGTGCTTGCGTTCTTTAGAATGTAATAATAATTAATGATAATGATGAATAATCATCGCTTGTTGAGCACGATCCACCATTTGTTGCGCTCATGTTGCCAAATGAATATTGAAGATTGACCAGCAGAAAGAACGAACAGGTATTCTAGAAAGTTGATATTGCAGTCGTATATTTACTTGAGTAGATCCTTCCACTTAAGGCTCAGAATTTTATTCGAATATTGGACTATTCTAAATTCGAATTTTCTATTATTAAGCGAGTAATTATTCAAACACTGACAAACCATTCGGAGATATTATCTCCGAAAGTATTGGTTTCTCAGAGTTGGGATTCATATCAATGGATTCTTATGCTAGAACTGAATTATAAATTCGAGTTACGAAGATGTTGTTCAGGTATCGCCAATTTGCCCACCCTGTACAATCGTTTAAATCTGGGGATAATATTTTAATGAGGGTATTACACTATGCCTTTTTCGTGCCTATTTGTCAGCCTGACTGTCTGCGCCTAAAATTCCGAAGAAATACGCAAGCGCCCGGAACTATTTTTTAGACTGTTTCAGGCTTGAAAATAAATAGAACTGGTTCTATTTGTTCCCCCTGAAACGTGGGGATTTCAAGCCTTTTTGTCGAAATGTCATATCTACCAACACAATATTTATCTTTCTGACTTGACATCTTAACATAACCTAGTTTATCCTTTGAATCGCAGCCTTCGTAAATTTTATTTATTACTCTGAGGACGTAAACTAAACTTACGAGGGCCAGATAATCTGTGATGGCTATCCCCGAGTGATACGAAGTTTTCACCAGTAGCCTAGTATCGCAAAGTAATCATTAATTTCGTTTTTGGAGAAATGCTTTCTGGAATTACAGTGTCTTTTTTCTGTATGTGAATTTGTACTCTATGTAGTAGCATATTAAACGTTTCTTTAGACATTCTTAAAACACTATGGTATTGCTTTAAAAATATACAAACAAAACAAGAACTTGAGGTAGGTAAATATGTGAATTTCTTCAATGTTTGCAGCTCGGAAATTACTGCCTGAAACAAGCGCGAAAAAAGCGCGGTGTAATAGTGCCACTCATTCGGGGGGAAATTCAATCAACAAATAGCCATGAAAATGGGCGCAAATATAGACATGAAAAAGGCATAGTGTAATAAGGGTATAAGATTAAATTTCTAATATTGGATCGTATTTTTACTCAATTTACTTAAGATGGTGCTCGAGATGGTGTGTTTGTTTGATACTGACAATTCACACATATGGGATTTCTTGAAATATTAGGTTTGTTCCTACAGCGGCTGAAACCGTACAGTGTACGGTCCACGGACTGCGCGGTGGTGTAAAAGGAAGGCTTTTACACACCGCGCAGTCCGTGGACCGTACACTGTACGGTTTCGGCCGCTGTAGGAACAAACCTATTATTGAAAATTCCATAAATATCTATTAATCCATTCATTTCCAAGAAAATCTCTAACCGAATAGTTTATATGTGATTCCAACTAAAACAATAATCATGATAATTATCTGTAGGTAACGTCCACAGAAAGTCCATGGGATCATAGAGAGTATATCTGTCTCCGTTCGCTATT
The DNA here is from genome assembly GCA_937662695.2 of Halyzia sedecimguttata. Taxonomy (NCBI): domain Eukaryota; kingdom Metazoa; phylum Arthropoda; class Insecta; order Coleoptera; family Coccinellidae; genus Halyzia; species Halyzia sedecimguttata. Next base: position 76,940,710 of record OW569414.2, read on the forward strand.
CGTATGCGGCGTCAAACTGTGTCCCAAGCATTGGTATATTATTCAATCGAGGAGTATGGATTACCTCTATCTTGTGAAAACAATTTGATAAGCATTCGCTGTTCCGAGGATCAAGAGCGCCAAAAATTAAATTCAGAACGTATGTCTATGACTCGCCTCATATGTTGGATTTACATTCATCAGCAAATTATAATTAGGGCATTCTATGGTGGAGGTTGCACGGTCAATTTGGCATCAATCTGACATCAATCAATCTTGCATCAGTCTACGCCATAGAATAGAATAACATGGACTGGCCCTCACGTAACTTTATCACACAGTTCGTTGCGGAATACATTAGAGAGAGAGATGTTATGAAGGATAGAATAAGTGAAGGCAAAGAATGGTATAAAAACAATGGTGTTTTTATACCATGGACAAATACACAAATTGTAAATTGGGGTATTTTGGAAAATCCCGATTTTTTCAAGAGAAATATTGATTATTTTTAATGAGTATCGAAAAAGCTTAATGAATTACAGTAAGGAAATTTATGAGAAATATTTTCAGATTATAAGCACAGTAATCTGTGTTATAAGTATCAGAATATTCAGAAACGAGTATGGATTTAAATGAAAATGTTTTGCCTTTAACTATCCTGTCTACAAATCACCAAAACACATACACAATACACGAAAGCAAACAATACAGTATACAAGACAGGTCAAAGGATAAAGGAAACCAATGTTTTGTATTCTGTGGTTTTGCCAAACGCCAAATTATAAGAATATATTCGTATACCGTGGTTTCCCTTTTACTATTCTCTCTTTTTTCAATGCTGATTTCACTGGTCTCTTTCTCACAACCAGTCCATGTTATTTTATGTCTATGGTCTAGGCGTATAGTAAGTATAGTTTCCCGTCAATCTGACATCAATCCATGCCTTTTTTGACACTGTAGCCCCCGTCTATGAAATCATAAAATTACGATTAATTATTGAAATTTTGAAAAATCGTACCTCAGAAAGCATTAGTTTGTTGGAGTCAAGAATGAAATCCATGGATTCTTATGATGAAACTGCATCTAAAAAAAAATTTAGTTTGAAATTTGTGATATAAATATTTTTTTTTCGTTACCCCGAAATTACCAGGGCGATTTTACCCAATAACGAACTTAACCGAGATATTTATCTCCCAAAACTACCCTGAAAATTTCAACCGTCTAGCTGATTCCGTTCGAGAGTTATCGTGTTAACGGCCAGCCGGACAGAATCGATTTTGACCACGGATTATGATCAGTGAGTCAAACCAAATCGTTTGAGACCATTTTCAGGCCTAAATTCGAAAATTACAGACAATTGGGCAAATTGATAAGCACTTTGTTCCGAGGAACAAGAGCGCCAAAAATCGAAAATTAAAGACAGTTGGGTAAAATCATAGCAGGCTGTTCCCAAGAACATGTGCGCAAAAAGGATATGAATTATATATGCATACAGGGTGTCCCAAGTTCGAGTGCCTATTAGACGTTTCTGGAGAACTGGACATATTTGAAATCTGAAAATTGGGATTATGATATTGCTTGAAATTCTCGACAGGGCTAAAATATTTTCGAAGCCTAAGCACTTCCGGTTACACAGGGAGTAAAAATAAATTTGATGAAAAACATTTTTTTCAAGTTTTGCATTCCTGGTATGATCAAGTATTCAATGCTGAATACATTTCTGTTAAAACTATTGTATTCATTCGAATAGTTTTCAAAATATCGAAAAAAACCGGAAAAAAAGTCAAATATGTTTGGTCAGTATTATGTTCATTATTCATATTTTAAACATCCTGAGCGGGAACCGTGTTTACATCATCGAAGAGGAAGAATGTGGAAAGGTCATGCATCTTTTGAATTTCAGAAATATCATCACAGGGTGTTTCAAATTTTGTGTCGAAAATTGTGATCAAAAATTGGCCATAACTATTGTTTTTGGCGCTCTAGTTCCTCGGAACTGAGTGCTTATCAATTTGCCCAAATGTCTGTAATTTTCGAATTTTTCGATGAAAATGGTCTTAAACGATTTTATAATTGCGTTGGATTCTGAGGTGAAAAATAATGATAGTTTTCTAACATGATTATGCTCCTAAATTCTATAATTTCTGAGTTTTTTTTTAAATTTAGGAGCATAATCATGTTAGAAAAGTACCATTATTTTACACAGCAGAATCCAACGCAATCATAAGAAAATAGGGTTCTAATTTGAAAACAGAAGTTATGGCCAATTTTTGATCACAATTTTCGACACAAAATTTGAAACACCCTGTGATGATATTTCTGAAATTCAAAAGATGCATGACCTATCCACATTCTTCCTCTTCGATGTTCTAAAAACGGTTCACGCTCAGAATGCTTAAAATAAGAATAATGAACATAATACTGACTAAACATATTTGACTTTTTTTCCGGTTTTTTTTGATATTTTGAAAACTATTCGAATGAACACAATGGTTTTAACAGAAATGTATTCAGCATTGAATACTTGATCATACCAGGAATGCAAAACTTGAAAACATTTTTTTTCATCAAATTTATTTTTACTGCCTGTATAACCGGAAGTGCTTGGGCTTCGAAAATATTTTAGCTCTGTCGAGAATTTCAAGAATATCATAATCCCAATTTTCAGATTTCAAGTATGTCCAGTTCTTCAGAAACGTCTAATAGGCAGTCGAACTTGGGACGCCCTATACAGTGCGTTTCTTAAGTTACGTGAGGAAGATTTAAGAGCATGACATCAAAATAAGACGAAAAGTTGCTCGTTTCTGAGCTACAGGGTGGCAAGTGGAAATCTTATTTTTATTTTTTGTGAATATATTTCAAAATGATTGTGATCTTCGTGTGAAGTTCGGTACCTGGGTTTCCTCTTCAATGACAAAATCAAATTTACCGGTGTGAAGTTTTCCACATCCTCACATACATTCAAGGACCAAAAAATGTTCAAAATTAAATATTACTAATTCGATAAGTACTTAGTGAATAATGATGAAATTTGAGAGTGATGTTCATGAATGCATAAAGAATGGAAATACAATGTCAAATAGTTTGTGTAGCCCCCAGGGGGCGGTGGCTGGGGACGGTAAAACGAAAAATGCCATAACTCGAATAATATTGAGTGTTCCACGATTAGCTTTTCATATGTTGTCTAGAATGGCGTTAACACAAAGATGTAGTATGTCCCATAGTTTGTGCGGCCTTAGGGGGGCGGCATATCGAAACATGCCCTAACTCGATTGCCGCCTCCCTAGGGCCGCACAAACTATGGCACATACTACATCTCATTCTCAACGCCCTTCTGAGGAACTATTCCGAAGTTAATCTTGGAACACTTCGTATTCGCCGAATTATGGCATTTTTCGTTTTACCGCCCCCAGCCACCGCCCCCTGGGGACTACACAAACTATTTGACATCGTATTTCGATTCTTTATGCATTCATGAACAACACTCCCAAATTTCATCATTATTCACCAAGAACTTATCGAATTATTAATATTTAATTTTGAACATTTTTGGTCTTTCAGTGTATGTGTGGATGTTCATAACTTCACCCCGGTATCAAATTTGTTGTAAGTTTGGCTCATTCGTGGGGTTGGCTCCACCTACATGTCTTTTCACTCATTTGACATGTCATAACTTTGTTGTAGTAATGAGAGCAGTACCTATCTAAGTGTGGATTAATGCAGCTTCATTTAACAATTATCTTGTAACATATATCAAATAACAATTATGAATTAACAATTATAAAAATGTACCATTCATGCACTCAATTTAACAATTAAGAAGTAAAAAGTAAGGCTGCGCACAAGTCGGATATTCAAGGCATTAATTTTCCAAAATAACCTATTTTCCCTTGATAATCGAAAAGAAGTGTTTAAAATTCCATTTTCAAATGCGATATTGGGGTACCAAAAGACAACAACACAAGAAATAACACAAATATTTCACGAAGTGAGGTTATTTATGTCATCGGACTATCTAATCTGAGTTCAGCTGCGCACGAGTTGCGTATAAGTACAAAATCTCGTTCAATTCAAGTAGAAAGTTAAAAGTTGGCGAACTCCTACTTGTTATTTGTTAATTGATAATTGTTACTTGGCTGCATGAACACTCTCATTGAGATATATGAAGTTCAACTTTTACTCACTATTTGTAATTGTTAATTGTTATTCGATACTCGTTAATTCAGGCTGCATGGATCCACACTAAATATCGGAAAATATACGCCAAAGGATTTGTCTTTTTGGCGCTCTTGTTCCTCGGAACAGAGTGCTTATCAATTTGCCCAAATGTCTGTAATTGACGAATTTTTGGCTGAAAATGGTCTTATACGATTTGGTTCGACTAACTGATCAAGAATCCGTGGTCAAAATCGATTATGTCCGGCCGGCCCTCCGATAACTTGATAACTCGCGAAAGGAATGAGCTGGATAGTTGAAATTTTCAGAGTAGGTTTAGGAAACATATATGTCGGTTAAGTTCCTTATTGGGCAAAATCGGCCTAATGGTTACGGAGTAACGAAAAAAAATATTTTTTTTTACAGTACAAATTTCAAATTAATTTGTTTTAAGATGAAGTTTCACCATGGGAATCCATTGATATCATTTTCAACTCTAACAAGTTAATACTTTCGGAGATATGATTTTTCAAAATTTCAATAATAAATCGTACTTCTATGTTTCCACAGAATGCTGTACTGAATTATTCTATCTATGAATTATTATATGACCTGTGCATTTTATCTCATTTTCCCATGAGAGATAAATGTCAAAATATTTTATGGTTCGTTATTCTTGATATAAAATACACCTCCTGTTCTAGAAAAAAGTATGATTGAATGCAAAATGACCAATGAAATAACCTTAGCTATCGTAGAATTATGAGGATGATATGATATTATACTTTTAAGTTGATAATATAATGCCCGTGGATAATCCATATGAGGATGGAAATAATATACTTTGGTAAGATACATAATCAAATTGGGTTCAGAATATCTCCAGTAAAAACAAAACTGCAATATTGTCTTCAGTGAAAACTGAACCGGAATATTGGCTAAGTTTCAATTGATATAATATAATTTTCAGAGTAGATGTGAGGAATGAATATCTCGGATAAGTTCGTTATTGGGGAGAATCGGTCTGTTTGAATTTAATTCCTTTCATATCGTAAGAATCTATTTATATAATTCCCAGAGACCAATAATTTCGGAGATATGATTTGTCAAAGTTTGAACAAGAGCGCCAAAGCTCCTGTCCAGAGGGCTTATTTCATTTAATTATCTTCTACATTCAACACTTGAATGTATTCAAATAATTGGTTCAAGCCCTGTGGACAGGAGCTTTTTGGCGCTCTTGTTCAAACAGACAAATTATATCTCCGAAAGTATTGGTTTCTAAGAGTTGGGAATTATATCAATGGATTCCTATAATAGAACTGCATCATGAAAGAAATTAAATTTTGAAAAAAGTGTCGTTTAAAAAAATGCTTCAAAAATTATCTTTTAGAAAAAAAGAGCAATCTACAATGCTTCAAAAATTGTAATTAAATTTCTTTATCAAGATTAAATGAGCAATCTGCAATGATTCAACCTCGTGGAATGGGTTGTTGCAACTTACACTCGGTGCATAGTTTTCACATCTCGAAATACCTAAGGTAAGTATCATCGAAATGTCTAGAGCAAGGCTGGAGACAATCATAGCCGATTTTTCATTCATTACTGATATTTGAGTAGGTAGTGGATTACGAACAAATTATCTTAATATTTCAAACTATATTAATAAAATACTTTCCTCTTTTCATTTCATAATTTAAAATTTAATAGTTCATACCACTAACACATTCTTTTCTGTATTATGAACCTAAACTCAAGAAAAAATGTTTGTTACACAAATGTAGATCCATATTTCAGTATTTTTTTGCTTGCAACATTATGAAAATACTGTATATAGGAACATGTCTAACTTACTAAAGGAAGTAAAAGGTAATATTAACCTCAGTGGCCAACGAACAGTAATTTCTTTTGATGATTCCATTATGTTCTTCTTTCCTATTGCCTCCACAAACTACATCATTAAAATGATCCAATTCTAAATCTTCTGAAACATTATCCCCAATATTTATACATTAATTATTCAATATGTAATCATGTAATATTTTTTTCGGTTTCAAAACAGTCTTGTAAATATTCACAAATTCAAGAATCGGATACTTATTTTCGAAGAGAAAGTATTTTCAACATACGAATTGACAATCTCTAATAGCTAGGAAAGTTGACATTTATGAACAGTGAACACATACAGATTCTGTGTTCACATTCTGTGAATACATAGAACTCACGATGTATTATTGAAATTTTGAAACATCATATCTCGGAAAGTATTAGCTTGTTAGAGTTGAAGATGATAACAATGGATTCTTATGATGAAACTGCATCTTAAAATAATTTGAATCCAAAATTTGTAATGTAAAAAAATAAAATATTGTTTCGTTACTCCGAAACTATTGGACCGATTTCGCCCAATAACGAACTTAACCGAGATATTTATGTCCCAAACCTACTCTGAAAATTTCAATTGTCTAGCTCATTCCGTTCGAGAGTTATCGTGTTAACGGCCGGACGGATGGCCGGACAGAATCGATTCCGACCACGGATTCTTGATCAGTGAGTCGAACCAAATCGTTTGAGACCATTTTCATCGAAAAATTCTAAAATTACAGACATTTGGGCAAATTGATAAGCACTCTGTTCCGAGGAACAAGAGCGCCGAAAATGATGCTTGATTTTGCGCGCATGTTCTGGGGAACAGCGTGCTATCATTACAACACTATTATGACTGAATTCACGACTTGCTCATCTACATATAGACATTGAATTGCTACACAGCCCTCCCTAATATTCCTACGAAGCGCCACTGTTGCCCAGGTAAGACTTGACGACTTGTTCTCCACCGTTTCTAAACTGTCGACAACTAAAACATCCGTGACAAATCGCCTAATGGCTCTGCTCCATTTTCGACTTGGTACTCTTGAAACAGTCCATAGACTCGCGAATATATGAGAGTTAATCAACCAGAAATGCACCGAAGAAATAATTACCGCCGCGAATCGGGGTCACCTCACCGGAATACAACGATTCGATCCCAATGAAAACAATCGCTATTATTCTCATTATTGATGAACGTCGATGAATCAGCAGCGGAAGCGTATACAGGGTGTCAATTTGAAAACTTACCAGGCCAATTATGTCACGACAGGGATGTTTTGAGAGAAAAAGGTCAATTTTTATTCGGAGGAGGACATATTAGGAGCACAATTGTAGGCCAACATCTTATCAATCCTAGGTGTAGGGGTTGTCGCCCCTGAATTCTTAATAGGGAACAGAGGGTGAGCTATACCTCAATTGAAAGATAACTTGTCCCTCTACATGAATACTACAGTTTGCTAATTTTTATTGAGTCCTTGAAGTAGTTACAGGGTGTTCATACTTAGTGTACGGATCAAATGAGATGCTCGAAATGATTTATATTACTAGCCAAACAATAATACAGTTTGTTCTCAAATGTTCGTATGTCCCCCTCCGAATAAAAATTGTTCCGGCATTTTCTCTCAAAACATCCCTATCAGGACATAATTGGCCTGACAAGTTTTCAACTGGCACGTGGCTTCAAGGAGGCTGCGTCTTCGCTCCTGCAGATTTCTTACCCAAAGCATTGCTTGCGTCGGTTTGAGATGGCGAGTCATTCCGTCGTCAGGTGATCGGGAGTTTCATCCTCCTCCCAACAGAATCTGCACTCGTCAGTTTCTGCTAGCCCTAAACTCATCATATGCTTCCTACGGCCGCAGTGTCCTGTGAGGAAGCCAGTGAGAAGGTGCAGCGTGTTCTTACTGAGGTCCAAGGATTTTACAGTATCAAAGTTCCGGAGGAATTTCTTGGAGTGATATATTCCGGGGAGAGATCTCCAGAAAATACCTTTTTCAGTTTCGTCTTTCATCCGAAATTTACTTTTGTAGGTGTATTTAGCAACACCACAGTAGGTTTCTGAGTCATTAAAGGGGGTTTGTGGTCCTTTCTTGGCAAGTGTGTTGGCCTCCTCCTTTCCTGTGATTCCCGCATGACCAGGAACCCAGACCAAGGAGATCCTGTTGTTCATGCCTACTTCATTGAGTTTTCTTCGGCACTCCCATATTAGCTTGGGCTCGATAACATGGTAGCTCAGAGCTTTAATAACAGTTTGACTGTCAGAGTGGATTGCTATATCACATCTCTGGTAGTGTCTTTCTAGGTTCATTTCCACGCATCTTTCTATTGCAAGTACTTCTGCCTGAAAGATGCTCGGATATGAGCTTAGCGATGGTGAGCATTTGGTGCCTGGCCCATATACTCCAGCGCCAGCTCCTGTAGTGGTTTTTGAACTGTCTGTGTACCATTTAATGGCATTTCTTTTAAGAACTTGGGTGGAGGATTCCCTGTCCCAGTCTTTACTTTCTTGATCATTTCGTCACTAGGAAGATCTGCTGATGAAATGTACCTGGTAAGAGAGGTCCAGGCTTTCTGGTTTTTAATACTCTCATTACCTGTTCCTTTCCTAGATATTCTGAGAATGGTTTCATGGACCATTTTCTCTATCACGAGATGAAGTGGTGTGAGATTTGTTATAATCTCAAGTGCCCTGGTAGGACAGGTTCCCATAGCTCCAGTGATAGACACACAGACCAGCCTTTGTACTATCTCCAGGGATTTCCCCGTACTATTCTGGCTTGTTTTTAAGTACCAGACTACTGCCTCATATGTAATTATGGGTCTCACAATCATGACGTATATCCATCGCAGTATCCTAGAGTTGCAGCCCCAAGTCATACCAACTAGATTCTTGTAGCCTTTGGTGCTTTGCTAGCAGTGATTTCAACATGCCTATTCCACAGAAGTTTACACTCTAGTGTTACCCCTAGATATTTAACTTGAGTTTCCATTGTATAATATCTCCGTTCAAAAAGAGGGATCTCACAGCTGGAAGTTTCCTTCTCCGAGTAAACATAATCACTGTGGTCTTGTTCGGGTTTATGCTGAGCCCCACTAAGTTACACAAGGTGTCCTCGAATTATTTGCCTCAGACCATTAGGACTATGTCATAGGCACAGCCCATACACTCAAAGCCGAGCTCCGTTAGCCTGTGGAGGAGCACATCCACTACTAGGCTCCACAGAAGGGGAGACCTACTCCCCTTTGAGGTGTTCCACGAATGGCTTTGACAGAGGTGTTTTTATTGCCCACCTGTCCCTCGGCTATTCTCGTCGACAACAGCTGATACATTCATTTTATAAATGGTTTTATTCACACCTCGCCTTTGTTGATGGTTTAAATCAATGAATATTTCGCCATGTGTCTTTAAGTCATTAGCAATTAGCTACATCCACCTTATTCCACCTACATCTAACACCCTGTTCAGCGAATCTTTCCATTATCCCCCATTTATCGAGCCGCCAAAGATGCCTAATTCTATTTTAGTCCATTCGAATCGCACCGTAAAGGAAAGGACTGAAGAACGAATTGCGGACGGTCAAGGACTCTGGGATTTTATTGATCAAGGACCGGGGGGGAAAGCGCTGGATCCGCCGTCGCGGTGCGCCACGACGTGGGTTTTTCCGGTTGGAAAAGGAAGGCCTATATATGAGAAACGCCAGCACGTGGAGAACGAAGCAGTTAAGCTGTTGATGTTCGAGAGCTCAGAGCTTTTTGTTTGATTTTCATTCAAGGGAGTTAAGTTGACGGCATATTTAATGTAATGAACATGCGCAGGTCGGATGTGTGCACTTATAGAACGTCGGAATTTATTGGACGGGGGTGTGTGTTCTTTGGCATTTTGGCGCTCTTTTTCCTCGGAACAGAGTGCTTAACAATTTGCCCAAATGTCTGTAATTTTCGAATTTTTGGATGAAAATGGTCTCAAACGATTTGGTTCGACTCACTGATCAAGAATTCGTGGTCGAAATCGGTTCTGTCCTGCCAGCCGTTAACACGATAACTCTCGAACGGAATGAGCTAGACAGTTGAAATTTTCAGAGTAGGTTTGAGGGATAAATATCTCGGTTAAGTTCGTTATTGGGCAAAATCAGTTTGATAGTTTCGGAGTAAAACATTTTTTTACAATACAACTTTTGAATTCCAATTTTTTTAAGATGCAGTTTCATCATAATAATCTATTGTTATCATTTTCAACTCTAACAAGCTAATACTTTCGGAGATATGATGTTTCAAAGTTTCAATAATACATCGTAAGTTATATATATTCACTTACTACTCAAGGAAGTAAAATATAATATTAACCTCAGTGGTCAAGGAACAGTAATTTCTTTTGATGATTCCATTATGTTGTTCTTTCCTATTGACTTCATAAACTACATCATTAAAATGATCCAATTCTGAATCTTCTTTTAACATCATCTCCAATATATTCACATAAATTATTCAATATGCAACAATTCAATATTATTTTCGGTATCAAAAAAGTCTTGTATATATTCACAAATTCAAGTCGCGGAACCTTGTGTTTTATAACACAAAATATTTTCGAAGTATGTATACAGGGTGAGTCTTTGACCACTGCATTAATTTTAACCAAAGATTCCTCTCATCAAATGAAACACTTTTTTCATTTAACATTTTTCCAAATTCAGCTCAGGTAAAAAGATACAGGCTGTTGAAATTTTGAAAAAAAATCGGTTTTCATTTAGTAGCTTTGCCATCCTTTTTTCGAATAAAGTGAATGTTGGCGTAAAGTTTCCTGTAGCTATGATACATATTTGCCAAATATTAGTTATTTTCTACTTCTACTGGTTTTCTAGTTATGGACTCGTGGATTCATAAAACTGAACGAAATTAGCATAAAGAAAGCATATAAAGTTTTTCTTGAGTCATTTCAAGAATATTCCATCGTTTTAGAACATTATATTATTCTTCATAATTTCTCCCTAAACGCACCGTTTTCGAGATATTCTTCATTGAATGTTTTAAAATGGAAAACTCCAGAAATTTCACTACTTTTATGGATCCGTCCCTGAGCGTTGGAATCCCGAATCAAGCTGTAAACCACGTTACCATGCCTTATTCTCGTCCGCCAACAATGTCATAGATAATTTATATGCGGGAGTGTATTGGCACATTGTGAAATCTTTAAACACTTGTAACTTTTTACCTGAGCCGAATCTGGATAAATGGTAAATGAAAAAAGTGTTTCATTTGATGAGAGGAATCTTTGGTTAGAATTAATGCAGTGGTCAAAGACTCACCCTGTATAAATAAACTAGAACACAAATAAATATGATGTCTCGTATAGGTAGATAAGATGACATGAATGAATAGAGAACACAGATAGACTTCCATTCTGTGAAAACTTAGTACGATGTATTATTGAAATTTTGACAAATCATATCTTCGAAAGTATTTGCTTGTTGGAGTTAAAAATGAAATCAATAGATTTTTATAATCGAACTGCTTCTTAAAAAAAATTGAATTTGAAATTTTTTATGTAAAAAAATTGTTTTTTGCCACTTTACGGCAATCGTATCAGTACAAAACTTCGCTTGCATATAAAGGTCATGATTCTACAATTTGGTGCTAAATTTCAGATAGTTCGAGTGATCCGGAAATATTCATAAAAAAATGTTTTTACTAAAATCGGCCATAACTGCGAAACCGCTTGATGGATTTTGTCCGTTAAAGAACCTACCCTGCAAATTTCAATCCTCTAACTCCTTTCGTTCAGGAGCTATCGTGCCTACGGCTGGCCGGACCGGCCTGCCGGATATAATTGATTTCGACCACGAATTCTTGATCGGTGAGTCGAACCAAATCGTTTGAGACCATTTTCAGCCAAACATTCGAAAATTACAGATATTTGGGCGAATTGATAAGCACTCTGTTCCGAGGAACAAGAGCGGCGAAAACTGTTCTAACTTTCCAATCGCCCACTGTAAAGTCTCATTTTCCTCTCTCCAATCTTCACACAGAAACATCAATTTTCAATATCCATCGATTAACATATTCTATTGTAATTCCTGATGTTATCTTCAATACTTCATGAGTAATTCTGCCTCCACATTCAAGAGAGGAGATCCATCCTATCCAATAAAGAGAAAGTATCAGAACACTTCGATCAATTTCAGTATCACAATATGTGGAAGTGTACAACAGAGCAATTATTAATGAAATCTGGTCAACAATGCTTATGTATATATACAACCCATCAACAATAATATAATATTAACTCTTGCATCAAAGTACAAATAATGGAAAGTATGACGAATTGGAGTGTGAAGAGTTATTTTCGTCGTCAGTTAAATTTAATCATTACGTTATTAGATCAACAGCGTCATTTTTAATTTAGTGTTTACGTTGAGCGATGGGTATGAATCTTTCACCTTGCATATACAGTATGTGCCGGGAAGAATGAAATCTCATATCATCTACTCTCAGGTATGACAGTAGAGAATCGTATCATTAGAGAATTAAAAAAAATGGGTTCAAGCCCTGTGGACAGGAGCTTCTGGCGCTCTAGTTCAAACAGACAAATTATATCTCCAAAAGTATTGGTTTCTCAGAGTTGGGAATTATATCAATGTATTCATATGATAGAACTGCATCCTAAAGGAAATTCAATTCAAATAATAGTTTATTTATCAAGATTAAATTAATGCACCATGGAAGAAATCAAATTAAATCTGGCCAATTTTGCCCAATAACGAACTTAACCGAGATATTCATCTCCCTAAACTACTCTGAAAATTTCAACTACCTAGCTCATTCCGTTCGAGAGTTATATCTATGTCTATGGATGAAAAGCAGTCTCACTACTCACAGATCTCTTACATCATGTTCAGTTCCGAAATGTAAGAATTTTCTGAGAAAAACTAATTTCGGAGCAAACAACTGAGATTTTTCTCACTTCGCTCACAATTCTTCGATTGATTAGATAATGTCTCAGGAACATCATTTGACATTATGACAATTCATAGAATAATATCATTCTGTGACAACGTTGAAATACGATTTATTATTGAAATTTTGAAAAATCATATCTCCGAAAGTATTAGCTTGTTAGAGTTAAAAATGATATGAATGAATTCTTATGATAAAACTTCTTATTAAAAAAAATTTAATTTGGAATTTGTTTCGTAAAAAAAAATTTTTTTTTTGTTACTCCGAAACCATCTGTCCGATTTTGCCCAATAACGAACTTAGCCGAGATATTTATCCCCTAATCCTACTCTGAAAATTTCAACTCTCTAGCTCATTCCGTTCGAGAGTTATCGTGCCTACGGCCGGCCGGACCGGCCGGACAGAATGAATTTCGACCACGGATTCTTGATCAGTGAGTCGAACCAAATCGTTTAAGACCATTTTCATCGAAATATTCGAAAATTACAGACATTTGGGCAAATTGATAAGCACTCAGTTCCGATGAACTAGAGCGCCAAAAACATCAATAGTTATTTATGTATCAAGGACGAAAAACTGTCTATCAGAGTCGAGTCTGCAAATTGCTATCCGAGGCGGCGCTGGAAGTATATGGGACAGGCACCAAATGCTCACTATCGCTAGGCTCCTATCCGAGCATCTTTCAGGCAGAAATACTTGCAATAGAAAGAAGTGTGGAAATAAATCTAGAAATAAACTATCAGAATTGTGATATAGCAATCCATTCTGACAGTCAAGCTGCTATTTAAGCTCTGAGCTCCCATGTTATCGAGTCTAAGCTAATACGGAAGTGCCAAAAAAAACGTAATGAAGTTGGCAAGAACAACAGGGGCTCCTTGGTCTGGGTTCCTAGTCATTTGTGAATTAAAGGAAATGAGGAGGCCAACACATTTGCAAAGGAAGGAGCACCTACCCCTTTTATTGGCCCGGAACCCTACTGTGTGGTAGGTAGATACACCTACAAAAGTGAATGGACGAAAGAAGAAACTAATAGAGATATACTCTGGAGATCTCTCCCAGGAATGTATCACTCCAAAAAGTTCCTCCGGAACTTTAATGCTGTCAGATCCAAGGAGTATATGGATCTCGGTAAAAACACGCTGCACCTCCACACTGGTTTCCTAACAGGAACTGCTGTCTTAGGAAGCATATGATGAGATTAGGGCTAGCAGCAACTGACGAGAGCAGATTCTGTTGGGAGGAGGATGAAAATCCTCCTCACCTGATAACAGAATGCCTCGCCATCTCAAACCAAAGCAAGGCGAAGCCTCCTTGAAGCCATCCCAGATACTGGAGGCCATCAGAACTCTGGAGCTGGAAGGCGAGCTGTAGATGGAGGTGACATCGACAGCTCTGATGGAGGGCATAGTAGACCTTAAGGTCGCAGTGCAACAAACTTTAAGGGGCGACTCTGTGATGAAAATTAAGGTATTTATTTGGTATGAATTTTTTTGGAAAACCTCCCCCCGGAAAGTTACACACCTCCGAAGGTTAACAAAAAAATTGTTTCTCTCTTTTATTTTTCCTGTATTGAAAGTCTTCAAGAAAAGTAATGAAATGGGTGATGAACAAAGTAAAGCAAAACTTGTAAAATATATGAACTATAAACGAATAAATTAGGTTAGGAAAATTCCACCTCGGTGCTTTTTGAAAATGCATTGCATTTTGTTCTCGTATATGCTTAAGTTTTCGAAAAACTTTTTGATATAAAAAAGTTAGTAAATGAATTAGGCTTTTCAGCCATGGCATTAACTAAATAGGCACCTTGGATGGATTCCCATAATGTATTTGTCCGAAATTGTCATACAGGGTGTTTTTCTTTAAACGTTAATTGCACCTTGCTGTATTTCACGCCAATCGTACAATTTCGTTCAATTGTGTTAAAAATTATACTTTCGAGGCATACATCATTGAAAATAAACCATTACTATAAAGGATGTTCTTTATATCACGGCACAATTGTACGCGATTGAATTGATTTGTGCCACAAACAAAGCATTAACTAAATAGGTACCTTGGATGGATTCTCATAATGTATTTGACCGAAATTCTCTTACAGGGTGTTTTTCTTTTAACGTCAATTGCAACTTGCTGTTTTTCACGCCAATCGTACAATTTCGTTCAATTGTGTTAATAATTATACTTTCGAGGCATACATCATTGAAAATAAACCACTACTATAAAGGATGTTCTTTATATCACGGCAGAATTGTACGCGATTGAATTGATTTCTGCCACAAACAAAGCATTAACTAAATAGGTACCTTGGATGGATTCTCATAATGTATTTGCCCTAAATTTTCATACAGGGTGTTTTTCTTTTAACGTCAATTGCAACTTGCTCTTTTTCACGTCAATCGTATCATGGCGCATGGACAATTATACATCGCGTGTTCGCGCGTCGGAAAACTGTCATCTTTGTCTATTCACGCAACACAAAACAAAAAATATAATTTATCAGAAAGCTTTAAATTGATTAAGATACTGTATCATAACTTTGTGTGTGTGTGTCAAAAACAAATTGAAACCTTATAAATAGCCAGTATTTCAGGAAACTCTGTTTTGTAAGTAAGCAACATAATGTGTAATTAAACGAAAATAATAATAAAACTTCATTGATACCGAGCATTTTTTTTTATTAACTTAGGCGGTGCGAAGTTCGCCGGGCCAGCTAATATCTTATAAAAGCTGAGAAAACGGTCTATATGGATGGTAAATTCGATTGAGAGCTCCTGACTTCACGTCGGGGTTTTTGTCAATTTTTTTTCTGAAAGCTTCTTGTGTCTTGGTAACCATTTTCACATGAAATGTCTTCGGAGGTATTTAATGTTCTGGCCATGTGACTTAATCACAAACGGTCTTCCTGAAATCCTTGAGACGAATTAATAATATTGCACAAGATACGGTAAATTTAAATTTGACGCTTTCTCGGAATTACTCCAAGATTTATAACATTTCTGTTAATTTCCCCGCAGCAGCTCGTAAAGGCCAGGAGTGGAATACCGTAGATCAGGCCGTTAACAAGCTCGCAACATCCTTTTACTACCAGTTAAGTACAAACTTAAACAATCCACTTCATCATCGCCAAACGAATCATGATATGAAATCAAAAATTTATGAAAGCACTGACGTCGTGTTAAGAACTTTGCCCACTCGTTCGTTCAATGATTAATATACCGGGTGATTCATTCAACCTGCACAGATAAAACACTGACAGGTGTTCAAAGAGATACCCATTAATTCAATGATATACTCCGTACTTCCGTATTCCACGAGTAGAGTAAAACTTCATTCAATGATAGGATTATATTTGGTTGCCAATGATATACTATCGTTGGTGTGAATATAAGAACTCATTTGGAAGTAAAGCAGTACATGGTATGTATTATAAAAATTGGTTCAAGCCCTGTGGACAGGAGCTTTCTGGCGCTCTAGTTCAAACAGACAAATTATATCTCCGAAAGTATTGGTTTTTCAGAGTTGGGAATTATATCAATGTATTCTTATGATAGAATTGCATCATAAAGGAAATTCAATTCAAATAATAGTTTATTTATCAAGATTAAATGAGCAATCTGAGAATGAGAACTGCACCATGGAAGAAATCAAATTAAAATAGCTGAAATGAATTTGACTCTCTCTTATAGAACAGGATGACATGTACGAGTATGAACACAGATCATATAATAATTCATAGATATAATAATTACATATAGCATTCTGTGAAAACATAGAAGTACGATTCATTATAGAAATTTCGAAAAATCATATCTCCGAAAGTATTAGCTTGTCAGAGTTGAAAATGATATCGGTGGATTCATATGATGAAACTGCATTGAAAAAAAATTGAAGTTGAAAATTATATCAATGGATTTTTATGGTTTTATTATTTTGAAATTTGTAAGTTAATTTTTTTTTTCGATACTCCGAAACCATCCGGAGTATTTTGCCCAATAGCAAATCTAACCGAGATATTTATCTCCCTAACCTACTCAGAAATTTTTAACTGCTTAGCTCATTGCGTTCGAGTTATTGTAGAAACAAAATTTAAAAATTTTCAATTTTTTTTTGACACTTTACGGTAATCCGATCAATACAACACTTCACATGCGTCTAAAGGTCATGATTCTACAATTTACCATGTTAAATTGTATATAATACGAATTTACCATGGTAAATTCGAATTAAGAGTGTCCAATACAGGAGAATGGACAACATAATTTACTATGGTAAATTCGATTAAGGGTGTCCAATACACCCTTACAATGTCCAATACACCCTACAATGGACAATAGAACATACGCGCAAAAGCTCCTGACTTCACGTCAGTGCTTTAACCATTTTTTTTAATGTTCTTTCTAAGAAAATTTTGATTTCTATTTACACGATCCTCATGAAATTTTACAAAAATTTGCGCATCTGCATTCTATAATAATTGTTTTCCAAGTTTCAATTCGATCGGAGCTGAATTTTTTGAGTTATTGGTTTCAATGAAAAACTGCAAACTTTTTAAATTGGTGGCTTTAACACCACAGACACTCAAAGACCAAAAAATGTTCAAAATTAAATATGTGTGTTCATGAATGCATAAAGAATCGAAATACGATGTCAAATAGTTGTATGGGATAAATTAATATTAAGTTAAAGGGGCCACACACAAATCACGTAACTTGGGCAATTGTATTTTTTTCAACCAGAAATGAGCTAAATAATTGTCGAACGACCCAAACATATTCGTCGTGGCAGAAAAAAGTTTGTCGCGCGCTTAGTTTTTTTATATGGGGTGGCCCTGCTAACTTAATATTAAGTTAGCAGAGCCACTTGCAACAATTTCAATGAAACCTATTGCATTAATTCTCGAGAATTTGTCGTGAAAGAAAGAAGTTTTTTTATATGGGGTGGCTTTGCTAACTTAATATAAAGTTAGCAGAGCCACCCCATATAAAAAAAAACGAATCGCTCGTCGAAATTTTTTCTGTCACAATAAATACGTTTTAGTCGTTCCACAATTATTTAGCTCATTTCTGGTTATATAAAATACAATTAACCAAGTTACGTGATTTGTGTGTGGCCCCTTTAACCTAATATTAATTTAGCCCATACAAAAAAAACGAAGCGCGCGACAAACTTTTTTCTTTCACGACAAATTCTCGACAATTAATGCAATAGGTTTCATTGAAATTCTTGCAAGTGGCTCTGCTAACTTTATGGAGGTACTTTGGAATAGTTCTTCAGAAGGGCGTTAGTAATGAGATGTAGTATGTCCCATAGTTTGTGCTGCCTTAGGGTGGCGGCATATCGAAAAATGCTATAACTCGAAAAATATTGAGGGTTCCATGATGAGCTTTGGATATTTTGTCTAGAATGGCATAAACACAAAGATGTAGTATGTCCCATAGTTTGTGCGGCCCTAGGGGGGCGGCATATCGGAAAATGCCATAACTCGGAAAAATCGGTAAAAAAAAATGGAAACTTCCTCATCTTTTGTGGAGCAGTATATTTTTTCGCAAACTTCTAATGGCCACTCCCGGTGGTTCATCCTGTATATGATGGTATCCATCCTAACTCCGGTTCTTAGACCATTACCACGAAGACCATTACCGAGTCTATTCTCGACGAAATGCTTGTCATTAATTATGTAGGTTACATACATTTAGCATTTTTTCCCGACTTTTGAAGTAGTGCGTTGCGAATATCGTCACGCCGATTGATCTCGAAAAATTGCGGATGGAATTCTAGTGTTTAGTTAGCCAGCGTCGGGAATACTGATTTGTTAGGAAGCGCGAAGAACTAGGTGACTCGATTTGGTTGAGTTACAATCTACTTATTTTATTTAAACTGGCTACTTCGATGCTATAGAATGATCGGTCATCAAGGTGTGGTTTCTGATGTTTTGTTAGAAGTACCTACTGCATGTTTTAGAATTTCTATGAGTTTATCAACTGGTATTTCATTATAAAGGGTTGAATAGAATGTCGAAAACTTTGATTCACGTTAAAACAACAGGTTCCTTCCAAGAAACTAAATTACTACTATACAGGGTGTCCCGAAATTAATCCAACAACATTTAGACGAAATTTGGAGACGTTCCGGAGTTATAACACCCTCAATTTCCTCCCTTAAAATAGTCTCTTCTTTTTGCGCGTATGTTCTGGGGAACATCGCGTTATCATTTTGCCCAAATGTCTGTAACTTTCGAATTTTTTTACGAAAATGGTCTCAAACGATTTAGTTCGACTCTCCAATGAAGAATTCGAGGTCAAATTTGATTCTGTCCGGCCGTTGCCACGATAACTTGAGAAGGGAAAGAGCTAGCGACTTGAAATTTTCAGGGTAGGTGGCGCATCTCAATACGACAGACAAGTTCGTTAATGGGCATAATCGGCCCAATGGTTTCGAGTAATAATTTTGTTTTCAACCAATATAAATCCGATCGAATTGAAACTTGGTGAATAGTTGTAGAATATAAACCTAAGCACGTTTGTGAAATTTTGTGAGAATCGTATCGCTAGAAAATTATTAAAAAATTATTAAAAAATATTTTTGTTGTCACGATAACCTGAGAACGGAAAGAGATAGCGGCTTGAAGATTTCAGATAAGGTTGTGCATCTGAATGCGACATTTGAGTTTGTTTATAAGCATAATCGGCCAAACGGTTTTAGAGTTATAGCCATCTGAAATTAGGTTGTTTTTTGTTCCTCATTAACTCGAAAAATACAAAACCGATTTAATTCAAACATGGTTATTAGTTGTAGAATGCCAACGCAAAAATTCTTACAAAATTTCGTGAGGATAGTATTTGTAGAAAAATTTTAAAAAATCATTGAAAATTGAAAAAAAAAATTCTATATATCAGTAAATAATATTCGTCTGAATTTGCTGAAATTTTGCAAGAGCCTTCAGAACATAACTCTTCTGCCAAGTTTCAACAAGATCGGTTAAATATTGTTGGAGATTCGAGCAGCCTTGTGTGAGTTCAGTAGATGGGTGGGAGAGCATTGCCTCGATAACTTTCGAACGAAAGGAGATAGGGACTTGCAATTTTCAGGGTAGGTTGCGTATCCGAATGGGAGAATTAAGTTCAGTTTTGGGCATAATCGGTCGAACGGTTTCCGAGTTATACCCACCTGGTCTATTATTTCCTTGATAACTCAAAAAATAATGATTCGATCTAATTAAAGCTTGGTGAATAGTAGTAGAAAATCAACATAAAGAAGTGTTCAAAATTTTGTGAGAACCGTACCCCTAGAAAATTTGAAAAAAATGACGAAAAATTTTTTTGTTTGTAAGAACCGTACCCCTAGAAAATTTCAAAACAATCACGAAAAAAAAATTGGTTCAAGCACTGACGTGAAGTCAGGAGCATTTTCGCGTATGTTCGATCGTCCATTCTTCTGTATTGGGCACTTAATTCGAATTTACCATGGTAAATTCGGTGTGCAATACACGCACGACGCGGCCGAGCAGTAACAGTGGATTCTGATCGTTATGTGGACATGTTTTGGACAAGATTTTGATGGATACAATCGGGACACTTGGTTTCAGCAAGACGGGGCCACTTGTCACACTTCAAATCGGTCTTTACCTGTTATTCAGGCCTGTTATTTTTCCTGAAAAATTGATTTCTCGGCGTGGAGACCTTCTATGGCCCCCCAGAAGCCCGGACTTGGCACCTTGCGACTTTTACTTATGGGGATACCTCAAAAGTGTAATCTACCGCAACAATCCCCGCACTCTAATTGCGTTGAAGGAAAATATCCGCCAGGAAATTCAAGCCATCGGTCCAGAAACTTTGCGACGTGTTTTTCTAAATTTGGGGGTTCACTCGAAGAGTGCCAGCAGAAAAACAGTGGACATTTCGACAGCGTAATTTTTAAGAAATGAATTTCCAAAGAGCTGAGCATTATCTGTAGAAAAAAAATTTAAAATTGACTTGATAGTTTTCGTTTTATTTCTCTTTTAAATCGGAATTCCTTAGTTGACCACCCAGTATAATAACTGAGCTATTGAGCTGGACTAACAATCTCAGTTGAAGTTGGTAAAAATTGGTTCAAGCCCTGTGGACAGGAGCTTTCTGGCGCTCTAGTTCAAACAGACAAATTATATCTCCGAAAGTATTGGTTTCTCAGAGTTGGGAAATATATCAATGTATTCTTATGATAGAACTGCATCATAAAGGAAATTCAATTCAAATAATAGTTTATTTATCAAGATTAAATGAGCAATCTGAAAATGAGAACTGCACCATGGAAGAAATCAAATTAAAATAGCTCAAATGAATTTGACTCTCTCTTATAGAACGGGATGACATGTACGAGTTTGAACACAGATCATATAATAAATCATAGATAGAATAATTATAGCAATCTGTGAAAACATAGAAGTACGATTCATTATTGAAATTTCTAAAAATCATATCTCCGAAAGTATTAGCTTGTTGTAGTTGAAAATGATATCAATGGAATTTTAGGGTGAAACTGCATCTTAAAAAAAAATTATTTTGAAATTTGTAAGTAAAAAAAAAATTTTTTCGTTACTCCGAAACCATCTCGCCTATTTTTGCCAATAGCGAACTTATCCCCCTAACCTACTCTGAAAATTTCAACTGCCTAGCTCATTACGTTCGAGAGTTATTGAAGAAACAAAATTTAAAAATTTAAAAAAAATTTTTTTTACCTTTACGGTAACTCGATCAATACAAAACTTCACATGCGTCTCAAGGTCATGATTCTACAATTTGATGCTGAATTTCAGATGTGATCGATTTCGGAAATATTCATAAAAAACGTTTTTAGTAAAAACGGCTATAACTCCGAAACCGCCTGGTGGATTTCGCCCGTTAACGAACTCGTCCGAGATATTTACGCTCCAAACCTACCCTGCAAATTTCAATCCTCTAACTCCTTTCGTTCGAGAGTTATCGTGTCAACGGCCGGCCGACCATTTTCAGCCAAAAATTCGAAAATTACAGACATTTGGGCAAATTGATAAGCACTCTGTTCCGAGGAACAAGAGCGCCAAAAAGAATATCGCTTTTGTCGCCCGGTTGACCTGAAACGTATTATATACCCCCACAGTGTATATTGGACGAAAGTCAAAAATGTAATTCTTGAAATGTCAGTCATACAGCCCAGGGGGGCATGCCCCCTTCCGTCCTAAATCCGCAACTGGTACTTTCCCGGTAGATGGGCGTCAATGAGCATTAATATCAAGTCATTCGCACAATAATAACAGAGATTAAAACGGAAGCCGATATCGATGTCTAATTTGCTATAGGACGGGCGAGAATTGCCCAGGCCTAAGACGTGCAGACTGCAGAGGCGTATTTGTGCAGACCGTGATACCCGTTCGATCGATAACAACACGACACCTAGACGTCTTGCCATGTATCCGTAACGTAATTTCAACGTTCAACAAACGACGAGCCAAGTCACGAATCTAATGAGAAGGACGGATAGAAAAGTGGCTACAAAAAAAATTGGTTTAAGTCCTGTAGACATGAGCTTTTTGGCGCTCTTATTAAAACTTTCACAAATTATATCTCCGAAAGTATTGGTTTCTCAGAGTTGGGAATTATACCAATGGATTCCTATGATAGAAATGCATCATAAAGGAAATTCAATTCAAATAATAGTTTATTTATCAAGATTAAATGAGCAATCTGAGAATGAGAACTGCACCATGGAAGAAATCAAATTGAAATAGCTGAAATGAATACGGGTGTGAATGCAGCAACGGTTTTCCGCAACGGTTTTTTCGAATTGTCTATTATCGTATCTGAGCGAAAAGAACCGCTACAATTAGGTTTTTTTTTGGAATATCATTCAATTTGAGAGTTAAATGAGTTCCACAGAAGAAAATAATTTTTCACCCCTGAAAAACACCCCAAGCTACCCCCGAAGTTGAAAAAATGCGCAGACCACTTCAAATGTCCGTTGCTGGCGATTTTTTGGTGCGAATCGTTTATTCCAACCTTACTGAACACGTTCCATATAGTGAAATATTTTGTGACACCTTAGCAACCCCTCAATCACACCCCCAAATTTGGAAAATCTCGTAATCGCTAAAACGACCGTTGCTGGCGATTTTTTGATGCGAATCGATTATTCCAAGCTTGCTGAACACGTTCCATATAGTGAAATAATTTGTGACACCTTAACAACCCCCTAAGTACCCCCCACCCCCAAACTTGGAAAATCTCGTAATCGCTAAAGCGTCCGTTGCTGGCGATTTTTTTATGCGAATCGTTTACTCCAAGCTTGCTGAACACGTTCCATATAGTGAAATAATTTGTGACACCTTAACAACCCCCTAAGTACCCCCCACCCCCAAACTTGGAAACTCTCGTAATCGCTAAAACGTCCGTTGCTGGCGATTTTTTGATGCGAATCGTTTATTCCAAGCTTACTGAAGACGATTCATATAGTGAAATAATTTGTGACACCTTATCAACCCCTCAATCACACCCCTAAAATTGGAAATTCTCTCGTATCGCTAAAACGTCCGTTGCTGGCGATTTTTTGATGCGAATCGATTATTCCAAGCTTGCTGAACACGTTCCATATAGTGAAATAATTTGTGACACCTTAACAACCCCCTAAGTACCCCCCACCCCCAAACTTGGAAAATCTCGTAATCGCTAAAGCGTCCGTTGCTGGCGATTTTTTTATGCGAATCGTTTACTCCAAGCTTGCTGAACACGTTCCATATAGTGAAATAATTTGTGACACCTTAACAACCCCCTAAGTACCCCCCACCCCCAAACTTGGAAACTCTCGTAATCGCTAAAACGTCCGTTGCTGGCGATTTTTTGATGCGAATCGTTTATTCCAAGCTTACTGAAGACGATTCATATAGTGAAATAATTTGTGACACCTTATCAACCCCTCAATCACACCCCTAAAATTGGAAATTCTCTCGTATCGCTAAAACGTCCGTTGCTGGCGATTTTTTGATGCGAATCGTTTATTCCAAGCTTACTGAACACGTTCCATATAGTGAAATAATTTGTGACACCTTAACAACCCCTCAATCACACCCCCAAAATTGGAAACTCTCTCGTATCGCTAAAACGTCCGTTGCTGGCGATTTTTTGATGCGAATCGTTTACTCCAAGCTTGCTGAACACGTTCCATATAGTGAAATAATTTGTGACACCTTAACAACCCCTCAATCACACCCCCAAAATTGGAAATTCTCTCGTATCGCTAAAACGTCCGTTGCTGGCGATTTTTTGATGCGAATCGTTCACTCCAAGCTAGCTGAAAACGTTCCATATAGTGAAATAATTTGTGATACCTTAACAACCCCTTAATCAACCCCCCAAAATTGGAAATTCTCTCGTATCGCTAAAACGTCCGTTGCTGGCGATTTTTTGATGCGAATCGTTTATTCCAAGCTTACTGAATACCTTCCATATAGTGAAATAATTTGTGACACCTTAACAACCCCTTAATCAACCCCCCAAAATTGGAAATTCTCTCGTATCGCTAAAACGTCCGTTGCTGGCGATTTTTATATGCGAATCGTTTATTCCAAGCTTACTGAATACCTTCCGTATAGTGAAATAATTTGTGACACCTTAACAACCCCTTAATCAACCCCCCAAAATTGGAAATTCTCTCGTATCGCTAAAATTTCCGTTGCTGGCGATTTTTATATGCGAATCGTTTATTCCAAGCTTACTGAACACCCCCCATATAGTGAAATAATTTGTGACACCTTAACAACCCCTCAATCACACCCCCAAAATTGGAAATTCTCTCGTATCGCTAAAACGTCCGTTGCTGGCGATTTTTTGATGCGAATCGTTTATTCCGAGCTTGCTGAACACGTTCCATATAGTGAAATAATTTGTGACACCTTAACAACCCCTCAATCACACCCCCAAAATTGGAAATTCTCTCGTATCGCTAAAACGTCCGTTGCTGGCGATTTTTTGATGCGAATCGTTTATTCCAAGCTTACTAAATACCTTCCATATAGTGAAATAATTTGTGACACATTAACAACCCCTCAATCACACCCCCAAAATTGGAAATTCTCTCGTATCGCTAAAACGTCCGTTGCTGGCGATTTTTTGATGAGAATCGTTTATTCCAAGCTTACTAAAGACCTTCCATATAGTGAAATAATTTGTGACACCTTAACAACCCCTTAATCAACCCCTCAAAATTGGAGTCTCTCGTATCGCTAAAACATTCATTGATTACGATTGACAGTAATGAAATAGGTGTCAGTTCTTTTCGAAAGATCAATTAAATATTCAAACAAATTATATTTAAAACTTTTGGTTTATAACAGCCTTAATATTGCAGAAAAAAAAATAACAAACATTTGTCAGGAAATATAACAGCCTTAATATTACAAAAAAAAATTAACAAACATTTGTCAGCAAATATAAAAAACAACAAAACTTCGAAAAACTTAGGAAAAAATAGATAATTGCATCCAGTGATGCCACAGACTTTGAGCGAAGTTTCGGTAGAAGGATCGAATAATTTCGGTAGATTCCGTAAAATTTCGGTAGATTTGAAATAACTTTATTTATTTGGTCCGTTTGCACCGAATCGAGCGGTTTTATATCAATATTATGAGAACAAAGTGCTATGTATGTAAATATCTATACACAAAACAATAAATAATAGTGGGAATTTCAATGCATGAAGAAAAAATGAAGTATTGACTACTAGTGCCATCTATCCGCGAAGGGAGTAATAGCAGCGTTGCTTATTCGTGCTCAGCCACAGATTCGTCCGTGACACCTTGAAAAATAGAAATCCAGTATTATTAAACTATTATCCCAGGAATCAAATATAAAAATCAATTCATAGTGAAAAATATGAGGTAGTTTATAGCTTAAGAAAAATTCGGTAGAAATTCAATCTTAATCGGTAGATCGGTAGAAAGTTTCAAAATTCGGTAGATCTACCGATATTTCGGTAGCTGTGGCATCTCTGATTGCATCACACTTTTATAATATCACATTGGTTTTTTATAAATAGTCTAAACATATCACAGCAAGAGGAACTGGGATCACCTGAACTAGATACACATTTGCCTATTTTTTGGACCAAAAAATAAGAAATAGTTCTTGCAGAGTTGGCAAATATCTTCGAAACGGGTACAATCGCTGTGAAATTTTCTTAGACAAGATTCACAACGGTAGTCTGGAAATTCATTCTCATGTCCACAGATAATACAAAAATCATTTTGGCAAATATCTGAGCTCCCCAACAATCTTTGTCTCAAAGCACTTCTATAGATATCCATATCTGCTGGTTTCAGCAAATCTATTTTATTCATTATGGCCCAGGTGAAATATACTATGTAGACCCCGCAATTATATCCATCCCTCTGTTTGATATGGCATTTTTCTTCTATATCAAAACTAGAGTTGATCGCGGTGTTTTTGAAATTATTGTAAACACAAACGAATTTCTCAAATGTTTTCCAAAATTCCTGGGCTGTTAACCGTGATGGTCCCCTTGGATCAATAAAAGTAAATCGTTTCTGTTGGAAATTAACCATTACGAGAACCCAGTGGTTCCGACTTGCCACGGTCCCAATAATTATGGGAAGGATAAATATTGAATTATCTGATATTTCTGGGAAAACGTTTTAGCGATACGAGAGAATTTCCAATTTTGGGGGGTTGATTAAGGGGTTGTTAAGGTGTCACAAATTATTTCACTATATGGAACGTTTTCAGCAAGCTTGGAATGAACGATTCGCATCAAAAAATCGCCAGCAACGGACGTTTTGGCGATACGAGAGAATTTCCAATTTTGGGGGTGTGATTGAGGGGTTGCTAAGGTGTCACAAAATATTTCACTATATGGAACATGTTCAACAAGCTTGGAATAAACGATTCGCATCAAAAAATCGCCAGCAACGGACGTTTTAGCGATACGAGAGAATTTCCAATTTTGGGGGTGTGATTGAGGGGTTGTTAAGGTGTCACAAATTATTTCACTATATGGGGGGTGTTCAGCAAGCTCGGAATAAACGATTCCCATCAAAAAATCGCCAGCAACGGACGTTTTAGCGATACGAGAGAATTTCCAATTTTGGGGGTGTGATTGAGGGGTTGTTAAGGTGTCACAAATTATTTCACTATATGAGGGGTGTTCAGCAAGCTCGGAATAAACGATTCCCATCAAAAAATCGCCAGCAACGGACGTTATTTCACTATATGGAACGTGTTCAGCAAGCTTGGAGTAAACGATTCGCATAAAAAAATCGCCAGCAACGGACGCTTTAGCGATTACGAGATTTTCCAAGTTTGGGGGTGGGGGGTACTTAGGGGGTTGTTAAGGTGTCACAAATTATTTCACTATATGGAACGTGTTCAGCAAGCTTGGAATAATCGATTCGCATCAAAAAATCGCCAGCAACGGTCGTTTTAGCGATTACGAGATTTTCCAAGTTTGGGGGTGTGATTGAGGGGTTGCTAAGGTGTCACAAAATATTTCACTATATGGAACGTGTTCAGTAAGGTTGGAATAAACGATTCGCACCAAAAAATCGCCAGCAACGGACATTTGAAGTGGTCTGCGCATTTTTTCAACTTCGGGGGTAGCTCGGGGTGTTTTTCAGGGGTGAAAAATTATTTTCTTCTGTGGAACTCATTTAACTCTCAAATTGAATGATATTCCAAAAAAAAACCTAATTGTAGCGGTTCTTTTCGCTCAGATACGATAATAGACAATTCGAAAAAACCGTTGCGGAAAACCGTTGCTGCATTCACACCCGTGAAATGAATTTGGCTCTTTCTTATAGAACAGGATGAAATGTACGAGTATGAACACAGAGCATATAATAAATCATAGATAGAATAATTATAGCATTCTGTGAAAACATAGAAGTACGATTCATTATAGAAATTTCGAAAAATCATATCTCCGAAAGTATAAGCTTGTTGAAGTTAAAAACAGACAAATTATATCTCCGAAAGTATTGGTTTCTCAGAGTTGGGAATTATATCAATGGATTTTTATGAAAGAACCTCATCTTAGCAGAAATTGAATTCAAACATCATAGAAGAATTTAAATTCAACAAGAGTGCCAAAAATTATTATCAATCCAAAACCAATAGACGAATTCTACCCAACAACGAACTCATCCGAGATATTCATTCCTCAATTCTATGATGAACGATAATATATATCTTTCCTCAAATCCACTCCAATATTCCAGTTTTGTCTTTAGTGGAGATATTCTGAACTCAATATTATTAACTCACCATTACCATTCCCATCATCATATGGATTGACCATCGGCATGAAAATATCAACCAACAAAAAGTATGATATTATATTATAATTTTCATATTTCTACGATTGCTGGAATGAATGAATTAGACAACGTCATGTCTCAGGAAAATAAGTTGACATTATAACAATTCATACACCCACAGAATAATTATATCATTCTGTGAAAACATAGAAATATGATTTACATTGAAATATTGAAAAATCATATCTCCGAAAGTATTAGCTTGTTAGAGTTAAAAATGATATCAATGGATTCTTATGGTAACTGCATATTGAAAAAAATTTAATTTGGAATTTGTTATGTGAAAAAAATTTTTTTTTTGTTACTCCGAAACCATCTGTCTGATTTCGCCCAATAACGAACTTATCCGAGATATTCATCTCCCAAACCATCTCTGAAAATTTCAACTGTCTAGCTCATTCCGATCGAGAGTAATCGTGCCTATGGCCGGCCGGACCGGCAGGACAGAATGAATTTCGACCACGGATTCTTGACCAGTGAGTCGAACCAAATCGTTTAAGACCATGTTCATCGAAAAATTTGAAAATTACAGACATTTGGGCAAATTGATAAGCACTCAGTTCCGAGGAACTAGAGCGCCAAAAAAGAGCAATCTGCAATGCTTTAATTATTCAAAATTTGTCATTAAATTTATTTATCAAGATTAAAGGAGCAATCTGCAATTATTCAACCTCGTGGAATGGGTTGTTGCAACTTGCACTCGGTGCATAGTTTTCTCAACTCGAAATACCTAAGGAAAGTATCATCGAAATGTCTAGAGCAAGGCTGGAGACAATCATAGCATATTGTCCATTTATTCCTGATATTTGAGCAGGTAGTGGATTACGAACAAATTATTTTAATAGTTCAAAATATATTATTAAAATACTATCCTCTTTTCATAATTTAAAATGTAATAGTTCATACCACTAACACATTCTTTTCTGTTTAATGGACCTTAACTCAAGAAAAAATGTTTGATATACAAATGTAGATCCATATTTCAGCATTTTTTTGCTAGCAACATTATGAAAATACTGTATATAGGAACATGTCTCACAACAAGGAAGTAAAAGGTAATAGTAACCTCAGTGGTCAACGAACAGTAATTTCTTTTGATGATTCCATGATGTTCTTCTTTCCTATTGCCTTCATAAACTACATCATTAAAATGATCCAATTCTAAATCTTCTGAAACATCCCCAATATTTATACATAAATTATTCAATATGTAATAGTCAAAACGATTTTCGCTTTCAAAACAGTCTTGTATTCATTCACAAATTCAAGAATCGGCTACTTGTTTTCCAAAATTATTGAAATTGTTAATCCGAAAATATTAGCTTGTCAGAGTTGAAAATGATAACAATGGATTCTTGCGATAAAACTGCATCTTAAATGAATTGAATTTGAAATTACTAATGTAAAAAATAATTTTTTTTTCGTTACTCCGAAACCATCATGCCGATTCTACCCAATAACGAACTTAAACGAGATATTTATCACCCAAACCTACTCTGAAAATTTCAACTGCATATCCCTCTCTGTTCGAGAGTTATTGTAGGAACAAAATTTGAAAATTAAAATTTTTTTTACACTTAACGGGAACCCGATCAAGACAAGACTTCGCATGCATATAAAGGTCATTATTCTACAATTTAATGCTAAATTTCAGATAGATGGAGTGATCGGTTTCGGAAATATTCATAAAAAAACCGTTTTTACTAAAAACGCCATAACTCTGAAACTGCTTGGTGGATTTCGCCCGTTAACGAACTCGTCCGAGATATTTACGCTCCAAACCTACCCTGCAAATTTCAATCCCCTAACTCCTTCCGTTCGAGAGTTATCGTGTTAACGGAGGACCGGCCGGACAGAATCGATTTCGACCACGGATTCTTGATCAGTGAGTCGAACCAAATCGTTCAAGACCATTTTCAGCCAAAAATTCGAAAATTACAGACATTAGGGCAAATTGATAAGCACTCTGTTCCGAGGAACAAGAGCGACAAAAACTAAAATTGACCCGCTTTTCTTGAGAACATTCAATAACAGTTATGAATTTTATTCCTTATTTTATCGACACGCTGTATAAACGACTACTACTGATTCGCAAATCAGTAACTTTTCTAGCACAATTTTTTTTTATGTCAAAAATTGGCACCAAGTTCCTTTAGACCACATTAGTTAGGTTAGAATCATTCTCTTGGCGGGAGATCCATATTCAAATTATTTAACACGGAATTTCAACTTTGAGATGAAACCACCCTATTTAAAAGAGAATGTTGATAAAGAGACATCAAGTATTGGGTACCTTCATCATTAGTGCATGTTTTCATGTTCTTTCCACATTAAAATCTAATTCTATTTATCCCTAAATCAAAATTGAAACCAGTGTAGTTTGAAAGATTTCCGTATGTCGTAGAGGACTTCTGTTGTGCGTCATTACAAGGCCGATTTAGGGTTATGTTATTATTTTTGACTGATTTCGAATGAGCTAAGACATACGTCAATCGAATTTGGTGAACACTTTTATATTTATTAATTATTTTGGAAATATACAATGCTGTTATGAAAACTTGATTCTAGATGGTTGAGAAAGGTTCATAGAATCTATTTCAACCGAAATAAACCTTAAGAAATTAGCCAAAGTATCTAAAAACAGGCGATAAATTCGCGTAAATTTTAGGTCCATAAGAAATGCATGGGGAATTCAGTGCTCGGATCCACGGATGGATCGTAATTCAAATTTCCCGCCTAACCTAACTAATGTGGTCTATTATGGTCAATTTTCACTTTCGCATATGCGGGTGAAGAACTTGACGGACCTATCGCATTGGGAAACCTTGAGTTCTAATAATTGCACCTCGAGTGGAGAAAATAAAACTGCCAACATGCTATTCGCATTATCAAAGCACCCTAAAATGCACTTCTGGGAATTCTTTGAATGCTTAGTAATGTAAGATGAATTTATCACAGACAGGAAACATTTAAATGAACGAGAAAACGATTAATCAAGTTCTTTTTTTAGAGGACTCGTCTCACATTGGAATTTAACATGGTTAACATGGACCTATTTAGACTAAAATTGTAATAATTTCAAATCTAAGAGATAAATAGAGCGGTTTCAAAAATCTATTTTAATGTGGATCGTTACTTTCGAATAAATAATGCGGATTGATTGCTTTTGTTCTTTACTTGATGCAAATCCATATTAACTCGAACGAAAAGTTATACAGGGTGATTCCAAATTGGACGTGAACCTTGGAGGAGGTGTTAGTATGACTCATTTGCTGGTTGAGCCATATTTATTGATAACCGAAAATCAACAGTTTCCGAGATATTTGAGTTCTGGTGATTTTTAAAAGGTTCCTCACCTTAGTTCATTTTTCGTCAATTTTTTCTACGTTGGCCAAATTTGATTATAAGTTTGGGTTTTTGGCGCTCTAGTTCCTCGGAACTGAGTGCTTATCAATTTGCCCAAATGTCTGTAATTTTCGAATATTTCGATGAAAATGGTCTTAAACGATTTGGTTCGGCTCACTGATCAAGAATCCGTGGTGGAAATTCATTCTGTCCGGCCGTCCGGCCGGCCGGTCCGGCCGTAGGCACGATAACTCTCGAACGGAATGAGCTAGAGAGTTGAAATTTTCAGAGTAGGTTTGGCAGATAAATATCTCGGCTAAGTTCGTTATTGGGCAAAATCGGACAGATGGTTTCGGAGTAACAAAAAAAATATTTTTTTTTTACATAACAAATTCCAAATTAATTTTTTTTCAATAAGCAGTTTTACCATAAGAATTCAATGATATCATTTCTAACTCTAACAAGCTAATACTTTCGGAGATATGATTTTTTTTTTTACTAGGAAAGGATATGATATGTATGAAAAAAGCAACATTATGTTTAGATAGTTTAAAAAGAATTAGTATGATTTCAAATGTGTGATAATAAAAGGAAAATCAATTTGTAATAGACAGATATTGGAAACATCCTTTATTAAGGGTTGGCACTATTAAAAGCAACTTAGATTTTTCCTTCAAATGGTTCGCTTGAGAGAGTTATTGGATAACAACAAACTGTGACAGTTGTATGTGAGAAAACCCTATTTTTTGTGAACAAAAACAAATAATTTGAAGCTGGAGGAGATGCATTATTTAGTCAAATTTGTCATTTATAATACACTATAATTGTGATTACACTCCCACGAGAATTTTGAGCGTTCGAACGAAGAGTATAGGTGTTTATTTACTGTTTACATCCATATTATTATTATTATTATTATTATTATTATTATTATTATTATTATTATTATTATTATACAGATCCTCCTGGGTCTTCCACAAGGAGACCCCTCATAAGCTCTAAGAGCTTGCCCTGAGTTAGGAGAACCAGTTGTGTTCTGTGTAGGCTTTGTTACTGTGTCCTTACGCCACCTTAGGCACAGCACTGTTAATTTTTGACCCAACAGCGAATGGTGGCGATTACCGTGACTAGAAAATTTCTTTCCTAGCCTCGGAATTGAACTTGGGGCTTCCGCTCCCAAGTCAATTACTCTACCACTGAGCCAATCGCACTCTATTATTATGAATTCAGTAATGGAAAAACTGCTGGAAGCTGCTAATATAGGAGGAGCAAATAATTCTGAAATTGAAAAAATTGGTTCAAGTCCTGTGGACAGGAGCTTTGGCGCTCTTGTTCAAACTTTGACAAATCATATCTCCGAAATTATTGGTCTCTGGGAATGATATAAATGGATTCTTACGATAAAACTGCATCATGAACGAAATAAAATTCAAACAGACCGATTCTCCCCAATAACGAACTTATCAGAGATATTCATTCCTCAAATCTACTCTGAAAATTATATTATATCAATTAAAACTTAGACAATATTGCAGTTTTGTTTTTACTGGAGATATTCTTAAGCCAATTTGATTATGTATCTTACCAAAGAATGTATTTCCATCATCATATGGATTATCCACGGCCATTATATTATCACCTTAAAAGTATAATATCATAATATCCTCATAATTCTACTATAGATGAGTTTATTTCATTGGTCATTTTGCATTCAATCATACTTTGTTTTCTAGAACAGGAGGTGTATTTTATATCAAGAATAACGAATCAGAAATAATTTAAACATTCATCTCTTGTAGGAAAATAAAATGACATAAGAACACAGATCATATAATAATTAATTGAAAGAATAATTATGTACAGCATTCTGTGAAAACCGAAAGTATTAGCTTGTTAGAGTTGAAAATGATATCAATGTATTTTTATGGTGAAGCTGCATCTTAAAAAAAATTGAATTTGAAATTTGTAATGTATGTATATATCTCCCAAACCTACTCTGAAAATTTCAACTGCCTAGCTCATTCTGTTCGAGAGTTATTGTAGAAACAACATTTAAAAATTTTTAAATTTTTGTTTACGCTTTACGGCAACCCGATGAATACAAAACTTCGCATGCATATAAAGGTCATTATTCTACAATTTGATGCTTAATTTCAGACAGATCGAGTGATCGGTTTCGGAAATATTCATAAAAAATGTTTTTACTAAAAACGGCCATAACTCCCAAACTGCTTGGTGGATTTCGCCCGTTAACGAACTCGTCCGAGATATTTACGCTCCAAACTTACCCTGCAAATTTCAATCCTCTAACTCCTTTCGCTCTAGAGTTATCGGTTTAACTAACCTAACATAACCTACCCTTCAAATTTCAATCCTCTAACTCCTTTCGTTCGAGAGTTATCGTTTTAACCGGCGGTCGGACTGAATCGATTTCGACCACGGATTTTTGATCAGTGAGTCGAACCAAATCGTTTGAGACCACGGATTTTTGATCAGTGAGTCGAACCAAATCGTTTGAGACCATTTTCAGCCAAAAATTCGAAAATTACTGATATTTGGGCAAATTGATGAGCACTCTGTTCCGAGGAACAAGAGCGCCAAAAAGACGGAATAATCATAGAATTTGCCATTCGCAAACAATCCGAAAAGGTTGCGAATATCAACGATGATACACGAAAGCCGCATAAGGTAGAAATAAAGATCCTTTACTTCGGAATAAATAAAGTCGGGCAGTATTTTATTAAAAGTAACAACCGAATAAAAAGGACACGTGCTTGTATAAGGAATGGTGGAGGTCATTCCAAACATGATTCATGATGTTTATTATAGTCGGTTATGGTTGTTTTATTTTTGAAGTTTTGTTTTCGAATGTGCTAATGAAATAAGTTCAGAGAATGTCCATGCGCGGAAACTTTTCCTTGTGGAGTATTATGTTTATATTTCGTAAATAATAGATTATCTACAAGAATTGATGTAAACCTCAGAAAATAAACATTATTATTATAATTATTATTATTATTATTATTATTATTATTAATACATTTTTTAATCGAATTTCAAGTTTATTTGCAATAAAAAAAAATTAATTCTTAATTTTTTTCTTTCTTTGCTTCATAATATACCCTCTCAAATCATACTAATTCATTTTCAACATCTAATACAGCATAGTTTTGCTTTTTTCTTAAATATCATATCGTTTTCTGATAAAAAAAATTCAAAATTATAATCAAATATGGTCAACGTAGAAATAATTAACGAAAAATGAACTAAGGTGAGAAATCTTTTAAAAATCAACTCAAATATCTCGGAAACTGTTGATTTTCGATTATCAATAAATATGGTTCAAACGACAGAAAATGAGTCATACTAACATCTCCTTCAAGGTTCACGTCTGATTTGGAATCACCCTGTATATGATTTACACTCATCAATCCATTCATGTCTTTAAGACATTCTGAATACTATAAAAAACCATTTAAACCGTAACAATACGAGGCATACTGATACCGAATTCTTGTTTTCTGGTGGCAAAATTCTACCTATGATTCCGGTGGTGATCTATCAAATGGCGCAGTTATTACTTGCTGGTCTTTGTCAAGGTCGGTTTCATTACCTACTTCTGGAATGGTCCATTTAAATAATATATAATGATCTGTATTTAAAACTATGCCCATTGTCTTGGGAGTTGGGATTGATAGCGTGGATTTTTTTTTTCGTGAAACAGATCATTTTTGATATGATAATTGATGCCAAATTTAGTTGGGTGGATATTACCGACATAGATGCATAGAATACATCTTGTTACCGACATACCTTCTCGCTTTCAAGGTTTTAGGTTCTAGATATTTCAACCGTGCATATTTCGGGGAACAGCCTGCTATCATTTTGCTCATATGTCTGAAATTTTCGAATATTTTTCCGAAAATTTTCTCAAACGATTGAGTTCGACTCATTCATGAAGATTTCGAGGTTAAATTTGATTCTATCCGGCCGTCCGTTGTCACGAGAACCTTTGAACGGAAAGAGATAGCGACTTGAAATTTTCTGGGTAGTTTGCGCATCCGAGAATGTGATGGTTGAGTTCGTTAATGGTCATAATCGACCAAACGGTTTCGGAGAAATGTTGTTTTCCCAATAACTTGAACAACACATATCCGATGGAATTGAAACTAAGTTACTAGTGGAAGAATGCCGACTCGAAGACTTATGCGAAATGTCGTGAGGATCGTATCCTTAGAAAATAAAAAAAAATTATTAAAAAAAATTCTGTATCTCAGAAATTATCCGAAGAATATCGCTGAAATTTTGCGCGAGCCTTCAAAACGTAATTCTAGAGCCAAGTTTCAAATTTGAACACGTTTGGATCTATATTGTTGGGGATATTGAAAAAATATTGTATACCGTGATTCCACAGTTGAGTTCGTTAATAGGCATAATCGGCCAAACGGTTTTAGAGTTATATCCATCTGAAATGATGTTTTCATTGCCTAGATAACTCAAACAATACAGATACGATCCAATGTAAACTTGGTATTAGTTGTAGAATATCGAAATTAGATCGATTTATCTCCCAAAGCAATTTTTTTTGTTGTGTCGCCTCTTCGACAATGTTTGATTCTGCTTAATTCTTAAATATGTTTCAATATTCTTCCAATGTGTCAGATGTCAAAGGCTTATGTATTTTGTCCACTTTACGAACCATAAAAAGCCAGGCAGGATGTTTCTAGTAAAAACTTATTTCTGTTTTCAGGGAAAGGTATATCTTTTTGACAAAGTATTCAAACCAAATGCTACACAAGAGAAGGTATACAATGAAGCAGCTAAGAGCATCGTATCCGATGTGCTTGCTGGCTACAACGGTACCATATTCGCTTATGGACAAACCTCTTCGGGTAAAACACATACCATGGAAGGTGTTTTAGGTGAGTCATATAATAAATCTTCTCAAAGATATAGTCCCTAGCTGTGCGGAATCTCAAGGAAGTTACTTTAAGCACAGTCATCTATAGAGATAGGCTGGAACACAGTTTGACAACGCCGCAATTTATCGTCATTTCCTAACCATCTTGTTCAGTCTATATCAACTGAACTGAACTCAGAACTCACCCCCCAAGTAGAAATAATCCAAAGGAAAATTCAGTATTTACACACTGTTTAATAACAAAATATATATCACTATATCGCATTAATTCACGCAATTTACCTATATACAAAAATACCACGAAATACCGGCGATTGTAATCGTAACCGACAAAATAATACTGGTTCATTCCGAATTAGGATGTAACCGTCCATGATACAATAACAAACGTTCATCTGGCGTACGACTTCATACCCTGTTGCCATTTTATCACGTTCCAGGCTTTCTATTCTACAGGGTGATTCACGAAGACCGTTCGTTAGAATATTTCAAAGAAAGACTCGAGATACACACTTGAAATTTTATAGTTAAGCTTTGTTAGGAGAGATGAATTCTTGGAAAAATATTCGGATTCGTTCGACTTCCGGTTTCATCGGAAATGATACCAACTTTCGTTTTCTAAATGTAATATCCAGTTATTTTATTGATAATCAGAGTACCCATTAAGTTCTACATTGTTTTAATGTGTCACTTACATATTATTCTCAGAAAATTCGTGTGAAATCTGAAAAAACCCTTTAAATTTTCTCAAATAGGACTTCATTCCAATCAACTTGTAGATTTTTGCATTGACATTCCTAATTTTCTAGCTTCTACGAGAAGGCATACCAATGCTTCTCCTTCGTTAATTAAAAATTCAATTGAACATACAGGGTGTTTCTATTTCAATAATAATAATAATAAGTTGTTTATTTTCAACAGGTACATACCCAGTTACAGAAAATGACTAAACCTAGCATAATACAAAAAACCAAGCTACAGAGCTAACAATGAAAAGGAAGAAACATAGCGAACAAAATCGAACGATATTATGAATACTGAGACCAGAAATATGTGAATGCGAAATCAACCAATATTACAAACTTAAAAATTGAAACAATAAAATAAATTGAATTTATTTAAAAAAATAAAACCGTTAGGCGGCAAACATAATTACACATATATAAATTTATTTACTCCTGTTTCTAATTTAACCTCAATACATATCTGCTGATAACAGTCGCCAACGTGTCAAAGTGGATGTCACAATCTCTCGCAATCGAGTTGAAAATAGACTCCATGAACCAAATGGGGGATTGCATTAATAAATTGGTCCTCAGGGTCTGCAGATGGAATAAATCCACAGCACGAGGTGTCACTCTTGGAACGCGGAAACTCAAAGCAGTCAATAGAGGTGGACAGTCAATATTGTTGTGCAGTAGTTTGTAGAGGAACTTAAGAGCCACAATCTCTCTTCTACCTCGCAATGAAACCACATTGAATCGATTCAACAATAAACTATTGTCGAATCCTCTTGGTGGATAAACTTTATCCTCCCTCCAAGCCAAGAATTTCAAGAATCTCCTCTGCACCGCCTCAAGGTGGTATTCATGGCAATAATAAATAGGACGCCAAATTATGCTGGCATACTCCAACTTGCTACGAATAAAGGAACCGAAGAGAATCAACAATGTTGAAGTATTACTGAAGTACTTGCCATTGCGCGCGATGAATCCATATGTTCTGGAGGTAGACGAAATGAGTTGGGATATATGCGGGATAAACGAAAACTTCTGATCAAAGATCACACCAAGATCCTTCACCCTATCAACGCGAGATGGACCTGATCCCCGACGACATAATCGTACCTCAGCATATTTACTTTCCTTGTGAAGCTAATGACACTGCACTTTGAAACATTCAAACTCAAACGATTGTCCCTACACCAATTGACAAGGTTATTAAGTTCCAGCTGGAGACGAACACAATCCTCCAGTGACCGAACTCTGCAATACAACTTCAAATCATCCGCAAACATTAGATGCAGCAAGCCGAGAACATCCATCAGATCATTCACGAATAGAGTGAATAAGAGTGGCCCCATGTTGGACCCCTGAGGTATTCCAGAAGTGGGTATAAAGTCGGATGATCTCACACCGTCAACCTGAACGAACTGACGACGATCGACCAGGTATGAACGAAACAGCTTGACAAGGCTCTCCGAAAAACTGAATTTGCTGCGCAATTTCCATAGCAGAAGCTCATGTGCGACCCTGTCAAAGGCCTTCTGAAAGTCCGTATATACCGCATCGACCTGACCAGCAGAATCAAGCACCTCGCAAATATACTGGGAAAATACAGTCAAATTGCTAGTACAAGATCTCCCCGCCATGAATCCATGCTGCTCAAGCTTAATATGGTTCCTTATGGCTGGATATATATTTTTGCAGACAATTATTTCAAATAGCTTGGAGAAGTTTGACAAAATTGAAATTGGTCTGTAGTTGGCAACGATGGAAGGGTCTCCGTTTTTCAAGACTGGTACAATCTTAGCCAATTTCCATGCCCTAGGAAAAGTAGTCTTGCTCAATATGAGATTAAAAATATGGCTCAACGGATGGGACATTGCATAAATACAATCCTTCACAATAAAACTTGGTATCCCATCTGGACCAGACGTTAGTCTATTAGAGAGTTTCCTGGCTGCGGCAATTATCTGATCCTGTGTTATAGATCCAATGCATATCACGTCCGGACCACAAGCACCATTCACATCACATGCACTACTGTCCACAACAGGATCATAAACCAAACGAAAATAATCAGCAAAGGCATTAGCGATAGAAGTAGGTCCGCAATAAGTTTCCCCGCTATGTCTTACCTCACCAGGAATTCTAGAGTTACCCCTCTTGCCATTAATAAAAGACCAGAAAGAAGAGGGATCTTGTGGAATTCTATCTTCTGAGTCCCGAATGAAGTTCCTATAAGCCAACCGAATGTCACGCTTGATGATCCTACTCAATTTCTTGTATTTCGTCAAATAGAACTCATCACCGTACTTCTTGAAGTTACTCAGGGATTTTTCTTTTTTCAAGATGTTGTCAATAATAGTCGAATCAAAGTAGGTAGGGAAACGTCTTTTTCTCTTGATCTTGAAAGGTACAGTTTGTATGAATATGTTATTCAGTGTTGCGTAAAACCTATCACACGTCACATTGACATCCTGAGTAGACTCAATGACATCATCCCAATTGGCATCCAGTATCATCCGGTACATAAGCGGAAAATTCGCCTTACGAAAATTGAATTCTTTGGTGTTCACAAAGTTCAGTCCCATAGAAGGAACATGATCCGACCAACTGGAAACACAGAAATGAATCAGAGGATGCTGTGGATCAACATTCACAAGGGAAAATTCATCAACAGATACTTGACACTGAACATTAGAAAATACTAGATCCAAAAGTCTACCATTATTATTAACTAAATTATTAAATTGATTAAGGTTGAGAACCTCCGCTAATACCCCTAAGGATACACATTTCCCATCCGAACTCGAGTGGTTTACAAACTGGGGCGCATTGAAATCACCAATGATTAACACCTTCTTATCAAATGCTGATACAATAGTCGAGATACTGCTTATAAATAAATCATATGTTTGGACATCAATTTGAGGAGGTATATAAACAACGATAATGAGAAATGTCAATGGTCCAACATTAATTTTGCAGCCAACTAAGTCTATAGATGGAACCAGACTACGTAACATTGACAACTCTATGCACTCCGATGAGTGCCTGTGATGGACAGCTACAAGAACTCCACCCCCGGTAGCACATCCCGTCGAATGACGATCTCTGTCACACCTGAACACAGAATAATCATTCGGAAAAAGCTCCGAGTTGAGAACACCACTTCCTAACCATGTCTCACTTAAACAAACCACATCAAAGTCACTAGCAGATACCGAACAGAATAAGTCATTTGTTTTCGAATTGAGACCGCGCACATTTTGATAGTAGCAGCCGATCCCAAATTGACTGTAACCGGGCGAGACTAAATTTTCAGAGGCACAATCGTCGGAAGTCCACGGACGAACTTCATCTTCAATCTTCATCTTCATCTTCAATGTCAAAGTCAGTCATGAGTCATGACAAAAACCTCAAAACTATTTTTTTTCAAATGAGAACCAATTTCTGGAATCTACCTTAAAAATAGTGTATAAGTGTAAGCAGTAGTATGTATTATAAAAAATACGCATTTTTTTAACGTAGATTCCAGCTGACCAATAATAAAAATAGTTCTCATTGGAAAAAATGAGTTTTGAGGTTTTTGTCATGACTGACTTTGACATTGAAATTGAATATCCCTGTTTGTTCAATTGAATTTTTAATTAACGAAGGAGAAGCATTGATATGTCTTCTGATAGAAGCTAGAAATTTGGGAATTTTCATGCAAAAATATACAAGTTATTAAGATTGGAACGAAGTCCTATTTGAGAAAATTTAAAGGGTTTTTTCAGATTTCACACGAATTTTCTAAGAATAATATGTAAGTGACACATTAAAACAATGTAGAATTTAATGGGTACTCTGATTATCAATGAAAAAACTGGATATTACATTTAAAAAACGAAAGTTGGTATCATTTCCGATGAAACCGGACTTCGAAGAAACCGACATTTTTTCCAAGAATTCATCACTCCTAAAAAAGCTTAACTTTAACATTTCCAGTGTTCATCTCGAGTCTTTCTTCGAAATATTCTAACAAACGGCCTTCGTGAATCACCCTGTAGACGGTTGTACTTTCACGCAGACAATATTAGATATTAATTCCTTTTCAAATGAAAAATTCAGAAAGTTTTCTTGTAACAGCATTTACACTTACTTAATTTTATTGTACTATGTTTTTGGTGCGCTGTTCTATGAACAGAGTGCCTATCAATTTGTCCAAATGTCTGTAATTTTCGAATATTTATTCTGAATATGTGGTGCTTGGATCATAGATTTTACTTTGTAATTTTCAGTGATATAATTTAGAAGTGATAACTTTGATTTCTGAGCGTTTTCAAATATGAATCTTTTTTCAGGCGATCCCCAAAAACAAGGTATAATTCCAAGGATTGTAAATGATATATTCAATCACATATATGCGATGGAAGAAAATTTAGAGTTCCACATTAAAGTATCGTACTTTGAAATATACATGGATAAAATTAGGGATTTACTAGATGGTAGGTGGATTTAGCTTTATTTTTTATTGAATATCACTAACAAGTCTACTTTACAGTTTCTAAAGTAAACTTAAGTGTACACGAAGATAAAAACAGAGTTCCTTATGTGAAAGGAGCAACGGAACGCTTCGTTTCCAGTCCAGAAGAAGTCTTTGAAGCGATTTCTGATGGAAAATCTAACCGACATATAGCTGTAACTAGTGAGTATTCAAATAAAGTTACCTAACCTCCATTCACTATTATAAAGTCTCCCGGTTGGCCATGAATTAGGTCTATCACGTTTTTGTAACTAAAACTGAGGCAGGTTAGCACTCCTGAAATATCATCAATGTCAAAACAATTCTCTGAGACGTTGGCAATTTCTACTCTCAACAATCAACATAATGTTCCTTCTTAGACAAGATATTATCACAGATCATTATCTTCGAATAATAAAGAACTCTTTGCTTCGAAATTGAAAGTGCCAAAAGCAGTTTTGAAGAAGCAGAGACAAAGTATCAGGAAGTGCTATACAGAACTGAGATCTGCAATAGGAAAAGTTCTTTCTGTCTTAGGACATGTTGAACTCGAATGAAATTACTTAGTTTCCTACCCTATCAATATATTTTATTAAGATTTAACAGTGACTTGGGTTTTGCATTACTACTACATTTTGAAATTGGTGTATTTCAAGTTGTGCAACAAGGTATTTAAATGTCCTCTGTAGGCTTATTTCTTGAGAATTTCGAGAAGTGAGGAATTCTATAGGTACGTCTGTTCGTTTAGAAGTTTTCCTGGAGGGTTATTCAGGTACTTTTATTCTTTTTTCAAATGAACTATCACAAAGTAACGGACTATGTATCCATTATTTTTCATTAAAATTTCAACATT
Source organism: Halyzia sedecimguttata (assembly GCA_937662695.2). Lineage (NCBI taxonomy): Eukaryota > Metazoa > Arthropoda > Insecta > Coleoptera > Coccinellidae > Halyzia > Halyzia sedecimguttata. Next base: position 76,983,352 of record OW569414.2, read on the forward strand.
TGAATCTTGATTTCCTTACCAGAAACTAGCATAACTGTATCTTCCAACCAGTTTAAATAGGGGAAATATTTCCATAGTAACAACAGGTGAAACATTTTCTTCAACAGTCGCCAGGTCTTTGGAGTTGTTGAATTCACTTTATCTCTTCTCAAATTCATTATTTTTCCCAAGAAAATTCACATTGTGAAAAATACGTAATTACTACGACTTCTATGTAGAGAGGACAATGTTGCGTAGCTATCTGACAGGAAAATGAGCATAACCTAACATTTTCAAAATATACAAGGTGAAATGAATCAAAATTTCATGGCCAACCGGGAGACTTTATAAAAGTGAATGGAGTATACAGGGTGAGTCTTTGACCACTGCATTAATTTTAACCAAAGATTCCTCTCATCAAATGAAACACTTTTTTCATTTACCATTTTTCCAGATTCGGCTCAGGTAAAAAGTTACAAGCGTTTGAAGATTTCACAATGTGCTAATACACTCCCGCATATAAATTATCTATGACATTGTTGGCGGACGAGAATAAGGCATGGTAACGTGGTTTACAGCTTGATTCGGGATTCCAACGCTCAGGGACGGATCTAGAAAAGTGGTGAAATTTCTGGAGTTTTCCATTTTAAAACATTCAATGAAGAATATCTCGAAAACGGTGCGTTTAAGGAGAAATGATGAAGAATAATATAATGTTCTAAAACGATGGAATATTCTTGAAATGACTCAAGAAAAACTTTATATGCTTTCTTTATGCTAATTTCGTTTAGTTTTATGAATTCACGAGTCCATAACTAGAAAACCAGTAGAAGTAGAAAATAACTAATATTTGGAAAATATGTATCATAGTTATAGGAAACTTTACGCCAACATTCATTTTATTCGAAAAAAGGATGTCAAAGCAACAAAATAAAAACTGATTTTTTTTTCAAAATTTCAACAGCCTGTATCTTTTTACCTGAGCTGAATTTGGAAAAATGTTAAATGAAAAAAGTGTTTAATTTGATGAGAGGAATCTTTGGTTAAAATTAATGCAGTGGTCAAAGACTCACCCTGTATATTATGCTCACAATACTGAACTTTATTTGGCAAAAAATTTACAATATCTAATTTTTTTTTCCAGATATGAATGAACACTCTTCTAGATCACATTCAGTATTTCTCATAAACGTGAAACAAGAAAATCTAGAAAATCAGAAAAAATTATCAGGTAAACTGTATCTGGTGGATTTAGCTGGTTCTGAAAAAGTATCAAAGACCGGTGCAGAAGGTAAAGACTGTTCTCATATATCACCTGGTCCAGTTTAATGGATTATTATTGTTCTTCTTCAGGTACTGTATTGGACGAAGCCAAGAACATAAACAAATCTCTTTCTGCTCTTGGAAATGTTATAAGTGCGCTGGCCGACGGAAACAAAACCCACATACCTTATCGTGATTCGAAATTAACCAGAATCCTTCAAGAATCCCTTGGTGGTAATGCAAGAACAACAATTGTGATTTGCTGTTCTCCGGCTAGTTTTAATGACTCTGAAACCAAATCTACGCTGGAATTCGGCAAAAGGTAATGAAAACTCGAGGGGTAAACCGCTAGGAATTCTGGTGTACAAGAAAGTAAAATTCCATAGAATTCCTGTTGAATTCCGAGGAATTCCTATTGAATTCCGTGGAATTCCTATTGAATTCCTGGAATTCCTATTGAATTATAAGTAATTACTATTGATGTTAGAGTGCGACACCTATCGGACAATCATGTATAGAGCTCCAAATAGTTGGTTTTAACCACAGAACACAAACTCGGTTTTAACCGAAGGGTAAACCGCTTGGAATTCTTGTGTAGAAGAATACAGAAAATCAAAAGAATTCCTAATGAATTCCCATTGAATTCCTATAGAATCCCAATGAAATTCCGGTTGAGTGGGATTTCTGGTGCACAAATTTTTGTCAATAGTTTCCCCCTCGTGAAAACCTTCACCTTCACCTGGAGCTCCAACTGTTTGGACTCGGCCAAATTAAAAATCATTATGTTTCTGGATCTGTTTATTCTATCATTAACCTTACTAACAACATTTCTGGCAATATCACAGTCTTTGGCCTGTAGATTCTTGCATTTCTAATCTATATCCTCCAGTTCAAGCATTATGTCTTCAAGGGATTTGTCTTTGCTATCATACCAGGATCAAGACCTACTTGATCGGGTTGCAAAGACGGCTCTCCTACACTAGAGCAAGGTTGACTGTACTAGTTACTTTCAGTCTTCAAAAGTTTAGAGAAGACGTTGGGGTCAATGGAGATACACTGTTTTTGAAAGAACCAATGCCATTTCTGGCATTGGATTCTATATAGTCTAGTCAACAAGTGCTTTTTACGTCTTCTCCGAAATTTGTGATTGAAGTGTCATTCGAATCGGAATGGCATACGGTTAGTTTTTGAGAAAATGCTAAGGCCGCTCGCAAAATTTGAAATAGTTATATACAATTAAGCGAGGAAAAAAGAAGGGGGTTTGGTTTTTCACCAATATCTCAAAAAGGATCTGAGATAATTCAAATTTGAAAAAATATTCAAGAAGAGGAGGTAATTTCCCAACAAAAACTCCCGAAACTAGGACCAATATTTATAATTTTCCCAGAGGGTTGAAAATACTCCCGAAAACGGGTACTTGCGTAAGGCTCGCCCCCTTCGGACCTTTCAAGAATAAATATTATTTAAACTCATTAAATATGAAAATAAAAAATTGAAAAATTCAGGCGTCTGCAGGATAGATCAATGAACGATAATCCGTGATCTCAAAATGTTTATCGCGATTAACAATTTTTTGTAGCACGAACATTAATATTGCAAGTGCTATAATTGTTACACAGTTAATCTGAGAATTTTTTCCTTCCATGTAGCTATTTTCTAGAGGTCTTGGAATAGGTTCCCGTTGGAAAAATTCAAAAATTGTTGATTTTTGTTTTGTTATTAACAATTTACTTAGTGAAAAATTATAAAGTTTAAATTATGTTTTCAAAAGAAAATTTTAAATTATCTCATAAACAACGCATTGGTTTATAAAAATTTTTTAAACAATAGGAGATAATTATTAAAAATCATTTTTAAGTAGTTACTGAACATAAGAAAACGGATCAAATGTAATATTATAAATTGAAGCTTTATAATTTTTAACTTAAGTAAATTGTTCATACAAAACGAAAATTAACAATTTTTAAAATTTTCCAATAGGGGTCTATGCTAAGACCTTTGGAAAAAAGCTCCACGAAAGGAAAACATTCTCAGATTTAAAGTTTAACAATTATCGTACTTGCAATGTTAATGTTTGTGCTAAAAAAAATTGTTAATTAACTAACGGATAACTAATTGAAAAAACGCGATAAACATTTTTGGACCACGGATAATTGTTCATTGATCTATTCCGCAGACGCTTTTATTCTTTCAATTTTTTTTATATTCATATTTAATAAGTTTGAATAATATTTATTTATGAAAGGTCCGAAGGGGGCGAGACTTACGCAAGCCGGAGTACCCGTTTTCGGGCGTATTTTCAACCCTCTAGTAAAATTATAAATATTGGTCCTACAGTTCCGGCAGCTGGTAATTTTTTTTGGGTAATAGCCTTCTCTATTTGAATCTTTTTCAAAAATTAGAATTATCTCAAATAATTTTTGAGATATTGGCGAAAACCTAAACCTCCGTCTTTTTTGGCGATCTAGTTCCTCGGAACTGAGTGCTTATCGATTTGCCCAAATCTCTGAAATTTTCGAATTTTTCGATGAAAATGGTCTTAAACGATTTGGTTCGACTCACTGATCAAGAATCCGTGGTCGAAATTCATTCTGTCCGGCCGGTTCGGCCGGCCGGCCGTAGGCACGATAACTCTCGAACGGAATGAGCTAGACAGTTGAAATTTTCAGAGTAGGTTTGGGAGATAAATATCTCGGCTAAGTTCGTTATTGGGGAAAATCGGACAGATGATTTCGGAGTAACAAAAAAAAAAATTTTTTTTACAAAGCAAATTCCAAATTGAATTATTTTCAATAAGCAGTTTTACCATAAGAATCCAATGATATCAATTTTAACTCTAACAAGCTAATACTTTCGGAGATATGATTTTTCAAAATTTCAATAATAAATTGTATTTTAACGTTGTCACAGAATGATATAATTATTCTATGTATGAATTGTCATAATGTCAACTTATTTTCCTGAGACATGACATTATCTAATCAATCGAAGAATTATGAGCGAAGTGATAAAAATCTCAATTGTTTGCTCCGAAATTAGTTTTTCTCAGAAAAGTCTTACATTTCGGAACGGAACATGAAGTAAGAGATCTGAGAGTAGTGAGACTGCTTTTCATCCATAGACATAGATATAACTCTCGAACGGAATGAGGTAGGTAGTTGAAATTTTCAGAGTAGGTAGGGAGATGAATATCTCGGTTAAGTTCGTTATTGGGCAAAATTGGCCAGATTTAATTTGATTTCTTCCATGGTGCAGTTCTCATTCTCATGATTGCTCATTTAATCTTGATAAATGAACTATTATTTGAATTGAATTTCCTTTATGATGCAGTTCTATCATATGAATACATTGATATAATTCCCAACTCTGAGAAACCAATACTTTCGGAGATATAATTTGTCTGTTTGAACTAGAGCGCCAGAAAGCTCCTGTCCACTGGGCTTGAACCCATTTTTTCTACTTAATTGTTTAGAACTATTGCAATTTTTGCGAGCGGCCTTAGCATTTTCTCAAAAACTATCTACATGCCATTCCGAATCGAATGACACTTCAATCATAATTTTCGGAGAATACGCAAAAAATTTGACCTAAAAAGCACTTGTTGACTAGACTAACAGCCCTTGTTGGTTAGTTTTATTTGACACACTCCACAAGACATAATTACTTCAATCCTTAATTTAATTAAGTTAATTTCGACGGAATTAAACTCCCACAGTGTAGGTATACTTTTAACTGGCGAAGAGCATCACCAAATAGATATTTAGATAAGTTTTTCAAGTTATAAGCGGTACAATAACGAATCCACTATTACGATTAACGAATGAAATCGAGTAATAAATCCCATTAAGTTCCAGTTTTTGGGTAAACTTCCAACAGAAAAATGTATCCTCCGAGCACTCACTTTCCTAGGTGGTCAACAGTAGCAAACAATTATAAAATTCCTTCTGTAATAAGCGAATCTATCAGGCGAATACGAATTGCCATTATACTCTGATACTGTTTTTGAATTTTTAATAATAATGGCCCCAAGTGGGAGCCCTGTGGTACTCCAGAAGATATATCGATAGTACATGACGAACTAACTTCTGCTGATCCAGTCAAGCAAAGATCCACTCACCCCAACCATTCTCTGTTTGGAAATAGAAATTTGATTATTAACCTTGTCAAAATACTTGGAGAAGTCAGTGTAGATCGTAGATCAGTTCAAAGGAAGAGATTAAGCTCGATCGACTTCTTTGGTAGAAAACCAAACTGCCCACCTATTCCATTTAATTCTGTTTAATGATATAGATAATCTGTCACAAAACTCTCAAATCGTCAAATTGGGAATTAAATAGATTTTATTGAATGTATTGGAAGGATTGTAATAGCAGGGCGCCCCAAAATTATATTTTCGTAGATTCATAAAGTGCTGTGTGAAGGAAATACTGCTTCTGGTATTTCCATTGTTACCAGGGATTATTTTATTCTTCTCTTGCAGAGCGAAGACTGTCAAGAACGTTGTTTGTGTCAATGAGGAACTAACAGCTGAAGAGTGGAAGCGAAGGTACGAAAGAGAAAAGGAAAAGGTTGCTCGTCTGAAAGGAATATGTGAGAAGCTTGAGACGGAGCTCGGCCTTTGGAGGTCCGGAGAGACAGTTAGAATTGAAGATCAAGTCAATATGAATGATCCATTGGAAGCCGTCACTCCTGTATCTGCAATGGAAGAAAGCACTGTAGTAGAGCCAGTACAAGGTCCGGTACCTGCCACGCCAGCTCTTATGATTGGTAAGCTGACAGAATAATCAGCGCAGATGGTCTTTACAAACCTTTGATTGAATTATCAGTTTCATTGATTTAATTTTGACAATCGATTGCTTAGAGAGAAAAAAAAATTCTGATGTCGATTTTTAATATGGAATAACCTACCTTCGATTCTTGCTTTAGATCATTTCAACATATAAAAAAAAGCACTGACGTGAAGTCAGTACTCTTTGGCGCGCGTGTTCACGGTGGCTAATTTGAATTGAATGATGAGTACTTCAAGCTCAGTGGATAGAGCCAGCCAGAGATCGACCCAAAGGAGAGTGGACACCATTCACTGTCGGTTCAAAAATTAACAGTGCTGTATCTAAGCTGCCATAAGGATAGAGTAACAAAGTTGAAAAAGATCACAACTGACTCTCCTTAGTCGCACAAGCTCCTAGAAGATTCTGAGAGATCTCCTTGGGAAAGACTTGGGAGCGTCAGTATAATCATAATCATGTTTATAGCACGCGCGCCAAATGCAGATTGACAATGAAAGAAAAAGTGTAAAAAAGCATTGACGTGGGGTCAATCTGCTTTGGCGCGCGTGCTATAAACATGATTATGATTATACTGACGCTCCCAAGTCTTTCCCAAGGATATCTCTCAGAATCTTCTAGGAGCTTGTGCGACTAAGGAGAGTCAGTTGTGTTCTTTTTCAACTTTGTTACTCTATCCTTATGGCAGCTTAGATACAGCACTGTTAATTTTTGAACCGACAGTGAATGGTGTCCACTATCCTTTGGGTCGATCTCTGGCTGGCTCTATCCACTGAGCTTGAAGTACTCATCATTCAATTCAAATTAGCCACCGTGAACACGCGCGCCAAAGAGTACTGACTTCACGTCAGTGCTTTTTTTTTTCAAGTTCCTTTAACAAATATGGCTATCAATACAGTTTAGCTGTTAGTTTTACCGTAGATCGAAAAAAAAATTGCTGTTATGGGACCTCCGTTAGGAACGCAATTGCCTCTTCTCCAAATCTGAACGTAATTTGGTATAGATCTACCGAATATAGTTATTTATAAATTCGACCCAGGCCTACGATACAGACATTTCAACTCGGAAACAACGCTATTTCCCCGAAACTGACTTGTCCGTGCACAGAATAGCCATGGAATTTCTCTTAAAACCTTAAAATGACGGCTCAGCACCAAATCCATCACCGCTAGACTCAAACCACTCCCAACATGAGCCATACACTCCAAACGTCTCCTCTGCGCATACGCAATCTATTCGTGGCTTAAAGTCCCCTGAAAATAACACTTCACAAAAAATTATGACTCTTCAACACCATTGGTTCAAGAGATATCACTGCTCCAAACCACGCATGCGCAGACACTGCCAAGAGGATTCTATGGAGGAATAGCATCCAGCACCTGAAAACTCCAATCATCTTAGACGAAAACTCCAGCAGTTAAATCAATTCTTGTCTGCTCATGAGTGAAACGAAATATCTCCGAAAGGGGCTACATGAATTTCAAAATAGGAACGCAATTTCTTCGCCTATTCTCCAAATCCGAAAGAAATTTAAAATTGATCTTCCAAATATAGTTATTTATAAATTGGCCCCAGGGCCACGACACAGACACATCATCTCGAAAACAACGCTATTTCCTCGAGACTGACTGGTTCGTTCATAGAATTGTCTTGAATTTTCTTTTAAAACCTCACAATATTGGCTCAGCACCAAATCCATTACCGCTAGACGTAAACCGCACCCAAAATAAGCTCTACAACCCAAAAAGAGCCACATCACCTCAGCGCATGCGCAATCTACTCGTGTCTGAAAGTCCTCTCAACATCACACACCGCACACAAAACTCTGATTCTTCAAAACCAATGGTTCAGGAGAGATCGCACCTTCCATACACGCATGCGCGGATACTCCCAAGGGGATTCTGTTAAATAACGGCATCCTGCACCTCAAATTCCCAATCCTCTCAGATGAATACTCCAGCAGTTAATTCACTTATCGTCTGCTCATGCGCATAACGAAAAATGCCCGTAAGGGGTAACATCAATTTCAAAATTAGCCCCAGAGGGCCACGGTCGCACACTTCAACTCTGAAACAACGCTATTTCCTCCCAAGTGACTTGTGTCCGTGCACTTAATTGACATGAATATTCTTTTAAAACCTCACAATATCGGCTCAGTACTCCCAACAGAACCCATACAACCCAAAACAGTCACTTCTCTTCTGCGCATGTGCAACCTACTCGTGGCTGAAAGTCCTACCAAAATCACACACCTTACTAAAAACTCCGATTCTCCAACACTAGTGGTTCAGGAGATAACGCATCTTTAATCCACGCATGCGCAGACCCTCACCAGGGGATTCTATGGAGGAATAGCATCCGCCACTCCAAAACCCCAATTCTCTCTGACGAAAACACCAGCAGTTGAATCACTGATGGTCTGCTCATGCGCATAACGAAAAATGCCCGTAAGGGGTAACATCAATTTCAAAATTAGCCCCAGGGCCACGGTACGGACACTTCAACTCGGAAACAACGATACATCCCCCAAACTGACTTGTCCTTGCACTGAATTGCCATAAATATTATTTGAAAACCGCACAATTTCGCTCAGCACTCCCAACATAACCCATACAACCCTAAAACAGTCACTTCTCTTCTGCACATGCGCAATCTACTCGCGGCTGAAAGTCCTCTCTCCAACACTAGTGGTTCAGGAGATATTGCATCTTTAATCCACGCATGCGCAGACCCTCACCAGGGGATTCTATGGAGTAATAGCATCCGCCACCCCAAAACCCCAATCCTCTCTGACGAAAACTACAGCAGTTAAATGACTTCTCATCTGCACATGCGCATAACGAAAAATGCCCGGAAAGGGCAGCATGAACTTCAAAAAAATAGGTTTTGGAATTTCAAGCAAAATATTCCACAAAATAGTAGGAATTTTTTCGTGTCGCGTGATCTTCACGAAATTTTGCAAAAGTGTTTGCTTTGGTCTTTTGCATCTAACTACTTAGTTTCTATTCAATCAGATTAGTATTTTTCAAGTTATCGTGGAAACAAAAATTCAAAATTTTTGAAAATATTTTTTTGTCACTTTATGGCCATCCGGTCGGTCACAAAAAAACTCCGATTCTCCAACACTAGTGGTTCAGTAGATATCGCATCTTGAATCCACGCATGCGCAGACCCGCACCGGGGCATTCTATGGAGGAATAGCATCCTCCACCCCAAAACCCCTATCTTCTCAGAAGAAAACTTGAGCAGTTGAATTATTTTTCGTCTGCTTATCCGAATAACAAAAAATGCCCAAAAGGGGCAGTTACACACCGAGTCGTTCACCGTTCAGACAAATTTTGAAAAACCAATTTAAAATTCCACACATTGTTTACGCATTAATTCATTTGCCATGCTAGTAAGTGGTCCATATTTTAATCAGTTGCCCTAGTACATATTGACTTGATTCAGATAAATGCGCAAAAAATACTTCGGAACGAAATCTGATCACCAGATGCTACGGATATTCCATGTAGGAATTCGAAATGAAATAATTTGTCGAGTTTGGGAGTTGAAAATTATTAATTTTTTTTTTTTTGGCTCCTAGTGGTCTGTTCTCAGTGAAATTTTGCACAACCCAAGAGGTCATTATTCGTCACCGAAGTGCCAAAACGGAACTCAATCCGATATTTTGTTTCGAATTTCAAGCAAAATATTCCGCTCATAGTTAAAAATTTTTTTAATTTTTTCTACTCATACTATTCCCACGAAATTTTGCACAAGTGTTTCCATTGGTACTTCGCATCTAACTACTGAGTTTCAATTCAATCGGATAAGTATTTTTCGAGTTATACTGAAAACAAAATTTCAATTTAATTTTCAAATATTTGATATCTTGATTATCTAGTTTAGAGCCATCCGATCAATACAAAACTTCGCAGGCATATAAAGGTCATGATTCTACAAAATGATCCTGAATTTCAGATAGATCGAGTGATCGGTTTCGGAAATATTCTTGAAAAACGTTTTAACTAAAAATGGCCGTAACTCCGAAACGGCTGGATGGATTTTGCCCGTTAACGAACCTGTCCGAGATATTTACGCTCCAACCATGCCCTGCAAATTTCAACGCTCTAGCTCGCTCCGTTCGAGAGTTATCGAGCTAACGGCCGGGCCGGCCGGCCGGACGGACAGAATTGAATTTGACCTCGAATCCTTCATCAGGGAGTCGAGCCCAATCGTTTGAGACCATTTTCGTAAAAAAATTCGAAAAATACAGACATTGTGACGAAATGACAGCACGCTGTTCCTTGCGGAACACGCGCGCAAAAAGCATTTTTATGTTTTCTATTTAATTCTTCATAAAAAAGATTCATAACGGTTCTGATAATATGAAAGTTATGATTACATTTTTCAGGCTCAACACTTGGAATTGAGGAAAGACAAAAATTGGAACTTGAACGTGAAAGATTATACCAACAGCTGGATGAAAAAGACGAGGAAATCAATCAACAGAGTCAATATGTTGAGAAACTTAAGGAACAGATTGTAGAACAAGATGAGTTGATTGCAAGTACCCGAAGGGACTATGAAGCCCTGCAACTGGAAATGAACCGAATCCAGCAAGAGAATGAAAGCGCCAAGGATGAAGTGAAGGAAGTTCTCCAAGCCCTTGAGGAACTTGCAGTCAATTACGATCAGAAGAGCCAAGAAGTCGATTCTAAGAACAAAGAGGTAGGTCATGTCACAACTCTCTATAGAGATAGCCTGGAACACAGTCTGACAACGCCGCAATTTATCGTCTCTTATAGGCATACTTCTTCAATGCGGTAGCGCAAGATATCTTATATCTCCAATTTAAAACTCTAGTGAACTCACTGAATAGATTTTCTTGCTTGGAATCCCTGGACGAATAAACAATATGAGTACTTGTTCAATGAATTGAATAACTACATTTCATTCTGCACAATATTATTGAGATCAAGTTGAAATTGAAACCTAGGTAGTTGTTATTCAATTCATTGTTCAGTAAGAACCACAAGAAGGTATAGGGTTTACTATTGCGAAAAAAATTATAAACTTGAATTAAATTTTCAAAATGAATGTATATTCCCAAACATAACTATTATAAGACTAATGAGGTAGGCTAATGAAAATTGTGATAATCATCTTAGAGTTTGTCATGTTTTGGTTCTTGCTATAATGGTGAGTTTCTGCTATCTACAAATGATTCTGTTTATTTTACAATCGGTGGACATTAACATTGTTATTCGTATTTGCTACAAAATGTTTCAAAAGTAAATTTTTCATTCTGCACAATATTATTGAGATCAAGTTGAAATTGAAACCTAGGTAGTTGTTATTCAATTCATTGTTCAGTAAGAACCACAAGAAGGTATAGGGTTTACTATTGCGAAAAAAATTATAAACTTGAATTAAATTTTCAAAATGAATGTATATTCCCAAACATAACTATTATAAGACTAATGAGGTAGGCTAATGAAAATTGTGATAATCATCTTAGAGTTTGTCATGTTTTGGTTCTTGCTATAATGGTGAGTTTCTGCTATCTACAAATGATTCTGTTTATTTTACAATCGGTGGACATTAACATTGTTATTCGTATTTGCTACAAAATGTTTCAAAAGTAAATTTGCGAAAACAGAACAAAGTGAATTTAGAATGATTTTCGAATGTAAACCACAACTACAAGTCTCTGTGAATTCTGAAAAACAATTCAATGCTACAAAGAGTAAATTCACATAAAATTATTTTTTGATCTGAACTGTGTAAAAATGTTGATAAAACAAATTGATAAATTCTGGATCTGAATCCCCATTAATTATATTTCTATAGTGGGAAAGCAGATAAGTTGAGACCATCTGCTCAGGGTTAGATCGAAAGGAAGAACCCATATCACTGCAGGAACTCTGGACATTCTTAATAAATAATTTAAGATGAATAAGGTTCTTATTGATTTCAACTGAGGCATCTACAGATGAAGGCTTTTCGAAATTGAATACATATATAAAAATAAATTGATTCTTTGAGTTTCTTCTCATCCAGATGTATCAATTTTTGTTGAAAAATTATTTGAAAGGTCATCTAAATCCTTTATAAAATCAGAAGAAATGAAAGTTTTATTTCACTCTAGTCCATCTTGTTGTCTATAGTCTCAACTGAAATGTACTCATCTCCAAGTAGAAATAATCCAAAGGAAATTTCACTATTTACACATTGCAGTTTAATCACAGAACATAAATATCCGACTATATTTATCACTGCATTGCATTAATTCACATTTGACACCGTTATACAGAAAAATACCACGAAATACCCGCGAAAAACAATACTGGTTAATTCCAGAATCAGAAGTAATCGTCCACTTACAATAACAAACGTTCGACTGAATCGCCTAGCGTACGACTCGCAGCGGTGTTCCAGACTAGTTAGATATAGTGGGCTATGGTCATATCACCACATTTATGTTATGAGATTTACTTTGTCCACCATACATGACGCCGAAGGGTATTCTATTTTCTTTAGGCTGTCAAAAATAGTTTTTAAAATACTGCAAACGTTCGACTGAATCGCCTAGCGTACGACTCGAAGCGGTGTTGCCATTTTATCATGTTCCAGACTAGTTAGATATAGTGGGCTATGGTCATATCACCACATTTATGTTATGAGATTTACTTTGTCCACCATACATGACGCCGAAGGGTATTCTATTTTCTTTAGGCTGTCAAAAATAGTTTTTAAAATACTGCATTCTCAATTCTTTTTTGATTTCAGGTTGAATCTCTGTCCGAAGAACTCATGCAAAAACAATCGTTCTTAAACAACACCACCACAGAACTGCAACAGTTGAAAGATCTGAGCAATCACCAGAAAAAGAGATTGTCAGAAATGTTCGGCAATATCCTCAAAGAACTCGGTGAAATCGGTTCGTCTGTTGGTGGAGATGTAGCAGACCTTAAAATTTCTACTGAACCTACCAAACTGGAGGAAGAATTCACAGTAGCAAGATTATACATTACCAGAATGAAGAACGAAGTTACGAATCTGATTCAGAGACTTCAAGACATCGAAAATAAAGAGCAAGACAGTAATAAGAAAGTTACTGAATATGAAAAGGAATTGGGCGAATGTAAACTTCTCATATCTCAACACGAGGCCAGGATGAAGAGTTTGCAAGAGTCGATGAGGGAATCGGAGAACAAGAAGAGGATGTTGGAAGAGAACATCGACGCTTTGAGAGAAGAATGTGCTAAATTGAAGGCTGCAGAGCAGGTTCGTTAATTTTATTTAATGGCAAACCTAATAAATTTAATTTTCATATATCCCCTCCAGCTTGTGATGTTTTTCTTGAAACGCTTGAATCTATGCACTGCTAAAATCTTTTTTCTGCAATGCAGGGTTGCGTTTGAATATTAAGTACACCGAGTAGAGTAGAGTTTTTGAAGGTTTGACAGATTTACTCTGGAGTTGACTACTTTGACATGTGATATTCGAACGGATCCGGTTTTCATTTGCAGTTCGAGTGACAGAAGATGTCAATATCGGAATATAGGTTATGTTGGTTTAAGAAAGAATCTATTTGTTGTTGTTTTATTCACATATATCTAACTCTAATCACAAATATATATTGTGAGTAATATTAAAACTATTAAATTACCTCACAGAACATTCATAAAACAGTGAGACAAAGATAAGAGATTTTCCGTTCCATGAGTTATGTCAATTTTATTATTATTATTATCAACGACAGTAGACGGTAGACACCGATGAGACCGCCGTGTTTGTTTGAACAAATATCTAAAGCATTTAATATCACAGAGTGTATCGAAAGATCTTATATCACACTACAAAATATAGTAAAATGAACCCTGCTATTGTTTAGAGTTTCGAGAGTCAACTCGGAGTCGAATACTCTGACATTTTCGAACGACAGTCATAGAGTAAATTACACCCAAGTTTTCGGTTTTCGAACGCAATTTAGTAAATAATACTCTACGGAGTTAATATTCGAGCACAATCCAGTGTGGCGATTTGATGTAATAATGCAACTAACTGTTTCTTCTCTATAGGTTTCTAGTGCATCAGAAAATGAGAAGAAAGAAGCTAACGAATTGAGACTTGCACTTGAACAGCAAATGGACCAGTTAAGAATAGCGCACCAGAAACAAGTTGCAACGTTAAGGGATGAGATTGCTGAAAAGCAACAAAATTTGAATGACATTAAAGAGTAAGCTAAATGTTTATTTTTCAGAAATATTAAAGCCCTCTGCTTTCAAATATTCTTCAACTTGTTGATATTGAATGATATTCTCTGATTTCAGCTCCAATCAGAAACTCAGTCTCGCCCAGCAGCAACTACAAACCGAACATGATAGGCTCAAAAGTGAAGAAACAGAAAAATCGCAGAAATTGCAGGAACTCATGTCAGTAGACGATGAATTTATTATTAAACGCTCAATCCTTTGTTCCAAAAATGCGGCCTATCCCAATTCTCGGCTCCATGATCCTCTTTATCCCGAAAAAAACTATTCCAAATGGGAGGAATTCATTCCTTTCAAGAATGAATTGAACAAATATAAAAAATTCTCCGCACTCCATAAATCGAAGATGGAGAAAGAATCTGAAAACAATCTGACCAAAATATCAGACACATATCAGTGTCCAATGTCGATCTTTCATGTTCATACGTTTCATTTGCATCTGTTCATTTCGTTGACGTTATTACTGGTCACCCATAGGTGTCCCCAGCAATTTTTGGTAGTCGTTTAGATAGATTATTTTAATTCATAAGTACTAAACCCCAAGAAACAAAATTGCATTTGTGATAAAGTAGTCCAAAAGTATTATTTACAAATCTAGTAGATTCACTCAGTAGGTAAAGTTACCACAATGACTGCCTGTTGATATTATACATGATGTGGTTTATGTCTACTGAATTTCGGTTGTTGAACTACAAATCGACATATTTTGAAACTATGGGCTCCACATAAAAACAATCACTCAACACTTATACAGGGTGTCCCAAGTTCGAGTGCCTATTAGACATTTCTGGAAAACTGGACATATTTGAAATCTGAAAATTGAGATTATGATATTGCTTGAAATTCTCTACAGAGCTAAAACATTTTCGAAACTCAATCACTTCCGGTTATACAGGGAGTGAAAATAAATTTGATGAAAAAAATTTGTTTTCAAGTTTTGCATTCCTTGTGTGCTGAGTACATTTCTGTTGTAACCATTGTATTCATTCGAATAGTTATCAAAATATCGAAAAAAAAACAGGAAAAAAGGTCAAATATGTTTAGTCAGTATTATGTTCATTATTCTTGTTTTAAACATCCTGAGCATGACCCGTTTTTAGAACATCGAAGAGGAAGAATGTGGAAAGGTCATGTATCTTTTGAATTTCAGAAATATCATCACAGGGTGTTTCAAATTTTGTGTCGAAAATTGTGATCAAAAATTGACCATAACTTCTGTTTTTCAAATTACAACCCTATTTTCTTATGATTGCGTTGGATTCTGCGGTGAAAAAAAATGATAGTTTTCTTACATGATTATGCTCCTAAATTAAATAATTTCTGATTTTTTTTTATTTCGGAGCATAATCATGGTAGAAAACTATCATTATTTTTCATCGCAGAATCCAACGCAATCATAAAAAAATAGGGTTGTGATTTGAAAAACAGAAGTTGGCCAATTTTTGATCACAATTTTCTACACAAAATTTGAAACACCCCATGATGATATTTCTGAAATTCAAAAGATGCATGACCTTTCCATTCTTCCTCTTCGATGTTCTTAAAACGGTTCACGCTCAGGATGTTTAAAACAATAATAATGAACATAATACTGACTAAACATATTTGACCTCTTTTCCGGTTTTTTTTCGATATTTTGAAAACTATTCGAATGAATACAATGGTTTTAACAGAATGTATTCAGCATTGAATACTTGATCATACCATGAATTCAAAACTTGAAAAAAAATTTGTTTCATTAAATTTATTTTTACTCCCTTCATAACCGGGAGTTATTGGGCTTCGAAAATATTTTAGCTCTGTAGAGAATTCTCCAGAAACGTCTAATAGGCACTCGAACTTGGGACACCCTGTATACAGGTCTATAAGCTTTTATACAGTTGATCGTTTCCTGAACTATCAACTTACGTTCAGCTTTCCACTAGAAATCATAAACTTTTACGAAATCCATTTCGGCACAAAAATTTGAGAAACAATATTTTTTTATCTTCATATTTTTATGCTATACAGGTGGCAATGGTCGATGGTACCCTGAACTTTTACGGAGAACAGGACGTACGATTTTATTAAAGGTTTGTTTGCTTGGCTAGGAACCACTGCTCCATAGTTCTAGAATATTTTCAGCGGTGTTGCCGCTTATATCAAAAAGTACTAAAAACTTTGATATTTCAATTGGAACACCCTATATATTATTGATTTTTTCAATCCACCGTAGCCTTCTGATTGATTCAGTATCAAATTCATCATCCCTGTCTCTAGCAGTTCTCAAGTAATTAACTGATTTACTTCCTTTTTTGTGCCAAACATAGTTTCAATTCAACATTCATTACTTTGTTACTTGGAATCCTAGAAAGCTGAAATTTCGGATATGGATTAACAATATCCCTTGCATCATTTAAGTATAATAACATATGTCCCTAATCATACAGAATTGTTCAAAATCCGAGGAGTTCAAAATAAATTTGAGTGATTCAAAGATAGAAAAAATTAGTTGGGGACATTCTTTGCTGGTTCAAATTTTTTCAAACTAAGTCAGCCCAAAGTTACGACTTCAGATTTGTGTTAAAGGAATCAAAGTAAATTAATATAAACCACATCATTTATAATACGTTTATGACTGTAAACGTTCACCCAAAATTTAATTTGTGATAGATTTTTGGATCTCGAAGATTCATTTAGTCATTTCGATCTCATTTTTTGTGTTTATATATTTCGTTTATTTATTTTGTTTTTGTTGAAAATTTTGTTCACGACATGGTTTGGTTGAGTTTTATTTTGAAAATTCACGAGTCTGTGTGATATTCGTTTAGGAAAATAGTTTGAATGATTTGTATTCATGGAATATGATGAGCACATTTCAATTATCTGAGATTACACTTATTCATCTAATTTAAGTATTTAATTCCATACCTGGGAATCAAAAACAATGATTAATGGAAACTTTGATAATGAAATTGTATTATATACGATTATCAGTTTAAAATCGCTAGGAAATTATTTAATCGTATTATCTTTGTAATCAATTATTATTTTTAAAATTTCAGTGTTTTAAAAATATGGTTCATTAGAACTTTTTTTTCGTTTGGTCAATTGAAAAGTTTCTTGTGTATCTAAAATATCGTAAAAAGTATTCAATGGGATGTAAAAAAATACTTAGTGTAAAATTGTAGAAAAAACATAGAGAACTATCGATGAATAAGTGTTGTTGAATAAATAAAGAATGTAAAATGTGAATAAAAATCGAAAAACTATGTATAAACCAGAAAAATGCATATTTTAAAAGCAGATATTTTTAACTTGATGTTGAATTGTTTGTTGAGAAGAAAAAAAAGTTACGACTGTTAGTTCCTAGAACAATAGGTTGAAAATTATATGAATTTATAAAATTATCACTTGTGCAATATTATTGATAATTGTTGTAATATGTGATTTTGTATCAAAATCGAAATTAGATAGAAAACTATTAGTCGTGAAACGATCAAATGAAACCTAACCAAACTGTTCCGTGAGCGTCGTGTTTCAATTTGCTGAAAATGGATGTATTCTGCAGCACCACTAACGAGAGGCGAGAACAGGCACGTAAAGAACTCAGGGGCCTTGAAGATACCGTCGCCAAGGAGCTTCAGACTCTTCATAACCTACGAAAACTGTTCGTACAAGATATTCAGGTGAGTGCCTATATTTATGTAGGATTTTTATATCAATCGCCTAGGGGTTGATTGAATTATCTTTCCTAACATTCGTCTTCAACGTCTCTGTGGTTTTCAACAAAACACTTGTTCAGCTATTTACACTTTATTTACATTTGAACTCGAAGAATTATTCACAACTATGCCTACTTCCGCAATTACTGAAGTTCTTCAACTACCGCAAGATATTCTCAATTCGTCTAAGTCGGAATTCAATTAAAACGTCTAAGGTAAATGTCCCAATTATCGACAGTGATGGGATGAAACCTCTACCTCGGAACCGTCGTCAACGTCTCACCTTCTTCCCTGTTCCCGAACACTCTCCCCGATCCCCTGCTCGTACTCTAGGTACTTTCCGTTTTCCACCCCCCCGCAATCGGCTTGCCTTCGATCTTAAAGGGTAGTTCCTTGATTCGTGACTCTCTGACCACGCTCCGCCCCCCATAGACCAATATGATTCCCTGGGAACCTTCTCACGTTCTGAGGAATTTCCTAGAATCTATATGGATTGACGATGTTGCACGTCAAACGCTCTTTGGGAAATTATACAACACAGACCTCCTTGGAGGCGCCAGAGTGTCGCGATTTTAGTCCTAAATTCTTCATCTCCTGTTATCGTTACATCGTATTTCAGGATCTGCCTCTTATCTATAACGGTATGTTAATGGATAACTGGCGACAGAGGTTCCCAAGAACGTCTGCATGATGTAACGATAACACGTTGCTTTCACCCTTAAAATGTAACACTAATTCTAACTATATACACGTAGAATTCAAATCATAATTGAATCCTACATTTATGTTCGATTTTCAAAGTTCTGAAGGGAAATTCTTTTAATTTGGTACGAAAATCGAGTATCTATCGACCTCTACGGTGATCCTCTTAGCATTTCAGTCCGATTGATCCATTTCAATGGGAGAACATAGGTCGAGCAAATTGATAAAAAAGTAAAATTATTAATTTTGGGGTTTTAGTATACATATCTTGGAAAGCATATTCTGCCCCTGAAATATGGGTAGGTCACTTTGCTATACAAACTATTGACCAAAAATGCACCTTTATGGAAATACAGTGTAAAAGTTCCTACACATGTTTCTGAGACGTAGTGATACTAAAGCATGCTATCAATTTCCACACTCATTATACCCTTAGTTATTAACCGATTAGTGAGAATAATGAGTTGTTAATAGGGGTTGGATGATTATTGAGTAAAGCATCTTTTCTCTTATACATTTCGATACCTTCAAGTGTCCATAGTACAATGTATTGGAATTTTTCAACAATTTGACGGAATTTTCTGAAATTGAGTGGCCAGTTGTTAAAACGTGATTGTCTCGTATGCTCTTTATACCGTGTAAGGATGTTTCTGGTTGTTTGCGCGACATAGCACTTGTTGCAATCTACACAGGGGCGGCTGGTGAAGGAGAGAAAAATGACGTACATACATAAACAATTAATTTGTATATTTCATATTCATGCTCTTCAAACTGGATTCAATTAAAATTAAAACATTTTTATCTAGCGACCATTCAAATTTCACAATAATTACATTTTGCGTTAAGCGTCTGCATAGACAAGCTATATTATGAGCGTCCGCACTATGCCGGCCTGCATCTCGAAGCCCAAGCGAAATCGCCGGTTATCATGGAAATAGACCATATTAGTTAGGTTAGAATCATTCGCTTGGCGGGAGATCCATATTCAAATTTTTTAACAAGGAATTTCAACTTTGAGATGAAACCACCCTATTTAAAAGAGAATGTTAGTACAGAGACAACAAGTATTGGGTACCTTCATCATTAGTGCATGTTTTCATGTTATTTCCACATTAAAATCTACTTCTATTTATTCTTAAATCACAATTGAACCCAGTGTAGTTCGAAAGATTTCCGTATGTCGTAGATGACTTCTGTTGTGCGTCATTACAAGGCCGATTTAGGGTTATGTTATTATTTTTGACTGATTTCGAGTGAGCTAAGACATACGTCAATCGAATTTGGTGAACACTTTTATATTTATTAATTATTTTGGAAATATACAATTTTGTTATGAAAACTTGATTCTAGATGGTTGAGAAAGGTTCACAGAATCTATGTCAACCGAAATAAACCTTAAGAAATTAACCAAAGTGTCTAAAAACAGGCGAGAAATTCGCGTAAATTTAAGGTCCATAAGAAATGCATGGGAAATTCAGTGCTCGGATCCACGGATGGATCGTAATTCAAATTTCCCGCCTAACCTAACTAATGTGGTCTATAGCAAACGTCCTCACTCGGAGACCAGATAGTCTCGCTCGATTCTCAGTCATGATTCGGGCATATTAGTAGAAGCCCAGAAAGGAATAAAGTAGCTACGCTTAGTAGTAGTATACCTTGTTTATAGTTACCCTGAATAGATAAGTATTGTAGGTGCCAATTGTTTCGTGTTATAAAGTTACGTTGAGGATTTAAGGGTTGCGTTCGGAATCAACGTCGCATGCAACGAGTGCGTCCGACGTAGAGTGCACCCGGTTGTTTGAAATGTACGTTTTAGAACGACGCAGGGTGCATTCTTGCCTTTCTTTCTAATTTCTTACGTTTATTTTGGACGTTTTGAGGTTAAGCTATTGTGTTTGTATCGTTGAAGCCTGTTGAAGGTTTTTGATATATTGAAATGGGAGATTGGATCGAGATCGAACGAAGAAAATATTGTTATTTTAGGATCAATAGTGTTTTTATGTAATAATCATTCAAATCAGATTCTGGATGACGAATTGAGTAGCGATGAGGAGGAACAAATTGTTGGAAGGTTGGCATTACTAGAGAAAGAATTCTCGAGAAATGCCGTTGCGAGTGCAGGGTTATATTAATTTCATTATACCAAATATTACGGACGCACAATTCCGGAGGAAGTATCACATTGACTAGATCGTTATTTGATATTCTTCTCACAATAATTGGAGGATATCATAAATGATAATTCTGTCCTGATTGCCTTCAATAACATGATGTGTTCAATTAGAAATCAAACTCATTTTGTTTTTCGTGAATAAGTACCAAATAACTTCACCGTAAACTAAACTTCTTCTTCGTGTTCTTAACAAAACGACAAAGGGTAATAAAACGATTAAAACGAAGGAACCTTCTACAGGGTCTTCACAATTAATTGTAACATCGCAGTTGGCTTTGAAATATTATTGTTTTGCCGTTTCATATATAAACTGTTCACATTCGCGATTCCATCCACATAATTTAATTTCTGACGCTACAATTATCAAGGCTGACACTTTCAATGGCCTGTAAAATAGTCAGTATCCTTATCGAAGAGCGGCAAATAATTATTCAAACCGAACTGCGATGTTACAATCATTTATGAAGACCCCGTATATTCAAATACATACGTTCAAAACTAATACCAATATCTGCGCAGGACGAGTGATTGTTACACATCTATTTTCACGGTTGCAAAGTTGCACACCCCGACGTGCGTCCTGTCTGTTTCCGAACGGGGTTGATATTTACCCAACGTCGATTCCGAACGGGTCGGGTGCGCGCCGGACAACGTCCGACGTTGATTCCGAACGCAACCAAGGATTGACACTGAGGTTGTGCCCTCTAACAGAATTAAACTTTCATTTGACGCAAATGTTTACGAAAATACTTTATGGTTCTGCAGATGTGAAGAAAACATGCGTTTTTTTGTTTTGTTTGCGTACTATTTGGTGGAGACGATAACTGGACAAAAGAAAGTGTACATGATTTGAAATATCTGGGTGAAAAGATAAAAAAGAGAAGAAAAATCGGCCAAATATATGAAGAAGATTGTAAGCTTCCAGCTATTGGCCACAACTAATATCGCTTCTGGTTTAAGTAGAACATTATGTCGAAAATATTCGTAAGCACAACGAATAAATGGGATCAAAAAACCGATACGTCCTGTCAAAAATTATCGATAGTCTGAAGTTGTGCGGCAAATGCAATCTTGCACTAGGTGTGGTCATAATCAGACCTATTCTGTTTGCGTATTGCTATAAACATTGCTATTCAAGTCATATTGCTATCCTCCTAATTTTTAACAATATGACTATCGTATTACGTATTCTGTTCGGACTGTTATAGCAATGTTGGTTATCAATTTTCTCCCAGCAATATTGCTATGAAGTAGGTCAAAATTCATTGATTTTAGAGCTGACAACACTGTATTTCATGACTTTTATGTGAATTAGAAGAAGAATCTAACCTTAATTGATAAACATTTCGTCCGTTTTTCGGTGGTTATTCTTAATTCCTAACCAAAATTATATAAATGTCACGAAAGCCAAAAACAAACTGTATTTTATTCATGAAACTAACAAGATGGAGTTATTGATCAATTTTCAGGAAACACATCGAATTTTGGTAACCGCTACCATGACCGAAAAATTGAAGACTTGCAAACACCCAAACAAATATTAAATTTACATTTTTTCCTGTCTTCAGTCAGACTTCGAATGCACAAGTTAAACGGAATAGTATGTCTCCTAGTTTTCTCCTGAAAAAATTCCCTCAGTTCTTCAACTGAATCAAAAGAAGTAATCTTCGTAGTAAGACTGAATTAATAGTTTATTTAATTTTTTTCATCCAGTCAGTCAGTCTTCGAATGCATATCTAACTTAAAAGAAGCAGTATATCTTATAGTTTGCTCATGAACAAATAAATACCCTTGGCTCTGCAATGAAATCAAAGGCAGTGTTATTTTTACTAAGGCTGAATTAATAGTTTATCTAATTTATTTCATCCAGTCGGTCAGTCTTCGAATGCATATCTAGCTTAAAAGAAGCAGTAAATCTCATACATTGCTGATGAACACATAAATGAATGAATAAAATACCCTCGTCTCTTCAATGAAATCAAAGAAAGTCATCTTTTTACTAAGGCTGCATTAATAGTTTATTTTATTTATTTCATCCAGTCGATCAGTCTTCGAATGCCTCTAACATAAAAGAAACAGTATCTATACTAGTTTGCTCATGAACTAATAAATATATGAATAAAATTCTCTCAGCCTCTTATTGATGTTGAATAGTTTATGAACTTTTCTGTTTACGAATAGAAGGGGTTGTTAGTGTTAAACCTAAGTCTTAGAAATTCCCTTGAAATTAAGTATTTTAAAGTACCTTTAATAAATATATACGATTATGTATACCTATACCTATATTCATCAAAGTACCTACCTATTTTCAATATTTTCGATTTCTTGGAACATAAAAGTGGTTCTCAGCCATATTCCAAATCTTGTTATGCTCTTAGCAAGTACTATTTTGAGGTTGCTGAGATAGCAATGTGGATAACAATATGTTTATCAAAATGACAGATCATATTGCTCAAAAACGATGATCAGAATAGCAATATTTCGGATCTTGCTGTGGTAGCAATATCTTTTTCTTAGCAATATTGCTATGCGCGAACAGAATAGGTCTGAATGAGTCGGAAGACTCGATTAATAACACAAGAAAACGAGAACGTGACCGGTTGCTTGCTATTTTAATATCGATGCCACTGACGACCGCAGAAACTGGAAGATGTTTCTCTACTTTGAAAATGATCAAGACGTTTCTAAGGAATACAATGTCGGAAGAAAGACTAACGGCTCCCACAATGTTGTGCATCGAACAAAATTTTGTTAAAGACATTCCTGACTTCAACGAAAAGGTGATCGAGAAGTTCATCTGCGACAAAAACAGAAGGATTGAGTTTCATTTTAAGATATAGGCATTTGGTAATAACCTTTTAAAATACATAAAAAGACCGTTCGTTAGAATATTTCAAAGAAAGACTCGAGATAAACAATTGAAATTTTATAGTTAATCTTTGTTTGGAGAAATGAATTCTTTTAAAAATTTCAGATTCGTTCTACTTCCGGTTTTACCGGAAATGGTATCAACTTTTGTTTTTTAATTGTAATACCCAGTTTTCTCATTGATAATTAGATTAACCATTGAATTCTACATTGTTTTAATGTGTCACTTCATTCCAATGTTAATAACTTTTTGCATAAAAATTCCTAATTTTCTAGCTTCTATCGGAAGACATACCAATGCATCTCATTCGTTAATTAAATTTCAATGTTGAAGTCAGTCATGACAAAAACCTCAAAACTAATTTTTTCAAATGAGAACCCATTTTTTTATTGGTCAGCTGGAATAGTTTATTCTTTATAATTCATACTGCTGCTTTACTTACCGAATATCTCGGGCAATAATCATTTGAGAGCGGTAGTAGGTATTATAAAAAATACATTATTTTTTGATGTACATTCCAGCTGACTAATAAAAAAAATGGGTTCTCATTTGAAAAAAATGAGTTTTGAGGTTTTTGTCATGACATTGAAATATAAACACCCTGTATGTTCAATGAATTTTCAATTAACGAGAAAGGAGCTTTGGTATGTCTTCTGAGCTGGAAAATTAGGAATTTTTATGCAAACATGCAACATTGGGATGAAGCCCTATTTGAGAAAATTTAAAGGGTTTTTTGAGATTTCACACAAATTTTCTGAGAATAATATGTGACACATTAAATAAATGTAGAATTCAATGGGTAATCTGATAATCAATGAAAAAACTAAGTATTACATTTAAAAAACGGAAGTTATAATTAATATAATAATAATAAGGCGAACGAATCTCAAATCTCAAATTTTTCCAAGAATTCTCTCCTCACAAAGCTTAACTATAAAATCACCCTGTATATCTGATTTTAACATGTTCTTATATTACTCAAACTTCTTCAAATTCTGGAATATTATAATACAGTTTCGATCTTTCTTGTATCTTGCAGACTAGGATGAAGAAAAATCTCTCTTCAGAAGATAACGAAGAAGACGGAGGATCGTTAGCTCAAAAACAGAAAATATCATTCCTTGAAAACAACCTGGACCAACTCACCAAAGTACACAAACAATTGGTGAGGGACAACGCAGATCTACGCTGCGAGTTGCCCAAATTAGAAAAACGTCTTAGAGCTACCATGGAACGTGTCAAGGCTTTGGAAACTGCTCTTAAAGATGCCAAAGAAGGAGCAATGAGGGATCGTAAGAGGTTCGTTGAAACATGCTTGAATATTGTCTTTATTCCTCACATGTCCTTATAAGAATATTCCATCATCTGTTCGGATGAACGTGTTAATAATATTCCCTGAATTTCATCAACCCAACGGAATGTTAAAACCAAAGGAAAATCTAGCAAATCTTTCTTCGCAGTTGGGTGATAATTTTATGAATATTTTGAATCTATATCGTGAAATTAAAGCTGATTCTAATGGAAGCAATTTGATGCAAGAGAAATTGGTAAAATTACTCACTTCGGGTCAGGAGCTGATCAATATACAGTGTGTGGATAAAGTAAGAAACAAAATTCATAACTGCTTTATTAAATGTTTTCTTGCAAAACGCTGGGACAGGTCAATTTTAGTGTATAATCAACCAACTTAAGGCATAAAACTTTAATTACGAAGTAATTCATTTTTAAAGTGTGACGCCAAAATTTTTTTTTAATGAATGTTAATTTGCCTTGAAGTGAGCGGATTGCTCCTGAACTCCTTGGGCAAAGTGTAGGTACATGTAAAGGGTGTCTCAGCAAGAACTTGAATTTTAAAAGCTAAAAAATATTTTTTCCTACACATACAGTGTGTTTCAAAAAGTACACACCAGTATAGTTTTTTGAAATTTGGGTTTTCGGGAAAGTTGGTGCTCAAGAAACGATGTTTTTTGACATATATGTCATTGATCGTGCTACTCTGCAAACCTGTCAAAATTGAAAATGGTCAAAAGACATAGAAAACAGAACAATATCAAAAGGTTTTGAGAAGAAATGTTGCTCAGAATTTCATTTAATACCAAACTGCCAATTTTCATAGTGAAATTCTTCAGATAAGAAATCGAATAATTTAATTTCTTATGATGTTTCTAGAATAATAAGCAAGATATTAACTCTTTGCGCATTTAATTTCCCTTGTATAATTCGGTTTGCACCAAGATTGTGAGGTTTTTACTGTAGAAATCATAATTTATGAGGAACATTAAATTAATATAAACTTTATTTGAATTGAATTACATTCCAAATAATTTTTCAAATTTGCACAATCCCCAAAGCTCCCTCTAGCGTGTTGTTATCAAACTATTAATATCAAAGAATTTCGGAATTTCACTACGAAATTTGGCAGTTTGGTATAAAATGAAATTCTGAGCAACATTTCTTTCAGTAACATTTTGATATTATTCTACGTCTTTTGGTCATTTTTCGAAAAAAATGTCAATTTCGACAGGTTTCCAGGGTAACACGATCAATGACATATATGACAAAAACCATCGTTTCTTGTGCACCAACTAACCCGAAAACCAAAATTTCAAGAAACTATACAGGGGAGAAAATTTCCTCTTGGTGCGTACTTTTTGAAACGCACTGTATATGGAGGTAGTGATGACAGTTACACATGAAACAAAATATCGGTTAAATGGCCACCGTTGCTCTGCTGGCAGGTATGCACTCTTGATGAAATTTTGCAGTACATTTTACAGTAAGGGCTGCTGGATTTGACGAATTTGACGTGCAATTTCTTCTTTGACTTCCTCAGTTGTCTCGGGATGGTTCGCATAGATTTTACTTTTCAAAAAACCCCAGAGAAAATAGTCCAAACAAGTTAAATCACAACTTCTTGGCGGCCAGTTTTGGTCTCTGAAACGAGAAATTACTCGATCTGAAAACTTGGTTTGTAACAGAGTCATTGCTTCCCTTGCGGTGTGAAAGGTAGCGGCATCCTGTTGAAACCACATCTCAATGAAGTCCATTCCGTCTAATTCTTGAAAATTCTGTCAATATGGCCCTAACGATGACCGTCGACAGTCACGGTGACACCTTCATGGGTTTTCACTATTAACAAACGTTTTCTTCCAAGCTATAATACACCATTTAAAATATTTAGCTAAATTTTCGTTTTTTTTTTGGGTTTAATAAGGATTTTCTTCCATGAAAGTTTCCTTTTTATTTCTTACAGTAAATAATAATTTTCTGAAAAAAATTGTTATCTACAATACCATTTTTTTACACCATTCTTTAGGTAAGTTGCAATAAATTTGGGGTGTTCATTTAAAAAGAAACTTATGTCGTCATAATTTATTGAAAATGAAAGAATTTTATATGAAAGCCAAACTTTGTTGAGTAATTACATATTAAGCAGTTGGTCAATATAGGCGGAGTCATAATAAACGGATTCTACTGTACTGTATTCTAAGTGACAATTGACATAAGAGTGGCATTTCAATCTTTTCGTTTTGACATTGTCATTGTACGATTTACTGTTGCCCAAAGCAAATTCAAAATTTGAAACAAGCACTGACGTGAAGTCAGGAGCTTTTGCGCGTGTATTCTATTGTCCATTCTCATATTGGACATTCTTAATCGGATTTACCATGGTGAATTCTATTGTCTGTTTTCCTGTATTGGACACTCTTAATTTAATTCACCATGGTAAATTCGATTAAGAGTGTCCAATACAGGAGAATGGGCAATAGAACATACGCGCAAAAGCTCCTGACTTCACGTCAGTGCTTGAAACAATTTTTTTTCAGTGATTTTTTTTTAATTTTCTAGTAATACGATCTTCACGAAATTGTGTAAAAATTTTTGCGTCGGTATTCTAGAACTAATTACCATGTTTGAATTGAATCGGCATCGTATTTTTTGGGTTATTAAAGAAATAATAACCAAATTTCAGATTGATATCACTCCAAAACCATTTGGCCGATTATGCTAATTAACGAACTTATATGTCTCAGATGCGCAATCTACCCAGAAAACTTGCAAGTCGCTATTTCTTTCCGTTCTCAAGGAATCATCAGATACATAATATTTTTTCGTAATTTTTAAAAAATTTTTTAGTGTTACGGTCTTCACAAAATTTTACACATACTAGTTAGCAAGCTTCAATACGATCGAGTCTATATTTTTTGAGTTATCGAGGAAATAATATTCCAAATGGGTATAATTCTGAAACCGTTGGGCCGATTATGGCCAACAACGAAATTAACTGTCCCATTCAGATGTGCTACCCTGAAAATTGCAAGTCCCTATCTGCTTTCGTTCGAGAGTTATCGAGGCAACGGTCACCCATCCAACTACTGAACTCACACAAGGCTGCTCGGATCTCCAACAATATAGATCCGATCGTGTTCACACTTGGAACTGGGCAACAGAGTTAGGTTCTGAAGGCTCTCGCAAAATTTCAGCGATGTTGGACGAATAGTTTCTGATATATAGAATTTTTTTCAATGATTTTTTAGAAATTTTCTAGTGATACGATACTCGCGAAATTTTGCAAGAATTTTTGCGTTTGCATTCTAGAACTAATAACCATGTTTGAATTGGATCGGTTTTGTATTTTTCGAGTTATTGAGGAAATAACAACCAAATTTCAGATGGGTATAACTCCAAAACCGTTTTGCCTATAAACAAACTCAAATGTCGCATTCAGATTCACAGCCCAACCTGAAAGTTTCAAGTAGCTATCTCTTTCTGTTCGTAGGTTATCGTGACAAATAATATTTTATAATAATTTGTTGGGTTTAATTTAATATATAATATACAACAATATACAACAACATTAGTTAGGTTAGAATCAGTCGCTTGGCGGGAGATCCATATTCAAATTTTTTAAAAAGGAATTTCAACTTTAAGATTAAACCACCCTATTTAAAAGAGAATGTTAGTACAGACACAACAAGTATTGGGTACCTTCATCATTAGTGCATGTTTTTATGTTATATTTTCACATTAAAATCTACTTCTATTTATTCTTAAATCACGCGCGGATCCACGAATGGATCGTAATTCAAATTTCCCGCCTAACCTAACTAATGTGGTCTATAAAGACCTAACATCATTTTGTGTTTTGAAGACGGTTCTTATATAGACCACATTAGTTAGGTTAGAATCATTCGCTTGGCGGGAGACCCATATTCAAATTTTTTAACAAGGAATTTCAACTTTGAGATGAAACCACCCTATTTAAAAGAGAATGTTAGTACAGAGACAACAAGTATTGGGTACCTTCATCATTAGTGCATGTTTTCATGTTATTTCCACATTAAAATCTACCTCTATTTATTCTTAAATCAAAATTGAAACCATTCTAGTTCGACAGATTTCCGTATGTCGTAGATGACTTCTGTTGTGCGTCGTCACAAGGCCGATTTAGGGTTATGTTATTATTTTTGACTGATTTCGAGTGAGCTAAGACATAAGTCAATCGAATTTAGTGAACACTTTTATATTTATTAATTATTTTGGAAATATACAATTTTGTTATGAAAACTTGATTCTAGATGGTTGAGAAAGGTTCACAGAATCTATTTCAACCAAAATAAACCTTAAGAAATTAGCCAAAGTATCTAAAAAGAGGCGAGAAATTCGCGTAAATTTTATGTCCATACTAAATGCATGGGGAATTCAGTGCTCGGATCCACGGATGGATCGTAATTCAAATTTCCCGCCTAACCTAACTAATGTGGTCTATTGAACTTAGAACCGATTCTTCTGATTTTTTCAGAAAGGCCACGAACATAAGGGATCACATTCAACAGATTGGGTTGCTGTTCTTGTTGATTATTCTGTTGTACTTGATTATTTGCTCCTCTATCTAAATTCATGATTGATGTATTAATGAATTGCCTCGGATATCCATTACCTCCGATCAATTATTTTATAGATATTTTTCAGAGTTTGGTAGAAAAAACCCAGAAAGAAACCATTTAATAACTTATTTCATTCTTGGAGAATACATTGTCAATGAGAAGTAGTATCAAACATAAATTCATCGATACAAACAGCTTCATGCAGGTTTTAATGGAAGTGAACAGGTTCCTAAAGATAAAGAAGACGACGATAATAATAGAGAAATTTGAAATAATCAAACGTCAATATTTTTACGGCTTTCCTTTCTGACATCTGAGATTCATATTGAATTTTCTCTATTTCAGTATCGTAATGAGTCCATTCCAGCACTAAAAACAGTGCTGGAATGAACTCATTCCAGCATTGTTTCTAGTTATATTTTTTGTTTTGTGATAGTCAGCACTGACATTTGATCCTATCAATTATCAACACACGTCAATTGTCAATATAATATAATCTGGATATAGTGAAATAACTGGGAGGGAAAAGATTTATTTTCATTGAAAAATAAGGTACTAGAGATTTCCTTCTTGCTAATTTTGAATAATTCATGCTATTAGGAAACTGTTTTAAATCTGATCTCCATGCCCTACGTATAATTAAAATTCCGTAATCTGTCAACTTTGGTAACAGTCACACCAACTGCCAAGATACAATACAAAAGTCACTAGGATGTATAATCCGGATTTTTCATTAAATTTCAACAGTATTTTACAAAACTTGCCTGAAATAGAGAAAATATCGTCTAATACTGGTTGCAGAAGGCAATTCCAACACTCATTTGTTCGAAAACTCACTCCTTCGTCGCTCGTTTTCAAATTTCGCATTCGTGTTTGAATAGGAGCCCATTCTGCAACTTGTTTTAGAATATACTATTCCAGTAGATTCGAAATCCTCTATCTTTCTGTTAGAATATATGATTGAAGAATATGTTTCCTAGGTACCAATACGAAGTTGATCGTATAAAGGAAGCCGTACGACAGAAGAACTTGGCAAGAAGAGGTCCAGCCGCAACTATTGCCAAGCCTATCAGATCTGGACAGCATGCAATCAGCGGAAATAATGTTATCCGTACAGGCAGCAATCAAAGCTTCAATAAGAGCATGGATGACTCCCAGAAGCGCAAGTCGCTCATAATAGGGGAAAGAGGTAGGCAATCAACATTCCAAAGTTCATAGTTCATTCCATTTGTATACTTTTATAGTGTGGATCTCGCAGTTTTTATGAGATCTTGATGAAATTAACAAATAAGGTGAAAATGGCCGCAAAAGAGGTGGGGGAAAATAGGAAACCTTTGATGTAGCTATATTTATACTGTGTATTTTATAAGGTTTTTAATTAAATGCTGCAAAGGAAGTTTGTTATGAACTCATTTCAGGTGACGACCAACCTGAAATGTTTGTGAATCATCGAATACCTTTTGGTTATGCAGCCAAGAGATTCCCATTTATATTGAAAACTGTCTTTTCTAGGAGAGACAATACCAGTTGATAAACAATTTACATTTCGTGAGATTCATGATTTTTTCATATGTATTTCAAAAGTATTACTGTATAAAGTATTAAAGTAAGTTTACTTTTTCCAATGTATTATTTTGAATTTATTAAATTTTTGTACTAAATATGGTTGCTTCCATTTCAAAATTTGTTTACTGTAGTTAAATTATGATCGCACCAATTCTTTTATTTTTATCTCTGTGAGTCATATTTGAAAAAAAAAATGGGTTCAAGCCCTGTGGACAGGAGCTTTCTGGCGCTGTAGTTCAAACAGACAAATTATATCTCCGAAAGTATTGGTTTCTCTGAGTTGGGAATTATATCAATGTATACATATGATAGAGCTGCATCATAAAGGAAATTCAATTCAAATAATAGTTTATTTATCAAGATCAAATGAGCAATCATGAGAATGAGAACTGCACCATGGAAGAAATCGAATTAAATCTGGCCAATTTTGCCCAATAACGAACTTAGCCGAGATATTCATCTCCCTAACCTACTCTGAAAATTTCAACTACCTAGCTCATTCCGTTCGAGAGTTATTGTGGAAAAACTTTTTTTAAATTTTCAAAATTTTTTTTTTACACTTTGCGGTAATCTGGTCATTACAAAACTTCACATGCGTATAAAGGTCATGATTCTACAATTTGATGCTAAATTTCAGATAGATCGAACGAACTTGTCCGAGATATTTACGCTCCAAAACCACCTTGCAATTTTCAATCCGCTAACTCCTTTTGTTCGAGAGCTATCGTGCCTACGGCCGGTCGGCCGGCCGGACAGAATCGATTTCGCAC
The DNA here is from genome assembly GCA_937662695.2 of Halyzia sedecimguttata. Lineage (NCBI taxonomy): Eukaryota > Metazoa > Arthropoda > Insecta > Coleoptera > Coccinellidae > Halyzia > Halyzia sedecimguttata. The sequence continues at coordinate 77,015,311 of OW569414.2, forward strand.
TCGGATTCTTGATCAGTGAGTCGAACCAAATCGTTTGAGACCATTTTCAGCCAAAAATTCCAAAATTACAGACACTTGGGCAAATTGATAAGCTTCTGTTCCGAGGAACTAGAGTGCCAAAAAAACAAGTTTCGTATGACAATTGACCAAAACAGGTTTAAAGTACCTACAAATAGTAGGTATTCCATAAAACATGTATGAAAGAAGATGAGTAATAATATGAAAGAAGATGAGTAATAAATAAAAAATTACCTTGTAATCGATCAAAAATTTCCTGATCTACGTTCACCAAATTTTCTCCTCTCTCGAACTACAGAATTATGCTTTCAATATTTACGTAATATTTTCAAACATTTTCGGTTGAGGTCCCCGTTGCATCGCTAAAATACGAGTATTTCAACCCCAATATTTTTGAAGTTACAATATTCCCTTCTGTCAAGTTGACATTATGACAATTCATACATAGAATAATTATATCAATGTGTGAAATACGATTTACATTGAAAATTGAAGAATCATATCTCCGAAAGTATCAGCTTGTTAGAGTTAAAAATGATATGAATGGATTCTTATGATAAAACTTCTTATTAAAAAAAATTTAATTTGGAATTTGTTTCGTAAAAAAAAAATTTTTTTTTTGTTACTCCGAAACCATCTGTCCGATTTTGCCCAATAACGAACTTAGCCGAGATATTTATCCCCCAAACCTACTCTGAAAATTTCAACTCTCTAGCTCATTTCGTTCGAGAGTTATCGTGCCTACGGCCGGCCGGACTGGCCGGACAGAATGAATTTCGACCACGGATTCTTGATCAGTGAGTCGAACCAAATCGTTTAAGACCATTTTCATCGAAAAATTCGAAAATTACAGACATTTGGGCAAATTGATAAGCACTCAGTTCCGAGGAACTAGAGCGCCAAAAAACGAAAAGACAAGAGGGGAAAAACGAACAAATAATAAAAAGGGGGAAAGCCCTGTGGACAGAAGCTTTGGCGCGCTGTCGAAATTTATAGGCAGAGCTGCCACCCATCCAGGTTCTGAACTCGCCTAAAGCTGCTTAGCTCCAGGAAAAAAAATAATATTTCCAAGAATTTAAATCCGACAGTAAAAACAAGCGTCCAAAAAAAACTGGTACACTTTTTGGCCGAGAATAGTATAAAATGATAAGTTTCAACTCACATACATGCATTCACTGTTGGTTTGCGGTGGCATAAAGTCCCATTCAAATACATTAATCCACTATTGATTCGAAAATGAACAGTGCTGTGTGGCGTATGGTGTCTATTGAAATACATAATTTAACCTTTGGGTCAAAAACAAACAGTGCAGCGTTTGTACTCAAATGGGTCCTTAAGCTACCTTAAGGACCCATTTGAGTACATGCATTACATGGCACAGTCAATATTGACGTTGACTGTGACACAGAGTAATGCTATGTATAATATGTGCATGAAGCTAATGAATGCATTGCATTGATTCCTACATAGGAGAATTAATTCTTTCATAGTAAAATGTGAGCCTTATAACGTACAAGAATATTTTGAATTTTGTAAAGCTAAAAGAACTTGTTTTCTTCAATGTAACTATTGTTGACATTTTTATTTCTCATAATTTCAAAACTGGTGTGTCTGTCAACCAGCAACCTGTCCCTGTCATTTTAGAGAATGACATGAACTCGAACATAGAACGCTATGAAATATGACACAGAACACTAAGAATAAATCATCTATGCAAACACGTCATGATTACTTATATTCTTTCAAAAATCAAAAACTGATGATAATTAGTTTGGTTGAATGTAAAAGCAGTGGACCAGTTCACCCCGATCTTTGGAATATATCGAAATTTTGGAAATATCTTGACCAATATAGATCCGATCGAGTTCAAATCTAGAAATTTACTGTATAATGAGGTTTTGAAGGCTCTCGTAGAATTTCAACGATATCTGACCGATAGTTTCTCAGATACAGAATTTTTTTTAATTTTGGAGCCATTCGATCCTCACAAAATTTTGCATAAGTCTTCAACTAATTACCATGCTTTGATTCGATCAGATTAGTATTTTTCGAGTTATTGGGGAAATAACATTTCAAATGGCTGTAATACTGAAACCACTCGGTGGATTTTGCCCATTAACGAACTTAGCCGGCGCATTTAGACTTCAAAGCTACCTTGAAAATTTCAACTCTCTACCTCATTGCGTTCGATCGTAATCGTGCTGACGGCCGGCCGGACGGAATCTTTTCTGACCTTGGATTCTTGATCATCGAGTCGAGACTAATCGTTTAAGACCATTCTCGGCCAAATATTCGAATATTACAGACCTTTGGACGAATTGATAGGCACTCTGTTCATAGAAATCGCGCCAAAAATATGGAAGAGCAATTCCAAAGACCTGGCGACTGTTGAAGAAAAATTTTCCCCTGTTACTATGGAAATATTTCACGTATATAAACTGGTTGGAAGTTATGCTATTTTCTTGTACGGAAATCAAGAATCAAGTGTTGAAATTTTAATGAAATATAATGGATACAGTAGTCCGTTATTTTGTGAGAGTTCATTTGAAAAAAGAATAAAAGTACCTGAATAACCCGGCAGGAAAACGAACAGACGTACTTATGGAATAACCCGCTTTTCGAAATTCTCAAGGAATAAACCTACAGAGGACATTTTAAATACCTTGTTGCACAACTTGAAATATACCAGTTTCAAAATGTAAACCTTAATAAAATATAGTGATAGGATAGGAATCTAAGCAATTTCATTCGAGAGTTCAACATGTGCTAAGACAGAATGAAGTTTTTCTATTGCAGATTTCAGTTCTGTATAGCACTTCCTGATACTTTGTCACTGCTTCTTCTAAACTGCTTTTGGCATTTCCAATTTCAAAGTGAAGGGTTCTTTATAATTCGAAGATAATGATCAGTTATAATATCTTGTGTTGTGTTCGAATATTAACTCCACGGAGTAGAGTTTTTGAAGGTTTGACAGATTTACTCTGGAGTTTACTCTGACAGTGACAGAAGGTGCCAATATCGGAATATAGGTTATGTTGGTTTAAGAAAGAACCTATTATTATTGTTTTCTTCACAATGTCCATAAATATATATATTGTGAGCAGTATTAAAACTATTAAATTACCTCACAGAAAATTCATAAAACAGTGAGACAAAGATACGAAATTTTCCGTCCCATGAGCTATGTCAATTTTGACAGGAGTAAAATGAACTCTGAGTCGAATACTCTGAGTTGTGTTCGAAAATTAACTCCACGGAGTAGAGTAGAGTTTTTGAAGGTTTGACAGATTACTCTAGTTTACTCTGACACTGACACTGACAGTGACAGAAGGTGCCAATATCGGAAAATAGGTTATGTTGGTTTAAGAAAGATCCTATTATTATTGTTTTCTTCACATATATGTAACTCTAATCATAAATATATATTGTGAGCAGTATTGAAACTATTAAATTACCTCACAAAACATTCATAAAACAGTGAGATAAAGATACTAGATTTTCCGTCCCATGAGTTATGTCAATTTTGACAGGAGTAAAATGAACTCCGAGTCGAATACTCCGACTTTTCGAACGACAGTCACAGAGTAAAATTTACTCAACCTTTCAGTTTTCGAACGCAATGGAGTAAATATTACTCTACGGAGTTAATTTTCGAACAGAACCCTGTAATTTCGAACGACATTTATGGAGTAAAATTTACCCAACCTTTCAATTTTCGAACGCAATTTAGTAAATATTACTCTACGGAGTTAATATTCCAACACAACCCAGGAGTGCCAACCTGCCTTAGTTTTATTTACAACAACGTGATAGACTCAAATCTTGGCCAACCTGGAGATTTTATAAAAGTGAATGGAGTATACACTACGCCCTACTAAATTATGTTATTAAATAAACGGTTCTCGCTACTACTAGGGGTCAGTGACTGGTTTACCCTTCCCAATTTCTACGCCACTGGCGGTATTTCCATTTTAGTACGATTTTTTGTTTCTCCGTACTTTCTGTGTAAATAACATTCTTTCTTCGTAATGATAAAACCATTATATTTTGAGATATTTAAAGTTAAATCATAAAAAGTGTTCAGTTTAAAACCATTTTGTTGCTCAAAAAAATCAGTCATTGATTTTGCTGGCTAGAATTTTGAGCTATGCAGGCTCTGTTATTTGAAAAAGAACTAATTAATAAGAGCATATCATGTATGTATCTCTGTTACCTTGAAAAATGAAGAATACATCTGTCAGGATCAGATGTTTGGTGTGATTTGGAATGTGTTTTTTCCATTTAATTCATATTTCGATTTATTTAGATATTTGTAATTGTAATTTTTTTCAGATTAATCTCCCTTAGCTTCAACATCGATCGAAGATTTTCATCTGAAACATCTTACACCAAAAATCCGCGAAAATATTTGTACGATGAACATGAACTTGTCCAAAGTCGAGTAGACTTGGCAAGTTTGCAAAAAAAGTAATCTATGTGCTTAACTTGCTTAGAAATAAATTAAGGTGCACTTTATAGAAAATAAATATAACGAACTGTTCCAGACAAAAAATCCAGCCAAACACCCCATTCATTCTGGGATGATTCTCCTTCAGAATTTGGTATAGAAAAAATTTGCATTTCAGATTAGAAAGATGGACGTGTTTATAGGAACATTTCGTTGTTTTACCATCGTCTTGAATTTTTCAGCCTAGGGTGCTGCAGAGTTATATCCAATTGAGTGTTTTAATCACTGCGCATTAATGCCTAAGGTATTGTAATTTTTTCAGTTAGCCTGAGGTATTTCCAAATGTGCATTATTATTCCTTAAGCAGTGTTGATGTTCCATTACTGTGCAATGATATATAATATTATAAAACAGTGCTTTGGTATATGTATTTTTCAAAGTGCTGATCGATAATGGTTTACACTATGTTCGGGGTCCAATGACTAATCAATATTTAAGTGGTTCCATGCTGGTTTAAATCAATCAGAATTTACAGTAACAATATGAAAACAACGACACAATATTTTGTAAATTAACAAGAAACCAATATCTTTCAGTACCTAAGTAAAATACTGCATTATTTGTAAAAAGCTTTTGTAAATTCTGAAATTTGCAAAGATATTTTCGACAATTTTAAAAGGTGATTGAGTTATAGAATTGAATAATAGCACATTTCTTATTTTAATTTATAGTGACATTTGAATTTAGTAATCAATTTCAAAGAATCCTTTTTTCTTAATTTATACATCAATCGGTTGTTTATAATTATATACATTTACAGTTGAATTTCACTTGGGTCGTTTTTTTCAACGCCATTTTAGAAAAGAGAGCTGGTTTGACTGGATCAAACGCCAGTTACTCTTTGAATAAGTCTATTAAACATTGACTCCCGCTTTAATATACTACAGTCAGTATAGTAAAGGGTCCAAACGAATCAAGTTAACAAAAAATCTTAAGATGGATGTTGATCGAGGTAGCTATTTTCATTATTAACTCAATTCTGAAATTCGTATGCTCTTTTTGGATCCCTTATTATACGATTCAAATAGGAAATGACAATTTCGAAGGAGATCTGCACAGCCCATGGCAGTTTAAGAAAAGTGCATTTAGTAAATTCCCAATTTTTTTTTTTTGATTAATTTATTATATGTTCCAATTTCTTATGTAGATAATTGTCTTTTTCAAGGAAGAGAAGAAATTGTCATAGCTGTAACAAGATATTTTATAGTGGATGCTTTAAGTCAAAACAGTTTATTTATTTGATTCATGAAAACTATATTCTAATAAACTAAATCATAAATTAAGGTGTTTTTTTTATTCCGTTGGTTTGAGTCCATTAATGATTGGTTTCTGGCATTCTGCAAAGGTAAGTCTTTCTTCAACAAGAGGTGAAACTGAAAATAAAGCATTCCAAATAAATCTTGAAAAGATCATGGCATAAAGTCAGGAACTTTTTCGCGTATATTCCATTCTCTATTCAAGCCTCATACAATCAAACTGAAATTCAGAAAAATGGTAGCTAGAAGGTGTGTGCCGATTTTAAGCGAATTCTGATGGGTAGTTTCTGAAATATAAAATTTTTGAACAAAAAAATATTTTTTTTTTACTGATGCATTATTCACGAATTCGCAAAATTAGCACGTTGGCATTCTGCAGGTAATTATCAAGTTTTAATTTAATATTGGATCAGTGTATTTTGAGTTATTGCGGAAATAACAACAAAATTTAAGATGGTTATAGCTCCAAAACCGTTTGCCTGATTATGACCATTAACGAACTTAATGTCGCATTCGGATGCGCAACCTCAGGCACGGGCCTATGGGGGGATGATCCCCCCCCCTGATGGGGGGAAAATTATTGCAGAATTTCGTGAGAATCGTATCACTAGAAAAAAAAAATTTTTTTCTTCGAAAATTTTATACAGGGCGATTTCTGACCAATAACCCATCGGGCAGGGGGTAATAGTGGACCATATGAGGAGTCAGAAATGGGCACTCAAATATTCCAGATGGGTATATCTCCGAAAGCGTTGGGCCGATTATGTCCAAAATCAAACTCAACTCTCCCATTCGGATGCTTACCTACCCTGGAAATTGCCTATCTCTTTCCGTTCTAAAGTTAATAATAATAATAATAAACTCCTTTATTTCAGATTCTACATATAATTTCTCATATAAAGAAAATGAAATGACGTCTAATTAATGACAAACAAACTAAAAACTATTAGTTATGGAGGTAACGATCACCCACCCAGCTACTGAACTCACCCAAGGCTGCTCGGATCTCCAACAATATATATCCGATTGTGTTCAAACTTGGAAAAATATTACTGTAATTAATGTCATATGTAAATAATCAAAGTAAAATTATAAGTCTAGTTACTAACATATTGAATGAAATTCAATTGAATTCCAGTAATATTTATAATTACTTATTCTTAACCAATAAATGCCCATTGATAGATCTAAAGGTGTTGAGGTGAAACATAAAGATATTTTAATTAGTGATAGAAAAAAATGAGCCTCTCACCTCACAAGATCAGAGAGTGTGGTTAATTTAAATATATGTTTTGAAGCCTTCAGCAAAATTTCAGCGATATCATATTAAAAATAATAAATAATACATAACCTTTCAAAAGTCCCCTCTCACAAATATACTCCTCTGCAGGCGCATGGATATCTTGAAGAAGAATCGCCTTCTCTATATTCCTCAAAGATATTCACTCTTGTTCATAGAAATCCCTTCAATATTTACACAGATTTAGTTGCCTCCTCCTAACGAGGATCTCTTTCAAAACCAGGTCTGACCGCTAATGTAGGGCTATCATCTCCCATAGATTTGTGATGAAATAACGCAATGTTGCCCAGAACATACGCGCAAAAATATGTCATCATGACATTCACGGTTTTGAAGGTTCCCGCAAAAATACAACGATTCGCATCCAGCTACCGAACTCACATAAGGCTGCTCGGTTCTCCAACAATATCGCATCGGATCGTGTTCAAACTTGGAACTTGACAGTATAATTAGGTTCTGAACGCTCTCGCAAAATTTCAACGAGGTCGGACTAATAGCTTCTGATATACAGAATTTTTTTCAATGATTTTTTTACATTTTCTAGTGATACGATCCTCACAAAATTTCGCAAGAATTTTCGCGTTGGCATTCTACCACTAATAACCATTTTTGAATGGGATCGGTTTTGTATTTTTCGAGTTATTGAGGAAATAACAAATGAAATTCGAATTGGTATAAATCCAAAACCGTTTGACCGATTATGCCTACAGACAAACTCGAATGTCGCATTCAGATGCACAACCTAACTTCAAAATTCAAAGTCACATCTTTTCATTCCGTTCTCAGGTTATCGCATCGTGACATTAATAATATTTTTTTTTTAATTTTTTAAAAATTTTCTAGTGATACGATTCTCACAAAATTTCACAAACTTCCTTAGGTTTGTATTCTACAACTACTCACCAAGTTTCAATTCGATCGGATTTGTATTGGTTGAAAACAAAATTATTACTCGGATACCATTGGGCCGATTATGCCCATTAACGAACTTGTACGTCGTATTGGGATGCGCTATACCTACCCTGAAAATCTCAAGTCGCTATCTCTTTCCTTTATCAAGTTATCGTGGCAACGGACGGCCGCACATAATCAAATTTGACCTCAAATTCTTCATCAGGGAGTCGAACCAATCGTTTGAGGGCCGGTTTCTCAATTGCGAGTTAACTAGAGGTTGCGAGTTGACGCATGTATTTAGCGATATTCATGAATGCGCAACACTCGGGTTACCCGCAACCTCGGGTTAACTCGCAATTGAGAAACCGGCCCTGAGAATATTTTCTACAAAAAATTGGAAAATTACAGACACTTGGGCAAAATGATAACGAGATGTTTCCCAGAACATACGCGCAAAAATGAAGCCTTAACTTATAAATTCATCAGCTTTTCATTTTTTGGAAAACTGGAACAGCTGTTTTTAATTCTTGAAGATGAATAATAATTTCTCAATTGCTTATTATACCATAGACCCAATATAATATCCTCGTAAAAATTCACTACGCGTTTATAATTCACAAACACTGGTTATTTAATCACAAAAAAGATATCACTTGTATTCTGGTATGGCACATAAGGCCGGTTTTCTGACAACAATTGAATGGAGTTTATCTTCTGAATTCGATTATTTAATTGGACAGATAAACGGAAGATTAACTACATGTAACTGTCCCCAGAAACCGGCCTTATTCACAGTAATACCGAAAACTTTACAAGACACACGGTGAAATATTTATTGATTTTAACCATTAACAAATATTTCGCGTGGCTGGGCTAGATCACCTCATCGATCAGTGTTCCCCAAAGAGGAAAGTATCATTCAGGGGCAGACACAAACCCAGGGTTTCATGGTTATTACCAATCATCAGTGTGACTTGGCCGTACACTGAATGAAAACTCCGGCGTTCTAGCAAACTTATATCCATCGGTCGAGAACTGGTAGGGAAAGAACCCCACCAGTGCCACCTATGGAGAATCCTTACTAACTCCGACCCTCTGCGATGAAGAAACCTTGAGCGATGTTCAGCGATGTTCATTCTTTTGCCGTAAGAGGGTCAAGGAATGGCGAGATTTGGTTAGATCACAGCCCACTATAGAGATAGCCTGGAACACAGTCTGACAACGCCGCAATTTATCGTCTCTTAGAGGCATACTTCTTCAATGCGGTAGCGCTGGATATCGTATATTTCCAATTTAAAACTGTAGTGAACTCTTTGAATAGGTTTTCTTGCTTGGAATCCTTGGATGAATAAACAATCCCACACAGCACACAATATTCAGGAAATATTGCCACAATATTGCAATATTGCAATTGCAGTTGCAATATTCCAGAAATATTGCTGGAATATTGTGTTTCAATATTACAGTTGGAATATTGAGAAATATTGCTGGAATATTGTATTTCAATATTACATTTGCAATATTCAGAAATATAACAGAAATGTTACAAACTATAATAGTTTTCTACAAAGTTAAAATTTGTAGTTTTGCGTATATTCCTATGAATATATGCATAGACATATTTATTACAAATCGCGACAGAAATAATTCAACATTACATGCAATATATAAAATGTTTGTGTGCTTTCTTTCTCTAGTTCGAGGCTTTACGCATCCTCTCTTTTCTTTTAGTCAGGCCGCCATGTTTTCTGTTTACCAGTGTTGTTGTATGGTGTCGTGAAGCAGTCTGTTGTTACTTTACTTTGTTAGTTCAGTTAGTTGTGAGTTTAATGTTTATTAAAGACTTATTGGCTCTAAATAATATAAATGCAGTGATAAGCTGATTTGATTATCTAAAGTATAATAGCTACAAGTTTATAGATATCATTGATACAAAATTTTATATTTTTAGGTTATACCAACATCTTATCACAGCCCTATAAAGAGTAGGTTCTGATCTCATCCGTCTGATTATTGAGACGTTATATTGACGTGCTTTTTATATACGTACAAAGGTAGAGTTGAACAGATCTAATGATTTGATTATCTATGTTTGATTATTGAACCCATATCGAAATGGTTATTCAAGCCAAATTGCGAGCCTCCAGGGAAGTGGAAAAAGTTAAATAAAAGAAATGTTGAATGTCCAGTAGAGAGCGAATAAAGATATTAATTGTGCCTACTATTTTTTTATGTGAGTTGAACCTATACCACATCTCATGAAATAACAGAAACATTTCTGCAAGAATCCTGAAATATTGCATATATATTTTGCAATGTAACAAAAATATTCCATAAATATTGCAAAATAATTCTACAATATTGCAGGAATATTTCAACAAATAAGTCTGTAATATTGTGACGTTATAGGATAGAGAGCATATATTTGAATATTTCTGCAACAATCCTGAAATATTTCATTTATATTTTCCAATATAATAAAAAATTGCATAAACACATTACAGAATAATTCTACAATATTGCAGAAATATATCGAAAAATATTTCTGCAATATTGCTATGTTAGGTTATGGGGCGGACATTCGAATGTTTCTGCAATATTCCTGAAATATTTCATATATCTTTCGCAATATAACCGAAATATCTCAAATATTTCCGAAACATATTCCTGCAATATTTCAGAAATGAGTCTGTGCTGTGTGGGATATGAGAACCTACTTCTTCAATAAATTGAATAACTATACTCCATTCACTTTTATAAAGTCTCCCGGTTGGCCATGATTTAGGTCTATCACGTTTTTGTAACTAAAACAAAGGCAGGTTGGCACTTCTGAAATATCGTCAAGGTCAAAACAATTCTCTGAGACGTTGCCAATGTCTACTCTAAACTCTAAACAATCAACATAATGTTCCTTCTTAGACAATATTATCACAGATCATTTATCTTCGAATAATCTGCAATAGGAAAACTCCATTCTTTCTTAGGACTCTCCAATGAAATTACTTATTATTAATGTAGGCTTATATATTGACAATTCCGAAAAGTGGGGAACTCCATAGGTACGTCTGTTCGTTTAGAAGTTTTCCTGCCGGGTTATTCAGGTACTTTTATTCTTTTTCCAAATGAACTATCACGAAGTAACGGACTACTGTATCCATTATTTTCCATTATAATTTCAACACTTGATTCTTGATTTCCGTAAAAGAAAATAGCATAACTGATTATTCAAATCAGTTTATATACGTGAAATATTGCCATAGTAACAGATGAAAAAATTTCTTCAACAGTCGCCAGGTCTTTTGGAATTGTGTAATTCACTAATATCTTCTCAATTTAATTATTTTTCCCATGAAAATTCACATTGTGAAAAATTCGTAATTACTACGACTTCTATGTAGGAAGGACAACGTTGCATAGCTATCTGACAGGAAAATGAGCATAACCTAACATTTTCAAAATATACACTGTGAAATGTGTCAAAATTTCATGGCCAACCGGGAGACTTTATAAATGTGAATGCAGTATACATATCATTCTGCACAATATTATTGAGATCAAGTTGAAATAGAAACCTAGGTTGCTGTTATTCAATTCATTGTTCAGCAAGAACCACGAAAAGCTGTAGGGTTAACTATTGGCAAAAAAATTATAAACTTGAATGAAATCCTCAAAATAAAAATATATTCCCATACATAACTATTATCTGACACTAATAATGTAGGCTAATGAAAATTGTGATAATCATCTTAGAAGTTGTCTTGTTTTGATTCTTACTATAAATAGTGAGTTTCTACTATCTGCAAATGTTTCTGTTTATTTTCCATTCGGTGGACAATAACATTGTAATCCGTATTTTCTACAAAATTTTTCAAAATTGAATTTGCGAAAACAGAACAAAGTGAATTTAGAATGATTTATGAATGTGAACCACAACAACAAATGTGAATTGAGAATATATCAATTGAATTCTAAAAAGAGTAAATTCACATAAAATAATGTTTTGATCTGAACTGTGTAAAAATGTTGATAAAACAAATTGATAAATTCCGAATCTGAATCCCCATTAATTATATTTCTGTTGTGGGAAAGCAGATTAGTAAGTTGAGACGATCTGCTCGGGGGAAGATCGAAAGGAAGAATCCATTTCAAATCACTGCAGGAAATCTGAACATTCTTAATGAGTACCTAATTTAAGATGAATAAGGTCCTTATTGTTTTCAACTGAAGCATCTACAGATGGAGACTTTTATAAATTGAATACATATATAAAAATTAATAGATTATTTGAGCTTCTTGAATTCCCATCCATATGTATCAATTTTTGTTGAAAAATTATTAGAAAGATCATCTAAATCTTTTATAAAATCGGAAGAAATGAAAGTTCTATTTCACTTATATTTCTAGTCCATTTCTAGTACTCATCTCAAAGTAGAAAAAATCCAAAGGAAATTTCACAGTTTAATCACAGAACATACAAATATCCGTCCATATTTATCACTGCATTGCATTAATTCACATTTCACACCGTTATACACAAAAATACCACGAAATGCCCGCGAAAAACAATAATGGTTTAACTCCAGAATCAGAATTAATCGTCCATTTACAATAACAAACCTTCGACTGAATCGCCTGGCGTACGACTCAGAGCGGTGTTGCCATTTTATCATCTTCCAGGCTAGTCTATATAGGGGGCTGTGGTTAGATCAACCAAAAACCAGTGAACATGTATAATGAGGTGAACTGTGGCTAATTGCCAACAATAGGTGCATTTGTTAAATACATCTGAGGGCTCGGATCGCTCAATCGTGTTTATTATTTACAAATCGAGTACACTGAGTGATCAAATTAGTGTATGGTTATTACCTCAGCGATTGCTCGGACGTCACCTATGGACGTCACTCGAAAAGCTCCGAGCGGATCAAGCTAACAACTATTTTCAATTTCAATGTCAATATAACCGTCAAACTTTCAACGAAATAATTACCCAAAAAAATTCGAAAATGATTTATGAATGCGAAATTTGCCAAGGAACAACATAAAACATTTCTGTTATATGAAAATACATCTGGAAGAACGCAAGAACGTATGTTTTTGGCGCTCTAGTTCCTCGGAACTGAGTGCTTATCAATTTGCCCAAATGTCTGTAATTTTCGAATTTTGGCTGAAAATGGTCTCAAACGATTTCGTTCGACTCACTGATCAAGAATTCGAGGTCGAAATCGATTCTGTCCGGCCGGTCCGGCCGGCCGGCCATAGGCACGATAAGTCTCTAACGAAAGGAGTTAGAGGATTGAAATTTGCAAGGTGGGTTTGGAGCGTAAATATCTCGGTTAAGTTCGTTAATGGGCGAAATCCATCAAGCGGTTTCGGAGTTATGGCCAATTTTAGTAACACACATTTTTTATGAATATTTCCGAAACTGATCACTCGATCTATCTGGAATTTAGCATCAAATTGTAGAATCATGACCTTTATACGCATGTGAAGATTTGTATTGACCAGATTACCACAAAGTGTCAAAAAAAAATTTTCAAAATTAAAAAAAAAATTCTACAATAATTCTCGAAAGGAATTAGCTAGGCAGTTGAAATATTCAGAGTAGGTTAGGGAGATGAATATCTCGGTTAAGTTCGTTATTGGGCAAAATAGGCCAGATGGTTTCGGAGTAACGAAAAAAACCCACCAGTGAATATTTGAAGCGTGAAATCATATGCCACCATTCACTCGATATTTATCGAGAAACGAGTCCCGCAGAGCTCAGATAGTATCTTCCCAATGGCCATGAACGCTGTTTAGCGTTTTCAAAAATAATAATGAAAAATGGCGATACCGTTGTTAATAAATCAACAAGTCCAGAGCGTTTCTGCCAATAGGGAAGATACTGTCTGAGCTCTGCGGGACTCGTTTCTCGATTAATATCGAGTGAATGGTGGCATATGATTTCACGTTTCAAATATTCACTGGTGGGGAAAGGCTGATTTCCGTGTTTTGTCTCATAGGTGGCGTGGGCGATTAGGTATGATCGACCAAGCCGGCTCTGAGAGGCTTAACCCGGGTCAGTTTAGTTGAATTTGTTGAGAAGCAACAGAGTACTGATGAAGGCCAAGAAGCCAGAAACGCGTCTGATCTTGCTTTCTCGGCAAATCAATGAACCCCCTGGGGTCTATTTGACTTGTGAAATATATGCATAAGTATAGTAATTATACGAAGCCATTTATGAAGGACCCTATTGGCAGGAACGCTCTGGACTTGTTGATTTATTAACAACGGTATCGCCATTTTTCATTATTAATAATTCATTAATCATATTTTTGAAATTTTAATATGACGGAAGCAGTATATTTAGGTTAGAATTTCAAACAATCGCGTTTGGATATTCCTACACGCTCGAAAATCACGTGATCATAAAATCCGCTCGATCTTATCAGCTCAGTGATGTAATTACCATATGCACCTATATCTAACAAGACGAACGGTGCAATATTTATTTGTTTTTTACCATCAACAAATACTGAAAACTGATGGGTTGGTGTGTGTGCACTCTGCACAATCTATCTCTGTCCTTGGCGGAAAATACGCAACATATTTCAAAAACTATTACCTAAAATATTGAAGCGTGTTTATAAAGATATAAGGAAACGGTAATGATGCGGTTTGTCTGTCAATGGGATTTAATTATTTCACGCGGATGTGTCACATGGGACATTCGGGATTTCAATGAAAAGACCGAAGGGGTTTCTAATCTCACGACCATGGTAATTTCCACCTGACAAGACTCGAGATGTCAGGTATCAATTAGTTCCTTGGAGGAACACCGTTTGACTCGGTTTACAGCGATCCAGATGATTCAAGAACACGGTGGTTTCAGAAACACACGCATTTTTACTACCATCGTTCTTCGCAGAAATTTTGCATGTTTTTCCATGTGTGGAAACTGAAAAAATGGCGTAATTTTCTTTTAGTTCAAAATCATAACTATATTTTGAAAAGCTAATTTTTGAAACAAATTGAAAAAAATCTTGAAAAGCACTGAAGTGAAGTCTGGAGCTTTTGCGCGCAAGTTCTATTGTTTATTAACGCCTCACACCCTCACGAAAGTTGAGTATGAATAAAAAAATTATATTATTTAACGAACTTAACCGAATTGCTTGAATCAAGTTTTTTTTCGTAATTTTTTAAAAATTTTCTAGGGGTACGGTTCTCACAAAATTTTACACACGTCGTTCCGACATATTAAAATATTTTTTAATAATATTTAAAAATTTTCTAGTGATACGATTTTCACAAAATTTCACAAACGTGCTTAGGTTTATATAGTACAACTATTCATCAAGTTCGAATTCGATCGGATTCATTATGGTTGAAAACAAAATTATCACTCGGAAACCATTGGGCCGATTATGCCCATTAACGAACTTGTCCGTCGCATTGGGATGCGCCACCTACCCTGAAAATTTCAAGTCGGTAGCTCTTTCCGTTCTCAAGTTAACATACGCGCAAAAATTATTGAAAAATATTATGTATCTCACTATAACTTGAGAATGGAATGACATACCACGACATATCAACTCGCAATTTTCAGGGTAGGTTGCGCATCCTAATGCGAAATTCAAGTTCGTTACTAGGCATAATTGTTTTGGAGTTATACCCATCTTAAATTTTGTTGTTATTTCAATAACTCAAAATATACAATCTGCTCAAATTAAAACTTGGCAATATCTTGTAGAATGCCGACGTCCTAATTTTCGCGAAATTTCGTGAATGTCGTAACACTAAAAATAATAATAATAAAAATAAGAAACTTTTTTGCGCATATGTTCTGGGGAACATATCGCGTTATCATTTTGCCCAAATGTCTCTAATTTTCAAATTGTTTGCCGAAAATGGTCTCAAACGATTAAGTTCGACTACCTGATGAAGAATTCGAGAACACATTTCATTCTGTCCGGCCGGCCGGCCGCCCGTTCCCACGATAACTTGAGAACGGAATGAGATAGCGACTTGAAATTTTTATGTTAGGTGGCGCATCCCAATACGACGGACAAGTTCGTTAATGGGCATAATCGGTCCAATGGTTTCCGAGTATTAATTTTATTTTCAACCAACATAAATACGATCGAATTGAAACTTGGTGAATAGTTGTAGAATATAAAGCTATGCACGTTTGTGAGAATTTTAAAAAAATTGAAGTTTGGTAACTAGTTGTAGAATATTGACATAAAGACGTGTTTAAAATTTTATAAAAATCGTACCCCTAGAAAATGTCAAAAAATTTCGAAAAACAATTGATTCTTAATCGAATTTACCATGGTATATTCGATTAAGAGTGTCCAATACAGGAGAATGGACAATAGAACATACGGGTAAAAGCTCCTGACTTCACGTCAGTGCTTGAACCAATTTTTCTTCAAAAATTTTATTTTCGGGAACTATTCGTCAAAATCCGTTGAAATTCCGAGCGCTCGCAAAATCTTCTGACTTCACGTTAGTGCTTTTTAAGAGTTTTCTTATAATAGAACTAGCTGATGAGACATCGGGTTTCGTTGACTCTGAATAATATCTAGATGTTCTAGAGTCTAGCTAGACGGTTCTAGTGAAATAATAAACTAAACTTCTAAACTATGCACAGTCAGGTGTCAAATTCAAATTGTTTGTGCTGTTCGAAATATTTGAAGGTACTTTCACATGGTAGGTATCGATCAAAATAGTATATTCTAAAACAAGTTGCAGGTTCCTATTCAAACACGAATGCGAAATTCTAAAACGAGCGACGAAGGAGCGAGTTTTCGAACGCATGAGTGTTGGAATTGCCTTCTGCAACGTGTATTAGACGATATTTTCTCTATTTCAGGCAAGTTTTGTAAAATACTGTTGAAATTTAATGAAAAATTCGGATTATACATCCTAGTGACTTTTGTATTGTATCTTGGTATAGTTGGTGTGACTGTTACGAAAGTTGACAGATTACGGAATTTGAATTTGAAACGTACGTAGGCATGGAGATCAGATTTAAAACAGTTTTATAATAGCATGAATGATTCAAAATTAGCAAGAAGGAAGTCTCTAGTGCCATATTTTTTAATGAAAATAAAGCTTTTCCTCAACAATTATTTCCCTATATCCAGATTATATTGTATTGTCAATTGACGTGTGTTGAAATTTGATAGGATCGAATGTCAGTGCTGACTACCACAAAACGAAAAATATAACTAGAAACAATGCGGGAATGAGTTCATTCCAGCACTGTTTTTAGTGCTGGAATGAACTCATTACGATACTGAAATAGAGAATAGTAATTTACGTAACAAGTCCGGAAAATAGGATATTTTTGGACGAATAGACAAAAGTCTATTTTTGGATTTCACGAAGCTTCGATTAGCTTAATCGTGGATTTATTTCGATGGTTGTATCAAAAATGAACTGAAAATCGGCCGGCTCAGGTGGTGCAGTGGGTAAAAAGACCTGCTGTGGTGCCGGGGTCGCGGGTTCGAATCCCGCTCAGGGCATGGATGTGGTGTTGGTTGTGTGAATGTCCCAAAAATAGAAATGATAGAGTTTGTGATACAAGGTTGTAACTGTGTAGATGGTCTCAGTTGCCTAGCACATAAAAGGATAGAAAAAAAAAACTGAAAATCGACATAGAATCGCACTAATTCGGCAATTAAGAGCTGTCAAAGCTCCAAAAAAACCTTTTTTGGGCGTGTTGCGTACAATATTTTTTCGGCAACCGTGTAGAATAACAAATCAATGAGCCGACACATTTTTTTTTTATATATTTTGATTCTTATTCAAATTAAACAGAATAGAAAATATCACATGTTAACAGAAACATTCTAATTCTTATTTATATTAAAATTCGAGCAATTAATAATATTGAAGGGATTCAATTTGTTTGATTTTCATATTTACAATGACCAAAACAACGTGATTCTTCCGGCTCTTTCCGTGCTTCTTTCTCAAAGAAAAAGCGGTTGCCGAAAAAATAAATTTTCAGAAGGAGAAATGTATCAATTCACCGCTTAATAAGATACGAAACTGTAAAGAAGGATTTCAATTTTACGATTTTTATATCATTTGGGGATCTGGGCATTATCATTCTCCGTGAAATAACTGGTCCACTGGAGATCCAGTAATGCCGAGATTATGGGATATCGTTACGTTAGAGGTGTCATCTTCGGTTTCATGCTCGATAAGTTATGGAACGTTGGACAAAATAGTATTGTCAATTAGTAATTTTCATTTCTAAAAATCGGTTTGATGTGCAGGATAACGTGGGTTTGATTTATACCGCACTTAATTAGTATATGTTCTACCATGTGCGTGATGTCTTCTGTGAATTAATTAAGCAGATAAGCATGGCAGGAAACGAAGATAATCTTCCCCAATACCAAAGATCAGTCATTTTTGGCGCTCTAGTTCCTCGGAACTGAGTGCTTATCAATTTGCCCAAATGTCTGTAATTTTTTAATTTTTCGATGAAAATGGTCTTAAACGATTTGGTTCGACTCACTGATTAAGAATCCGTGGTCGAAATTCATTCTGTCCAGCCGGCCGTAGGCACGATTACTCTCGAACGGAATGAGCTAGACAGTTGAAATTTTCAGAGTAGGTTTGGGAGATAAATATCTCGGCTAAGTTCGTTATTGGGCGAAATCAGACAGATGGTTTCGGAGTAACAAAAGAAAAAAATTTTTTTTTAACATAACAAATTCCTAATAAATTTTTTTTCAATATGCAGTTTTACCATAAGAAACCATTGATATCATTTTTAACTCTAACAAGCTGATACTTTCGGAGATATGATCTTTCAAAATTTCAATATAAATCGTATTTCTATGTTTTCACAGAATGATATAATTATTCTGTGGGTATTCTATGAATTGTTATAATGTCAACTTATTTTCCTGAGACCTGACGTTGTCTAATTCATTCATTCCAGCAATCGTATAAATATGAGAATTATAATATCATACTTTTTGTTGGTTGATATTTTCATGCCGATGGTCAATCCATATGATGATGGGAATGGTAATGGTAAGTTAATAATATTGAGTTCAGAATATCTCCAGTAAAAACAAAACTTGAATATTGGTGTATTGGAGTGGATTTGAGGAAAGATATATATTATCGTTCATCATAGAATTGAGGAATGAGTATCTCGGATGAGTTCGTTGTTGGGTAGAATTCGTCTATTGGTTTTGGATTGATAATTTTTGGCACTCTTGTTGAATTTAAATTCTTCTATGATGTTTGAATTCAATTTCTGCTAAGATGAAGTTCTTTCATAAGAATCCATTGATATAATTCCCAATTCTGAGAAACCAATACTGTCGGAGATATAATTTGTCTGTTTTTTAACTCCAACAAGCTTTCGGAGATATGATTTTTCGAAATTGCAATAATGAATCGTACTTCTATGTTTTCATAGAATGCCATAATTATTCTATCTAAGCTTGATTATATGCTCCGTGTTCATACTCGTACATGTCATCCTGTTCTATAAGAGAGAGTCAGATTCATTTCAGCTATTTTAATTTGATTTCTTCCATGGTGCAGTTCTAATTCTCAGATTGCTCATTTAATCTTGATAAATAAACTATTATTTGAATTGAATTTCCTTTATGATGCAGTTCTATCATAAGAATACATTGATATAATTCTCAACTCTGAGAAACCAATACTTTCGGAGATATAATTTGTCTGTTTGAACAAGAGCGCCAGAAAGCTCCTGTCCACAGGGCTTGAACCAATTTTTTGACACTGCCTTTATAATTAATCGTATTGGCTAAATTTTCACGCGAAATTTGTTATTATTATTTATGATTCTGTTTCATATTTCAATTTCGAGAATTTTTGGCAGAAAAAGTTCGCAAACGACTTACTGATGAAGAGTTCGTGTTCAAATGGAATTATTTCCGTTCGACAGTTTGTATCCGCGATACCATTCGATTTATATGGTAGGTATATCCCTCCAAATAGAAAACATATACCTCGTCTATATGTAGAACTCCTTCTTTTCTAAAAAACTGAGGTAATAATGATTTTTGGCACTCTTGTTCCCCGGAACCGAGTACTTATCAATTTGACCATATGTCCGTAATTTTAGAATTTTTGGATGAAAATGGTTTAAAAGATTTACTGTCCGGCCTGCTGTAGGCACGATAACTCTCGAACGAAAGGAGTTAGAGGATTGAAAATTGCAGGGTGGGTTTGGAGCGTAAATATCTCGGAGGAGTTCGTTAACGGGCGTTATCCACCAAGCGGTTTCGCAGTTGTGGCCGTTTTTAGGGAAAATATTTTTTATGAATATTTCCGGAATTGATCACTCGATCTATCTGAAATTTAGCATATAATTGTAGAATCACGACCCTTATATGCATACGAAGTTTTGTATTGATCAGATTGCCTTAAATTGGCAAAAAAACTACGGCCTATCTGTCTGTGTTCCATCTATGTTCACTGTTCATTCATGTCATCTTATTTGTTTATATAATTCGTACTTTAAAAATATATTATGTTGGACAACATCCTGAATTGAATTTGTGAATATATACATGACTGTTTGTTACCAAAAATAAGATTGCTGCATATTGAATATTTTATGTGCAAATATTGGGAATGATGTTTCAGAAGATTTAGAATTGGATCATTTTGATGGTGTAGTTTATGAAGGCAATAGGAAAGAAGAACATAATAGAATCATCAAAAGAAATTACTGTTCGTTGACCACCGAGGTTAATATTCTTTTACTTCCTTAAGTAGTGCGACATGTTCCTATATACAGTATTTTCATAATGTTGCTAGCGAAAATGCAAAAATGCTAAAATATTGATCTACATTTGTGTATCAAATATTCTTTCTTGAGTTAAGGTTCATAATACAGAATGAATGTGTTAGTGGTAGGAACTATTAGATTATGAAAAGAGGATTGTATTTTATTAATATATCTTGAACTATTGAAATAATATGTTTGTCAACCTATACCTATTCAAATATCAGGAAAAAATGGACCATCTGCTATGATTGTCTCCAGCCTGCTCTAGACATTTCGATGATAGTTTCCTTAGGTATTTCGAGTTGTGAAAACTATGCACCGAATGTAAGTTGCAACAACCCATTCCACGAGTTAAATCATTGAAGATTGCTCATTTGATCTTGTTAAATAAACTATTATTTGAATTTAATTTCTTTTATGGTGCAGTTCTATTATAATAATCCACTGATATCATTCCTCACTCTGAGAAAACAATATTTTCGGAGATATGGTTTGTCAAAAATTGAACAAGAGCGCCAAAACTCCTACCACAGGGCTTTTCTCCTTTTTTTAAATGGCATATGGGAGTGTTTATTCTCTCGAATGTGCCATGAAAACACTAATTTTATACACGCAATACAAACAACAAATTTCATACAAGAGTGAATGTGAATTTACATCGTCTGAAATATAATAAAAATAAATACTTCCAATACATCTTGACAGTGAAAACAAATTTGTTTTTCACGTTAAAAAAAAGAATCAACAGAGATGCAGAAATGTCAAGATTTTTTGACAGTTGTACAAAAGTTGGTGCATCAAAGATGATATAAAACTCGGACGACTGCGACTTCCGGTTTGAGCGGTAATCTCGGAAAATTCTAACTTTTTGTATTGAGCGCTCTAAGTAAGCTTGTTTGAAATTACAATTTAGATCAATGTGCAGAAATTCAGGTCAGAAAACCATGAAACATATTTTTTCTTTTATTTGCTATAATTCTTTAGAAATATTGAATAATTACCTTACGGAATGTGCAAAAAATTAGGTCACAAAACCATGAAAAATATTTTTTCTTTTATTTGCTATAACTCTTCAAAAATATTGAATAATTACCTTACGGGATGTGCAAAAATTCAGGTCAGAAAACCATGAAAATATTTTTTTCTTTTATTTGCTATAACTCTTTAAAAATATTGAATAATTACCTTACGGAATGTGCAAAAAATTAGGTCACAAAACCATGAAAAATATTTTTTCTTTCATTTGCTATAACTCTTCAAAAATATTGAATAATTACCTTACGGAATGTGCAAAAATTCAGGTCAGAAAACCATGAAAATATTTTTTTCTTTTATTTGCTATAACTCTTTAAAAATATTGAATAATTACCTTACGGAATGTGCCAAAATACAGGTCAGAAAACCATGAAAAATATTCTTTCTTTTATTTGCTATAACTCTTTAAAAATATTGAATGATTACCTTACGGAATGTGCAAAAATTCCGGTCAGAAAACCATGAAAAATATTTTTTCTTTTATTTCGTATAAATCTTTAAAAATATTGAACAATTACCTTACGGAATGTGCAAAAATTCAGGTCAGAAAACCATGAAAAATATTTTTTCTTTTATTTGCTATAGGTAACTCTAAAAAATATTGAATAATTACCTTACGGAATTTGCAAATTCAGGTCAGAAAACCATGAAAAATATTTTTCTTGTCTTTGCTATAACTCTTTAAACATATTGAATTATTAATTACTTCAAGGAAGTTTTTTTTGGATAGACAATATTAATGTCAGCATGAATATGATTGTAACTAGAAAATTCAGTTTAAACTTCGTTTATCGACATTTGTTCGAATTTTCTCAAATCTGTGATAATAGAAAATATCTAACTGGTGTTGAAATTGAACGATGGATATTCATGACAAAATTAAATTTCAATCAAAAATTCAGCATAAGCATTTTAATGGTGAAAATACGAATAGGGGCACTTTGCACCAAAATGAAACGACTTTTGATGGAACATTCGAACAAATGTCGAAAGAAGTTTAGACAAAATTTTCTAGTTAAAATCATATTCATGCTGTTACTAATATTGTCTAGTCACCAAAAAAACATTTTTTTGTGATGTTCCCAATATGAGTTATGAAATAAAGAGGTACTTTTGCATAACTCATAAAATAGTTACGACAGATACGTCTCTGAGTCGAAATCCACAGCTTAAAAACTATGAAATAACACCTTCGGAAAACAAGAGAACCAGGTAGTAGCTAGATCAAGATACCATTCCCATAATTCTCGTATTTCAATACAACCACAAAACGAACCGACTGAAAACCATACACAAATAACCGCAGATAATGTGCGGTGCTGCTCAAAATACACCAGCATTCCAAATTAAATGACACCAAAAGTACTATAATTCCGTACGCAACCCCGATTATTATTCTGTGCTCTTTCAGAGAGGGCAATTTTGATGGTCTAGTCGAGGAGACTGGGTGCATTATACAGTCTGGTCTATAATTCTGGCCTGGAGGCTGAATGGAATTTCAGAGGGCCAATTTATAAGGCATTAGCACGACATTTGAAATTATAATAGGCGAAATTCGGATTTTATAGGGGTAATTGATGGGGTACGGCCAATTGCGATGCTTTGTCGTCTCTTGAAAAACTGCTGGTTAATATGTTAAAGAGCGCTATAATATGGGCGGTCTTCCGAAAAATAGGTGAAGAACTAGGATAAAGGTCTGGGATTATAGTCATCCCCTAACTGATACCGAAAAATGAATTTTTTATTACGACCCATAAAAGTCGTAAAAGAGTTAATTCCAGTTGAATGCTTGTGGCTTTAACTAGATGCAAATCAAATTCTTAACAAGTAATGATCTCCCTATACCTCGATGACATGGACATAGAGTCTTTCTGTTCTTGTTCTTACGACTTATTCAAAACTAGTTACATAATTACAAAGTTATAGCAGTGTACTATAACTTTGTAAACATTTACAATAATTCCTTCCTTCTGCTTTTATAAATTAATTCTCCTATTTGAATAGATTGAGTAACGGAGAAAAATTTTAATTTACCCGTATGTTTTTGGTGCTCTCGTTCCTCAGAACAGAGTGCTTATCAATTTGCCCAAATTTCTGTAAATTTCGAATTTTTTTTATGAAAATGGTCTTTAACGATTTGGTTCGACTCACTGATCAAGATTTCGTGGTCAGAATCGATTCTGTTCGGTCGGCCGTTCCAGCCGTTAACACGATAACTCTCGAACGGAATGAGCTAAACAGTTGAAATTTTCAGAGTAAGTTTTGGACATAAATATCTCGGTTAAGGTCGTTGAGCAAAAAAAATAATTATTTTTTTTACATTACATATTTCAAATTAAATTTTTTAAGATGCAGTTTCACCATAATAATCCATTGATATCATTTTCAACTCTAATAAGCTAATACTTTCGGAGATATGATTTTTCAAAATTTCAATAATAAATCGGACTTCTATATTTTCACAGGATCCGAATTCTATCTGTCTGTGTTCACTGTTCATCCATGTCATCTTATCTACCAGACATGTCAAATTCATTTCTGTTCAAAGTATGATTGAATACAAAATGACCAATTTTATAGGATATTATATACCTACTTATATTATATACCCTATATGCCCTTGGATAATACATATGATGATGGAAATATATACTTTGCTAAGTTAATCATATTGGGTTCAGAATATCTCCAGTGAAATCAAAACTGGAATATTGGCTAAGTTTCAATCGATATAATATAATTTTCAGAGTAGATTTGAGAAATGATTATCTCGGATAAGTTCGTTATTTAATTTTAATTTAGTTTCTTTTATGATGAAGTTCTATTAAAATAATCCATTGATTTCATTCCCAACTCTGAGAAACCAATACTTTCGGAGATATGATTCGTCAAAGTATGAACAAGAGCGCCAAAGCTCCTCTCCACAAGGCTTTCCCACTTTTTGCGCATATGTTCTGGGAAACATGTCTTTATCATTTTGCCCAAATGTCTGTAATTATCGATTTTTTTGTCGAAAATGGTCTCAAACGATTGAGTGTGACTACCTGATGAAGAATTCGAGGACAAATTTGATTCTGTCCGGCCGTTGGAGTTTATTTATAGGCATAATTGGCCAAACGGTTTTGGAGTTATACCCATCTGAAATTTGGTTCTTATTTCCTCAATAACTCGATAAATACGAAACCGATCCAATTCAAACATGGTTGTAGAATGGCAACGCAGAAGTTCTTACGAAATTTCGTGAGGATCGTATCACTAGAAAATTTTTAAGAAATCATTGAAAAAAATTCTATGTATCAGAAACTATTCGTCCGACATCGCTAAAATTTTGTGAGAGTCTTCAGAACCTAACTCTACTGCCAAGTTCCAAGTCTGAACACGATCGGATCTATATCACCAAGCAGCCTTCTGTGAATTCAGTAGCTGGATGGGTGACCTTTGCCTCGATAACTTTCGAACGAAAGGAGATAGGGACTTGCAATTATCTGGGTAGGTTGCGCATCCGAATGGGAGGGTTAAGTTCGTTTTTGAGCATGCGGTTTCCGAGTTATATCCCCCTGGAATATTATTTCCTCGATAACTAAAAAAAAATAGACTCGATTGAATTTAAGCTTGGTAACTAGTTGTAGAATATCGACATGAAGACGTGTGTAAAATTTGTGAGGACCGTATCACTAGAAAAGTTTAGAAAAATTACGAAAAATAAAATTGGTTCAAGCACTGACGTGAACTTAGGAGCTTTTGCGTGTATGCTCTATTGTCCATTCTCCTGTATTGGACACTCTTAATCGAATTTACCATGGTGAATTATATTGTCCGTTCTCCTGTATTGGACACTCTTAATTCACCATGGTAAATTCGATTAAGAGTGCCCAATACAGGAGATTGGAAAATAGAACATACGCGAAAAAGCTCCTGACTTCACGTTAGTACTTGAACCAATTTTTGGCGCTCTAGTTCCTCGGAACTGAGTGCTTATCAATTTTCCCAATTGTCTGTAATTTTCGAATTTTTCGATGAAAATGGTCTTAAACGATTTGGTTCGACTCACTGA
Organism: Halyzia sedecimguttata; assembly: GCA_937662695.2. NCBI lineage: Eukaryota > Metazoa > Arthropoda > Insecta > Coleoptera > Coccinellidae > Halyzia > Halyzia sedecimguttata. The sequence goes on from OW569414.2 coordinate 77,041,153, forward strand.
TCAAGAATCCGTGGTCGAAATTTATACTGTCCGGCGGGCCGTAGGCACGATAACTCTCGAACGGAATGAGCTAGACAGTTGAAATTTTCAGAGTAGGTTTGGGAGATAAATATCTCGGCTAAGTTCGTTATTGGGCAAAATCGGACAGATGGTTTCGGAGTAACAAAAAAAAAAATTTTTTTTTACAAAACAAATTTTTTTTTACAAAACAAATTCCAAATTAATTTTTTTTCAAAAGCAGTTTTATCTTAAGAATCCAATGATATCATTTTTAACTCTAAAAAGCTAATACTTTCAGAGATATGATTTTTCAAAATTTCAATAAAAAATCGTATTTTTACGTTTTCACAGAATTACATAATTATTCTATGTATGAATTGTCATAATGTCAACTTATTTTCCTGAGACATGACATTGTCTAATTCCTTGCTAATAGTTGGTTCGAGAAACGTCAAAATCGACTTAGAGAGACAAGGGTAAAAAACTGTCAAATAAACCCCCATGTGGCGATTTTATGTCGAAAAGTGAAAATTAAGAATATATATCCTAGGTAAGTACCGACGTTTTATTCTAATACCAGAGATCGACAAGATCGTACGAGGAGCCCGATAGCCGGTGTGTCTACGCCGTCGGGTTTTCGGTTTCGGAACGAGAGAAGGCGGGCTCAAATCCCGGAAAGGGAATTACACTTTTTGGCACTCTAGTTCCTCGGAACTGAGTGCTTATCAATTTGCCCAAATGTCTGTAATTTTTATTTAAGATGCAGCTTCACCATTAAAATCCATCGATATCATTTTTAACTCCAACAAGCTAATACTTTCGGAAATATGATTTTTCTAAATTTCAATAATGAATCGTACCTACGTACTTCTATGTTTTCACAGAATGCTATAATTCTATCTAAGCTTTATTATATGATCTATGTTCATACTCGTACATTTCATCCTGTTCTATAAGAAAGAGTCTAATTCATTTCAGCATTTTAATTTGATTTCTTCCATGGTGCAGTTCTCATTCTCAGATTGCTCATTTAATCTTGATAAATAAACTATTATTTGAATTGAATTTCCTTTATGATGCAGTTCTTTCATAAGAATACATTGATTTAATTCCCAACTCTGAGAAACCAATACTTTCGGAGATATAATTTGTTTATTTGAACTAGAGCGCCAGAAAGCTCCTGTCCACAGGGCTTGAACCCATTTTTTTTATTTTTAACTCGTATTTGTCCTGCTTTTTCAATGTATTTTTAAAGTGTCTCTAAATTGCGTTACGCAATTTTTCAAAGGGTTGGATTTTAGTTCCTGATAAGGCCCTTCATTAATGAGTTTATTCACCGACGTCACGTGATCCGACATCACTTATAATCAGTAACTGGTTGATTGATATCATGCTAAAGATATTATACTTCACAAATTTGACGAATATCTACTTTCCGAGACAAAAAACAGGGAAGTAAAAAGTAAAAAGTAGATATTCAAGTACGATTGTAGAATAGTATATTCTAAAACAAGTTGCAGTATGGGCTTCTATTCAAACACGATTGCGAAATTCGAACGCATGAGTGTTGGAATTGCCCTCTGCAACGAGTATTAGACGATATTTTCTTTATTTCAGGCAAGTTTTGTAAAATACTGTTGAAATTTAATGAAAAATTAGGGTTATACATCCTAGTGACTTTTGCATTGTATCTTGGCTTTTGGTGTGACTGTTACGAAAGTTGACAGGTTAAGGAATTTGAATTTGAATCGTACGTAGGGCATGGAGATCAGATTTAAAACAGTTTTATAATAGTTAGCATGAATGATTCAAATTTAGCAAGAAAAAATCTCTATCATCATATTTTTTTATGAAAATAAAACTTCTCCTCTCAACAATTATTTCACTATATCCAGATTAAATTGTATTGACAATTGACGTGTGTTGAAATTTGATAGGATCGAATGTCAGTGCTGACTACCACAAAACGAAAACTATAACTAGAAACAATGCGAGAATGAGTTCATTACTGCACTGTTTTTAGTCTGTAATGAACTATTTACGATACTGAAATAAAGAAAAAAAAATCGACCCATGTAATGTAACGATCCGCTAATAGTCTAGTCAACAAGGGCTTTTTAGGTAAAAATTTTTGTGTATTCTCCGAATATTATGATTGAGGCCGCTCGCCAAAATTGCAATAGTTATAAGCAATTGAGTAAAAAAAAGAAGGATGTTTAGGTTTTCGCCAATATCTGAAAAACCATTTGAGATAATTCAACTGCCGGAACTGTAGGACCAATATTTATAATTTTCCTAGAGGGTGGAAAATACGCCCGAAAACGGGTACTCCGGCTTGCGCAAGCCTCGCCCCTTTCGTACTTTTGATGAATAAATATTATTTAAACTTATTTAATATGAAAATAAAAAATTGCAAATATTCAGACGCATGCAGGATGAAACAATGAACAATAATCCGTGGTCCAAATAGGGCTTCACACGAGACGAGAGTATAAAAATCTCGTCTCTCTCTCGCCAATTCTCAAAAAATTAAGTCTCGTTCTCGTCTCGTTATCAGTTGTCCCGTCTCGTCTCGCTTAATTCTGAATAACTATAATAAATATTATAATATATAAACGAAATGGTATACAATAATGATAATTTTGTAAAGCTATATTCATTACGCTCTTATACAAAAATATTTGTACAAGTACATATTATTTTTAATTTTAAACACTGATAATTTCAACTTTTAAATTACTTGATGTCCAAGAATTTAAACATAATCATGCTTGCATCACATCATTTTTGGCGCTCTAGTTCCTCGAAACTGAGTGCTTATCAATTTGCCCAAATGTCTGTAATTTTCGAATATTTCGTGAAAATGGTCTTAAACGATTTGGTTCGACTCACTGATCAAGAATCCGTGGTCGAAATTCATTCTGTCCGGCCGTAGGCACGATAACTCTCGAACGGAATGAGCTAGAGAGTTGAAATTTTCAGAGTAGGTTTGGGGGATAAATATCTCAGCTAAGTTCGTTATTGGGCAAAATCGGACAGATGGTTTCGAAGCAACAAAAAAAAAATTTTTTTTTTAAGAAACAAATTCCAAATTAAATTTTTTTTAATAAGAAGTTTTATCATAAGAATCCATTCATATCATTTTTAACTATAACAAGCTAATACTTTCGGAGATATGATTTTTCAAAATTTCAATAATAAATCGTATTTCAACGTTGTCACAGAATGATATTATTCTATGTATGAATATGAATTGTCATAATGTCAAATGATGTTCCTGAGACATTATCTAATCAATCGAAGAATTGTGAGCGAAGTGAGAAAAATCTCAGTTGTTTGCTCCGAAATTAGTTTTTCTCAGAAAATTCTTACATTTCGGAACTGAACATGAAGTAAGAGATCTGAGAGTAGTGAGACTGCTTTTCATCCATAGACATAGATATAACTCTCGAACGGAATGAGGTAGGTAGTTGAAATTTTCAGAGTAGTTTAGGGAGATGAATATCTCGGTTAAGTTCGTAATTGGGCAAAATTGGCCTTATTTAATTTGATTTCTTCCATGGTGCTTTTCTCATTCTCATGATTGCTCATTTAATCTTGATAAATAAACTATTATTTGAATTGAATTTCCTTTAGGATGCAGTTCTATCATATGAATACATTGATATAATTCCCAACTCTGAGAAACCAATACTTTCGGAGATATAATTTGTCTGTTTGAACTAGAGCGCCAGAAAGCTCCTGTCCACAGAGCTTGAACCCATTTTTAAATGATGTATGTGTTTTTGCCATGATCAAACCTGCTGTGGAAAATAATCTTTCAACGGGTACGGAAAGACATTAATAAATCATCGGCCATCTTGGAAAGTGTAGGAAGAACTTTTTCATCACTCTCCACCCACAGAATATACCCTGTATATTCTGTGTCTCCACCACTGTAAAATATTTTGATTCCTATTTGCTTTTTGCGCGCGTGTTCCGCAAGGAACAGCGTGCTATCATTTCGTCACAATGTCTGTATTTTTCGAATTTTTTTTCGAAAATGGTCTCAAACGATTGGGTTCGACTCCCTGATGAAGAATTCGAGGTCAAATTCAATTCTGTCCGTCCGGCCGGCCGGTCCGGCCGGCCGGTCCGGCCGTTAGCACGATAACTCTCGAACGGAACGACTTAGAGCGTTGAAATTTGCAGGGTAGTTTCGTAGCGTAAATATCTCGGACAAGTTCGTTAACGGGCGAAATCGACCGAGCGGTTTCGGAGTTAAGGCCGTTTTTAATAAAAACGTTTTTTATGAATATTTCCGGAACCGATCACTCGATCTTTTTGAAATTTGGCATCAGATTGAAGAATCATGACCTTTATATGCCTGCGAAGTTTTGTGTTGAACGGACGGCCCTAAAGTGGCAAAAAAAATTTTTGAAAATTTGAAAATTTTGTTTTCACGATAACTCGAAAAATACTGATCTGATTAAATTGAAACTCCGTAAATAGATGCAAAAGACCAAAGCAAACAGTTTTGCAAAATTTCGTGAAGATCACGTGACATGAAAAAAATAAAAAAATTACTACTATTTTGCGGAATACTTTGCTTTTAATGCCGAAACATATGTTTTTGAGGTTCATGCTGCCCTTTCCGGGCATTTTCCGTATTGCGCATGCGCAGATGAGAAGTCCTTTAACTGCTGTAGTTTTCGTCAGAGAGGATTGGGGTTTTGGGGTGGCGGATGCTATTCCTCCATAGAATTCAGATCCCTGATGAGGGTCTGCGCATGCGTAGATTAAAGATGCGATATCTTCCGAACCACTAGTGTTCGAGAATCGGAGTTTTTTGTAAGGTGTGTTATTTTGAGAGGACTTTTAGCCGCCAGTAGATTGCGCATGCGCAGAAGAGAAGTGACTATTATTGGGTTGGATGGGTTATGTTGGGAGTGCTGAGTCGATATTATGAGGTTTTGAAAGAATATTCATAGCAATTCAGTGCAAGGACAAGTCAGTTTGGGGGATGTAGCGTTGTTTCCGAGTTAAAGTGTCCGTACCGTGGCCCTGGGGCATATTTTGAAATTGATGTTACCCCTTACAGGCATTTTTCGTTATGCGCATGAGCAGACCATAAGTGATTTAACTGGTGGTGTTTTCATCAGAGAGGATTAGGGTTTTGGGGTGGCGGATGCTATTCCTCTATAGAATCCCTTGTTGAGGGTCTGCGCATGCGTGGATTAAAGATTTGATATCTCCTGAACCACTAGTGTTGGAGAATCGGAGTTTTTTGTAAGGTGTGTTATTTTGAGAGGACTTTTAGCCGCGAGTAGATTGCGCATGCGCAGAAGAGAAGTGACTGTTTTTGGGTTGAATGGGTTATGTTGGGAGGGCTGAGTCGATATTATGAGGTTTTAAAAGAATATTCATAGCAATTCAGTGCAAGGACAAGTCAGTTTGGGGGATGTAGCGTTGTTTCCGGGTTAAAGTGTGCGTACCGTGGCCCTGGGGCTAATTTTGAAATTGATGTTACCGCTTACAGGCATTTTTCGTTATGCGCATGAGCAGATCATCAGTGATTTAACTGGTGGTGTTTTCGTCTGAGAGGATTAGGGTTTTAGGGTGGCGGATGCTATTCCTCCATAGAATCCCCTGTTGAGGGTCTGCGCATGCGTGGATTAAAGATGTGATATCTCCTGAACCACTAGTGTTGGAGAATCGGAGTTTTTTGTAAGGTGTGTTATTTTGAAAGGACTTTTAGCCGCGAGTAGATTGCGCATGCGCAGAAGAGAAGTGACTGTTTTTGTGTTGGATGGGTTATGTTGGGAGTGCTGAGTCGATATTATGAGGTTTTAAAAGAATATTCATAGCAATTCAGTGCGAAGACAAGTCAGTTTGGGGGATGTAGCGTTGTTTCAGAGTAAAAGTGTCCGTACCGTGGCCCTGGGGCTAATTTTGAAATTGATGTAACCCCTTACGGGCATTTTTCGTTATGCGCATGAGCAGACCATCAGTGATTTAACTGGTGGTGCTTTCGTCAGAGAGGATTGGGGTTTTGGGGTGGCGGGTGCTTTTCCGCTATAGAATCCCCTGGTGAGGGTCTGCGCATGCGTGGATTCAAGAAGCGATATCTCCTGAACCACTAGTGTTGGAGAATCGGAGTTTTTTGTGAGGTGTGTAATTTTGGGAGGTCTTGCAGCCACGAGTATACTTCGCTTGCGCAGACGAGAAATGAATGGTTTTGGGTTGTTTGGGTTATGTTGGGAGTAATGAGCCGATATTGTGAGGTTTTAAAAGAATATTCATGTCAATTCAGTGCACGGACACAAGTCAGTTTAGGGGAAATAGCGTTGTTTCCGATTTGAATGGTCTGTAAGGTGGCCCTGAGGCAAATTTATAAATAACTATATTCGGTAGATCTATATTAAAATGCGTTCGGATTTGGAGAAGATGCAATTTCGTCCCTAACGGAGGACCCACAACCGAATTTTTTTCTGATCTACGGTAAAACTAACAGCCAAACTGTATTGATAGCTATATTTGTTAAAGGAACTTGAAAAAAAAAAAAAAAAGCACTGACGTGAAGTCAGTACTCTTTGGCGCGCGTGTTCACGGTGGCTAATTTGAATTGAATGATTCAAAAATTAACAGTGCTGTATCTAAGCTGCCATCAGGATAGAGTAACAAAGTTGGAAAAGAACACAAGTGACTCTCCTTAGTCGCACAAGCTCCTAGAAGATTTGGGAGGGTCAGTATAATCCTAATCATGTTTATAGCACGCGCGCAAAAGCAGATTGACTTAACAATGAAAGAAAAAGTGTAAAAAGTCAATCTGCTTTGGCGCGCGTGCTATAAACATGATTAGGATTATACTGACCCTCCCAAATCTTCTAGGAGCTTGTGCGACTAAGGAGAGTCACTTGTGTTCTTTTCCAACTTTGTTACTCTATCCTGATGGCAGCTTAGATACAGCACTGTTAATTTTTGAATCATTCAATTCAAATTAGCCACCGTGAACACGCGCGCCAAAGAGTACTGACTTCACGTCAGTGCTTTTTTTTTTAGGTAGGTTCCTCCTCTTCATGAATCTTTTTATCAAATTTGAATTATTTCAGATAGTTTTTGAGATATTGTCAAAAAACCAAAGCCCCTTCTTTTTTTCACATAGGTAATTGTTTATAACTATTGCAATTTTTGCGAGCGGCCTTAGCAATTTCTCAAAAATTATGACCTAAAAAGCACTTGTTGACTAGACTAGCAACGATTGAATGAAATCCAAAAGCCCTCTTAAGCGAACGTCATCCTTAACGTTCTCATAGAAGCGATAAATATTGATGACGTGGAACGCATAATCTAATTCCATTCACCGTTTTTGCCTCATACTAGATCTAAACTCGACACACATAACATAAATATTTCATAGTGTCACATATCCCATCCACACATAAACCAGAATGGCGAGGGTTCACAACTGAAAATCGGTTAGTTTTTTAGGTCCAAAAACAGGACTGTCTGCCTCGCAGACGAAAGAGATAAATACATCGCATCTTTATGGATTTGTCGCAAAATTCTTCTGTTTCAAGGTCAACGCACACATATCTTCAACGCCATTGTTCTTAGGGCGAAGAAGAAGCTACCGTGTCACATGCTGACAGCGTGATGTATGGACCATTTCAGCTTTGGCAGCTTGATGATTATGTGTCTTTTTGTTGGGTCTGTATGAGGCTTCATCTGCATCGAAGACGCATCGAGCGGCCACTTTTGATTCCGTTTCCAATGAAGATGTTGCTGATAAAATTTATCTGGAGGAGCTTCGTAAGGATTCTCATACGCAAAGTCCAAGCACGTAGATGTGCGGATTTCGTTTAATCAAAAAATTAGAATCGATCACCGATTCTGCAGGTATTCTCTCATCAAAATTCAGAGTGGGGATTATTGGATGTTTTCGAGATAAACACTCGGACAGGTCAGTTTTAGTTTTTAATAAACCGCCTTATGGCATAAAATTTTTACTTATGAAGTAATTCATTTTTTCCGTCGACTTCCCAATAAAAGCTCTGTTTAACGTTCACAAAATCATGCATTAATGACCCATTTTAATGCACGATTTCTTTCTATTTTAATGCATGATTGTCATGGGCAACCGAACATAGAGTATTCAGTAATATGAGTAACGTCACAACTCGACTGATCTTTCATTTTTATGTATGAGGCCTGTGACTCTCACTCTTCAATCACAGAATAGTCGCGTATTTATCTCTGGTTCTATTGTTATTCCACAGAGAAAAGAAATAATGAAACAAGTCCAAACATAATCGATCTGTCAAATTACGAGTAATATAGCTGCATAGACATAAAATAACATGTCTATGTATAGCTGCTTTCAATCTTAATCTTAATCTAATATAGCCAGTTACTTTAATTACAATGAGTAACGAAGTCAATATCCCCTTAACTCCCCCGGACGTTGCAGAAATGGCTAAAGCAGCAACTTTGACCCTGCTACCTGAAAAAAGCCGACATTTGTATGACAAAACCTACGCAGAATTCATGTCATGGTGCGAGGAGAAGAACGTTTTCAATTTTTCTGAAACAGTTTTGTTGGCATACTTTAAGAGTGTTGCAGAAAAGGGATACTTAGCAAGTTTATGGACAAAGTATATTCAATGCTGAAAGCAACATTGAACGTTAAAAGGAATATTGATATAAGCAGATATCACAAACTGGTGATGTTCATTAAGGGACAAAAAGTGGATTATATTCCTAAGAAATCGAAAGTTATCGAGAAAGATCATGTAAAAGAGTTTATAGCAAATGCTCCAGACAGTATTTTCTTGTTGTCAAAGGTAAATATAAAACTCAATTAAATTCTAAATTTCTAAATTTTTCTTATTGTCACGTGGATATAAAATATGTAACTTTAAATTTTTTGTTTGAAGGTCGCTTTGATATTTGGAGTATCCGGGGCATTGCGAAAAGATGAGCTGTATAAGTTGCAGATAAATGATGTGCAGGATATGGGCTCGAAATTTTTAATAACAGTGAATTCATCCAAAACGCACTCGAAAAGGATATTCACTGTGGTGGATAATGAGGAGCATACTCTTTTGAATCCAATCAAGAGATATATATCCTTGAGACTAATTCACACTCCGCACGAAAAGTTTTTCGTCAAGAATTTTAAATGCTCAATACAGCCAGTAGGAATCAATACGTTTTCGAAATTACCATCGTTAATTGCAAAATTTCTCAAATTATAACAACCGAATCTGTATACAGGTCACTGTTTTCGGCGTTCTTCTGCATCTATCCTTTCGGACAGTGAAGCAGATTTTGCAGCCATCAAACGGCTTGGAGGATGGAAATCAACATCTGTTGCAGAAGGGTACATCGAAAACTCGATGAAAAATAGATTAGAAACTGCTGAAAAAATTTTATGCGATAATCGTTCGCCAGTAATTAATACATGAGCTCCCACCAGTTCCACACATTCCTTATCGCAAATCGTCAGTAACGATTTAAATGTGGACTATTCAGAATGTCACATCTCGAAAATTCCGTCTATGAATTTTACGAATTGTTCAATTGGTACCATGAGCATCGAAATTTTCATTGTCAAATTTTATATTGTGAGAAATAAAAATTATTTGAATAAATAATTCATTTCTAATTCATAGTGAGGTCGACGGAAAAATCTTGTAATCAACTCGTTTATTAATCTAGCGATTAATGGTTTCGAACATTAACACGCTCGCTCCGCTCACGTGTTAAAATACCTCGACCATTAATCGCTATCATTAATAAACTAGTTGATTAAATAACTATTACAGAGTGACGTCATTTTTTTTTCAGTGACCACCCCAAATATTTTTTTGTTGCTTTAATTGACGCTCCAACTTACCTAAGTGACTGCAACAAATTGATACTGTAGATAAAAATTTTTTTCAGAAGATAACACATTTACTGTGATAAATAAAAAGGAGAAAGCCCTGTGGCAGTAGCTTTGGCGCTGTTGTTCAATTTTTGACAACCTTATCTCCGAAAGTATTGGTTTCTCAGAGTTGGGAATGATATCAATGGATTCTTATGATAGAACTGCAACATAAAAGAAATCCAAATAATAGTTTATTTATCAAGATTAAATGAGCAATCTGCAATGATTTAACCTAGTGAAATGGGTTGTTGCAACTTACACTCGGTGCATAGTTTTCACAACTGGAAATACCTAAGGAAAGTATCATCGAAATGTCTAGAGCAAGGCTGGAGACAATCATAGCAGACCGTCCATTTATTCCTGATATCTGAATAGGTATAGGCTGATGAACAAACTATTTTAAGAGTTCAAAATATATTAATAAAATACAATCCTCTTTTCATAATTTAATAGTTCATACCACTAACACATTCATCCTGTATTATGAACCTTAACTCAAGAAAGAATATTTGATTAACTAATGTAGATCAATATTTCAGTATGTTTTTGCTAGCAACAATATGAAAATACTGTATTTAGGAACATGTCTCACTACTTAAGGAAGTAAGAGGTAATATTAACCTCAGTGGTCAACGAACAGTAATTTCTTTTGATGATTCCATTATGTTGTTCTTTCCTATTGCCTTCATGAACTACATAATTTAAATGGTCCAATTCTAAATCTTTTGAAACATCTTCCCCAATATTTGCACATAAATTATGCAATAGGCAACAAGTCAATATTATTATTGGTATCTTGTATATATTCACAAATTTAAGATGCGGAACTTTGCTTTCCAACACAAAATATTTACTAAGTACGAATTATATAAACAAACTAGAACAGAAATAAATATGACGTCTCTTATAGGTAAATAAGATAACATGAATTAATAGTGAACGCAGATAGAACACAGGCAAATAGAATTCGCATTCTGTGAAAACATAGAAGTAGGATGTACTATTGAAATTTTGAAAAATCATATCTCCGAAAGTATTAGCTTGTTAGAATTGAAAATGATATCAATGGATTCTTATGATAAAACTTCATCTTGAAAAAAATTGAATTTGAAATTTGTAATGTAAAAAAATGTTTGAAATTTTTTTTTGCCACTTTACGGCAATCTGATCAATACAAAACTCCGCATGCATATGAAGTTTTTCATCCAAAAACTCGAAAATTATGGACATTTGGGCAAATTGATAAGCAATCTGTTCCGATTTTTCAAAATTTCAATAATAAATCATGATTTCACAGAATGCTGTAATTGTTCTATCTATGAATTCTTATATGATCTGTGTTCATACATGTCATCTTATCGGTGGATAAGATGACATGTATGAACATAGATCATATAAGAATTCATAGATAGAACAATTACAGCATTCTGTGAAATCATGATTTATTATTGAAATTTTGAAAAATCATATATCCGAAAGTTTTAGCTTGTTAGAGTTGGAAATGATATCAATGGATTCCTATGGTGAAACTGCATCTTGCAAAAAATTGAATATGAAATTTGTAATGTAAAAAAAAATATTGTTTTCGTTACTTAACCGAGATATTTATCTCCCAAACCTACTCTGAAAATTGCAACAGTCTAGCTCATTCCGTTCGAGAGTTATCGTGTTAACCAGACAGAATCAATTTTGACCACGGATTCTTCATCCGTGAGTAGAACCAATTTCTTCCAAAAATTCGAAAATTACAGACATTTGGGCAAAAATATAAGTACTCTGTTACGAGGAAAAAAGTATGTACATAAATATAAATTAGAAATGGATATTTTGTATTTTGCATTTCAAATACATACTAGTATTTTGAAAATGTCACATCTTTGATCCAATCCATATTTCACATCTAACTAACCATTCAAATTTGACAGGAATTTAATTTTTTGAAACATCAAGAATATACAAAATTATGAAAGATATCATCCAAGTTATATCCTTCGAATGTTATTATCCCACAAACGGACGACCGGACGGACATACAGAATAAAATCGTTTGAGGCCATTTTCGGACGACAATTCGAAAAATACAGACATTTGGGCAAAATGACACCCCGGTTCGAGTGGGCAAAAACTGATTACGCAAAGTATGTTATTATCATTGGGAATATTTTTTTCCAATTAATGAGCTTGGGGGCATAATTAAGACATACTTAATTATAATACAGGAATACCAGCAGCAAGTATTTCAATAATTCTATAAAATTATAGGTGTGTACATGATTTACCATAGACGTTCTGCGTGTTATGATTTTCTTTTTCCCTTTTCAGTTGGTTACTTCAATGATGTAGGATGTTGCCAATATTATACCTTATCAATTTACCTCTGAGCCGAGGAAACGATTAACAATAAACAGGATGGGATTTGTGTTAATTTCGAGGAAGACTCTGCTGCGAAATTATTTATGATGATTACTTTCCAGATTGTGGCTAATTATCATATTTTCTATAATATGGAGAAAGAAGCTTGTATAGAACAACGTGTTAACATTTTTGCTCAATAAATGTCGTTTTACATTTGCAGGAAAGGGTTGTAGCATAAACATCTCTGTTGAATTCGTTAATGGCCAACGTCCGCTAGGGAATCCAATCCCGCAAATGCGGGATCCCGCTGAAATTCTGCGGGATCAACATTGCGGGTTTTTCCGTGCGGAATCTGCGGGACTCAATATTAAAATTCCGTATTCGACAATGAAATCGCAAACGTCCAGAAAAAAAAAAGTACTCTTTCGTCCGCTGTGGTCACTATGAATAAAGCATGATAAGGTTCATTACAAACATAAGTGCCTGTAAGAATAACTGTCAGTCGCTATGGTCACTATGAATATGGCATGATACTGTTCAATACAAACATAAGTGTATATGAGAATAACTCTCATTTGCTATTGCTAATAATAGACTTTCGTCATTGGTACATAAAAACCTCATATGCTACTAACTAAAGTATGTTTTTAATTGCACAAGACCTTTTTGCGCGTATGTTCTGGGGAACATAGCGTTATCATTTTGCCCAATGTCTGTAATTTTCGATTTTTTGCCGAAAATGGTCTGAAACGATTGGGTTCGACTCCTCGATGAAGAATTCGAGGTCAAATTTGATTCTGTCCGGCCAGCCGTTGCCACGATAACTTGAGAACGGAAAGAGCTATCGAATTGTAATTTTCAGGGTAGGTGGCGCATCCCAATGAGACGGACAAGTTCGTTAATGGGCATAATCGGCCCAATAGTTTGCGAGTAATAATTTTGTTTTCAACCAATACAAATCCGATCGAATTGAAACTTGGTGAATAGTTGTGGAATATAAACCTAAGCACGTTTGTGAAATTTCGTGGGAATCGTATTACTAGAAAATTTTAAACAAATTATTAAGAAGTATTTTTTATGTCACAATAACCTGAGAATGGAAAGAGATCGGCCAAACGGTATTGCAGTTATACCCATCTGAAATTTGGTTGTTATTACCTTAATAACTCGAAAAATAAAAACCCAATTAAATTCAAACAAAGTTATTAGTTGTACAAAGCCAACGCAAAAATTCTTGCAAAATTTCGTGAGGATCGTATCACTAGAAAATTTTTAAGAAATCATTGAAAATTATTAAAAAAAAATTCTATATATCAGTAACTATTCGTCCAACATCGCTGGAATTTTGCGAGAGCCTTCAGAACCTAACCTTACCTAACCGAACTATACCGCCAAGTTCCAAGTTTGAACACGATCGGATATATATTGTTGGAGATTCGAGCAGCCTTGTGTGAGTTTAGATGGATGGGTGACCGTTGCCTTGATAACTTTCGAACAAAATGAGATAGGAACTTGCAATTTTCAGGGTATGTTGCGTATCTGAATTGGAGAATTAAGTTCGTTTACGGGCATAATCGGTCCAACTGGTTCGGAGTTATATCCACCTGGAATATTATTTCCTCGATAACTTAAAAAATATAGACTCGGTCGAATTGAAGATTTGGTAACTAGTTGGAGAATACCTGTATTATACAGTTATATACAATACAGGAGAATGGACAATAGAACATACGCGCAAAAGCTCCTGAGTTCACGTCAGTGCTTGAACCAATTTTTATTAGCATGTTTAATAGTTTGAGTACACAGAGTATATACACTGATCAACAATTGCTAGGGATCACTTATGAACTTCTCTTCATTTGTATTTTTTTCAAGTTATCTCGTGAATATCTGTACATTATATGTTCTCTAAGGAAAAATTAAGATGTTTTGAGTTGATTATATCAAATTTTCCCTCACTTCATCGGCTCTTGTTCACAAAATCGATTATTATCTGTAGGCTGTTACATGTGGAGTGAAAAGCAATGTGGTATTTGTTATTAAATCTGTTTTTTTCTCTCGTTCAAACACATAAGGTGACAATAATTGAAGAAATGAGAACAATATTAGCTTATCAGTCATGCCGAGAAGACGTTTGGCTCCTGTGCAACTGGACCAAATCATACGGTGGATACAGGAAGGTTTGTCCCAGCGAGAAGTGTCCCGGCGGTTGAATGTTTCGCAAAGTGTCGTGAGTCGGGCTTGGAATAGGTTCATCCAAAACGACTCAGTAGCTTATGTTCATAGGGGAGGTCGGCAGCGCAGTACAACAGCTGCCCAAGATCGTCTTTTGGTCCTCAATGCTAGGAGAAATCCCACTTACCCGGCGTCGCGGCTCAATAGATCACTGAGAGTTGCAACAGGAGTTCTAATTTCGAACCAGACTGTAAGACGACGACTACATGTTCGTGGTTTGAGAGCACGTAGGAGGGTACAACATCCCCGTTTGAATAGGGAACACCGGGTTCATCGACGGCAATGGGCTGAGGAGCACCGCAATTGGACAGTTGAAGATTGGAGCCGATGTTTATTTACGGATGAGTCTAGATTTCGTTGGGTCAACTCCGATGGACGTATTCTTGCTTGGAGGGAAAGAGGTCGAAGGTATGCAGAACAGTTTATGGTACCCACAACAGCTTTTGGCGGAGGTTCTATATGTGTATGGGGAGGCATTTGTTTGAACCAACGCACAGAGTTGGTTGTTCTGCAGAACACCACAATGACCAGCCAGAGATATCACGATATGATTATTGAACCCATAATTGTTCCGTTTGCGGCTGCCTTGGGCGAGAATTTCAATTTAATTGACGACAATGCCCGTCCACACCGTAGTCGTCTGGTTAATGAAGCACTAGAAACTCATGCTATTGATAGGATGGACTGGCCAGCTCGCTCTCCAGACATGAATTGCATCGAACATGTCTGGCCTGAGATGTCTAGACAATTGTCAACCTTAGAACAACCGATCAATAGCCTGGAGGACCTTTCTAACGCTTTACGGGATATTTGGACGAATTTGCCCCAAAATTTTATAAATCGTTTATTGAAAGTATGCCTCGTAGGGTAGAATGCTTGAGACGAGCTCGTGGGGGGCCAACTAGGTACTAGCTTAACCGAAACTTCAGCCTTCTTGTGGTCTCCTCATAAAATTTTTATGTTATTCAAACACAGAATTTTGAGTGTTCCTAATAAAGTCTTTTTTTCTCTCCAACTTTCCATTTTTTCATTCTTTTCTCAAGTGAACCATATTATCAACTGAAAATACTCTGATATCTGACTAAATTTATAATCTTGGAGCGAATAATTCAGAAATAAATTTAGAAAAAGTAAGTGATCCCTATCAATTGTTGAGCAGTGTATATTGTTAACAATCCCGCATTTTTGCGGATCCGCTGGATTGATAACTTTCATCATAAAATAATATTTATCATAATATTGCGTTATCTCAAAGCGGGTAGCTCTCTAGATGTTTAAGTTTCGCCGCCTGGAGTATGTCATAATCCAAACCATCTGGTACCAATTTGAGCTGTTTCTCACTGTCGAGCGTCATTTTAAAAAGCTTTTATTTCTATTGAATTTAGCAACGTAAATAATGTGAGTACACTGTTTGCCCCTTTCTTTTAATAATAGAAATAGATGAGTTTGAATTTCGGAAAACAAGTTTTGATGTTTGTGATTCTGGGTTCCTTGCAAACGGAGGGAATAACGATTACGCATTAACAGGGACTGGTGGAGGGAGGGGGGCGATCTCCCCAATGTTGAACGGAGTTGGTAAAATTTCAAAGCAGTTGACCTTCGGTTTTTTTTATGTAATCCTTCATGCACAGTTGGAAATTTTTCAATGTTTTTCCCCCCCCAAAAAATTTGGCTTCGGCCCGTCCCTGAGTTATATCCATCCGAAATGTTGTTTTGCCAATAACTCCAAAAATACTGATCTGATCGAATTACAACTAGATAGTAGTCAGTTGAATAATAACGACACGAAAACTTATGCCACATTTCATGAGGACCGTACAAATAGAAAATTTTTAAAATATTACTCTACAAAATTCTGTAGTACAGCGCTCTAGTTCTGATACTGGTGCGTAATAAAAGTATCAATGCGAGGAGATAATATATAAATATTTTATCAATACACCAAAACAGGAAATACAGTGGTATGATGGTATCTAAGCACACTATTTATTCGTTACTGCAAAGGTGATATGCCTACTAATCATATTATACTGACTGACAAAGCAACCGCAACACCCAGAAGGAGCTGTTTAAATTTTAATTTTTTTTTTGGTAAAACATAGTATAGCAAGGAGTAAATGATTGAAATTTGAAGAAAAAAAAGGAAATTCAATTCAAATAATAGTTTATTTATCAAGATTAAATGAGAAATCTGAGAATGAGAACTGCACCATGGAAGAAACCAAATTAAAATAGCTGAAATGAATTTGACTCTCTCTTATAGAACAGGATGAAATGTACGAGTATGAACACAGATCATATAATAAAGCTTAGATAGAATAATTATAGCATTCTGTGAAAACATAGAAGTACGATTCATTATTGAAATTTAGAACTTCATCTTAGCAGAAATTGAATTCAAACATCATAGAAGAATTTAAATTCAACAAGAGTGCCAAAAATTATCAATCCAAAACCAACAGACGAATTCTACCCAACAACGAACTCATCCGAGATATTCATTCCTCAATTCTATGATGAACGATAATATATATCTTTCCTCAAATCTACTCCAATACACCAATATTCCAGTTTTGTTTTTAGTGGAGATATTCTGAACTCAATATTATTAACTTACTATTACCATTCCCATCATCATATGGATTGACCATCGGCATGAAAATATCAACCAACAAAAAGTAGGATATTATATTATCATTCTCATATTTATACGATTGCTGGAATGTATGACAATGAGACAACGTCATGTCTCAGGAAAATAAGTTGACATTATAACAATTCATACATAGAATAATAATATAATTCTGTGAAAAAGGAAGAAATACGATTTACATTGAAATTTTGAAAAATCATATCTCCGAAAGTATTAGCTTGTTAGAGTTAAAAATGATATGAATGGATTCTTACGATAAAACTGCTTATTGAAAAAAATTTAATTTGGAATTTGTTTTGTAAAAAAAAAAATTTTTTTTGTTACTCCGAAACCATCCGTCTGATTTTACCCAGTAACGAACCCAGCCGTGATATTTATCCCCCAAACCTACTCTGAAAATTTCAACTCTCTAGCTCATTCTGTTCGAGAGTTATCGTGCCTACGGCCGGCCGGACTGGCCGGCCGGACAGAATGAATTTCGACCACGGATTCTTGATCAGTGAGTCGAACCAAATCGTTTGAGACCATTTTCATCGAAATATTCGAAAATTACAGACATTTGGGCAAATTGATAAGCACTCAGTTCCGAGGAACTAGAGCGCCAAAAACGAATGGTTTACAATTGTTTTTAATAAATTTGTTACTAATGTGTTTGTCTACCGCGATTATCTATACACTCCCCAACACGTCTTGGCATTGATGCAATAAGATGGTCTATTTCTTCATGAGGGATACTATCCCAAGCTACCTGTAGTTCATGTATCAGAGCCGCCAAAGTCCGTGGGGGCTGGGGTAAATTTCCAAGCCTTCTACCCATGATGTCCCAAACATGCTCTATGGGTGAAAGATCGGGGGATCTGGGCGACCATGGCAAAAGATTCACATGGGTCGCTTCAAAAAAGTTTAAACTAACTCTGGCAACATGAGGTCGAGCATTATCTTGCTGAAATATTTGATTCTAGAGCCGGTTAAGGTAAGGGAGAACATATGGCTCCACTATTTCTTTGTGGTTACTCAACGCTGTCATGTTACCTCGAATAAAGAATAAAGTTGACATACTTGCATGTGCAATAGCACCCCATACCATAACGCCTACTGTCCAGTGTACATGACGCTCAATATCAAACTGAGGTTCACGTCTTTCTCCCCGACGTCGTCTAATCCTTCGTCGGCCATCATGTGTACCCAAGGGGAATCGAGATTCATCAGAAAATACGACTTGATGCCATTCCACATTCCAATGTTGACGTTCTCTGCACCACTGTAATTGTTGCCGGCGATGCTCAACCGTCAGAGATAACACAAGATGGGGTCGATAATGCTGCAGCTCAAAAGACCTTATCAGGCGGTAAACCGTTCGGACAGTTACAGGATGGCCTTGTTCTCCTAACCACTCATCAGCCAAAGATCGAGTTGTCGCAAATCGGTCTCAAATAGCCATAAGTCTTAGACGTCGATCTTCATTTTTGCCTCTTCGACGTCCGTTGCCTACTCTTCTTCGATTTTGGGCATTATCAAACCACGCTTGACAACATCTCAAAACAGTAGTTGAATTTCTGTTTGTACGGTTAGCGATTTCTCGAAATGACAACCCCGCCTCCCGTAGACCAATAATTCGACCTCTTTCAAACTCACTTAGCTGGCGATAAATTACACGTACACGTGCTCTAGGAATTTTAACAACCACTAAACATCGACTTTGGATCTCCTCGAACAGCTAGTTTGTTGTGAAATTTAAAAAACTTGCAAAAAACGACAACAATATGTAATTAACAAAAAATGTTTACATGAAAAAACCTTCACAATTTTTTTCTCCAAATTTTAATCATACATACTTCTTGCTATACTATCTATGTTTTACCAAAAAATATAAAATTTAAACAGCTCCGTCTGGGTGTTGCAGTTTCTTTGTCATTTAGTATAGAGGTAGGTACCTGCTCGAATAGTCTGGTATTTTATTCGAATAGTTGAATATTCGATCACCTTTAATTTATTGGCCAAATATTCGAATCTTTTTACTGACAAAATATTCTAATGTAATTTCAAGTCCTACCGCAAGAAGATAAATTAGACGATTGCATGAATATGTCAAATCAGTTCTGTCAAAGAATTTTGATTGTGATTTTCCTTCATATAGATCGAGTCCATCTCTGTTAAATTCATAAACTACTTCGTATATGCAGATTTTTGTAAAGGCGGGCTATTTATAATGGCAGTAGTAGTCATTAGATGCGGGCTTGTAAATTTCAAACAAATTGTATCGGCCTATTATTAACTATCCATAAGTCGATCAACGAGAGCTGATTTTCAAGTAATTTCTAACGGATTTTCTCCCAGATCTCCTCGATGGTGAATACCCAACAATTGACCTTGATTCTGACACTGAAAGAAATCACCTGTGGTGGTGTTTACAGGAAACGAGAGCTTTCACAGAGTGTTTTAATCACTTGTGGGAGGAATTACAAGGAAAGGTAGGACATGAGTAGTTGTGCATTCTAGGATAAATTTCTGTAGTTTAGGAGACAATATTGGATAGCAAGCTGAAATAACATTGGTTCAAGCACTGACGTGAAGTCAGAAGCTTTTTCGCGTATGTTTTATTGTCCGTTCTCATCAGTGCCTCATTCACGTCAGTGCTAGAACCAATTTTATTTTCGTAATTTATTGCGCTCTTGTTTCTCGGAACGGAGTGCTTATCAATTTGCCCAAAAGTCTGTAATTTTCGAATTTTTGACTGAAAATGGTCTTGAACGATTTGGTTTGACTCACTGATCAAGAATCCGTGGTCGAAATCGATTCAGTCCGGCCGGCCAGACAGTGTTAACACGATATCTCTCGAACGGAATGAGCTAGACAGTTGAAATTTTCAGAGTAGGTTTGAGGGATAAATATCAAGGTTAAGTTCGTTATTGCGCAAAATAGGTCTAATAGTTTCGGAGTAACGAAAAAAAATATTTTTTTTACATTACAACTTTTGAATTCAAATTTTTTTAATATGCAATTTCATCATAAGAATCCATTGTTACTATTTTCAATTTTAACACGCTAATACTTTCGGAGATATGATGTTTCAAAGTTTCAATAATACATCGTAAGTTCTATGTATTCACAGAATGTGAACACAGAATCTGTCTGTTCACTATTCATAGATGCCATCTTTTCTAGCTATTAGGGATTGTCAATTCGTAGTTTGAAAATATTTTCTCTTGAAAAGCACGTTTTCGATTCTTGAATTTGTGAATATATAAAAGACTGTTTTGATGTAGTTTATGGAGGCAATAGGAAAGAAGAAAATAATGGAATCATCAAAAGAAATTACTGTTCGTTGACCACTGAGGTTAATATTACCTTTTACTTCCTTGAGTAGTGAGACATGTTCCTATATTCAGTATTTCCATAATGTTGCTAGCAAAAAAATACTGAAATATGGATCTACATTTGTGTATCAAACTTTTTTTCTTGAGTTAAGGTTCATAATACAGAAAAGAATGTGTTAGTGGAATGGACTATTAAATTTTAAATTATGAAAAGAGGATAGTATTTTATTAATTCATTTTGAACTGTTAAAATAATTTGTTCGTCGGCCTTTACCTACTCAAATATCAGGAATAAATGGACAATCTGCTATGATTGTCTCCAGCCTTGCTCTAGACATTTCGATGATACTTTCATTAGGTATTTAGAGTTTTGAAAACTATGCACCGAGTGTAAGTTGCAACAACCCATTCCACGAGGTTGAATTGCAGATTGCTCATTTAATCTTGATAAATAAATTTAATTACAATTTTTGAAGCATTAAAGCATTGAAGCATTGTAGATTGCTCTTTTTTTCGAAAGATAATTTTTGAAGCATTTATTTTAAACGACACTTCTTTAAATTCAATTTGTTTCATGATGCTGTTCTATCATAGGAATCCATTGATATAATCCCCAACTCTGCGAATCCAATACTTTCGGAGATATAATTTGTCTGTTTGAACAAGAAAAAGCTCCTTTCCACAGGGCTTGAACCAATATTTTTTTAAATTTTCTAGGAGTACGGTTTTCATAAAATTTCACACACGCCTTTATGTCGATATTCTACAACTAGTTAACAAGTTTCAATTCGGTCGAGTCTTTTTTTTTTGAGTTATCAAGGAAATAATATTTTAGGTAGGTATAACTGTGAAACCGTTGGACCGATTATGGCCAAAAACGAAATTAACTCTCCCATTCGGATGCGTAACCTACTCTGAAAATTGCAAGTCTCTATCTCCTTTCGTTCGAAAGTTATCGAGACAAAGGTCACCCATTCATCTACTGAACTCACACAAGGCTGCTCGAATCTCCAACAATATATAACCGATCATATTCAAACTTGGAACTTAGCAGTAGAGTTAGGTTGTGAAGGCAATGTCGGACGAATAGTTTCTTATATATATATAATTATTATCATTGATTTTTAAAATAATTTCTAGTGATGCGATCCTCACAATTTCACAAGAATTTTTGCGTTGGCATTCTACAGCTAATTACCATGTTTGTATTGGATCGGTTTTATATTTTCGAGTTATTGGGGATAAAACAACCTAATTTCAGATGGGTATAACTCCAAAACCTTCTCTACCTCTTTCCGTTCTCAGGTTATGGTGACATAATTAATATTTTTCAATAATTTTTTTTTAATTTTCTGGATATACAATTCTCACAAAATTACACAAATGTCCTTAGGTTTGTATTCTACAACTACTCCGCAAGTTTCAATTTGATCGGATTTGTAGTGTTTGAAAAAATTGGTTCAAGCACTGACGTGAGGTAAGAAGCTTTTGCGCGTATGTTCTATTGTCCATTCTTCTGTATTGGACACCCTTAATCGAATTTACCATGGTAAATTATGTTGTCCATTCTCCTGTATTGGACACTCTTAATTCGAATTTACCATTCTCCTGTGTTGGACACTTAATTCGAATTTACCATGGTAAATTCGAATTAAGAGTCTCCAATACAGGAGAATGGACAACAAAATTTACCATGGTAAATTCGATTAAGGGTGTCCAATACAGAAGAATGGACAATAGAACATACGCGCAAAAGCTTCTGACTTCACGTCAGTGCTTGAATCAATTTTTTTTTTCGTGATTTTTTTGAAATTTTGTAGGGGTACGGTTCTTAAGATTTTGTTCTTCGTCATTTTTTCAAATTTTCTAGGGGTACGGTTCTTACAAAATTTTAAACACGTCTTTATGTTGATTTTTTACTACTAGTTACCAAGCTTCAATTCGATCGAATATTTATTTTTTGAGTTATCAAGGAAATAATATTCCAGGTGGGTATAACTCGGAAACCGTTAGACCTATTACGCCCAAAAACGAACTCAACTTTTCCTTTCGGATACGCAACCTACCCTGAAAATTGCAAGTCCCTATCTCCTTTCGTTCGAAAGTTATCGAGGCAACGGTCACCCATCTACTGAACTCACACAAGAATGCTCGAATCTCCAACAATATTTAACCGATCGTGTTAAAACTTGAAACTTGGCAGAAGAATTAGGTTATGAAGGCTCTTGCAAAATTTCAGCAATTTCAAACGAATAGTTACTGATATATGGAATTTTTTTTAAATTTTCAAAGATTTATTAAAAATTTTCTAGGAATACTATCCCCACGAAATTTTGCAAGAATTTTCGCGTTGGCATTCTACAACTAATTACCATGTTTGAATTCAATCGGTTTAGTATTTTTTGAGTTAATGAGGAACAAAAAACAACCAAATTTCAGATGGCTATAACTCTAAAACCATTTGGCCGATTATGCTCATAAACAAACTAAAATGTCGCGTTCTGATGCACATCCTAACCTGAAAACTTCAAGGCGCTATCTCTTTCCGTTCTCAAGTTATCGTGACAACAAAAATATTTTTTAAAAATTTTTTAATAATTTCCTAGCCATATGATTAGCACAAAATTTCACAAACTCGCTTAGGTTTATATTCTACAACTACTCAGCAAGTTTCAATTCGATCGGATTTATATTGGTTGAAAACAAAATTATTACTCTGAAACCATTGGTCCGATTATGCCCATTAACGAACTTGTCCGATGTATGGGGATGCGCCACCCACCCTGAAAATTTCAAGTCGCTTGCTCTTTTCGTTCTCAAGTTATCGTGGCAACGGCCGGACGGCCGGACAGCCGGCCGGACAGAATCAAATTTGAGTTCGAATTGTTCATTGGGGAGTCGAACTAAATCGTTTGAGACTATTTTCGTCAAAAAGTCCGAAAGTTACAGACATTTGGGCAAAATGATAACGCGATGTTCCCCAGAACATACGCGCAAAAAGATTACTTGCAAACAATTAGGCCGATTATGCCCATTAACAATGTTGACCGTCGTATTGGAACGCGCGGCCTACCCTTCAAGTGACTAGCTCTCTCCGTTCTCAAGTAATCGTGGCAAGGGACGGCCGGCCGGCCGGACAGAATCAAATTTGACCTCGAATTCTTCATCAAGTAGTCGAACTCAATCGTTCTACCATTTTCGGCAAAAAATTTGAAAATTACAGACATTTGGGCAAAGCGATAACGTGAAGTTCCCCAGAACATGCCGGCAAAAATGTGGGAAAGCCCTGTGTACAGGTGCTTTGGTGCTCTTGTTCGAACTTTGACAAATCATATCTCCGAAAGTATTGGTTTCTCAGAGTTGGGAATGATATCAATGGATTCTTATGTTCGAACTGTTCAAAACGTATCCCTATGACTCACCTCATGAATTTACATACATCAGCAAATTATAATTAGAGCATTCTAAGAAATTATAAAATTATGATTAATTATTAAAATCATATATCCGAAAGTATTAGTGTGTTAGAGTTGAGAATTATATCAATGGATTCTTATGATGAAACCGCAAAAAAAAAAAAATCTACAGCTGTATCAGTATATGATCAGTGTGATGTTGAAACTCTCCGAATACATTTCATATAAATGTATATTATTTTCCTTTTCCTTATTCTATTGATTCGACCTACTCATAATTTGATGAGCTTCTTAAACTGATTACTAAGCTTCAATCGAAAGTGAGAAATCCCTGTGGACAGGAGCTTTGGCGCTCTTGTTCAAACTTTGACAATTCATCTCCGAAATTATTGGTTTCTCACAGTTGGGAATGATATCAATGGAACTGCATTATAAAAGAAACTAAATTAAATATTTATGAAACAAATCTAATATAATCAGTCCAGAGAGAACTCAAACCAGAATACTTATATGTAGGAAATCTTAAATTGTGTTAGTAAGGAACCTGTACATGAGTTGGACATCCCGTTCTTAATCTTCCATAATTAGAGAATGACTCGTAAATTATGCTCGACTTCCTTGCATCATTCATTTTCGACTCACTTACCAAAAAATTCTGCCTATAAACTTGGCCAATCCAAATTGTTTACATGCTTGCATCAACCAAACTCTCCAGAAATACACTTTCAGTTTCGTTTGACATTGATGACGTTTATCTCTCAAACTGGACCAAGCGACAGCTACCGCAAACAGATAGAACACAGACATATATAATTCGCATTCTGTGAAAACATAGAAGTATGATTTATTATTGAAATTTCGAAAAATCATATTTCCGAAATGAATAGCTTGTTAGAGTTGAGAGTAATATCAGTGGATCCTAATGATGAAACGGCATCTTAAAAAAATTGAGTTCGAAATTTGTAATTCACAAATAATATTTTTTTTTCTTCCTCTCTTCTTCCTCTTTTCAATAGGACTGTATCCTGTGTCTTCTGCCTTTTTCCTGTTATTGATCTGTCTCCAAAACCATCCGGCCGATTCTGCCCAATAACGAACTTAACGGAGATATTTAGGTCCCAAACCTACTCTGAAAATTTCAACGGTCTAGCTCCTTCCGTCCGAGAGGTACCGCGTTAACGGACGGACGGCTGGACAGAATCCATTTCGACCACGGATTGTTGATCAGTGAGTCGAACCAAAACGATTGAGACCATTTTCAGCCAAAATTACGATAAATACAGACATTCGGGTGCAAATTGATAAGCACTCTGTTCCGAGGAACAAGATCGCGAAAAAAAATCTACAGCTGTGACAGTATACGATCAGTGTGTTATTAAAACAAATTTCATATAAATGTACATTATTTTCCTTTTCCTTATTCTCTTGTTTCGAACTAATCACAATTGGATGAGCTTCTAAAACTAATTAGTAAGCTTCAATCAGGAAGTCCATGGGCGTAATGAAGGACTACGACATAAAAATTGATACGTTCGAGATAAGGTACGTTACAGTGTGACCAACCACTAAAAGCAAGCTGGACCCCACAGCCATCCATCAGCGGAGATCTTGGATCTACTCCCATTTTATTAACATTATAAAAATAACTCAGATAATGAACGATCATTCATAAATAATTAATCGACTCATGTATTATTGATTCTGAACAATTAGTCTAGTCAACAAGTGCTTTTTAGGTCAAAATTTTTGCGTATTCTCCGAAAATTATGATAAGGCCGCTCGAAAAAATTGCAAGAGTTATAAACAATTAAGTGAAAAAAATTGGTTCAAGCACTGACGTGAAGTCAGAAGCTTTTGCGCGTATGTTCTATTGTCCATTCTTCTGTATTGGACACTCTTAATTCGAATTTACCATGGTAAATTCGAATTAAGTGTGCAATTTTTTTTTCGTGATTTTTTTGAAATTTTCTAGGGGTACGGTTCTTAAAATTTTTTTTTTCGTCATTTTTTTCAAAATTTCTAGGGGTACGGTTCTTACAAAATTTTAAACACGTCTTTATGTTGATTTTCTACTACTAGTTACCTAGCTTCAATTCGATCGAATATTTATTTTTCGAGTTTTCAAGGAAATAATATTCCAGGTGGGTATAACTCGGAAATCGTTAGACCGATTATGCCCAAAATCGAACTCAACTCTCCCTTTCGGATACGCAACCTACCCTGAAAATTGCAAGTCCCTATCTCCTTTCGTTCGAAAGTTATCGAGGCAACGGTCACCCATCTACTGAACTCGCACAAGAATGCTAGAATCTCCAACAATATTTAACCGATCGTATTAAAACTTGAAACTTGGCAGTAGAGTTAGGTTATGAAGGCTCTTGCAAAATTTCAGCAATTTCAAACGAATAGTTACTGATATATAGAATTTTTTTTTTATTTTCAATGATTTATTAAAAATTTTCTACAAATGCTATCCTCACCAAATTTTGCAAACATTTTCGCGCTGGCATTTTACAACTTATAACCATGTTTGAATTCAATCGGTTCAGTATTTTTCAAGTTAATGAGAAACAAAAAACCACCAAATTTCAGAAAATTTCAGATGACTATAACTCTAAAACCGTTTCGCCGATTATGCTCATAAACAAACTGAAATGTCGCGTTTTAGTGCACATCTTAACCTGATAATTTCAAGCCGCTATCCCTTTCCGTTCTCAAGTTATCGTGACAACAAAAATATTTTTTAATAATTTTTTTAAAATTTTCTAGCCATACGATTCGCACAAAATTTAACAAACGTGCTTAGGTTCATATTCTACAACTACCCACCAAGTTTCAATTCGATCGGATTTATATTGGTTGAAAACAAAATTATTACTCGGAAACCACTGGGCCGATTCTGCCCATTAACGAACTTGTCCGTCGTATTGGGATGCGCCACCTACCCTGAAAATTTCAAGTCGCTAGCTCGTTTCGTTCTCAAGTTATCGTGGCAACGGACGGCCGTCAAAAAATTCGAAAGTTACAGACATTTAGGCAAAACTATAACGCGATGTTCCCCAGAACATACGCGCAAAAAAAGAAGGGGGTTTGGTTTTTCGCGAATATCTCAAAAATTATCTGAGATAATAGAAATTTGAAAAAAGATTCAAGAAGAGGAAGATATTTCCTAAAAAAAGTCACAACTCCCGGAACTAGGACCAATATTTATAATTTTCCCAGAGGTTTGAAAATACTCCCGAAAACGGGTAATCCATCTTGCGTAAGCCTCACCTCCTTCAGACCTTTCATGAATAAATATTATTTAAACTAATTAAATATGAAAGTAAAAAATTTAAAAAATTCAGGCACCTGCAGGATAGATCAATGAACAATTATCCGTGGTACAAAAATGTTTATCGCGACTTTTCAATTAGTTATGCATTAGTTAATTAACATTTTTTTGAAGCGCGAACATTAACATTGCAAGTGCGATAATTGTTAAACTATTAATATGAGATTTTTTTCCTTTCGTGGGGCTATTTTCCAAAGGTCTTGGAATAGATATTTGTTGGAAAATTTGAAAAATTGTTAATTTTCGTTTTGTTATAAACAATTTACTTAAATGAACAATTATAAAGCTTCAATTTATAATATTACTATTTATCCGTTTTCTTATGATCAGAAACTACTTAAAAATGGTTTTTATAATTATTATCTCGTATTGTTTAAAAAATTGTTATAGACAATGCGTTGTTAATGAGATAATTCAATATTTTCTTTTGAAAACATAATTGAAACTCCATAATTTTTCACTTAAGTAAATTGTTGATAACGAAACGAAAATCAACAATTTTTCAAATCCTCCAACGGGAATCTATTCCAAGACCTTTGAAAAATAGCCTTACGAAAGGAAAAAATCTCAGATTAATAGCCTAATAATTATCGCATCTGCAATGTTTATATTCGTAATATATGTTAGAAAAAATTGTTAATTAACTAATGGATAACTAATTGAAAAATCAAGATAAATATTTCTGGACCACCCCTTATTGCTCATTAATCTTTCCTAGAGGCGCCTGAATTTTTTCCATTTTTTATTTCCATATTCATTAAGTTTAAATGATATTTATTCATCAAGGTACGAAGGTGGCGAGGCTTCCGCAAGCAGGATTACCTGTAGCGGGAGTATTTTCAACCCCCTGGGAAAATTATGAATACTGGTCCTAGTTCCGGGAGTTGAAACAATTTTTTATGGAATTTCCTCCTCTTCTTGAATCTTTTTTCGAATTTGAATTATCTCAGATAGTTGAGATATTGGCGAAAAAACAAACTCCCTTCTTTTTTTCCACTTAATTGTTTATAACTATTACATATTTTTGCGAGCGTCCTTAGAATTTTCTCAAAAACCATCTTGTTGACTAGACTATAAAACTGATTACTAAGCTTCAATCAGAAAGTCCATTGGCGTAATGACGGACTACGACATAAAAATTGATACATTCGAGATAAGGTACGTTACAGTGTGACCAACCACTAAAAGCAAGCTGGACCCCACAGCCATCCATCAGCCGTGATCTCGGATCTACTCCCATTTTATTAACATTATAAAAATAACTCAGATAATGAACGATCGATCATAAATAATTAATCGACTCATGCATTATTGATTCTGAACTATATGATAAAACACCGTGCTCGTTAACATTATAATATTCCGAGCTTGCTCTCGACCAAAATAGTCTTTCTTAATTGATGGCTTTTTGTTGTCAGAAATCATCAAAAGTCTCGTTAGGTCGCTTTTAATCTTGATCATATTCTCTCGGCTTCGGACCTGGAACAAACTGCATTATATTCCTTTTTAATAAGATATTTTCTTTTACCACGACTGGTATCTACCTATGTCACATACGCTTATGGTCTTTCCGTAGCGGTCAGGAATGTACAGACTGGTTGTTTTTCATGGGAATCGGAGATCAGTATGTCTAGATATTTACCATTCATTGTCAGTTATATTGGAATCGGGTTCATATTTTGGTTGATAATAATAAATAATAAAAATTCGAGAAAACCAATGACGTGAAGTCAATAGCTTATGAGCGTATATTCACAACTAACATATCTTCACGAAAACTGCATTAATAAGAGTATGAGTAAATGCAGCGTATACACTAGAAAAAAAATTGAAAATAAAATAATTCCAAAAATACAAAGCCAATCGAGCTGAAATTCGGTAATATCTTGTAAAATGGCGGCTTGAAGGTTTGTGCGGAATTTACGCGGAATCTGACAGATAGTCTCTGAAATATAAGATTCTTGAAGAAAAATATCAATTTTTTTTTAATTTTTATTTTTTTTTCTAGCTCTGTACGATCCTCAGGAAATTTTGCAGAAAATTGTAGGATGATATTCTGCAACTAATAACCAAGCTTCAATTCGATCAGATATGTATTTTTGAGTTATCGAGAAAATGATATAACATAGCAGATAACATAATAGTATAACATCCAAATTTCAGATTGGTATATCGAGAGACAACCAAACCTGTGAAATTAACAGACGAATTACACTGGGATGGGCGGCGTACGGAAAAATGAAGGACATCTTTAAAGGAAATATCCCAATTCGCTTAAAACGGAGAGCATTTAATCAATTCGTGTTACCAGTTTTGACATACGGAGCAGAAACCCTAACTTTAACAAAGAAAACCGCAGAAAAACTGAGGATAACGCAAAGGCGAATGGAAAGATCGTTGCTTGGCCTGACCCTTAGAGATCGGGTGAGAAATGAGGAGATACGACGGCGTACTGGAGTGGATGATATTGTGCAGCGGATCACTACACTGAAATGGAGGTGGGCTGGACACATTGCTAGAATTGTCGACAAGCGATGGACCAGGAAACTGTTGGAGTGGAGACCAAGAGCTGACAAGCGTAGCCGAGGCAGACCTCCCACTCGATGGACGGATGACTTGAAGAGGATAGCGACAAATTGGATTGCAACAGCCAGAGACAGAGAGAACTGGAGACGTTTAGAGGAGGCCTATGTCCAACAATGGACGTGAAGGGGCTGCATGATGATGATGATGATGATGATATCGAAAATTACAGACATTTGGGCGAAATAATAACACGCTGTTTCCCAGAACATGCGCGCAAAAATTAAATAAGCCAATAGTAGTTACCACACCACCCTGGAGGTACTACCGAGGTTTTACCATTTTGGTATGATGTAGATTTAATCCATAAAAACAACAAAAACTTTTTTCTAAGTGTTAAGGTACAGGATATATATGTATATTGTTATGAATTTTGAAAATGTATCCATGGAAACCAAAAAAACAATTGTTAGTAGTTAAAAATATCTTAAGTTAGATAGAAATGTCAGATTATTTCGAAGAGATTTCAACATATTTTCAAGAGAAAAAAACTTTGCATGTGTATCAAGAATCCTCGTACAAGTAGAGAATCTCTATTAAATAATTTATCAATCAATCAATTCAATAATTTATTAATCAAGTAGAATTCTTACCAGATTTCTATTACAAGTTGCGCCCAACGTGGGTCCTGAATAATTCGAATGGAAACCAGTAGTAGACCTTTGATTGGGGAGACAGGAGATGGAGAAGATAAGACACAAGGAATTAATAAGGGACAGGACATAATAAGAAAATTAGATTATTCAGAAATAATGCTACAAGAATTAAAGGATAACTCAGAAAGAATGCAACAATAAATAAAGGATAACTCAGAAGTAATTATACAAGAAAAGGAGAATAATTTAGAAATAATGGAAAATAAAATAGAAGAAAACTTAACACAAATGAAGGAGAATGCCGAAAGAATGGAAAAGTAAATGGAAGAGAATTACCGAAAGATGGACATAAGAATATAAGGAAACATATTAGGTATTTTGATTACAAGGATGAATAAAATAGAACTAGATGTAGATTTTAATAAGAGATTAGAAGAAAATACAAACACATATCAACTTATAAACTAGAGCTTGTTTGTTTAGAATTTGAAAGATCCATGGAAACCAAAAAATAATTGTCAGTATATATTAAGTTAGTCAGAAATGTAAGATTATTTTGAATAGATTTTAATATATTTAATTATTTACCAATCAAGAAGAATTCTAGCAAGATTTCTATAACAATATACATAAATAAAATTCTACTGTAAGTAGACACCACGGATATGAGCAAACTCTAATCTATGTGACAAATGTTTATTTTTCGAGAACATCTTGCTTAAATAGATGCTATTTGAAATTTTGTAAAGGAAATATCAATCCTGAAATAATGGTATATACTCCATTCACATTTATAAAGTCTCCAGGTTGGCCATGATTTTGGTCTATCACGTTTTTGTAACTAAAACTAAGGCAGGTTGGCACTCCTGAAATATCGACAATGTCAAAACAATTCTCTGAGACGTTGCCAATTTCTACCCTCAACAATCAACATAATCATTCTTACATATCCTCGGGTTTGGGTCGCATCGCACAGGTGGCTTATGCTTCCTTCGTGCCGATGCCATAGTTTACCTCCGAATTGGAGGTCCTAGAGCTGAAGGCACAAACTGGTTGCTCGCTCCTGTTGTGGTGTCGCCTGTTTTTCAGTTATCTTTCCACCTTTTCTTGGTTTCTTGGTTGCCCTGTCCTGAAGAAGCCAACTAGCAGAAACACGTGTCGGCAGGTACCAGCAGAATGATTATCTCTGCTCCTTTTGCGGAATTACCCGTTATACTTTTCCATTTTAAAAAACTTATCCGCGTTATCCTATTTTCAAATCAACATAATGTTTCATCTTAGACAAGATATTATCACAGATCATTATCTTCGCTTTGAAATTGAAAATGCTGAAAGCAGATTTGAAGAAGCAAAGACAAAGTATCAGGAAGTGCTATACAGAACTGAAACTGCAATAGAAAAACTTCATTCTGTCTTAGCACATGTTGAACTCTCGAATGAAATTACTTAGTTTCCTATCCTATCACTATATTTTATTAGGGTTTAACAGTGACTCGGGTTTCGTAGTTCAACTACATTTTGAAACTGGTGTATTTCAAGTTGTGCAACAAGGTATTTAAATGTCTTCTGTAGGCTTATTTCTTGAAGATTTATAAAAGTGGGGAATTCCATAAGTACGTCTGTTCGTTTAGAAGTTTTTAAGGCGGGGTTATTTAGGTACTCTTTTTTTTTCAAATGAACTATCACAAAGTAACGGACTGCTGTATCCATTATTTTTCATTGAAATTTCAACACTTCTTGATTTCCGTACAAGAAAATAGCATAACTGAATCTTCCAATCAGTTTATATACGTGAAATATTTCCATTGCGATCCAACAGAGGAAAACTTTTCTTCAACAGTCGCCAGGTCTTTGGAATTGTTGAATTCACATAATATCTTCTCAAATTCATAATTTTTCCCAAGAAAATTCACATTGTTAAAAATACGTAATTACTACGACTTCTATGTATAGAGAGTATTTTAATATACACGGTGAAACGTGTCAAAATTTCATGGCCAACCGGGAGACATTATAAAAGTGAATGGAGTATATATATTCCGAATTTCAAATCAATCAACACATGAAAATTTCCATACAATTCCATTCGTAACATACTAATTACTGCAACTGTTTTTAAATTTTCACCATATATCATTTACCTAAGCTTTTCAAAAGAACTATTTGTTAGTTTAGTAATGAAACATAAAATTCCTCTGACAATAAAGTACTCAGTTTCTCGTAAAACATAACATCCTATCAGTTCTATAATTAAGACCGTACCATAAGAAATATTATAGGTAGGTAGTAATAAATGCAAAGTCATAGAAGATAATCGAAAGTTTCAACCCTAATAGCTTAAGCCGCCAATCATCTACTTTGGCGTCCGATATTTAACGGAAATTTTGATTGAAATATAATTAAAAAGTGATCAAAAATCACTTGTTTTGTCTTATGCCAATGATGACGGGTGAAATCCCACGGAAGATGTATAGGCATAGGCCATACCATAAAGGAATCAGTAATGCATCATCCAATGATGACTTGATTAGAAACATCATTCTTCTCCATAACTTATTGCTAGGGTTTGTGTATTTCTGCACTCTTTTTGGTAATCGTCTAGTTTTTATAACTATAAATAAAAGAGGAAAGCTCTAATCTCAGAAATACATGCTGTGTGGAAAAGCCAAATGGAATAAATTCATTATCTTGGTTACTGAACATATTTTAAAAAAATCCTGAAAAACATCAAATTCACATTCTAAATTGTCATTCTTATGAGTACCCCCTTCGAAAGATAGGTACATCCCCCAATTTTCAAATAGGAAGTATGGTCTTGTTATACATCGTTTGAAAGGTGGCATCATCCTCTATTCAGAAATGTTATCACTTTCATATTTATTGCAAAATAGAAAAAAATTAAGTCATGCGATTACAGAAATTCATTATAATATTCTTCCGAATACTCCCAAATCTTATTACAATAAAAATAAACTTATTTGCCTTCAAGATGTCGTAGAAAGAAAATGAAAAAATGGGTTCAAGCCCTATGGACATGAGCTTTCTGGCGCTCTAGTTCAAACAGACAAATTATATCTCCGAAAGTATTGGTTTCTCAGAGTTGGGAATTATATCAATATATTCTTATGATAGAACTGCATCATAAAGGAAATTCAATTCAAATAATAGTCTGAGAATGAGAACTGCACCATGGAAGAAATCAAATTAAAATAGCTGAAATGAATTTGACTCTCACTTATAGAACAGGATGACATGTACGAGTATGAACACAGATCATATAATAAAGCTTAGATATAATAATTATAACATTCTGTGAAAACATAGAAGTACGATTCATTATTGAAATTTCGAAAAATCATATTTCCGAAAGTATTAGCTTGTTGGAGTTGAAAATTATATCAATGGATTTTTATTGTGAAACTGCATCTTAAATAAAAATTGTATTTGAAATTTGTTACTTAAAAAAATTTTTTTTTTTGGTTACTCCGAAACCATCTGGCCTATTTTGCCCAATAACGAACTTAACTGAGATATTCATCTCCCTAACTTACTCTGAAAATTTCAACTGCCAAGCTCATTCCGTTCGAGAGTTATTGTAAAAAAAAATGTTTTAAATTTTCAAAATTTTTTTTTGACACTTTGCGGTAACCTGGTCGATACAAAACTTCACATACGTATGAAGGTCATGATTCTACAATTTGATGCTAAATTTCAGATAGATCGAGTAATCGGTTTCGGTAATATTCATAAAAAATATTTTTACCAAAATTGGCCATAACTCCGAAACCGCTCGATGGATTTTGCCCATTAACGAACTCAACTGAGATATTTACGCTCCAAACCCACCTTGCAAATTTCAATCCTCTAACTCGTTTCGTTCGAGAGTGATCGTGCCTACGGCCGGCCGGCCGGACAGAATTTATTTCGACCTCGGATTCTTGATCAGTGAGTCGAACCAAATCGTTTGAGACCATTTTCAGCAAAAAATTCGAAAATTACAGACATTTGGGCAAATTGATAAGCACTCAGTTACGAGGAACTAGAGCGCCAAAAAAACCATAACATTGTGTTCTCCAGATGGTACGACGGCGTATTAGGGCCAATGTAAAAATAAAAAATCTGTCAATTGACAGATTAATTGTGGGTTTCACGAAGCTTCGATTAGCTAAATCGTGGATTTAATTCGATGGTTGCATCAAAAATGAACTGGGAATAGACATAGAATCACACTAATTTGGCATTTAAGAACTGACAAAGCTCCGTGAAACTCACCATTAATCTGTCAACTACACTAATTGACAGATTGAATGTGTCAATTGACAGATTAAAATCTGTCAATTGACACATTTAATCTGTCAATTAGTGTAATTGACAGATTTAAACTGTCAATGATTGACTCCTAAACCGTTTGGCCGATTAGGTCTCTTAGCGAACTCAAATGTTGCACAGGATGCGCAACCTACCCTGAAAATAAGAAGTCGCTAACTCTTTCCGTTCGAAAGTAATCGTGAGATGAATAATATCTTTTAATAATTTCTTCAAAATTTTCTAGTGTTAAGATCCTTATAAAATTACACAAACTTCAATAACAATATTCCAGATGCTTGTCAATAACTAAAAAAATACGAACCCGATTCCATTCGAACATGGTAATTAGTTCAAGAATACCGAATCAAAAATGTTCGCACAATGAATATCGTATTACCAGAAAATTAAAAAAAAAATATTGAGAAGAAATCTATGTACCAGAAAGTATTCGTGCGACTTCGCTTAAATTTTGCGAGAACCTTCAAAACTTGTCTCTAAAACCTAGTTGCAAGTTTGAACACGATCGTATCTCTATTGTTGGAGATCCGAGCAGACTTGGTTATTTTCTTTTCGTATATTATTAGATATTTAATGAATTTCAATTCCGAGAGAATACATATCGCTGGTCGGGAAAAAGTCTATCATAACTCAAAATATGCCACTTTTATGTTTTAATGACGTACCAACTCAAAATTGTGTGGAGAATCATGTGCAATAACAAATTAACTCGATTCGGCATTGCAGCCATCAAAGCGCATTATTGCAAACTATTGCAACTCCCCGTCTCTTCTCGCTGTCGGCATGAAGACTATCACATTTCAGTTATCGTTAATCTGTCACCAGAAGAATTATTGTTTATCTGGTTCAAGACTATTACAAGTCGAGGTTTTACTCTCCAAAATAATGGAAGGGAAATATTGCCAAGGCAATGAGAAATACAGGACAAATTTATGCATCACTCAAAACTACGAAAAATTCTGATGCTTCAAAGGACCACACTTTAGTGAAGAGGGAGGCCAAAACCATGAGACAGTCTAGGGATGTTGAAAAATGCCGTTTGAAGTACGGATGTGGGTTATGAGAAGAAAATCTACATACTCTATTCAAAGAGAATTCTGGGGAGTGGGGGATTTGCAGCAGTGAAGGATGTTCATAGTGACTTTTAGAAACAAGATGAATCCGAGATATAAATACGCTGTATTAGAAAACCGAACAAAATCGTATAGTATAAACAATGCTTTTTGCGCGTATGTTCTGGGGAACATCGCGTTATAGTTTTGCCCAAATGTCTGTAACTTTCGAATTTTTTGACGAAAATGGTCTCAAACGATTTAGTTCGACTTCCCAATGAAGAATTCGATGTCAAATTTGATTCTGTCCGGCCGTCCGGCCGTTGCCACGATAACTTGAGAACGAAACAACGGAACAACGGACAAGTTCGTTAATGGGCATAATCGGCCCAGTGGTTTCCGAGTATTAATTTTGTTTTTCATCAATATACATCCGATCGAATTGAAACTTGGTGAGTAGTTGTAGAGTATGAACTGAAGCACGTTTGTGAAATTTTGTGCGAATCGTACGGCTATAAAATTTTAAAAAAATTATTAAAAAATATTTTTGTTGTCACGATAACTTGAGAATGGAAAGAGATAGCGGCTTGAAATTTTCAGGTTAGGATGTGCACAAAAACGCGACATTTCAGTTATGTTTTATGAACATAATCGGCCAAAGGGTTTTAGAGTTATAGCCATCTGAAATTTGGTTGTTTTTTGTTCCTCATTAACTCGAAAAATACTAAACCGATTGAATTCAAACATTGTAATTAGTTGTAGAATGCCAACGCGAAATATCTTGCAAAATTTCGTGTGGATAGTATTTGTGAAAAATTTTAAAAAAATCATTGAAAATTGAAAAAAAAAATTCTATATATCAGTAACTATGAAATTGAAAAAAATTTTGCAAGAGCCTTCATAACCTAGCTCTACTGCCAAGATTCAAGTTTTAACACGATCGGTTGAATATTCTTGGAGATTCGAGCATTCTTGTGTGAGTTCAGTAGATGGGTGACCGTTGCCTCGATAACTTTCGAACGAAAGGAGATAGAGACTTGCAATTTTCAGGGTAGGTTGCGTATCCGAAAGGGAGAGTTGAGTTCGTTTTTGGGCATAATCGGTCAAACGGTTTCCCAGCTATACCCACCTGGAATATTATCTCCTTGATAATTCAAAAAATAAGATTCGATCGAATTGAAGCTTGGTAACTAGTAGTAGAAAATCAACATGAAGAAGTGTTCAAAATTTTGTAAGAACCGTATCCCTAGAAAATTTGAAAAACATGACGAAAAAAAATTTTTTGTAAAAACCATACCCCTAGAAAATTTCAAAAAAATCACGGAAAAAAAAATTGTTTCAAGCACTGACGTGAAGTCAGGAGCTTTTTCGCGTATGTTCTATTGTCTATTCTTCTGTATCGGACACCCTTAATCGAATTTACCATGGTAAATTATGTTGTCCATTCTCCTGTATTGGACATGGTACCATGGTAAATTCGATTAAGGGTGTCCAATACAGAAGAATGGACAATAGAACATACGCGTAAAAGCTTCTGACTTCACGTCAGTGCTTGAACCAATTTTTATTTTAAGTTTCCTGATACAGACAATAGAATCCGTGTAGGCAAATATTTTACATTGGGAATCAATTCCCAAGTGTGGGAACCAATTCGCAAGTGATTCAAAGCCCATTGAAAAAACAAAGTTCGTCAGTAATTTGTGAGTTTTCTCCATTTTTGGAAAATTTGTTTATTGAAAATTCAACTCAACATTTTTCAATTAACTTCCGGTTCCAAAAAGATCATATCTCGAGAAATGAATGTAAGGTTTTGGTGAATATTATCACATCTCAAAATTGGGGGTACAAAGGCTCCGAAATGGGGTTAAAAATGGGTTCAAGCCCTGTGGACAGGAGCTTTCTGGCGCTCTAGTTCAAACAGACAAATTATATCTCCAAAAGTATTGGATTCTCAGATTTGGGAATTATATCAATGTATTCATATGATAGAACTGCATCCTAAAGGAAATTCAATTCAAATAATAGTTAATTTATCAAGATTAAATGAGCAATCATGAGAATGAGAACTGCACCATGGAAGAAATCAAATTAAATCTGGCCAATTTTGCCCAATAACGAATTTAACCGAGATATTCATCTCCCTAAACTACTCTGAAAATTTCAACTACCTACCTCATTCCGTTCGAGAGTTATATCTATGTCTATGGATGAAAAGCAGTCTCACTACTCTCAGATCTCTTACTTCATGTTCAGTTCCGAAATGTAAGAATTTTCTGAGAAAAACTAATTTCGGAGCAAACAACTGAGATTTTTCTCACTTCGCTCACAATTCTTCGATTGATTAGACATCATTTGACATTATGACAATTCATAGAATAATATCATTCTGTGACAACGTTGATATACGATTTATTATTGAAATTTTGAAAAATCATATCTCCGTAAGCATTAGCTTGTTAGAGTTGAAAATGATATGAATGGATTCTTATGATAAAATTTCTTATTAAAAAAAATTTAATTTGGAATTTGTTTCGTAAAAAAAAAATTTTTTTTATGTTACTCCGAAACCATCTGTCCGATTTTGCCCAATAACGAACTTAGCCGAGATATTTATCCCCCAAACCTACTCTGAAAATTTCAACTCTCTAGCTCATTCCGTTCGAGAGTTATCGTGCCTACGGCCGGACAGAATGAATTTCGACCACGGATTCTTGATCAGTGAGTCGAACCAAATCGTTTAAGACCATTTTCATCAAAATATTCGAAAATTACAGACATTTGGGCAAATTGATAAGCACTCAGTTCCGAGGAACTAGAGCGCCAAAAAGGGAGTTATCAAGGCGATAGTGTGAAGTGAACATATCAATCATAGTTTCATGATATCCTGTTGATTATTTCAAAGCAGAAAGCTACTCATTTTAAAGGGTAAGTAATTAACATATTATCAAAACTTTAAACCGCTATCCTGAAAAATAACATTTTCTGAGTTATCATAGTCTTTTTCCCGACCAGCGAGTCTGAATTGAAAATTCTTTGATCTTAGACGATTCTCTCATTACCCAAGTCCTTAAAATGGTACAAAATGTGTTCATGTCTTATAAAAGCCGAGAAAACGGTGTATATCGATGGTAAATTCGAATAAGAGTGTCCAATAGAGGCGAATGGACAATAGAACATGCGCGCAAAAGCTTCTGACTTAACGTCAGTGGTTGAACTAATAAGTATAAGTATAAGTATGTATATGGACTCACACTATTTCATGGAACGCTAATTGACAGATTTAATCTGTCAATTAGTACAATAGTACAATTGACAGATTTAAATCTGTCAATTGACACATTTAATCTTTCAATAGTGTAATTGACAGATTAAATATGTCAATCTACAGATTTTTTAATTTTATTGGCCCTTATACGCCGTCGTAAGATGGTACCATGAAAACTACTTAAAACATTTTCTGTGGTATTGTTAGTTTCCTTAGAACGCCTTCGCAAATTGTTTTGTGGTGAGAAGTTGTAGTTTATTAATTGTCTAACTTGTGTTTGAATATCATTAACTTCAATTTTGAATAATGGTTCGATCAACGGAAATGGACAATGTAACAATTTTACAAATGATTTGTTTCAGAGAAAACACCCGAACACAAAAATAAGTAAGCCACCTTTTTCACGAGAAATTTCCTAATTTGCCGCCTATAACCCAAGAGACAATAAGTAAAATAGAGAAACAGTTTCGCGAGTTTGGGCATGTAAGGCAGATTAAAGAAGCAGCTGCTAATAAACTGTGTGAGGATGTGAAATTAGATGTGATGCTTGGCTTTGAATAAAATCCACATAAATCATGTAGATATGCCTCCACCACATCCAAAGTCAGCCGTATATCGATTCTAAACTTATTGAAACAAAATAAAATTAAACATTCTTGAACAAATGATGGACATGTTGGATAACAATATTATCCAATTAGTAGACGTTTTGTTTTCTGATGAGTGCACCTTTTCTCTCAACGGCCTCACGTCTCCTCAAGTCCTGACTGGATGAGAGAGGAACACACGCAATTCCTTCAAACGGTTAATGTTTGGGCAGGAAATGTTCGAAAACATATCATGGGCCCTTTTTTCAATGAGGTCAATCTGAATGGCGATAATTATTTAGCACTACTTAAAAATGATGTCGTTCCAACTTTGGCAAATTTATATCCTGATCAAGAAAATCCTCAAGTTCCACGAAATACGATATGGTTCCAACAGGATGGAGCCCCACCACATTACCAACGTAATATGCAGCTGTAACTCGACGCAATATTTCCAAATGAGTGGATAGAAAGGTGAAGAACGATCGAATGGCCAGCGCGATCCCCTGATCTTAACCCATAAGATATCTTGTTATGTGGACATATAAAAAGCATTGTGTATAAAACTAAACAGCTCGATTTGAATGATCTAAAAGATCGAATAAGGCTTGGGAATAGGTCGATCCCACCTGAGATGTTGTATAATGTTGAAAGAAAATTTTATTTGGGGTTAGGATGTTGCCAAAGCGTTCGTGGTGAACACTTTGAACATCTACTTCATTAACATTCATTATTTTTTTGCTAAATTTTATTTTACATTTCAGTTTTTGATTTTGATTGTACCCGCTAATCACTTGATTTTATTTTTTTCTAATTTGATTTATGCAATGAACATGAAAATGATAACATTTCTGAATGGAGAATGATGAGACCTTTCAAACGATATATCTCAAGCCCCTATTTGAAAAATTGGGGGTTGTACCTGTCTTTCGAAGGGGGTTGAAAGTAGGGTTCGCATTTTTACGAAGAAGAATGACAATTTTCAATTTGAATTTGATGTGTTTCGGGATTTTCCATAAATATGTACAGTAACCAAGATAATTAATTTATTCCACTTGTCTTTTCCACACTCTATACAAAACTGTATTATTTAAACGCCAGTGAGTGTTAAAGTATAGTACTCGGGGGTTAAAGTACTACTTCCCACCCTCACATACGGGAGCTCAGACATAAACATCTATGCATTACATACTCTTCGCACATAAATAACTATTTTAAAGGAAATGGAATTTGAACTAATATTCTTTCAAATAGTCTAGTCAACAAGTGCTTATTAGGTCAAAATTTTTGCATATTCTCCGAAAATTATGACTGAGGTGTCATTCGATTCGGAATGGCATGTAGATGGTTTTTCAGAAAATGCTAAGGCCTCTCGCAAAAATTGCAATAGTTATAAACAATTAAGTGAAATAAAAGGGGGTTTGTTTTTTCGCCAATATTTCAAAACCTATTTGAGATAATTCAAATTTAAAAAAAAATTCAAAAAGAGGGGGAAACCTAAGAAACGTCTTGACTATCAGAACTATAGGACCAATATTTATTAATTTCCCAGAGGCTTGAAAATACGCCCGAAAACGGGTACTCCGGCTTGCGCAAGCCTTGTTCCCTTCGAACCTTTCATGAATAAATTATTTAACCTCATTAAATATGGAAAAAAAAAATTGTAAAAATTCGGGCCCTGCAGGATAGATCGATGAACCATAATCTATAATCCAAAAATGTTTATCGCCATTTTTCAATTAGTCATCCGTTAGTTAATTCACAATTTTTTGTGGCACGGACATTAACATAGCAAGTGCGATAATTGTTAAACTATTAATCGGAGAATTTTTTCTATTCGTTGAGCGTTTTTCAAGGTATTTAGAATAGATACCCGTTGGAAAAATTAAAAAATTGTTAATTTTCGTTTTGTTATTAACAATTTACTTATTAAAAAATTATGATGCTTCATTAAACTTTTTATTATAATATCACTATTAGTCCTTTTTCTTA
The DNA here is from genome assembly GCA_937662695.2 of Halyzia sedecimguttata. Lineage (NCBI taxonomy): Eukaryota > Metazoa > Arthropoda > Insecta > Coleoptera > Coccinellidae > Halyzia > Halyzia sedecimguttata. Next base: position 77,082,774 of record OW569414.2, read on the forward strand.
TAATCAGAGGCTACTTCAAATGAAATTATCTCATAAACAACGCATTTGTTTATAACAATTATTTAAACAATGAGAGATTTTAAAAAATCATATTTAAGTAGTTTCTGATCACAAGAAAACGGATCTATAGTAATATTACAAAAAAAAGTTTTTTCAATGTTTAATGAAGCTTTATAATTTTTCACTTAAGTAAATTGTTGATAAAAATTAACAATTTTTTCATTTTTCCTACAGGAATCTATTCTAAAAACTTTGAAAAATAGCTCCACGAGAGGAAAAAATTTTCAGTTTAATAGTTTAACAATGATCACATTTGCAATGTTAATGCTCGTGCTAAGAAAAATTGTTAATTAACTAATGGATAACTAATTGAAAAATCGCTATAAAACTACGGATTATTGTTCATTGATCTATCTTGGAAGCGCCCGAATTTTTAAAATTTTTTATTTCCATATTTAATATGTTTAAATGATATTTATTCTTAAAAGGTCCGAAGTGGGCGAGGCTTGCGCAAGTCTCGCCCACTTCGGACCTTTTAAGAATAAATATCATTTAAACATATTAAATATGGAAATAAAAAATTTTAAAAATTCGGGCGCTTCCAAGATAGATCAATGAACAATAATCCGTAGTTTTATAGCGATTTTTCAATTAGTTATCCATTAGTTAATTAACAATTTTTCTTAGCACGAGCATTAACATTGCAAATGTGATCATTGTTAAACTATTAAACTGAAAATTTTTTCCTCTCGTGGAGCTATTTTTCAAAGTTTTTAGAATAGATTCCTGTAGGAAAAATGAAAAAATTGTTAATTTTTATCAACAATTTACTTAAGTGAAAAATTATAAAGCTTCATTAAACATTGAAAAAACTTTTTTTTGTAATATTACTATAGATCCGTTTTCTTGTGATCAGAAACTACTTAAATATGATTTTTTAAAATCTCTCATTGTTTAAATAATTGTTATAAACAAATGCGTTGTTTATGAGATAATTTCATTTGAAGTAGCCTCTGATTATAAGAAAAAGGACTAATAGTGATATTATAATAAAAAGTTTAATGAAGCATCATAATTTTTTAATAAGTAAATTGTTAATAACAAAACGAAAATTAACAATTTTTTAATTTTTCCAACGGGTATCTATTCTAAATACCTTGAAAAACGCTCAACGAATAGAAAAAATTCTCCGATTAATAGTTTAACAATTATCGCACTTGCTATGTTAATGTCCGTGCCACAAAAAATTGTTAATTAACTAACGGATGACTAATTGAAAAATGGCGATAAACATTTTTGGATTATAGATTATGGTTCATCGATCTATCCTGCAGGGCCCGAATTTTTACAATTTTTTTTTTCCATATTTAATGAGGTTAAATAATTTATTCATGAAAGGTTCGAAGGGAACAAGGCTTGCGCAAGCCGGAGTACCCGTTTTCGGGCGTATTTTCAAGCCTCTGGGAAATTAATAAATATTGGTCCTATAGTTCTGATAGTCAAGACGTTTCTTAGGTTTCCCCCTCTTTTTGAATTTTTTTTTAAATTTGAATTATCTCAAATAGGTTTTGAAATATTGGCGAAAAAACAAACCCCCTTTTATTTCACTTAATTGTTTATAACTATTGCAATTTTTGCGAGAGGCCTTAGCATTTTCTGAAAAACCATCTACATGCCATTCCGAATCGAATGACACCTCAGTCATAATTTTCGGAGAATATGCAAAAATTTTGACCTAATAAGCACTTGTTGACTAGACTATTTGAAAGAATATTAGTTCAAATTCCATTTCCTTTAAAATAGTTATTTATGTGCGAAGAGTATGTAATGCATAGATGTTTATGTCTGAGCTCCCGTATGTGAGGGTGGGAAGTAGTACTTTAACCCCCGAGTACTATACTTTAACACTCACTGGCGTTTAAATAATACAGTTTTGTATAGAGTGTGGAAAAGACAAGTGGAATAAATTAATTATCTTGGTTACTGTACATATTTATGGAAAATCCCGAAACACATCAAATTCAAATTGAAAATTGTCATTCTTCTTCGTAAAAATGCGAACCCTACTTTCAACCCCCTTCGAAAGACAGGTACAACCCCCAATTTTTCAAATAGGGGCTTGAGATATATCGTTTGAAAGGTCTCATCATTCTCCATTCAGAAATGTTATCATTTTCATGTTCATTGCATAAATCAAATTAGAAAAAAATAAAATCAAGTGATTAGCGGGTACAATCAAAATCAAAAACTGAAATGTAAAATAAAATTCAGCAAAAAAATAATGAATGTTAATGAAGTAGATGTTCAAACTGTTCACCACGAACGCTTTGGCAACATCCTAACCCCAAATAAAATTTTCTTTCAACATTATACAACATCTCAGGTGGGATCGACCTATTCCCAAGCCTTATTCGATCTTTTAGATCATTCAAATCGAGCTGTTTAGTTTTATACACAATGCTTTTTATATGTCCACATAACAAGATATCTTATGGGTTAAGATCAGGGGATCGCGCTGGCCATTCGATCGTTCTTCACCTTTCTATCCACTCAGTTGGAAATATTGCGTCGAGTTACAGCTGCATATTACGTTGGTAATGTGGTGGGGCTCCATCCTGTTGGAACCATATCGTATTTCGTGGAACTTGAGGATTTTCTTGATCAGGATATAAATTTGCCAAAGTTGGAACGACATCATTTTTAAGTAGTGCTAAATAATTATCGCCATTCAGATTGACGTCATTGAAAAAAGGGCCCATGATATGTTTTCGAACATTTCCTGCCCAAACATTAACCGTTTGAAGGAATTGCGTGTGTTCCTCTCTCATCCAGTCAGGACTTGAGGAGACGTGAGGCCGTTGAGAGAAAAGGTGCACTCATCAGAAAACAAAACGTCTACTAATTGGATAATATTGTTATCCAACATGTCCATCATTTGTTCAAGAATGTTTAATTTTATTTTGTTTCAATAAGTTTAGAATCGATATACGGCTGACTTTGGATGTGGTGGAGGCATATCTACATGATTTATGTGGATTTTATTCAAAGCCAAGCATCACATCTAATTTCACATCCTCACACAGTTTATTAGCAGCTGCTTCTTTAATCTGCCTTACATGCCCAAACTCGCGAAACTGTTTCTCTATTTTACTTATTGTCTCTTGGGTCAGAGTACCCGTCTTCGGACGTATTTTCAACCCTCTGGGAAAATTATAAATATTGGTCGTAAAGGGCCAGCAGTCAAAAATTTTTGCCAGAAAATTTCCTCTTCTTTTCGAATCTTTTTTCAAATTTGAATTATCTCGCATAGTTTTTCAGATATTGGCAAAAAATCAAACCCTCTTTTTGGGCGCATGTTCTAGGGGAACATCGTCCTATCATTTCGTCCAAATGTCTGTAATTTTCGAATTTCGAGCTGAAAATTGGCTAATAGACTAATTCGGACTCCCTGATCACGAATCCGGTGTCAGATTTTTGGGTGCCGTACGGCCGGCCGGCCGTACTTCCGGCCGTAGGCACGATAACAGGAGCACCGAAGGTCCTATCGACTTCAAACTTTCAGGGTAGGTTTCTGATCAAAATGCAACGGTTAAGTTCGTTAACGGGCAAAATCGGCCGGACGGTTTAGGAGTTATAGACATTTAAAATTTTGAGGTTATTTCCCTGATATTTCAGGAACTAAAGAAGATGTTGAATCGAAACTTGGTAGTCAGTTCGAGGATATAAACGCGCAACTTTTGGCAAAATTCTGTTATGATCGAAATGTTGGTAATTTTTAAAAAAATATTTCTTTTAATTTTTTCGAAAAAAAAATTTTTTTTTCGTGAACTATTCATCAGATTGCAACAAAAATTTGTACTAACGTCAATTGTAGTATTTTGCAACATTGTGCAAAATTTTGGCTCTATACGATTTCAATTTCTGGAGATATAAGACAAAATGTGTCAAATTTCCTGGGTCTCTCTCAGTATTTTCATCGATTATTCTATGAACTCTTTGAATTCCACCGAAAACAAATTCAAAGACATAAACATAAAGAATCAAGTCATAGTTTAGACGTCGAAAGAAGGACGATGTTGATCGACTTGAAAAGGTACCTATTTCAAGAAATGCAATAATGAAATACTTAATTTATGGATATAATATTATCTAAGTATTGTTGGGATCGGGCAGTTGGAAAATTTTTTAATAAAAAAATTTGTACCGACGTTAAATCAAGCATTCTACACGAGTGTGCAAAATTTCAGTTCGATACGATCTCAATTCCAGAAGATATTGCTTAAAATTCACATTCCAGCGTGTTTTGACGTTCTATGGTCACAGAAAATCGTCACAAAAATCTATTTACCTCATTTGACGGCTGTTTGTCAAATCAATTAATTCCAATAATTGATGTCAGATTTCCTACATACCAAGTTCAAACACATTTTATTATATGGAAAACACTTATTATGATCACGTTCTACAGGAATTGATACTAAATAGAAGCTAGATGAAGATTATTGTAATGGAAAATTTGTGTTCCAGAATAATATTAAGGTATTCAACATGATACTGCTTTTTTTCTTTACTGGTCAGTACGGGCCACAAGGAAGATGAACATGCGCCCAATAGCTCCTGTCCACAGGGCTTGAACCAATTTTTTATTCACTTAATTGATTATAACTATTCCAATTTTTGCTAGCGGCCTTAGAATTTTTTCAAAAACTATCTACATGCCATTCCGAATCGATTGACACCTCAATCATACATAATTTTTGGAGAATAATAAAAAATTTTGACCTAAAAGCACTTGTTGGTTAGACTAAAAGTCATGGTTCAGGTCTTAAATTTTCAGTCGTTTGATTGTTTCCTCCATTCGATCCTTTCGCAAAACCCGCAGAGGAAGATTAACTCCCCCTTTCAGAAAGGAACTGACTACGGGTCGAGCACGCTAATAGGTTATCCAGAGGACAGTCGTCTTTTCCAAACTCCCATATATCTAGAGGGAATAATACCCTGTCCATTGATAGATATGTGACGTCAGCAAGTTGGTGGTCTAACATTTAAATATAATATATCGAATGGGCTTCTTTTCAAACGAGTTTTTTCGAATTCCCTTATGGTACGGCAGGACATGTAGACAATATTTAAATCAGAGATTAAGCGTTCCGCAGTAGCTTCCAACTTGGATATTTAGATGTATTTATCTCTCATTGTTTTTGTCGGCAAATATCCTCTATTCTTGGGGTTTTTGTTTCCATTAATTGCCATTAACATGCACGGGGCCTTTGTCTGGAGCGGAACCGAACAAACGTTGGTAAAAAAGTGATCTATCTCTTTGGGAAATAAAGGCAGTATGGGATCTTTTTTATCCTTTTTCTGCTGGGTACCGCATGTTGGTGAAACCCTCTGATTTCAGATAGTTTCGTTTCATTCATTTTGTTCGTCGTCTTCCACATAAAGCTTAGGGGTTTAGGCTTGGGAAATTGTTGGAATTGATTAGCTCTTTCGATATAAATGTCTCCTTGGGATTCTATTCAAAGGTCATCCACGCATTTTTGAATGATGTGTTTATGCATTATTTAACTTTGTATAATTCATCCTAACTAATACAGAGTCTTTATAAATATTTGTAACATCGCAGTTGGCTTTGAATAATTCTTTGCGCTCTCTTCGCTAAGGATCCTGACTATTTTACAGGCCTTTGCAATTGTCAGCCTTGATAATTGTTTTGTCAGAAAATGAATTATGTGGACGAAAGACTCCAGATAAACACTTGAAATTTTATAGTTAAGCTTTGTTAGGAGATATGAATTCTTGGAAAAAAATTTCAGATTCATTCATTAGATTACCATTGAAATCTACATTGTTTTCATGGGTCACATAATATTGTCAGAAAATTCGTGTGAAATCTGAAAACACCTTTCAAATTTCCTCAAATAGGACTTCATTCCAATTCTAAGAACTTGTAGATTTTTGCATGAAAATTCCTAATTTTCTAGCTTCTATCAGAAAACATACCAATGCTTCTCCTTCATCCATTAAAAATTCAATTGAACAAACAGGGTGTTTATATTTCAATGTCAAAGTTAGTCATGATGAAAACCTTCATAATCTACATCATTAAAATGATCCAATTCTAAATCTTCTGAAACATAATCCCCAATATTTATATATAAATTATTCAATATGCAACAAGTCAATATTATTTTTGGTATCAAGACAGTCTTGTATACTGTGTGACCCAGTATACATGTTCCAATTGATTATCTCAGCCATTTCAAAAGATAAGAATTTGAAAATTTCATGAGTTTCAATTCGTTCAAGGTACCTTCAACTGAGAAAAATAAAAATTGAAAATCACTTATGGTTTGACTACAAGCGACTCTGACATTTTTATCTCAAATAACACCCTATATATTTTTGTTAATTTTTTTATTTTACTCAAAATTACCTTTCCAACGATGTATCACACTTTGTATTTTAGATTTGATTCGAGGGAGAAAACGTCAATTGAAATTTCAAATTGAAAGAATTGCAGTATAGGCTACGATATTTTGTGTAATCTTGATTTTGACTTATAATCCGTGTGTGCCGATCCATCTATCTTCAAATGGACCTATAAGATGGCCTGACAGATGTCCAGATTTAACACCGTTAGACTTCTTCCGTTGGGGATATTCAAAAGACCAGACTCCTCCTATTGATTTGGAAGATCTAAATTACAAAATAAGGAATGCATATAGAGCTCCTAATGCTGAGGTGTTGAGAAGTATTACTTCGCGTGAACTAGTCCACTGAGCTGAAAGATGTGTAGAAACAGATGGTCAACATTTCGAACATATGGTTTAGTTTTGATAGGTATTTTTTGCCCCCTTTTTTGTGATTTTTTGTTTCTTTTACTATTCATTCTTTGTTTATCGTTCGGTAAAATACATAGTTGATTTGAACTTGAGGAAGGTTTATTTTATTGATCTCGATTGTTGAAGTCAAAATCAAGATTACAAAAAATATCGTAGCCTACTGCAATTCTTTCAATTTGAAATATCAAATCTAAAATACAAAGTGTAATACATCGTTGGAAAGGTAATTTTGAATAGAATTAAAAAAATTGCAAATAATATATAGGGTGCTATTTGAGATAAAAAAGTCAGAGTCGCTTCCGGTCATACCGAAAGTGCCTTTCATTTTTTGTTTTTCTCACTTGAACGAATTAAAAATCATAAAATTTTCAAATTTTATCTTTTGAAATGGCTGAGATAATCCATTGGAATATGTATACTGGGACACCCGGCATATTCACAAATTCAAGATTCAGAACCTTGTTTTCGAACACAAAATATTTTCAAAGTACGAATTATATAAACAAACTAGGACAGAAATGAATATGACGCCTCTTATAGGTAGATAAGATGAATTGAATAAACAGTGATCACAGATAGAACACAGACAGATATAATTCGCTTTCTGTGAAAACATAGAAGTACAATTTATTATTGAATTTTGAAAACTCATATCTCCGAAAGTATTAGCTTGTTAGAGCTAAAAACGACATGAATGGATTCTTATGATGGAACTTCATCTTAAAAAAAATTGAATTTGAAATTTGTAATATAAACAAAAATTTGATTCTCTGAATCCATCAGGCCGATAAAGCCCAATAACCAATATAACCGACATTTTTAGCTCCCAAACCTGCTCTGAAAATCTAAACTGTCTAGCTTATTCCGTTCGAGAGTTATCGTTTTAATGGCCAGCCGGACGGCCGGGCAGAATCGATTTTGACCACGGATTCTAGATCAATGAGTCGAACCAAATCGTTTAAGACCATTTTCATCCAAACATTCGAAAGTCACAGACATTTGGGCAAATTGAATAGCACTCTGTTCCGAAAAACAAAAGCACCCAAAATAAAAAACGTATCTACTCAGGTTCAGTCTCTATTATATGTTTTTTTTCTCTATCAGAACCTATTGATTTCATTTGAATGTTAATTAAGTTAAAAAGTAAATAATTTTACTTTAGGAAAAAGTAAAAAGAAAATTTCAAGTGCCAATAATTACCAATTATTAGAATTGTATCGATTTTACTTTAAGCAATCTCTTGAAATCAGAGATGTCGCAATTATCAATCCTACAGCCTTACAGCATGTGAAAAATGTTCCACTTTGCCTTACAAAGGACCTGAATTTTCAAAATATTTTACGGTGTTTTATGAATATCAAAATTGTTGTAATAACTGAATAAACCACAATAAGGGAAGGGTAATTTTTTTAAATATTTTTCCCTCGATCAGAATAGCATTCGGAATCAATTTTAGTAGAAAACAAAATTTTTATGAAAGATAAAATTAACTTGAGAAAGAAATGGTTAATTATTAACAATAGTAACATTGATTATATAAATTGTTGGAAGTGGGAACTTTCACTTGAAAGACATTCCTCCGACAGAATTTTATTCCGGGAAAACTAGATTTATGTGTTAAAAAACTATTAGTTGTTATTGCGATATCGAGTAATTTAATTTTTTTCTTCAAACACAGACTCCTCTGATTATACTGTATGTATTTATAGAATGAACAGGCACTGTTATTATGAAATCCTATTTCCTTGTTTTAAATGTTCACTTTTTGCGATTGTAGTGTTTCGGTAAATGAAGATTATTATGATGATTAGTATGTCTTGAACTTTCATCGTATAGTACACAGAAATACAGGAAAGCCGTTGTTTCCATTCTTCAATATTTCTCTATTGGAATGCCAAAACCACATAAATGGTGAATGAATTGCCAGGTATAAATATATTGAGTAAATTACAAAATTCCTACATGCATACCCGAGGAAAACTTTAGTACCCACATCCGTTAATTATAAATTTTAATTGGAGTAATTCCCTGCCTTTTAAGTCATTGTCATTCGAGTAATTACTCAATATGAAGATGAAACTAGTTTCAGAACGAATGACATTCTGAAAGATGCATTTATCTGAATTGCGGAGATGGAATTTTTCATGTATGTATGTGTATATCCTATAATAACAATTTGTTGATGAATACTGAGGTCGTCCTTAGTTGGAATAAAATGATAAATGGAATAAAATTAAATTTATTTTCGGAGATATACACGGTTGATATTGATAAGGGCATATTTCAGTTTCGTATTGGGTTCTTACGTAGAACATTGGCTAGTATTTATGGAAAATCCCGAAACTCTCAAATTCAAATTTCAGAAATGTTATCACTGATATGTTTATTGCAAAATTCAAAATAGAAAAAAAAAATCTTAAAAAGTGGGAAAGTCCTGTGGACAGGAGCTTTGGCGCTCTTGTTCGAACTTTGACAAATCATATCTCCCGCGTCTCTGGGAACGATATAAATGAATTCTTACGATAGAACTGCATCATGAAAGAAATTAAATTCAAGCAGATCGATTCTACCCAATAACGAACTTAACCTAGATATTCATTCCTCAAATCTACTCTGAAAATTATATTATATCATTTAAAACTTAGCCAATATTGCAGATTCGTTTTTACTGGAGATACTCTGAACTCAATTTGATTACGTATCTTACCAAAGTATATATTTCCATCATCATATAGATTATCCAAGGGCATTATATTATCACCTTAAAAGTATAATATCATATCATTTTCATAATTCTACGATAGCTCACGTTATTTCATTGGTCATTTTGCATGCAATCATACTTTATTTTCTAGAACAGGAGGTGTATTTTATATCATGAGTACCTAACGAATGTTGAATAGAACTAGAAAATAAATATGACATCTATCATAGGAAAATAAGATGACATGTAAGAACACAGATCATATAATAATTCATATATAGAATAATTAAGTACAGCATTCTGTGGAAACAGAATTACGATTAATTATTGAAATTTTGTAAACATCTTATCTCTGAAAGTGTTAGCTTGTTTAAGTTGAAAATAATATCAATGGATTCTCATAGTATAGTATAGTAGTATAGTATAGTATATGGATTATACTGATCCTTCCTAGGTCTTCCCCAAGGAGACCCCTCATAAGCTCTCGAAGAGCTTGAGCGAGTAAGGAGAACCAGTTCGTGTTCTGTGTAGGCTTTGTTACTGTGCCCTTACGCCACCTTAGGCACAGCACTGTTAATTTTTGACCCAAAAGTGAATGGTGGCGATTACCGTGACTAGAAAATTTCTTTCCTAGCCTCGGAATTGAACTTGGGGCTTCCGCTCCCAAGTCAATTGCTCTACCACTGAGCCAACCACACTAGTGAAATTGCACCTTAAAAAAAATTAATTTGAAATTTGTAGTGAAAAAAAATATTATTTTTTTCGTTACTTCTGAACCATTAGACCGATTTTACCCAATAACGTACTCAACCGAGATAACGATCTCCTAAACCTACTCTGAGTTATCGTGTTAACGGAGGGCAGGTCGAACCGGGCGGTCAGAATCGATATGAACACGGATTCTTGATCAGTGATTCGAACCAAATTGTTTAAGACCATTTTCATCCAAAATTCGAAAATTCCAGACATTTGGGCAAATTGATAAGCACTCTGTTCCGAGGAACAAGAGCGCCAATTAAATCTTGTGATTACCGAAATTCATTATAATATTCCCTAGAATATTCCCAATTCTTATTACAATAATACTGAACTTATTTGCCTTCAAGATGTGATAGAAAGAAAATGAAAAAAAAAAAAAAATACCATAACATTGTGTTTTCAAGATGGAACCATGAAAACTACATAAAACATGTGGCAATGTTAGTTTCATTAGAACGCCTTTGCAAATTGTTTTGTGCTGATAAGTTGTAGTTTATAAATTGTCTGATTTGTGTTTGAATTTCGTCAACTTCAATTTCGAATAATGGCTCGATTAACAAAAGGGCACAAAATAGCAGTTTTACAAATGATTGGTTACGTAAATAACACCCGAACCCAAAAGGAAATAAGTCGTATTTTTCATGAGAAATTTTCGAATTTGCCGCCTCTAACCCAAGGGACAATCAGTAAAAGAGAGAAGCAGTTTCGCGAGTTCGACCATGTAAGGCAGATTAAAAAATGGGCTCAAGCCCTGTGGACAGGAGCTTTCTGGCGCTCTAATTCAAACAGACAAATTATATCTCCGAAAGTATTGGTTTCTCAGAGTTGGGAATTATATCAATGTATTCTTATGATAGAACTGCATCATAAAGGAAATTCAAAGCAATCTGAGAATGAGAACTGCACCATGGAAGAAATCAAATTAAAATAGCTGAAATGAATTTGTCTCTCTCTTATAGAACAGGATGACAAGTACGAGTACGAACACAGATCATATAATAAAGCTTAGATAAAATAACATTCTGTGAAATCATAGAAGTACGATTCATTATTGAAATTTCGAAAAATCATATCTCCGAAAGTATAAGCTTGTTGGAGTTAAAAACAGACAAATTATATCTCCGACAGTATTGGTTTCTGTAGTTGAGAATTATATCAATGGATTCTTATGAAAGAACTTCATCTTAGCACAAATTGAATTCAAACATCATAGAAGAATTTAAATATAACAAGATTGTCAAAAATTAACAATCCAAAACCAATAGACGAATTCTACCCAACAACGAACTCATCCGAGATATTCATTCCTCAATTCTATGATTAACGATAATATATATATTAGGGTGATTAAAAAAAAAAGAATATTTTTTTTTTCGTTTGGTACTCTGAAAAATAGGTTCCTAGACACCTCTGAGAAAGCCTTTTCAAGCATGAGTTCTTAATTGTAACGGGAAGGTCCTCCTTCTTACAGTTTTCTATTTTTTCTTATTATCAGATAGAAAAATGTATATCTCGCTTCCAACTACTTGAAAAAATATCTTGTTCCTTAGATTCTGTAGGAAATTGAATGCTCTACAAAAAAGGTCTCTTACGATTTTTTCGTAAACCCAACCGTTTGAAAGATATTAACGGTTAAAGTTTGATTATTTTTGGGAAAATTTTTTATTTCTTATGAATTTTATAACTCAATGAAAAAAAATCATTATGAATGATGAAACTCATAGTTTTGTAGAAAATTTACTGCTCTTTAAAAATGGTCTCATATGATTTTTCGATCAAGTTGAGCGTTTACGAGATATTCATCGTCAAACATCAATGCATATCAATTTTTCTAGTTTTTGATCAACAATTCGAAAAATTTCAATTTATTCTGTGAGTTTCAAGGAAATTTAGATAAATTTGAGTTTCTATGAATAGAAATATGTTATGAACTATTTTTTTAATTATTTTTTTTAGTCTTGGGCATGTTTGATTGCATTAAAACAAAAAATTAGTGCATTTTTTTAAATATATAATTCAATTTAGTGTGTTTCACATGTGTTTCACTTTTTTTTTATTTATTTGGTTATCAACTGCCATATAATTTTCAATATTTTCAACATAACGGTACACTTTTACTGTAAATAATTTCCTCTATTGCAGCTTGGGTATTTTTCTCGATGTTCTTTGATAACTTGCAACAAGTATTGGAATTGCTCTTCATTTTTTGTCAAGCATTGATTATACTCACTAACTAATGCAACAGCTCGTTCTGCTGAATCATTAACAACTTTCAATTGGTTAAAGTATTCTTTATTTTCAATGTAACTGTCATTAGTAGGCATCTATAGGAGTTGCTTTTATAATAAAAACTCAAATTTGTCTAAATTTCCTTGAAACTCACAGAATAAATTGAAATTCTTCGAATTATTGATCAAAAACTAGAAAAATTGATATGCATTGATGTTTGACGATGAATATCTCGTAAACGCTCAACTTGATCGAAAAATCATAAGAGACCATTTTTATAGAGCAGTAAATTTCCTACAAAACTATGAGTTTCATCATTCATAATGATTTTTTTTCATTGAGTTATAAAATTCATAAGAAATAAAAAATGTTCCCAAAAATAATCAAACTTTAACCGTTAATATCTTTTAAACGGTTGGGTTTACGTAAAAATCGTAAGAGACTTTTTTTGTAGAGCATTCAATTTCCTACAAAATCTAAGGAACAAGATATTTTTTCAAGTAGTTGGAAGCGAGATATACATTTTTCTATCTGATAATAAGAAAAAATAGAAAACTGTAAGAAGGAGGACCTTCCCGTTACAATTAAGAACTCATGCTTGGAGAGGCTTTCTTAGAGGTGTCTAGGAACCTATTTTTCAGAGTACCAAACGAAAAAAAAAATATTCTTTTTTTTTGAATCACCCTAATATATATCTTTCCTCAAATCCACTCCAATACACCAATATTCCAGTTTTGTTTTTAGTGGAGATATTATGAACTCAATATTATTAACTTACCATTACCATTCCCATCATCATATGGATTGACCATCGGCATGAAAATATCAATTCTCATATTTCTACGATTGTTGGAATGAATGAATTAGACAACGTCATGTCGCAGGAAAATAAGTTGACATTATAACCCACAGAATAATTATATCATTCTGTGAAAACATAGAAATACGATTTATATTGAAATTTTGAAAAATCATATCTCCGAAAGTATTAGCTTGTTGGAGTTAAAAATGATATCAATGGATTCTTATGGTAAAACTGCATATTGAAAAAAATTTAATTTGGAATTTGTTATGTAAAAAAAATTTTTTTTTGTTACTTAGAAACCATCTGTCCGATTTCGCCCAATAACTAACTTAGCCGAGATATTTATCTCCCAAACCTACTCTGAAAATTTCAACTGTCTAGCTTATTCCGTTCGAGAGTAATCGTGCCTACGGACATATTGAATTTTGGCCACGGATTCTTGATCAGTGAGTCGAACCAAATCGTTTAAGACCATTTTCATCGAAAAATTCGAAAATTACAGACATTTGGGCAAATTGATAAGTACTCAATTCCGAGGAACTAGAGCGCCAAAAAGCAGCTGCTATACACTGTGTGGGGGTGTAGAGATGCATCTACAACATCCAATCTCAGCCATACATCGATTTTAAACATATTAAAACAATTATTGAACGGTTTTTTTCTGGGTTTTCTCTCCCAAACTCTGAAAAATATCTATATAATAAAAATTAATTATTTTGTGATTTGATTCTGCGTAAGAAACACAGGATATTTGTCAGAAGCAATCAATTGAACAATGTTACCTAACAAACAACAACGAAACAACATCAACGAAGAAACAACTATATCGTAACGTTTCGGAGTCTATATTAGACTCCTTCATCAGACGCTCAATGGAAATCATTAGAATTATTTTGTTGATAGTTATTTTGTGAAATTCTGGAATTTCACAAAAAAAAAAATATATAGTTGTTTCTTCGTTGATGTTCTTTCGTTGTTGTTTGTTAGGCAACATTGTTCAATTGATTGCTTCTGACAAATATGCTGTGTTTCTTACGCAGAAGCAAATCACAAAATAATTAATTTTTATTATATAGATATTTTTCAGAGTTTGGGAGAGAAAACCCAGAAAAAAACCGTTCAATAATGAGTATACCACCCACAGTATCCTTTAATGATTATATTAAAACAAAATAAAAAAAAAATTGTTAATAAATGATGGACATGTTGCATAACAATATTATCCAATTAGTAGACGTTTTGTTTTCTGATGAGTGCACTTTTTCTCTCAATGGCCATGCTAATCGTCAAAATTGCCGCTACTGCTCTACTGGTCCGAAAATCCTGACTGGATGAGAGAGGACACACGCAATTCCCTCAAAAGATTAATGTTTGGACAGGAAATGTTCGAAACCATATCATAGGCCCCTTTATCATTGAGGGCAATTTGAATAGCGATACATATCTAGCACTACTTCAAAATAATGCTGTTCAAACTTTGCCAAATTTATATCCTGATCAAGAAAATCCTCAATTTCCACTGAATATGATATGGTTCCAACAGGATGGAGCACCACCACATTACCAACGCAATGTCCGGCAGTACCTCGACCCAATATCTCCAAATCGGTGGATAGGAAGGCTTAACCCATTCGATTTCTTTTTATGGGGATGAAGGGAATTGTGTACAAAACTAAACAGCTTGATTTGAATGACCAAAAAGATCGAATAACGCGTGCGATTAGGTCGATCACTCCTGAGATGTTGAATAATATTGGAAGAAATTTTTATTTGAGGTTAGGATGTGGCCAAGGCGTTTGTAGTGAACACTTTGAACATCTACTTCAATAACATTCATAATATTTTTGCTAAATTTTGTATTACATTTTAGTTTTTGATATTGTACCAAATTTCGCTAATCACTTGATTTTATTGTTTTATAATTTGATTTTTGCAATAAACATGAAAGTGATAACATATATGCATAGAGAATAACAAGACCTTTCAAACGATGTATCACAAGCCCTATTTGAAAAAAATGGTTCAAGCCTGGTGGACAGGAGCTTTTTGGCGCTCTTGTTCAAACAGACAAATTATATCTCCGAAAGTATTGGTTTCTCAGAGTTGGGAGTTATATCAATGGATTCCTATGATAGAAATGCATCACGAATGAAATCAAATTAAAAAGTGTCGTTTAAAAAAAATGCTTCAAAAATCTTATAAAAAAAGAGCAATCTGCAATGCTTCAATGCCTTAATGCTTCAAAAATAGTCATTAAATTTATTTATCAAGATTAAATGAGCAATCTGCAATGATTCAACCTGGAGGAATGAGTTGTTGCAACTTACACTCGGTGCATAGTTTTCACAACTCGAAATACCTAAGGAAAGTATCATCGAAATGTCTAGAGCAAGGCTGGAGATAATCATAGCAGATTGTCCATTTATTCCTGATATTTGAGTAGGTAGTGGATTACGAACAAATTATTTTAATAGTTCAACATATATTAATGAAATACTATCCTGTTTCATAATTTAAAATTTAATAGTTCATACCACTAACACATTCTTCTCTGTATTATGAACCTTAACTCAAGAAAAAATGATTGATACACAAATATATATCCATATTAGAGTATTTTTTTGCTAGAAACATTATGAAAATACAGTATATAGGAACATTTCTCACTACTTAAGGTAGTAAAAGGTAATATTAACCTCAGTGTTCAACGAATAGTAATTTCTTTTGATGATTCCATTATATTCTTCTTTTCTATTGCCTCCATAAACTACATCAAAACAGTCTTGTATATATTCACAAATTCAAGAATCGAATACTTGCTTTCCAAGAGAAAATAACAACTATGAGTTGATAATCTCTTAGCTAGAAAAGATGACATTTATGAATAGTGATCACAGACAGATTCTGTGTTCATATTCTGTGAATACATAGAACTTACGATGTATTATTGAAACTTTGAAACATCATATCTCCGAAATTATTAGCTTGTTAGAGTTGAAAATGATAACAATGGATTCTTATGATGAAACTGCATCTTAAAAAAAATTTGAATTCAAAAGTTGTAATGTAAAAAAAAATATTTTTTTTCGTTACTCCGAAACTATTTGACCGACTTTGCCCAATAACGAACTTAACCAAGACATTTATATCTCAAACCTACTCTAAAAATTTCAACTGTCTAGCTCTTTCCGTTCGAGAGTTATCGTGTTAACGGCCGGACGGACGGCTGGCCGTACATAATCGATTTCGACCACGGATTCTTGATCAGTGAGTCAAACCAAATCGTTCAAGACCATTTTCAGCCAAAAATTCGAAAATTACAGACAATTGGGCAGATTGATAGGCGCTCTGTTCCGAGGAACAAGAGCGCCAAAAATGACGAGACCTTTCAAGCGATGTATCAAAAGCCCATACTTCCTATTTGAAAAATTAGGGGTTGTACCTGTCTGTCGAAGGTAGGGTTCGCATTTTTACGAAGAAGCATGACAATTCAAAAATTAAATTTGATGTGTTTCGGTATTTTCCATAAATATGTACATTAACCAAGATGATGAATTTATTCCATTTGACTTTTCCACACTGTATGTATTCATTTAAAAAGCTAATTACAAAGCATAACTGATTGAGTTTTTACTACCAGCAACTTCCATATAACCGAAAGGAAAAAAAAACATTATACAAGGACCACATGCTCACAATTGGACTTAAATTATGTCCAAACAGTTCTTTCTATAGCACGTCCCAATTTAATAAATGCGCCACTAACCAATACTCCGGATCATCCTCGACTGCTTTGCAATTAAATCGTTGGTTGCCCATGCAACAACTATTTCAGAAAGTCAGATCCCCAATCCGATCGGTCGATAGGCTTTTTATCGCACGCCCATTTTTGACTCTAAGTGCGATTTTATACAATTTCAATAAAAACATTTTTTAAGGCGAAATCTTCTCGTGTAGGCTTTTATCATACTTAATGAGATCGAATGCAATCGTTCTTTCTTCGTCGATTACTTGAAAATCTTAAAAGGATCCTGTTTTATCTTTCGATTCGATTACCTTATTTGCTGCTGAATCGATACAGTGGCTTGTTTAGTGCATTTACTGTGTGAGAGATCTGTGTTTTCCTGCCTGAATGAGATTGTGTTCTGGAGTTTAGTCTGAGGAAAACAAATTTTAAAATTGGTTTAAGCCCTGTGGAAAGGAGCTTTGGCGCTCTTGTTCAAACTTTGACAAATCATATCTCCGAAAGTATTGGTTTCTCAGAGTTAGGAATAATATCAATGGATTCTTATGATAGAACTGTATCATAAAGGAAATTCAATTCAAATAATAGTTTATTTATCAAGATTGAATGAGCAATCTTCAATGCTTTAATACTTCAAATATTGCCATTCAAAATAATAAGGAAATTATCATCGAAATGTCTAGAGCAAGTTTGCAGACAATCATAGCAAATTGTCCATTTATTCCTGATATTTGAGTAGGCAGAGGCTGACGAACAAATTATTATCCTTTCATAATTTAATAGTTCATACCACTAACATATTCATTCTGTATTATGAACCTTAACTCAAGAAAAAATATTTGATACACAAATGTAGATCCATATTTCAGCATTTTTTTGCTAGCAACATTATGAAAATATTGTATATAGGAACATGTCTCACTACTTAAGGAAGTAAAAGGTAATATTTACCTCAGTGGTCAACGAACAGTAATTTGTTTTGATGATTCCATTATGTTCTTCTTTCCTATTGCCTTCATACACTACATCATTAAAATGATACAATTCTAAATCTTCTGAAACATCATCCCGAATTTATACATAAATTATACAATATTCAACCGGTCAATATTATTTTCGGTTTGAAACCAGTCTTGTATATATTCACAAATTCAAGATTCGGATACTTGTTTTCCAGCAGAAAATATTTTCAAACTACGAATTGACACGTCTCTAATAGCTAGATGACCCTTATGAACAGTTAACACAGACAGTAAGAATTCGCATTCTGTGAATACATATAACTGCGATGTATTATTGAAATTTTGAAAAATCATATCTCCGAAACTATCAGCTTGTTGGAGTTGAAAATCATATCAGTGGATTCTTATGGTGAAACTGCATCTTAAAAAAAATTCAGAAGTTGCAATGTAAAAAAAAATATTTTCGATACTCCGAAACCATTAGGCCTATTTTGCCCAAAAACGAACTTAACCGAGATATTTATGTCACAAACCTACTCTGAAAATTTCAATTGTCTAGCATATTCCGTTCGAGAGTTATCGTGTTAACGGCCGGACAGAATCCATTCCGACCACGGATTCTTGATCACTGAGTCGAACCAAATCGTTTACGACCATTTTTAGCCAAAAATTCGAAAATCACTGACATTTGGGCAAAATTGATAAGCACTCTGTTCCGAGTAACAAGAGCGCCAAAGACACTGACGTGAAGTCAGGAGATTTTGCGCGCATATTTCATTGTCTGTTCACGTCTCATACAATATCGATAGAGCTGAATTTCGGCGCGGATAGTTTCTGTTATATAAAATTTTTGAAGAAAAAATTCGATTAAGAAGAGTGTTCATTACAGGAGTATGGACAATAGAACATACGCGCAAAAGCTCCTGACTTCACGTCAGTGCTTGAACCAATTTTTTTTTCGATTAAGAGGGTCCAATCAGGAGAACGGACAATAGAATTCATCATGGTAAATTCGATTAAGAAGACCAAAAGCTCCTGATTCACGTCAGTGCTTGAACCAATTTTTTTTTTCGATTAAGAGTGTCCAATACAGGAGAATAGACAATAGAATTCACCATGGTAAATTCGATTAAAAGTGTCCAATACAGGAGAATGGACAGAACATGGACAGAACATACGCGCAAAAGCTCCTGACTTCACGTCAGTGCTTGAACCAATTTTTTTTTTATTTATAATATCATTTAAATTAATATTGTTGGACGTTACTTTGAAAGTTCTAAGCTATTAGAAGTATACCTACCTATTTTATTCTGTAAAGTCTATAATTCAAGAAACATTGTTGAATTGAAATATATTATTTTTTTATTTATATTATCATTTAAATTAATATTGTTAGACTTTACTTTGAAAGTTCTAAGCTATACAGCAAAAATATTATAAAGAAAATAAGCAATTGGATAGTCAAACTATCATTTTAATAAAATGATGCATTTTTATTGTTCAAATAAAGATATTTTGTTAACTTACAAGAATTTCTTCATTCAATGGTATTTCAAAGAACTAATTACAGTTTTAAATATTTAATAAAAAAACCTTTTTAATTCTTCATAATCATTACAAGAATGTCTGTCGATATGGAATATGGTAATAATTTGACATTTGAACACATCCTTTAATGCATAATCAATTTCAATACTTTTGTCACTCGTTGATGAGATGAGATATCTGAAATTATAGATAAACTCTAAATATTCCATTCAATATTGAAATATTAAAATTAAATTTCCACTTATTCATTTGTATTTCAAGATAATGAACGTTTGAAGCTAATGATTCATGTAAATTGTCTGTGAAAATTTGTTTTCATGGGTTAGGAGAAAAGAGTTATTGTGAAAATAAGATTCATTTATTTAGATACCAATCTATATATTGTTTTATACTATCTACTAAGGGCCGATTTATTCAACCTCTCCGAAAAGTATTCGTCAACTATGTGCTCGTTGAATTTACTGATCCCCTTTAAAGTGAACATTTACAGATTACTTTCCTTTCGGTAAGGCTACTTGACAGTTTACAGGTCGTAAAATATATCAGCCCTCAGTGAACAAAAAAATTGTATACCTCACTGAAGCCGTAATACAAACAAAGGAAATAATTTCGAATAAAAACTATTAACATATTCGATTATTTACTTCAAGAGAGATCAAGAATAACATTCATTTTGAAAATTCAATACTACATCAAGCAGCATGCAATACATTTTTTCGAGTTTGGACCACTGCTGCCCACATAATCATGGAGGATTCGTGAAACACTGCAGGGAGGATAAATACTTGTATATAGATTATTATTAAAATATGATAACTGACTTTCTCCGTTTCCTTATATACTACTTCTCGTTGTAAAATATACTTGGATTTTCCTCCGCAACACTAGGATACATCATTTTCAAAGTTAGCGTTGAATTATCAAGCCATTCTATTATAATATTAGTAGAATCTGTTCTTCAGAGGTATTCATTGTTAAGCATGCTAAGCAACAAGCATTTAAGAAACATATACCTGAAGTTCCACGGGAAAACAATATACATAATATATAGCTACACACATGTTATATTGCATATCCTTCTACTCCTATATTTTAAAATATTCTGCAATTAGAAAAATTAAAATGTTTCGTTAAAAAAATGCCTATTATATAGGTACACGCTGGCATCCAAACACCCTGATGATGGATCGTAAGAGACCCATGATTTCAGGAAAACAGAAAATTGTTCAAAATTCACTGGTTTAAGCGTAATTCAACTGTTTTTTTTTGTGCAATAGTATTATGCAAATGTTATGTGTAAACAGGTAAAAGTGGCCAAATCTGAATAATAGGGTAGGTGCAGAAGTCATTTGAAATGTAATTCATGCAGTTTTGCTTGCTAATGACATGTTTATGATTATACTAACCTTTCTAGGTCTTCCCTAAGGAAATCCCACAGAAGCTCCTAGGAGAGTCAGTTTTGTTCTGTATATATTTTATTAATGTATCCTTACGACAGCTTAGGCAAGTCACTGGGTGGTTTTCACCTAAGTACATGATGAATAGAATACTTATCCCATAATATATATAGCTTCGGCAAAATGACAAAACAGAATTAAGTGTAAAATGTAAAATTTTGAGTTGGCTTTATTTTTTATAGTCATAGCCTACTCATAACAACCACTTCCTTAGTAGATTGCGGAACATATTCAAATGCACCTTGAATCGAGCATTTACGGTTTATTTCGTTCACTCCCTGATTTATCGTTCACTCTCGAATTTCAAAACGAGAATATCTTGAAACTTGCTTATTGCAGATACGTCCCTTTGTCATTTCAACGATATGAGAACCACCACCAATTTGTTTGAATAGAAACACTAGATTTTCTTCTTGGCTATTCTACTCTTGAACTTTAAAAATTTTAGTGTTCATGTCATCTTGGTTGCCTCTTATCAATATTAAATTTTCTCATGAGATATACTTAATCTTCACAAATATTCAATCGTCTAAGTTCCATATACCTTGTTTTTAAGAATTCTATCTGCAGTAACTCCAAGAGTAACTCATGCATTCTATTTGTCGAAAAGCATTACTTTTTTGCTCTACGTCAACTGGACCTTAATTCATTCCAACCTGAAAGGAAATATTAAGACTTGGATTTTTCTGAGTAAAGTAATTCATTCAATTCACTTCTATTACTTACTGCTGATTTTTAGCCAGAAATCCTGAAGGACATATACCAGATATCTTCTTTCTGAACAACTTTTCCACAGTTCTCCATAATTTGGAATTTCTTTCACATACGTAAACAATATTTCTAGATTCCTCCAATCTTCAAATACAAGGTAATCTCGATTATTTTCAACGGAAGGAATACTCGTTCGTACTTCGTGGATTGAGAATATTTTGTTTATGTTTTGTGTTTTGATCAAATTCAGATTCGATGTTGAGGTTAAAACGGGGCGCATGCGTAGATCAGAATGTAGTTTGTAGTATATCAATTAATCATTTTCTCAAAAATACCACACAAGCAAGTTACCGATCACTGCTAATATTTATTATTTACCAGAAATTCATCACAAATCGAAACTATTTAAATTAGAAATGTCAATTTTTACATGACTAACCCGGACTTAGCCATTTAACCCTGCTATTTTGCCGGGTTAAATTTTTATAGTTTTAACCCAGGGTTAGGCTCTAAATCTTGAAGGTGCACGACCTATTATCAATTCAACCCTAGGTTTAGAGTTAATCCGGATTTAATTAGATAACCCGCATTCGTGCAAGTGGACCTTAGTGGCCTACATGGCCTAAAATTCCTCTCTACCCATCACAAGATTTAATATCCACAAATGAGCCTCTCACCTTACAAGATCAGAAGCCTTCAGCAAAATTTCAGCGATATCATATTAAAAATAATACATATATAACCTTTCAAAAGTCCCCTCTCGCAAATATACTCCTCTGAAGGCACATGGATCTCTTGAAGAAGAATCGCCTTCTCTATTTCGCAAAGATATTCACTCTTGTTCATAGAAATCCCTTCAATATTTAGTTGCCTCCTCCTAAGGAGGATCTCTTTCAAAACCAGGTCTGACCACTAATGTAGGGCTATCATCTCCCATAGATTTGTGATGAAATAAGACAATTTTCCCATAATATAAGAGCGAAAATATGTCATCATGACATTCATATTTTTATTTTTGAAGTTTCTCGCAAAAATACGACCATAGACTACATATCATCATACGACGATTCCCATCCGCTACACTTGGCTACCACTACGCTACCGAACTCACAAAAGTCTGCCCGGTTCTCCAACAATATAGATCCGATCATGTTCAAACTTGGAATTCTGCAGTAGAGTTAGGTTCTGAAGGCTGTTCCAAAATTTCAGCCATGCCGGACGAATAGTTTATGATATATAGATTTATTTTCAATAATTTTCAACTATTTTTTTTTTAATTTTCTAGTTATACCATCCTCACGAAATTCTGCAAGAATTTTCGCGTTGGCATTCTTCAACTAATACAATGTTTGAATTCAATCGGTTTTGTATTCTTCGAGTTAATGAGGAACAAAAAACTACCAAATTTCAGAAAATTTCAGATGGCTATAACTCTAAAACCGTTTGGACGATTATGCTCATAAACAAACTCAAATGTCGCATTCAGGTGCACAACCTAACCTGAAATTTTCAAGCCGCTATCTCCTTCCGTTCTCAGGTTATCGTGACAACAAAAATATTTTTTAATAATTTTGTAATAATTTTCTAGCGATACGATTCTCACAAAATTTCACAAACGTGCTTAGGTCTATATTCTACAACTATTCACCAAGTTTAAATTCGATCGGATTTATTTTGGTTGAAAACAAAATTATTACTCGGAAACCATTGGGCCGATTATACCCATTAACGAACTTGTCCGTCGTATTGGGATGCGCCACCTACCCTGAAAATTTCAAGTCGCTAGCTCTTTCCGTTCTCAAGTTATCGTGGCAACGGCCGGACGGCCGTACGGCCGTACGGCACCACAGAATTAAATTTCACATTTGGGCAAAACTATAACGCGATGTTCCCCAGAACATACGCGCAAAAAAATATAATATTTATTATAATAGTGATACGATCATCACGAAATTTCGCAAAAATTCGTGCGTCAGCATTCTACTAGTAATTACAAGGTTTAAATTGGATCAGATTTCTATTTTTTGAATTATTGCGGAAATAACAAAAAAAATTCATATGGGTATAACATTGAAACCGTTTGGCTAAATATGCCCATTGAAGAACTCAACTGTCGTATTTGGATGCATTACCTACTCTGAAAATTGTAAGTCGCTATCTCTTTCCGTTCGAAAGTTATCGTGACAACGGTCAATCAGCTACTGAACTCGCCCAAGGCTGTCAATATTTGTTCTATATCTACAACAATATAGATCCGATTGTGTTCAAATTCATAAGTTGGCTAAAAAATTAGGCTTTGAAGGCTCTCGCAAAATTTCAGCGATATCGGATAGATAATTTCGGAGATATTTTTTTTTTGGCGCTCTAGTTCCTCGGAACTGAGTGCTTATCAATTTGCCCAAATGTCTGTAATTTTCGAATTTTTCGATGAAAATGGTCTTAAACGATTTGGTTCGACTCACTGATCAAGAATCCGTGGTCGGAATTCATTCTGTCCGGCCGGTCCGGCCGTCCGGCCGTCCGGCCGGTCCGGCCGTCCGGCCGTAGGCACGATAACTCTCGAACGGAATGAGCTAGACAGTTGAAATTTTCAGAGTAGGTTTGGGGGATAAATATCTCGGCTAAGTTCGTTATTGGGCAAAATCGGACAGATGGTTTCGGAGTAACAAAAAAAAAATTTTTTTTTACAGAACAAATTCCAAATTGATTTTTTTTTTCAATAAGGAGTTTTACCATAAGAATCCATTCATATCATTTTTAACTCTAACAAACTAATACTTTCGGAGATATGATTTTTCAAAATTTCAATGATAGAATTATTCTGTGGCTATTCTATGAATTGTTATAACGTCAACTTTGACGTTGTCTCATTGTCATTCATTCCAGTAATGGTATCAATATGAGAATTATAATATCATCATACTTTTGGTTGGTTGATATTTTCATGCCGATGGTCAATCCATATGATGATGGGAATGGTAATGGTAAGTTAATAACATTGTCATTCATTCCAGCAATCGTATAAATATGAGAATTATAATATAATATCACAGTTTTTGTTGGTTGATATTTTCATGCCGATGGTCAATCCATATGATGATGGTAATGGTAAGTTAATAATATTGAGTTCAGAATATCTCCACTAAAAACAAAACTGGAATTGAGGAATGAATATCTCGGATGAGTTCGTTGTTGGGTAGAATTCGTCTATTGGTTTTGGATTGATAATTTTTGGCACTCTTGTTGAATTTAAATTCTTCTATGATGTTTGAATTCAATTTCTGCTAAGATGAAGTTCTAAATTTCAATAATGAATCGTACTTCTATGTTTTCACAGAATGCTATAATTATTCTATTCATACTCGTACATTTCATCCTGTTCTATAAGAGAGAGTCAAATTCATTTCAGCTATTTTAATTTGGTTTCTTCCATGGTGCAGTTCTCATTCTCAGATTGCTCATTTAATCTTGATAAATAAACTATTATTTGAATTGAATTTCCTGTATGATGCAGTTCTATCATAAGAAAACATTGATATAATTCTCAACTCTGAGAAACCAATACTTTCGGAGATATAATTTGTCTGTTTGAACTAGAGCGCCAGAAAGCTCCTGTCCACAGGGCTTGAACCCATTTTTTTTATTTTCAAGGATATGATTCCGCAAAAATTGGTGCGTCGGCATTCTACAAGTAATTACCATGTTTTAATTGGCTCAGATTTGTATTTTTCGAGTTATTGAAGATATAACAACATTTCGTGTACGCTCACCTTGAGAGGGTCCGCTTCTCTCAGGAGTGTGAGACTCCAGATGTTGATTGGTTACTCACTAAAAATCCTCTCGCACGTTCCTTGGAGTAGTTCTTCGCCCTGCCCTTACAGCGACCCTTAACAAAAGAGATGAGTGGCAACTGCGGCAAGCGGCCTTCACAGTTGATGGGACCTGATGACTCAAAGTGATTCGAGCATCCCTGCTTTCTGCATTTTGTGCGCCAAATCCTCGGCCAGGGATTTACAGGCCAGAAGAATCTTGCATTCGGCCACGTAGTCTCTTATTCCGCCTAGGCATCCTATGATTAGTACGACCATCCTAACTTTATACCTTGGATACAGCATCCCCAGTTCGAACATTAAATCCTTGTATTTTTCCCTCTTCTGTTCTTCTTTCACCACATTATTTTCAGCGCGGGAGGAAAATTCGCCGACAAACAATTCGTTGAGTTCTTCGTCCAACAGGAGTATATCGGCTTTATGGCGTGGATCTTCCGAGTTTTTGTGATCGCATAGTTCCAGTAGATGCAAGCTCTGTCATTTTCAACAACTGCTTCAATCTCCAGAGGCACATATGGTAGCACTGGTTCGTTGTCTATACCAAAAACCTCTCTCTGATGGAGGTAGAGAATTCGGAGTGCCCCATTGTGTCTTTCAACATATCCTGATGAAGCATGGACTCTGCAAGCAGACATAATGTGCATATCAGTTTTCTGCTGGCTGTGGCATGCTCTGCAAGTTGTTGAGGCGTCCACTTTCATGATGTCCTTTTCATACCATCTCGTATTTATCTCCCCATCTTGACAAGCCATAATAAACCCCTCCATTTCTGAATTGAACCTAGCTGACTTGTTGGGACACATGATTGGGCGGTAGTTGTTTGACTGTCCCAGATCACCTGATTTAGGAATCAGTACAGTTCTGCCCTCTACCAACCATGAAGGAATTGGCTCACGGAATTATCTAGCTAGGTGTTGGTGGGTAGCTGGAAAGTTCTTCCACCAGTAGTTCTGAACACCATCGAATCCAGCTGTCTTGAAATACTGCTTGTTCTTCAAGGCATGTCTAATCTCTTCCGTTGTTATTTCATTCAGCTCTTCGGTCTGTTGCTGACTTTGATCACATGATATCTCGAATCTGTGAAGTGCTGGAGTATCTCTGGTTTCCAAATTTGTCCAGAAATGTTCGACTTCATCCAATGATGGTGGGTTTTTTGCCTCTACTTGTTTGGGTCGAAATAACTTTGAAGGTTCAGCGGTGAAGGTGTTGTAATCTTCTATCCACTTTTCCTCTTGATCAGATTCTTCCTTGCTACCACAAGTGATCTTATTTTATCGACAGCTTTCTGCTTCAATAGATTTATGGTGGCAGGCTCATCATACGATGCAACACACGCAGCTCACACATCATGACCTCTATTTTCTTGCTCGGCTTCAGTTGTCCTTTCAATACATCTATGATACCTTGGTACCAAGATGCTTGCTGCCTTATGGTTCTTATCTTCTTGTCTAGCTTATTCAATCTCGATCTATGTTTGTCAACCTTTGTTGTTGTTCTTCCTACTGGGCGCAGAAGTGAAGTAGCAGCCCTCACTGCAGCTATGACATCTTCTAGCTAACAGTTCTCCTTTAGGAAATCATCGTTTATAATATTCATCACGGCTGTATCTTCAGCCGGTAGTCTCGACTTCAGTCTTGTGGTCTTCATGTTGGGCCTCCTTACTGCAGTCTCAAATGGTTCTCTTCTGTTGACGACTAGCTCTGGAAAATCTCTCACCTGTTCCGTTCTTCGCCCGATGCAGTATTTTCAGCTCGAAGGGGGACAGCTCTCACCTGCTCCATGTCCGGTGCTGTGACTTCTTCATATCACAATCCAGGCATTGGAGGTCTAATGTTTACGGCATCTCTCACTCGCCTCTCACCCAGTTCTTCTCCTCTTTGATTCGTCAAATGTTGTTGTAGGTTTGGAGCATCTCTCACCTGCTCCTCAGCTCGTTCTTCTATCCCCTCTGGCTCTTGAAGCTACTGCAAGATTCCTCTCTTCTTGCGATGTCTACCCTGGTCTCTCAGGTTTTGCTACGTCATGAAGTTGTGATGTGTGTGATTCTCAAAACACAGACTATGCATTCTACCCATGTATCCCCTTCTTTTTGGTCTCGATCTTCGTATAACACGACGTCGTTCATGTTGCTCGAGTGTCCACTTGTGGCTTTTTGTTTGTTGTTGTTTTATTGTTGTTTGTTTTGTTGGCCTTTGGTAACACACACTGTTGTTATTATCATTATTATTATTAACTTAGACAATTCAAAATTGTCGCTTATTTCAAAGTACCGGCTGTCAGCGGAAATTGCCGAACTTTCACGGGAATTCAGTGCTTTTTCGTGTCGTCTATCATGAACAGGGGACTGTTGTAGTCGAATCAGGTATTCAGATGAATCAGTAGACTTCCCTCGAGCACCGCCACCTCGATTTAGATACAAGCCATCCGCCTTTGCGACCGGTCCTTTTTTAATTTGTCCCCCAAGTCTCATTAGGCGTCCGGTAGCTTCATTTCTTAATTAACTTCTCTTGCGTGTTATCTGGCAGGGAACGATGTCCGGCGGTCCGTCTTTCTGTACCACTTTGATAGCCCCTTTTAGGGCCCGGTCTGTGTAGGCTACCTGTTTTATATCTTCCAATAGACACGCACAACTCTTATATATCTGTTAGTCGACGCCCGAATCGAGACATATGACCTCTCAGCGCCGATTTTATGGGGCGAATTTAGAGCCTTGCCATTTACATATACAGCGTAAGCCGTTTAAGATTTCAGAGATTTATGGAGAGCGCGGTGGCGCTTGCCGGATCGCCATGAACCGTCTGCGTGAGTCTTCGGCACGTTTGAGACGGTGGTTGATGAGGAAAGGCACGGTATCACACCGCCTGTTGCTGCGATTGGAATTTCCGATATTGTTTAAAAAAATCTGTTGGATGGTTGTTACCGAATATAACATTTAGATAATAGGAAAATTAATGAGACTCAAACGTAAAGTCAGAGGCTTTTGCGCACATGTCCTTTTGTCTACTCACACCTAATACACTCTATCTATTCAAACCATATTTTGCACTCATTTTGTGGGGAACAGCGTGCTATCATTTTGCCCAAATGTCTGTAACTTTCAATTTTTTTGTCGAAAATGATCTCAAACGATTAGGTTCGACTCACTGAAGAAGAATTCGAGGTCAAATTCGTTTCTGTCCGGCTATCAATTACCACGATAACTTGAAAACAGAAACCAGAGAGTGACTTGAAATGTTCAGGGTAGGTAAAGCTTCCAAATACGAAGGACAAGTTCGTTATTGGACAATCAGCCGAACGGTTTCCGAGTAATAATTTTGTCATCAATCATATAGATCCGAACGAATTGAAACTTGGAAGCTAGTTGTAGAATACCGACACAAAGATGTTTGTGTAGTTTTGTGAAAACCGTATACTTCTCCGCTATATCCATATTTCTATTAATAAAAAATATTATTTATCTCACGATGACCTGAGAACGGAAAGAGATACCGACTTGCAATTTTCAGGGTGAGTTGTGCATCCGAATGCGACATTTGAGTTTATAGACATAATCGGCTAAACGGTTTTGGAGTTATAACCATCTGAAATTTCATTTTCAGAAAATATGAATCTGATCCAATTCTAACATGGTCATTAATTCTAGAATAACAACGCGAAAATTCTTGCAAAATTTAGTCAGGATTGTATTACTAAAAAATTTTTAAACAATCATTGAAGATTATTTAGAAATATACTATACAGGGTGAGTCTTTGACCACTGCATCAATTTTAACCAAAGATTCCTCTCATCAAATGAAACACTTTTTTCATTTACCATTTTTCCAGATTCGGCTCAGGTAAAAAGTTACAAGCGTTTAAAGATTTCACAATGTGCAAATACACTCCCGCATATAAATTATCTATGACATTGTTGGCGGACGAGAATAAGGCATGGTAACATGGTTCACAGCTTGATTCG
Source organism: Halyzia sedecimguttata (assembly GCA_937662695.2). Taxonomy (NCBI): domain Eukaryota; kingdom Metazoa; phylum Arthropoda; class Insecta; order Coleoptera; family Coccinellidae; genus Halyzia; species Halyzia sedecimguttata. The sequence goes on from OW569414.2 coordinate 77,112,327, forward strand.
GGATTCCAACGCTCAGGGACGGATCCATAAAAGTAGTGAAATTTCTGGAGTTTTCCATTTTAAAACATTCAATGGAGAATATCTCGAAAACGGTGCGTTGAAGGAGAAATGATGAAGAATAATATATTGTTCTAAAACGATGGAATGAACGATGGAACTTTATATGCTTTCTTTATGCTAATTTCGTTTAGTTTTATGAATCCACGAGTCCATAACTAAAAAACCAGTAGAAGTAGAAAATAACTAATATTTGGAAAATATGTATCATAGTTATAGGAAACTTTACTTTAACATTCATTTTATTCGAAAAAAGGATGTCAAAACTACAAAATAAAAACTGATTTTTTTTTTAAATTTCAACAGCCTGTATATTTTTACCTGAGCTGAATTTGGAAAAATGTTAAATGAAAAAAGTGTTTCATTTGATGAGAGGAATCTTTGGTTAAAATAAATGCAGTGGTCAAAGACTCACCCTGTATATGAGAAACTATTCGTCCGACATAACTAAATTTTGAGAAAGCTTTCGAAGCCTCACTCTACTGTCAAATTCCAAGTGTGAACACGATCAGATCTGTATTGTTGGAGATCCGAGTAGCCTTGGGTGAGTTCAGTAGCTAGATGGGTGACCAGTGCATCGATAACTTTCGAACGAAAAGAGATAGCGAATTTTCAGGGTAGGTTGCGCATCCAAATGCGAAATTCAAGTCCATAAATTGACATAATCGGCAGAAATCACATGATTCTTATGATAAAACTGCATCATGACATTGCATCTTGAAAAAAATTGAATTTGAAATTTGTTTTTTAAAGAAAAAAATTTTTTTTCGTTACTCTGAAACCATCAATAACGAACTTACCCGAGAAATTTGTTTCCCAAACCTACTCTGAAAATTTCAATCCTCTATCTCATTCCGTTCGAGAATTATCGTGTGGATCAGATAGATGGCCGGACAGAATCGATTTTACCACAGATTCTTGATCAGTGTTTCGAACCAAAACGTTTGAGACCATTTTCAGCCAAAAATTCGAAAATTACAGACATTTGGGCAAAGTGGTAAGCACTGTTTTCAGAGGAACAAGAGCGTCAAAAATGGAGGCAAAACAGTTGATAATATCTACCGACCCATGAGTTAAATTAGACCAAATAATAAGAGTAAAGTTACATAAATTCCCACCAAGCTGAAAATCAGTAAGATTGTTTAAAATATCATTAAAATAAAATTTGAAAGTTCCCCATCTTTCCCCTGTAAGGAAAAAATTTTATTCAAGGTCAAAGGTCAAAGAAATGAGTTTTTCGCGATTTTCAACAAAACGGTAAGTTTTATCATAAAAATATATCAGAGAAAAATTGTAGATCATGAAATTATCTACAAAAAATTGATTCATACTTTTTCCTCTACGAGCCACCGTTTTTGAGATATAATTATTCAAAAAGTTGTAATCGTCATAATATGCATGAGTACGCCATATATACATCTCTATAGTTGTAATACATGTTAAAATATTTTTCTATCGGTCATTGTAACTTACACTACTAATATAATGTAATCATGTACTATTTTTACACGCAATTACTGGCTGTGATACGACATCTGCATTTTGCAGATGACAGTTTTCAAACTATTTGAGAAACAAAATTTAATTGAATGTGCTGAAGTTTTTAAAAATAGTAATTCTACTCGACAATAAATTATTACTAACGGCATTCGCATGTTTCGTTAAAAACACCAAAAGTAAAAAACCAGTACAATTAGCTTGTCTTCCTCCAACCTCAGTTGCTGCTCATCAACACCTTCTTAGGGTATATTGGTGTGGCTTGGTTATAATCTAGACCCTACAGACTGGGGTTGGAAGTTGGTCAACAATTCATTAGAACCAGTGCACACTTTACTTCCACCTGCGCCGGAAAAACTGCTGAACTCGATTTTTTGCAACTGCAAAAAGGGATGCAGTGCTAAATGTGGTTGCAAAAAAAATGGGTTCAAGCCCTGTGGACAGGAGCTTTCTGGCGCTCTAGTTCAAACAGACAAATTATATCTGGTATTGGTTTCTCAGAGTTGGGAATTATATCAATGTATTCATATGATATCACTGCATCATAAAGGAAATTCAATTCAAATAATAGTTTATTAGATAAGTAATAATAAATTACCTTGTAATCGATCAAAAATTTCCTGATCTACGTTCACCAAACTACAGAATTATGCTTTCAATATTTACATAATATTTTCAAACATTTTCGGGTGAGGTCCCCGTTGCATCGCTAAAATACGAGTATTTCAACCCCAATATTTTTGAAGTTACAATATTCCCTTCTGTCAAGTTGACATGAGAATTCATACATAGAATAATAATTATATCAATCTGTGAAATACGATTTACATTGAAATTTTAAAGAATCATATCTCCGAAAGTATTAGCTTGTTAGAGTTGAAAATGATATGAATGGATTCTTATGATAAAACTTCTTATTAAAAAAAATTTGATTTGGAATTTGTTTCGTAAAAAAAAATTTTTTTTTTGTTACTCCGAAACCATCTGTCGATTTTGCCCAATAACGAACTTAGCCGAGATAGTCATCCCCCAAACCTACTCTGAAAATTTCAACTCTCTAGCTCATTCCGTTCGAGAGTTATCGTGCTTACGGCCGGCCGGCGGGCCGGCCGGACCGGCCGGCAGAATGAATTCCGACCACGGATTCTTGATCAGTGAGTCGAACCAAATCGTTTAAGACCATTTTCATCGTAATATTCCAAAATTACAGACATTTGGGCAAATTGATAAGCACTCAGTTCCGAGGAACTAGAGCGCCAAAAAGTCGAACTGTTCTCCGGCATGTAAACATTGTCAAGGCCGGTCGTGCTCTAATATTGAATAACCAACAGTAGAGGTTCCCTTTGATTCCAACGAGGCAACATGCGATACATCGCTATTAACGCAGTTTACATGGACTCAGGATGAAGATGAAGAAGAACAAGAAGAACAAGAACAAGACGAACAAGAACAAGAAAATCAAGAAGAAGAACAAGAAGAAGATTTTGAGAGTTACGACTCGGACGATTAAATTTCACTACTTTTTTTTAACTTAAATTGCTTTTATCTTTTCAATATCTGCTAATATCCATTATTTTTCAATAGTTTCAAATTAAACAGGATCAAAACTGACCCGTGGAATAAGCCTACTCGGGAAACCACGTCAAAAAAAACGCGCTAAGTACCCTACCTCATAGGTGGCGAGGAAACGTGTGCATATTATGACGATTACAACTTTTACAACTTTTTGAATCTTTATATCTCAAAAACGGTGGCTCGTAGAAAAAAAAGTATGGATACATTTTTTGTAGATAGTTTTATGGTCTACAATTTTTGTCTGAGGTATTTTTATGATAAAACTTACCGTTTTGCTGAAAATCGCGAAAAACTCATTTTTTGACCTTTGACCTTGAATAAAATTTTTTATTTTCAAACGTACAATAATAACGTCATTTTTCGATTGAGAGGATCATCGAAAAGTTCTATTTCTCCGCCTAGGCGGAGAAGTGTTGCTATGCAACACTTTTCCTGCCGCCGGCAGGAAAAGTGTTTCTATGCAAAAGATGAGTTGGTTACCATGAAGATTCTCTAATTCAAACGTCATTTTTATTCGTTAAAGTTACATTGAATGTACAATAATAATTGGTCAATGTCGCGTTTTGAAAATTGAAACCATGTAATAAAGAAATGGTAGGATTCTGTCTCGGATTCTGTTCCAAAGCTGATGCCTCATTAGAGTCTTTCAAGTTGTTAGTTCCAGGGAATTCGTTAAAGCTCAATATCCTACCAGCCATCTCATTCTTATTTCGCAGCGAATCCTCGATTTACCCTTCTGCTAACTACTTGACTTCTTGGAACACTTCCTCTACTATGTATTCCCATCACAGCTCTGTAGCATTTTCCAGATTGATATTTCAAAGAAAATCTATTTTCAACGAAATCGTCTTAACGCAGTGTATCTCCGATGAATATTTGGATTATTCTCCCTAATAACTGTGAATGTTCGAACTTTTCTCGTTTTACTATCAGGAATATTGACTATTATCATATTTCCCTTGTCCTCGATATCTGTAGCTTTCATTTTCATCATATCGTCACATCTGCAGGCACCAGCTACTCCGAATAATAGAACAATCTGAAACAACCACGTGATCAAAATACAAAATTATAATTACTTGAAATATGATAGTTACCTTTAATCCTAAATATGAGTCATCCGGTGCTTCGAATAGAAAACGTTCGAACTCTTCCTTAGAAAAAACTCTTGAATTTTTTGCAAGAAACCCTTCATCAGATTTTTTCAAAAATGCGCGCAACTTCAGATATTTACCAATATGTATTTCATGTTTGATCGCTAGTTGCGACTTTATCATTGAATATCGGGCCCTCAAAGTAGAGGATTTCCATTTTTTTCTGTAGCAGTTAAGTTGAAATAAGCTAGAAGCACATTCTCTTGGTAAACTGTCACGTTTTTCGAATTGCACCAATTCACGAAGGGATCATAAGCTGCGAAATATTTTTTAATAGACTTCGATGGTCCAAGGGAAGAGACTGCTTCATTCGCCAAAACCTCAATTTCAAGACATTTTCACTTTCAACCACTTCTCGCCAGCTTGCAAATGATAACTAATAATTATTTTACTTTATATCTGTCAGAATGAATTTTACGTGGCAACCGTAGCTAGGCAAATGTTTCATAATTCATTCAATTATAAAACGATCGTAAATGGATAGAATTATTTATGTAAATCAATCCAAAAGTGGATATTCAGATTTTTATGAATTTCAAAACGTTTGAAAATAAAATAACATATTTCATTCGGAGTAGAAGTGACTTTTCATGGCTCGCTTTCAATTACCCGCCTCACTCCGTTCGGCGGGTAAACTCCAGCTCGCCATGAAAAGTGACACTTCTCCTCCTTATGAAATAATATACTATTCCTTACAGGGGAAAGATGGGGAACATTCAAATTTTGTTTTTAATGATATTGCAAACAATCTTACCGATTTTCAGCTTGGTGGGAATTTATGTAACTTCGAATGTCTAAATTGACCCGACTAAGTAAACTGTCGGTGTTTGAGAAGATCTTCAAATTACTTGTTTTTCCATGGTTAGTGTACATCGTAAAATAGTAATTTACGTAACAAGTCCGGAAAATAGGGTTTTTTTGGACGAATAGACAAAATTCTAGAAGTCCAAAAAAACCTTTTTCGGGCGTGTTGCGTACAATATTTTTTCGGCAACCGTGTAGTATAACAAATCAACGAGACGACACATTTCTTTTTTATATATTTTGATTCTTATTCAAATTAAACAGAACAGAAAATATAACATGTTAACTAATTTTATATGAACTGTCAACCGTTTTCTCAGTGCCATGGTAACTTCATTTATCAAAAATATACCTACCAAGATTTTCATAATGTATTTACAATGACCAAAACGACGTGATTCTTCCGGCCTAGTCCGGGAAGTGGGTACTTCCCGGACGGTTGCCGAAAAAATCTAATTTATTAATGAACAATATGGTTTTGTTGAAAGAAAATCTTTAGCTGTTGAAACGAGTTTAGCTAGTTAAGTCGAGTATTTGCATGATTGTTTGGAGAAGGGTTCACAAGTCAATGTAGTTTATACAGATTCAACAGGGAGATGCTACTGAGTAAGCTCGGTCAAATTGGTGTTCTGGGAGTTATGATGTCAGGGTGCAGATCCTATCTAACATAGGCAAAAATACGTCGAAATTGGTGGTTATTGCTCTGAAAGCATTCTTGTTTAATCAGGTGCACCTCAGGGCTCCCATTTAGGCTACTGTTATTTCTAATTTTTATAAATTATATTTTTAAATGTTTCAAAAAATGTAAATTTTTGTTATTGGCTGGTGACTTTTTTGGAATTATAAGTTTTTCAAGGGATTATTGGGAATTGCTGAAATAGTTGGAAATTTTCGCTGTTAATAGTAGAGCTAATGGCCTATACATTAATAACAAAATGCTTAGTTATGACGTTTTTGCGCAGCCAGAATGTGTTACAGTATTCTAACACATTGAACAACATTCAATTGTCTACAATCAGCAGTGTGACATATCTCGGTTTTATTTTTGACGCCAAACTCTCTATAGTCTCTATCTATAAACATATTGATTCTCTTATATCTTCTTGCTTCTTGTAACAGAGGCTTGGATTCATAGTGTAATAATGTAAGCCATTTCAAAAATTAGTTAGCTAAAGATATTGTTCTCTCCATATTAATAGAAGGTTGAATTTCGCATCATTTGTCTGGAACCCATTTTACATAATATATACCTAACTTATAGAATCGAGTAGGTCCAAAAAGTTTTCAAATTTTTAATTATCATATGTCACTTCAATTTGAAGCCCAGGGATTCAGATAACTAAATTAAGGCTCAAACATTAATTTTAACAGCCTAAAGAATAATAAAAAATATAAATTAGATGCAAACTTTTTGTGCATAAACTTGGAAAAGGAAAATTGAGCTGTGACATCCTCGAAAAAATTAACTTCTATGCTTCGTATGGACACCTAAGACAACATTTTCTCATTCCTTTGAAGACGACAAAATGTGGCATATCTTCACCACTATATCGGGCAATGGCACCGCAGAAAAAGATCAACTTCTGAAAACTTCTGCATCAATTTTGAAAAACCCTTTATACACGAAGGAATATTTTCCCTCCCAAAACATTTCTTTGATTTTAACTTATTGATCCTCTCCTATGAATCATGATGGAGGTGATGGTAGAAATGTGTGAAAAACAGTATTCAAAGTCCAATACATAGGGAGAATTGGTATATTTTGAAAAGCAAATAATATATCCCGGTGAAATGTTCGACCGATTTTCGGATCTGTCGATTCTACGATGCCCCCACAACTCAATGAGGAACAAAATTTATATTACCCTCAACCAAAATAATACGGGCAGTTCTCAGGAGCGCAGCATTGAAAATAACCAATAGCTCATTAATATGTTCCCACATTACCATTAACCTGTACCCGGGATATGAATACAAGACTGTTTTTTAAGGCCAATATTAAAACATATTGTAGCTGTCGGCTGGCAGCCTTGTTTATGCGTGAAATATTATCTCAAATTGAATCTGTAGATCGCGGTTACCGCAGCATTTGCTGAAGAATTATACTCACTTGGTCTGTGTTGTCTAGACTTCAATAAAAACAAACGCTTCGAATTATCTCGGACGTTGGTTTCGTTTCTTTTTCTTACTTTACCGACCGTGCAGATCACTCGATGATATCGCTCCTTTCTTCATTATGAGCCTTCGTTTCTGTTCAGTTTTTGGCGGGTACAGTATAGTGAATAATGATTTCAGAGACAACTCTAGAAATATTGTTTTCATGATATCTTATCGAAAATATCAACTTTCATATCTATGATTCGATTTTGAAAGATCCTCTTTACCGTTCGTTTAACACACCGAAATTAAATTGGACCAACGAAAAATTTTGCTTAATTTAGAATGAATACGAGAAATACATGATCAAATTTCAACATGATAATTAATACGACCTTCTATCAACATTTATATCAGCGTTATTGCAAATAATAACCGAACATTCAGTAATTAATTGTAATTATGTTTTGACATTCGCTGCCAGAAACATTGGATTTGTACAAGTTCTCACAATCATTTCTCTTGTTCTGTGTTCTATTCAAGGGAATCTATGATAACGTTCAATAGACGAATAGAAATAAAAGTGATTTAAATGATTGATTGTCACTGATTTTCCTAGTTAAATGAAATTTTGAGCGTATGTTTGTAATTTTCGAATATTTTGCCGAAAATGGTCGATTGGGTTCGACTCCCTGATGAAGAATTCTAGGTCAAATTTCATTCTATCCGGCCGACTGTAGCCACCATAACTTGAGAACGGAAAGGAATAGACTAGTCAACAAGTGCTATTTGGACCAACTTTTTTCAGCAGTCTCCGAAAATTATGTATGAGGTGTCATTCAATTCGGAATGGCATCTAGATGATTTTTGAAAAAAATGAAGTTCCGCTTGCAAAAATTGTAAAAGTTATCAACAATTAACTGAAAAAAAAGGGGGTTTTATTTTTTTGTAAATATCTCAAAAACTGATAAAGATTTTTCAAATCTGAAAAAAGATTCAAAAAGAGGAGGAAATTTCCTAAAAAAAATCTGGACTCCCGAAACTATACGAATAATATTTATAATTTTTCCAGGGGGATGAAAATACGGCCGAAAACGGGTACTCTGGCTTGGAGAGGCCACGTCCACTTCGGGCACTTCAACAATAAACATTTTTTAAACATAGTAAATATAAAAAAAAAAATTGAACAAAATTTTTATAATAATTTTTATTTAGTTATTCAATAGTTAATTAATAACTTTTTTCTGCTTGCACATTAACATTGCAAGTGTGATAATTGCTAAACTATAAGTTTTAGATTTTTTTCCTCTCTTGGAGCAATTCTCCAAAGGCTTAAGAATAGAATCCCGTTGGGAAAATTAAAAAATGTTTATTTTTCAATTTTTTATTAATAATTTTCGTTGTTGCAAAATTAAAAACTTAAATTAATCATCGAACAAATTTTTTTTTTTTTAATATTATTAACGATCCGTGCTTTTGTGACAGAAAGTAGAATAGAAAAAAAATTGGTTCAAGCACTGACGTGAAGACAGAAGCTTTTGCGCGTATGTTCTATTGTCCATTCTTCTGTATTGGACACCCTTAATCGAATTTACCATTGTAAATTATGTTGTCCATTCTCCTGTATTGGACACTCATAATTCAAATTTACCATGGTAAATTCGAATTAAGTGTCCAATACAGGAGAATGGACGACATAATTAACCATGGTAAATTCGATTAAGGGTGTCCAATACAGAAGAATGGACAATAGAACATACGCGCAAAAGCTTCTGACTTCACGTCAGTGCTTGAACCAATTTTTTTTTCGTGATTTTTTTTTAATTTTCTGGAGGCGTGGTTCTTAAAATTTTTTTTTTCGTCATTTTTTTCATATTTTCTAGGAGTACGGTTCTTACAGAATTTTAAACACGTCTTTGTGTTGATTTTCTACCACTAGTTACCAAGCTTCAATTCAATCGAATATTTATTTTTTGAGTTATCAAGGAAACAATACTCCAGGTGGATATAACTCGGAAACCGTTAAACCGATTATGCCCAAAAACGAACTCAACTCTCCCTTTCGGATACGCAACCTACCCTGAAAATTGCAAGTCCCTATCTCCTCTGGTTCGAAAGTTATCGAGGCAACGGTCACCCATCTACTGAACTCACACAAGAATGCTCGAATCTCCAACAATATTCAACCGATCGTGTTAAAACTTGAAACTTGGCAGTAGAGTTAGGTAATGAACGCTCTTGCAAAATTTCAGCAATTTCAAACGTATAGTTACTGATATATAGAATTTTTTTTTTTATTTTCAACGATTTATTAAAAATTTTCTACAAATGCTATCCTCACCAAATTTCGCAAACATTTTCGCGTTGGCATTCTACAACTAATAACCATGTTTGAATTCAATCGGTTTAGTATTTTTCGAGTTAATGAGGAACAAAAAACCACCAAATTTCAGATGGCTATAACTCTGAAACCGTTTGGTCGATTATGCTCATAAACAAACTCAAATGTGGCATTCATATGCACAACATAACCTGAAATTTTCAAGCCGCTATCTCTTTCCGTTCTCAGGTTATCGTGACAAAAAAAATATTTTTTAATAATTTTTTTAAAATTTTCTAGCCATACGATTCGCTCAAAATTTCACAAACGTGCTAAGGTTCATATTCTACAACTACTCACCAAGTTTCAATTCGATCGGATTTATATTGGTTGAAAAAAAAATTCTTACTCGGAAACCACTGGGCTGATTATGCCCATTAACGAACTTGTCCGTCGTATTGTGATGCGCCATCCACCCTGAAAATTTCAAATCGCTAGCTCTTTTCGTTCTCAAATTATCGTGGCAACGGACGGCCGTACGGCCGGACGGACAGAATCAAATTTGACCTCGAATTCTTCATCGGGGAGTCGAACTAAATGGTTTGAGACCAATTTCGTCAAAAAATTCGAAAGTTACAGACATTTGGGCAAAACTATAACGCGATGTTCCCCAGAACATACGCGCAAAAATAAAAGGTAAAAATTTATTACAAATTGTTTATTGCATAAACAATGAAAAAATAAATAAAATGAAATTTTTTTTTTATATCGAAAAGAAAAATGAATAATGATATCTTAAAAAAAATATCGTTCCTTAATATTAATTAGAAGTGGGAGAAAATAATTGTTAATTAACAAATGCGTTTTTAAGCAATAAAAAATTTTTTTTAAGGAACAATTTTTCTTTTAAAAATCATTATTTGTATCAAAGATTGAAATTCCAAAAAAAAATTTTCAATTATCTTATAAACAACGCATTTGTTTATAATAATTTTTTAAACAATTAGAGATAAAAATTTGAAAAAATTATTTCTATGCAGTTTCTAATAATATAAAAACGGATCGTTAATAATATTAAAAAAAAAAAAATTTTGTTCGATGATTATTTTAAGTTTTTAATTTTGCAACAACGAAAATTATTAATAAAAAATTGAAAAATAACATTTTTTAATTTTCCCAACGGGATTCTAGTCTTAAGCCTTTGAAAAATTGCTCCAAGAGAGGAAAAAAATCTAAAACTTATAGTTTAGCAATTATCACACTTGCAATGTTAATGTGCAAGCAGAAAAAAGTTATTAATTAACTGTTGAATAACTAAATGAAAAATTATTATAAAAATTTTGTTCAAGCGGATTATTATTCATTCATCTATTCAGTTACTGCCTGAATTTTTTCAATTTTTTTTTTCATATTTACTATGTTTAAAAAATGTTTATTGTTGAAGTGCCCGAAGTGGACGTGGCTTCTCCAAGCCAGAGTACCCGTTTTCGGCCTTATTTTCATCCCTCTGGAAAAATTATAAATATTTATGGTACAGTTTCGGGAGTCGAGACTTTTTTTTTAGGAAATTTCCTCCTCTTTTTGAATCTTTTTTCAGATTTGAAAAATCTTTATTAGTTTTTGAGATATTTAAAAAAAACTAAAACCCCTTTTTTTTTTAGTTAATTGTTAATAACTTTTACAATTTTTGCAAGCGGAACTTCATTTTTTTCAAAAATCATCTAGATGCCATTCCGAATCGAATGACACCTCATACATAATTTTCGGAAACTGCTGAAAAAAGTTGGTCCAAATAGCACTTGTTGACTAGACTAGAATAGCGACTTGAAATTTTCAGTGTAGGTGGCACATCCCAATACGACGGACAAGTTCGTTAATGAGCATAATCGGCCCAATGGTTTCCGAGTAATAATTTTGTTTTCAACCAATACAAATCCAATCGAATTGAAACTTGGTGAGTAGTTGTAGAATATAAACCTAAGGAAGTTCGTGAAATTTTGTGAGAATCATATCACGAGAAAATTTCAAAAAAATTATTAAAAAATAATATTTATGTCACGATAACCTGATAACGGAAAGAGAAAGCAACTTGAAATTTTCAGGTTAGGTTATGCATCTGAATGCGACATCTGAGTTTGTTTATAGGCATAATCGGTCAGACGGTTTTTATTTCCTCGATATCTCAAAAAATATAGACACGATCGAATTGGAGCTTGGTAACTTGTTGTAGAATATCGACATAAAGACGTGTGTGAAATTTTGTGAGAACCGTACTCCTAGAAAATTTAAAAAAATTACGAAATAAAAAATTAAATTGGTTCAAGCACTGACGTGAAGTCAGGAGCTTTTGCGCGCATGTTCTTTTGTTCATTCTTCTGTATTGGACATTTTTAATCGAATTTATCATGGTGAATTCAATTTGAGTTAGTTAATAGGCATAAACGGCCAAACGGTTTTAGAGTTGAACTCATCTAAAATTTGGTAATTATTTCCTTTCTAACTCGAAAAATACGGAACCGATCCAATTCAAACATGTTCATTAGTTGTAAAATGCCGACGCAAACATTCTTGCAAAATTTCGTATCATATTTGCAAAGATCGTACCACTAGAAAATTTTAAAAAAATCATTGAAAATAGTGGAAAAAATTCTATATACCATACACTATTCGACTGACATCCCTGAAATTTTGCGAGAGACTTCAAAACCTAACTCTACTTTTGGACATAATCATAATAAGCTTGGTAACTAGTTGTAGAATATTGACATAAAGAAGTGTGTGAAATTTTGTAAGAACCGTATCACCAGAAAATTTTTGAAATATTACGAAAAAATATTATGTATTTCACGATAACTTGAGAACGGAAAAAAATAGCGACTTGCAATTTTCAGGATAGGTTGCGCATCCGACTGTGACATTTAAGTTCGTTAATTCGCATAATCGGCCAAAAACTTATCTAAAATTCTGTTGTTATTTCCTCTATAACTCAAAATATACAAATCTGATCCCATTCAAACTCGGTGTCGGCATTGGCTGTAACAAGCAGATGGTACATTTTGATTACGTCAGCCGTTATAGCAAAACGATTCAGAACCGTTTCGCCTCATTTGAATTTGCTTCTCGATTTACCGATTTCCAATAAAGATATATTCAACTTTTATAAATTATGAAAGTGGATGAGGGCATACACGATGATCTGGTATTGAAGTAGATTCAGAAAAACCTAAACATATGGTATTTCGTGTTACATGTAAGAGATCTATTGGGAATATTATGGTTATAAGTGAGTTGTAAGATGGTCCATCATAATTCAATGCTGAGCCTCCTCTGCCCCCTATTCCGGGCGCCTATGGACGCACAGAATTGAATAACCATGGAGTATACAATCACTTCTCAACAGAAAACATTTTTATCCGATTCTGGATTACTAAGTTTATTGTTACGAAAGCTTTTTCCATAAAAACTTCATTTCTTCGAATTCATTTCAGATTAATTCATCTCTTATCATCTCAAAATGATTGTGTCTCGGGCAAAACGAATTAATCGAGTACAGTTCCCGAGTACGCGAATAAAACGACCACTTGAAGATTCTTCTCAGGATTCTTCCAGATCACTTTCGAGCAGGCAGATCCGTGAGGTTGACATGCGATACGGAGTCGTACCCGATAAAATTCAATACTGTCACTGATACCGATACGTGAACTATCTTCGTAACGTATGTAATTCAAGCCTATTGATACGAGCAAGTGAAGAAGAAATTTGTTTATTCGTGCGTTCTGGTATCACGTCATGTGTTAAGAAGATGTGACCGCACTTCTTTGATCGTTCATTTTTTTCGTATCGTTTTCATGTTTGCTACAAAGGTAACTCGAACTAGAGGAACGGTTATCTTGATGTCTCGTTTCGTTGTTGATTGATTATGATGTAAAGGGTTTCCCAATAAGAGGTGTTATTTTGAATAGCCCGCTATTTCGGTAGATGTCACTTTTGAAGCTGTCATTTTTTGACATTTGACAAGAGAAACTACGCCATTAATAAAAATGGAACGATACGCGCTTCAAGAACGCATTGAAATTATTAAAATTCACTATAAAAATGGTGAAAATTTGGCAGAGACGGTTCGTAAAACTCGAACATTTTTGGGTGATCGTGAAGCACCTTGTCAGACCACAATAAAGAAATTGGTTGAAAAATTCGAGCTGTTGGGACAAGTTAGTTATGTGAAGAATAAAACCCGTGCACGTCGCTCAAGAACAGCCGAGAATTTTGCTGCTGTAGCCGAAAGTGTTGAAGAAAACCCAGGTTTGTCCATTCCTCGTCGTTCTTTGGAATTAGGCATTCCACAAACCTCATTATACCGTATTTTGCATAAAGATTTTGGTCTCAATCTTATAAAGTTCAGTTAACACAAGAACTAAAGCCGGCCGATCATCAACAACGTCGTGTCTTTGCTGATTGGGTCGTTGAAATGCAAAAATGTGATCCGGAATGCCATCGAAAAATCATCTTGAGTGATGAGGCCCATTTCCACCTCGGTGACTTCGTCAACAAGCAAAATTGTCGCATCTGGGGCTCGGAAAACCCAAGAGTTATTGTTGAAAAGCCTCTCTATCCTCAACGTGTGACTGTTTGGTGTGGTTCATGGTCCGGTGGAGTCATTGAACCTTACTTTTTCGAAAATGAGGCTGGAGCAACAGTTACGGTGAATGAATTGCGCTATCGAGAGATGATTAATGATTTTTTATGGCCGGAATTGGATGGTATTGATCTGGACAACGTTTACTTTCAACAAGACGGCGCTGCGTGCCACACAAGCAACGAAACCATTGATCTTTTGCGGGAAAAGTTTCCGGACCGTGTTATCTCTCGAAGAGGTGATCACAATTGGCCACCGAGATCTTGTGATTTAACACCTTGCGACTTCTTCCTTTGGGGCCACGTGAAAGAGAAGGTCTACGCCAATAGCCCAGCGTCGATTCAAGACCTCAAAGATGGAATTCGTGAGGCTATCGAGGACATAGGGCAGCCATCACTTTGCGATTTGGTTATGGAAAATTTCATTAAAAGGATATGGTCCTGTAAGCGTGGTCGTGGTGGTCATTTGCCTGACGTTATTTTCCACTATTAACGGCAGAGCTTCTTCTTTATAATGAAATAAATATCCGATCATTTATATTGAAAAATGGCATTTTTCTTTGAATATCAAAATATCACCTCTTATTGGAAAACCCTATATATTTTGAGGAAAAATTTGGTTTATTGGTGCCAAATTAAATGTGGTTAAGATTTAGATTAGAGGCGGTTGTGTATCCAGTCCACCAACATTTGGAATCAAGCTCAAGAAAAAATTTAATGCTTGTGGCTTTTACTTGATGCAAATCCATATTAACTGAAAGAAAAATTAAATACGATTTAAACAAATTTATTTAATATTGTGACGCGTTTCGTCGACACAGCGACTTCATACTATATCATCAGTATGATATTGTAGTGTGATGAAATCGCTGCGTCGACGAAACGCGTCCCAATATTAAATGAATTTGTGTAAATCGTATATAATTTTTCGTTGAGTTAAAAAAAAATTTTCAAACAAGGGACAACAATGTCAGATTCTGATTTAAGATTGGAGAAGAAAGTCCTTGTATATCTCATTTTTTCGCGCTTGTTCTGGTGATCAGCGTGATATTATTTTGCCCAAATGTCTGTAACTTTCGAATTTTTGGCCGAAAATGGTCTCAAACGATTAGGTTCGACACATTGATGACGAATTCGAGGTCAAATTTGATTCTGTTTGGCCGGACGTTGCCACGATAATTTGAGAACGGAAAAAGATAGTATATAAATTAGTAGGTTTAGCATCCGAATGCGACGGTTGAGTCCGTTAATGGGCATAATCGGCCAAACGGTTCCAGAGTACTAGTTTTGTTTTCAATACAGCTCTGATCGATTTGAAACTTGATCACTATATTTGTAGAACACCAACACAAAGACGTATATTATGTGAAATTCCGTATCACTAGAAAATAAAAAATAAAACCTTCGAAAAATATTCTGTATCTCAGAAACTATCCGTCCGATATCGTTGATTGCGAGAGCCTTTAAAACCTAACATTACAGCCATGCTCCAAATTTGAACATGATCGGATCTATATTGTTGGGAATCTGAGTAGTTTGGGGTGAATTCAGTAGCTGGATGGGGTTGCCACGATAACTTTCTAATAGAAAGAGATAGCGATTTTCAAATTTCAGGGTAGGATGCGTATCCAAATGCAACAGTTGAGTTCGTTGTTGGGCATAATCGGCCAAACGGTTTCGGAGTTATACCTTGTTCAACAACTCAAAATATACAAGTTCGATCCAATTAAAACTTGGTAATTCCTTGTAGAATGCTGACGCGCTAATTTTCATGAAATTTTGTGAATATCACTAGAAAATAAAATAAAAAAAAAATTCTCCAGAAATTTTATATTTCAGGAACTATTCGTCAGAATCCGCTGAAATTCAGCACATATCTTCGTGCCACCATTCTTCAATTTCAGCTCGATCAACAATGGAATATTCGCGCAAAATCTCCTGACAAACGAAGTCGATCGAGCTGAAAATTGGTAGTCAATTGTAAAATGGCGGCTCGAGGTATGTGCGTAATTTCCGTGAATTCTGACTTCTGAAATATAAAATTTTCGAAAATAATAAGAAATATAATCGTATCTAGTGATACTATCCGATCTGCAAAAATTTGCGGTATTTCTTGGCGTTGTTCAAGAAATTACCAGGTTTAAATTGGATTGGAGTTGTATTTTTTGAGTTATTGAGGAAATAACGAACTGTTCCATTTGGATGTGCAACCTACCCTGAAAATTAAAGGTCCAGTCGAAAGTTATCGGAGCAACGGTCATATATCCAGCTGCTGAACTCTCCAAAGGCTGCTCGGCTAAAAACCGAAATCTCTTCAATATTTCGGCGATATAGGATAGTTTCTGAGATACATAATTTTTTTAATTTCTTAGACATGATCCTCACGAAATTTGCATTTAAATTGGATCGAATCTGTATAGATGAGTTATTGAGGAAATGACATCAAGATGGATATAACCCCAAAACCGTTAGGTTTTTCTTAACCGTTGTGGTCGGATGCGCAACCTACCCTGAAAATGTAAATTCGCTCTTTATGTCGAACCTGATCGTTTGAGACCATTTTCGGCAAAATTGCAAATTCGAAAATCACAGGCATTTGGGCAAGCATGCGGTTCCCTAGAACATGCGCGCAAGAATTTGTCTTTAATTGTTTTTACATATTTCAATATTCGTAGAATTTTGAGATTCCTAAATTATGGACTATAAGCTGTTCTATGGGATACCCACAAATAAATCTGACATATCTAATTCTGGAACGAAGGTGACTTGAATAATATATCATGCATATACTTTCATTGGTAGTAGAGCTGATCTGTAGAGTCTGTATAGATCATAAGATACGGAAGATAACTCAAAGCATGGTCCGTTATCAGGAGCTGGTATGGGAAAGACACCAAATGCTCACTATTACTAGGCTCATGTCCGAGCGTCTTTCAGGCAGAAATATTTGCAAGCAAAAGATGCGTCGAAATGAACCTAGAAATAAACTAGTAGATATGTAATATAGCAATCCATTCTGACAGTCAATCTGCTATTAAAGCTCTGAGCTCCCATGTTATCGAGTCCAAGCTAATATGGGAGATGCCGAAGACTCAATGAAGTAGGCAAGAACAACAGGGTCTCCATGGTCTGGGTTCTTTGTCATTCGGCAATTAAAGGAAATGAGGAGGCCAATACACTTTTCTAAGAAAGGAGCATGAATCCCTTTTATTGGCCCGGAACCCTACTGTGAGGTAGGTAGATACACTTACAAAAGTGAATTTTTGATGAAAGAAGAAACTGAAGGAGGTATACTCTTAAGACTGTCAGATCCAAGAAGTATATGGATCTCAGTAAAAACACGCGGCACCTCCTCACTGGTCTCATCACAAAGCATTGCTGTCTTAGGAAGCATATGATGAGATTAGAGTTAGCAGAAACTGACGAGTGCAGATTCTATGGGGGGGGGTGGGGGTGGATGAAACTCCTGATTACCTGATTACGGAATGCCTTGCCATCTCAAACCAACCAAGGAATGCTTTGAGCAAGGAATCTACAGGAGCGAAGTCGTAGCCTCCTTGAAGTCATTGCAGATACTGGATCAATTTTTTTATTTTATTATTTTGTGTTTCTGCGTAAGAAACAAAAAATATTTGTCTGAAGTAATAAATCGAACAATGTTGCCCAACAAACCATAACGACACAACAACAACGATGAAAAAACGGAATTTCGTAACGTTTCGGAGTCTAAATCAGACTCCTTCGTCAGACACTTACCGTAACCGGGGGTTACTCTGAACACAAGGGGTTACTTTGAACAGATACGATGTAAAATCAAAAATCCTCATAGCGGGCTTAGTTCACAAGCTAGCGACCTATAGTTCGTACTCAACATTCAATGATTACATGTAGACGGCGCTACGATCGCGAAACGTTGTCAGGTTGGCTAACCTGAGCCGCTGCGCGCCTTTTATCGGAATTGTGAAATCAGCTGTTCCGAGAACAATCCTCAAACCTCCTCTGCCGCAGTGATCCTGTTGTGTAATACCGTTTCAGGTAAGTTATATATTTCTTATCAATCTATTGGCAGCATTTTCTTTTTTGTTTCATATCTCTAACTCATTTCGTTGATTTTATATGGCTAATCGAGTAAAAAACAGGAACTTTGAGGGGTTACTTTGAACATCGCGCTTTCGTCTATTTTTTGTTCATCAGGGGCAAGCCAACATGCCGCGAACTTATATTCGCAAGTTGGGAGCTCGGATGTACCAAAATTATTCACCAGAAATCCTTGCCAAGGCAGTAGAAAAGTGTTTAGCTGGAAAATCAACTATCAGGGCTGCTTCTACTGAGTGAGTTTTTTTTTCTGTTTACGTAGGTACCTACTAGAGCACAATCAAATCCATTGTTGTTCCTAATTACGAATATTTTCTTGTTTTAGATTAAACATTCCCTCTGGAACGATTTGCATGTACAAGAAGGCGGCGAAGGCAAATGCAGCAGCTGCTAACCTCTCAATTGTAGTGAAATCGCCAGGACGTCCAACCGTATTTTCGGCTGAAGAGGAAAAACTTCTGTGCGCGCACATAGTGGCAGTTGGTATCTACCGCTTCCCATGCTCCTTGAGAGATGTAAATATTTTCAATAAAGTTATAATTTTTGTGTTTATTTGTGCATTCTTGAGTAAACGCAGCGAAAAAAAAACCTAATTTACAATCTAAGGAGCATTGCGATAAAAAAATAAACATTGCCAGGGGTTCACGAGCTAAACCGTGAAGGAAAACCTTATTATCAGGCGACATTATTCTTTTAAAAACTCATTCTTGCATATTCAAGGGGTTTCTATGAACAGGGCGCCCTAAACATGCGTTTTCTACGGTAGACGCTTTCTTGTTCAAAGTAACCCCTTCTTAAGGGGTTAATTCTGAACATAAAAACATATGCCCCCACCAACTTCTATTGAAGATAATGGAGTCGTACAAACGGGAAATTGAAGCTGAGATAATAAGCCATCGATTGGTTGAAAAAATTTTCAAATATCTGCAGAAATGTTTGCGCTGCAATGGAATTAATGCAAAACTTGTTCAAAGTAACCCCCGGCTACGGTAATGAAAATCTTCAGAATTATTTTTTTTTCATATAGCTACTCTGAAATTAGAGAAATGTCAATTCTCTGACATTCGCAAAAGTCTGTGGTAATCTTTTGAGGACGCGATATTCTATGAACTGAGTAATTTTGTTAAGCAGTGTACGTAAGAAACATTGAAGCTTATCTAAAAACACGCGGCAGCACAATGCGACGTACGACCGGGAGCAAAATGGAAGCATAACCACAATTCCTCCACAACTTTTCAGTCGGGCCCGGCAAAGACATTCCCTGCTGTCATTTTTGATAGCGTTCAGATGAATCGCTCTATCCGACTATCGTTTTAATTTGTTAAATTTGTTATTATCCTCGCCAAGCAATTAACCGCCATATACCCTATATATTTATCTCGCATATTTCTGATTTCTCCGGAGGGGAAAAAGTTCCGCGCATTTCTGTCTGTTAAAAAATTTCCTTTCATTAAAAGATATTTAATGCGGAATGGAATGAAGCGCTTATTCGGCCGTGAATTATGCCGGTTATTCGGTATCATAATTCACATCATACGTTTCATTCGAAAGAATTCGGAGTATGGAATTATTCGTCAGTGAAAACTTGATTCCTCGGTTTGTATGCTATGAGGCATCGTTGTCGTTAAAACACGAAAAATTCTGTTTTTTTTCAGGCTGCATACATTAAACAAATTTATGTTATGAATTTTGAATTTTTTACAGTATGATGGTGTTTGGGTTTTTATCTTCCGCTAAGGAGAATTTGGGAATGATAAGGTCTATGTTCATTATATCAATTCAACACATAAATTTGCCTATAGCGCTTATAGACTAGTCAACAAGTGCTATTTGGACCAACTTTTTTCAGCAGTCTCCGAAAATTATGTATGAGGTGTCATTCGATTCGGAATGGCATCTAGATGATTTTTGAAAAAAATGAAGTTCCGCTTGCAAAAATTGTAAAAGTTATTAACAATTAACTAAAAAAAAAAGTGGTTTTAGTTTTTTGTAAATATCTCAAAAACTAATACAGATTTTTCAAATCTGAAAAAAGATTCAAAAAGAGGAGGAAATTTCCTAAAAAAAAAGTCTCGACTCCCGAAACTGTACGATAAATATTTATAATTTTTCCAGAGGGATGAAAATAAGGCCGAAAACGGGTACTCTGGCTTGGAGAAGCCACGTCCACTTCGGGCACTTCAACAATAAACATTTTTTAAACATAGTAAATATGAAAAAAACAAATTGAAAAAATTCAGGCAGCAACTGAATAGATGAATGAATAATTATCCGCTTGAACAAAATTTTTATAATAATTTTTCATTTAGTTATTCAATAGTTAATTAATAACTTTTTTCTGCTTGCACATTAACATTGCAAGTGTGATAATTGCTAAACTATAAGTTTTAGATTTTTTTCCTCTCTTGGAGCAATTTTTCAAAGGCTTAAGAATAGAATCCCGTTGGGAAAATTAAAAAATGTTTATTTTTCAATTTTTTATTAATAATTTTCGTTGTTGCAAAATTAAAAACTTAAATTAATCATCGAAGAAATTTTTTTTTTTTTTATATTATTAACGATCCGTTTTTTCTGCTTTTGTGACAGAAAGTAGAATAGAAAAAAAAATAAAAGGTAAAAGTTTATTTGTTTATAACAAATTGTTTATTGCATAAACAATGAAAAAATAAATAAAATGGAAATTTTTTTTTTATATCGAAAAGAAAAATGAATAATGATTTATAAAAATAAATATCGTTCCTTAATATTAATCAGAAGTGGGAGAAAATAATTGTTAATTAACAAATGCGTTTTTAAGCAATAAAAATTTTTTTTTAAGGAACAATTTTTCTTTTAAAAATCATTATTTGTATCAAAGATTGAAATTCCAAAAAAAAATTTTCAATTATCTTATAAACAACGCATTTGTTTATACTAATTTTTTAAACAATTAGAGATAAAAATTTGAAAAAATTATTTCTATGCAGTTTCTAATAACATAAAAACGGATAGTTAATAATAAAAAAAAAAAAAATTTGTTCGATGATTATTTTAAGTTTTTGATTTTGCAACAACGAAAATTATTAATAAAAAATTGAAAAATAAACATTTTTTAATTTTCCCAACGGGATTCTATTCTTAAGCCTTTGAAAAATTGCTCCAAGAGAGGAAAAAAATCTAAAACTTATAGTTTAGCAATTATCACACTTGCAATGTTAATGTGCAAGCAGAAAAAATTTATTAATTAACTGTTGAATAACTAGATGAAAAATTATTATAAAAATTTTGTTCAAGCGGATTATTATCCATTCATCTATTCAGTTACTGCCTGAATTTTTTCAATTTTTTTTTTTCATATTTACTATGTTTAAAAAATGTTTATTGTTGAAGTGCCCGAAGTGGACGTGGCTTCTCCAAGCCAGAGTACCCGTTTTAACCTTATTTTCATCTCTCTGGAAAAATTATAAATATTTATCCTACAGTTTCGGGAGTCCAGACTTTTTTTTAGGAAATTTCCTCCTCTTTTTGAATCTTTTTTCAGATTTGAAAAATCTTTATTAGTTTTTGAGATATTTACAAAAAACTTAAACCACTTTTTTTTTTAGTTAATTGTTAATAATCATCTAGATGCCATTCCGAATCGAATGACACCTCATACATAATTTTCGGAGACTGCTGAAAAAAGTTGGTCCAAATAGCACTTGTTGACTAGACTATTATCCTCAATTCTGGATGAAGTGAAGAACAAAATCCATAACTGCGTTATTGAATGTTATCAAGCTCGGACAGGTACATTTTATTTTTTGGCGCACTTGGTCTTCGGAACAGAGTGCTTATTAATTTGCTCAAATGTCTGTAATTTTCGAATTTCGGATGAAAATGGTCCTAAACGATCTGGTTCGACTCACCGATTAAGAAACCGTGGTCGAAATCAATTCTATCCGGCCGGTCCGGCGGTCGAAGGCACGATAACTCTCGAACGGAAGGAGAGGATTGAAATGTGCAGGGTAGGTTAGGGGCGTAAATATCTCGGACGAGTTCGTTAACGGGCGAAATCCACCGAGTGGTTTCGGAGTTATGACCGTTTTTAGTCAAAATATTTTTTATGAATGTTTCTGGCACCGTTCACTCAATCTATCTAAACTTTAGCAGCCAATTGTAGAATCATGACCTCTATACGAATGCGAAGTTTTGCATTGATCGGATTGATGTAATGTAATTTATAAACAAATTTTTAAATTAGTTTCTACAATAACTCTCGAACAGAATGAGCTAGGCAGTTGAAATTATAATTAGAGTATTCTATGAAATCATATAGAATTGAGAATAATTATTGAAATTTTCATAAATCATATCTCCGAAAGTATTAGTTTCTTAGAGTTGAGAATATAAAATTTGTTTTGTAAAAATTTTTTTTTTGTTACTCCAAAACCACCTGGCCGATTTTGCCCAATAACGTTAGGTTTTGAAGGCTCTCGCAAAATATCAGCGATGTCGAACGAATAGTTTCAGAGATATAAAATATTTTTCAATGTTTTTTTTTAAATTTTCTAGTGATACGAAAATTACTGACAAATGATAGCACGCTGTTCCCCAGAACATGCGCGCAAATAAAAGACGAACATAATTACTGATTATAATTGTCCAACTATATTGTCTGCATTATTCCAGAAGTTAGAATGATTTAACGTTCAATTTTCAACGTATCCTGGAAGAGGATAACTATTGCATAGGTCGTTCCGGAAACAAGGAACACAGTGTTTTATGTGGGTGGTTATGTTGTGACATGCAGAATATAGGCTCCCGTTTGCACATCCTCTGTTCCACCAGGGTTTTGGCATATCTCCTCCATACCAGTTTTTGTTGTGTTCTACGAATAAAATTTCAAAGCAAACTTTTCCTGTGCAGGTCGTGGCCAGGTTTTGTCCTGATCTGCAGTTGCTATCTTCGCTCGTCGAACTGCATAGATTGCATGTGCGGTACTCATCTTTATCCTCCTGGGAATTTCCTGTAAGATATTTTTTTTAATTACGCAACTTCTCATTTATAATTGAGGAGTTTTTAGTGCTCCCTCTACGGAGGGATTCAGGGTAGTAGAGTTTTTAAATGGCAACCCTGGTCATACATGGAGTTTCTTCCAACCTTTTATTGGCAGTTTTGTAACGATGTCCAGTCCAGTAACGATGCGTAACTGGAACTGTTGAGTGATTAATCTGATAAATTAGAAATTGGTTATTGGATAGGTATTTTATAAAACGGAGAATATATTTGTTTCAAATCTCAAATTTCAATAAATGAAAGTATGATGATCAAAGATTTTGGAGCTCTTGTTCCTCGGAACAGACGATTTAGTTCTACTCACTGATCAAGAATCCGTGGTCAAAATCTATTCTGTAATAGTATGTAAACTTATCTACCTATGACGGACATGTCGAATGTAATTATGTTCTAAAGAACAAAGTATGATTGATTGCAAAATGACCAATTGTAGGATATTATAATTGCCCCTACCCTATATAACCTTGGATAATCCATATGATGACGGAAATATATAATTTGGTGAGTTTATCAAATTGGGTTCGGAATATCTTCAGTGAAAACAAAACTGGAATATTGGCCAAGTTTCACTTGATATAATATAATTTTGAGAGTAGATTTGAGGAATTGAGAATCTCGGATGAGTTCGTTATTTGATTTTAATTTAGTTTCTTTTATGATACAGTTCCATTATAAGAATCCATTGATATCATTCCCAACTCTAAGAGACCAATAATTTCGGAGATGAATTGTTAAAGTTGGAGCAAGAGCGCCAGATCTCCTGTCCACAGGGCTTTCCCACTTTTATTGAAGGGGTTACATAGTGATACTAGAACGTAGATGAAGACTAGATGATCAAAGTTTGTGTTAAATGTGGAGTGTTTTAATGATGAAGGCAGAACGAAAAAGGTCGATGGCCTTTTGGTTTCCAATGAAGTACGGTTCTATCTATCTATCTAATGAGATACATATATAGATAGAACAGTACTTTATTGGAAACCAAAAGGCCATCAACCTAAGTCCTTCAGCCTGTGTTTTCATTAATAACAAGGAAGATTTTGTTTTCTTCCCCCAATACAGTTCGAAATATAAAAAAAAAAAAAACAGAACCGTACCCACCTCCTTCTATGCTGAGTAAGCAGATGAAAAATGTAAGCAACAAAACAGGATTTCATTTTTTGTCGAAAACACTTTCACGTTTCTAAACAATAATGTGCGACGTCTGTATATACAGGGTGAGTCTTTGACCACTGCATTAATTTTAACCAAAGATTCCTCTCATCAAATGAAACACTTTTTTCATTTAACATTTTTCCAAATTCAGCTCAGGTAAAAAGATACAGGCTGTTGAAATTTTGAGAAAAAATCATATTTTATTTTGTAGCTTTGACATCCTTTTTTCGAATAAAATGAATGTTGGCGTAAAGTTTCCTATAACTATGATACATATTTTCCAAATATTAGTTTGTCGAATTTGTTTGTCGTATTGGGATGCGCCACCTACTCTGAAAATTTCAAGTTGCTAGCTCTTTTCGTTCTCAAGTTATCGTGGGACGGACAGAATCAAATTTGACCTTGAATTCTTCATTGGGGAGTCGAACTAAATCGTTTGAGACCATCTTCGTCAAAAAATTCAAAAGTTACAGACATTTGGGCAAAACTATAACGCGATGTTCCCCAGCACATACGCGCAAAAACGAACGATTCGACATATATTTTTTTTACACCATCATAAAGTAGAGATTTCACCACCAATATTTTTAAAAAAGCTGATTATTGTGAGAATTTTTGCTTGAAAATGTAGCTGTTTTTTCGATATTGAGTTAAAATCGGTTGGAAAAATAAACATTTTAAATCAAACAAATTACAGTGTGTTTGGGACATAAAAAGGTAAGTGTTCACCTAATTTCGTGAAAAATAAAATTTGTTGTAAAAGATAAAAATTAAAACTTGGTTATTTGAATTTTTCCCATAAATTTTGAGGTTATGTGAAAAAAGTTCTAGATCTTTTCATATCTTTTCCATAGGACTTGCAGATTTGGTGTAAATCGGGATAAAACGATTTTTACCCTTAAAAGCTCACCCCATTCCACTTCTCAACCTCACGTCACCCATAAATTATTTTTACTTTCATTGCGCCTACCTATGTCCTGGGGAACATCGTGTAATCGTTTTGCCCAAATGTCTGTAATTTTCGAATTTTCTGCCGCAAATGGTCTCAAACGATTAGGTTTGACTGCCTGATGAAGAATTCGAGGCTTGATTCGAGGTCAAATTTGATTCTGTCTGGCTGGCCATTGCCACGATAACTTGAGAAAGATAAGAGATAGCGAATTGTATATCAGGGTACATGGCACCTCCCTATAGGACGGACGTCGTTCGTTAATGTGCAATAATAATTTTGTTTTGAACCAATATAGATCCGATCAAATTGAAACTTGGTGAGCAGTTGTAAAATACAAATATAAAGACGTATGTGCAATTTTGTGAGAATAGTATCACTATGAAATTTTTGAAAAATTATTAAAAAATACTATTCACCTAACGATAACTTGAGAATGCAAAGAGATAGCAAATTGCAATTTTCAGGGTAGGTTGAGCATCCAAATGCAACATTCGATTTCGCCAATCGGCCAAACGGTTTCGGAATTATATCTTTCTGACATTTTGTTGTTATTTCCCCAATAACTCGAAAAATACAAAACCGATCCAAGAACATGGTAATTAGTTGTAGAATGCGTACGCGCAAACGCAAATTATTGAGAAAATTCGTGAGGATCTAGAAAAAAACTATCCATCTGATATCGCTGAAATCACATATTATTTTTCTCACGATTATTGAAGACGGAAGACACTCTTTAGAGTAGATCGTTCATCCTAATGTGACATTTGAGTTCGTTAAAAGGCATAATCCGCCAAACAGTTTTGAAGTTATATGAATATGTGGATGTGACTTCCCCAACAAATCAAAAAATACTATGCCAATTCAATTCAAACATGGTAATTAGTTCTAGACCGCTAGACAATTTTGTGCATAATTTCGTAAAGATCGTATTACTAGAAAATTAAAAAAAAATCATTGAAAAATATTCTATATATTATATATTATTATATATAATATTATATATTATTCTATACATTAACGAACTTGTCCGTCGTATTGGGATGCGCCGCCTACCCTGAAAATTTCAAGTCGCTAGCTCTTTTCGTTCTCAAGTTATCGTAGCAACGGACGGCCGTACGGCCGGACGGCCGGACGGACAGAATCAAATTTGACCTCGAATTCTTCATTGGGGAGTCGAACTTAATCGTTTGAGACCATTTTCGTCAAAAAATTCGAAAGTTACAGACATTTGGGCAAAACTATAACCTGATGTTCCCCAGAACATACGCGCAAAAATAGGTCTGATTTTGTCTTAGGAAGTATATGATGAGATTAGGGCTAGCAGAAACTGACGAGTGCTGATTCTGTTGGGAGGAGGATGAAACTCCCGATCACCTGATAACGGATTACCTCGCCATCTCAAACCAACGCAAGGAATGCTTTAGGCAAGAAATCTGCAGGATCTATTCTGCTAGTTGGCTTCTTCAGGACTGCTTAACCAAGAAACCAAGGCAAAGATGGAAACAAAACTGATTATAGGCGACACCAGCGTGAAGTGTGTGATGATAGGAGATCAAGTAGAGCCCATCGGAGTTCCCACCAACTGTTTGTAGAATCTACCATCGAACGAAAAATATGTTGATTCGTAAAGAAACGAGAGCAAATCCAAGAACTATTCTTTGTTCAAGTTACAGACAGAACTGAGTCTATCCCACTTTCCTGCTATTCTCATGACAGCTATCTCCAGACTAATGTTCGTGAAAAGTGACTCAACATCTAAGCTGGCAATTCTGTAATTTGGTGTTATGGTTAGTCCGTTGATGTAATCTACAAATTCAAATGAGTCTCGTACATAGTAAGGATTGTCAAAATCATACGCAGTTCTTAGGATGTTGTCAAGAAACTTGGTTATTCTTGATGTTGGACAACCCATAGAAGATATTATTGGAGGGAGGGAGAATTCCGCCTTATGAATATTTTTTTCTTATTGAACAGACAATCATCAAGAAAACAAGCACTGACGTGAAGTCAGTATGTTCTATTGTCCATTCTCCTGTATTGGACACCCTTAATCGCATTTACCATGGTAAATTCGAATTAAGTGTCCACTACAGGAGAATGGTCAACATAATTTACCATGGTAAATTCGATTAAGGGTGTCCAATACAGGAGAATGGAGAATAGAACATACGCGCAAAAGCTCCTGACTTCACGTCAGTGCTTGAACCAATTTTTTTTTTCGTAATTTTTTCGAAATTTTCTAGGGGTACGGTTCTTACAAATTTTTTTTTTTGTCATTTTTTTCAAATTTTTTAGTGTTAAAACTTAAAACTTGGCAGTAGAGTTGGGTTCTTATGGCTCTTGTAAAATTTCAGCAATTTCAGACGAATAGTTACTGATATATAGAATTTTTTTTTTAATTTTCAATGATTTCTTAAAAAATTTCCATGGATACTATCCTCACCAAATTTTGCAAGAATTTTTGCGTTGGCATTCTACAACTAATAACCATGTTTCAATTCAATCGGTTTAGTATTTTTCGAGTTAATGAGGAGATTAAAACAACCAAATTTCAGATGGCTATAACTCTGAAACCGTTAGGCCGATTATGCTTTTAAACACACTCAAATGTCGTATTCAGATGCACATCCTAACCTGAAAACTACAACCTGCTATATCTTTCTGTTCTCAAGTTATCGTGACAACAAAAATATTTTTTAATAATTTTATAGCCATATGATTCGCACAAAATTTCACAAACGTGCTTAGGTTCATATTCTACAACTACTCACCAAGTTTCAATTCGATCAGATTTATATTGGTTGAAAACAAAATTAGTACTCGGAAACCGTTGGGCCAATTATGCCCATTTACAAACTTGTCCGTCGTATTAGGATTCGCCAACTACCCTGAAAATTTCAAGTCGCTAGCTCTTTCCGTTCTCAAGTTATCGGGGCAACGGCTGGACGGCCGGACGGCCGGCCGGACAGAATCAAATTTGACCTCGAATTATTCATTGGGGAGTCGAACCAAATCGTTTGAGACCATTTTCGTCAAAAAATTCGAAAGTTACTGACATTTGGGCAAAATGATAACGCGATGTTCCCCAGAACATACGCGCAAAAACCCTATCTGCCTGTCAGTGTTGTGATTTATGAAAATTGTTAACAAAATATGCTGGAATACTAAATATTGAAGGGCATCTTTTTCTTCACTATCGCTTCTTCCTTCAACAAACAGAGAAGTTTCTCCAAGGTACCCGAAACTACATCTGGAAAAGACAAAAGGAGAAAACGAACAAATTATAAATGCAATATTCTATGTTTTATAAAATAGTTTTGAAATTTGCTACCCATTCTAAAAAAGATTCAGAAACATTATGAATTGCCCTAAAACCACCCTGGAATCCTGCGGCAATTATTAACTAAATGATCTATGGTTTCCTCTGCTTCCCTGCATTCACAACTAGGGCTCTCAACTGAGCTCTCAACATCTGAAAAGCATGCTCTTGCAACGACTATGACCGGTTGTAAACGATTCAGAATAGACCATATTTCCTTTGGAAGATCATACCCCGGAACTCTATTTGAAGGATCAGAAATTAAATATTTGTTGAATAAATCGCAAGAAATCCATTCAGACCGCCAAACTTCCTTGTCATTTTTAGTCAAATTGCTTTCAGTTGTATATATGATATATATAGGAGATAATCGGAGGAGAATTCGGAAAAGAATGAAATGTTTTCCAAGAATTTGAAACAGCAGTCTGCCTGCGAATGTGAGACGGGACAATGTTGAAAGAACTGGCAACCAATGAATAGGTGTAGATCTAATAGTTCCAGTGATGATCCTCATAGATGAATTCAGCTGTGCATCAATTATTTGAGTATGAGCACTATTAAACCAGACGGGGCAACAATATTCTGCGGCAGAAAAAACCAAGGATAAGGCTGCCTTACGAAGAGTAGCTGTATCAGCACCTCGCGATGTACCAGCTACAGAATCTGCAGAATATTATTTCAACTTCAGACGCAAGTCATCCAAATGGGCTTTGAAATTCAAAGAGGAATCCAGTTTCACTCCTAAGTATTTAGGATTAAAATTATGTCTCAAGGAAGAATCAGCGAAAGTTACAATCAATGTTCTATATTTTTGATTATTGTTCAAATGGAAGCAAGAAACCTCAGTTTTATTTAGATTCGGACACAGATAGTGTTGTGATTTGTAAAGATTGAAATTGTTTACAAAATAAGCTGAAATCAGCTTGTATCATAAAGTTCTGAAGTTGAGAATTGGAAATGAATTCCCAAGAGAATTAAATTTATTCCACGAATTCAAAACAGCCTGCCAATATAGGGCGGGACAACATTTGAAATAACTTGTAACCAATGAATAGATTATGATCTATAGTTCCAGTGATGATAAAATTCTGTAATAAACTATGAAAATTGTTTATGTTGTCCTTATGATTGAGCTTAATCATAGAAATAATTTTTCTTGGAGATGCAAAGTTAGCTGCACTTAGTAGTGAAACGTGACAAAAAAGGACTGGCTGAAACAGAGCATCTAAATCTACGGTCGTGCGAGTTCAATTTGCATAGAACAAACATTAAGGACTTAATTAAGCTTGCGTGATGGACTTTTATTAATGGTACAAATTCCAGACTTCTTAAAAATAAATCACTAACGAGATGGTTTTATTGGGATGCGAGATATATGAGGGGGATATTGTATTGTAGAGGGTAAGGTTCGATTATCGTAGATCGACCGAATATTCGATTACAACGTTTTGTAGCTCCTTGTTTCACATTTAATATACGATTTGAGTAAGTAAAAGTACCTATATCTACTCTCGTATAGAGCTACTAATAATATCGTACCTACTTCTGTTTAGTATTCCCAGTGGCGGAGTGTTTTAAATACTTTGGAGTGCACAACCTTAGAGCAAAAAATGGGTTCAAGCCCTGTGGACAGGAGCTTTCTGGCGCTCTAGTTCAAACAGACAAATTATATCTCCGAAAGTATTGGTTTCTCTGAGTTGGGAATTATATCAATGTATACATATGATAGAGCTGCATCATGAAGGAAATTCAATTCAAATAACAGTTTATTTATCAAGATTAAATGAGCAATCATGAGAATGAGAACTGCACCATGGAAGAAATCGAATTAAATCTGGCCAATTTTGCCCAATAACGAACTTAACCGAGATATTCATCTCTCTAACCTACTCTGAAAATTTCAACTATCTAGCTCATTCCGTTCGAGAGTTATTGTAGAAAAACATATTTTAAATTTTCAATTTTTTTTTTTTCACTTTGCGGTAATCTGGTCGATACAAACTTCACGAGTATTTCAACCCCAATATTTTTGAAGTTACAATTTTCCCTTCTGTCAAGTTGACATTATGAAAATTCATACAAGGAATAATTATATCAATCTGTGAAATACGATTTACATTGAAATTTTGAAAAATCATATCTCCGAAAGTATTAGCTTGTTAGAGTTAAAAATGATATGAATGGATTCTTATGATAAAACTGCTTATTGAAAATTATTTAATTTGGAATTTGTTAATGTGAAAAAAATTTTTTTTTTTATTACTCCGAAACCTTCTGTCCGATTCTGCCCAGTAACGAACTTAGCCGAGATATTTATCCCCCAAACCTACTCTGAAAATTTCAACTCTCTAGCTCATTCCGTTCGAGAGTTATCGTGCCTACGGCCGGACCGGCCGGCCGGACCGGCCGGACAGAATGAATTTCCACCATGGATTCTTCATCAGTGAGTCGAACCAAATCGTTTAAGACCATTTTCATCGAAAAATTCGAAAATTACAGACATTTGGGCAAATTGATAAGCACTCAGTTCCGAGGAACTAGAGCGCCAAAAAGTGGGAAAGCCCTCTGGACAGGATATTTGCCATAATTTTCAAAATACATACAAACTTTTTCCACTCAACATCCAAAAAAATCAACAAAAAGCCACAATTGACTCACTGATTGAAATTGGCTGAATTTGACTGGAAATAAAAACAGGAATATGAGGAGGGTGATTTTTCATAGAAATTACATTAATTATTAAAATAGTTTTTGAAAACCAATATGCTCCAATTTCAATGAAAAATAGATTTTAAGTGTCACTAGGAAAGTTAACTTACATACTCTGCCATAAATTCTAAAATACAAACTCTGTATACTAAGCACTTTCAATACAAAAGCAAAAAGTTGACTGATTCACTGATTGAAATTAGCTGAACTTAAATATAACCAAAAGCAGGTAGGAACAGATAGGTTGATGTCATAGAATTTGTTCAATCATTTCTTCTTTGAAAAGAAATGGTCATTGAATAATAAGGAATCAATAGAAGGGTGGCATATTTATACCTGGAAGAATATATAAATACTAATTTAATATCGATTTCGCAAATCGTGAATTCACACATATTTCGAATTTCATCTATGGAATTATTTCTTGAATTTTGATATGCCCCTCGATTTTTGAGACTTAAAAAAATGCATATGAAGGTCTCAGTGACAGAAGTTTTCTTTGTCGATTTATGAAAACGATTTATCACAAATTTAAATTTTCCTTGAAAATAATCTGAAAATTCATTTCTTTTCTTCACAAATTTATGAATGATGAAAAATTCATTACTAATAATTCTGTTAACCATTCAGACGAGATTTGAATTTGTGAAACAACTAAACGGTTGAATAAAATTGTCTCATGATGAGGACTTCACACTGAGAAATGGAGATTTTTCAATAAATTAGAAATACTAACAAGTTGGAAAAGCGCTGTGGTCAGAAACTTTGGTGAGCTTGTTGAAATTTATAGTCAGAACGATCACCATCCAGGTACTGAGCTCGCCCAAGGCTACTTAGCTCTAGTGAAAAAAATAATATTCCCAATATTTCCAAGAATATAACTCCAAATGTAAAAACAAGCGTCCCAAAAAATCTGGTGCACTTTTTGGCCGAGAATGGTTTCAACCGATTCAAATGAATTATTCACTGTTGGGTCAGAAATAAAGTGCTTTGTTTGAAGCGGCATAAGGACATAAATAAGTTCATTAGTACAATTGTGCCATGACATAAAAAAGTGGGAAAGCCCTCTGGACAGGATATTTGGCGCTCTTGTTCAAACTTTAAAAAATCACATCTACGAAACTATTTGTTTCTCAGAGCTATATACGATAGCTGAGGTTATTTCATTGTTCATTTTGCTTTCAGTCACACTTTGTTTGACATGTCTCTTATCTGTAGATGAGATGCATTATATTGTCACCCAAAAATTATACTACCCTATAATCCTCATAATTCTATGATAGCCTAGGTAATTTCATTGGTCATTCAATCATACTTTGTTTTCTAGAACCGAAGTGGTATTTTATATGATGAGTAACGAACCAGGAATAAATTTGAGATATATCTTATAGGTAGATGAGATGACATGTATGAGCACAGATCATATAATAGTTCATAGAAAGAATTATTACAGCATTCTGTGTAAACATAGAAGTACGATTTATTATTGAAAAGTGAAAAAAATCATATATCCGAAAGTATTAGCTTGTTAGAGTTGAAAATTATATCAATAGATTATCATGATAAAACTACATGTTAAAAACATTGAATTTGAAATTTGTAATGTAAAAAAAAATCGTTACTCCGAAACCATGATCATTTTGCCCAATAACGAACTTAACAGAGATATGAATCTTCCAAACCCTGAAAATTTCAACTGTCTAGCTAATTCCGTTCAAGAGTTATCGTGTTAACGGCCGGCCGGACATAATCGATTTTGACCACGGATTCTTGATCAGTGAGTCGGGCCGGGCCCAACGGACATAATCGATTTTGAGCACTGTTTCTTGATCAGTGAGTCGAACCATTTTTTTTTCGTTACCTACTCCGATTGTAAAAAAAAAATTTTTTTGTTACTCCGAAACCATCTGTCTGATTTTGCCCAATAACGAACTTAGCCGAGATATTTATCTCCCAACCCTACTCTGAAAATTTCAACTGTCTAGCTCATTCCGTTCGAGAGTTATCGTGCCTACG
Organism: Halyzia sedecimguttata; assembly: GCA_937662695.2. Lineage (NCBI taxonomy): Eukaryota > Metazoa > Arthropoda > Insecta > Coleoptera > Coccinellidae > Halyzia > Halyzia sedecimguttata. Next base: position 77,145,746 of record OW569414.2, read on the forward strand.
GCCGGACATAATTAATTTCGACCACGGATTCTTGATCAGTGAGTCAAACCAAATCGTTCAAGACCATTTTCATCAATTCGAAAATTACAGACATTTGGGCAAATTGATAAGCACTCAGTTCCGAGGAACTAGAGCGCCAAAAATGAAACGATACACGCTTCAAGAACGCATTGAAATTATTAAAATTCACTATAAAAAATTTTAAGAATCGTACCCCTAGAAAATTTCAAAAAAATCACGAAAAAAAAAGTAAGAAGCTTTCGCCCGTATGTTCTATTGTCCATTCTTCTGTATTGGACACCCTTAATCGAATTTACCATGGTAAATTATGTTGTCCATTCTCCTGTATTGGTGACTAAATTCGAATTTACCATGGTAAATTCGATTAAGGGTGTCCAATACAGAAGAATGGACAATAGAACATACGCGCAAAAGCTTCTGACTTCACGTCAGTGCGTGAACCAACTTTTTTTTTCGTGATTATTTTGAAACTTTCTAGGGGTACGATTCTTGAGAATTTTTTTTTCTTAATTTTTTTCAAATTTTCTAGGGGTACGGTTCTTACAAAATTTCAAACACGTCTTAATGTTGATTTTCTACCACTTGTTACCAAGCTTCAATTCGATCGAATATTCATTTTTTTGAGTTATCAAGGAATTAATATTCCAGGTGGGTATAACTCGGAAACCGTTAATCCGATTATTCCCAAAAACGAACTCAACTCTCCCATTCGGCTATGCAACCTACCCTGATTATTGCATGTCCCTATCTCCTTTCGTTCGAAAGTTATCGAGGCAACGGTCACCCATCTACTGAACTCAAACAAGGCTACTCGAATCTTCAACAATATTTAACCGATCGTGTTAAAACTTAAAACTTGGCAGTAGAATTAGGTTATAAAGGCTCTTGCAATTTCAGCAATTTCAAACGAATAGTTACTGATATATAGAATTTGTTTTTTCAATCTTCAATGATTTTTGAAAAATTTTCTACGATATACTATCCTCACAAAATTTTGCAAGAATTTTCACGTTGGCATTCTACTACTAAAAACCATGTTTGAATTCAATCGGTTTAGTATTTTTCGAGCTACTCAGTAACAAAAAACAACCAAATTTCAGATGGCTATAACTCTAAAACTGTTTGGCCGATTATGCTCATAAACAAACTGAAATGTCGCGTTCTGATGCACATCCTAAACTGGAAACTTCACGCCGCTATCTCTTTCCGTTCTCAAGTAATCGTGACAACAAGAATATTTTTTAATAATTTTCTAGCGATACGATTCGTACAAAATTTCACAAACGTCCTTAGCTTCATATTCTTCAACTACTCACCAAGTTTCAATTCGATCGGATTTATATTGGTTGAAAACAAAATTATTACTCGGAAACCACTGGGTCGATTATGCCCATTAACGAACTTGTCCGTCGTATTGGGATGCGCCACCTACCCTGAAAATTTTAAGTCGCTAGCTCTTTTCCTTCTCAAGTTATCGCGGCAACGGCCTGGCCGGACAGAATCAAATTTGACCTCAAATTCTTCATTGGGGAGTAGAACTAAATCGTTTGAGACCATTTTCGTCGAAGAAAATTACAGACATTTGGGCAAAATGATAAGCACACTGTTCCGAGGAACAAGAGCGCCAAAAATGTATAACCGACTCCAGTGCCCCCTACTGTGTCCAATCGCGAAACAACAGTATCCAGGAACCCAAGTTAACAAACACACACAAAATTTCAACAAAATCGGTTTCGTTGTTTAGGATTTCACTGATGTATGTTCCCCAGAACATACGCGCAAAAATGGTGAAAATTTGGCGGAGACGGTTCGTAAAAATCGAACATTTTTGGGTCGCCGTGAAATACCTTGTCGGACCGCAATAAAGAAATTGGTGGAAAAATTCGAGCTGTTAGTTATGTGAAGAATAAAACCCGTGCACGTCGCTCAAGAACAGCCGAGAATATTACTGCTGTAGCCGAAAGTGTTGAAGAAAACCCAGGTTGGTCCATTCCTCGTCGTTCTTTGGAATTAGGCATTCCACAAACGTCATTACACCGTATTTTGCATAAAGATTTTGGTCTCAAGGCTTATAAAGTTCAGTTAACACAGGAACTCAAGCCGGCCGATCATCAACAACGTCGTATCTTTGCTGATTGGGTCGTTGAAATGCATGAAAATGATCCGGAATTCCATCGAAAAATCATCTTGAGTGATGAGGTCCATTTCCACCTCGGTGGCTTCGTCAACAAGCAAAATTATCGCATCTGGGGCTCGGAAAACCCAAGAGTTATTGTTGAAAAGCCTCTATCCTCAACGTGTGACTGTTTGGTGCGGTTTATGGTCTGGCGGAGTCATTGGACCTTACTTTTTCGAAAATGAGGCTGGAGCAACAGTTACGGTGAATGGATTGCGCTATCGAGAGATGATTAATGATTTTTTTATGGCCGGAATTGGATGATATTGATCTGGATAACGTTAACTTTCAACAAGACGGTGCTACGTACCACAAGAGCAACGAAACCATTGATCTTTTGCGGGAAAAGTTTCCGGACCGTGTTTCTCTCGAAGAGGTGATCACAATTGGCCACCGAGATCTTGTGATTTAACACCTTGCGACTTCTTCCTTTGGGGCCACGTGAAAAAGAAGGTCTACGCCAATAGCCCAGCGTCGATTTAAGACCTCAACGATGGAATTCGTGAGGCTATCGAGGACATAGGGCAGCCACTTTGCGATTTGGTTATGGAAAATTTCATTAAAAGGATATGGTCTTGTAAGCGTGGTCGTGGTGGTCATTTGCCTGATCTTATTTTCCGCTATTAACGGCATAGCTTCTTCTTTATAATGAAATAAACATCCGATCATTTATATTGAAAAAGGGCATTTTTCTTTGAATATCAAAATAACACCTCTTATTGGAAATCCCTTTATGTAGTTGTTCCAAAAATACCATATTGTATTCCACCGATTATTGAGAAAACTCAGAATTCTCTTCATTTAGTTATAATTCCCAAAAGAAATTGTATAATTCTTAAAGTATCATTCAAAAGTGGTTTCTTTGCAGCATATGTGGGTAAGGGCAGTTGGCCTACACAAATACCAACGAGTACTGGCGCAGGATGTAGTTCACCTGCGATATACATCCCGTCTTGAATATTAAATATCGATCTTTATATTTTCGAATTCGCTTTATATTCAGCGTTCGCTAAAGCGAGCAGTCTGGATATATTTATCGCGACTAAGGTCCATCAGACAGCTCCTGAGAACGTTCTACAGATTATACACAATCTGGCTTCATAAACTAGTTGAACCTTAGTCAAGTTAGACATTGACATCTGAAATAAAGCAGTGGTCTGTATTCGATATGCACGTCGCCGTAATAAAGTTTACATCTTATTCTCAAAGGAAAGGTAAGGTCGAGATGACAGGTATGTTTGATATGGTTTAGATTTGCGTTCAATTAATTAATAAAAGATGAGCTCCATTGCGTGGATCAATTAACCAAGCTGGATATTATAATATTGATATTTCATTCGTAGCAATAAGGTTTTGAACCTAAGTCAATTTGTTATGATAGATAAGACTCTGGAAGAGAACTGAAATTATTGGGAATCTAGTTTCACGTTTCTGAGTGACAAGCTAATGATTCAAATGAAAACTTTTATACGATTTACACTTGTTTACTGAATATTGTTACACATTTCGTTGATACAGCTATCAGATAATAAGAACAAAAATTGGTTCAAGCCATGTGATCAGGAGCTTTATGGCGCTCTTGTTCAAACAGACATATTATATCTCCGAAAGTATTGGTTTCTCAGACTTGAGAATTATATCAATGTATTCTTATGATAGAACTGCATCATAAAGGAAATTCAATTCAAATAATAGTTTATTTATCAATATTAAATGAGCAATCTGAGAATGAGAACTGCACCATGGAAGAAATCAAATCAAAATAGCTGAAATGAATTTGACTCTCTTATATAACAAACATATAATAAATCATAGATAGAATAAATAAAGCATTATGTGAAAACATAGATAGCTTGTTGGAGTTGAAAATGATATCAATGGATACTTATGGTGAAACTGCATCTTGAAAAAAAATTTATTTTGAGATTTGTAAGTTAAAATCTAATTTTTTTTTTCGATACTCCGAAACCATCCGGCCTTTTCTGCCCAATAGCAAACCAAACCGAGATGTTCATCTCCCTCACCTACCCTGAAAATTTCAACTGCCTAGCTCATTCCGTTCGAGAGTTATTGTGGAAACAAAAATTAAAAATTTTAAAATTTTTTTTTAAACTTTACGGTGACCCTATCAATACAAAACTTCACATGCGTCTAAAGGTCATGATTCTACAATTTGGTGCTAAATTTCAGATAGATCGAGTGATCGGTTTCGGAAATATTCATAAAAAATGTTTTTACTAAAAACGGCCATAACTACTAAAATGCTTGATGGATTTCGCCCGTTAAAAACATGTCCGACATATTTACGCTACAAACCTATCCTGCAAATGTCAATCCTCTAACTCCTTTCGTTCTCGAGTGATCGTGTTAACGGACGGCCAGACAGAATCGGTTTCGAACACGGATTCTTGATCAGTGAGTCGAACCTAATCGTTTGAGACCATTTTTAGCCAAAAATTCGAAAATTACAGACATTTGAGCAAATTGATAAGCACTCTGTTCCGAGGAACAAGAGCGCCAAAAATGTATAACCGACTCCAGTGCCCCCTACTGTGTCCAATTGCGAAACAACAGTATCCAGGAACCCAAGTTAACACACACACACAAAATTTCAACAAAATCGGTTTCGTTGTTTAGGATTTCACTGACATACACACGTATATGGAATTTTATATACAGGCTGTTTCGTGAAGAGAAAAAAAATTCTATGGAAATCAACAATCAATTCGAATGGCACAAATTGAAACTTGGTGATCAGTTGTAGAATATAAACAAAAAGACGTTTGTGAAATTTTGTGAGAATCGTACCCCTAGAAAATTTTAAAAAAATTATTAAAAAATATTTTTTATGTGACGATAACCTGAGAACGGGAAGAAATAGCAACTTGCAATTTCTAGGGTAGGTTGTGCATCTAAATGCGACATTTGAGCCTATGAGTAGATATAACCGGCCAAACGGATTTAGAGTTATACCCATGTGAAATTTGGTTGTCATTTCCTCAATAACTCGAAAAATACGAAACCGATCCAATTCAAACACCGTTATTAGTTGTAGAATGCCAATGAGAAAATTCTTGCAAAATTTAGTGAGCATTGTAACTAAATTAAAAAAAAAAATTATTGAATATCATTGAAAAAAAATCTATATGTCAGAAACTATACGTCTGACATCGGTGAAATTGCGAAAGCCTTTAAATCGTAACTCTAAGACAAAGTTCCAAGTTTGAATACGATCGTATTTATTTTGTTGGAGATCCGAGCAGCCTTGGGTGAGTTCTGTAGCTGGATGGGTGACCGTTACCTTGATATCTTTTAAACAAAAAGAGATAGGGACTTGCAATTTTCAGGGTAGGTTGCGCATCAGAATGCGGCATTTAAGTTCGGTAATTGGCATAATCAGCCAAATTGTTTTGGAGTTATACTCATGTGAAACTTTGTTGTGAGATCCTCGATAACTCAAAATATACAAATCTGATCTAATTAAATCTCGGTGATTACTTGTAGAATGCCGACCCATTAAGTTTCGCGGAATTTCGTGAATATCGTATCCTGCAGTTACTTGTAAGTTTTTTCGTATTTCAATTCCAATATAATATATTTTGAAAATAGTCCATTGAGGTGGAGGTTTGATTTTACAGGTGGAAAAAGGGGAAGTCTACTCCACTAAAATTTGTGTATTTCTTGAAAGAAATTATGCACAATGCATTTTTACAAGCGAACTTGTCATCTTCAGGTGTTCACAAAAATAAATAAAAATAAAAGTAGATACATTAAAAATATTCACCACTGAGTTACAAAGTCAACTTTTAAACAATTTCCAAAATATGTCCATTCGAAATTTATCCCTTAATTTAACGGATCTCACTACTGTATGGTATTAAAATTCAGTGAATATATATATATATATAATATATTCTTTTGACTGAGAGCTGTATATGTGTTAGCAGAGGTTGGTGTAACGGGGTACCATACAATTCGACGTATGATAAAAGAGCTTAGGGAAAAACCTCAGCAAAAAACCCTCTCTCCCCGTGAGTGTGGTGATTTGTAACTATTGTTTACAAAATTTGCTGAAATTAAAAAATATTGATGGGGATATATTTCTTCAATGTGGATTCCCTCGTCAAAAAACGGATAGGTTTCTCCAAGGTACCCGAAACTCAACCTGAAAAAAAAAAAAGCACTGACGTGAAGTCAGTACTCTTTGGCGCGCGTGTTCACGGTGGCTAATTTGAATTGAATGATGAGTACTTCAAGCTCAGTGGATAGAGCGAGCCGAAGATCTACCCAAAGGATAGTGGACACCATTCACTGTCGGTTCAAAAATTAACAGTGCTGTATCTAAGCTGCCATCAGGATAGAGTAACAAAGTTGGAAAAGAACACAAGTGACTCTCCTTAGTCGCACAAGCTCCTAGAAGATTTGGGAGGGTCAGTATAATCCTAATCATGTTTATAGCACGCGCGCCAAAGCAAATTGACTTTTTACACTTTTTCTTTCATTGTTGAGTCAATCTGCTTTTGCGCGCGTGCTATAAACATGATTAGGATTATACTGACCCTCCCAAATCTTCTAGGAGCTTGTGCGACTAAGGAGAGTCACTTGTGTTCTTTTCCAACTTTGTTACTCTATCCTGATGGCAGCTTAGATACAGCACTGTTAATTTTTGAACCGACAGTGAATGGTGTCCACTATCCTTTGGGTAGATCTTCGGCTCGCTCTATCCACTGAGCTTGAAGTACTCATCATTCAATTCAAATTAGCCACCGTGAACACGCGCGCCAAAGAGTACTGACTTCACGTCAGTGCTTTTTTTTTTTTCAAGTTCCTTTAACAAATATAGCTATCAATACAGTTTGGCTGTTAGCTTTACCGTAGATCGGAAAAAAATGCGGTTGTGGGTCCTCCGTTAGGGACGCAATTGCATCTTCTCCAAATCCGAACGTATTTTAATATAGATCTACCGAATATAGTTATTTATAAATTCTCCTCAGGGCCACCATACAGACATTTCAAATCGGAAACAACGCTATTTCCCCCAAACTGACTTGTGTCCGTGCACTGAATTGACATGAATATTCTTTTAAAACCTCACAATATCGGCTCATTACTCCCAACATAACCCAAACCACCCAAAACCATTCACTTCTCGTCTGCGCAAGCGCAGTATACTCGTGGCTGCAAGTCCTCCCAAAATTACTCACCTCACAAAAAACTCTGATTCTCCAACACTAGTGGTTCAGGAGATATCGCTTCTTGAATCCACGCATGCGCAGACCCTCACCAGGGGATTCTATAGCGGAATAGCATCCGCCACCCCGAAACCCCAATCCTCTCTGACGAAAGCACCAGCAGTTAAATCACTGATTGTCTGCTCATGCGCATAACGAAAAATGCCCGTAAGGGGTTACATCAATCTCGAAATTAGCCCCAGGGCCATGGTACGGACACTTTAACTCTGAAACAACGCTACATCTCCCAAACTGACTTGTCCTTGCACTGAAATGCTATGAATATTCTTTTAAAACCTCATGATATCGACTCAGCACTCCCAACATAACCCATCCAACCCAAAAACAGTCACTTCTCTTCTGCGCATGCGCAATCTACTCGCGGCTAAAAGTCCTCTCAAAATAACACACCTTACAAAAAACTCCGATTCTCCAACACTAGTGGTTCAGGAGATATCACATCTTTAATCCACGCATGCGCAGACCCTCAACAGGGGATTCTATAGAGGAATAGCATCCGCCACCCCAAAACCTTAATCCTCTCTGACGAAAACACCACCAGTTAAATCACTGATGGTCTGCTCATGCGCATAACGAAAAATGCCTGTAAGGGGTAACATCGATTTCAAAATTAGCCAGGGCCACGGTACGGACACTTTAACTCGGAAACAACGCTACATCCCCCAAACTGACTTGTCCTTGCACTGAATTGCTATGAATATTCTTTTAAAACCTCATAATATCGACTCAGCACTCCCAACATAACCCGTCCAACCCAAAAACAGTCACTTCTCTTCTGCGCATGCGCAATCTACTGGCGGCTAAAAGTCCTCTCAAAATAACACACCTTACAAAAAACTCCGATTCTCCAACACTAGTGGTTCGGAAGATATCGCATCTTCAATCTACGCATGCGCAGACCCTCATCAGGGATCTGAATTCTATGGAGGAATAGCATCCGCCACCCCAAAACCCCAATCCTCTCTGACGAAAACTACAGCAGTTAAAGGACTTCTCATCTGCGCATGCGCAATACGGAAAATGCCCGGAAAGGGCAGCATGAACCTCAAAAACATATGTTTAGGCATTAAAAGCAAAGTATTCCGCAAAATAGTAGTAATTTTTTTATTTTTTTCATGTCACGTGATCTTCCCGAAATTTTGCAAAAGTGTTTGCTTTGGGCTTTTGCATCTAACTACTGAGTTTCAATTTAATCAGATCAGTATTTTTCGAGTTATCGTGAAAACAAATTTTTCAAATTTTCAAATTTTTTTTTTGCCATATTAGGGCCGTCCGTTCAACACAAAACTTCGCAGGCATATAAAGGTCATGATTCTACAATCTGATGCCAAATTTCAAAAAGATCGAGTGATCGGTTCCGGAAATATTCATAAAAAACGTTTTTACTAAAAACGGCCTTAACTCCGAAACCGCTCGGTCGATTTCACCCGTTAACGAACTTGTCCGAGATATTTACGTTACGAAACTACCCTGCAAATTTCAACACTCTAAGTCGTTCCGTTCGAGAGTTATCGTGCTAACGGCCGGACCGGCCGGCCGGCCGGCCGGACCGGACGGACAGAATTGAATTTGACCTCGAATTCTTCATCAGGGAGTCGAACCCAATCGTTTGAGACCATTTTCGAAAAAAAATTCGAAAAATACAGACATTGTGACGAAATGATAGCACGCTGTTCCTTGCGGAACACGCGCGCAAAAATGAAAAGACAAGAGGAGGAAACGAACAAATTAAAAATAATACATAACCTTTCAAAAGTCTCCTCCCACAAAAATACTTCTCTGTAGGCGAATGGGATCTCGTGGAGAAGAATCGCCTCCGCTAGTTTTCGAAGATATTCACTCCTGAAATCCCTTCAATATTTGAATTCAAAAATGAAAATGTTGCTCGTAAGGCCAGGAGGGTCTCTTTCAAAACCAGGTCTGACCGGTCCAAGTCCAAGCGATGATTATTCAGAACTTCAGATGTTCGAAGCCCGCCACAGGGCCCTTAAGAAGGGCTATCATCTCCCATAGATATAAAACCCTTTCTCCCCGTTAGTGTGGTGATTTGTAACTATTGTTCACAAAAATTTGCTGAAATTTAGAAATATTGATGGGCATATATTTCTTCATTATGGATTCCCTCGTCAAAAAACGGATAGGTTTCTCCAAGGTACCCGAAACTGCACCTGAAAAATGAAAAGACAAAAGGAGGAAACGAACAAATTAAAAATAATACATAACCTTTCAAAAGTCTCCTCTCACGAAAATACTTCTCTGTAGGCGAATGGGATCTCTTGGAGAACAATCGCCTCCGCTAGTTTTCGAAGATATTAACTCTTGAAATCCCTTCAATATTTGAATTCAAAAATGAAAATGTTACTCGTAAGGCCAGGAGGGTCTCCTTCAAAACCAGGTCTGACCGGTCCAAGTGATGATTATTCAGAACTTCAGATGTTCGAAGACTGCTACAGGGCCCTTAAGAAGGGCTATCATCTCCCATAGATACATGTTTTACTTCATATTGTATAAAATAATGAATAAATGTGCCGGACAAATTACGACTTATGTCATAATAACGAGATGTTCCCCTGCAGAACGTACGCGCAATAAAAATGAATACTTTAAAAGTATTCACCACTGAGTTACAAAGTCAACTTTCAAACAATTTCTTAAATATGTCCATTCGAAATTTTATCCCTTAATTTAATGGATCTCACTACTGTATGGTATTAAAATTCAGTGAATATAGTGATCCTTAAATGAACGAACGCCCTAAAGCTCAGTATCACGTCCGCTTTCAGAATTTTCAAATTGTGGCTTGAGATATACCAGCCGAACATCCAAAAAATCACAACGCATAACTCATCAATACTTCAATAGTGATTACCCGAAGAAACATCGAAAAATTACCTCGTTGACAAGTCCAAAATGTTCCTTAACGTACGGCCTATTCCAGAGAAGATCTGTAACAGCATCATACCATAAATAACAGTTTTAACCGTATAAAGTGACTTATTTAGATATAAAGATAAATCGCAATCTGCAGGGTTACCTACCGTCTAGCACTCTCAGATCGCGCAAAATGAAGAACAAGAATAAAGGTGTTGAAATATGTTATGGGTCCGGGACGAAGGGAACCAGAATCGAGAATTCAACTGTTTATTTTCCATAATTTACTGGCGAGTCATATTTTTTGTTCAGATCAGTGCCATAATGTCATTGCGAAATTAAGTAGTTGTTGTTTATGGATTGCAAAAAATATACGCGTAATTCACTGTTACTAACGAGCTTGGAAGTATTTATTTTTATGACCGTAGGATGAGTATCCACGAGTGTTATTCGAAAATTTTGCATGTTATTTATGGGTTGAATGGATCTATATTCTTCTCGGAAAAATTAAATTTCTATTGGCGCTCTTGTTCCTCGGAACAGAGTGCTTATCAATTTGCCCAAATGTCTGTAATTTTCGAATTTCTGGCTGAAAATGGTCTCAAACGATTTGGTTCGATTTACTGATCAAGAATCCGTGGTCGAAATCGATTCTGTCCGGCCAGCCGGCCGTCCGTTAACACGATTACTCTCGAACGAAAAGAGTTAGAGGATTGAAATTCGCAGGGTAGGTTTGGAGCGTAAATTTCTCGGAAGAGTTCGTTAACGGGCGAAATCCATCAAGCATTTTCGGAGTTATGGCCGTTTTCAGTAAAAACGTTTTTTATGAATATTTCCGAAACCGATCACTCGATCTATCTGAAATTTAGCATCAAATTGTAGAATCATGACCTTCAGACGCATGTAAAGTTTTGTATTGATCGGATTACCGTAAAGTGTAAAAAAAATTTTTTTTAAATTTTTTAATTTTGTTTCTACAATAACTCTCGAACGGAATGAGCTAGGCAGTTAAAATTTTCAGAGTAGGTTAAGGAGATAAATATCTCAGTTTGCTTTTAGCCAAAATAGGCGAGATGGTTTCGGAGTAACGAAAACAAATTTTTTTTTTAACTCACAAATTTCAAAATATTTTTTTTTAAGATGCAGTTTCACCCTAAAATTCCGTTGATATCATTTTCAACTCCAACAAGCTAATACTTTCGGAGATATGGTTTTTCGAAATTTCAATAATGAATCGTACTTCTACGTTTTCACAGAATGCTATAATTTTTGCGCGCGTGTTCCGCAAGGAACAGCGTGCTATCATTTCGTCACAATGTCTGTATTTTTCGAATTTTTTTTCGAAAATGGTCTCAAACGATTGGGTTCGACTCCCTGATGAAGAATTCGAGGTCAAATTCAATTCTGTCCGTCCGGTCCGGCCGGTCCGGCCGTTAGCACGATAACTCTCGAACGGAACGACTTAGAGCGTTGAAATTTGCAGGGTAGTTTCGTAGCGTAAATATCTCGGACAAGTTCGTTAACGGGCAAAATCGACCGAGCGGTTTCGGAGTTAAGGCCGTTTTTAATAAAAACGTTTTTTATGAATATTTCCGGAACCGATCACTCGATCTTTTTGAAATTTGGCATCAGATTGTAGAATCATGACCTTTATATGCCTGCAAAGTTTTGTGTTGAACGGACGGCCCTAAAGTGGCAAAAAAAAATTTTGAAAATTTGAAAATTTTATTTTCACGATAACTCGAGAAATACTGATCTGATTAAATTGAAACTGAGTAGTTAGATGCAAAAGACCAAAGCAAACACTTTTGCAAAATTTCGTGAAGATCACGTGACATGAAAAAAATAAAAAAATTACTACTATTTTGCGGAATACTTTGCTTTTAATGCCGAAACATATGTTATTGAGGTTCATGCTGCCCTTTCCGGGCATTTTCCGTATTGCGCATGCGCAGATGAGAAGTCCTTTAACTGCTGTAGTTTTCGTCAGAGAGGATTGGGGTTTTGGGGTGGCGGATGCTATTCCTCCATAGACTTCAGATCCCTGATGAGGGTCTGCGCATGCGTAGATTAAAGATGCGATATCTTCCGAACCACTAGTGTTGGAGAATCGGAGTTTTTTGTAAGGTGTGTTATTTTGAGAGGACTTTTAGCCGCCAGTAAATTGCGCATGCGCAGAAGAGAAGTGACTGTTTTTGGGTTGGATGGGTTATGTTGGGAGTGCTGAGTCGATATTATGAGGTTTTAAAAGAATATTCATAGCAGTTCAGTGCAAGGACAAGTCAGTTTGGGGGATGTAGCGTTGTTTCCGAGTTAAAGTGTCCGTACTGTGGCCCTGGGGCTAATTTTGAAATTGATGTTACCCCTTACAGGCATTTTTCGTTATGCGCATGAGCAGACCATCAGTGATTTAACTGGTAGTGTTTTCGTCAGAGAGGATTAGGGTTTTGGGGTGGCGGATGCTATTCCTCTATAGAATCCCTTGTTGAGGGTCTGCGCATGCGTGGATTAAAGATGTGATATCTCCTGAACCACTAGTGTTGGAGAATCGGAGTTTTATGTAAGGTGTGTTATTTTGAGAGGACTTTTAGCCGCGAGTAGATTGCGCATGCGCAGAAGAGAAGTGACTGTTTTTGGGTTGGATGGGTTATGTTGGGAGTGCTGAGTCGATATTATGAGGTTTTAAAAGAATATTCATAGCAATTCAGTGCAAGGACAAGTCAGTTTGGGGGATGTAGCGTTGTTTCCGAGTTAAAGTGTCCGTACCGTGGCCCTGGGGCTAATTTTGAAATTGATGTTACCCCTTACAGGCATTTTTCGTTATGCGCATGAGCAGACCATCAGTAATTTAACTGGTGGTGATATCGTCAGAGAGGAGTAGGGTTTTGGGGTGGCGGATGCTATTCCTCTATAGAATCCCCTGTTGAGGGTCTGCGCATGCGTGGATTAAAGATGTGATATCTCCGGAACCACTAGTGTTGGAGAATCGGAGTTTTTTGTAAGGTGTGTTATTTTGAGAGGACTTTTAGCCGCGAGTAGATTGCGCATGCGCAGAAGAGAAGTGACTATTTTTGGGTTGGATGGGTTATGTTGGGAGTGCTGAGTCGATATTATGAGGTTTTGAAAGAATATTCATAGCAATTCAGTGCAAGGAAAAGTTAGTTTGGGGGATGTTGCGTTGTTTCAGAGTTAAAGTGTCCGTACCGTGGCCCTGGGGCTAATATCGAAATGGATGTATCCCCTTACGGGCATTTTTCGTTATGCGCATGAGCAGACCATCAGTGATTTAACTGCTGGTGCTTTCGTCAGAGAGGATTGGGGTTTTGGGGTGGCGGATGCTTTTCCGCTATAGAATCCCCTGGTGAGGGTCTGCGCATGCGTGGATTCAAAAAGCGATATCTCCTGAACCACTAGTGTTGGAGAATCGGAGTTTTTCATGAGGTGTGTAATTTTGGGAGGACTTGCAGCCACGAGTATACTGCGCTTGCGCAGACGAGAAGTGAATGGTTTTGGGTTGTTTGGGTTATGTTGGGAGTAAAGAGCTGATATTGTGAGGTCTTAAAAGAATATTCATGTCAATTCAGTGCACGGACACAAGTCAGTTTGGGGGAAATAGCGTTGTTTCCGATTTGAAATGTCTGTATGGTGGCCCTGAAGCGAATTTATAAATAACTATATTCGGTAGATCTATATTAAAATGCGTTCGGATTTGGAGAAGATGCAATTGCGTCCCTAACGGAGGACCCACAACCAAATTTTTTTCTGATCTACGGTAAAGCTAACAGCCAAACTGTATTGATAGCTATATTTGTTAAAGGAACTTGAAAAAAAAAAAAAAAAAAACACTGACGTGAAGTCAGTACTCTTTGGCGCGCGTGTTCACGGTGGCTAATTTGAATTGAATGATTCAAAAATTAACAGTGCTGTATCTAAGCTGCCATCAGGATAGAGTAACAAAGTTGGAAAAGAACACAAGTGACTCTCCTTAGTCGCACAAGCTCCTAGAAGATTTGGGAGGGTCAGTATAATCCTAATCATGTTTATAGCACGCGCGCAAAAGCAGATTGACTTAACAATGAAAGAAAAAGTGTAAAAAGTCAATCTGCTTTGGCGCGCGTGCTATAAACATGATTAGGATTATACTGACCCTCCCAAATCTTCTAGGAGCTTGTGCGACTAAGGAGAGTCACTTGTGTTCTTTTCCAACTTTGTTACTCTATCCTGATGGCAGCTTAGATACAGCACTGTTAATTTTTGAATCATTCAATTCAAATTAGCCACCGTGAACACGCGCGCCAAAGAGTACTGACTTCACGTCAGTGCTTTTTTTTTTTTCTATCTATGATTTATTATATGATCTGTGTTCATACTCGTATATGTCATCCTGTTCTATAAGAGAGAGTCGAATTCATTTCAGGTATTTTAATTTGATTTCTTCCATGGTGCAGTTCTCATTCTCAGATTGCTTATTTAATCTTGAGAAATAAACTATTATTTGAATTGAATTTCCTTTATCATGCAGTTCTATCATAAGAATACATTGATATAATTCTCAACTTTGAGAAAACAATACTTTCGAAGATATAATTTGTCTGTTTGAACAAGAGCGCCAGAAAGCTCCTGTTCACAGGGCTTGAACCAATTTTTTTATTCAGAGATGGTAATTTATTCAAAATTGAAATGTCTGACTAGATAATTCTTCATTTGAATAAGTATCTTGTTTTATTATCTCGTCAACTATCTATAATGATTTATATCATATACAGGGTGTGTCCAACCGCGAATTGCACCCCCTAAAACTTTTCGGAATTCTCGGAGAGGAACAGCCGCACAGCCCACTAAAATATCGAGAGTAAAGTACAGGGTCTTTCTTAATGATTTTAACATCGCAGCTGGCTCTGAAATATTCTTATTTTGTCGCTTCATAGATACAGGGTGATTCACGAAGACCGTTCGTTAGAATATTTCAAAGAAAGACTCAAGATGAGCACTTACAATTTTATAGTTAAGCTTTGTTAGGCGTAAGGAATCCTTGGAAAAAAAACAGACTTCCGGTTTCACCGGAAATTATACCAATTTTCGTTTTTTAAATGTAATACCTAGTTTTTGCATTCATAATCAGATTACCCATTGAATTCTACATTGTTTTAATGTGTCGCTTACGTATTAATCTGCAAAAATTCGTGTAAATATGGAAAAACCTTTTAAATTTTCTCAAATAGGGCTTCATTCCAATGTTAACAACTTGTAAATTTTTGCGCCTGAAAATTCCTAATTTTCCAAATTTTTTTTTACATTTCGCCATAGGAATCCATTGATGTCATTCTTAACTCTAACAAGCTAATACTTTCGGAGATATGATTTTTCAAAATTTCAATAATAAATCGTACTTCTGTGTTTTGACTGAATGCGATAATTATTCTATCTATGAATTATTATAATATGAATTATGTTGATACATGTCAACTTATTTTCCTGAGACGTGATATGTCAAATGTTTTATCCATATGATGATGGGAATGGTAATGGTAAGTTAATAATATTGAGTTCAGAATATCTCCAGTAGGAACAGAAGTGAAATATTGGTTGAAGTTTCAATTGATATAATATAATTTTCAGAGTGGATTTAAGGAAAAAATATATCGTTCATCATATAATTAAGGAACGAATATCTCGGATGAGTTCGTTGTTGGGTAGAATTGGTCTATTGGTTTTGGATTAATAATTTTTGTCACTCTTGTTAAATTTAAATTCTTTTATGATGTTTGAATGCAATGTCTGCTATTATGAAGTTCTATCATAAGAATCCATTGATATAATTCCCAACTCTTACCAATACTTTCGAAGATATGATTTGTCAAAGTTTGAACAAGAGCGCCAAAGCTCCTGTCCACAGGGCTTGAACCAATTTTTTTCATTTCTATTGTAATAATAACTCCGAGGAAATGGTTATCGAGCGAACATAGGTCGATTTTTTCTTGAAATTACTTAATATTCGTATATTGTTGGCTATTATAAATACTGCTATGCAGAATGTTTTCAATGAATTATAAACTCATAGTATCTCATGGCACAACCGTACGAATGGACCGATTTGTTTCACAGAAATTACTATCGGAATACACTGTTGAAAATAAGCCACTGCTAAACAGGATGTTTTTTAACTCATGGCACAATATTGTATGATTGAATTGATTTATGTCCTTACGCCATCACAAACATAGCACTGTTCATTTTCTTTTAGTC
Source organism: Halyzia sedecimguttata (assembly GCA_937662695.2). Taxonomy (NCBI): domain Eukaryota; kingdom Metazoa; phylum Arthropoda; class Insecta; order Coleoptera; family Coccinellidae; genus Halyzia; species Halyzia sedecimguttata. The sequence continues at coordinate 77,162,312 of OW569414.2, forward strand.
GAAAATATGCTGTCAGCTAGTGGGTTTCGTGTTTTTTTTGATAATAATAGTAGTTTTTTAAAATTTCGACTACTGGTCTCCCACAAAGTAGAACTTCTTCTTTCCAATTTATATATGTGTGATATTCCTGCTACTTCCTCTGAGATTATCATATAAGCTGACAAAATTGCCCTTGCATTTCGTCATTCTGATTTACACTGTGTGGGAGAAGGAAGCACCTTCATCAATCCTTTGTAAAATTGTTATTTTGTGCATTTCCGTTAATCGAACCATTATTCAAAATTCAAGTTAATGAAATTAAAACACAAATTAGACAAGTTATAAACTATAACTTATCGGCACAAAAAAATTCGCGAAGGCGTTCTAAAGAAACTAACAACGCCACAGAAAGTGTGTAACGTAATTTTCATGGTACTATCTGGAAAACATAACGTTATGGTTTTTTTTTCAGTTATTGTAATACGATTTAGGAACATTATAATGAATCTCGTAAATCACACCATTTTATTTTTTTCTAATTTGATTTTTACAATAAACCTAAAACTGATAACATTCCCGAAAGGAAAATGACGAGACCTTAAACGATGTATCACAAGCCCATACTTCCTATTTGAAAAATTGGGGGTTGTTCCCGTCTTACGAAGGATGTTGAAGGTAGGGTTCGAATTTTTACGAAGACGAATGACAATTTAAGATTTGAATTTGATGTGTTTCGGGATTTTCCAAAAATATGTGCAGTAACCAAGATAATTAATTTATTTCATTTATCATTTCCATAATGTATACTTAGTCTGCCTTGCAGTCCCTCACTCCCTCTTGCGGCAAAAGAATGAACGTCACTGAATATTACTCAAGGTTTCCGCATCACAGAGGGTTGCAGTTCGTAAGAATTTCCCTAGATGGCGCTAGTGAGATGTTTCTCTCAGTAGCTCGCAACAGTAGGGCTTAAGTTTTCTAGAGCTCCTTCTTTGTTATTCAGTGTGCTAAGTTACGCTGATGATTGGTAATAACCATGCCACCGGTACGTATCTGCCCTGATTGACGCTTTACTCTATGGGGGACCAGCCTGGATCACGATGGAATATTTTGGCGCTCTTGTTCCTCGGAACAGAGTGCTTATCAAATTGCCCAAATGTCTGTAATTTTCGAATTTTTCGATGAAAATGGTCTTAAACGATTTGGTTCGACTCACTGATCAAGAATCCGTGGTCGAAATTCATTCTGTCCGGCCGGCCGTAGGCACGATAACTCTCGAACGGAATGAGCTAGACAGTTGAAATTTTCAGAGTAGGTTTGGGATATAAATATCTCGGTTAAGTTTGGGCAAAATCGGACAGATGGTTTCAGAGAAAAAAAAAATTTCTTTTTTACATAACAAATGTCAAATTCAACTTTTTTCAATATGCAGTTTTACTATGAGAATTCATTGATATCAATTTCAACTCTAACAAGCTAATACCTTCGGGATATGATTTTTCAAAATTTCAATAATATATCGTATTTCTACGTTTTCACAGAATGATATAATTATTCTATGTATAAATTGTTATAATGTCAACTTATTTTCCTGATACATGACATTGTCTAATTCATTTCAACAATCGTAGAATTATGAGAATTATAATATGATATCATACTTTTTGTTGGTTGATATTTTCCTGCCGATGGTCAATCCATATGATGATGGGAATGGTAATGGTAAGTTAATAATATTGTGTTCAGAATATCTCCAGTAAAAACAAAACTGGAATATTGGTGTATTGGAGTATTGAAGTGGATTTGAGCAAAGAATATATATTATCGTTCATCATAGAATTGAGGAATGAATATCTCGGATGAGTTCGTTGTTGGGTAGAATTTGTCTATTGGTTTTGGATTGATAAGTTTTGGCACTCTTGTTGAATTTAAATTCTTCTATGATGTTTGAATTCAATTTATGCTAAGATGAAGTTCTTTCATAAGAATCAATTGATATAATTCTCAACTCTGAGAAACCAATACTTTCGGAGATATAATTTGTCTGTTTGAGCAAGAGCGCCAGAAAGCTCCTGTCCACAGGGCTTGGACCAATTTTTTGATGGTTAAAATCGATAAATATTTCCCCCTGTGTCTTTTAGGTATTCTTAGTTAATCAGAATGCCCGATGAGTTGAAATGAGAAAGACATTCTAAGAAGTTATACCACTTAATATTAATTCCAATCTTATACTCCACGTATGTTAATAAGTGCTCCTTTAAATGAACTGAGATAATGTGACAGAATAATAATGGAAGGAACACATTATGGATATTTCAGAAAAAACTAGCAGACCAGTTGATAAAAGCAGGCGGCCCCATTGGTAGGATATAATTAGATTTGCGCCGACATAATGCTATGTTGAAACATAACTGATTTATTATTTGCGTTAATTTTCTAATTATGAATATATTTAAATAAATATCTTTACAGTCCCATGTAGATTACGCCTTCGTCTCTATGGTAAGAATTCATTCGATTGTACAATTAGAGTAAGACTTTGTTTCCAGAAAATTTCCGAAAGCTGAAATACATCGGAAAACAAGCCCTGTGGACAGGAGCTTTCTGGCGCTCTAGTTCAAACAGACAAATTATATCTCCAAAAGTATTGGTTTCTCAGAGTTGGGAATTATATCAATGTATTCATATGATAGAACTGCATCCTAAAGGAAATTCAATTCAAATAATAGTTTATTTATCAAGATTAAATGAGCAATCATGAGAATGAGAACTGCACCATGGAAGAAATCAAATTAAATCTGGCCAATTTTGCCCAATAACGAACTTAACCGAGATATTCATCTCCCTAAACTACTCTGAAAATTTCAACTACCTACCTCATTCCGTTCGAGAGTTATATCTATGTGTATCGATGAAAAGCAGTCTCACTACTCTCAGATCTCTTACTTCATGTTCAGTTCCGAAATGTAAGAATTTTCTGAGAAAAACTAATTTCGGAGCAAACAACTGAGATTTTTCTCACTTCGCTCACAATTCTTCGATTGATTAGATAATGTCTCAGGAACATCATTTGACATTATGACAATTCATAGAATAATATCATTCTGTGACAACGTTGAAATACGATTTATTATTGAAATTTTGAAAAATCATAACTCCGAAAATATTAGCTTGTTAGAGTTAAAAATGATATGAATGGATTCTTATGATAAAACTTCTTATTAAAAAAAAATTAATTTGGAATTTGTTCTGTAAAAAAAAATTTTTTTTTTTGTTACTCCGAAACCATTTGTCCGATTTTGCCCAATAACGAACTTAGCCGAGATATTTATTCCCCAAACCTACTCTGAAAATTTCAACTCTCTAGCTCATTCCGTTCGAGAGTTATCGTGCCTACGGCCGGCCGGACCGGCCGGACAGAATGAATTTCGACCACGGATTCTTGATCAGTGAGTCGAACCAAATCGTTTGAGACCATTTTCATCGAAATATTCGAAAATTACAGACATTTGGGCAAATTGATAAGCACTCAGTTCCGAGGAACTAGAGCGCCAAAAATATTGTGTAACGGGATAATTTTCTGTTAACTGTCTTCCCTATGTCATTCAGCAAAACTCAATTCCAACAATGAATTAATTAATAAATGGTAAGTTCGTTTCGGCTACAGATTCAGTGTAAAAGAGTAGGCATCGATCTCAATTGATCTTTTGAACCTCTGCATACGTACGTAAGACAGAGAAGTGCTGGAAGGTCACGTGATGAGGGGAAAGGGATTGATGGTACTTCGATGCTGAAAAGAACTCTAGTAGAGAGTTCAACTGGATTTAGAACTCCAGGTCAGATGGATCTCCGTACCTAGATTTGCCGAATTCATTTTGGTTACATTTTTGCCCGAAAATGTTCTGAATTGAATAATGAGTTGGTTTTTGTGATTGTTGCGTCTGTAAAGGCAGTAAAGGTTTTGAATTGTATTTTGGTCTGTTTGGAAGTAAATAAATTAAATTGATGTTCGTCTTTATGTTGGATTATGATTGTTTCATGATATTATGAATAATCAATATTAGAGTTTTTTTTTTGGCTATTCACTTCCTTATCTTTACAGCAGTTCAAAAAGTGGGAAAGCCCAGTGGACAGGAGCTTTGGCGCTCTTGTTCAAAATTTAACAAATCATATCTCTGAATGTATTGGTTTCTCAGAGTTGGGAATGATATCAATGCATTCTTATGATAGAACTGCATCATAATAGGAATTAAATTCAAATAATAGTTATTTATCAAGATTAAATGAGCAATCTGCAATGATTTAACCTCGTGGAATGGTTTGTTGCAACTTACATTCGGTGCATAGTTTCCGCAACTCGAAATACCTAACGAAAGTACCATAGAAAAGTCTAGAGTAAGGCTCGAGGCAATCATAGTAGATTGCACATTTATTCTTGATTTTAAAATAGGTATTAAATAGGAAAAAATTATTTTGATAGTTCATTTCATTTGTTTGAAATATTAAATATTATTTTATATTCTTGTTTTTCTTTATTTGAAAACTTATCTCATTATACAACAAGATAGATTAATAAAATACAATCCTCTTTTCATAATTTGATAGTTCATACCACTAAAACATTCATTCTGTATTATGAACCTTAAGTCAAGAAAAAATATTTGATGCACAAATGTAGATCTATATTTCAGCATTTTTTGGCTAGCAACATCATGAAAATACTGTCTGCCTTCGTAAACTACATCATTGAAATGATCCAATTCTAAATCTTCCGAAACATCATACCCAATTTTGATACATAAATCATTCAATATGCAACAAGTCAATCATAATTTCGGTATCAAAGCAGTCTTGTATATTTTGACAAATTCATGTTTCGGAACCTTCTTTTCCAACAGAAAATATTTTCAAAGTACGAATGATAAACAAACTAGAACAGAAATAATGTTGGCATGTCTCTTATAGGTAAATAAGATGACATTTATGAACAGTGAATGCAGATAGAACACAGACAGATAGAATTCGCATTCTGTGAAAACATGGAAGTACCTACTACGTATTATAGAAATTTTGAAAAATCATATCTCCGAAAGTATTAGCTTGCTATAGTTGAAAATGATATGAATGGATTTTTATGGTGGGACTGCATCTTAAAAATATTTAATTTGAAATCTGTAATGTAAACAATTTTTTTTTCGTTACTCCGAAACCATCAGGCTGAAAATTACAGACATTTGGGCCAATTGATAAGCACTCTGTTCCGAGGAACAAGCGTGCCAAAATTGAGCATATTGCTTCTCGTACTTTTATTTTGATTTTCCAGGCAATAGATCCTTAGTTGCTGTATTAGCTGTTTCCAGAGAATTTTCTGGTAGATCCTCATCAGATGAATACATTTTTCATCTTGTTTTTATGAATAATATTAAAATAATAATTCAATAAGGATAAACAACTTTGGTAGATACTTAACATTTATTAACCGGTTGCTATGGAAAATAGTAGAGCATAGAAATAAATACACAGATCCATGGATGTCATTCAGGATTTTTGAAGGATGTCAAGTCTTCGAAAATACGATAATATTTAAACGAAAGTTGCATTTATAATTATATTAGCATGGATGAAATTGCATAATTTGAAATATTTAATTAAAGATATTAGTAACTGATAAATTGATCTCGTGTTAAAGTTAATACAATTTACAAATTTAACAAATATTTACTGACGAAACAAAAAACAGTACAGGAAAGTAATAATTTAGGCACGGTTGTAGAAATAAATAATTTCAACAATTTTAAATGATTAATTCCTAGTACTTCTAGACGTACGTATTTTTAAATCATTATAATTTTGTTCTATACTTATTCATTTTACTATTATCATTCAGTGCACTTATTCTCATTTGCAGGATTGATTAAAACACTTCGTATTTTCAAGTACCTACCTACGGTAAATGAGTACCTAGAAATCAGAAGAAATCAATTAGTCCTGAAATTACTATAGATAGAGTTATGTTATAGCTGACTGTAATAAACTTGTTAATTGCCATCAGACCAATCGGGAGTCCTATTGGTTCCTCATAATAAAGAGTGCATCGGCCCAGACCTGTTATTTGTTTGGCTCGCATTTTCAAAAGAGTCTTATGGCTCATATACTAGACATACAAGTTGTGGTTGCATCTTGGCTCAACACTTTGAATCAAATTGTAAACTGAATTTACTACTTAATAGTAAAGGAAAAAAATTGGTTCAAGCACTGATTTGAAGTCAGGAGCTTTTGCGCGTGTGTAATTCGATTGAGAATTTCTTATACAGGAAAATGGAAAATGACTTCAACTTACCGCTTGAACCAGTTTTTTGGAAATTATTTAGGGGTACGGTTCTTACAAAATTTTAAATACGTGTTATTGACGATATTCTACAACTAGTTACCAAACTTCAATTCGATCGAGTCTTTTTTTTTTAAGTTATCGAGAAAAGAATAATCCCAAATACTCATTTGGTATGTTGTGCATCGGAATGCGACATTTGAATTCGTTAATAGGTATAATCCTATTAACGAATTCAAATGTCGCATTCCGATGCACAACCTAACCTGAAAATTTCAAGTCGCTATATATTTCCTTTCTCAGGTTATCGTGACAAAAATAATTTTTTTCAATTTTTTTTTCAAGATTTTCTAGTGAAACGATTCGTACAATTTTCAGAAACGCCCTTACGGTTGTATTCTACAACTATTCACTTAGTTTCAGTTTGATCTGATTTGTATTGGTAAAAAAAAAAAGCACTGACTTGTAGTCAGTACTCTTTGGCGCGCGTGTTCACGGTGGCTAATTTGAATTGAATGACGAGTACTTCAAGCTCAGTAGATAGAGCGAGCTGAAGATCTACCCAAAGGATAGTGGACACCATTCACTGTCGGTTCAAAAATTAACAGTGCTGTATCTAAGCTGCCATCAGGATAGATTAACAAAGTTGGAAAAGAACGCAAGTGACTCTCCTTAGTCGCACAAGCTCCTAGAAGATTTGGGAGGGTCAGTATAATCCTAATCATGTTAATCGCACGCGCGCCAAAGCAGATTGACTTTTTACACTTTTTCTTTCATTGTTAAGTCAATCTGCTTTTGCGCGCGTGCGATTAACATGATTAGGATTATACTGACCCTCCCAAATCTTCTAGGAGCTTGTGCGACTAAGGAGAGTCACTTGCGTTCTTTTCCAACTTTGTTAATCTATCCTGATGGCAGCTTAGATACAGCACTGTTAATTTTTGAACCGACAGTGAATGGTGTCCACTATCCTTTGGGTAGATCTTCAGCTCGCTCTATCTACTGAGCTTGAAGTACTCGTCATTCAATTCAAATTAGCCACCGTGAACACGCGCGCCAAAGAGTACTGACTACACGTCAGTGCTTTTTTTTTTTTTTCAAGTTCCTTTAACAAATATAGCTATCAATACAGTTTGGCTGTTAGCTTTACCGTAGATCGAAAAAAAATGCGGTTGTGGGACCTCCGTTTGGAACGCAATTGCCTCTTCTCCAAATCCGAACGTATTTTAATATAGATCTACCGAATATAGTTATTTATAAATTCGCCTCAGGGCCACCATACAGACATTTCAACTCGGAAACAACGCTATTTCCCCCAAACTGACTTGTGTCCGTGCACTGAATTGACATGAATATTCTTTTAAAACCTCACAATATCGGCTCATTGCTTCCAACATAACCCAAACAACCCAAAACCATTCACTTCTCATCTGCGCAAGCGCAATATACTCGTGCCTGCAAGTCCTCCCAAAATTACACACCTCACAAAAAACTCCGATTCTCCAACACTAGTGGTTCAGGAGATATCGCTTCTTGAATCCACGCATGCGCAGACCCTCACCAGGGGATCCTATAGAGGAATAGCATCCGCCACCCCAAAATCCCAATCCTCTCTGACGAAAGCACCAGCAGTTAAATCACTGATGGTCTGCTCATGCGCATAACGAAAAATGCCCGTAAGGGGTAACATCAATTTCGAAATTAGCCCCAGGGCCACGATACGGACACTTTAACTCGGAAACAACACTACATCCCCCAATCTGACTTGTCCTTGCACTGAATTGCCATGAATATTCTTTTAAAACCTCACAATATCGGGTCAGCACTCCCAACATAACCCATACAACCCAAAAACAGTCACTTCTCTTCTGCGCATGCGCAATCTACTTGCAGCTGAAAGTCCTCCCAAAATCACACACCATACAGAAAACTCCGATTCTCCAACACTAGTGGTTCAGGAGATATCGCCTCTTGAATCCACGCATGCGCAGACCCTCACCAGGGGATTCTGTAGAGGAATAGCATCCGCCACCCCAAAACCCCAAACCTCTCTGACGAAAACTTCAGCAGTTAAATCACTGATGGTCTGCTCATGCGTATAACGAAAATTGCCCGTAAGGAGCAACATCAATTTCATAATTGGCCCCAGGGCCACGGTATGCACACTTCAACTCGGAAACAACGGTATTTCCCCCAAACTGACTAGTGTCCGAGCACTGAATTGCTATGAATATTCTTTTAAAACCTCACAATATCGACTCAGCACTCCCAACATAACCCATCCAACCCAAAAACAGACACTTATCTTCTGCGCATGCGCAATCTACTCGCGGCTAAAAGTCCTTTCAAAATAACACACCTTACAAAAAACTCCGATTCTCCAACACTAGTGGTTCGGAAGATATCGCATCTTTAATCTACGCATGCGCAGACCCTCATCAGGGATCTGGATTCTATGGAGGAATAGCATCCGCCACCCCAAAACCCCAATCCTCTCTGACGAAAACTACAGCAGCTAAATGACTTCTCATCTGCGCATGCGCACAACGAAAAATGTCCGGAAAGGGCAGCATGAACCTCAAAAAAATAGGTTTCGGCATTTTAAGCAAAGTATTTCGCCAAATAGTAGTAATTTTTTTATTTTTTTCATGTCACGTGATCTTCACGAAATTTTGCAAAAGTGTTTGCATTGGTCTTTTGCATCTAACTACTGAGTTTCAATTTAATCAGATCAGTATTTGTCGAGTTATCCTGAAAACAAAATTTTGAAATTTTTGAAATTTTTTTTTGCTACTTTAGGGCCGTCCGATCAAAACAAAACTTCGCAGGCATATAAAGGTCATGATTCTACAAGTTGCTGCCAAATTTCAGAAAGATCGAGTGATTGGTTCCGGAAATATTCATTAAAAACGTTTTGACTAAAAACGGCCTTAACTCCGAAACCGCTCGGTGGATTTCGCCCGTTAACGAACTTGTCCGAGATATTTACGCTACAAAACTACCCTGCAAATTTCAACGCTCTAAGTCGTTCCGTTCGAGAGTTATCGTGCTAACGGCCGGCCGGACCGGCCGGCCGGACCGGACGGACAGAATTGAATTTGACCTCGAATTCTTCATCAGGAAGTCGAACCTAATCGTTTGAGACCATTTTCGAAAAAAAATTCGAAAAATACAGACATTGTGACGAAATGATAGCACGCTGTTACTTGCGGAACACGCGCGCAAAAACAAAACTATTACCCGGAAACCATTGGGCCGATTATGCCCATTAACGAACTTGTCCGTCGTATTGGGAAGCGCCACCTACCCTGGAAATTTCGAGGCGATATCTCTTTCCGACAACGTCCGGCCGGACAGAATAAAATTTGACCTCGAATTCTTCATTAAAGATCTACTCTTTACCAAACCGTTCGTAACCATTTTCGGCAAAAAATTCGAAAATAACAATTGGGCAAAATGATAACGCGATGTTCCCCAGAACATACGTGCAAAGAGAAGTTTTCCCATAAAAATTTCGGATTTTCTCAGGCAGCAAACTTAAAATTGGTTCAAGCACTGACGTGAAGTCAGAAGCTTTTGCGCGTATGTTCTATTGTCCATTCTTCTGTATTGGACACCCTTAATCGAATATACCATGGTAAATTATGATTTTCATTCTCCTGTATTGGACACTCTTAATTCGAATTTACCATGGTAAATTCGAATTAAGTGTCCAATACAGGAGAATGGACAACATAATTTACTCAGGAAATAGGGATCTTGGCTGCAGGACTGCTACTAGGGTGAATACTACACTTCTTTCAAACTGTCGACGTTTCGATCCTATTTGGGATCTTCTTCAGGACTGTAAAAGTATTTATTGAAAATTTTTGAACAAATGAACAATCTGGTTACAACAATACAAAAAACAGTACACAAAATCATTAAGAACAAAAGAAAACGGTCTTACAGACTTATACTCTACTTTTATATACAATCATCAACAATACTAAAACACAAGAAATGACTAGGATTCAGGTCGAATTTGGTTGTTTTCTTTTCTATTGTATATTAAATTATGATTATTATCATTTATTAATTTTTTGTATTTCATTTATGAACTAAATCATACTTTTTCCTCCAGGGTACAAATCAATATCTACACTCACCAATTAAGTCATATGTATTACGAAGTGATTAAAGTTGTTGAAATTCATTAGAACTATGTTGAGGTATTCTATTTCATCAACAATCTCATTATCGCTTGTTAGTTTTTGTCGCGAAACGTATGCGGTTGTTCTCTTTGCTTGGCTGATATGTCACTGAACGGTGGTGTTTTGTTTTTGAGTACAAATATGCTATCATTGGAATTTCAAACATGTTCCGAAGATATTCTCACTGACACGAATTCATTATGTTCATTTGATTGCTCGTAACCTGAATCCTAGTCATTTCTTGTGTTTTAGTATTGTTGATGATTGTATATAAAAGTAGAGTATAAGTCTGTAAGACCGTTTTCTTTTGTTCTTAATGATTTTGTGTACTGTTTTTTGTATTGTTGTAACCAGATTGTTCATTTGTCCAAACATTCTCAATAAATACTTTTACAGTCCTGAAGAAGATCCCAAATAGGATCGATACGTCGACAGTTTGAAAGAAGTGATTTATTCACCCTAGTAGCAGTCCTGCAGCCAAGATCCCTATTTCCTGAGTTGAATACAAGGACGAGATTTGTTGGATATGGAACATAATTTACCATGGTAAATTCGATTAAGGGTGTCCAATACAGAAGAATGGACAATATGACATACGCGCAAAAGCTTCTGACTACACGTCAGTGCTTGAACCAAGTTTTTTTTCGTGATTTTTTTGAAATTTTCTAGGGGTGCGGTTCTTAAAATTTTTTTTTTCGTCATTTTTTTCAAATTTTCTAGGGGTACCGTTCTTACAAAATTTTAAACACGTCTTTATGATGATTTTCTACTACTAGTTACCAAGCTTCAATTCGATCGAATATTTATTTTTTGAGTTATCAAGTAAATAATATTCCAGGTGGGTATAACTGGGAAACCGTTCGACCGATTATGCCCAAAAACGAACTCAACTCTCCCTTTCGGATACGCAACCTACCCTGAAAATTGCAAGTCCCTATCTCCTTTCGTTCGAAAGTTATCGAAGCAACGGTCACCCATCTACTGAACTCACACAAGAATGCTCGAATCTCCAACAATATTCAACCGATCGTGTTAAAACTTGAAACTTGGCAGTAGAGTTAGGTTATCAAGGCTTTTGCAAAATTTCAGCAATTTCAAACGAATAGTTACTGATATATAGAATTTTTTATTCAATTTTCAATGATTTTTTTTTAAATTTTTTACAAATACTATCCTCACGAAATTTTGCATGAATTTACGCGTTGGCATTCTACAACTTATTACCATGTTTGAATTCAATCGGTTTAGTATTTTTTGAGTTAATGAGGAACAAAAAAGAACCAAATTTCAGATGGCTATAACTCTAAAACCGTTTGGCCGTTTATGTTCATAAACAAACTGAAATTTCGCGTTTTGCTGCACATCCTAACCTGAAAATTTCAAGCCGCCATCTCTTTCCGTTCTCAAGTTATCGTGACAACAAAAATATTTCTTAATAATTTTTTAAAAATTTTCTAGCCATACGATTCACACAAAATTTCACAAGCGTGCTTAGGTTCATATTCTACAACTACTCATCAATTTTCAATTTGATCGGATTCATATTGGTGGAAACCAAAGTTATTACTCAAAAACCACTGGGCCGATTAAGCCCATTAACGAACTTGTCTGTCGTATTGAGATACGCCATCCACCCTGAAAATTTCAAGTCGCTAGCTCTTTTCGTTCTCTAGTTATCGTGGCAACGGCCGGACGGACAGAATCAAATTTGACATCGAATTCTTGGGGAGTCGAACTAAATCGTTTGAGACCATTTTCGTCAAAAAATTCGAAAGTTACAGACATTTGGGCAAAACTATAATGCGATGTTTCCCAGAACATACGCGCAAAAATGCTGCTTTAGCATAGTTTCTGCCACATATGGCGGTGTTAATGACGAATTTTCTTTGTAATTCATTTTTGGTACTGGCAAAATCCGATTCCAGTGGTGAAATGAAAGTAGATAGATTAGTTTGGCAATATGATGGTGCCTCGATTTGTAGTTGTTGTTGGTCTTGTCCTCTTTTACACCTGTAGAAAAGGGGGTTGGGCTCGCCGAAGCATGCGTCCAGATTACAGTGGTGCATCGATTTGAATTTAGAATTAATTTTTCTGTGGAGTAACATTACAAAAGTAACTACACTCTTGTCCACTACAGTTTTTGTCGTCTGACATATGTTTCGGAAACAAAGTTTCCATCTTCAAAGACGAAGCGTTACTAAAGCATGCAATCAATTTCTACACTAAAGTATGGGTTATTATTATACCCTTAGTTATAAACCAATTAGTAAGAATAATGGGTTGTTGATAGGGGTTAGATCATCATTGAGTAAAATATTCTTTCTCATATACATTTCGATAACTTCAAGTATTCCTAAGTATACTTTATTGGAATTTTTCAACAATTTGACGGAATTTTCTGAAATTGAGTGGCCAGTTGTTAAAACGTGATTTGCAACAGCTGAGTTACCGATGCTGTTGTTCCGGATGTGTCCCGTATGCTCCCTATACCGTGTGAGAATGTTTCTGGTTGTTTGCCCGACGTAACACTTGTTGCAATCGAAACATTTAATTTCATATATGTATATCCGATTGGAACATGTCTGGGGTTTCATCGAATATATTTCCTAGAAGTATTTTAATTTTCGTGGAAGTTTTGAAAACCAGTTCCATATTAACCTTTTTAAAAATATTTTTTGATTGTTTTCGGATGGAACGTTCCATTAATATAAATCTGGCTTTCAAGACTTCCACGAAAATTGAACAACTTCTAGGAAATACATTCGATAAAACTCCGGACATGTTAAAATCGGGTATATATAATATTAAATGTTTAGATTGCAATAAGTGTTACGTCGGGTAAACAACCAGAAACATTCTCACACGGTATAAAGAGCATACGGGACACATTCGGAACAACAAGATCGATAAATCTGCTGTTGCAAATCACGATTTAACAACTGGCACTCAATTTCAGAAAATTCCGTCAAATTGTTGAAAAATTCCAATAAAGTGTACTTAGGAACACTTGAATATATATTTTACTCAATAATGAATATACATTTTACTCAATAACGATCTATCCCCCATTAACAACCTATTATTCTCAGTAATCGGTTTATGACTAAGGGTATAATGTCAACCCATACTTGAGTGTAGAAATTGATAGCATGCTTTAGTAACGCTTCTGGTGGGTTTCACGAAGCTCCGATTAGCCTAATTATGGATTTAATTCGATGGTTGCTTCAAAATTGAACTGGTAATCATCATAGAATCATACCAATTTGTCAATTAAGCGCTGTCAAAGCTTTGAGAAATCCAATGCAAGTCTCTGAAGATGGAAACTTAGATTCCAAAACATATGCCAGACGACAAAAACTGTAGTGAACAAGATTGTAGTTACTTTTGTAGTATTCATAATAAGTCCACAGTGAACTCAAAATAGAATATATAATATGTGGAATAACATAACAGTAATTTTATGGAGAGTAGATACACAGACCTTATATTGAATTTTTGAAACCTATTTCAGTGAAGTCATATAATTCAGATTGCTTGTGAATAACATTCATATGCGTTTGCTCATGACAATCATACATTAATAGGATAGAAATTGAGTGTTAATAGGGGTCATTAATAAATGATTTCGTGAACGATAAACATTGTAATTATTGCGAGGTCGACATATCCATGTTATAAGATTTCAATTTTTTTTCGTTTCTACTAACACACGTCTCCTCCACCTATCTTCCATAAACAATAATTTATGACGATATATTAAATCCATTACTAGGAAGAGCAGTGTATGCGTGGGGCTGTGTTGGGAATGCAACAAATAGATAAGGCCGGTAAAATATAGCCCTGAGGTCCTGCGAGATGATTACACTGAAACAATCGGGTTCGGTAGCCTGCTGGATTGAAGGGGCATACTGAAAAATCGGCATGAGATAGAGATGGATAGACTACCAGTAATCAACTAACGGACCTGCTTCTTTTCGTCGTTTCAGTGCAGAGGAAGTTTCAATTTTATGGTCTGAGAAATAGGTGGTTTTGACACCTGCACCTGGGTTATTCATGTATGAGTACCTATATGATAATATTCTTTTGGCGCGCTAGTATTATTATTATTATTATTATTATTGATAAGGGGTTACGTTGCACCGCGACCTTGAGATCTATTATGCGCCCCATCAGAGCTGTTCTCACCATTACGCCATCTACAGCTCTCCCTCCAGTTCCAGAGTATAAATGAACCTCAATATCTGGGAAGGCTTCAAGGATATTACGTCTTCACTCCTACAAGTTTCCTGTCCAAAGCATTCCTTTCGCTGACTTGCAATGGCGAGGCATTCTGTAACAAGGTGAAGAGGAGTTTCTTCCTCCTCCCCACAGAATCTGCACTCGTCAGTATCTGATAAACCTATTCTCATCAAATGCTTCCTGAGGCGACAGTGTCCTGTGAGGAAGCCAGTGACCAGGTGTAACTTATTCTTACAGAGATCCAGATACCTTTTGGATCTCACTTCTTTAAAGTTCCTAAGGAACTTTTTGGAATGAACCAAACCTGGAAGCTTCCGCCAGAGTGTCTCTCTTTTGGTTTCCTCCTTCTCCAGAAACTCTTTCTTGTAGGTGCATTTTCCTATACCGCAGAAAGGTTCTGGGCCGATAAAAGGAGTTCGTGCTGCCTTTCTGGCAAGTGTATCGGCCTCTTCGTTCCCCTTGACTCCCGAGTGACCGGGGACCCAGACTAAAAAGACCTTATTATTCTTGCCAATTTCATTTAGTTTTCTTCGGCACTCCCATATCAACTTTGAATCGATGGCATGTGAGCTCAGTGCTTTGATAGCAGATTGACTATCCGAATGGATTGCTATGTCGCATTTCTGATATTTTCTTTCTAGGTTAATATCTGCACATCTTTCGATTGCGAGTAATTCTGCCTGGAAGATACTCAAACGGGAGCCCGCCGACAGTGCGCACTTGGTGCCTGTCCCATATACCCCAGCGCCAGCTCCCGTCGTGGTTTTTGAGCCATCTGTGTACCATTTTATGGTATTTTCTTTGAAAGTCTGGGTGGTGAACTCCCTTTCCCATTCTTCCTTTCTACTTATCATCGTGGTGAAGTTCTTCTCAATGCTTACTTTTTTGACCATTGCATCACTAGGAAGGTTCACTGATGGGATGTAATTAGTCAAAGAGGTCCAGGCTCTCTGACATTTAATCCTCTCAGTTCCTGTACCTTCCTTAGATATTCTGAGGGTGGCCTCATGGGCTAACCTCTCAATCACTAGATGCAGAGGTGAGAGATCTGTGATGATCTCAAGTGCCCTGGTTGGACACGTTCTCATAGCTCCCGTGATGCACACACAAGCTAGCCTTTGCACTTTGTCAAGCGCTTTCCTAGTAGTTGTCTGATCTGCTTTGGCATGCCAGACTACTGCCCCATAGGTAATTATTGGTCTCACAATCATGACGTACATCCATCGCAGTATTTTAGGGCTACAGCCCCAAGTCTTACCGGATAGATTTCTGCACGCCATCAGAGCTCTTATTGCTTTACTTGCAGTGATATCCACATGCTTGTTCCACAGAAGCTTTCTATCCAGAGTTATTCCCAGATATTAAACTTCAGTCTTCCAGTCAATCACTTCTCCATTTAATGAGAGGGATTTTATGGCTGGAAGGTTTATTTTCCGGGTGAATGGAATTACTGTGGTCTTGGTTGGGTTAATACTCAGCCCCACCGACTGGCACCACTGCTCAATAATTCTGAGGCCCTCCTGTAGTAAGTCACATAAGATGCCCTCGAATTTGCCTCTCACTATTAGAACTATGTCGTCAGCATAGCCTACGCATTCGAAGCCAAGCTCCGTTAGCCTGTGTAGTAGTTCATCTACTACCAGGCTCCATAGGAGGGGAGATAATACCCCCCCTTGAGGTGTCCCGCGAGTGGCTTTGACAGAGATGGGTTGATTTCCCCCCAATGTCTCAGCTGTCCTCGTTGTCAGCACGTCATACATCCATTTTATTATGGTATTGTTGACACCCCGCCTTTTAAGTGCTTCTCTGACAGACACGTGTGTTGTGTTGTCAAAGGCCCCAGATATGTCCAGGAATGCACACATTGCGATTTCTTTACTATTCAGAGTTCTCTGGATGACTTCAGTCAGTTGATACAAGGCAGTCTCTGTTGATCGACCCGCCCTATAGGCATGCTGACATTTGTGAAGTGGTTTATTCTCCAGACTCTCCGTTCTTATGTAGTTATCCACTACTTTCTCCATCATTTTAAGTGAAATTGATGTTAAGCAAATGGGCCTAAATGATCGAGGGTCAGTCCCGTCTTTTTTCCCTATTTTTGGAATGAAGGTTACTCTAGCCCTAGTACCAATGCGCTATCATTTTGCTCGAATGTTTGTAATTTTCGAATTTTTGGTAAGAAATGGTCTCAAGCAATTCCATTTGACTTGCTTATTCTTTCCGGCCGTTGCCACGATAACTTGAGAACGGAAAGAGATAGCGACTTGAAACTTTCAGGTTAGGTGGCGCGTTTCAATACGACGGAAAAGTTCATTAATGGGCATAATTGTCCCAGAGGTTTCCGAGTAATAATCTACACGAATACAGATCCGATCGAATTGAAACTTGGTGAGTACAATACAGAATTAAAAAAGTATGTGCAATTTTGTGAGAATAGTATCACTAGAAAATTTAAAACAAATTATTCAAAAATATTATTCATCTCACGATAACTTTATGTCGATATTCTATAACTAGTTACTAAGCTTCAATTCGATCGAGTCTATATTTTTTGAATTATCGAGGAAATAATATTCCAGGTGGGTATAACTCCGAAACCGATGGACCAATTATGCCAAGAAACGAAATTAATTCTCCCATTCGGATGTGCCTATTCTGGAAATTGCAAGTCCCTATCTCCTTTCGTTCGTAAGTTATCGAGGCAACGGTCACCCATCCAGCACACAAGGCTTCCCGGATCTTTAACAATATAGATCAGATCGTGGTCAAAGTTGGAACTTGGCAGTAGAGTTAGGTTCTGAAGGATCTCACTAAACTTCAGCGATGCCGGACGAATAGTTTCTGATATATAGATTTTTCTTCAATGGTTTTCAATGATTTTTTTAAAATTTTCTAGTGATACGATCGTCACAAAATTTCGCAAGAATTTTCGCATTGGCAATCTACAACTGATAACCGTGTTTGAATTGGATCCGTTCTGTATTTTTCGAGTTATTGAGGAGATAACAACCAAATTTCAGATTGGTATAACTCCAAAACCGTTTGGCTGATTATGCATATAAACAAACTCAAATGTGGCATTTAGATGGATAACCTAATTTAAAAATTTCAAGTAACTATCTCTTTCCGTTCTCAGGTTATCGTGGCATGAATAATATTTTTTAATAATTTTTTAAAAATTTTCTAGTGATACGATTCTCAAAAAAATTCGCAAACTTCCTAAGATTTGTATTCTACAATCTCTAATGAGCGCTAAAAATATAAATATATATATACATATGTGGCGAGAAGGCGCCAAACACCTGCATGAATTTTTCATTCGAGCAGGAGATCTTCAGGTATATGGATTTGCAGAATTCCAGGAGTCAACGAAATGAAATTATTATTTCTTAGATGTATCCACATCCAGGTTGAAAGTAATTTTCAAAATCATAAAAGATCATTTTGGACTGTTTTCAGCGTGATAATCATTTGCTTCTCACCAAGTTTCAATTCGATCGGATTTGTATTAAATGAAAACAACATTATTACTCGGCCGATTATGCCCATTAACGAACTTGTCCGTCGTATTGGGACGCGCCACCTACCCTGAAAATTGCGAGTCCATATCTCATACCGTTCTCAAGTTATCACCAGCCGAGCAGAATCAAATTTGTCCTCGAATTCTTCATCAGGTAGTCGAACTCAATCGTTTAAGACCATTTGTGCCAAAAATATTGGAAACTTACAGACATATTTGGGCGAAATGATAACGTGATGTTCCCTAGAACATGCGCACATAAATGGATGGTTTATGTGCCGACGTTTGTGTGAACGACGAATTCCTATTTTATATACAGGGTGTGTTATTAGACCCGAAAAAAAATCAAAATTTCTGAGTCCTGTTTTTTCGGTATGGTATGGTTCATTCATGACCGTCTTGATCGCCTGAGATGGTAATAAAGTACCTACCAAATTTGAAATTAATTCGTTTGACGGTTCGAGAGTTTATCCAACTAAAGGTTCACTCTGAATCCATAAATCACCCTGTATCTCAGAAACGAAGAGCGTTATCCCATATTTGATTGCTGTTTTAAGGTTCCCCTAGGTACCTTCTATTCACCATCAAACTATGTACAGTTATTCGTGGACCACCCTGTATATAAAAAAAATTTGCTCGATTAAAGCATCTCCAGTTCTTTTCAACTAAAAAAATTCTAAATGTTGTGTGGTCCGCAATCAGAGACGCCTCTGTATTCAAAGTTCCTCTTTCGAAAGCCCTCGCTTCTGTTCTTAGATTTATCTTCCCAGATTCTTATTAGCATGTCAAAAGTCCATCAAAGGAATATAATTAATTACACCCATAGTGGACTTGTAATTATTTCGATGTATCTTGAATGGGCTTCACTTAATAAGTTCAAGCATTCATTAAATACTTTTTGCTACACTTTAGATCGGTAGATCAGTTCCGAGTGAATGGACTCATCAGCTGCTAGAATGCAATTTTCCTTTCAAGAAATTATGACATATTGTTCTTGTTTCATTCTTCAGATCGTTGATAACGAGGTTTTCCTTGAAGTTTAAGTGCTAAAAATATAGGTACCTACCTTTGTGGCGGGAAGGCGCCAAACACCTGCATGATTTTTTTATTCGTGGTGGAGATCTTCAGGGATCTGGATCTGCAGAATTTCAGGAGTCAACGAACTGAAATTATGAATATCTCTTAGATGCGTCCACTTCCAGGTTGGAAGTAATTTTCACAATCATAAAAGATTATTTTGGACTGATTTTAGCTTGATAATGATTTGCGTATTGCGTGATGTCCAAAAACATTTTTCTCTATTTCAGTATCGTAATCTGTTCATTACAGCACTAAAAACAGTGCTGTAATGAACTCATTCCCGCATTGTTTCTAGATATAATTTTCGTTTTGTAGGGTTCAGCACTGACATTCGATCCTATCAAATTTCAACAAACGTCAAATATTGTCAATATAACATAATCTGGATACAGTGAAATAATTGTTGAGAGGCAAAGTTTTATTTTTATTAAAGAATAAGCTACTAGAGATTTCCTTCTTGCTAATTTTGAATCATTCATGCTATTAGGAAACTATTTTGAATCTGATCTCCATGACCTACGTACGATTCAAATTCCGTAATCTGTCAACTTTCGTAATAGTGACACCAACTGCCAAGATACAATACAAAAGTCACTAGGATTTATAATCCGAATTTTTTATTTAATTTCAACAGTATTTTAGAAAACTTGCCTGAAATAGAGAAAATATCGTCTAATACTCGTTGCAGAAGGCAATTCCAACACTCACGCATTCAAGTTTGAATAGGAGTCTATTCTGCAACTTGGTGTAGAATGTACTATTTTAGAAACAATTTTTGGCGCTCTGGCTCCTTGGAACAGAGTGCTTATCAATTTGCTCAAATTTTCTAGTATTTAGATGAAAATGGTCTCAAACGTTCGACTCACTGATCAAGAATCCGTAGTCAAAATCGATTCTGCCCGGCCAGTCTGGCCGTTAACACGATAACTCTCGAACGGAATGAGCTAGACAGTTGAAATTTTCAGAGTATATTTGGGAGATAAATATCTCGGATAAGTTCGTTATTGGGCAACATTTTTTTCTTCCATTACAAATTTCAAATTAAATTTTTTTAAGATGCAGGTCCCATCATAAAAATCCATTTATTTACATATTATTTTTCAAATATTCAATATTAAATCGTAGTTCTATGATTCCATAGAATGCTGTAATCGAAAATTAACGTCCGTATTTGTATCTATGAATTTCATGATCTATGTTCATAATTGTTATCTACATACTATGATAAGAGACATGTCATATTTATTTCCGGTTCTGTTGCAAATTCGATACTCCTGATATAAAATACTTTCTATTCTAGAAAACAAAGTATGATTGAATGCAAAATGATCAATGAAATAACCTCAGCTATCGTAGTATTATAGGGATTATAGGATATAATAATTTTCGGGAGATAATATAATGCTTTGGATAATCCATAATATGAGGATGGATATATATATTTTGGTAAGTTAATCAAATTGGGTTCGGAATATCATATCATATCATATCCAGTAAAATCAACACTGGTTATTTGCTAAGTTTCAATTGATATAATATAATTTTCAGAATAGATTTGAGGAATGCATATCTCGGATAAGTTCGTTATTAGGTAGAATAAATTATCTGGTGGTTTCGGATTAATACATTTTGGCACTCTTGTTTTTTTTAATATAATTTATTTTATGATACAGTTCTATCACAAGAATCCACTGATATCATTCCCAACTATGAGAAAGCAATAATTTCGGAGATAGGATTTGTCAAAGTTTAAATAATTACTCGCTAGTAGTTTGACTTTGACAAGAGCGCCAAAGCCCCTGTCCACAAAGCGTTCGCACTTTTTTTCTCTAACAAAACATTCATACACTGAACAAAGCTCGATATTAGAAATAACATAATATTTTGTGATGAATTTCCTATATTTATATGAAATATTATTTTTTTAAATATAAATGTATATTTGTTCACTAAAAGAATATTGATCTTCATGGACAAAAAAAATTCTTCCATAAATAATATTCATTTATTATTAATAATTACTTATTGAATGAAAATATTCATATTTTATCTATGAATCTCTAGTCTCTAGTCTAGTAATAATGAATAAATAGGTATTAATTCTTTACAAATAAATATTAATTATATTTTTCTCTAGAAAAACATTCATTTACCAAAAAGAGCTAGATATTCATAAAAACCTGCTAACATTTTGTGATGAATTTCCGATATTTATTTGAAATATTATTTTCTTGAATATAAATGTATATTTGTTTACTATAAAAATATTGACATTCATGGAAAAAAATTCTCCAATAAATAATATTTATTTATTATTAATAATTCCATATTGAATGAAACTATACCTATTTTATCTATGAATATACCGTTTATTAATAATGAATACATATTAACTTTTACTAATGTATATTATTTTTAAAACAAGGGGCTCATTTAATATAAGTATAATATCAGTGAAAACATTTCACCATCAAACCATGTTGTTCTCATACTGACTAATGTTCTGCAAAAAAAAGTGAAAATTCCCATCCAACACACGCACTTCACAAAACTCAACCCTAAAGACCAGTTGAGGTCCGAAAAGTGAAATGCTATTGTGATTAGCAGAATATTTATAAATTTTAATTTCCATATCGGTATTCCAGATGATTATTCACAATATCCCAGCTGCGTATACATGATAAGTGTACGATAATCAAGAATAAAATGATAATGATGATTATTAATGCCGACATGAATATTCATGAGCATGCGCCATTGAACAAAAGCCCGAGCATGTATAATAATCTCATAACAATTATACGAAATTCCCACCATTTTCAACGTAATTAATCTTATTTGAATTAGTAATCGACTCCATACTCATAAATGTTGAAGAATGAAGAATGATATAATTTTTTATGTGTTATTTTGTTGTTCAGTGTTTAATTTGTCTGGAATATCAATTTTAATTTATGACATTAATTCTGGACGGAAAACAGCTTTTTTGAGACCTAAAGAAAAATGTCGAAGTGATAAATAACATGAAATATACAGCATGTTTCTGAATAATTGCGACAAACTTTGAACGCGATTCTATGATGAAAATTAAGGTGGGTATTTAGTATAACATTTTTTGATAAACCTCCCCCCTGAAAAGTTACACCCCTCCGAAGATTAACAAACAAAATGGTTTATCTTTTATAGTTTCCCTGTATGTGAAAGGTCTTCAAGAAAGGTAATAGAATGGGTGATGAAGAAAATAAAGGAAAACTTGTAAATTATACGAACTATAAACAAATAAATTAGGTTAGGGAAATTCCATCTCGGTGCTTTTTGGCGATCTAGTTCCTCGGAACTGAGTGCTTATCAATTTGCCCAAATGTCTGTAATTTTCAAATTTTTCGATTAAAATGGTCTTAAACGATTTGGTTCGACTCACTGATCAAGAATCCGTGGTCGAAATTCATTCTGTCCGGCCGGTCCGGGTGTCCGGTCCGGGTGTCCGGTCCAGCCGTCCAGTCCGGTCCGGCCGTCCGCTCCAGCAGTCCGGCCGGCCGTAGGCACGATAACTCTCGAACGGAATGAGCTAGAAAGTTGAAATTTTCAGAGAAGGTTTGGGAGATAAATATCTCGGCTAAGTATTAACAGATGGTTTCGGAGTAACAAAAAAAAGAAATTTTTTTTACAAAACAAATTCCAAATTACATTTTTCTCAATAAGCAGTTTTATCATAAGAACCCAATGATATCATTTTTAACTCTAACAAGCAAATACTTTCGGAGATATGATTTTTCAAAATTCCAAAAAAAATCGTATTTTTACGATTTCACAGAATTATATAATTATTCTATGTATGAATTGTCATAATATCAACTTATTTTCCTGAGACATGACATTATCTAATTCCTTGCTAATAGTTGGTTCGAGAAACGTCAAAATCGACTTAGAGATACAAGGGTAAAAAACCGTCACATAAACCCCCATGTGGCGATTTTATGTCGAAAAGTGAAAATTAAGAATATATATCCCAGGTAAGTACTGACGTTTTATTATAATACCAGAGATCGACAAGATCGTACGAGGAGCCGGATAGCGGGTTGGTCTACGCTTCGGTTTCGGAACGAGAGAAGGTGGGCTCAAATCCCGGAAAGGGAATTACACTTTTTGGCGCTCTAGTTCCTCGGAACTGAGTGCTTATCAATATGCCCAAATGTCTGTAATTTTTATTTAGGATGCAGTTTCACCATTAAAATCCATCGATATCATTTTCAACTCCAACAAGCTAATACTTTCGGAGATATGATTTTTCTAAATTTCAATAATGAATCGTACGTACTTCTATGTTTTCACAGAATGCTATAATTATTCTATCTAAGCTTTATTATATGATCTGTGTTCATACTCGTACATTTCATTCTGTTCTATAAGAGAGAGTCAAATTCATTTCAGCTATTTTAATTTGATTTATTCCTTGGTGCAGTTCTCATTCTCAGATTACTCATTTAATCTTGATAAATAAACTATTATTTGAATATAATTTCCTTTATGATGCAGTTCTTTCATAAGAATACATTGATTTATTTCCCAACTCTGAGAAACCAATACTTTCGGAGATATAATTTGTCTGTTTGAACTAGAGCGGCAGAAAGCTCCTGTCCACAGGGCTTGAACCCATTTTTCTCGTAAATCTTGAGCTGTCGAAATATCTCGTGGAGATAAGAAAGTTAGTAAATAAATCGGGCTTTTCAGACATGTTTTTTAATAAGGAAAATTTTTATCCAAATAATGTTATAAGATAAAATATCTTAGGGGTTGACTATTTCAACCCCTAAGCATACTTCATGGTTGAAAAAATTCCGAAATGTGTAGTTTTATTGACAAAAATAAGTTTCGTGTCTTAAGCTTAAATATACAGGGAAAATAAAGCACAGAAACAATTTTGTTTGCTCTTCGGAGTGGTGTTACTTTTCCGGAGGGAGGTTTTTCAAAAATTTTTATTGCAAATACCAAGCTTAATTTTCACCATAGAATTACCCCTCAAATTTTGTCGCACAATTCTTGTCAGTAGAATAAGATACTGTAAGTATGAACTTATAATATAAATTAAATAATAATAATAAATATTATAACTTGAAATAAAATCTGTTCAAGCACTGACGTAAAGTCAGGAGCTTTTGCGTTCATGCGGGCATGCTAAGTTCCAAGTGTGAACACAAGATCGGATCTATATTGTTGGAGATCCGAGCAGCCTTGTGTGAGTTCAGTAGCTGGATGGGTTACCGTTGCCTTGATAACTTCCGAACGAAAGGAGATAAGGACTTAAAATTTTAAGGGTAGGTTGCGCATCCGAATGGGAGAGTTGAGTTCGTTTTTGGGCATAATCAGTCCTACGGTTTGGGAGTTATACCCACCTGGAATATTACTTCCTCGAAAACTCAAAAAATATAGACACGATCGAATTGAAGCTTGGTAATTAGTTGTAGAATATCGACATAAGGACGTGTGTAAAATTTTAGGAGAACCGTACCCCTAGGAAATTAAAAAAAAATGTGTTCAAACACTGACGTGAAGTCAGGGGTTTTTGCGCGTATGTTCTATTGTCCATTCTCCTGTATTTGACACTCTTAATCGAATCTACCATGGCAAATTCTATTAAGAGTGTCCAATACTGGAGAACAGACAATAGAATTCACCATGGTAGATTCGATTAAGAGTGTCCAATACAGGAGAATGGACAAGAGAACATACCCGCAAATGCTCCTGACTTCACGTCAGTGCTTGAACCAATTTTTATATTCTTGAATAGGAAATATTTCAGTGCAAAATTCCAGTGTATAATTTCCTGACGAAAAATAAATTTCTAAATTGAAAACGGAAACGGTAACTACTATTATATGTGCCGTAAGAAAAATTGTTGGTAGTGGTATTATAACCCAAGCACCCGGTGAGGAGGAATTTATTCAATGGGAAATATCTCTAGAATGAATCTAATAATTATCAATGGTCTCGAACTCACAGCCAGTGGTTGATTGACGATCTCAACTTTAATGACGCAATATTAAATGTTCCATACTGTAAACTACTAATTACTACATTTCCTTATCACAGGGAAGGACCAGAGAGTAAGTGCTATCACTGAAGGGCAAATTTAAGCGTTTCAACAAGGTAATTATTTATTTCGTAGACAATAAGATTGTATCTCGGTGTAGAACTACGTGCAAACTTTATAATTTAAAAACATTAAAAAAGCACTGACTTGAAGTCAGATTCTCCATCGCACCTGTTCATTCAATGATCAATATGTACTTTCCATTCACTTTCATAAGGTCTGGTTGGCCATGAAATTTTGACACATTTTACCGTGTATATTTTGAAAATGTTAGGTTATGCTCATTTTCCTGTCAGATAACTACGCAACGTTGTCCTCTCTACATAAAAGTCATAGTAATTACGTATTTTTCACAATGTGAATTTACTTCGGAAAAATAATGAATTTAAGAAGATATTAGGTGAATTCAATAATTCCACAGTCCTGGCGAATGTAGAAGAAAATTTCTCCTCTGTTGTTACTTGAAAAATTTCACGTATATAAATTGGTTGTAAGATTAAATTATGCTATTTCCTTTTATGGAAATCAAGAATCAATTGTTGGAATTTTATTGAAAAATAATGGATAGAGTAGTTCGTTACTTTGTGATAGTTCATTTGAAAAAAGAATAAAAGAACCTGAATAACTCAGCAGGAAAACTTCTAAACGAACAGACGTACCTATGGAATTCCCCACTTTTCTCAAGAATACATTTAAATACCTTTTTGCATAAGTTGAAATACACCAGTTTCAAGATGTAGTAGTACTACGAAACCCGAGTCATTTTTATACCTTAATAAAATATAATGATAGGATATTAAGTAATTTCATTCGAGAGTTCAATATGTCCTAAGACAGAATGATGTTTTCCTATTGCAGATTTCAGTTCTGTATAGCACTTCCTGGTACTTTGTCTCTGCTTCTTCAAAACTGATTTCGGCATTTTCAATGCCGAAGCGAAGAGTTCTTTATTATTTGAAGATAATGATTTGTGATAACATCTTGTTTAAGAAGGAACATTATGTTGATTGTTGAGAGTAGAAATTGGCAACGTCTCAGAGAATTGTTTCGACATTGACGATATTGGAGGAGTGCCAACCTGCCTTAGTTTTAGTAACCAAAACGTGATAGACCTAAATCATGGCTAACTGGGACACTTATTTATCAAAGTGAATGGAGATACAACTGATTTACATCGTACACTACAAATGGGCATTGGACATTTGAAGAACACTACTTTTTGATGCAAATCTATATATTTTTGCACCAGTTCACAAACATTTCGATTAGTTTATTTTCTTTTATATCTAAAAGGAAAGTATAATTAACCTTCTCTTGGATTAAGCATTTTTCACCGCATGTTCTGGGCAACAGCATGCTATAATTTTGCCCAAATGTCTGTATTTTCGAATTTTTCGCTGATAATGGTCTCAAACGATTAAATTGGGCCGAATAGGTTTGTAGTTATTCCCATCTGAAATTTTTTTAACTCAAAATATACAGATCCGATCGAATTGAAACTTGGTAATTAGTTGTAGAACGCCAACACAAAAATTTCTTCAATTCTAAGAGAATCGTATCACTAACAAAAAAAAATTATATATTTCAGAAACTATCTATCAGATTCCAATAAACCCTCAAGCCATTTTACAATAGAATACCGGATGTCAACTTGATCGGAATTGTAGTTGTAGCCATGTAAACACGTGTAAAAAGACGGCTTGAAGGTTCATTTTTCTATACGATCGTACAAAATTATACTACTTTCTGCACTATCAAAGGTCCCAAAACTTGAACTTTTTGTGCGCATTTCTAGGCAATAGCGTGCTATCATTTTGCCCAAATATCTGTAATTTTTTAATTTTGCCCGAAAATGGTCCAACTCCAACGATTAGGCTTGCTTGACTCAATGATCAAGTATGGTCAAATTCAATTCTGTCCGACCAGCCAGAAGAACCTGACTCCACTTCAGTTATATTTAAGAATTTTTATTTATTTCAGAATGCATTTCTCCTACCTTACACCCAAAACATCTAAAGTTAACTTTAACGTTCCAACTTTCAACTCAAGAACTGTTTTGGTTTTCAAGCCAGGTAGAGCTCGAACGAACATTCTGCAAAAGGCGCCTATTACAAAAATGTGTGAGAACTTCAACTCATTTTGTGTTGGCCAAGATATATTTTCCTCATCAAGGGGAAATTTAGTCAAGTCGGCAATTCACAATTTTTCAGGGGATTTATCGTAGATCGTATAAAATTTTTTGTTCTTTTTGTTTCTATACTTTCTTTTGTTATTTTTTTTTGTATTTTATATTTGCATTGTCCTGTAAATGGGTAAAACTGTTGGACAATAAAGCTATTATTATTATTATTATTATTATTATTATTATTAAAAGAAATTGTCCTAGAAATGATTCTTGATGTCCCTTTTATTATTATTGGCTTAGATAGGCACTAATTTCAACGTATAGACTTCAATTTCTTTAAAAGAAGAATAGCTACTATAACTGAAATTCAGATATATCCTTTTCAGTGACCTTTCATGAACAATTTTAGCAAATTCTGGGGATAAGTTTCCGAAATATTGAATTTTTCTTGAAAATTCATATTTAAGCTTCTAGTGATACGATTCTCATAAAATTTTGTATTAAACTTAAAATCGTTCCACTACAACTGACTTCCAAATTTCGTTCTAATCGGATCTGGAAATTTAAAAAAAATACAAATTCAAATGGGTATATCTCCGAAAAATTTGGAAGAGTTATTGCGCACATATTCTGGTGAACAGCATGCGCAAATGTCTATAATTTTTTCCGAAAATGGTCTCAACTGATAAGGTTCAACTCACCGATGAAGAATTCAAGGTCAAATTCGATTCTGCCCGGCCAACAGTTGCCACGTTAACTTTAGGACGGAAAGAGATAGTGACTTGAAATTTTCAGGGTGGGTTGCGCATCTGAATGAGATGGTTGAGTTCGTTAATGGGCATAATCCGCGCGCCAAATGGTTTCAGAATACTAAGTTTGTTTCCAAACAATACAGATAAGATTGAATTGAAATTTGGTAACAAGTTGTAGAGTAGTGACACAGACACGTATGTAAAATTATGTGAGGAACGCATAACTAGAAAATTAAAAAAAAAATTGTAAGAAATATTACGTATATCTCACTATAACTTGAGAACGGAAAGAGACAGCAACAGCGCATCCGACTTTGACATTTAAGTTCGTTAATAGACATAATCGGCCAAATGGACCATCTAAAATTTTGTTGTCATTTCTTCAACAACTCTAAAAATACGAATCCGATCCAATTCAAGCATGCCAATTAGTTGTTAAATACCGACGCGACGCACAAATTGCAAAATTTCGTGGGAATCATATCACTAGAAAAATTTAAAAAAATAATTTTTTTCATGGAGCTACGCAGTCTTGGGCGTATCTGCATGAGTTCTTTTCCAACTTGTTGTCGTATCAGTAGAAAATTAAAAAAATCATTCTGTATCTGAGAAACTATCAACCCGATATCGCTAAAATTTCGTGGGGTCCTTCAAAACCCAACTTTGCAGGCAAGTTCCAAATTTGAACATGATCATCATATTATTGGAGATCCGGGTCTTGGGTGAGTTCAGTAGTTGGATGGGTGATGGTTGAACCAAAACATTTCGAACGGAAAGAGATAGCAAATTTTCGGGGTAGGTTGCGCAACCAAATGTGACAGTTGAGTACATTTTGGGTCAGTAAGTCCGGAGCGTTCCTGCCAATAGGGTCCTTCATAAATGGCTTCGTATAATTAATATACTTATGCATATATTTCACAAGTCAAATAGACCCCAGGGGGTTCATTGATTAGCCGAGAAAGCAAGAGTAGACGCGTTTCTGGCTTCTTGGCCTTCATCAGTACTATATAGCTTCTCAACAAATTCAACTAAACTGACCCGGGTTAAGCCTCTCAGGGGGTCTATTCTCGACCATTCGCAATTTTAACGATCGGTCGCATATGCTATATATTGCTATAGAGATGCGAACGATCGTGCAAATTGCGAATGGTCGAGAATAGGGCCCCGGAGCCAGCTTGGTCGATCATACCTAATCACCCACGCCACCTATGAGACAAAACACGGAAATCAGCCTTTCCCCACCAGTGAATATTTGAAGCGTGAAATCATATGCCACCATTCACTCGATATTAATCGAGAAATGAAAAATTACACTTTTTGGCGCTCTAGTTCCTCGAAACTGAGTGCTTATCAATTTGCCCAAATGTCTGTAATTTTTATTTAAGATGCAGTTTCACCATTAAAATCAATCGATATCATTTTCAACTCCAACAAGCTAATACTTTCGGAAATATGATTTTTCTAAATTTCAATAATGAATCGTACGTACTTCTATGTTTTCACAGAATGCTATAATTATTCTATCTAAGCTTTATTGTATATGATCTGTGTTCATACTCGTACATTTCATCCTGTTCTATAAGAAAGAGTCAAATTCATTTCAGCTATTTTAATTTGATTTCTTCCATGGTGCAGTTCTCATTCTCAGATTACTCATTTAATCTTGATAAATAAACGATTATTTGAATTTAATTTCCTTTATGATGAAGTTCTTTCATAAGAATACATTGATTTAATTCCCAACTTGAGAAACCAATACTTTCGGAGATATAATTTGTCTGTTTGAACTAGAGCGCCAGAAAGCTCTTGTCCACAGGGCTTGAACCAATATTTTTTCTTAATAAAGGTTACATTTCAAAACCTATACGTCAGAATCGGATCGACTTCGTATGAAGCCTGAATAGACAATGGAACAAGGGCGCAAAAGCTCCTGAAGTAACGTCAGTGCTTTTCAAGAATTTTTAATATATCTATAAGCATTTAACTGATTGTTTGACACAAAGTTAACCCCCAACGTGTCAATAGATCGAGCACCTTCGTGAAAATTATTAAATTGAATTATACACAATCAATTCAACAATTAGAATATGAGACAAATTGCGTTCTTATTTCGCAGTGATGACAATATGGCCAATTCGACCCTGTGGACCCACTTGGATGTAGAATGGCTATTCAAATGTTTAATCTCAGCCAACCTAAGATAGATAGTCGTTTTAGAGCAAGAGCCCACGACGGCCAGACCTTCGTTATTTTATAAAAGCTGAAAGTTTGTCTGTGCATGCCCCCTATACAGGTAAGAACGGCCAGCGACTATAGAGTTTGGGTTGTGGTTACTTTGGCAGGTAACAGGTAGTAAAGGTGTAAAAAATAGTACCTTACTTTCGTTAAAGTATAAAGCCCAATTTTTTCATATTTTCTTCGGGATAACGTTAGAAATCTCATCATCCATTGCCGGACACTTGTGATGGTTGCTACCCCCTGCCAGACAACCCTAAACTTTAATAAATTATACGTAATTATACTTTCGTCATAATATAAAAGCTGAACTTTATATATGTTACTTGGGGACCTATGAGAAAATGTTACCTCAATAGCCGGACAGTTTTAATGGTTTTTACATCTTGCCAGACATATTGAAAGCCCGCTGTAGGTGCGAGCGGGAGTGCTTAGCCGATTGCGATCGTTATAACGAAATAGATATAGGTAATATAACGCCACTGCTGCTCCATTTCACTTCGCAAGAATAATCTTCAGTTCAAGTTGACTGCTAATGTAGACAAAAAAATCGCGATGAAAACATCGCGATGTTTTCAATACATCACTAACCGAAAGATGATGAGCAGTAAAAGATCTCAATCGACTAAGCGCCCTATCTCATGCACACCCGCTTGAAGTTTCAATGTGTCTGGCAAGATGTAAAAACCATTAAAACTGTCCGGCTATTGAGGTAACATTTTCTCATAGGTCCCCAAGTAACATATATAAAATTCAGCTTTTATATTATGACGAAAGTATAATTACGTATAATTTATTAAAGTTTAGGGTTGTCTGGCAGGGGTTAGCAACCGTCACAAGTGTCCGGCAATGAATGATGAGATTTCTAACGTTATCCCGAAGAAAACATGAAAAAATTGAGCTTTATACTTTAACGAAAGTAAGGTACTATTTTTTACACCTTTACTACCTGTTACCTGCCAAAGTAACCACAACCCAAACTCTATAGTCGCTGACCGTTCCTATCTGTATAGGGGACATGCACAAACAAACTTTCAGCTTTTATAAAATAACGAAGGTCTGGCCGTCGTGGGCTCTTAGGCTATTTTGTTTCAGATGGTTATCTAAATTAATTTAGCTGCGGAATGTGAACCGTAGTGAACACTTGTAACTTCCTGGTTACGCTGTTGTAGCTTTTAATGCTGTAATTAAATGGCTTCTGTAAAGTGAGCAGGTATGCTCGAACGGATATGGAAAAAGTTTTGTATCGGGACGGCTATCGGAGAAATATGGAATCTAGTCTGTGTTACTCAATTTGAAGATCCTACGATAATTTATACGAATTTGTCAATTTAATCTATTTATTTATTCATTCCTGACCTCCACTACAGAACAGTTTTTTAGTAAAATCTACTTTACAATCGATTTTACACACGTCTTTATGTCGATATTCTACAACTATGTAGTTACCAAGCTTCAATTCGATCGAGTCTATATTTTTGAGTTATCGAGGTAATAATATTTCAGGTGGGTATAACTCCGAAACTGATGCACCGATTATGCCCAAAAACGTGCAACCTACCCTGAAAATTGTCTAAAGTCCCTATCTCCTTTCGATCCAGCTGCTGAACTCACACAAGGCTGCTCAGATCTCCAACAATATAGATCCGATCGTGTTCAAACTTGGAACTGTAGTAGAGTTAGGTTCTGAGGGCTCTCGCAAAATTTCTGCGATGACAAATAGTTTCTGATATACATCAATTTTCAATGATTTTTTAAAAATTTTCTAGTGATATAATCCTCACGAAATTTCGCAGGAATTTTTGGGTTGGCATTCTACAACTGATAAGCATGTTTGAATTGGATCGGTTTTGTATTTTTTGAGTTATTCAGGAAATAACAACCAGATGTCGCATTCAGACGCACAACCTAACCTGTAAATTACAAGTCGCTATCTCTTTCCGATCTCAGGTTATCGTGAAATAAATAATATTTTTTTTTACTTTTCTAGTAATACGATTCTCACAAAAGTACTTAGGTTTCTATTCTACAACTACTCACCAAGTTTCAATACGATCGGAGTTATATTGGTTGAAAACAAAATTAATGCTCCGAAACCGTTGTGGTGATTATGCTCATCAACGAACTTAACTCTCCCATTCGGATGCGCAACCTACCCTGAAGATAGCAAGTGCCTGTCTCTTTTAGTTCGAGAGTTTATATTCTACAACTACTCACCAAGTTCCAATTCGATTGGATTTGTATTGGTTGAAAACAAAATTATTTCTCGGAATGCTCATTAACGAACATGTCCGTCGTATTGGGACGCGCCACCTACCCTGATAATTTCAAGTCGCTATCTCTTTCCGTTCTCAAGTTATCGTGACAACGGATGGCCGAACAGAATCAAATTTGACCTCGAATTCTTCATCAGGGAGTCGAACCCAATCGTTTAAGACCATTTTTGGCAGAAAATTCGAAAATTGGAGACATCTGGGCTAAATGGTAACGTGATTTCCCCAGAACATACACTGAAATAGATGTGTTTCTAATAACGCGGAAGCAATTTTTTAGTTCAAATATATTTCTCAGAGTTTGGGAAAGAAAACCCAGAGAAGAAACAATCAAATACACTCTTTGATGATTCTTATACATTTTAAGGAAGTATGCAAATTACATGCATATACAGGGTGATTCACGAAAACTGTTCGTTAGAATAGTTCAAAGAAAGACTCGAGATGAACACTTGAAATTTTATAGCTAAGCTTTGATAGCATGTATTAATTCTTGGAAGAAATTTCAGATTCGTTCGACTTTCGTTTTTGGCGCTCTAGATCCTCGGAACTGAGTGCTTATCAATTTGCCCAAATGTCTGTAATTTTCGAATTTTTCGATGAAAATGCTCTTAAACGATTTGGTTCGACTCACTGATCAAGAATCCGTGGTCGAAATTCATTCTGTCCGGCCGGCCCCGGCCGGCCGGCCGGCCGTAGGCACGATAACTCTCGAACGGAATGAGCTAGACAGTTGAAATTTTCAGAGTAGGTTTGGGAGATAAATATCTCGGCAGAGTTCGTTATTACGCAAAATCGGACAGATGATTTCGGAGTAACAAAAAAAAAAAAATTTTTTTTACAAGGCAAATTCCAAATTAAATTTTTTTCAATAAGCTGTTTTACCATAAGAATCCAATGATATCATTTTTAACTCTAACAAGCTAATACTTTCGGAGATATGATTTTTCAAAATTTCAATAATAAATCGTATTCCAACGTTGTCACAGAATTATATTATTCTATGTATGAATTGTCATAATGTCAAATGATGTTCCTGAGACATGACATTATCTAATCAATCGAAGAATTGTGAGAAAAGTGAGAAAAATCTTGGTTGTTTGCTCCGAAATTAGGTTTTCTCAGAAAATTCTTACATTTCGGAACGGAACATGAAGTAAGAGATCTGAGAGTAGTGAGACTGCTTTTCATCCATAGACATAGTAGTAGAGTTCAAACCGGGCTCTATCGTGTCACCCCGTGGGACCTTCATTGCTAAAATGTATAGACCACTGGGTATCATTCTCCATACCCTTACAATGTAAATTCAACTGGTCGTCAAAAAATCGTCGTGTGCAGGAAGGGGTGGGGGGAATTTTTCCAAAAATTGACAAAAAAAATTTTTCTGTTCATGGTCATCTATATACGGTGAACATCACTCACACAAACTTCTGTTGAAATATACGATTCAGAAATATTTTTTATTAATTGTCAAAAAAGTCGGATACAATGCTCTTAAATGGAGTTCCTTAAGATATAAACGCTTGCCCTAAACACCCATATTAACTATTATGTTCCACTCGGTTTTACTCGAGATCTGTTAGGATGATCGAAAAAATGCTTTATATGAAAGGTCTGCTCCGAAAACCAACGATTCAGATGCTTCTTTCAAAATTACAATAGGTAGAATAGTTTCCTCACAACATAAGAAATTGTGTTATTAACTCCCATTAACCGAAACCGAACCTGGAGACGCTAGTAAGGCGCAATTTGTAGCGTTAGTCCATGTTAGTGGCGACCTTATGGATTTGAGCTTTGATCTATGCACATAAGGTTCGTTATATCTATCCGACCAACTTTACAGTACTATTCCTGCGTGCCTTCAGAACGCATTTTGAAGATATTGTTTAAATTCCTAATTTTTTATATATATGAGAATTTTACATATAATTCATATATATTTGATTTAATTTTGTTAATTCGTTAATAAATATGCAAATATGCGAGTTCAAACTTATATTCATTACTTCATAAATCAATTTTGTGACGAAATATTACCACATTTTTGAAATCATCGTTCATTCTCATTAGTAGTAACAAGATTTCCTGAATCCTAGACCAAAAATCTGGAAAAGAATTAAGAAGGTATATAGTTGGTATCTATGATATTTAGGGTCTAAAAATTTCTTACATGTCATGATTCATCTAATTCAACTATCACTATCAGATGAAGAATCATCATTTTGAAGATATTGTTTAAATTCCTAATTTTTTATGTATATGAGAATTTTACAGATAATTCATATATATTTGATTTAATTTTGTTAATTCGTTAATAAATATGCAAATATGCGAGTTCAAACTTATATTCATTACTTCATAAATCAATTTTGTGACGTAATATTAACACATTTTTGAAATCATCGTTCATTCTCATTAGTAGTAACAAGATTTCCTGAATCCTAGACCAAAAATCTAGAAAAGAATTACGAAGGTTTATAGTTGGTATCTATGATATTTAGGGCCTAAAAATTTCTTACATGTCATGATTCATCTAATTCAACTATCACTATCACATGAAGAATCATCAAGGGAAGGAAGATTTGAAAAATTTGAAGTACTCGTATTTGCACATGTTTTTGGGCCATACATTTGCAGGAGCCAATACACGGAATTTGTTTTCTTTTACAGGAACACATTGATCCTGTGCAATCTGAAATGAGAATTTCCATTTCATAAAGAATATTTACGGATCTGATATTCGAAATAATATTTTCCTTTCCTACAACTGCAGTTGCTAAGGATAGATGTTTCCTTAGGTAGGATTGGCATCGTCGTTAATTTTGGCAGAAGTTATCCATTTTCTACATACCACCCACTAAATATAGGATCCGGTAAAGATGGTCATGGTATATTACTATTGATCCAAATTTTTGTTTGGTAATGGACTCGAAGGCTGTGTTGTCTCAAACTATCCAATGTTGGAGGTAATTTACTTATGGATCTTGAAGAAGCTATAATATTCCCCTGAGCCTGTTGATACATTTGACATTTTCGTTTGTCGTATACAGATGGATTTCAAATTCAACAATATCATTGAATACTTATTCTCTCAAATTCTCAAAATCTTGAAAGTTCACTCTGCAGTATCTGCTCAGAATCTTCATCAATTTTCATTATTTTTTTACCTTCTTCGACATTTTGACCGAATGAAGATGCAAAGATGAGCGTAATGTGACTAACTTCATACCAATAATGTTGTAACTCAAGAACCATTCATCCATTCTATAGTACTATTTTCAGTGTATCCCACTGTTCCTCCTGCAGCTTTGGAATTTTTGTTGATATGCTCTAGCGCTTGATCTACAGAAAGTTGGTTAAAATTCCCAATCAAACATTTAATGACAAAATTCCTATTTTTGAATTCATCATGTACTTCCGGTGCCATGTTTGAAAGTATTCAATGATATTGTTGAATTTGAAATCCATCTGTATACGACAAACGAAAATGTGAAATGTATCAACAGGCTCAGGGGAATATTATAGCTTCTTCAAGATCCATAAGTAAATTACCTCCAACATTGGATAGTTTGAGACAACACAGCCTTCGAGTCCATTACCAAACAAAAATTTGGATCAATAGTAATGTACCATGACCATCTTTACCGGAGCCTATATTTAGTGGGTGGTATGTAGAAAATGGAAAACTTCTGCCAAAATTAACGACGATGCCAATCCTACCTAAGGAAACATCTATCCTTAGCAACTGCAGTTGTATGAAAGGTAAATATTATTTCGAATATCAGATCCGTAAATATTGTTTATGAAATGGAAATTCTCATTTCAGATTGCACAGGATCAATGTGTTCCTGTAAAAGAAAACAAATTCCGTGTATTGGCTCCTGCAAATGTATGGCCCAAAATACATGTGCAAATACGAGTACTTCAAATTTTTCAAATCTTCCTTCCCTTGATGATTCTTCATGTGATAGTGATAGTTGAATTAGATGAATCATGACATGTAAGAAATTTTTAGGCCCTAAATATCATAGATACCAACTATATACCTTCTTAATTCTTTTCTAGATTTTTGGTCTAGGATTCAGGAAATCTTGTTACTACTAATGAGAATGAACGATGATTTCAAAAATGGGTTAATATTACGTCACAAAATTGATTTATGAAGTAATGAATATAAGTTTGAAATCGCATATTTGCATATTTATTAACGAATTAACAAAATTAAATCAAATATATCTGTAAAATTCTCATATACATAAAAAATTAGGAATTTAAACAATACCTTCAAAATGATGATTCTTCATCTGATAGTGATAGTTGAATTAGATGAATCATGACATGTAAGAAATTTTTAGACCCTAAACATCATAGATACCAACTATATACCTTCTTAATTCTTTTCCAGATTTTTGGTCTAGGATTCAGGAAATCTTGTTACTACTAATGAGAATGAACGATGATTTCAAAAATGTGGTAATATTACGTCACAAAATTGATTTATGAATTGATGAATATAAGTTTGAACTCGCATATTTGCATATTTATTAACGAATTAACAAAATTAAATCAAATATATATGAATTATATGTAAAATTCTCATATATATAAAAAATTAGGAATTTAAACAATATCTTCAAAATGCGTTCTGAAGGCACGCAGGAATAGTACTGTGAAGTTGGTCGGATACATATAACGAACCTTATGTGCATAGATCAAAGCTCAAATCCATAAGGTCGCCACTAACAAGGACTAACGCTAGAAATTGCGCCTTACTAGCGTCTCCAGGTTCGGTTTCGGTTAATGGGAGTTAATAACACAATTTCTTATTTTGTGAGGAAACTATTGTACCTATTGGAATTTTGAAAGAAGCATCTGAATCGTTGGTTTTCGGAGCAGACCTTTCATATAAAGCATTTTTTCGATAATCCTAACAGATCTCGAGTAAAACCGAGTGGAACATAATAGTTAATATGGGTGTTCAGGGCAAGCGTTTATATCTTAAGGAATTCCATTTAAGAGCATTGTATCCGACTTTTTTGACAATTAATAAAAAATATTTCTGAATCGTATATTTCAACAGAAGTTTGTGTGAGTGATGTTCACCGTATATAGATGACCATGAACAGAAAAAAATTTTTTGTCAATTTTTGGAAAAATTCCCCCCACCCCTTCCTGCACACGACGATTTTTTGACGACCAGTTGAATTTATATTGTAAGGGTATGGAGAATGATACCTAGTGGTCTATACATTTTAGCAATGAAGGTCCCACGAAAATCTGTTTTAGAGCTCTTTTCATGCCTTGTGAACTCTACTATAGATATAACTCTCGAACGGAATGAGGTAGGTAGTTGAAATTTTCAGAGTAGTTTAGGGAGATGAATATCTCGGTTAAGTTCGTTATTGGGCAAAATTGACCAGATATAATTTGATTTCTTCCATGGTGCAGTTCTCATTCTCATGATTGCTCATTTAATCTTGATAAATAAACTATTTCTCAAATTGAATTTTCTTTATGATGCAGTTCTATCATATGAATACATTGATATAATTCCCAACTCTGAGAAACCAATACTTTCGGAGATATAACTTGTCTGTTTGAACTAGAGCGCCAGAAAGCTCCTGTCCACAGGGCTTGAACCCATTTTTTTTAAATATAATACCCAGTGTTTTCATTGATAATCAGATCACCCATTGAATTATACATTGTTTTAATGTGTCACTTACAGATTATTCGTTTGAAATCTGAAAAAACCTTAAAATTTTCTCAAATAGAGCTTCATTCCAATGTTAATAACATGTAGATTTTTGCGTGAAAATTTCTAATTTTCTAGCTTCTATCAGAAGTCATACCAATGCTTCTTTTCTCTACGTAAAAAAATAGTGTATTTTTCATAATACCTACTACTGCTTTACTTACTGAATATCTCGGGAAATAAGCATTTTAGAGCAGTAGTGTATATTACACTTATAATAGTTATTTACGATACGAGTTGGATACAGATATCATTAAAGCACGAATGTCAAAATTGAACAACGAGGCCGTAGGCCGAGTTGTTTAATTTAATATGAGTGCTTTAATGATATAGTATCCTACGAGGTACGTACAAAATTTTATCTACAACTGCTTGTTTTCATCCTTTCGAGAAATATTCTGAAATGATCAATTAATTCGTACTCTCAATTAAATATTCAACATGAAGCCATAGATAAAACGTTCAGTTTGTCTATGCATGGAGCAAGTCGCGTTGTGCGTTGCTATGGCTACACACATGTAACAATAACAACAGATATAAATGCCGCTTCTTCAAATTTTCATTTTATCTGAATTATATATTAAGTTTCAAAATGAGTTCAAGTGATGAACTTCCTTCTGATATAGAAAACGAAGCGCATAATGTCATAACGGATCTGGTGCCATCTACATCAAAAAAGAAATATGAAGATGCATTTGATCGATATGAAAAATGGTGTAGTGAGAAGAATGTCAAACATATAACAAGCGAAAAGGTTTTGTTGGTTTATTTCAAGGAACTGAGCGAAACACAAAAGCCCACATCACTTTGGTGTTATTATTCAATGTTGAGGACAATAATATCGATAAAAAAATGGGTTCAAGCCCTGTGGACAGGAGCTTTCTGGCGCTCTAGTTCAAACAGACAAATTATATCTCCGAAAGTATTGGTTTCTCAGAGTTGAGAATTATATCAATGTATTCATATGATAGAACTGCATCATACAGGAAATTCAATTCAAATAATAGTTTATTTATCAAGATTAAATGAGCAATATGAGAATGAGAACTGCACCATGGAAGATACCAAATTAAAATAGCTGAAATGAATTTGACTCTCTCTTATAAAACAGGATGAAATGTACGAGTATGAACACAGATCATATAATAAAGCTTAGATAGAATAATTATAGCATTCTGTGAAAACATAGAAGTACAATTCATTATTGAAATTTAGAACTTCATCTTAGCAGAAATTGAATTCAAACATCATAGAAGAATTTAAATTCAACAAGAGTGCCAAAAATTATCAATCCAAAACCAATAGACGAATTCTACCCAACAACGAACTCATCCGAGATATTCATTCCTCAATTCCAGTTTTGTTTTTAGTGGAGATATTCTGAACTCAATATTATTAACTTACCATTACCATTCCCATCATCATATGGATTGACCATCGGCATGAAAATATCAACCAACAAAAACTATGATATTATATTATAATTCTCATATTTATACGATTGCTGGAATGAATGACAATGTTATTAACTTACCATTACCATTCCCATCATCATATGGATTGACCATCGGCATGAAAATATCAACCAACAAAAAGTATGATAATATTAAAATTCTCATATTGATAGCATTACTGGAATGAATGACAATGAGACAACGTCAAAGTTGACGTTATAACAATTCATAGAATAGCCACAGAATAATTCTATCATTGGTGGAAATTTTGAAAAATCATATCTCCGAAAGTATTAGTTTGTTAGAGTTAAAAATGATATGAGTGGATTCTTATGGTAAAACTCCTTATTGAAAAAAAATTTAATTTGGAATTTGTCCTGTAAAAAAAAAATGTTTTTTTGTTACTCCGAAACCATCTGTCCGATTTTGCCCAATAACGAACTTAGCCGAGACATTTATCCCCCAAACCTACTCTGAAAATTTCAACTGTCTAGCTCATTCCGTTCGAGAGTTATCGTGCCTACGGCCGGACGGCCGGACCGGCTGGACGGCCGGACCGGCCGGACAGAATGAATTTCGACCACGGATTCTTGATCAGTGAGTCGAACCAAATCGTTTAAGACCATTTTCATCGAAAAATTCGAAAATTACAGACATTTGGGCAAATTGATAAGCACTCAGTTCCGAGGAACTAGAGCGCCAAAAAGAATGTCGATATCAAGAAATATTTCAATTTAATTGCATTCTTAAAACGAAAATCAGAAGGGTACAAGCCTAGAAAATCCAGGGTATTTATCAAGGAGGAAATAGCAAGATTTTTATTGGAGGCTCCTGACGAGAGATTTCTATGCATGAAGGTAACTTATCGACATTCTTCCGAGAAAAGAATTATGATGCAATAATCATTTCAGGTCATTTTGATTATTGGTCTGGCAGGGGCGTGTCGGCGGGCCGAAATCACAAACTTACTTGTAGAAAATGTAAAAGACGAAGGATCATGTTTTCATATCATCATCCCAACTTGTAAGAGAAAGACGAGAAGAGAGTTTTTTGTAACGTCAGGGAACAATGAAGGGTTGAATCACGTGGAAACTATCCGAAAATATATCAAATTGAGACCAGAAAATTGCGATAATGAACGATTTTTCATTTTTTATAAAGCAGGAAAATGCACACGTTGGTGTGAATACTAGGTAGTGTTCCAAGCCTAATCGCACAATTTCTGCAATTGTCTAATTCAAAGGAATATACTGGGCATTGCTTTCGGAGGTCTTAAAGTTCTCTCTTGGCTGATACAGGAGCTGATCTTTTAACAGTGAAACGACACGGTGGATGGAAATCAAATACTGTCGCTGAAGGGTATATTGAAACTTCTGAAGCAAACAAGAAACGTACCGCAACGGCAATTCTAGGTCTTAACAAGAAAGTCTTTCTCGAACCAAAAAATATTGCCTCTACTTCTAAGGACATAAGTCCAGCGACATGCACAGATGATGTTTATACTCAAAATATTTCTAGTGGAGTGTTAGGCCAGTCATCGTTCCCTATTTCGATTTCAAATTGCAAAGATTTTGTTATTAATGTGTATAATAATAATGATAATAAATAATTCCAATAATCGTAACCTGGATAATTTTCGTTTTGCAATTCTGATATACTTTGATAGGATTGTTATTTCTGTGGTTCTCATTACAGTACAAGAGTTGTAATGAATTAATTACAGCAGTAGTGTGTTAATGAAGAATGTTATGACATTTTTATGAGTGTCAAATCACAGTCATTATCTGACAGTTGTAGATAAAATATTATTATAAACTACTTGTTAACGTAGATTCCAGCTGCCCAAAAAAAAAAATAGATTCTCATTTGAAAAAAACGAGTTTTTTAGTTTTATTCATGAATGGTTTTGGCATTGAAATAGAAACACCCTACATGTTCAATTGAATCTTTAATTAACGAATAAGAAGCATTGGTATGTCTTCTGATAGAAGCTAGAAAATTAGGAATTTTCATGCAAAAATCTACAAGTTATTGACATGGGAATGAAGCTCTATTTGGGAAAATTTAAGGGTTCTTTCTGATTTAACACGAATTTTCTGAGAATACTATAAAAGTGGCACATTGAAACAATCTATAGAATTCAATGGATAATCTGAATATCAATGAAATAACTGGGTATTACATTTAATTACGTAAGTTGGTATCTTGAACAAATTATAAAATTTCAAGTGTTTAGCTCGAGTCTTTCTTTGAAATATTCTAACGAACGGTCTTCGTGAATCATCCAGTATACTTACCATAGTTCTGAGCCAGACTTAGAAAATACTTGGGCACATTTAAGGCACCTTATTGTATTATTGACATTAAAGTAGTCGGCAAAGAATTTTTTCCTGGAGCTAAACACCTTTAAGTGAGTTGAGTACCTGGATGGGTGACCGATTTGGCTATAAATTTGAACAGCGTGCCAAAGTACCTAGCCACAGAGCTTTCCCAACTCGTTGTATGCTTAAAATCTGGTTTTTGACTACACATCAAATTCAAGTACCTATTTTAATGAAGCCAATGCACAACTTAAAACGACATCATCTGTTCGCGATAAGTTTATTGGTCGCAACTCTTTCATAACGCATAATGAGGATCCTCGTTAAAATATCGCATCAGATATCTCACAGAAAAATCTCAATCTGCCATAATTGTGCGATTTCACCTGCTGCTTTATAATCAGTAATTAATTCGCGATAGAGATGTCCACAAGCTAATAGCCAATTTCAATACTATCAAAAGAAAATGAGCACGCAGCCAATGGAGCATTAAGGAATCCAAGGTCTACTTCGATGCAAAAAACCATGAAACTGAAGTCACGTCTTTATTGCAATGTATATCTACGATCTCACTGCAGTTTAATAATTTCATTGACATGTTTAATACGTGGAATCGAATAAAAATGTCAATTTATGGACGACAGAATAGTAGTAGAAGGCATTAATATGGAACCATATTGAGTTGTTATTATTATTTTCGATTAGACGCTACATGAATTCAAAGTTTATGACGAAACATATTTTCGGAATATTTTTGTCTGCAGAAAGTCTGTCTTAGCAGAAAACTGACCAAAATTGTGAACATAATGATTTTCAACTTTACATTTCTCAGTTTTTAGCTTTGGAAATAATACAACAACGATATTTCAATTTCTGTTATGTTGAATGGGTTTTGCAGAGAAACGGAACGAAACGTTGAAATTTTGCGTTCTTCAGTAAAATTAACTTACATTATTTAACCTATGAGGTTACGGTTGATGACCTTACTTTATATCTCGATTAAGACTTTTCATCTTTCTGTATTATACACTGTTAATATATTCTTCTTTTGATAATTTCTTTATAGCAGTTGTTTGACGTATTTTCTTTCAGAAGAGCACAGCGTGCATTTTGCCCAAATGTCTTTAATATTTGATTTTTTTGTCGAAAATGGTCCCATAAGATTAGGTGCTACGTGCTACTCACTGATGGAGAATTCGAGGTAAATATCGATTCGGTCCGATAATTTTTGAACGGAGAGAGATAGTGACTTTTCAAGGGTATAGATTGTGCATCCGAATGCAATGGCCAAGTTTGTTAATGGGCATAATAGGTCAAACGGTCTCAGTGTTGTATCCATATGAGATTTTGTTATTAATTCCTCAATAACGCAAAAAATACAGATGCGATCGAATTGAAACTTGGTAAATAGTCGTATAATACTGACCTGAGAATTTGTGTAAGATTTCGTGTGGATTGTATCACTACAAAAAAATTGAAATTTTTTTTTCAAAAAATTTAAATTTCCAAAACTATCAGTCAGATTTCGCTGAAAGCCCGCGCAAATCTTCAAGCCACTATTCCACAATCGATCACCGGATTCGAA
Organism: Halyzia sedecimguttata; assembly: GCA_937662695.2. Classification (NCBI taxonomy): domain Eukaryota; kingdom Metazoa; phylum Arthropoda; class Insecta; order Coleoptera; family Coccinellidae; genus Halyzia; species Halyzia sedecimguttata. The sequence continues at coordinate 77,206,239 of OW569414.2, forward strand.
CTCGATCAGCTTCGTACTTTTCGAATTGAGGAGCAACTTTTCAAAACGCATTTAGTCCAAAAACCATTTTATTGGTAATCAACGAAAAACGATTTTTTCTTACACCCTGGCTTATAATTTGAGTACATCGAGTTTGTTTGATAGAAATTCACATCTAAAGGTAATAACTAATCTCATTTAAATCAATATTGATCAGATATACACAGAAAATGTAACAAACGTTTGGACTTAATGCGTTTTGATTCATCTTATTGTATATAATGTGTTTTGATGTGGTTGAAATTGAAGATAATGCAGTTTGTTGCGATTTTTTATACATTTAGAGAAAACAGTCTGCACAGTAAGTGTTGGCCTGTAACCTAATTAACATGAGCAAATCGATAAAAAATGTTTTTGGTTATATTTTATGTGTTTTAAAAATGCAAACGTAAACATAATTTATTGCGATGCGGCTTACATACTTTGGATTTGAATTACAGAGGGACATAATGCCATTTGGAAGATTTTGTTTACATAGGGCTATAGAGCAATAGAAATCATTTCCGAATCCGCTTCAAACTCAATTTCGCCCAAATTGGACATAATGCGTTTTGAAAGTTACTCCTCAATTATACTATTTCAAAATTTGAATTCACGTTTTGACGCCTCATTCACGCTCATTTTCACGTAGTATTTCATGAGGGTAGTTTAGGCGATAATGGACAATGGAACATGCGCGCAAAAGCTTCTGCGAAAAAGCCTTCTGAGTTCACGTCAGTGCTTTTCTCAATTTTTTTTTATGATTATGAAATAAATATTTTATGTATATGAATTACATCATAACAAGTCACTCTACAAAAAAATATTAAAAAGCACTGACGTGAAGTCAGGAGCTTTTCCGTGCATGTTCTTCCGTCTATTCACGCCTCACAGATGCTTACGAAATACTGCATGAACCTTCAAGCAGTCTTTTTTCAACCGAGTACAAGATTCCAATTCGTTTAGATTTTTTTTTTTTGGAAATACATATTTGTGCAGAATTTCAGTAGAATTTGACAGATAGTTTCAGAAATATAAATTAAATTTTTTTTAAGAAATAATTTTTTTCTCCTAATACCTACTGTAGTAATAAATTATGCAAAAAATTGCGCATTCTACAACTAGTTACCAAGTTTCCTCACTGCATTTTGGATGTGCATATTGTGAATTCTATTCAAACAAAAACACTCTAATGTCCCAATCCACTGATTACGAAAAAAATGGTTCATAAATAATCTGTACTACTGAGTATAGCTGATAGAAGGTATTCATCATCTCGTTTATATTTTCGACAAAAAAGACAATAATTCCCTCCAAAATGTTGGATTTACATACATCAAATAATCATAATTATAACATTCTATGAAATCATAAAATTACAATTGATTATTGAAATTTTGAAAAATCTCCGAAATTATTGCTTCGTTAGGGTTGAGAATGATATCAATGGATTCTTAAGATGAATCTGTATCTCAAAAAAAAAACATGAATTTGAAATTTGTAGTGTAAAAATATTATTTTTTTCGTTTCTCCGAAACCACCAATTGATTTTGCCCAATAACGAACTTACCCGAGATATTAATCACTCAACCCTACCCTGAAAATTCCAGCCATCTAGCTCATTCCGATCGAGAGTTATCGTGTTAATGGCCGAACAGAATCGATTTTGACCACGGATTCTTAATCAGTGAGTGAACCAAAACTTTTAAGATCATTTTCAGTCAATAATTCGGAAATTACAGACATTTGGTCAATTTGTTAAGCACTCTGTCCGAGGAACAAGGTGACCTAAAATTAGATACAAAAAGAAACGTTTTGGAATTTTTGAATTATCTCAAACAAAAACCAAGATATATTGAAATATTCGAAACAGTAATTTTTCAGAGTCACCTTGTAATTCTAAAACGAATGGAAATAACTTTGAACTGCCTTTTGTTCAACACAAGAGTTCGGCTGTCATTGAACATTTTTTCTCCAACTCTTATAACTCTTAAGATGCTATCAGTAAGCATGGAATTTGGAACAGTATGTACAGAAAATATGAATAGATTTTCGTTCAGAAGGAATACTTAAATTAATAAAAAATGGGTTCAAGCCCTGTGGACAGGAGCTTTCTGGCGCTCTAGTTCAAACAGACAAATTATATCTCCGAAAGTATTGGTTTCTCAGAGTTGAGAATTATATCAATTTATTCTTATGATAGAACTGCATCATAAAGGAAATTCAATTCAAATAATTGTTCATTTATCTAGATTTAATGAGCAATCTGAGAATGAGAACTGCACCATGGAATAAACCAAATTAAAATAGCTGAAATGAATTTGACTCTCTCTTATAGAACAGGATGAAATGTACGAGTATGAACACAGATCATATAATGAAGCTTAGATAGAATAATTATAGCATTCAGTGAAAACATAGAAGTACGATTCATTATTGAAATTTAGAACTTCATCTTGGCAGAAATTGAATTCAAACATCATAGAAGAATTTAAATTCAACAAGAGTGCCAAAAATTATCAATCCAAAACCAATAGACGAATTCTACCCAACAACGAACTCATCCGAGATATTCATTCCTCAATTCTATGATGAACGATAATATATATCTTTCCTCAAATCTACTCCAATACACCAATATTCCAGTTTTGTTTTTAGTGGAGATATTCTGAACTCAATATTATTAACTTACCATTACCATTCCCATCATCATATGGATTGACCATCGGCATGAAAATATCAACTAACAAAAAGTATGATATTATATTATCATTCTCATATTTATACGATTGCTGGAATGAAACAACGTCATTTCTCAGGAGAATAAGTTGACATTATAACAATTCATAGAATACCCACATAATAATTCTATCATTCTGTGAAAACGTAGAAATACGATTTATATTGAAATTTTGAAAAATCATATCTCCGAAAGTATTAACTTGTTAGAGTTAAAAATGATATGAAGGGATTCTTATGATAAAACTGCTTATTAAAAAAAAAAATTTAATTTGGAATTTGTGTTGTAAAAAAAAATTTTTTTTTTGTTACTCCGAAACCATCTGTCCGATTTTGCCCAATAACGAACTTAGCCGAGATATTTATCCTCCAAACCTACTCTGAAAATTTCAACTCTCTAGCTCATTCCGTTCGAGAGTTATCGTGCCTACGGCCGGCCGGCCGGACCGGTCGGACGGCCGGACAGAATGGATTTCGACCACGGATTCTTGATCAGTGAGTCGAACCAAATCGTTTAAGACCATTTTCATCAAAAAAATTTGAAAATTACAGACATTTGGGCAAATTGATAAGCACTCAGTTCCGAGGAACTAGAGCGCCAAAAATAATGTCAATATTTCCCAATATTTCTAGTACCATAGTCCTGCACCTTACTCCTACAATTAATGGTGTCGTAAATTAACAGGATTCAAGGTGGACAATATCCTCTCGAAGATATTAGTCCGGCATCTTTAGAGCCATTCTCGATTGGATTAGGGTGACGTAGCAGGTGCCGCTACACCTGTCGAAGAGGGTCGCTTTGGACACACATGCTCCACCTGAAGAGCGTTGGGGCTGATTCAGATACACTGCCCGATTGTTGGAACCAACTATTTTACGAAGGATATAATGTACCTTATAATTGGAAATATTCAGAAAAAACACTGTGAATTTCACGCATTCCATCTGATATTTGTTTTTGTGTTTGTTTTTTCTCATTTTACCTCCTCATAATATTTCACTTACCCCGAGGGATTAAAATATTTCAAGTTAAAAAAAAAGATGCAGAAATAAACTGTTTAGATTGAAACAGATAAAACAAGTTTGATGAATTTAGTTTACTAGAAAAATTCTACATTATGTGATATTTGTGAGTGTATGGGCATTGTCTTAACTCTAACTAATTTGTAATAACAATAAAAATAATAGACACAAATATTAGACATGTATATTTTAAATAGGAACTAATTAAACTATGTATAAAAAATTTTCCTACACTCCTTTTATAAGGTTCAAAAATTTCATAATTAAAAATTACAATGCAGCGGGAAAAAAACTCAAATATGATCATGCGGAGCTAATTATTTGTATTTCAAAAAAATTTAAAGTGGGAAAGCCCTGTGGATATGAGCTTTGGCGCTCTTGATGGAACTTTGACAAATCATATCTCCGAAAGTATTGGTTTCTCAGAGTTGGGAATTATATCAATGGATTCTGATGATAGAACTGCATCATAATTCAAATAATAGTTTATTCATCAAGATTAAATGAGCAATCTGCAATATTTCAATGCTCCAATGCTTCAAAAAGTGTCATTAAAAAAAAACAACAGTGCCAAAAATTATTAATCCGAAACCACACCAGTCCGTTTCTACCCAATAACGAACTTATCCGAGATATTCACTCCTCAAATCTACTCTGAAAATTATATTATATCAATTGAAACTTAGCCAATATTCCAGTTTTGTTTTTACTGGAGATATTCTGAACCCAATTTTATTAACTTATCAAATTATGTATTTCCATCATCATATGAATTATCTAAGACCTATCTACGATACCTGAGGTTGTTTCATTGGTCATTTTGCATTCAACCATACTTTGTTTTCTAGAATAGGAGGTATTTTATATCGAGAACAATACCTTATATTTCTCTATGAGATGACAATCACAGAACACTAATATATGACATTGATGACACACAGAATATACCATACCTAGGGTAATTCTGTATGATAACATGTATGAACACATATCATCAAATTCAAAGATGCGGCAGTTAATTTTCGATGACAGCATTTTGTAGAATTTTATAGACTTACGATTTAATGTTGAAATTTTGAAACATCATATCTCCGAAAGTATTAGCCTGTTAGAGATGTAAATTATATCAGTGGATTTTTATGATGAAACTGCATCATGAAAAAATTTAATTTGGAAGTCCGAAACCACCAGGCTAATTTTGCCCAATAACGAACTCAATCGAGATATTTATCTCCAAACCTACTCTGAAAATTTCAACTGCCTACCTCATTTCGTTCGAGAGTTATCATCCAAAAAATCGAAAATTACAGACATTTGGTCAAATTGATAAGCACTCTGTTGCGAGAAACAAGAGCGCCAAAAACACAGTACTACCATTTAAATTGATAATGAGGATTGAAGGTTTAACAATGCCACTCAATGTTTGTACCAATTTCAGAAACAGGGAAAATCGAACATTCGAACGAATAGATAGTGACTTGAACTTTTTAGGGTAGGTTGCGCATCCAAATGAGATGGTTAAGTTCGTTAATGGGCATAATCGGCCAAGTGATAGCGGAGTTATATCCATCTGAAATATCATTACCTCAATAACTTAAAAAATACATATACAATCGAATTGAAAGAAAACCTTTGGTGAGAATATTCAATTGAACTTTGAGGATTACATTCATTTATATTTATCTATGAATTAATTGTGAAGAAAGAAGCATTACAAAATTGCTTTTTACTAAAAACCGGCATACCAAATGATGAGACATCGATCGTTCCACACCATTTGCTGACCAGTATAAGTCAGTTAGAATCTGAACGTTACATTAAAAGCAACCGAAACAACAGACGGAAATTGTTTGAATCAGATTAGGAATGATAAGTTCGAAATTTGACGGTTATTTTAATGGCACACGTGACCGAGGGTTGTAAATGGAAATAGTAGTAACTTGCAATATGTTGCTTTTTGCGGAAATATACCAGAATATAACTCTCTAGTTTTTGGACTACGCAATGTCAAGAAATTACCGTTGTTAAATTCGAGACTTTGAGGTAAGAATTATGCAGACAATTTTTTTTGTGGAATTCCGAGTTTATTATCGGAATTATAGCTAATTCCTAGTTGAAGTCAGAATTATGGCTAAATAACACTTTGAACTATTACCTCGTAGATGTGACAGTTCTAAAGTGTTGAATAAAATGATATTGATAGTATAGCACTTCCATATATTTCATATTTATGATTATCATCAACATCGTTCCTTCGTCAGGAGCTGAAGTAAAAATAGAACTACATCATGAAAGAAATTAAAATCCCTTTGCATCTTATCTTTATATGACGGTCCAATTTTGGCTACAAGTGTTTCAAAACTATCAGAAGTCATTCTGAAAAATTGAGTAAATGAAATAGCCAGTTTCATCTATCAAACGAATCTAATGTAATCAGTTCACAGACACCTCAAACCAGAATACTTATGTAGTAAATCTTAAATAGTGTTACTAAGGAATAACTACCTGTACATTAGTTGAAAATCCCGTTCTAAATCTTCCATAATTAGAGAATAACTCGTAAATTATGCTCGACTTCCTTGCATTATTCATTTTCGACTCACTAACCAAAAAACTCTGCCTACGAACTTAGCGAATACAAATTTCAAATTGTTTACCTGCTTACATCAATCAAACTCTCCAGCAATACACTGTCAGTTTCGTTTGAAATTAATGACGTTTATCTTTCAAACTGGACCTACCGCAAACAGATAGAACACAGACAGATAGAATTCGCCTTCTGTGAAAACATAGAGATACGATGTATAATTGAAATCTTGAAAAATCATATCTCCGAAAGTATTAGCTTGTTAAAGTAGAGAATAATATCAATAGATTCATATGATGAAACTGAATCAATTTGTGATGTAAAAATTTTGTTTTGTTTTGTTACTCTGAAACCATCCTGCCGAATTCCGTTCGAGAGTTATCGTGTTAATGGACGGCTGGACAGAATCGATTGCGACCACGGATTATTGATCAGTGAGTCGAACCAAAACGTTCAAGACTATTTTCAGCCAAAAATTCGAAAATTACAGACATTTGGGCAAATTGTTAAGCACTCTGTTCTTTGCTTTATCCTGACTGATATCCCAACTAATTCCTTAAATTTTTCATAATAACCTTCAAGATTTTTGGCGCTCTTGTTCAATTTGGAATAAAGGTCAATACCAACCTTCGTTGAAAACTGCAACATTTTTCGTAAATTGATATCTCATAAGCATCTTTCCAGTAATTGACCAAATTTAATCAAAATTATACCGGGTAAATCACTGAGCAGGTCACGCACTGACGCCTCCGAAGTTATACAGTGTGAAAGAGCAAATTAGTCGCTCTGTTGACTTGATTCGCCCTGTAAACATGAGGCTACCCACTAAGCGTTTATCAGTTCAAGCTTGGTTAAATTTGAGGGGGATACTTTGTTTTTTTTTAATGGTCATTACGAGAACAAACATTCTTATCTGATGATTTCTGCGATTTATGGTATTTATGTGAGTTATTAAACAAAAGGGTATTGCTTAAGCCTTCGAAAAATCTTTTTAGTATTCTTATTTTCATGAGGAAATCAGAGATAAAATTGAAAAAAAATTGGTTCAAGCCCTGTGGACAGGAGCTTTCTGGCGCTCTTGTTCAAACAGACAAATTATATCTCCGAGAGTATTGGTTTCTCAAAGTTGAGAAATTGAATTCAAACATCATAGAAGAATTTAAATTCAACAGGAGTGCCAAAAATTATCAATCCAAAACCAATAGACGAATTCTACCCAACAACGAACTCATCCGAGATATTCATTCCTCAATTCTATGATGAACGATAATATATATCCTTTCCTCAAATCCACTCCAATACTCCAATACACCAATATTCCAGTTTTGTTTTTAGTGGAGATATTCTGAACTCAATATTATTAACTTACCATTACCATTCATACATAATCATCATATGGATTAACCATCGGCATGAAAATATCAACCAACAAAAAGTATGATATCATATTATAATTCTCATAATTCTGCGATTGCTGAAATGAATTAAAGAACGTCATGTCTCATGAAAATAAGTTGACATTATAACAATTCATAGATAGAATAATTATATCATTCTGTGAAAACATAGAAATACGATTTATTATTGAAATTTTGAAAAATCATATCTCTGAGAGTATTAGCTTGTTAGAGTTAAAAATGATATCAATAGATTGTTATGGTAAACTGCATATTGAAAAAAATTTGATTGGGAATTTGTTATGTAAAAAAAAATTTTTTTTTGTTACTCCGAAACCATCTGTCCGATTTTGCCCAATAACGAATTTGGCCGAGATATTTATCTCCCAAACCTACTCTGAAAATTTCAACTGTCTAGCTCATTTCGTTCGAGAGTTATCGTGCCTACGGCCGGAATGAATTTTGACCACGGATTATTAATCAGTGAGTCGAACCAAATCGTTTGAGGCCATTTTCATCGTAAAATTTGAAAATTACAGACATTTGTGCAAATTGATAAGCAACAAGAGCGCCAAAAATGTGGTTTTTGGAAATCCCGCAAAACGTCTCTTCCTTAGATCATTTTCTATTGAAAATTACTTATTTACAAGTAATCATTAAAGGATACTGTGGGAGGTATATTCATCATTAAATGTTTTTTTCTGGGTTTTTTCTCCCTAACTCTGAAAAATATCTATATAATAAATAATTAATTATTTTGTGATTTGCTTCTGCGTAAGAAACACAAGATATTCGTCAGAAGCAATCAATCGAACAATGTTACCTAACAAACAACAACGAAACAACATCAACGAAGAAACAACTAAGTAACGTAACGTTTCGCAGTCTATATCAGACTCCTTCATCAGGCGCTTAACGACAAATCTTCAGAATTATTTTGTTCATCGTTATTTTGAAATTTGAGGATTGTCACATTGACAGGATTTGAAAATCATAGCTAACATAGTTTTACTTTATATAGAAATTTCCAAGTTCCACCTCCTTTTTCAATAAATTCAGCCAAATATGGTCAATACCAATTGAGCAATTTGCAAAATAGCATTTTCTGTTCAATTAAATACAAGTTGAATGCTTAAGTTTCCTTTTAAAATAATCAGGTTCTAGAAGTAAGAAAGTCAGAGCATAAGAATAACTTGAGGAGTAGAGACATACAGAAATAAAAAAAAAGCAGAACATGTATGTATAATCCAAGGAGATCACATGTTGGATTGGAGTAATACAAAAATCTAATAACAGAATCTGATTATTTTAAAAGGAAACTTAAGGAGTCAACTTGTATTTTATTGAACAGAGAATGTAATTTTGCAAATTGCTCAATTGTTATTGACCATATTTGACTGAATTTATTGAAAAAGGAGGTGATGGACAGACATAACCTAATTTGACTGTGGATCCTCCATCAGTAAGTTGAATGAATTTTTAACTCAATTTACGAAAATTACAGATACTTCCGCAAAATGATAGAGCCCTGGTAAAAACGCCCAAAAAATACTAGCATTTTCCTACGAATAATATAAATTCTACCATATGTTATTACAAAGTGGCATTAATATATTCTCTGATTCGAATATCAATATAGACTATAATCCACCTCAGGCGTTCTATTTTCTTCTTTCCTATTTCACAGATGTTTACACTTTTGGACCCTTCTCATCCACATGTTTCCTTATCAGAAAATCTTTAGAATACCTCTGTATTGTTACATTGGTGCTATCAGATTGCTAAGAATTCGAAATGATAATGTAGTTTTGGCCTTATATTGAAAGACCTAACTTATTTTTGGCGCGCTTATTCAACTGAACAGAGTGCCTATCAATTTGCCCAAATGTCAGTAATTTCAAAATTGTTTGCGAAGAATGGTTTCAAACGATTAGTTTCACTCATTGATGAAGAATCCGAGATCAAACTTGATTATGTCCGGCTGGTCTTCAGCACGATTACTTTCCGACAAAATGAGTAAGGCGGGTTTATACAGCAAATAAAATAAAATAAGAAACAAATTAAAACAGCTAAAATAAGAAAGTTGAACATTCACACTTCAATGATAGAGTTTATTCACGAAATATAAAATAAGAACTAAAGCTAGCCAACTTTAAACTTCGTTTCTTATTTGATTTTATTTTGTTCTGAAAATGACAATGCGCATGCTCAATGAGTAAAATTCACAGAACTTACAAAAATTGTCAAAAATCTTTGATTTTATTGGTTCATTCTTATTTCTTATTTTGTTTTAGATCATGTATATGAGCCAATTCTTTTAGCCCTTAATTCTTATTTTATTTAAGTTCATTTCATATTTTATTTTATTTGTTGTATGTATGAACCTGCCTTAAGATATAATATAGGTTAGCCAAAATACGAGAATATGCTGAAATAGGAGATATTCTATATAATATAAAACAGCAAACAATGAAATATTGTAGGTAACTTATAATCTTCAAGAATTTTCCAGATTAATATATTTCAAATTATACATATTTTTTTCAGATTCACTTCGAAAGAATCATCTCGAAAATTCTCAAATTTCAGTTTCCGTAGCGGTTGGAAAACAGTTATTTAGATGCATTTATATCAATATTTGAAACCATTCGTTGACCAAAAGAATCAAATATGGTATATTGGACCTAGTTTGATGAATTATAACACATATTTTCAGAACAGAGTTGCTGAAGTAGATATTTTTGTTCTCTATCGAATGACGGTTTTATTTTTAATGTAAAAAAAATAGTTTTCGTTACTCCGAAACCATCCGGCCAATTTTACCCCATAACGAACTTAACCGAGACATTTATCTCTCAAACCTACTCTGAAGATTTCAACTGTCTAGCTCATTCCGTTTGAGAGTTGTCGTGTCCTGTATTGGATACTCTTAATCGAAATTACCATGGTAAATTCGATTAAGAGTGTCCAATACAGGAGAACAGACAATATAATTCACCATGGTAAATTCGATTAAGAGTGTCCAATACAGGAGAATGGACAATAGAACATACGCGCAAAAACTCCTGACTTCACGTCAGTGCTTGAACCAATTTTTTTTTGTAATTTTTTCAACATTTTCTAGGGGTACGGTTCTTACTAAGTTTTATACACTTCTTTAAGTCGATATTCTACAACTAGTTACCAAGCTTCAATTCAATCGAGTCTATATTTTTTGAGTTATCAAGGTTATCAAGGTGGGTATAACTCCGAAACCAATGGACCGATTATGCCCAATATCAAACTTGACCCTTCAATTCGGATGCGCAACCTACCCTATCTCCTTTCGTTCGAAAGTTATCGAGGCAACGATCACCCCTCCAACTACTGAACTAACAGAAGGCTGCCCCGAACTCCAAAAATATAGATCCGATCGTGTTCAAACTTTAAACTTGGCAGAAGAGTTAGGTTCTGAAGGCTTGCACAAAATTTCAGAGATGTCGGAGGAATAGTTTCAGATATATAGAATTTTTTTCAATGATTTAAAAAAAAAATTTCTAGTTATACGATCCTCACGAAATTTTGCAAGAATTTTTGCGTTGGCATTCTACAACTATAGTAACCATGTTTGAATTAGATCGGTTTGTATTTTTCGAGTTATCAAGGAAATAACAATCAAATTTCAGATAGGTATAACTGCAAAATTGTTAGGTTGATTACGTCTATAAAGGAACTCGAATGTCGCATTCGTCTGCGCAATCCACCCTGAAAATTGAAAATCGCAATCTCTTTCTGTTCTGAAGTTATCGTGATATATATAATATTTTTTCGTCATTTTTATTTCAATTTACTAGTGGTACAATCCCCACAAAATTTCACACACGTCATTATGTCGATATTCTACAACTAGATACCAAGTTTCAATTCGATCGGGTCCGTATTATTTGAGTTATCGAGAAAATAATATTCCAGATGGTTATAACTCCGAAACCATTGGGCCGATTATGCCCAACAACGAACTCAACTCTCCCATTCGGATGCGCAACCAAGCCTGAAAATTTCAACTGCCTACCTCTTTTCGTTCGAAAGTTATCGAGGCAACGGTACCTATCCAACTACTGAACTTATCCAAGGCTGCTCGAATCTTCGAAAATATACATCCGATCCTGTTCAAACTTGGAATTTGCTAGTAGAGTTAGGTTTTGAAGGCTCTCGCAAAATTTCAGTGATGTCGGGTGAATAGTTTCTGATATATAGAATTTTTTTCAATGATTTTCAATTATTTTCCTCCAGCATTTTACAACTAGTAAGTAAGATTGAATTGGATTGGTTGTGTATTTTCCGAGTTATCGAGGAAATAATAACCAAATTTCAAATGGTAGGTATAACTCCAGAACCATTTAGCCGATTATGCCTATTAATGTCGCATTCAGATACACAACCTACTCCAGAATCCATTTCTCCATCAGTGGGTTGAACCTAGTCGTTTGAGAGCATTCTAGTCAAAAAATTCGAAAATATCAGACATTTGGGCAAAATGATAACGCGATGTTCCCCAGTACATACGCGCAAATTGTCTTAATCTTCAATGATACGATTAAATGAATTAGCGTAAATCGTATATAATATTTCATTGAGTTGTAATTATAGTGTTCAACTTGTGCCATAATATAGAAATACGCACGATACTACAAAATCAAATTGGTTCAAGCACTGACGTGAAGTCAGGAGCTTTTGTGCGTATGTGGCAACAAAGGTGGCTTCAGAGCGCGCCCCCTGAATGGCACCAGGTTCTTAACGTGAACAAGACACCAAGTGGCTTCGATTTGCCCCGTAACACTTGGTCGAAACTAAATAGAGTTCGCACAGGCCACGGACGCTGCGGTGACTCGCTTTTCAAATGGGGAATTAGGCAGTTTCCTCAATATGACTGCCAAAATGGCATTCAGACGATCCGCCATATTATATATATGTATTATATAATATCTCGACCGAATGCCCCAATCGCGCATACCCCGGACCCCTCTCGGACTTTGTTGGACTCCCTGAAGAGGTTATTCATTGGCTGAATGGACTGGACATCGCGCTCTGAAATTATTTGAAATTATTTTTCTAACTGTTCTATCTTATATTATATTGTGTTGTTAACGTAGTATACTTGTGTCACTATTGTGAATACTTATATTTATGTTTTTTTGTTTCTTTTGTATGTATAAATTTTTTTTTTAATTTTTGTATCTAGAAATATGTGTCCATATATATTGTATAGGGTGTGTAAAGTGCCATACGCTAAATAAATAAAAAAAACCATGGTAAATTCGATTGAGAGTGTCCAATACAGAAGAAAGGACAATAGAACATACGCGCAAAAGCTCCTGATTTCACGTCAGTGCTTGAACCAATTTTTTTTCGTAACTTTTTTAAAATTTTCTAGTGTTACGATTCTCACCAAATTTCACACACGTCTTTATGTCGATATTCTACTACTAGTTAGCAAGCTTCAATTCGATCGAGTCTATATTTTTTGAGTTATCGAGGAAATAATATTCCAGATGGAAATAACTCCGAAACCGTTGGGCCGATTATAGTCATTAGCAAACTGAACTCTCCCATTCAGTTGCGCAACCTACCCTGAAAATTGCAAGTTCCTATCTCTTTTCGTTCGAGAGTTATCGAGGCAACGATCACCTATCCAGCTACTAAATTCACACAAGGCTGCTCGGATCTCCAATAATATAGATCCGATCGTGTTCAAACTTCGTACTTGGTAGCAGAGTTAGGTTCGAAAGGCTCTCGCAAAATTTCAGCCATGTCGGATGAATAGATTCTGATATATAGGATATTTTTCAATGATTTTTTTAAAATTTGATAGTGATACAATCCTCACGTAATTTTCAAGAATTTTTGCGTTGGCATTCTACAACTAATACCCATGTTTGAATTGGATCGGTACTACATTTTTTGAGTTATTGAGGAAATAACGATCAAATATCAGATGGGTATAACTTCAAAACCGTTTGACCGATTTCTTTTATAAACAAACTCAAATGTCACATTGAGATGCACAACCTAACCTGCAAATTTCAAATCGCTATCTCTCTCCGTTCTCAGGTTGTCGTGACATACAAAATATTTTTTTATAATTTTTTTCAAATTTTCTAGCGACAAGATTCTCACCAATTTTCAAGAACGGGCTTGGGTTCATATTCTATAACTATTCACCAAGTTTCAATTCGATCGGATTCATATTGGTTGAAAACAAAATTATTACTCGGAAACCATCGATTATACCCATTAACGAACTTGTCCGTCGTATTGGGATGCGCCACCTCCCCTGAAAATTTCAAGTTGCTAGCTCTTTCTGTTCTCAAGTTATCGTGGCAACGACCGGACGGCCTGCCGAATAGAATCAAATTTGACCTCAAATTCTTCATCGGGGAGTCGAACCAAACCGTTTGAGACCATTTTCGTAAAAAAATTCGAAAGTTACAGACATTTGGGCAAAATGGTAACGCGATGTTCCCCAGAACATATACGCACAAAAAGGTCCTGAAGTGAGTCCGTACTCCGTACCATCAGAATTCCTCCGTATATTCGTACTTCATGAACGAAAAGAATGGGAGCGCCGTGTATGTGTGCTCATTGAGATAAAAAAACCTTAATTCCTCTTCGCCTAACCGTTCCTTCATTCAAAAATGGACATGTGCTCGTAACGAAGCAAAATTACACATCTCCTTCAATATTCGTGTGTTCTGGGATGGCGTGCGGGGGCAACCATAAACAGCGCAGAAAGAACTTAACAGTCAGTTTCCTGAGGATATGGTCTCTTTTTTGTCCGTTCGTGTAGCCTAATTGCGTATAGTCGACACCTGTATTATTACTGTTAATTGAGTACAAAGCATTTACATTCACGATAATGAAGCAAGCAAACTATATCCTCACATGTTTGGTACTTTTAGTGTGCATTATCCTTGAGTTATCTTAAGAAGAAATAAGGGAATAATAAAATTCAAAAAATTTGTAAAAAGCAATCACGTGAAGAAATATTTTCATTTTTTTTCTAGCTATATGATGCTCACAAAATGTTGCAAATAATTGACTTAAGTCGCATTCGTATAAATAAACTAGTCTGAAAATTTCAAGTCCCTATCTAATCGTTTGAAACCATTTTCGGCATAAATTTCAATAAATATTATATTGGTTCAAGCACTGACGTGAAGTCAGGAGCTTTTGCGCGTATGTTCTATTGTCCATGCTCCTGTATCCTGTTACGTAAAAGCTCCTGACTTCACGTCAGTGCTTGAACCTATTTTTTTTTGTAATTTTTTGAAATTTTCTAGAGGTACGTTTCTTACAAAATTTTGTTTTCGTTATTTTTTTCAAATTTTATAGGGGTACGGTTCTTAAACAATTTTAAACACGTCTTTATGTTGATTTTCTACTAATAGTTAACAAGCTTCAATTCGATCGAATCTTTATTTTTTGAGTTATCGAGGAAATAATATTCCAGGTGGGTATAACTCGGAAACCGTTAAACCGATTATGCCCAAAAACGAACTTAACTCTCCCATTCGGATACGCAACCTACCCGGAAAATTGCAAGTCCCTATCTCCTTTGATTCGAAAGTTATCGAGGCAACGGTCACCCATCTACTGAACTCACACAAGGCTGCTCGAATCTCCAACAATATTTAACCGACCGTGTTAAAACTTAAAACTCGGCAGTAGAGTTGGGTTCTTATGGCTCTTGCAAAATTTCAGAAATTTCAGACGAATAGTTATATATATATAGAATTTTTTTGTTTAATTTTCAATGATTCCTTAAACATTTTCCATAAATACTATCCTCACCAAATCTTGCAAGAATTTTCGTGTTGGCATTCTTCAACTAATAACCATGTTTCAACTCAATCGGTTTAGTATTTTTCGAGTTAATGATGATGATGATGATGAAATTTCAGATGGCTATAACTCTAAAACCGTTAAGCCGTTTCAAGCACTGACGTGAAGTCAGAAGCTTTTGCGCGTATGTTCTATTGTCCATTCTTCTGTATTGGACACTTTTAATCGAATTTACCATGGTAAAATATGTTGTCCATTCTCCTGTATTGGACATTTACCATGGTAAATTCGAATTAAGTGTCCAATACAGGAGAACGGACAACATAATTTACCATGGTAAATTCGATTACGGGTGTCCAATACAGAAGAATGGACAATAGAACATACGCGCAAAAGCTTCTGACTTCACGTCAGTGCTTGAACCAATTTTTTTCACCTCATTTAGACTTAATATCGAAAAAGCAGCCTAATTTATAATCGAAAATTCTCACGTCAAAATATCTGCTTTTATATAAAAGTCAGTGGGCTTTTTGTTGGTTGAAATCTCTACTTTTAATGCTGTAAAAAAGCATACATTACTATGGTGAATTTTCACTGAAAATGCAAAGTTAATGAAGTTAATATTTAATAAGACATCTACAATATTTTGAGAAAGTTGTAGAATCTTCTCTAAATTATATGCGTAGATGCCTATTTAATGATATTTTAAGATAACTTATATACCTGCGTGACGGAAAATTTTAGCCCATCAAAAAGCATCTCATATAGGAAAGTGGAGAAGGGGCTAGGAGGGTCTGGGCCTAACTATTTGTTATTTTGTAGCATTTTCTCAAAAAATTTACCATAGTAAAGTTTTTTTTTTACACAATCAGAAAGTATAAATTTCAAGGAAAAAAAAGCTCACTAACATTTTTAAGGAAGCAGATATTTTGACGTGAGAATTTTCGATTTAATATTAGGGTGCATTTTCGATATTAACTAAAAATAAGATGAAAAAATAAATATTTTAAATCAAAACAATTACAATAAGTTTGAGATATAAAAAGGTAAGTTTTCACCAAATTTTGTGAAATAACATATGAACCCAAAAACTTGGTATTTGAACTTTTCACATATATTGTGAGGTTATGTGAAACAAGCCCTGTGGACAGGAGCTTTCTGGCGTTCTAGTTCAAACAGACAAATTATATCTCCGAAAGTATTGTTTTCTCTGAGTTGGGAATTATATCAATGTATACATATGATAGAGCTGCATCATAAAGGAAATTCAATTCAAATAATAGTTTATTTATCAAGATTAAATGAGCAATCATGAGAATGAGAACTGCGCCATGGAAGAAATCGAATTAAATCTGGCCAATTTTGCCCAATAACGAACTTAACCGAGATATTCATCTCCCTAACCTACTCTGAAAATTTCAACTACATAGCTCATTCCGTTCGAGAGTTATTGTGGAAAAACTTTTTTTAAATTTTCAAAATTTTTTTTTTACACTTTGCGGTAATCTGGTCAATACAAAACTTCACATGCGTATTCAATTTGATGCTAAATTTCAGATAGATCGAACGAACTTGTCCGAGATATTTACGCTCCAAAACCACCTTGCAATTTTCAATCCGCTAACTCCTTTCGTTCGAGAGTTATCGTGCCTACGGCCGGTCGGCCGGCCGAACAGAATCGATTTCGCACTCGGATTCTTGATCAGTGAGTCGAACCAAATCGTTTGAGACCATTTTCAGCCAAAAATTCCAAAATTACAGACACTTGGGCAAATTGATAAGCACTCTGTTCCGAGGAACTAGAGCGCCAAGAAAATGAGTTTCGTATGACAATTGCCCAAAACAGGTTTAAAGTACCTACAAATAGTAGGTATTCCATAAAACATGTATGAAAGAAGATGAGTAATAATATGAAAGAAGATGAGTAATAAATATAAAACTACCTTGTAATTGATCAAACATTTCCTGATCTACGTTCACCAAATTTTCTCCTCTCTCGAACTACAGAATTATGCTTTCAATATTTACGTAATATTTTCAAACATTTTCGGGTGAGGTCCCCGTTGCATCGCTAAAATACGAGTATTACAACCCCAATATTTTTAAAGTTACAATATTCCCTTCTGTCAAGTTGACATTATGACAATTCATACATAGAATAATTATATCAATGTGTGAAATACGATTTACATTGAAATTTTGAAGAATCATATCTCCGAAAGTATTAGCTTGTTAGAGTTAAGGATGATATGAATGGATTCTTATGATAAAACTTCTTATTAAAAAAAATTTAATTTGGAATTTGTTTCGTAAGAAAAAAATTATTTTTTTGTTACTCCGAAACCATCTGTCCAATTTTGCCCAATAACGAACTTAGCCGAGATATTTATCCCCCAAACCTACTCTGAAAATTTCAACTCTCTAGCTCATTCCGTTCGAGAGTTATCGTGCCTACGGCCGGCCGGACCGGCCGGACAGAATGAATTTCGACCACGGATTCTTGATCAGTGAGTCGAACCAAATCGTTTAAGACCATTTCATCGAAATATTCGAAAATTACAGACATTGGGGCAAATTGATAAGCACTCAGTTCCGAGGAACTAGAGCGCCAAAAAGTGTGAATACAAAAGTTGCAGATCTTTTTATTACCTACAACTTTGCGATTCTTTCCATAGGACTTGTAGTTTTGCCGGAAATCGAGATAAACCGTTTTGTACCCTCAAAAACTCACCCTCTTCCACTTCCCTCCCTCAGATCACCCGTAACTTATTTTTCCTTTAATTTGTGTTACATTCTATTCGTTTCCCAATGTGTTTCATTCTACTATAATTTTTTCCCTTTGTACCATTTTCAAAGGCTTCAGCATTGGTCTAAATAGGTATTCACGGAATCATTGATCTATATAATCTTAAACTACTGAATTATGCCAAAGCGTAGGCAGACCAGACGGAACTCGCTACTGGTCATGCGGTATCCTAATATTAGAGATTCCTGAGAAATATCCGTTTTTATCCCCCGAAATCTAAACCTGCCTTTCCCGCGGAATCGATATTACCACTAACGAAAATCGTCCCGCACAAAGTAGCACATAATGGCGCTGAATTATAAAGGAGTGTATCTAGAACACCTAAGGCCATGGTATCAATCACGCGAGCAGACTATTGTTAGAAAGAATTCGGCCCCAAGGTAGCTTCGTGGATTGACCACTGTGCTGGTAGCATCTTGAATTTTCAGTGTTATGATAATGTGCTGGTTTTTGTTGAGCTATTACCGTTTGGCTCGAGGTGGATGTAGATCGATTTTGGTTAAAAATTGTTTTGTTATATTCTTTGTTGGGATTGGCATCATCACTGACATGCACGGTGGTTCATGAATTTTAAACAACAAACTGATTACACGGCTATCGTGAAATGAATGGAAATATTAAAATACATATTAATAAAGATTTAGATTTTGGGGAATTAGCTGAATTATCGAAGGATCTAGAGGACGCCCTTAGGTTGAAGGATGGAATACAAGTTTTCAAAATGATATTAACCCATTAGGAGCATGAGGTTGCAATTCGTTATTTAGAATCATATAACTAAAATGATTACAAATCTTATATAACAACAAGTTAAATAAGTTAATGATGGGGCAGCACAGCACAGCATAGCCTAGCCTAGCTAGAGTTTGTAACAAATGCAATTGAATAGTACGCCGTATATTGGACGTAGCAGAATAGAGGCCTACGCGACGTAGTAACAGAGTACTCTGTCTGGACTATGTCAGTTGTGGAGTGAACATAGTTTGCTCTGCAGGAAACAGGCAAGACAGAATCTTTGTTACTACATCGCGTAGGCCTCTGCGTCCAAAATACGGTGTACTATTCAATTGAATTAGTTACAAAATCCTTTACTAGGTTAAGATCTGCTGTGCTGTGCTGGGCTGCCCTCCATGTGCGGCTAACCTAAGGAAGTCTGAGGATAGCCGCACATTTAAGGCAGCCCAGCACAGCACAGCATAGCCTGGCCTAGTAGAAGAGTCTCTAACACATGCAATTGAATAGTACACCGTATATTGGACGTAGCAGAACAGAGGCCTACGCGACGTAGTAACAGAGTACTCTGTCTGAACTATGTCAGTTGTGGAGTGAACACAGTTTCCTCTGCAGGAAACAGGCCAGACAGAATACTCTGTTATTACGTCGCGTAGGCCTCTGCGTCCAAAATACGGCATACTATTCAATTACATTTGTTACAATATCCTCTACTAGGCTAGGCTCTGCTGTGTTATGCTAGGCTGCCCTCCATGTGCGGCTAGCCTAAAGAAGTCTGAGACTAGCCGCACATTTAAGGCAGCCCAGCATAGCCTAGCCTAGTAGAAAAGTCTCCGAAAATATCAGTTTGTTGGAGTTGAGCTTGAGAATGATATCAATGGATTCTTATTATAAAACTGTATCTCAAAAAAAATTTTGCTTGAAATTTGTAATGTAATTTTTTTTTGTTACTCCGAAACCACCGAGCCGATTTTGCCCAATAACGAACTTAACCGAGATATTTATCTCTCAAACCTACTCTGAAATTTTCAACTGTCTAGCTCATTCCGTTCCAGAGTTATCGTGTTAACGGACGGACGGCCGGACAGAATCGATTTCGACTAGTGATTCTTGATCAGTGAGTCGAACCAGATCGTTTAAGACCATTTTCAGCCAAAAATACGAAAATTACAGACATTTGGGCAAATTGATAAGCACTCTGTTCCGAGGAACAAGAGCGCCAAAAAGAGATTAAATCAATTAATTAATCGAAATCCTCTAGAGATACGGATGATGTTGAAGTTGATACTGAATTAATCAGGGGGCTACGGCGGATCGAAAAAATCAATAATATATAGGTTGTTCCATCTGAAATATCAAAGTTGTTAGTACTTTTTGATATAAGTGGCAACACCGCAGCGCTGAAATATTCTAGATCGATGGAGCACTGGTTCCTAGACAAGTAACCAAATTTTCAATAAAATCGTACGTCCCGTTCTCCGTAAAATTTCAGGGTACCCATCAACCGTGACCCACCTTCTAGATGACAGATAATGACCCGTGGATGACAGATAATGTGATAAAGTTAATGAAGGAGAGGGATTAGGGCCCTTGAACTGGGAGGAGTATAAACGTTTGAGGAATCTGACCAACCATGTCATAACTCACGAAAAATCTGCATATTTCCAGTCGATTTCTGTTAACGCTTCCGGAAGAGAGCTGTGGAGGGAGATGAAGCTACTGGATATTTCAAAGAAATCACAAACCGATATCACGCAAATCTTCAGGGATGCAAATGCCATATTAACTTCTTCCTAGATAATGTACCTTCCAACGTCGCCTCTAGTTCAATAAACGATTATTATGAAAATAATGCGATATGTAGTAATGAAATACGTTTTCAGTTATTCGATGAGACATCTGTTCTGACAATTCTAAACGAAGTTAAAAACGGTGCTCCTGGCTTGGACGGTCTAAGTATGGCGTTTATAAAAATGTGTTGTCCTTATATATTGCCTCATCTTGTTCACATTTTCAATAGTATAGTTGTTACATCTAAGTTTCCCACTTCTTGGGAGCATGCTCGAATAACACCAATTCCTAAGACTAAAAATCCCCAAGTACTATCAGATCTAAGGCCAATCAGTATTTTGATTGGTTCATCAAAAATAATGGAAAAGTTATTGGCGGTGCAGCTGTCCCAATTTCTTCAAGCGAATCACATACTGCAGCAGGTTCAATCAGGTTTTCGGACTGGACATAGCTCTACTACTGCACTCCTTCATATCACAGATGATATATTTCAGCCAGTTGATAGGTCAGAGTGTACAACTTTGGTTATGCTCGACTATAGTAAAGCTTTCGATACTGTCAGACACGATACACTGCTGTCAATCCTAAAGTGGAGTGGTATTTGTAAAGATTCACTCCAGCTGTTCCGCTCTTATTTCACAGATCGCAAGCAGAGCGTTAAACTGGGAGATGACATATCTAGTTCGAGAGATGTTCTGTCTGGAGTACCTCAGGGTTCGGTTTTATGACCACTTCTGTTCTCACTTTACACTCGTCAGTTCGAGAAATTTATTAGACATTGTAAAATGCATATTATGTAGGCTGACGATATTCAAGTATACTATAACTTCCCTATAAATGATCTGGATAAGGCGACAGTAAATATAAATAATGATTTGGGAAATATTGCTGAGATCGCTGATCGGCATTCTCTTATGTTAAATACAAGAAAGTCTGCAGCCCTGGTCTTCGGAAGCGTGCTCAATAAAACGTTCACTAAAAGTAGCCTCCAAATAATCGTAAAAAATGACGTCATTGATATTTCAGATAGTGCTAGGAGTCTTGGATTTATTTTGGATGATTCTCTCAGATTTCGTGAACATATCCTGAGTAGTATTCGGAGGGCATATGGAGCTTTAAGATTATTGTACCCCCATAGATTATACATACCTGTAGCGATGAAAAAAATATTATGTGAAACCTTAGTGCTGTCCCAATTCGATTAATGCTCCCCTGTCTTTGGTTCCTGCCTTGATCAGGAGACATTTGGTAGAGTACAACTTGTACAGAATTCGTGCATAAGATTCATATATGGAATCAGAAAATATGAACATGTTTCCACAAGTTGAAGGAGCTGAGGTGGCTTCCGATGAAGGAGCGTATCAGATACATCTCTCTGTGTCTGTTTCATAAGATTATATTGTACAAATCTCCTCCGTACCTTTATGCATAAAGAATTGCATATGAATTATAGAACCGATATTCACAACATCAATATCAGGAATAGAAATGAATGCATATGAATTATAGAACCGATATTCACAACATCAATATCAGGAATAGAAATGAACTTTCATGTCCTGCACACAGAACCACCATATTTGAGAGGATTTCAATTTAATATTTACAAATTATATAACGCGATTCCTCATGAACTATGTATAAGTTCAAAAAAGAACTGAAATCATTCCTGCTCGGTGATCGACAGTATCTGTAAGAACTGTTTTGTTTTTGTTTTTTTTTCTCCCTAAAATGGTTGAATGAAGTTATTGGTTGTGAGGGGTGATCAGTGACCCGGTGTGGAAAGACATGATAAAATAACTAGATGAATATGTTCACAAAAATGAAAAATGGATTCAAGCCCTGTGGACCGGAGCTTTCTGGCGCTCTAGTTCAAACAGACAAATTTTATCTCCGAAAGTATTGGTTTCTCAGAGTTGGGAATTATATCAATGAATTCTTATGATAGAACTGCATCATAAAGGAAATTCAATTCAAATAATAGTTTATTTATCAAGATTAAATGAGCAATCTGAGAATGAGAACTGCAGCATGGAAGAAATCAAATTAAAATAGCTGAACTGAATTTGACTCTCTCTTATAGAACAGGATGGAATGTACGAGTATGAATACAGATCATATAATAAAGTTTAGATAGAATAATTATAGCATTCTGTGAAAACATAGAAGTACGATTCATTATTGAGATTTAGAAAAATCATATCTCCGAAAGTATTAGCTTGTTGGAGTTGAAAATGATATCGATGGATTTTAATGGTGAAACTGCATGGCTGAATTTGAAATTTGTTGCTTAAAAAAAATTTTGTTTTTCGTTACTCCGAAACCATCTGACGTATTTTGCCCAATAACGAACTGAACCGAGATATTCATCTCCCTAACCCACTCTGAAAATTTCAACTGCCTAGCACATTCCGTTCGAGAGTTATTGTAGAAATTTTTTTTTTTAATTTTGATATATTTTTTTTGACACTTTGCGGGAAAATGGTCAATAGAAAACTTCACATGCGTATAAAGGTCATGATTCTATAATTTGATGCTAAATTTCAGATAGATAGATAGATAGATCGGTTTCGGAAATATTCATAAAAAATGTGTTTCAATAAAATCGGCCATAACTCCGAAACCGCATGATGGATTTCGCTCATTATTGAACTTGTCCGAGATATTTACGCTCCAAACTCACCTTGCAAATTTCAATCCTCTAACTCCTTTCGTTCGAGAGTTATCGTGCCTACGACTGGCCGGCCGGACCGGCCGGACATAATCGATTTCGACCTCGGATTCATGATCAGTGAGTCGAACCAAATCGTTTGAGACCATTTTCAGCCAACAATTCGAAAATCACAGACATTTGGGCAAATTGATAAGCACTCAGTTCCGAGGAACTAGAGCGCCAAAAAACAGAATAATTAGATTAGTAATTGACTAGAGCGCCAAAAAACAGAATAATTAGATTAGTAATTGATGTGTAGCTAGGTGATAATAGTAGTAGTCAGTAGTATAGGTTGATATAACTAGGAAACTAGGTATTTTTTTTTAATGTTTACAACTGTACCACAGCAAGAGTTAAGTGGCAGAGCACCAATTGGTGAACTTCCCCTTGGGATTTCCGCATTTGACGTGTAAATCTTTTCTCTTTCTTTTGTAATGGTAATTTGAGATGTGGAAATAAAGACATAGTAATAATAATATTGTTCGTTAGGGATTATGATACATGTTTTATTCGGAGTAAAAGCACTTTTTGTGGCTCGCTAGAAAATGTCAAACGTTCAGTCTCACCACAACAAATCACACTGCTACTACTAATGAATGAAACAATATAATATTTCTATACAGGGTGTTTGGCAGAACGTTGAACATACAAAAATGGTGGATAGGTGGAGTCATCTGCTACTCAGCCCTAATTTATTTTATTTCTTGCTTTATTCTAGTTTCACCGTTTTCATAACTTTAAAGTGTAATTTTTATTACAAATGGGTAAAACAGGCAATAGTTTTGTTTTTTTTTATTTTTAATGATGGCAGATTCTTATAAAATTATTTCTTTATTCAGATGTTAGCTAGAAAAAAGTTATGAGTCCTCAAACTTACAGAAAGATGTAGAAAATACTTAAATCTTAACTTTATCTTGCATTAAAAAAATGGGTTCAAGCCCTGTGGACAGGAGCTTTGGCGCGCTGTCCAAATTTATACCCAGAGCTGTCACCCATCCAGATACCGAACTCGCCTAAAGCTGATTAGCTCCAGAAAAAATGCAGAATACTTTGTATGAGAATTTAACAAAATGAGAAAGTGATAGTATTTCTCATTTGAAAGACTTTTTTGCATAGCTAACTATTTTCCACTCATTGTTTGTGAATTGCGAGACTGGTTCCAGAATCAATATGTTCATTGTTTGATACTTGGTGATTAATATTTAAAGACATATACTTAATTTATGTTTATTAAATGTCTCTGTCATTCTTACATACCGTAATAATCTGATACAACAATGCTATGCGATATAGGTACAATAGGTATATGTCCATTGAGGTTAGACCATAGAATTATTATTATATTATTATGTTGAACACCTTCCCCTCAAAGGTTTAAACGCCCAGGAGTTTTAAAATTGTTCCACAACGGATTATATTGCTGTTTTATTTCTAGTCATTATCTCGAGTTCACTTAGAACATTACTAAAATTTGTCTTGTTCGAACTATTTCTACTCTTGTTTTCCTTACAATCATTTGGTGATAATTGGTTTGGGTCTAATTCAGTTTCTAATGTATATTCATTACTACGGGGTCTGGTATATGACAATTTTAATTGTTGAGTATCACGTCATAATAATTGACCATTTACTTGCTTTTTCACCCGATAAGAACTAGGTTCATTTGCCTTTCCCAAGACAATAACCTTTTCCCAGAGTGTATCACTTGATGTTTTTATTACAACTTGATCCTCTTTCTTAAACTAAATATTTTTTTGAATTTGAGGTTGTAGCTTATTATTGGTGAAAGATTTCGAGGTGTATACTTTGTAAGATTTGTACTAGTGATTCTACTAATCAGAGCTGTGTTATTGTAATTCATTACAAGGTCTCTAAAATCTAAATTTCCCTCAATAAGTCCTGGGATTGTGATAAACCATAAGGTAATACCAAATATCTATAAATACCAAATGGTGTCACACAGAAGAATTTGTAAGATGACCTGTGTAACTTCAAATCCTTAGATGAGTTAGATTTACGAACTAAAATCTGTGTTTATATTTCATTATATTTTCCTCTAGGAATTATGCTAATGTTCACACCTGTATCTAATTCAACATTGAAATTATTACGTTCATCATTGAATAAGTTCATCCCATGCTTTCCTACGCCTAATAATATATATAATAATATCTGGTTCATCAGAACTACCTTCATCTTTCTCGACATTCTTATTATTTTTAACATTACAAGATAATCCGCCGTATTCACAAAGCATTCAATCTCCGTTAAGTCCTAACTGAGGTCCTCAGTTGAGGATAAATAAGAATCACAACCTCAGTTTAAGTGAAAATTAACGAGAAACAGGCCTGTTTCACCACCGTTACATACGTTAACTGAGGTTGCGATTCTTATTTATCCTTAACTGAGGACCTCAGTTAGGACTTAACGGAGATTGAATGCTTTGTGAATACGGCGGATAGTAATATGATTTAACATACCGCAATTCCTACACTTTTTACGAAGTGCGGGGCATTCACGTGCACCATGTGTCGACTGAGATCGCCTTCATTTGAATTTTCCTTCTTCTGACCTTCTTGTCTACACTTGAAATTTTTCGTTTGTTTAGTATACTTCCCTGCAGCTTTAATGTCCTCAATTCGCTCTGGAACTGCAAGTTCCGTTGCTTGCTCTGCTCGCTGGTTCTGCAAAATTCAATTGCTTTCTCCACTGTCAATTTTGGAACTCACAGTAATGCCTCTCTGGTTACAGGATGATCTTATTATAACTATTTTGTCTTTCAGTGCTTTATCTTCTGCAGTTTGATTTGAGTCGGTTTCATTATAATTACATGTTCGTACTAGATACTTGCATTCAGTAAGGAAATGTTCACATTGTTCATTTTCTTTTTGCACCTTTTTCAAGTAATTATAACTTTCAAAGCACTCATTAACTCTTGGGTTGACATATTTCTCAATAGACTTCATAGTATATTCATCTTTGTTCAGTTCTATCTCTGGGATCACGAATGTGGACATAATTCTTGCAGCTTCCGTACCAATAATGTTTCTGAGTATGGACAACTTTATTGGATCCGGAACATCGTGCTGTTCGATCGCTATTAAATAATCTATGAAGTGTGAAGGATGTTTTCAAAATTTTCCATTCCGTGGCAGCATATTGTCCCTATAAATCGAAATCTGGGGGTCGGCCCCGTGTATCCAGCCATGTTAGGTTATATAGGAATATTTGAATCTTGAAATCGATATTTATTTCATACCAAGTTGGGTTATATTTCATTATCTACAAAAAATCTACAAAACTGATTTGTTTATCATGGCACATGTCAGACATGATGACATTAACTTGAACATATAGAATATAGACATACGATCACAGAACAGTAATAATAAAGATCTATGCAAACATGTTATGATTACATCCTTCTATAGCTTGTATCCTTTTTTTGACGTTTGTCAAAAATCAAACAAACTGTTGATTATTTGTTTGGTCGAATATAAAAACAGTGGACCAATACACTGAGATCGTAGGAATATTTCGATATTTCCGTGATATCTTCACCAATATAGATCCGATCGAATTCAAATTCAGAACTTTAATGAGAAATAAGGTTTCGAAGGCTCTCGCAGAATTTCAACGATATCTGACTGATAGTTCCTGAGATCCAGAATTTTTTTTAATATTTTTTTTTTAATTTTCCAGTAGCGTGATCCTCACATAATTTTGCATATGTTTTAGTGTCAGTATTTTTCACCTAACTGCCGCATTTTAATTCGATCAGATCTGTATTCTTCGAGTAATTGGCAAAACAAAATTTCAGATGGCTATAACTCTGAAACCACACGGTGAATGTTACTCATTAACGAACTCAGCCTGCGCATTTGAACTCCAAACCTACTCTGAAAATTTCAACTCTCTAGCTTATTGCGTTCGAGCGTAATCGTGCCTACGGCAGAACGGATGCCTTTTTTCGCATTTGACATTTGGGCAAATTGATAAGCATTCTGTTCACAGAACAGCGCGCCAAAAACACAAAAATTGATTGAGAATTCTAGCAAAACATCGCTAGTGTGTAACCTTTCTAAGGGTATGTAATTTACTTTTATAAAAAAAATCCTTTCAAGAGTTATTTCATAATTTTATTAAGTAGGAAATTTTTAACGTAATTCTACCTTCACGGAAAGGGAAATATTTTGCGAAATGTAATACTGCAAGGTTGGTAAAAATTGAATGAGCTACGGCTTGCCAGCAGCAGTGGTGCAAATTGACATTTACTAATCCCTTGCACAAAGCAGTTCGGTTTCGGTTTCGGTTTCGGCCAGTTTCGGCCAAGAAATCTAGTTTCGGCCTTAGTTTCGGTTTCGGCCCAAAATGGCCGAAACTTTCGGCCGGGCCGAAACTTGACTGTTCGTGAATTATCCTGGTCGTTTGGCCAGGAGTTATAAGTAAGTCTGCATAATTGTCGTACGAGTTTTTGTGATCTATCTTTGTTAAGACTGAGAAATCATGAGAATTCACTAATGATTATTGATTAGATTACATAGGGTGATTCCAAATAAGTCGTGAAACTGGTAGGAGGAGTTAGTATGACTCATTAGCTGTTGTTTAATCCATATTTATTAATAGCGGAAAATCAACAGTTTTTGGAGTTCGGGTGATTTTTAAAAGATTTCTGAACTTGGTTCATATTTCGTCAATTTTTTCTACGTTGAGCAAATTTGATGATAATTTTGGTTTATTTTTATCAGAAAAGGATATTATACGAAAAAGGCAAAACTATGCTGTATAATAGGTTGAAAAAGAATTAGTATGATTTGAAATGTGGTATTAAAAAAATGAAAAATGTATTTGTCTGCAACTTTCGAAGTTCACAATTTAGTATGCCAAAATTATTTTAAAAACTTGTCTACTTCCTTCTTCATTCTCTGAAAGATTTCGTTAGATTGCTTAACTAGTTTCGTTTCAGCAGATTTTTTACAAGCAGCCTCTTGAATGTCCGGTAGATAAAATAGTGAATGTGTATCAAAAGACAGAAAAAAAAGGCGGAAAATAACAACTGAAGACATCAGAAAGGGGGCACGTGCTTGCTTATGGAATGGTGGAACATAATTTATGAATACATTTTCTAATGAAAAGCTTAGTTGCAACAAAAAAATATTGAATTCGTTATTTTTCTCTATCTGGTTCTTACATCCCCTTTCAAATCATATCTACTAATTCTTTTTCAACAGAACCAGAACTTAAATATCTCGGAAACTGTTGATTTTCGGTCATCAATTAAAATGGCTCAAACCACAGCAAATGATCCATACTAACATCTCCTCCAAGGTTCACGTCTGATTTTGAATCACCCTGTATACTTCGACTGATTATTTTGATACCTTCGTAATACCAAAATAATAAATAAAGATCTCAAAAATATGACTTTGTATTGTATTCACCACTCCTCAACTGTTTTTGTGTACATGCAAATGAAATTGTAAAAAATACAGCAGATTTCAGTATGAAATATGAAGTTTCGGTTTCGGTTTCGGTTTCGGCCGAAACTGAGACCCTGGCCGAAAGTTCGGTTTCGGTTTCGGTTTCGGCGGAAAAACCAGTTTCGGTCGGACACTAAAAATTATTTAATTGTTTCATTAACGCAACTAACTGGCACAGCTATTTTCTTTGTACTTAATTTAAGAACTTACATAATTTCAATCGATCATATAATTTTACCAACCTTGAAGCATTGAATTTCGCAAAACATTTCACTTTCCACAAATGTAGAGTTTCGTCGAAAATTTCCTACTTGACCAAATTATGAAATAACTCTTGAAGGTTTGCTTTTATAAAAACAAATTACATACCGTTAGAAAGGTCACACATTAGGGATATTTTGCTAGAATTGGAACTCCTCAATCATTTTTTGTTTGTTTATTAATGCAAGTTAACATTAAGATTTGAGTAATTTTTACATCTTTCATTTTGAGGACTCATAACTTTTTTCCAGCTAACATTTGAATAAAGCGATAATTTTGATAGAATCTGCGAACATTAAAGATTAAAAAAAATATTGTCTCTTTAACCCATTTTTAATAAAAATTACACTTAAAAGATAACAAAATGGTGAAACTAGAAGAAAGAAACAAATTTTTTTAAAAATATCCAGGGGGCCAGGGCCAAATAAATTAGGTCGGAGTAAGTAGCAGATGACCCCACCTATCCACCATTTTCTTATATTTAACGTTCTGCCAACACCCTGTATATGAAAAAAAAATCCTATATGGAACCATTTAATCATTTCGACATTTCCGAATCCGTCACGGTACGCTTGAACAAGATTCCAGAAAAATTCACAACGGCTTATTGGATCGAAGGTGACAATCGTCAATCCAGAAGATTCGGTCCACCTGTCATATACGGTTCGGATATGCGATTACCGCGTAAAATTTGTTGGACCAAAAATTATCTTAGGCTCAATCTAGATTTATCTCCCGTTCGTCATATAAGTCTTCTAGGCAAAGCGGTGCGGTCGAGCTTTGCATTAATGAGATCGTAGTTCCCATAGTCTTATCTTTGATCTGGATCTCATCAGCTGTCTCATTGAGCAGAACTGAATCAATCTCTATCGAGAGTTCGGTCTTCGGCGGATCTAGGATTATCGCAATCGAAGCAAGAATCGATTAATTATAGGTAGTTGACTGTGAAAACTGAAAGATCGTTATTTTCATGAGTGTAAACTATATTTCCACAGATATGGGTTATTAAAAGGAATGGCATAAGTTTCATAAGATATAATATTATTATTAAATGTTTTTTTCCTACAAACGTCAAAAAATGACAAGGTTCGCGCATTGACAACAATATGCGAAGTGACTCTTTTTCCGAAAAATCCGAAAAAAACGGATTGGACCAGATACCTGGCATACCTTTCTGACAATCTGGAACAGGGAAACCTAAAACCCAAGAACATGAGAGAATTGGACACGGCAGCAGCCATGCTTCAGGAGTCCATAATCTCAGCTTATCACAGCAGTTGTAGACCCCAAGTCCGAAGACTTAAAAGTCAGACGAAATGGTGGACGACTGAACTGAACGACACCAGACGCGAAACAAGGCGTCTTTTCAATAGGGCCATGAGATCAGGCCTAGCGAAGGACTGGGATGATTATAAATTATCCCTGAAAAAATACAAAGGACTGATTAGGCGGTCCAAGCGCGAATCCTGGAGAAGCTTCTGCAGTGGTATAGAGGAAGCACCAGAGGCCAATAGGCTTAGGAAGGTCCTCTCTGTGGGAGGCCCTCCAAGGATTGACTACTTGACTCTTCCTAGTGGGGAGAAGACCTCCTCAGAGGAAGATAGTCTAAGACTACTGCTGAAGGCACATTTTCCGGGATTTAGAGAGAATGACAACACACAGGGTGAAGACCACAGACGAGCTTCAAGTGAGGATTGGAAGTTGGCTTCACTTGTGGTAACACACTCTCGAATTCGCTGGGCTGTCAGAGAATTCGAGCCTTATAAAGCAGCGGGGGAAGATAGCATATTTCCGGCACTTTTGATTAAGGGCTTGGAGCTGCTGACACCCCCACTGCTTCATATACTCCGAGCGAGTCTAGCCCTAGGACACATACCAAAGTCCTGGAGAAAGGTGAGGGTTGTGTTCATACCCAAGCCTGGAAAGACGTCATATACTCAGACGAAAAACTTCCGACCAATAAGCCTCTCCTCCTTTTTAGTCAAAACGCTGGAGAGATTGGTTGAACGATATATCAGAGATGGAACCTTAGTGGCTAGCCCACTACATCCAACTCAGCATGCCTATCAGATGGGCAAATCAGTAGATTCTGCTCTTCATTCAGTGGTCAGCTGCATCGAGAGCGGACTACATTATCGAGAGTGCACTCTTGCTGTGTTTCTGGACATAGAGATTCAATAATACTGCATTTGGAGCTATGCATAATGCACTAACCAAACATGGGGTTCCTTTTGCAGTCTGTCGATGGGGAGGATCCCTTTTAAGGGACCGCAGCATAGTGGCTCGTCTAGGCAGCTCAACCATTAGGGGAACACCAGGCAGGGGATGCCCACAGGGTGGTGTTCTATCACCTCTTCTGTGGAATCTGGTCCTGGATGGGCTCCTGGTTGAGCTGGCGGGGGCTGGCCTAAAGGTTGTAGCCTATGCAGATGATCTCGTAATACTAATCAGAGGAAAACATCCAAATGTCGTCGCTGATCTTATGCAGGATGCTCTGTGTAGGATTGAGCGATGGTGTTTGAATAACGATCTTACGGTTAATCCTGAAAAAACAGAGATGGTTCTCTTCGACAGGAAGAGGGGGCCCTGTAACATAAGACTACCAAGTCTATTTGGAGTAGGGCTCAATCTAACAGAGCAAGTTCGATATCTGGGTGTGATACTGGACCACAAACTACTGTGGAACAATCACATTGAGAAACAAACAAAAAAGGCCGAGATGATCTTTTGGTCTACTCGGAGAGTAGTGGGAAATGGATGGGGCTTTAAACCACACATTATTCACTGGTTGTATACTGTGGTGGTGAGGCCTATCCTAACCTACGCATCATTGGTGTGGTGGACTTCTTTGAAGAAGTCATATATCCGCAACAAATTGACAAGAACTCAGAGAAAAGCTTGTTTAAGCATCACAGGTGCTCTGAGATCTACTCCAACAACAGCTATGGAGTGCCTGCTGGGGCTACCTCCCCTGCATCTTGTAGTTGAGGAGGGGGCTATGAAGACAGCTTTAAGAATCTGGGAACAGGGACAGTGGCGTGACAGCGGAATGTTCAGGGGACACGCGTGGGCACTCAAGAAGGTGGAGGATGATGATGCGTCTCTCCTCCGGAGGAGTGACCGTGCGGGCTCCTTATTCTGCTTTAACGAACCCTATAGGGTGATTGTTCCTGATAGAGACCAATGGGATACAAGGAGTGATCTCCTTAAACCAGAGGGGCCCACATGGTTCACAGATGGCTCTGTAACGACTACAGGGACAGGTGCAGGCATTGTGGGACCTCGAGTGAGCATGTCCATCCCTCTCGGGAAGAACTGCTCGATAATACAGGCAGAACTATACGCGGTTCTTGTCTGCGCGCTGGAAAACATCCGACTAGGATACTCTGGCAAGTACATATATATATGTTGTGACAGTCAAGGAACGTTAAAATCCCTATCTGATGTGAAGATAAACTCCTACTTAGTAGGCGAATGCAGGAAGGCTCTGCGAAGGCTGGGCGCTGGTAACGTTGTAAAACTCATCTGGTGTCCGGCTCACTCGGAGATTTCAGGTAATGTTAAGGCAGATAAGCTGGCGAAGCAGGGGGCTCGGATACCATATATAGGTCCTGAGCCTTCACTTCCAGTATGTCGTACCTATGTTAAAACATTCTTCAAGAATCGTTTGGACAAGAATTTCTCCAGTCTATGGAACATGGGAGTAGGACTCAGGCAGTCAAGGCTTCTCATTAAGAAACCATCGTCAAAGTCTGAAGTAAAGAAACTTTTTTCACTCGAAAGAAGAGAACTGAGCCTGGTGACTGGATTACTAACTGGTCACCAGTTCAACAAACATCTGAATAGGATGGGATTGGCCGATAGCGCTCTGTGTCGCTGGTGCAAGAGCATGGAAGAAACAGCTGAACATATTCTGTTCGACTGTAACAACCTTAAAGAATTGAGGGTCATACACCTAGGCAACCCAACACCTACGATTCCTATGGTGAGAGGGACTTCTCCTTTTAAGCTCGCGGCATTCCTGTCAGCGTGTCTTTTGGAATGAGTCTCACGAGTCTGTCAAGCGGAAGAACAATGGGCCAGAAGGCCTCAGTTCAGCCTGAGACGGCACCGCGGAAGAAGAAGAAGAGAAGAGACTCTTTTTTTCATTTTCCTTCGTTACCATGGCACCGTGCGCGAAGTAGTGTGCGAAATACTTACTTCGCACACTGCATCTAAACTATATGGAATTTTTATATTTTAACCTTTATGTTCCTCGATTTCTCCGGTAATAGTTATTTTTGTATCTAGTGCGCGAAATGCTACTTTGGTGATCGAGAACTGATTTTTTTTAACGAGGCGCAGCCGAGTTAAAAAAATAGTCGAGATCACCAAAGTATTTCGCGCATGAGATGCAAACAAAATTTTTTCTACAAACTTAAAAAATATTGTTCTAAAATAAGTAACATGCTTAGCTTAATATGAAAAATAGTATGGAACTGGCTTAAACTGTTTTTCCAAATCAAGTAATTACTGTAACTATGGAAATAAAATGGCATTTGTTGACCATTATTTCAAAGTGACAGTTCTTGATAATTATTTTGGAGTGACTTTCAATTCGCGTCAATTTCGTGCGTGATATTTATAACTGTGAAATAATGGAAATTTCGAGCGACGATGATGTAAGCAGTACCTCACCTAACTCGGCAGATGCGGCCAATTCTGTAATTTTAAATCTTTCACCGGAGAAATCGAGGAACATAAAGGTTAAAATATAAAAATTCCATATAGTTTACATGCAGTGTGCGAAGTAGGTATTTCGCACACTACTTCGCGCACGGTGTCATGGTAACGAAGGAAAATGAAAAAAAGGGTCACTTCGCATATTGTTGTCAATGCGCGAACCTTGTCATTTTTTGACGTTTGTAGAAAAAAGATTTGAAATTACAGAATTGGCCGCATCTGTCCAGTTAGGTGGGGTACTGCTTACTTCATCGTCGCTCGAATAAAAAGTCACTCCAAAATAATTATCAAGAACTGTCACTTTGAAATAATTGTCAACAAATCCATTTTATTTCCATAGTTACAGTCAAGATGCATAGAATAACAAGGTGTCGACACTCCCTGCTAATTCCTCTTAAAATTTTCGGCCGAAAAACGGACCTAGAACTGTCAAATCACGTACTTTATGAACTACTTCACTTTATTAACGATGGTGGCGCTAGAGTCGATTTCGAAGATTCTGACAAGGGAATAAATGAAAACTGATAAGCGACAATTCACTTCCCACCGTTGCTAGTTCGTAAATCCAAATTAAAAGAATATAATAAAGCAGTTTATTGAAAAATCAATTCACTATTTGATTAATCAGACATCTGTTCGGACATTATATGTAAACTCCATTTGTTTCGAACAGAAATTTCATCTTGCCAAGAAATGATGAGGTCAAATGAGGGATTTATCAGTAAAGAAGTTTCTTTGGAACATTTTGAATGGAACTGTAAATGAAGAAATCTGTGAAATCAATATTTTTTCAAATGTATTAATTACCTTTATCATGTGAGGCTCATTTAAATTGAGCAGTTTCCTCATTATTTTCGATGTATAATTTGAAACTTCATCAAAACATTCTCATGTATACAGCATTTTTTCAGTTACCCAATACCCCTTGACAACTTTTTATGTTATCAGCAATTAGATTGCAAAATATATTTGATTCGATAGCTATTATTCAGAACTAAGTACTGATGAAATATCGAAAAATGATTCATTAAACTGATAAACTAACCAAATAAAGGGTAGTGTACTACGTTTCAATCTTTTATTCAATATACATTCGCTAGAAAAATATTTTGAACCAACAAATATTCTAATTTTCAATACCCTACCTCTACCTCAAGCCAGTTGCCATTCTTGTCGTGTAACAATATCCTTGAAACAAATAATATTATAGTATAAGAGCGCCAAAAAGAATGACGCTTTAGGAAAGCTATTCAACGCTGATGAAATCACTGTGTGGTTGCTCTGAACTTTGTTCTCTGCTAATCTTTTCATCGTTGACAAATAATATTGTTAGTTTTCATAACATTTCGTTTCATTCGTTCTTAATA
The DNA here is from genome assembly GCA_937662695.2 of Halyzia sedecimguttata. NCBI lineage: Eukaryota > Metazoa > Arthropoda > Insecta > Coleoptera > Coccinellidae > Halyzia > Halyzia sedecimguttata. The sequence goes on from OW569414.2 coordinate 77,241,696, forward strand.
TATAACTGAATTGTATAATGAATATAATTATTAATTAATAGAGTTATACCTTAATGTTTCAACTTTTAAAACAGTTTATGTTCATCAACCGGCAAGATTATAGTAAATCAACAAGTCTTAGAGTTCTCCTATGTTGATTTATTAACAATTAACGGGATCAGCGATCATTCAATATTATTAGTATTATAATTAATACCTATCTTGATACTAGAAATCTGCCCCCGATCGGGCAAGAATTAACAATTGTTAAAAAAACTATATTCGCATCAAAACGAAGTATTTTCGAAATGAAAATAGTATTTGATTAAAATGGTTCTGGATACTCGTTCAGAGTTAACACAGCAAACATTTGGCATACTTACAACAAGAACGTTGAACAAAATACTCAAAATAAAAAATTTCAGCAAACGCTACGACTTTCCACAAGAAACTAGAAAAAACAAAGATTCGAATTTAATTTGACTTGTCGATAATTTTGTCCATAAAATTTCTACTGGTGGCATCTATCGGCGAAAACTGAAGTAGAACAACATCTTTGTATTTTCACAGTATTTGGACCGCAAATCGGCCGAAAATATGTCAAAGAGTGTCTTCACCATGTATTCTATGCATCTATGTTTCAGTAGATACTTTTGATTTGGAAAAACAGTTTAAGCCAGTTCAATACTATTTTTCATATTAATCTAAGCCTGTTACTTATTTTAGAACAATATTTTCGACGTTTGTAGAAAAAATTTTGTTTGCATTTCATGCGCGTCGTTAAAAAAAATCAGTTCTCGATCACCAAAGTAGCATTTCTCGCACTAGATACAAAAATAAATATTTTTCTGGGTTTTCTCTCCCAAACTCTGAAAAATATCAATAATTTAAAATATTCATTATGTTGTGACTTGCTTCTGCATAAAAAATACAAGATATTTGACAGAAGCAATCAATCGAACAATTTTGCCTAACAAACAATAACGAAACAATATCAACGATGAAACAACTATTTCGTAACGTTTCGGAGTCTAAATCAGACTGCTTCGTCAGATTTATTCTTCAGAATTATTTTTTCTTGATAGCTATCCAGCCAATATGGTCAATTCTGATTGTTCAATTTGCAAAATTGCATTCTCAGTCCAACAAAATACAAGTGGCCCCCTTAAGTTTCCTTTTATAATGTTATCATATTCTGTAATCAGAATCTTTGTATTAATCTAATCCATCATGTGATCTCCTTGGATTGTACATAAATGTTCTGCTATTTTTGCGCGTATGTTATAAGGAACATTCGAATTTTTTGCCGAAAATGGTCTCAAACGATTGAGTTCGACTCCCAGATGAAGAATCTCACGTCAAATTTGATTCTGTCCGATAAAAAGAGATAGCGACATGAAATTTTCAGGGTAGGTGGTGCAAACCAAAATGACATAAAAGTGGGTTAATGGGCATAATCGGCCTAATGGTTTCCGAGTAATATCTTTGTTTTCAACAAATACAAATCCGATCAAATTGAAACTTAGCGTGTAGTTGTAGAATACAAACCTAAGTACGTATGTGAAATTTTGTGAGAATCATATCCCTAGAAAATTAAAAAAAAAATTATTTATGTCACGATAACCTGAGAACATACATAGATAGCGACTTGAAATTTTTAGCTTGGGTTGTGCATCTGAATGCGAAATTGATTTTGTTCATAGGAAAAATCGGCCAAACAGTTTTGAAATTATACTCTTCTGAGATTTGGTTGTTATTTTCTCAATAAGTCGAAAAATGCAAAACCGATCCAATTCAAACATGGCTATCAGGTGTAGAATGCCAAAGCGAAAATCTTGTGAAATTTCGTGAAAATCGTATCACTATAGCAAATCCTTGAGAAATCATTGAAAATTCTATATATCAGAAACAATTCGTCCGACATCGCTGAAATTTTGCGAGAGCCTTCAGAACCTAACTCTACTGCTAAGTTCCAAGTTGGAACGCGATCGGATCTATATTGTTGGAGATCCGAGCAGCCTTGTGTGAGTTCAGTAACTGAATGGGTGACCGTATCAATGGATTTTTTATGATATATCTACATCACGAAAGAAATTATAATCCCTATCCATCTTATCTTTATATGACGGTCCAATTTTGGCTACAAGTGTTTCAAATCTATCAGAAGCCATTCTGAAAAATTGAGTAAATGAAATAGCCAGTTTTATTCATGAAACAAATTTGACGTAATCTGTCCAGAGATAACTCAAACCAGATTACTTATGTAGAAAATCTTAAATAGTGTTACTAAGGAATAACTACTTGTATCTACATTAGTTGGACATCCCGTTCTAAATCTTCCATAATTACAGAATGACTCGTAAATTATGCTCGACTTCCTTGCATTATTCATTTTCGACTCCCTAACCAAAAAATTCTGCCTATAAACTTAGCGAATCCAAATTGTTAACATGCTTACATCAACCATAAACTCTCCAGAAATACACTTTCAGTTTCGTTTGACATTAATGTTAATATCTAACAAACTAGGCCAAACGATAGCTACTGCCTTCTATAGTCTAAGGCTACCACAAACAGATAGAACACAGACAGATATAATTCGCATTCTGTGAAAACGAAGAAGTACGATGTAATATTGAAATTTCAAAAAATCAATGAATTAGCTTTATAGAGTTGAGAATAATATTAATGGATTCTTATGAAAAAACTGCCTCTTAACACAAATTGAATTCAAAATTTGTAATGTAAAAATTTTTCCGTTACTCTGAAATCATCCAGCCGATTTGGCCCAATAACGAACTCAACTGAGATATTTATGTCCCAAACCTACTCTAAAAATCTCAACTGTCTAGCTCATTCCGTTCGAGAGTTATCGTGTTAACGGACGGCCGGCCGAACAGAATCGATTTCGACCACGGATTCTTGATCAGTGAGTCGAACCAGATCGTATAAGACCAAAAATTCGAAAATTACAGACATTTGGGCAAATTGGTAAACACTCTGTTCCGAGGAACAAGAGCGCCAAAAAGGTATACTTCAAGACAGACTGGCGCATTCGCCAATTTGCAAGGTTATAATAGGTAATAGGTACTGTAAACACTACACTAGTAACTACACTGTTGTCCACTACAAATTTTGTCGTCTGGAATGTTTCGGATTTTCATCTTGATAGACGAAGCGTTCCTACAGCTTCCAAAGTCCTCAGGCATTGGCAATACAAAATTCGTACGATTTGATCAATTTCATTCGTATTGGACGTAGTTTTAATTATTACGCGCATGTTCGGGGAACATCGCGTTATCATTTAGCCCAAATGTCTGTAATGTTGGAATTTTTTGCCGAAAATGGTCACAAACCATCAGCTTAGTGTGAAAAGAGTTGTTATCAAAACACTTTCCGCCGTATTCACAAAGCATTGTTAAGTGTTTGAATCTCCGTTAAGCTATCTGAGGTCCTCAGTTATGGATAAATTTGAATCGCAACCTCAGTTAACGTATTTAAGGGTGGTGAAAAAGGCCTGTGTCGCGTTAATTTTCACGTTAACTGAGGTTGCGATTCAAATTTATTCTTAACTGAGAACCTCAGTTAGCTTAACGGAGATTCAAACACTTAACAATGCTTTGTGAATACGGCGGATTATGATAGAGCTAACCTAATTTGTTCTACTCTTGAAATTCGAAATAATGGAATTAATTTCATCAAAAAATTTCTTGAAGAAAATGGATATCCGAGGCAATTCATAAATACATGTATCATGAATTCAGATAGAAGAGCAAATAATCAAGAACAACAAAATCTGTGTATATAATATTCCTTGTATTTGTGGTAAATCATAAACAGGAGAAACATCAAGACCACTAGAAGTAAGAAAGTCGGAGCATAAGAATAACTTGAGAAATAGAGACATACAGAAATCAAAAATAGCAGAACAAGTATGTACAATCCATGGAGATCACATGATGGATTGGAGTAATACAAAGATTCTAATGACAGAACCTGATTATATTAAAAGGAAACTTAAGGAGTCAACTTGTATTTTATTGAACAGAGAATGCAATTTTGCCAATTGCTCAATTGTTATTGACCATATTTGGCTAAATTTATTGAAAAAGGAGTTGGAACTTGGAAATTTCTATGCAAAGTAAAACTATGTTAGCTATGATTTTCAAATACTGTCAATGTGACAATTCTTGAATTTCACAATAACTATCAAAAAATAATTCTAAGGATTTTCATTAAGCGTCTGACAAAGGAGTCTGATAGACTCCGAAATGTTACGATATAGTTGTTTCTTCGTTGATGTTGTTTCGTTGTTATTTGTTAGGCAACATTGTTTAATTGATTGCTTCTGACAATTATCTTGTGTTTCTTACGGAGAAGCAAATCACAAAATAATTAATTTTTATTTTATAGATATTTTCCAGAGTTTGGGAGAGAAAACCCGGAAAAAACTTTTAATAATGAGTATACCTCCCACAGTATCCTTTAACGATTACTTCAAACGATTAGGTTCGACTTACTGATGAAGAATTTGAAGCCACTTGCCGTGGGCCGCTGCTGATAACTTGAAAACGGAAAAAGATAGTGACTTGAAATATTTAGGGTTGGTGACGCGTCCAAATACGTCGGGCAGGTTCGTTAAGACCATAATCGGCCCAACGGTTCCCAAGTGATAATTTTGTCATCAACCACTACATCAAATTGAAACTTGGTAGCTATACTGAAACAAATACGATTGTGTTATTTTGTGAGAAACGTAACACTACAACATTTAAAAAAAATCTTACAAAAATATTATTTATGTCACGATAACCTGACTAACGGAGGGATAAACTGACTTGCAATTTCAAGGGGAGGTTGAGCATCTGAATGTTATTTCCTAAATAATTCGAAAAATACGAATCCGATCCAATTCAAACATGGTAATTAGTTGTAGTATGCCGGCGTGAAAACTCTTGCAAAATTTATTGGCGATCGTATTACTAAAAAAATTATTTAAAAATTATTGAAAATCGTTGAAAAAAAAACCATATATCAGAAACTATACATCCGTCATGCGAGAGCCTTCAAAACCTAACTTTACTGCCAAGTTCTAAGTTTGAACACGATCGGATCTATATTGTTGAAGATCTAAGTATCCTAGGGGGAGTTCAGTAGCTGGATGGGTGACCGTTGCCTCGATAAATTTCGAACGAAAAGAGATAGGGACTTGAAACTTTTAGGGTCGGTTGCGCAACCCAATGGGAGAGTTGAGTTCATTGTTTGGCATAATCGGCAAAACAGTTAAGAAAGTTATACCCATCTGGATTATTATTTTCTCGATAACTCAATTAATACCTGTGTTTTGTGAGTATCGTACCACTAGAAAATTTTAAAAAATTACGAAAAAATATTATGCATCTCACGATAACCTGAAAACGGGAAGAGATAGCGACTTGCATTTTTCATGGTAGGTTGCGAATCCAAATAGCACAATTAAGTTCATTGTTGGTCATAATTGGCCTAAAGGTTTCGGAGATATACCCATCTTAAATTTTGTTGTTATTTCCTCAATTACTCGAAATATACAAATCTGATCTAATTTAAACTTGGTATAGTTACTTGTGGAAAGCCAACGCGCTAATATTCGTGACATATCATATCACTAGAAAAACAAAAAGAAGTCCGGTGGTTTCAGAGTAAGGTAAAAATATATTTTTTTTACATTACAAATTTCAAACTCAATTTTTTTGAAGATGCAAGGTCATCATAAGAATCCATTGATATTATTTTGAATTCTAGCAAGCTAATACTTTCGGAGATATGATTTTTCTAAATTTCAATGATATATCGTACTTTTATGTTTTCACAGAATGGGAATTCTATCTGTCTGTGTCCTATCTGTATTCACTGTTCATAAATATAATCTTATCTAGCTATTAGAGACATTTCAAATTCATTTCTGTTCTATTTTGTTTATAGTTCGTGCTTTGAAAACATTTTCAATTGGAAAACAAGTAAAACTGTTCGTTGACCACTGAGGTTAATATTACCTTTTACTTCCTTAAGTAGTGAGACATGTTCCTATATACAGTATTTTCATAATGTTGCTAGCCAAAAAATGCTAAAATATGGATCTAAATTTGTGTATCAAATTTTTTTTTTGAGTTAAGGTTCATAATACAGAATGAATGTGTTATTGGTATGAACTATTAAATTTTAAAAAGAGGATTCTATTATATTAATATATTTTGTCGTATAATGAGAGGTTTCAAATAAAGAAAAATAAGAATATACAACATACATGAACTATTAAAATAATTTGTTCGTCAGCCTCTACCTACTCAAATATCAGGAATAAATGGACAATCTGTAATGATTGCCTCCAGCCTTGCTCTAGACATTTCGATGATACTTTCCTTAGGTATTTCGAGTTGTGAAAACTATGCACCGAGTGTAAGTTGCAACAACCCATTCCACGAGGTTAAATCGTTGCAGATTGCTCATTTAATCTTGATAAATAAACTATTAGTTGAATTTCTTTTATGATGCAGTTCTATTTATTTATACCTACTGTAATTTCCGATCATTCATTTGAGTAAAATAAAAAAATCAATCTCATTTCCTCTTGATTAGTCATGTGAGTCTATAGGAGTTCCAATGACTAATAAAGCATTATTAGCCAGTTTATTTACAATTTTCCTTTGTCATTCTTCCAGCCTTTTCCTCAGTTTATACGAAATTTGAATAAGTAATGACACATGGAAAAAAGAGGAACTTTACCCATGGTTGATTACAATACAAGGACAAAATTTCTACGAGTTGATCTTTAAAAATCCTATTATTTATTAGTTATAAATAACAAACTGAGACCAATTAATATGCAATGCGGTAATTAACGTGTTACGTAAAATGCACCTCGTTTTTCTGCATGGGGTGTGAGTCATTGATGGTAATGCGTATCTGGGAGCGTGCTTGGATCAATTTATTCTTATTAATTGTTAGATATAGCTAGATAATTCATACTGTTCTCCTTCAACTGGCTTGCTTGGGATGATAATGATTTCAATTATTCATTCTATTCAGAAATCGGACGATAAAGACTCTTCAATTATTTTATTGAAGGGGACAATTTCTTCCAGTACTTTTGTCTACAGTATTTTTGACTTCACTATTTTCACTAGGGCTTCACACGAGACGAGAGTAGGCGAGAATTTAAAAAATCTCCTCTCAGTCTCGCCAGTTCCCAAAAAATTAAGTCTCGGTCTCGTCTCGTTATCAGTTGTCTCGTCTCGTCTCGCTTAATTCTGAATAACGATAATAAATATTATAATATATGAACGAAATGGTAGATTTCGTTGAATAATTTTGTAGAGCTATATTTATTAAGTTCTTATACAAAAATATTTCTACATTTACATAATTTTTTAAATTTTAAACCCTGTTAATTTAATCTTTCATGTTTTAATTACTCGATGACCAAGAATTCAAACATAATCACGCTTGAATCACATCATCAATGATGTAAGTTTTTTTGCCATGATCATACCTGCTGTGGAAAATAATCTTTCAACAGGTACAAATGTAGCCATTCATAAATAATCGGCCATCTCAGAAAGTATAGGAACTTTTTCAATTACTTTTCATCACTCTAAAATAGAATTTTGATTCCTTTTTGCTCTTTCTAACAGCAAATGTTCTTCAAACTCAGCTTCCCAATGTTTCGAAGGTTTTGTTGATGTTTTGACGAAGCTAGCTATCGATGTTGATACATTTTTAAATAGAATTGGACAAATTGGGATCGTTTTTATGAATACCTTCCCAGTGGGTAGATCGTTTAGGGTATTCTTGGCGTATTCCTGATAACACTTTTTGAAACATTGAATAGCTTCATTTTTCATTTCTGTACCAGTTTTATTATATGTACTTCCACATATGTATACAATAATAATTGTTCACATCTTCACTATAAGAAGCACAATAAAAAACAATAATTTTCTTCAGATGTTCTAATAGAGACGAAATTTTAAAAGCATTCGGATTTAGGGGCAATGGAAGTTGTCCGTTAAGTATTGAATTCATAATGGGATCAGTTTTTATGGTTGTGAATTGTACTTCTTGTTGGAAAGTAATCTCAAATATCACAAGGTCTTTAATAAATTTTGTATTTCTAGAACGATTGATGTATAATATAGACAAAATATATTGGTAATTATCGTGGAAACTCTTCATATTCAATTATTTTCTGTGGTTGTAGAAAAAGGTGGACTCGTATATAAGAAAAGTTTACTGTATGTATCTGTAGTAGGTAAGACGATCTTCCAGGTAGAAATTTAGGCGACAGAGAAACCTTTTCAATAGTATACATGTTTATTACTCACTAGTTTATAGACACATATACCCAACCGAGAGAAATAAAATCGATCTTGAAAAAAACACATTCAAACCTAAAATATAAAATTTGCAAGGATAGATATTTATGATAAGAAATAAGGTACTATAAGAACAGTTAACAAGTTGAAATAAAAATAATTTACAATAAAATATTTTACAGATAGTCACAAGAGTTGATATTCTGTAAAACATATTGATCTCTATGTAGACCTTTTCTAATTTTTCGAGTAAACACTTCATAAAAAAAATTTAACAAGACCAAAAACGAGACTTTCGGGTTGCACTGTATGTGGTCTCGGTATCGCCTATAATATTTTTCAAAACGTCTCGTCTCGCTTTTCCGAGACGAGAACAAGATGAGACGAGAAAAATCTCGCTCTCGTGTGAAGCCTCAATTTTTACCCCCAAGTGAAGGGAAGAATCAACCCAAAATTTTCAAATGACATTATGGATCAGGTATGATTTTTATAAGAGCAATTTGAAGTCACAATATTACATAATTTAGTGTTAATTGTATATAATTTTACATTGTGTTAATATGGATATGCATCAACTAAGGCTATCCTTATACAGCCGGAATGTCTCCCTGAATTCATACTCTCAATTCAGATTATTAATTAAGAAAGCACGTAATTGCATACTATTCATTTATTCTCCAAACACGTTCTGATTTTTTAAGAGTATTAATTCTTCAGATCGATCTTTTGAAGAGCGTTATGAATTCGAGATCAGAAAATTTTAGATTATGAATTCATAACGCACCTCTTTCCATGCATTTCTATAGAGCAAACATACACACCGGAATAATAAGATAATTAATAAGCTCGTTGCACAGCAAATTGCCACAGAATATATCAAACCTAACCTAATATCTAACCGCTATTTCTAGTTTCTACACTGGTTGGCAAATAAAAGCATACAAATCTCTACAAGTATACAAATATTATCATTCTTGTTTTGCGCAGGTGTTTTTGGCTAAACTGATCAATCTGGAATCTTTTGTTGTTGTGAAAAAGGTAAGATTAATACCATTAGTTATTAAAACGAAGTGTAACAGAGCATTATTGTTGTGTACTATCGGAATTATAGATAAGCTGTGATTCATTAATAATTGTTTTAGGTGAAACATTTGCAGAAACTTGGAGAAAAACCTTTGAATATATCGCTGGTCGGGAAAAAGACTATGATAACTCAGAAAATGTTATTTTTCAGGATAGCGGTTTGAAGTTTGTATAATGTATTAATTAATTACCCTTTAAAATGGGTAGCTTTCTGCTGCTATAAAATAACAAGCAGGACATCATCAAACTATATGCTTTGTTCACTTCACACTATCGCCTTGGTAACCCCCTTTCTTAACCCCATTTCTGAGCCTTAGTAACCCCAATTTTGAGATGTGATAATATTCACCAAAACCTTTCATTAATTTCTCGAGATATGATCCTTTTGGAACAGGAGGTTTATTGAATAAGGTTGAGTTTTAATGAATTTTCAATAAAAAAATGTTCCAGAAATGGAAAAAACGCGAATCTCTTATGATGAACTTTGCTTTTTCAATGGGCTTTGAATCACTTGGAAATTGTTTGGTCCTTTGAAATTTGTCCTGTATTTCTCATTGCCTTGGCAATATTTCTCTTCCATTTTTTGGAGGTGAAACTTTGACTTCTAATAGTATTGAACCAGAAAAACAATAATCTTCTGGGGACAGATTAACGATAACTGAAATGTGATAGTCTTCATGGCGACAGTGAGAACATACGGAGTTGCAATAGTTTGCGCTCTGGGGGCTGCAATGCCAAAACGAGTTAATTTGTTATTGCACATGATTATCCACACAATTTTGAGATGGTACACCATTAAAACTAAAAAATGGCATTTTTTGAGTTATGATAGTCTTTTTCCCGACCAGCGATATGCTTAGATGTTCTCAAAAACGGCGACATCTCCAGTTTTAAACCATAATTGGGTATGTTTGGAAGTATAATACGTGAAAATGTTCTGCTGAAGATTCAAATTATACATTGAAAATAATAAATTGAATTCTCAATTTGAATGAACCTTACATGATAAAGGTAATTGATACATTTGAATTTGATATAATATCGAAATATATTATGTTTAGGTATTATTCAATGTATTTCTAAAACAGTAAAATCAATGCTTCTTTTCTTCTGTCATTGAATGTGATCATTTATAATATAGAAAAATAATGAATTCACAGGTTTTATCATTTTCAGTTCCTCTCAAATTGATATCCCCTCCTGTTCTACTGAAACTCCTTTACCGATAAATCCCTTATTTGATATCATTATGTCTGGACAAGAAGATGCTGTTCCTATAACATATGGGTATGGGGTTTACAGATTACTGACAAACAGTAACTCTTCTCTTGAAAGTTATTTGCGATGCTGCAGGAAATTTACTATAGATCACTCTTCAGTTATAAGTACTCATTTTGTTAGAGCAAAGATGACACAAATCAGGCTGGAAAATATAACCACTATGGTTGATTTACCTCAATATACACTGTCGAAAAGCCAAATGGAATAAAATAATCTAGGTTACTATACATACATATTTATGGAAAATCCCGAAATATGTCCAATTCAAATTTAAAATTGCTATTCTTCTGTAAAAATTCGAACCCTACCTTCAACCCCCTTCGAAAGACAGAGGTACAACCCTCAAATTTTCAAATAGAAAATATAGGCTTCTGATACATCGTCTGAAAGGTCTAATCATTCTTTATTCAGAAATGTTATCAATTTCATGTTTACTGCAAAAATAAAATAGATTAAAATAAAATGAAGTGAAATTTGGTACAATATCCAAAACTAAAATGTAATACAAAATGTAGCAAAAGCAAGTTCATGAAGCTGATGTTCAAAGTGTTCACCGCGAACGCCTTGGCACATCCTAACCTCAAATAAAAATTTCTTCCCTCATTATTCAATATCTCAGGAGTGAACGACCTAATCGCAAGCATTATTTGATCTTTTAGATCATTCAAAACAAGGAGTTTAGTTTTGTACACAATGCTCTTCAGATATCCCCATCAAAAGAAATCTAATGGGCTAAGATTAGCGATTTGGAAACATTGCATTGCCTGACATTGCGTTGATAATGTGGTGATGCTCCATCCTGTTGAAACCATATCGTATTTCCAGGAACTTGAGGATTTTCTTGATCAGGATATAAATTTTCCAAAGTTGGAATGACATAATTTTGAAGAAGTGCTACATAATTATCATCGCCATTCAAATTGTTCTCATTGAAAAGGGGGCCTATGATAAGGTTTCGAACATTTCCTGCCCAAACAATAACCCTTTGAGTTCACTGTGGAGTTATTATGAACACTATAAAAGTAACTACACTCTTGTCCACTACAGTTTTTTGTCGTCTGACATATGTTTCGGAAACAAAGTTTTCGTCTTCAAAGACGAAGCGTTACTGTAACTGTTACTGTAACGCTTCGTCTTTGAAGATGGAAACTTTGTTTCCGAAACATATGAAAGACGACAAAAAACTGTAGTGGACAAGAGTGTAGTTACTTTTATAGATAGATAGATAGATAGATGTATTTATTTTCAGAGTTATTATCATAAGACAACAAGATGAAAACACGTCAGAGTATCATACAAAATCAAGATTCACCAGAGCAGCATTACAAACTACAACAAATATGAAGTACAATAAGTCTTAAATTCAACCATCGAATACGGTTCACATTCCATAATCATCAGAAATATACACTTCCTAAATATTCGGAACTCAGCTATACTTTTGATTGAGACAGGCAAACAGTTATATAATTTAATAGGGCCATGTATATGGTACTATGCTCGGTTAAACTGATTTTATGGACGGGAAAAAAGTATTGACATATTCTTCTAGTTCTGATATTTACATTCTTATACTTTTCGAAAAAATGGATGTTCCTGTGAAAGAATAATAGTGTTCGATAAATGAAAAGTCCCGGAAGTGTAAGCATACTGTTGCCAATGAAGGTACCTCTGCAGGATTCTCTATACTTCATCTGGAACATCACCCTTAGGGCAACTTTCTGAGTAATAAAAACTCGAGCTGACTGAGAGGAGCTCCCACAGAAAATAATCCCATAACTCAGTAGTGACTGGAAGTTGGCATAATAGACTGTCTTCAGCGTGTTCACATCAATCTGATTTCTAAGGACCTTCAAAGTATATATGACCGAATTAAGCATGGACACCAAGGCTTCACAGTGTAAACCCCAGTTCAGGTTCTGATCGATTGAAACTCCCAGAAGATTAGTATTTTTTTTTTTTTTTTTTTTTTATTTATTAGAGTTTGGGATACAAACAGGTATAAACCCATGAACAGTATCCACAATTATACAAAAAAAAAGTATGGTTACATATAATTCTTAAAGTAGAATTTACATCTTAAATTAACTTAAATAAGAAGTACTTAAATTATCAAAGAAAGCTAAAAAAAATTATCTGTGAGGCAAAAGAGAAGAAAGAGAAAAAAAAAATATAAATCATCTTTTCAGGATAACTAAATCGTGTTACAATTAACTGCTGTTTAAACACTGAAGGCGACAATATCAACAAAAAAAGAAGAAAAAAAAGAATCGGAGTAAATTACAGGATAAAGTATTGTAAAGATCATCAACACTAGAGAAAAATGAGGCTAGAAAGAGGTACCGAAAATTACAATATAAAAAAATGGTGTTGTTAATGGTCTAAATACCTTTTCTTAAGAATTGTCTTAATTTGTTCGGGTGATTGAAAGAAAATATCCACCAAGTTTTGCGATTCATTAGAAAACCGGAGCATTCGCACAATTGGACCATTACGGGAGCAATTCGTCCGCTTGAGTTCCACATGAAATAACTCGGAATGTCTGAGATTCAGTGATGGGACATTGATTTTAATCATTTCTAGAATCTGGGAGGCCTGCAAGTAGTTATTCAGAACTTTTGACAAGAATAAGATGTCATTGGTCCTACGCCTATTTTCCAAAGATATTATATTGAATATCCTTCTGAAGAAGTGATAGCGATCTTCACCTGTCCACGCTCTCTGGTTCTGTTTATAGGAAAGAACTCTCAAAAATCTGTTTTGAATACTCTCCAATCGGGATATGTGGACTTGATATTGTGGGCTCCAAACTACTGACGCGAAATTTAAACGACTAAACACGTATGCATAATAGACCTGAATGAAAGGTAATGTATTCCGAAATGGCTTGCATTGCCTGGTGATGTATCCGAGCATTTTACTGGAAGAGTTTGCTATTTTTTCAATGTGGAGATTGAATCTGAGTTGGGGGTCAAAAGTAACGCCAAGGTCTTGTGTATTGTTGGCACGAGCCAGTACTGCCTCGCTGATCCTATAGTTGAAAATGATAGGCATCGCGCTTCTTGTAAAGGACATAACATTGCATTTTTTTAGGTTCAGGAACATTTTATTCACAGAACAAAATTGACTAAAGGTGTCGAGTTCATCCTGTACAGTGAGGCAATCTTATAAATTTCTGATGGTATAAAAAATCTTTAGGTCGTCAGCATATAGGAGAAATTTACATTTTTGAAAGACTGTGTTTATGTTGTTGACATATACCAAGAAGAAAAGGGGGCCTAGGTGCGAACCCTGGGGTACGCCTGATGAACATATAAGTTTCTCTGAAGTGTATTCCCCATTTATGACAACACACTGATTCCTGCCAGTAAGGTAAGATTTGGCCCAATTCAGCAGGGAGCCTCCTACACCGACTGAGGTGAGATTGTTCACCAAAATGCAGTGAGAAATTTTGTCGAAACATTTCTTGAAATCTGTATATACGACATCTACTTGAAATTTATTATCCAAACTCTTATGAATGTATTCAAGAAAAGTTATTAGGTTGGTTTCGATGGACCTCCCTCTCATGAAACCATGCTGTTCAGGTATTATTTGATTTTTAACAAGGGAAAATATATATGTGTAAACTAATGATTCAAATAATTTGGCAAAGATACACAATTTACTTATTGGTCGATAGTTTTCAACACAAGCTTTATCGCCACCTTTGTGGATCGGTATCACGATGGCAGACTTCCAGAAATCCGGAAACACACCACTTGCCAGAGATTTATTGAAGATAATCTCGAGAGGGATACACAGAGAGGGGCAATTTTTAACAAAAAGTGACGAGATGCCGTCAAAGCCGGGTCCCTTACGTTGGTCAAGAGATCTTATGCCTTTTTCAATCTCCTCGGCTGATAATATTATTTTAGGTAGGTATGATGATGAGTGGTGACAATTGGGGATATCTGAGTTTAAAGTACTGCGCACATCACACGTCGGCTCAAATACACTATGAAAGAAACTGGAGAATAGGTTACATATCTCCATCCCTCCCGATGCTGATTGGTCTCCGAGTGTCATGGAAGAAGGATATTTACTATTTTTAACTTTATTTTTAATTGATGTGATATTAAAGACTAATTTGGGATCATGAATAGCTTGCATTTCTACGTGATTTATATAGTTGGAGTAATCATTTTTGATAAGGGCCTTTGACCGAACACGCAGGGATTTAAACTGAATGAGGTCCCTCGTGTTGCCATAAATTTTCCATTTCTTGTGAGCATGTTTTTTTTGTTTTATAATTGTTATTGTTTGTTTGGTGTAAAAATTAGGATATCTGCTAGAGACCTTTTTTCTTGGGACGAAATCCTCAATGGATTTATTCAGAATGTGGTAAAATGATTCGACATCCATATTAACGTTGGGGTGTATCAAGACAGTTGACCAGGGAATAGAAGAAAGATAGCGATTTATCTCGTCATAATTAGCTTTTTTAAAATGAAATATTGCGCGACTACCACTGCTCTCCAATGAGCTTTCGTTAACTACCAAGGCTAATTCAATGCAGGGGTGATACTTGTCCTCGGGTACTAAAGAGTATTCACAATTATTTAAGAACTTAATACGATGCTTGTTGCACAGAATTAAATCTAGGATTCTATTTTGATGATTACGCACGTAATTATATTGCATCAGTTCACAATACGACAAAGTGTCAATTAAATTTGTGTAAGCTGGATCGACGGCTTCTGCTTCTAGAGGAAACAGTCTGGAGGAGATCTGAGGGCTCCAGTTAACCGTAGGACAATTGAAATCACCGCATATAAGTACCAAACCATCTCCTATTTTATCTTTAATTAGTTCCAATTTGGACGAAAAGCGGTCCATAGCCACCTTCTCTCCTGGAGGGAGATAAACACAACACAAAAACAAAGGTATCTTATCAATTAATAGTTTTACCCACACATCCTCTGCGTCACTCCGGAACTGGTCCACAGGAACCGCGTCGTAAACATTTTTTACCGCGATGAATACACCACCACCAAGTTTTTTATGTTTCGATATGTCACTTGTTTCCCGATCGCGGCGAAATATATTATAAGTCTCAATGTCAATCACTTCATGGTCGAAAATACTACTGTTCAGCCAAGACTCAGTAACGAATACAATGTCAGCACTGCCCGCCATAGAATTGAGTTTGAAGTCTGTGAGTTTGGTCCTCAGACCTCTAACATTTTGGTATATAATATGAAGTGCCATTGTGGGTCCGTAGGTTGAAATGATGAGTGCATTATTTATGGAGTTCACTTTATGTGTTTAATGTCACTATCTGTGGCGATATGGATAAATCTACTGGTGTCGTCTTTGCGCACCAAGATACTGCCATTCTGTATCCAAGTAAACTTGTAGTTGAACTTCTTGGCTGCCTCACGAGCACTTTTGTACAGCAGTTTGTTTGCCACTGTTAAGTGTTCATTAACATAAATTCTACCGGTGGACAAGGCTTCGATTTTCATCCCGGAATCGGTGGTTTCAGCCTTCTTAGATTTGGATTTAGACATGAACTCATCACGGTTGAGCTTTGAAATGAAGCGAACAATTATGTGTTTTGGTTTACTTGGGTTCATAGTGGGTACACGGGTGATGAAATCAATTTCAGATTTGCCAATAGGATAATTCACATGGTCTCCAATAGTTTGTATAATCTCTAAAAGACTTTCATTCCTTTTTTCCGTTACCCCCTGTATTTCTATATTGTTGCCTCTATTGAATTGATCAGAATTATTCAGTTTAGTACTCAGAGTAGATATTTCCTCCTTCAGTTTAATATTCTCCTCCTTCAAAACTTCTGTAGCCTTGGCTAAGCTCTTGAATGCAGTTAACTGAGCTTCGAAGTCTGACACTTTATCGGAGCAAAACGTGACACATTTCTTGAGCTCCATGATCTCCTCCCGAAGAAGGGAAACTTCTCTTTGCAGTCCGTTGCTCTCATTTTCCCCGCTTGTAGAAATCCCCGGTAGGCCAGATCCTGCATCACGAGGAGGGCTCTTGTGCCCAGCTCGGCAATTCTTGCACCGCCACTGGCCACCCGGCAAGCTAACGAGAGATAGTTGGTGTTTGTTTATATCCGAGCATACGGAGTTGGCATGAAAAAAACCGTCACAAAAACCACTGCATCGAAGACCCGGTTCTCTTCTGGAGATTCCCGCTTCACACACACAGCATCGATTATTCATTTTTCCGGAGAATATCTTGATGATATGATAAAAAAAGATGATTTCTGTGACACACGTAACGTTCACAACAGCGATGCAAATTCTCAAATTTTTACGGAAGCTATAACTGTAGTAAATGAACCAAATTTAAGGAGCTATGCGGAATACGTATTCAATGTCGCACAGCTCGATGAATATTGGAGCTAACCTGAACATTACCTCGCTCGAGTTCTTGTATTAGTAAAATAAATGATCTTGGCTTTTTCAGGATTCAGTGTTAGTTGGCTATCTGAACACCAATTTTCCACCTTGCATATCACTCTGCTGACATTATCAGTTGCGCTATTCAAATTTTGATTGGATATCATTATGTTCATGTCATCAGCATACAGGAAAGTATCTACATCATCCTGCGACCCAGCCTCAGAATCCATATCTCCCAATACTGAGGGAAGGTCATCAATATACACCACGAATAAAAGGGGAGCCAAAATTGAGCCCTGGAAAACTTCTTCTAGAACTGGAGCCTCTGAGGATTCAACATGTGTGTCTGCGCAGTCCAATACAACTATTTGCCTCCTATTCTCCAAATAGGTCCTCATGAGCTGCAAAGGGACGCCTCTTATACCATACCTTTCGAGCTTTTTCAATAATATGTCGTGATCAACACGATCAAAAGCCTTGGAAAAATCTACAAAAATTCCTACTGGAATTTCACGCCTTTCCAGAGATTGATTGATCTTCCTCAATACTTCAAACAGGGCTGTTTCGGTACTACGACCTGGAATAAAACCGTGTTGCTTCTTAGACAGGATGTTAAATTTTATAACGAATTTTAAAAATCGGTTGGCAAGAATCTTTTCAAATATTTTTGCAAATCCTGTCACCAGAGTGATCGGCCTATAATTGGTCAAATTATCGGGATTTCCTTTTTTGAAAAGTGGCTTAACAAGTGAAATTTTCAAGGAATCAGGAAAAATATAGTGTTCATAATAAGTCCACAGTGAACTCAAAATAGAATATCCTTCTCTCATCCAGTGAGGATTTTTGGTAGACCAATAGCGGCAATTTTGACGATTAGCATGGCCGTTGAGAGAAAAAGAGCACTCAACAGAAAACAAATCGTCTACTAATTGGATAATATTGTTATCCATGTCCATCATTTGCTCACAAAAATAAATTCTCCTATCAAAATCGTCTTCCAAGTGTTATTTCATAGGCATTCATTTTATTTTGTTTTAAAATAATTAGAACCAATGTATGGCTGCCATTCAATGTTGTGGAGGCATTTCTTCTCGATTGATGTGGTTTTTCTTCAAAGTCAAGCACCACATGTAATTTCGCATCCTCAAACAGTGTATTAGCAGCTGCTTTTTCAATCTGCCTTAAATGCCCAAACTCGCGAAACTGCTTCTCTATTTTACTTATTGTCCCTTAGGTCATAGGCGGCAAATTCGGAAATTTCTTATGAAACAAGCAACTTACTTCTTTTTGTGTTCGGGTAGCCAATCACTTGTAAATTTATTATTCTGACCATTTTCGTTAATCGAACCATTATTCAAAATTGAAGTTAACAAAATTCAAACAAAAATCAGACAATTTATAAAATACAACTTATCAGCACAAAACAATTTGCGAATGCGTTCTAAAGAAATTAACATTGTCACAGAAATTTGTTTTACGTAGTTTTCATGGAAAACACAACGTTATCGTTTTTTTCATTTTCCTTCTATCACATCCTGAAGGCAAATAAGTTTATTATTATTTCAATAAGATTTGGGAATATTCGAGGGAATATTATAATGAATTCCGGTAATCATTTGATATTTTTGCGCGTATGTTCTGAGGAACATCATGAGAATGGAAAAAGATAGCGACTTGAAATTTTCGGGTATGGTTTTGCATCTGAAAGGAACCTTTAAATTTGTTTATGGGCATAATCGGCCAAACGGTTTTGGAGTTATACCCATCTGAAATTTGGTTATTATTTCCTCAATAATATAGTTGTAGAATGCCAACGCAAAAATTCTTGCCAAATTTTGTGGGGATCGTGTAACTGGAAAATTTTTAAAAAATCATTGAAAAACATTTCATATATCAGAAACTATTCGTCCGACATCGCTGAAATTTTGCGAGAGCCTTCAGAACCTAAGTCTACTGCCAAGTTCCATGTTTGAACACGATCGGATCTATATTGTTGGAGATCCGAGCAGCCTTTTGTGAGTTCAGTAGCGGGATGGGTAACCGTTGCAGCGATAACTTTCGAACGAAAGGAGATAGGAACTTGCAATTTTCAGGGTAGGTTGCATAATCGGCCCAAAGGCTTCGGAGATTATAACCATCTGGAATATTATTTTCTCGATAATTTAAATAATACAGACCCGATCGAATTGTAGCTTGGTAATTAGTTGTAGAATATCGACATAAAGACGTGTGTAAAATTTTGTGAGGATTGTACCACGTTTTTGGGCATAATCGATCCATCCGATTTGGAGCTATATCCGCCTGGAATATTATTTCCTCAAAAACTAAAAAAAATTTCGAATTGAAGCTTGGTAGAATATCGACATGAAGGCGTGTGTAAAATTTTGTGAAAACCAAAGAACCCAAGAAATTTTATAAAAACTTACGAAAAAAGAATTGTTTCAAGCACCGACGTGAAGTCAGGAGCTTTTGCGAGTATATTTTATTGTCCATTCTTTTGTGTTGGACACTGTTAATCGATATTTTTTTTACTTTGAGTTTTGCAATAAAGATGAAAGTGATAACATTTCTGAATGGAGAATGACGCGAACTTTCAATCGATGTATCACAAGACCATACTTCATTTGAAAAGTTGTGGGGTTGTACCTGTCTTTCGAAGGGGTTTGAAGCTAGGGTTTGCATTTTTACGCAGAAAAAATTTGAATTTGACGTGTTTCGGGATTTTTCATGAAAACGTACAGTAATCAAGATAATGAATCTATTGCATTTGGCTTTTCCACACTGTATAACTACTCTATAATTTTTCATTGTGATTCTCTTAATTTCTATTTTAGAACTAGTAACAGTGGAATGACACACTTTGCCGCTTGTTAGAATCTGTCAAATCGACTTTAGTGCCATCATCTTTTACTTCTGTAAACTAGAATAAGATTTCACAATTCTAGTTGCGTTTTTCGGAGAAAAATTTGAATAACGTATTAGTAGGAAGTTTTGACACCTTGTTATTCTATGCATCTTGGTGCTGACAATGCTGTACAGTTTATATTACTTTCCTCGAGAGTAGACAAAACTCTGTGGTCTCTCTTTTTCCGAAGCCACGGTGTAACAATAATGTAAATACCGTACCAGACAACCATTCGAACTTGATTTCACCAACTGCCTTGAGATATGATCAAATACTCCTGGACATCGCGAGTTATCGCCTCCACCCCGTGTAGCAATATTTGTGCGTCTGCTTTTGTATCATGCAACGACATTAATCGAAATAAAAATGCGAACCTCCAGTTTGTCACAGTGCCAATTTGCGCTCGGCCAAAAGCGGTGAATTTTCCATCTTCTAGCGTGAATATGTCATATCCATAGAAATCTCCGCCGATGGCATTAAATTTAAGGGTCAATAAAAACGTCATTCCGTATAGAGACGCCTCGAATCGAGGATTTTACTGCGCCATCATGCAAATACAGAGCAAAGACGTTGACAAGTCGCCGCTGCTCGCGTGTTTTTGCGTTATGGTCACGGCACGCTAAGATCAGAATTCAGGACGTCAATGCGCGAAATAAAAATAACATCTCGGGTTTATTAAGTCATATTCAGTTCCGTCGGGTCATTTTATGGCCGGTCGCCTATATTAAGACTATTAGTTGCCTGTAAAAATCCGAAATTTCTACATTTATTAATATTATGGTAGGGAATTATATTGCGGCAAAATTTAAATACAGTAAAATATGATCACTTCACGGTAGTGCACTCGTAGGAAGACGGCTGTTATTCGATTTTTTAACGACGGTTTGGTCCTTCAAGAGCCGTCTCGTTCATTTCGTACTTTAAGGTTAATTTAGCACGTATGGAACTGCGTTTGCCGGCATCGGATACCATTTTATTGGACGTTTCTCCTCAATATCGGAAGATACGAGACGTGGAATCGTCCTTATCCACTGCGTTTTTATTCTTCTCCCGCCAGAGGAGCATAAGCGACTTCTCGTAAACTGAAAAACGTATTGAACAACTTTTGATTAAATTGCTGAACACTACATCTGAATATGTAGATTATTATAAGCGAAACGGGCCGGTTCGATATCGGAATGGCAGTTGACACATGCTGGAGGAATTCTTCGAGGGTCTTCTGGATTCGAGTGGGAACTAATGATCTGCCTCAATCTATATTGGAAATTGGTTAGTTATGTGTTAAGGAGCTGGACGAACTTGGAGGAATATTACCGCTTTTTGGCGCTCTTGTTTCTCGGAACAGAGTGCTTATCAATTTGCCCAAGTGTCTGTATTTTTCGAATTTTTTGATCAAAATGGTCTTGAACGATTTGGTTTGTCTCACCGATCTAGAATCCGTGGTCGAAATCAATTCTGTCTATTTGGTCCGGCCAGCCGTAGACACGATAACTCTCGAACGAAAGGAGATAGAGGATTGAAATTTACAGGGTAGGTTAAGAGCGTAATCCACTAAGCGGTTTCGGAGTTATGGCCGTTTTTAGTCAAAACATTTTTTATGAATATTTCAGGAACAAATCACTCGACCTATCTGAAATTTTGCATCAAATTGCAGAATCCTGACCTTCATATACATGCAATGTTTTTATTGATCGGATTGCCGTAAGGTGTTGAGCTCGTTATTGGTCGAAATCAGCCTTAGGGTTTCTGAGAAACGAAAAAAAATTTTTTTTTTTACATTAAAAATTTCAAATTCAACCTTTTTGCCGATCTTGTTCCTCGGAACAGAGTGCTTATCAATTTGCCCAAATGTCTGTAATTTACGAATTTTTCGATGAAAATGGTCTTAAACGATTTGGTTCGACTCACTGATCAAGAATCCGTGGTCGAAATTCATTCTGTCCGGCCGGTCCGGCCGGCCGTAGGCACGATAACTCTCGAACGGAAAGAGCTAGACAGTTGAAATTTTCAGATTAGGTTTGGGAGATAAATATCTCGGCTAAATTCGTTATTGGGCAAAATCGGACAGATGGTTTCGGAGTAACAAAAAAAAAATTTTTACATGACAAATTCCAATTTAAATTTTTTTCAATAAGCGGCTTTACCATAAGTATTCATTGATATCATTTTTAACTCTAACAAGCTAATACTTTCGGAGATATGATTTTTCAAAATTTCAATAATAAATCGTATTGCTACGTTTTCACAGAATAATATAATTATTCTATGTATGAATTGTCATAATGTTAAATTATTTTCCTGATACATGACATTGTCTAATTCATTTCAGCAATCGTAGAGTTATGAGAATTATAATATCATATCGTACTTTTTGTTGGTTGTTATTTTCATGCCGATGGTCAATCCATATGATGATGGGAATGATAATGGTAAGTTAATAATATTGTGTTCAGAATATCTCCAGTAAAAACAAAACTGGAATATTGGTGTATTGGAGTGGATTTGAGGAAAGAATATATATTACCTTTCATCATAGAATTGAGGAATGAATATCTCGGATGAGTTCGTTGTTGGGTAGAATTTGTCTATTGGTTTTGTATTGATAATTTTTGGCACTCTTGTTGAATTTAAATTCTTCTATGATGTTTGAATTCAATTGCTGCTAAGATGAAGTTCTTCCATAAGAGTCCATTGATATAATTCCCAACTCTGAGAAACCAATACTTTCGGGGATATAATTTGTCTTTTTGAACAAGAGCGCCAGAAAGCTCCTGTCCACAGGGCTTGAACCAATTGTTTAAGATGCAGTTTGACCATAAAAATTCATTGATATCATTTTCAACTTTAACAAGCTGAAACTTTCGGAGATATAATTTTTCAAAATTTCAATAATAAATCGTACTTCTATGTTTCACAGAATGCTATAATTATTCTATCCATGAATTATTATATGATCTATGTTCATACTCGTACATGTATCTTATTTCCTATAAGAGAGAGTCATATTGATTTCAGATATCGTAGAAGTATGAGGATTATAATATGATATTATACTTTTGGTGATATTTTGATGCCCGTATCCATATGATGGAAATATATACTTTGGTAAGTTTATCAGAATGGGTTCAGAATAGCTCCAGTAGCAGAACTCAAATATTGGGTAAGTTTTAATCGATATAATATAACTTTCAGAGAAGACTTGAGAAATTAATATCTCAGATGAGTTCGTTAATTAATATAAATTTTGTTTCTTTTATAATGCAGTAACTCTGAGAGTCAAAGTTTGAATAATTACTCGCTAGCAGTTTGACAAGAGCGTCAAAGTCCCTGTCCACAGAGCCTTACCACTTTTTGGCGCTCTTGTTCCTCGGAACAGAGTGTTTATCAATTTGCCCAAATGTCTATAATTTTCGAATTTTTGGCTGAAAATGGTCTTAAATGATTTGGTACGACTCGCTGATCAAGAATCCGTGGTCGAAATCGATTCTGTCCGGCCATCCGGCCAGCCGGCCCTCCGTTAACACAAGAACTCTCGAACGAGAGAAGTTAAAGGATTGAAATTTGCAGAGTAGGTTTGGAGAGTAAAAATCTCAGACGAGTTCGTTAACAGGTGAAATCCATCAAGTGGTTTTGGAGTTATAGCCATTTTTAGTAAAAATATTTTTTATGATTATGTCCGAAATTTTGTATTGATCAAGTTGCCGTAAAGTATAAAAAAAAATTGAAAATTTTTTAATTTTGTTTCTACAATAACTCTCGAACAGAATGAGATAGGCAGTTGAAATTTTCAGAGTAGATTTGGGAGATTAATATCTCGGTGAAGTTCGTTATTGGGCAAAATTAGCCAGATGGTTTTGGATTAGCAAAAAAAGAATTTTTTTTACATTTCAAATTCAATTTTTTTAAGATGCAGTTTCAGCATAAAAATCCATTGATATTATTTTCAACTCTAACAAGCTAATACTTTAGAAGATATAATTTATCGAAATTTCAATAATAAAGCGTACTTCTATATTTTCACAGAATGCTGTACTTAATTATTCTATGAATTATCATATGATCCTTGTTCTTACATGTCATTTTATTTTCCTATGAGATATAAATGTCAAAATTATTTCTGGTAAGTTATTCTTGATATGAAATACACCTCCTGTTCTAGAAAACAAAGTATGATTGAATGCAAAATGACCAATGAAATAACGATATGATGATGGAAATATATTCTTTGGTAAGACAGATAATCAAATTGGGTTCAGAATATCTCCAGTAAAAGCAAAACTGCAATATTGTCTAAGTTATAATTGATATCTATAATATAATTTTCAGAGTAGATTTGAGGAATGAATATCTCGGATAAATTCGTAATTGGGGAGAATCGGCCTGTTTAATTTAATTTCTTTCATGATGCAGTTATATCGTAAGGATCCATTTATATCATTCCCAGAGACCAATAATTTCGTTGATATGATTTGTCAAAGTTTGAACAAGAGCGCCAAAGCTCCTGTCCACAGGACTTGAAACAATTCTAATATCTAATAATATACAAATATACTGACGTTTCACGTAACTTTATGAAAATATCGACTTAATTCTGTCCATAACCCTTTTCTCAAAGATTTTTGCGCGCGTGTTCCGCAAGGAACAGCGTGCTATCATTTCGTCACAATGTCTGTATTTTTCGAATTTTTTTTCGAAAATGGTCTCAAACGATTAGGTTCGACTTCCTGATGAAGAATTCGAGGTCAAATTCAATTCTGTCCGTCCGGTCCGGCCGGCCGGCCGGCCGTTAGCACGATAACTCTCGAACGGAACGACTTAGAGCGTTGAAATTTTCAGGGTAGATTTGTAGCGTAAATATCTCGGACAAGTTCGTTAACGGGCGAAATCCACCAAGCGGTTTCGGAGTTAAGGCCCTTTTTAGTCGAAACGTTTTTTATGAATATTTCCGGAACTGATTGCTCGATCTTTCTGAAATTTGGCACCAATATGAAGAATCATGACCTTTATATGCCTGCAAAGTTTTGTTTTGATCGGAAGGCCCTAAAGTGCCAAAAAAAAATTTCAAAAATTTTTAAATTTTGTTTTCAGGATAACTCGAAAAATACTGATCTGATTAAATTGAAACTCAGTAGTTAGATGCAAAAGACCGATGCAAACACTTTTGCAAAATTTCGTGAAGATCACGTGACATGAAAAAAATAAAAAAGTTACTACTATTTTGCGGAATACTTTGCTTAAAATGCCGAAACCTATTTTTTTGAGGTTCATGCTGCCCTTTCCGGGCATTTTTCGTTGTGCGCATGCGCAGATGAGAAGTCATTTAACTGCTGTAGTTTTCGGCAGAGAGGATTGGGGTTTTGGGGTGGCGGATGCTATTCCTCCATAGAATCCTTATCCCTGATGAGGGTCTGCGCATGCGTAGATTAAGGTTCCGATATCTCCCGAACCACTAGTGTTGGAGAATCGGAGTTTTTTGTAAGGTGTGTTATTTTGAGAGGACTTTTAGCCGCGAGTAGATTGCGCATGCGCAGAAGAGAAGTGACTGTTTTTGGGTTGGATGGGTTATGTTGGGAGGGCTGAGTCGATATTATGAGGTTTTAAAAGAATATTCATAGCAATTCAGTGCAAGGACAAGTCAGTTTGGGGGATGTAGCGTTGTTTCCGAGTTAAAGTGTCCGTACCGTGGCCCTGGGGCTAATTTTGAAATTGATGTTACCGCTTACAGGCATTTTTCGTTATGCGCATGAGCAGATCATCAGTGATTTAACTGGTGGTGTTTTCGTCTGAGAGGATTAGGGTTTTGGGGTGGCGGATGCTATTCCTCCATAGAATCCCCTGTTGAGGGTCTGCGCATGCGTGGATTAAAGATGTGATATCTCCTGAACCACTAGTGTTGGAGAATCGGAGTTTTTTGTGAGGTTTGTTATTTTGAGAGGACTTTTAGCCGCGAGTAGATTGCGCATGCGCAGAAGAGAAGTGACTGTTTTTGGGTTGGATGGGTTATGTTGGGAGTGCTGAGTCGATATTATGAGGTTTTAAAAGAATATTCATAGCAATTCAGTGCAAGGACAAGTCAGTTTGGGGGATGTAGCGTTGTTTCCGAGTTAAAGTGTCCGTACCGTGGCCCTGGGGCTAATTTTGAAATTGATGTTACCCCTTACAGGCATTTTTCGTTATGCGCATAAGCAGACCATCAGTAATTTAACTGGTGGTGTTTTCGTCAGAGAGGATTAGGGTTTTTGGGGTGGCGGATGCTATTCCTCTATAGAATCCCCTGTTGGGGGTCTGCGCATGCGTGGATTAAAGATGTGATATCTCCTGAACCACTAGTGTTGGAGAATCGGAGTTTTTTGTAAGGTGTGTTATTTTGAGAGGACTTTTAGCCGCGAGTAGATTGCGCATGCGCAGAAGAGAAGTGACTGTTTTTGGGTTGGATGGGTTATGTTGGGAGCGCTGAGACGATATTATGAGGTTTTAAAAGAATATTCATAGCAATTCAGTGCAAGGACAAGTCAGTTTGGGGGCTGTTGCGTTGTTTCAGAGTTGAAGTGTCCGTACCGTGGCCCTGGGGCTAATTTCGAAATGGATGAAACACCTAACGGGCATTTTTCGTTATGCGCATGAGCAGACCATCAGTGATTTAACTGGTGGTGCTTTCGTCAGAGAGGATTGGGGTTTTGGGGTGGCGGGTGCTTTTCCGCTATAGAATCCTCTGGTGAGGGTCTGCGCATGCGTGGATTCAAGAAGCGATATCTCCTGAACCACTAGTGTTGGAGAATCGGAGTTTTTTGTGAGGTGTGTAATTTTGGGAGGACTTGCAGCCACGAGTATACTGCGCTTGCGCAGACGAGAAGTGAATGGTTTTGGGTTGTTTGGGTTATGTTGGGAGTAATGAGCCGATATTGTGAGGTTTTAAAAGAATATTCATGTCAATTCAGTGCACGGACACAAGTCAGTTTGGGGGAAATAGCGTTGTTTCCGATTTGAAATGTCTGTATGGTGGCCCTGAGGCGAATTTATAAATAACTATATTCGGTAGATCTATATTAAAATGCGTTCGAATTTGGAGAAGATGCAATTTCGTCCCTAACGGAGGACCCACAACCGAATTTTTTTCTGATCTACGGTAAAACTAACAGCCAAACTGTATTGATAGCTATATTTGTTAAAGGAACTTGAAAAAAAAAAAAAGCACTGACGTGAAGTCAGTACTCTTTGGCGCGCGTGTTCACGGTGGCTAATTTGAATAGAATGATTCAAAAATTAACAGTGCTGTATCTAAGCTGCCATCAGGATAGAGTAACAAAGTTGGAAAAGAACACAAGTGACTCTCCTTAGTCGCACAAGCTCCTAGAAGATTTGGGAGGGTCAGTATAATCCTAATCATGTTTATAGCACGCGCGCAAAAGCAGATTGACTTAACAATGAAAGAAAAAGTGTAAAAAGTCAATATGCTTTGGCGCGCGTGCTATAAACATGATTAGGATTATACTGACCCTCCCAAATCTTCTAGGAGCTTGTGCGACTAAGGAGAGTCACTTGTGTTCTTTTCCAACTTTGTTACTCTATCCTGATGGCAGCTTAGATACAGCACTGTTAATTTTTGAATCATTCTATTCAAATTAGCCACCGTGAACACGCGCGCCAAAGAGTACTGACTTCACGTCAGTGCTTTTTTTTTTTTATTTCTATAGAATTGAAAGTTGAACGAATGTTTTAACTGACCATTGAACCTTGTTTTCTAATTTATAATTTCAGAAAAATATCATCATGTTACGTATTATTCGATTGAGCTTAAATCTAGAAACTGTAAAACAGGTTACACATCCAATTCTCACTAGTAATATCACTCCTAACCTACTCTGAAAAAAATTGGTTCAAGCACTGACGTGAAGTCAGGTTAAATATTGTTGGAGATTCGAGCATTCTTGTGTGAGTTCAGTAGATGGGTGACCGTGGCCTCGATAACTTTCGAACGAAAGGAGATAGGGACTTGCAATTTTCAGGGTAGGTTGCGTATCCGAAAGGGAGAGTTGAGTTCGTCGCGTATGTTCTATTGTCCATTCTTCTGTATTGGACACCCTTAATCGAATTTACCATGGTACATTATGTTGTCCATTCTCCTGTATTGGACACTCAATTCGAATTTACCATGGTAAATTCGAATTAAGAGTGTCCAATACAGGAGAGTGGACAACATAATTTACCATGGTAAATTCGATTAAGGGTGTCCAATACAGAAGAATGGACAATAGAACATAAGCGCAAAAGCTTCTGACTTCACGTCAGTGCTTGAACCAATTTTTTTTTTTCGTGATTTTTTTAAAATTTTCTAGGGGTACGGTTCTTAAAATTTTTTTCTTCGTCATTTTTTCGAATTTTCTAGGAGTGCGGTTCTTACAAAATTTTAAACACTACTTTATGTTGATTTTCTACTACTAGTTACCAAGCTTCAATTCGATTGAATATTTATTTTTTGAGTTATCAAGGAAATAATATTCCAGGTGGGTATAACTTGGAATCCGTTAGACCGATTATGCCCGTAAACGAACTCAACTCTCCCTTTCGGGTACGCAACCTACCCTGAAAATTGCAAGTCCCTATCTGCTTTCGTTCGAATGTTATCGAGGCAACGATCACCCATCTACTGAACTCACACAAGAATGCTCGAATCTCCAACAATATTTAACCGATCGTATTAAAACTTGAAACTTATCAGAAGAGTTAGGTTATGAAGACTCTTGCAAAATTTCAGCAATTTCAAACGAATAGTTACTGATATATAGAATTTTTTTTTTATTTTCAATGATTTATTAAAAATTTTCTACAAATGCTATCCGCACCAAATTTTGTAAACATTTTCGCGTTGGCATTCTACAACTAATTACCATGTTTGAATTCAATCGGTTCAGTATTTTTCGAGTTAATGAGGAACAAAAAACCACCAAATTCCAGAAAATTTCAGATGGCTATAACTCTAAAACCGTTCGGCCGATTATGCTCATAAACAAACTGAAATGTCGCGTTCTGGTGCACATCCTAACCTGAAAACTTGAAGCCGCTATCTCTTTCCGTTCTCAAGTTATCGTGACAACAAAAATATTTTTTAATAATTTTTTAATAATTTTCTAGCCATACGATTCGTGCTTAGGTTCATATTCTACAACTACTCACCAAGTTTCAATTCGATCGGATTTATATTGGTTGAAAACAAAATTATTACTCCGAACCACTAGGCCAATTATACCCATTAACGAACTTGTCCGTTATGCTGATAAACAAACTAAAATGTCTCGTTCTGGTGCACATCCTAACCTGAAAACTTCAAGCTGCTATCTCTTTCCGTTTTCAAGTTATCGTGACAACAAAAATATTTTTTAATAATTTTTTTAAAATTTTTTAGACATACGATTCGCATAAAATTTCACAAACGTGCTTAGGTTCATATTTTTCAACTACTCACCAAGTTTCAATTCGATCGGATTCATATTGGTTGAAAACAAAACTATTACTCGGAAACCACTGGGCCGATTATGCCCATTAACGAACTTGTCCGTCGTATTGGGATGCGCCACCCACCCTGAAAATTTCAAGTCGCTAGCTCTTTTCGTTCTCAAGTTATCGTGGCAACGGCCGGACGGCCGGACGGCCGGCCGGACAGAATCAAATTTGACCTCGAATTCTTCATTGGGGAGTCCAACTAAATCGTATGAGACCATTTTCGTCAAAAAATTCGAAAGTTACAGACATTTGGGCAAAACTATAACGCGATGTTCCCCAGAACATACGCGCAAAAATTGAACTGTCTAACTCATCGCGCTCGAGCGTAATCATGCTGACGGCCGGCAGAATCAAGTTTGTCCTAGGATTCTTGATCAGCGGGTCGAAACTAATCGTTTGAGACTATTCTCGCCAAAAATTCAAATATTCCAGACATTTGGACGAATTGATAGGCACTCTGTTCACCTGAAAAGTGCTCCAATAATTTTGGGTATACCGGTTTTTAGTAAACTGAAGATCATAACATGCAAATATGGTTATTTCTTAAATTTCCAAATTAAAATAATTTGAGTAATCGTTAAAGGATACTGTGGGAGAGATACTCATTATTAAATGGTTTTTTTTTCTGGGTTTCCTCTCCCAAACTCTGAAAAATATCTATAAGATAAAAATTATTTTTTTTGTGATTTGCTTCAGCGTAAGAAACACAAGATATTTGTCAGAAGCAATCAATTGAACAATGTTGCCTAACAAACAACAACGAAACAACATCGACGAAGAAACAACTATATCGTAACGTTTCGGAGTCTATATCAGACTCCTTCGTCAGACGCTTAATGAAAATCTTTAGAATTATTTTGTTGATAGTTATTGTGAAATTCAAGAATTGTCACAATGACAGTATTTGAAAATCATAGCTAACATAGTTTTACTTTGCATTGAAATTTCCAAGTTCCAACTCCTTTTTCAATAAATTTCGCCAAATATGGTCAATACCAATTAAGAAATTTGCAAAATTGCATTCTCTGTTCAATTAAATACAAGTTGCAAATTGCTAATTGGTATGGACCATATTTGGTTAAATTTATTGATAAAGGAGTTGGAACTTGGACATTTCTATGCAAAGTAAAGCTATGTTAGCTATGATTTTCAAATACTTTCAATGTGACAATTCTTGAATTTCACAATAACTATCAACAAAATAATTCTAAAGATTTTCATTAAGCGTCTGACGAAGGAGTCTGACTCCGAAACGTTACGATATAGTTGTTTCATCGTTGATGTTGTTTCGTTGTTGTTTGTTAGGCAACATTGTTCAATTGATTGCTTCTGACAAATATCTTGTGTTTCTTACGCAGAAGCAAATCACAAAATAATCAATCTTTAATTTATAGATATTTTTCAGAGTTTAGGAGAGAAAACCCCAAAAAAAAACCTTTTAATAATAAATATAATTTGGGCGTAAATAAGCCAAAAAGACTTATATAGCACGCTTCACATCGGCCAAACAAACAAACTCCACGATCACACGGTTGCCAATATTGAGTTCTGCGACTATTCGTAAACATAAGTATCCGTCAGAAATGATTGTTAATAACCGCGTGTAATACTCCGTAATTTAGCTCCTTCGATTGCCGAACAACAGTCAAAAGCCGGGCGACAGTGGACAGAGGCAGAGTACCCTGCGCGCCCGCGTGCACTATCTCGAGAAGAGATGGGACCACCGTGGCGTCGATGCCCAGAGATAGCCGCTAATAACGTGTACAACTGCATGTTGAGTAGTTGATCCCAGAACTATCAATCAGTCCAAGAGATGCAGTCATTACTTTCCACAGATGGACGTCGATTCTTCAGTCTTTGTTGTCTAACTACTCCTAAATCTATGTGGTTCGAGTTATTGCGATAATCGAGGAAAGCAGGGTAGGATACGCAGGGAAGGATATAGGGTTTGTCGGTTTATTGAGTCAAGAATTGAGTATGATACGATATTATATTATTTTATCCCATTTTGACGTTTAAAGACGACAATATTCAACCCATGGTAACAAGGGTAAGTTGACGTTTATCCACTGAGTGAGTTAATTTTTTTTTAATTCACTAGTGGAATAAAATGTTCACCATTCACTTTCTGGAAATTATTCTTTCCACACACAATGCACCTAAAACTTATTTTAAATTATGTTTATTAAAATTTACCAAAAATTCTACATTAACAGTCATTTCTATCATTAAAGTAAAAATTACAATTATTAAGATTTTGAAAATGGAAACCTGCACCTCCTCCAAAGGAAACACGCTCAGTCGTTATAGCACATGTGTTTGAGGACTTCTCAGGCCCTGCTGGAATATCCATTTCTGCATCAGGAACTCCGGTTTTTGTGACCCCACCAAGTATTTGTTCAGAAATATTTATTTTGTTTTGTAGTGAATCTTCAATATATCCTTCTGCAACAGAACTTGAGCGCCATCCACCATGTCTTTTCAAAACTGTCAAATCTGCCCCAGAATTTGCGAGTAGGGTTGCAGAAGAACGCCTGAAACTGTGCCCTGTATATTGTTCAGCAGAGAAAGGCCCAAATACTTTGCAATAGTAGCGGGCATTTTCGAAAATGTATTCCCACCTACAGGCTGGACGGTACATATATATATCGAGTGCAGCAACCTTATTAGTACCATTGACCACAGCGAACACTCTTTTCTTATAAGTTTTCGTATCTGGAATCTGAATAACCAATACGCTGCCCCGATCTTCCACGTCATCTACGGTCATAGTCACCAGCTCGCCGATTCTACACCCTCCAGCAACACCCATAATAAAAACTACCTTTATCAATAAATATTGCTCATCAGGAGCGGCATCTAAAAAGTATTCAAACTCCTCTCTTGTGAATACCTTCGACTTCTTTACTACGTATCCCCTGGAATGTTGCTTCAAAAAGGCGGTGACTTGGTGAAACATGCCGATGTCTATTTTTTCTTTCAGAGCCAACATTTTCTTAAGTTGCGAATAGTAGGACCATAAAGACGACGACTTAACTTTCTTGGATTGTTCGGAAATATACGCCAAAATTATTTTTTCGTTGACACCTTTGGCTTTTTTATTATTTCTCCAGGCACAAAATGCCGTATATTGCTTTTCGTACAATATTTTTGATTTTAATGGAATTACTGCTTCTGCTGCCTCATTTGCTTCTTGTATTCAGGAACTACAACCTCGTCGTCACCGCTCAACATTTTTTCGAAATAAAAATTCTTTGACGGTTCTATAATTTTCATTGACACTTGCAAAAAATTAATTACATAGTGCCCTAGCAACCATCGATCGAAGGGAAATCTCGTTATGAATTTGAATTATACCTAATATTTCCTCTAAAAAGTATTCATTATTTGAAATTTCATCAAAATGGGATAAAATTTTGTATACCACACGTGAGTTAAAAATGTTTATTCACTCGAAGAAATTAACCCACTCGCCCTACGGGCTCGTGGGTTAAACTTTCTTCTCATGAATAAACATTCATTTAACTCACTTGTTGTATAAATAACTAATATTCAAGTCGGAGATGAAAAGTTTATAATTTTTGGTGTGGTTGTTTCCATGAACAATACAAAGTAAAACATGTATCTATGGGAGATGATAGCCACACATTAGGGCCCTGTAGCGGTCTTCGAACATCTGAAGTTCTGAATAGACCCTTCTGGCCTTAAGAGGAATATTTTCCTTTTTGAATTCAAATATTGAAGAGATTTCTAAGAACAAGTGTAATGTTCGAGCTATTAGCCGAATATGGTTTCAAAGGATTAGTTTCGACTTACAAATGAAAAAGTTTGAAAGGCCTGTGGACAAGAGCTCTGGCGCTCTTGTTCTAACTTTAGCAAATCATGTCTCCGAAAATATTGGTTTCTCAGAGTTGGGAAAGATATCAATGGTTTTTGCGCGCGTTTACCGCAAGGAACAGCGTGCTATCATTTCGTCACAATGTCTGTATTTTTCGAATTTTTTTTCGAAAATGGTCTCAAACGATTAGGTTCGACTTCCTGATGAAGAATTCGAGGGCAAAAAAGCATTGTCCTGGATATTATCATTCTATAATAATATTCTGAATACAGGAAATATTCCAAAAGAATTCCGCAAAGCAAAAGTCATAGGACTTTTAAAACGTGGAAAGGATTCTTCTGATCCTAGCAGTTATCGACCCATTAGTCTGTTGAGTGTTCCTTTTAAAATTTTAGAAAGATTCATACTTTTAGGATTGAATCGTCTCTAGAAGACGTTCTACAGAATTGCCAGGGGGGCTTCAGGAAAAATAGAAATTGTTGTGATCAGGTTCTTAGTCTAACTACTTATATCGAAACAGGTTTCAATAGTAAAATGAAAACAGGAACAGCATTTGTGGATTTGTCGGCAGCATATGACACGGTATGGAAAAATGGTTTGATTTTTAAACTTTATACTCATTTAAAGTGTGGCAAAATGGTTCGTTTACTCGAAAATATGCTCTCGGATAGAAGGTTTCGTGTTTTTATTGATAATAATTGTAGTAAGTCAAGAATTTGAATAATGGTCTCCCACAAGGTTCAGTTTTAGCACCTCTTCTTTTCAATTTATATCTGTGTGATATTCCTGCTACTTCGTCTGAGAAATTCATATACGCTGATGACATTGCCCTTGCATTTAATAATAATAATAATAATAATAATGACTTTATTGACACAGAAAAAAAAATATACACAGTACAGAAAAGAATTAATTAAATAATTATCAATCTTAGGGCGGAGTTCACATGGACACAATTTGTATCCCCTGCTCTTCCACTCAAACCCTAAACAAAAAATTTATTCATAAATAATGGATAAGGCTAATGAAGTAAAACATTTTTGAGGAATTTGATGTGCAGGCATTTCTTGACAATTTCATGTACTAGAGCAGAAGGGGTAGAAGGACGTAGCAATAAATCTCAAGTTAAATGTTCACTCAATTACCAGTTTGTTCACTCAACAGAATTTTAGTCAAGGCAACTTTAAAAGCGGCAATAGAAAGCGATCCCAACGATATGTACGGCAATGAATTATAAATTTTATATATGTTATATGTGAATGATCTTTGAAAAACGGACAATCTATGGGGTGGAGGCGTGCAGAACTGCCACTGGTGGAATTTTCTCCCTACCAGTTCGCAACCGATGTAATTAAGTTTCCTAGAACTCCTTCGGTTGTTCATTCAATGAGGCTAAGTAACGCTGATGATTGGTAAAAACCATGAAACTACGGTTCGTGTCTGGCCTTGAATGACGCTTTCCTCTTTAGGGGAACACTGAGCGATGAGGTGAACTAGCTAGGCTCACGCGAAATATTTGTAGATGGTTAAAATCAATGAATATTTCACCGTGTGACCTTTTATTGATACCTGTTGCAATTAATCAGATATAAGTAATTCTACTATGATTCGTTTCACCTGAATTTTGTATATATACCCTAAATTATCATCATCAACATGGAACGAAATACGACTTACCCATTCTTCTGACATATTATGCACACGGTATTGTAAGTTGAAAGATGTTTTACCTGAAATTAAAAATAAATTTTAGTCGAATTAATCGAAAAATGAATATTTGTTAGCTCAATGACAAAAGTAGGTAATACTAAAAACCTGAAATATGTAAGATAGAATAGTTGGAGAATATGAAGTATTGGAAGTATTGAAGATTTATTACAGGACGCAGACCTCAGCCCATGTCAATAATTCATGATATACTAAATATTGTTCCAATTGATCCCTAAATTATTTAGTCTTTAAGTTGTACATCCACTTTAACCATAGATTCCTCCCATCAAATTAAACCCTTTTTGCGCGCGTGTTCCGCAAGGAACAGCGTGCTATCATTTCGTCACAATGTCTGTATTTTTCGAATTTTTTTTCGAAAATGGTCTCAAACGATTAGGTTTGACTTCCTGATGAAGAATTCGAGGTCAAATTCAATTCTGTCCGTCCGGTCCGGCCGGCCGGCCGGCCGTTAGCACGATAACTCTCGAACGGAACGACTTAGAGCGTTGAAATTTGCAGGTTAGCTTTGTAGCGTAAATATCTCGGACAAGTTCGTTAACGGGCGAAATCCACCAATTGGTTTCGGAGTTAAGGCCGTTTTTAGTCAAAACGTTTTTAATGAATATTTCCGGAACCAATCACTCGATCTTTCTTAAATTTGGCAGCAAATTGTATAATCATGACCTTTATATGCCTGCGAAGTTTTGTTTTGATCGGACGGCCCTAAAGTAGCAAAAAAAAATTTCAAAAATTTCAAAATTTTGTTTTCAGGATAACTCGAAAAATACTGATTTGATTAAATTGAAACTCAGTAGTTAGATGCAAAAGACCAATGCAAACACTTTTGCAAAATTTCGTGAAGATCACGTGACATGAAAAAAATAAAAAAATTACTACTATTTTGCGAAATACTTTGCTTAAAATGCCGAAACCTATTTTTTTGAGGTTCATGCTGCCCTTTCCGGACATTTTTCGTTGTGCGCATGCGCAGATGAGAAGTCATTTAACTGCTGTAGTTTTCGTCAGAGAGGATTGGGGTTTTGGGGTGGCGGATGCTATTCCACCATAGAATCCAGATCCCTGATGAGGGTCTGCGCATGCGTAGATTAAAGATGCGATATCTTCTGAACCACTAGTGTTGGAGAATCGGAGTTTTTTGTAAGGTGTGTTATTTTGAAAGGACTTTTAGCCGCGAGTAGATTGCGCATGCGCAGAAGAGAAGTGACTGTTTTTGGGTTGGATGGGTTATGTTGGGAGTGCTGTGTCGATATTGTGAGGTTTTAAAAGAATATTCATAGCAATTCAGTGCTCGGACACTAGTCAGTTTGGGGGAAATACCGTTGTTTCCGAGTTGAAGTGTGCATACCGTAGCCCTGGGGCCAATTTTGAAATTGATGTTACCCCTTACGGGCATTTTTCGTTATGCGCATGACAGACCATCAGTGATTTTACTGCTGAAGTTTTCGTCAGAGAGGATTGGGGTTTTGGGGTGGCGGATGCTATTCCTCTACAGAATCCCCTGGTGAGGGTCTGCGCATGCGTGGATTCAAGAGGCGATATCTCCTCAACCACTAGTGTTGGAGAATCGGAATTTTCTGTATGGTGTGTGATTTTGGGAGGACTTTCAGCCGCAAGTAGATTGCGCATGCGCAGAAGAGAAGTGACTGTTTTTGGGTTGTATGGGTTATGTTGGGAGTGCTGAACCGATATTGTGAGGTTTTAAAAGAATATTCATGGCAATTCAGTGCAAGGACAAGTCAGATTGGGGGATGTAGCGTTGTTTCCGAGTTAAAGTGTCCGTATCGTGGCCCTGGGGCTAATTTCGAAATTGATGTTACCCTTTACGGGCAGTAAGGGGTCCCACAACCGCATTTTTTTTCGATCTACGGTAAAGCTAACAGCCAAACTGTATTGATAGCTATATTTGTTAAAGGAACTTGAAAAAAAAAAAAAAAAGCACTGACGTGTAGTCAGTACTCTTTGGCGCGCGTGTTCACGGTGGCTAATTTGAATTGAATGATGAGTACTTCAAGCTCAGTAGATAGAGCGAGCCGAAGATCTACCCAAAGGATAGTGGACACCATTCACTGTCGGTTCAAAAATTAACAGGGCTGTATCTAAGCTGCCATCAGGATAGATTAACAAAGTTGGAAAAGAACACAAGTGACTCTCCTTAGTCGCACAAGCTCCTAGAAGATTTGGGAGGGTCAGTATAATCCTAATCATGTTAATCGCACGCGCGCAAAAGCAGATTGACTTAACAATGAAAGAAAAAGTGTAAAAAGTCAATCTGCTTTGGCGCGCGTGCGATTAACATGATTAGGATTATACTGACCCTCCCAAATCTTCTAGGAGCTTGTGCGACTAAGGAGAGTCACTTGTGTTCTTTTCCAACTTTGTTAATCTATCCTGATGGCAGCTTAGATACAGCCCTGTTGATTTTTGAACCGACAGTGAATGGTGTCCACTATCCTTTGGGTAGATCTTCGGCTCGCTCTATCTACTGAGCTTGAAGTACTCATCATTCAATTCAAATTAGCCACCGTGAACACGCGCGCCAAAGAGTACTGACTACACGTCAGTGCTTTTTTTTTATGATAGAACTTCATCATAAAAGTAATTAAATTCAAACCTCATAAAAGAATATCAATTCAACAAGATTGTCAAAAATTATTAGTCCAAAACCAACAGACCAATTATACCCAATAAGGAACTTATACGAGATATTAATTCCTATATTCTACTATGAAAATTATATTATATCAATTGAAACTTAGCCAATATTCTGAATCCGATTTTATTAACTTGCCAAAGTATATATTTCCATCATCATCATCACCGATTTTGCCCAATAACGAACTTAACCGAGATATTTATCTCCCAAACCTACTCAACCCTCTAGCTCATACCGTTCGAGAGTTATCGTGTCTACGGTCGGCGACAGAATCGAATTTGACCACGGATTCATGATCGGTGGGTCGAGCTTAATCATTAAAGACCACTTCCATCAAAAATTCGAAAATTACAGACATTTGGTCACATTTATAAGCACTCTGTTCTGAGGAAAAAAGAGCGCCAAAAACAGTGCAGGGGTAGATTTGCACATTGTAAAATCATTAAATCCTATCACCTGAGCTGAATCTGCAACAATGGTAAATAAAATATCAAATTAAAAGTGGGAAAGTCCTGCGAACAGGAGCTTTGGCGCTCTCGTTCAAACTTTGACAAATCATATCTCCGAAAGTATTGGTTTCTCGGAGTTGAGAATGATACCAATGGATTATTATGTGTGTGTATTAGATAGACCTGCATCATGAAAGAAATTAAAATCCCTGTGCATCTTATCTTTATATGAGTAAATTGAGTAGAGGAAATAGCCAGTTTTATTTATAAAACATCTAATGTAATCTGTCCAGGGAGAACTCAAACAAGAATACTTATGTAGGAAATCTTAAATAGTGTAACTAAGGAATAATACCTGTACATTAGTAAGAATTCCCGTTCTAAATCTTCCATAATTAGAGAATGACTCGTAAATTATGCTCGACTTCCTTGCGTCGTTCATTTTCGATTCACTAACCAAAAAACTGTAGACTATGAACTTGGTGAATCCAAATTTCGAATTGTTTACATCGCCACCATTCGCTGTTGGGTCAAAAATTAACAGTGCTGTGCCTAAGGTGGCGTAAGGACACAGTAACAAAGCCTACACAGAACACAACTGGTTCCCCTAACTCAGGGCAAGCTCTTAGAGCTTATGAAGGGTCTCCTTGTGGAAGACCCAGGAGGATCAGTATAATAATAATAATAACATCAACCAAATTCTCCAGAAATAGACTTTCAGTTTCGTTTGACATTAATGACGTTTATCTTTCAAACTGGACCTACCACGAACAGATAGAACACAGATAGAAGTCGCATTCTGTGCTTAGGATGAAATTGCTTCTTAAAAAAAAATTAATTGAAAATTTGTAATGTAAAAAGAAAACTTTTTTGTTGATACTCCGAAATCATCCGGTTGATTTTGCCCAATAACGAACTAAGCCGAGATAGTTAGGTCCCAAACCTACTCCGAAAATTTCAACTGTCTACATCATTCCGTTCCAGAGTTATCGTGCTAACGGACGGCCGGACAGAATCGATTTCGACCACGAATTCTTGATCAGTGAGTCGAACCAAATATTTAAGACCATCTTCAGCCATAAATTCGAAAAGTACAGACATTTGGGCAAATTGATAAACACTCTGTTCCGAGGAACTGGAGCGCTAAAAAGTATCAATTCGGGCTTCATACGAGACGAGAGTAGGCGAGAGTATATAAAATCTCGTCTTGCCCTAGCCAATTCCAAAAAAATTAAGTCTCGTTTAAGTCTCGTCTCGTTATCAGTTGTCTCGTCTCGTCTCGCTTAATTCTGAATAACGATAATAAATATTATAATATATAAACGAAATGGTATACAATAATGAATAATTTTGTAGAGCTGTATTTATTACGCTCTCATACAAACATATTTGTACATGTACATATTATTTTTAATTTTAAACACTGATAATTTCAACTTTCAAATTACTCGATGAACAAGAATTCAAACATAATCACGCTTGCATCACATCATTTTTCATTGATGTACGTGTTTTTGCCATGATCATACCTGCTGTGGAAAAAAATCGTTCAATAGGTACGGATGTAGCCATTAATAAATCATCGGCCATCTTGGAAAGTGTAGGAAGAACTTTTTCATCACTCTCCACCACGGCAAAATATTTTGATTCCTATTTAAAACATCAACAAAACTTTCGAAATATTGGAAAGCTGAGTTTGAAGAATATTTGCTGTTAGAAAGAACTTCTAACAGCAAATATTCTTCAAACTTTGCTTTCAAATATTTCTAAAGTTTTGTTGATGTTTTAAATAGGCTATCGATGTCGATACATTTTTTAATAGAATTGAACAATTTGATATAGTTTTCAAAGAATACCTTCCCAGTGGGTAGATCATTGAGGTTGTTCTTGGCGTATTCCTCATAAAACTTTTCGAAACATTGAATAGCTTCATTTCTTTACCAGTTTTATTATACGTAGTACCACAGATATATACAATAATTGTACACATCTTCACTACAAGGAGCACAAGAGAATAAATTTCTCCAGATGTTCAGATAGTGACGAAATTTTCAACGCATTGGGATTTAGGGGCAATAAAAGTTGTCCGTTAAGTATTGAATTCATAATGGCATCCGTTTTTATGGTTATGAATTCTATTTTTTTCTTGAAATATAATCTCAATTATCGCAAGGTCATAACGAAAGAAAAATCTTCTAAAAAATCGTGTACTTCTAGAACGATCGATGCATAATATAGACAAAATATATTGGTAATTATAGTGGAAACTCTTCATATTCATTCGTTTTCTGTGGAAGTTGAAAAAAGTCGAATCGTATATAAAACTTCATCCAAAGAATTTAACGAGACCAATAAAGAGATTCTCGTGTTGCGCTGTATGTGGTCTCGGTATCGCCTATAATATTTTTGAAAACGTCTCGTCTCGTCTCGCTTTCACGAGACGAGACGAGAAAAATCTCGCTCTCACGTGAAGCCCTAAATGAATTTATATATTCTTATATCTATTTCGAAAACCGGCATAAATCTAAGATTGGTTCGAATCTGCATCATGACAAAACAGAACATTTAATAGGCATATTTAGGATTCATTGAGCAGATCTACAAGTCGAAAAAATTTCATCAGCTTGTTAAAAGCAGCGACGGGTCGCTAACAAGCCCGGCCATCCATCATCCGGCTCATTTCCCCCAATCTGAAAAATCCAATCAACCTACCTTGTGATCAATGCTTATCTAACCGCGAATGCTGCCAGGGAATAAATTAAAACCGATAACGTATTCAAATTACTTATGAATTCTAAAGAGAAAAATTACTGTTCATTATCGTTTTTTCCTTTTTACGTACGGGCAGCATATTGCTTCTTAACAAGAATTATGTCAGGTGCTCTCAGCATGCAGAGCGGGGCGGCCGCTGCCTGAAGAAGGCGAGTCTTGTTCAGGTAGCTCACCTGCGGATGCCATCAGCGGGGTGGATGCCAGAACCGTACCGGACTTACTAATTAGATGGTCAAGTGGAGGAGATGGTCAAGTTACCCAGAAATTCCATGAGGTCCTATATTATTTAAACTTAATTCTTATTCTTTAATTATTTCTTTACATTTAATATCTTATATGTCATGATGTCATCGTAAATTTTCTGGCTAATTTCTCCATTATTTTACACAATACAAAGTAAAACATGTATCTATAGGATATGATAGCCCTACATAAGGGCCCTG
This sequence comes from Halyzia sedecimguttata, assembly GCA_937662695.2. NCBI lineage: Eukaryota > Metazoa > Arthropoda > Insecta > Coleoptera > Coccinellidae > Halyzia > Halyzia sedecimguttata. The sequence continues at coordinate 77,283,092 of OW569414.2, forward strand.
TAGCGGTCTTCGAACATCTGAAGTTCTGAATAATCATCGCTTGGACTGGTCAGACCTGGTTTTGAAAGAGACCCTCCTGGCCTTACGAGCAACATTTTCCTTTTTGGCGCTCTTGTTCCTCGGAACGGAGTGCTTATCAATTTGCCCAAATGTCTGTAATTATCGAATTTTTGGCTGACAATGGTATCAAACGATTTGGTTCGACTCACTGATCACGAATTCGTGGTCGAAATCGATTCTGTCCGGCCGTCCGTCCGTTAACACGATAACTCTCGAACGAAAGGAATTAGGGGATTGAGATTCGCAGGGTAGGTTTGCAGCGTAAATATCTCGGACGAGTTCGTTAACGGGCGGAATCTATCCAGCGGTTTCGGAGTGATGTCCATTTCTAGTAAAAATATTTTTTTATGAATATTTCCGAAACCGATTACTCGATCTATCTGAAATTTAGCATCAAATTGTAGAATCAAGACCTTTAGACGCATGTGGAGTTTTGTATTAATCGGGTAACCGCAAAGTGTAAAAATAAATTTTGAAAATTTTGAAATATTGTTTCTACAATAACTCTCGAACGGAATGAGCTAGGCGGTTGAAATTTTCACATTATGTTAGGGAGATAAATATCTCGGTTAATTTCTCAAAATAGGCCAGATGGTTTCAGAGTAACAAAAAAAATTTTTTTTTACTTACAAATTTCAAAATTAATTTTTTTAAGATGCAGTTTCACCAAAAATCCATTCATATCGTTTTCAACTTCAACAAGCTAATACTTTCGGAGATATGATTTTCCCAAATTTCAATAATAATGAATCGTACTTCTATGTTCTCACAGAATGCTATAATTATTCTATCTATGATTTATTATATGATCTATGTTCATACTCGTACATGTCATCCTGTTCTATAAGAGAGACTCAAATTCATTTCACCTATTTTAATTTGATTTCTTCCATGGTGCAGTTCTCATTCTCAGATTGCTCATTTAATCTTGACAAATAAACTATTATTTGAATTGAATATCCTTCATGATGCAGTTCTATCATAAGAATACATTGATATAATTCTCAACTCTGAGAAACCAATACTTTCGGAGATATAATTTGTCTGTTTGAACAAGAGCGCCAGAAAGCTCCTGTCCACAGGGCTTTTTATATATTTTTGAATTCAGATATTGAAGGGATTTCTAAGAACTATAAGGAATATTTTTGAAAACTAGCGAAGGCGATTCTTCTCCAAGAGATCCCATGCGCCTACAGAGAATTATACTTGTGAGAGGAGACTTTTGAAAGGTTATGTATTATTTATAATTTGTTCGTTCTTCTCCTCTTGTCTTTTCATTTTTCAGGAGTTTGGAATTTTGGAGTTATACCCTTCTGAAATTTGGTTGTTATTTCCTCAATAACTCGAAAAATACAAAACCGATTAAATTCAAAATAGGTTATCTTACTTCACGTGAGTGCTTGAACCAATTTTTATTAGCATGTTTAATAGTTTGAGTATAAAGAGTATATATATATATATATATTGTTAACAATTCCGCATTTTTGCGGATCCGCGGGATTGAGGAGTTGGTGCGGGATTGGATTACCTAATCGAGTGTCTATCAATTCGTCCAAATATCTTTAATTTTCGAATTTTTGGCCGAGAATGGTCTCAAACTATGAGTTTCGACTCACTGATGAAGAATCCGAGCTCAAATATGATTCCGTCCGGCCAGCCGGCCGTTGCCAAGATTACTTGAGAACGGAAAAAGAGAGCAACTTGAAATTTTCAGGGTAGGTGGCATCCCCGAATACAAGGGACAGCTTCGTTAATGGGCATAATCGGCCCAACGGTTTCCGAGTAATAATTTTGTCATCAAACAATACAGATCAGATCGAATTGAAGCTTGGTAGCTAGTTGTAGAATACTGACACAAAGATGTGTGAAAATTGTGTGAGTAGAAAATAAAAAAAAATAATTATTATTAATATTATTATTATTATTATCTCACGATAACCTGAGTGCGGAAAGAGATAGCAACTTACAATTTTCTGGGTAGGTTGCACATCCGCATGTGACATTTGAGTTCGTTAATAGGCATAATCGGCTAAATACTTTTGGAGTTATATTCATCTGAAATTTGGTTGTTATTTTCTCAATGACTCATAAAATACGAATCTGATCAAATTCATTCATGGTAGTTAGTAGTAGAATGTCAACACGAAAATTCTCGCAAAGAAACTATCCGTCCGACATTGCTGAAATTTTGCGAGTGCATTCAAAACCTGACTCCACAGCGAAGTTCCAAGTTCAAACACGATGAAATCTACAGTGCGCGTCAAAATTATGGAACAAATTCATTTTCTCAGAAGAAAAGTATTTGGCAACAAAATCCTGAAATAGGTCAATTTATGTTTCACTTTTACCAAATTTTTATGCATTTTTGAAGGATTTTTGTTGCACCCTGTGCCATCCCCATCAACCCTCTAAATTTTTTGAACAGGGAAAGTGGGTCATGTGGTACTTATTTGGAAAGGTCTTTGTATCTTCTTTACAGGCGTGCAGATGTTTTCCAGAGAAAAATTTCTTTTTTGAAAAATTGCTAGTTCAAAGAGGTTTTCAGTATGTGCACTTTGTCATGGGTCATTTACTTTGAGACGATGGTACCTGATGAAATTTGTCACCGAAGGAAAGTCGACCATTACAGTTTTGTTCATGCGCAACTTTAAACTTGCTGACTCTGCGCATAGAGATCGATTATTCCAGACTTAAGCCAGTCTAGTAAGAAGAAGATGACGAAGATCCCTTACCCCTACGGAACCATAGAGCTCAAGGGGTGACAGTACTTCTCTCGGTACGACCTAACCAGTTCGTTTTCTAATCTCAGCGAATTAAGTTGCTCAAAATACCATCACGAATTTTCTACTGGTAAGTCAAATCATATCAATTCTCATAGTATTTGTCAGTAGTGATTTTATTATTGCTTGGACTTGTAATTTCCGGCTCATTCTTTCTCAATATTCATATTGTCTAATATCGTCAAAATACAACGCATTATTGTCTGAAATAGTAGACTGTTCAAAATCGGTGTTCAGATTTTGTCATAATTTTTAAGCAGTGGACTGTTTCAGAGGATTGAGTTGGAAAAATTGTTAAAAGCAATTTATTTATATATACACATATACACAACAAAATGAGAGACATGAGCTTACATATAAGTTCAAATAGTGAGGAAATAATCACCAAAAAAACACAACGTTTACAGTGATGGAGAGCAATGAAATAGTATTAAAATATGAGAAGGGTGATTCCACCAGAAAAACAGAAGGTTTACAATGATGATCTAATTGAAAACGTAATTGCTTGAGAGTACTAAAGAAAAGAAAATATATGCATGTATACATGCATACATGTATGGAGAGTAGACTAGCGCGGTACACTAGCAGTCAGCTTTCATGAAACTGAAAATGAGAGTTGAACTTGAAATTGAATTGATGATGTAATTTCAGAAAAGCAGTTACATACAAAAGCTTGAATCTGTTGAGTGCACGTCGCCATTTTATACAAGTCTTAAACTGATAAGAGATGAAACTGAATTTGAACGTTGACACTAATTTTCAGAATTACATTCTAGTAAAATTATTCAAATGATCACAGAGGAAATACTGAAATAATTATCAAATGATAAATATGATCTTAAGTAATGATAATGAGATGATAGAACTTGTGAGAAAAACTAAAATGGCGAATGTCCAGTGCAACCGGTCCTGAAAACGAACTAGTTAAAATTCATATTAAAACTGTTGAAAAGAGCAGACTTTCTGATATTTTATATCGAAAAACCATTGACTATTAAGGTAAATGTCCCAATTATCGACAGTGTCCCAATTATCGACAACTTCCGTTTATTTTCCATAAAACAAGACGAAGAAAATTTCCTTACAAATTTTAATTCAACAATTATCTAGTTTATAGTTTCTTGAATGAATTTGTTCACACCATTTATTTCTCTTAAGCATCCTCAGCGAAAAATCACCTGTTAATTGGCCGAATGTCGGTCTTCATCGAGTGAGCAATGTTTTCCTTGCTATTCTGATAAGTCCACACTCTTCATTTATGTCTCCCCAGATTCAACGAATGCAGGTGAAATTTAATTTTTTGAAGAATAATTAACTTGAGAAGATTAACTGTATTCAGTTCTATTAAAAAAAATTTAATGTGTATCATATTTTATGAGAAATTTGTGTGTCGATAAATGGTACTTCTGAAACATATTGTGTCCCAGATATCGACATCTATATGTCGATATTTGAGTCGCTGAGGATGATTTTTGATTAACTTTCAGAAACGTTAACTCCATTTTCCTGGATACGATTGTTTCGTTATCCTACCCAAAAGATCCACAATTTTCAGTGTACCAATTATCGACACACTGTTTTCCATCGAATTACATGATAAAAGTACAACAAATTTTGATGTCGATACTACGTTCAACACTATGTCGATAAAAGGTGCAATATTCTGTCGACGGCTGAGACTCATACCATAAGTAAAAATAATCAATTATATGGAGAACTCATTAAACTATTTTTGTTATCTTTTGATAATCAGCTCATAGAATATTCAAAATTGCTCTCAGTACTGATCGACATTCGATTGTGGTCCATTTATATGATTTAATCATCCATTTTTCAATGTCGATCATACGCACATTTATGTGGGGATAATTGGTCATATTTAGTTTCCAGTTATCTCATGATTACAAAATGTCTAGAAGACTGCAATGCACACATGAAAAATATTGTGTCCCGTCGGAAGCAAATTCTGACGCAAATAATAATTTTGAATCGAGTAGAATAGAAATCGCTAACTTTTCCCTGAATTCGTCTCTCTTGGATGTAAGGGAAGAGAATTTGGGTGTAGATTTACTACTGGATTGTTATGACCGTGATTACTCCGACACTGATATAAATGTTTGTGGGCTACATCAAGATATGAATGGTAAGAATGGGGGGATTACAGATTATCTTTTTGAAGCCCAAGTTCTTGGTGAAGCAAGCATACAAAATGCAAAAAATATTGAATCAAATGAGAGAGCCCTTGAAAATGACACAAAAGAAAATTGAGTTAGGACAGAGGAGAAACACGTAGAATTACCGAGCCTAAAAAGTAAAATGAACGTGGCTTATAGGAAGTATCTGAAGTGAAAACGTTAATTTCTAAGGATTAACCAAAGATCATCAAATATTTTTCATATTAAGCAGAGAATTTATATATCTAAGGTTTTTTTAATTTTTGTGAACATTTTTATACTGTTATTTTCACTAAATATATCAATATTTCTTTAAATACAAACATATTATCGATGCCAAAATCTGGATTTCCCAAAGTGTCGATATTTGGTGCACATGTATGTCGATGATTGGTAATTCATATTTTTCCGGTGTCGATAATGGGTACATCTGCTTTGAGACACCATTCATTTTTTTTATAATATTTACCCCTTTCAATATGTTCGGTTTTTGTACTTTTATCAAAATAGGGGGTTCAGAGAAGTAGAAGCAGAATATTTCATTCATATAAAATTATTCTTTGAAGTCGAAATGTATCAGATACTTTGAGGAACACGCTATTGTGTCGATAATTGGGACATTTACCTTATATCTACACAATAAAAGAGTTGACTTAATTTTACAGCTTATGATATTTAATACGAGTTGATATACTTTGAGAAGATCCATAATTTCATCGTAATATAGAAAATCATGTTGTATGCACAAAATCCAATTAAGAGAAATCATTATGAGATATCAGAATTAATTCATACAGATGTGGATGAACGAAAGACCGATTTCAGCCATCAGTATTTCATTCGGAACACGTGCACTTCTGAATTACAATTCACGTATTGCTAATTTTGAGAACAATTAAATTAATATTGAGAGCTGTAAATTACCTGTGTTTTCAGGAAACTGATTGCACTAGATTAACAAAATTATGAGATGACGTAATGAGCTTTAGAGAGAATGAATATAAAACTTGTATAAACGCAAGAGAAGGCAGTGAGGTTATTCGTAACGAATCATAATCACAAGTCCAGTGGTAGTTGACCGGGGGTCGAATTAAAATTCCCCTCGGCGCAGGTTTCTTGAGAAATGCATACTTGTTCGAGATTAAAGAGTTGAAGGCGCTAAATTCAAAAATACTATAGAGCGGAAAGATAGTGTGCAGACTTGTTTACTTTAGAAGTACAACTAAGTGGGTTGAATTCGGGACTTCTATGGAGCTTGAAATTGGGGGGATGCTCAATTTTAAACATAGACCGTATTCAAAAGTTAAGTCGAATTCAAACAGTTGGTTTGATATAAGAAAGCTTCAACTTCCATCATTTGTTGAATCCCTAACTTTTCTTTCTTTTTAAGAGTTCAGCCCTTTGTGCAATTTTATCAATAAGCGACGGTCTAAAAACCAAACCCAGCATCTTCCCTACCATTCGTCCTATTATATCAGCGCATCCATTATGTTATAAGAAAGCAATCCGCCGAAGAGATCGTCTGATTAATGAACTTTGGACTTGTAAAAAATGGGTACACGTTGCGCCACCTCCATCGTACACAAAGGCGTATACCACGAGCAACGGAAAGAAAGACCGTCCGTTATCAATCAAACAGTTCAATCAAAAACCGGCCGTTACACCTCATACGGCCCCGAATTGATTAATTCCGACTTGAATGTCGGACGTGATTAGATGAATTTATTAAAATTTTTTCAGCTTGCGGCTCTTTCGGGCGGAGGGCGCAGTCGATCTCAGCGGGTGACACGGGCGCAAAGGGCACATAAATCGATTTAGCACAATTCGGGGTTATGCCGCGGCTTGTCGAAGAATTATCGAATTTTTGGTGGAGATTGACATTGAGGAATCGGGGATAAAATGGGTTGGAATACAATGAATCAAATTCTATTAAATATATCGATTAATCAAATTCAGCGATGACAGCTATATCAATTATTGAATGCTTGAGGTTTTTATTTGATGCAAATCCATTGTTTTTCTTTATTTCAGCATTGTAATGAGTTCTTTACAGCACTAAGAACAGTGCTGTAATGAACTCATTCCTGCATTGTTTCTTGTTATATTTTTCGTTTTGTGGTAGTCAGCACTAACATTCGACCCTATCAAATTTCAACACATATCAATTGTCAATATATTATAATCTTCTTCTTGCTAATTTTTAATCATTCATGCTATTAGGAGACTGTTTTAAATTTGATCTCCATGCCTTACCTATGATTCAAATTCACATTCTATAATCTATCAACTCTCGTTACAGTCACACCAACTGCCAAGATACAAAACAAAAGTCACTAGGATGTATAATCCGAATTTTGCATGAAATAGAGAAAATATCATCTAATACTCGTTGCAGAAGGCAATTCCAACACTTATGCGTTCGAAAACTCGCTCCTTCTTCGCTCGTTACCAAATTTCGCATTCGTGTTCATTCTGCAACTTGTATTAGAATATACGATTTATACCAATTTATTTCGTAGACATAGCAACTTCATCCTAAGAAATCCTCAACAAGTAATGATCACTCTATTATATATCTTACAATTGATGATCTTTACGTAGAGTATTTCTATTCTTTTTCTTACAACTCCTTTACATAATCTTACACTGCTAGTACTTTGTAAATATTGAAAGTAACGGAGAAAATTGAGATCTAATTGTTCATTACCTGAAATACTTGTATGTTTTTCTCTGTTTTTTCCACCATTTTCCAATAATTCAGTTGCTCACTAACACATCTAAAGCTCTCAATCAAAAGAATATATGTATATTCAAATTGTGTAGAATAATTTGAATTAGTTTGTTGTTTTAGTTGTTGTGATGGTGTTCTTTAATTCTTGTTCCGAAATTTCTTCCCATATTTTTCCTATACAGTGTGTGGATAAAGTAAGGAACAAAAGTCATAACTGCGTTTTGGAATGTTTTCAAGCAAAACGCTCGGACAAGTAAATTTTAGCTTTTAATTAACCTACTTAATAAACATCTTACTTATGACGTCATTCTTTTTTACAGCGAGACGTCATAATTTTTTTACAGAGTGACTTCATAATTTTTGGCGCTCTTGTTCCTCGGAACAGAGTGCATACCATTTTGCCCAAATGTCTGTAATTTTCTAAATTTTGGCTGAAAATGGTCTTAACCGTTTTTGTTTGACTTATCAAGAATCCTTCGTCAAAATCGATTATGTCCGGCCGTCCGTCCGTTAACACGATGAATGTCAAAGTTTTATGTCATGACGCGGTTAATTAAAAATTAAAATTGACTAGTACGAGCATTTTGCTCAAAAATATTCTTTAACGCAGTTAGCCATTTAACTGATAAACGGATTTATCATCTTTATTGCTCTTTGATTTATAATTCATAGTTTGTTTTGCCACGCTATTGTTTGTCTGGAAGGAGATATTTACCTATTGTTTTTGAAAAAACTTTTTAATTCGGTGACAATTTAGAAAAACATTGGGAAATTATTAAATTAACTCTCCATCAAATAATTTTTTTTTATTACATATGTACCTTTTCGGTCTGTTCATCAACTAAGGAAGTGTCACTTATTTGTACGCAAAGTAAATTATAATTTTTTCCAGAAATACGCAACTGTTTCATGAAAAATGAAAGAGAAAAACCATGGATGCCACTTCAGACTATTTATTTTATAGGTTTTTCTAATTTTTGGTGAATGTTTTTTTCTGGAAATGATCCTCACCTCATGAGCTTTCAATTAAACCTTACTTTTATATTCAGTGTTGAGTAGTTTCCACAATATTAATTGTTTTCGATGGTAAGTCAAGAAAATTTTCAAGAAGTCGAAATATGAACATATCTCAGTAACCATAGACTTTTGGACCATGGTTCATGGGACTCAAATCATTGCAAATGATGTCGAGTATAATTCCGTTCAAGGATCACGTCGAATTACCAAACACCCTGTATAGAGAATTGCTATAAACTGGTTGATTGAAGAAAGATATATCATCATTGATGATTTAGCTTTGTGATTGTCAAATCTTTGGATATTTTTGAAGCAGATTCTAAAATTCTGTAGCTTCTTCCATTGTCTATTTCTATACAATGTCTCAAGAATGCTTTGTGAATACTTTTCTCTCCAAACAATTCCGTAACCCCTAAGTTCCTATTGTAGGTAACCATATTTTGAGAATAAAATTGCAAAATTAATGAATTAATTCCGCGGACTGCCATCGCTCGCAACGCACATAGAATTTAGCCGGCAGCACCAAAGAAGAAAAAACAATGGACGCACCCGAGCACATATTCCTGATTAGAGTGCAGAGTAGACACGTGACAGGCGTAGTGTCTAATTAGGAGTCCATCACGCACTGGACAACTACGATATGTGTTTAGTGTTTTCTAGATTGCAGGCCGATACGCAAGATCCAATCTTTTCTGCGGGGATAGGTTATTATTTGCGGGCATGTCCTGGGGCGGCTTACTACTGCGTTTGGAGCTGCTGGTTCTTGTTTCTATCGCTCGCAATCAGGCTGAAATTGCCGAGTTGAAATTAAATGCGAATTTATTTGATTGGAAAGCGGACGTCACGTCCGGGGAAGGCAGATGCTTTTTCATTACCGGTAGCACGTCATCTGAGGAACATGACTTTCGATCATAACATAATCATCGGGCCACCCTACGCTGGTTGTTTCTGGACGATATCTTCGCTGTCAACGTTTGATGTAACCGAGCTTATTTTACATTTTTGGCGCTCTAGTTCCTCGGAACTGAGTGCTTATCAATTTGCCCAAATGTCTGTAATTTTCGAATATTTCGATGAAAATGGTCGATTTGGTTCGACTCACTGTACAAGAATCCGTGGTCGAAATTCATTCTGTCCGGCCGGCCGTAGGCACGATAACTCTCGAACGGAATGAGCTAGACAGTTGAAATTTTCAGAGTAGGTTTGGGAGATGAATATCTCGGCTAAGTTCGTTACTGGGCAAAATCGGACAGATGGTTTCGGAGTAACGAAAAAAAAAATTTTTTTTTACGAAACAAATTCCAAATTAAATTTTTTTTAATAAGAAGTTTTATCATAAGAATCCATTCATATCATTTTTAACTCTAACAAGCTAATACTTTCGGAGATATGATTTACAAAATTTCAATAATAAATCGTATTTCAACGTTGTCACAGAATGATATTATTCTATGAATTGTCATAATGTCAAATGATGTTCCTGAGACATTGAGCCGTATTCATAAAACTGAAGGATATCTTTGTGAGAATAAGATGAAAGTATAAGGTTTCCAGTTGAAGAAAAAGGAAAGAGTAAAAGCATTTCCTTTTTTTCGTATTCATAATGATTACCTTATACTTGCAAGAATATCCTCCAAGAATAAGTAAAGGGATGTTGGCTTGTATGTGCCGCGGCAGTTTCCAACCTGACTATCGGATTTGTCGGAATATAGAGTACTAATACTATAGAGCCCAAGACCCCGGAATAGTCCGGAATTCTTCGAAAAAAATTACCTTGTAATCCAACAAATTCCAGATCATAATATGTAATAAGATTCTATCTGAACTACAAATGTACTACACTACCCTTGTTTATGAAACTGCGTTATACTCGTATAAACATGTTACTACACGACTGAGACCGCCGTATTCACAAAGCATTCGATCTCCGTTGTCCTAACTGAGGTCCTCAGTTAAGGATATATAAGAATCGTAACCTCAGTTAACGTATTTAACGGTGGTGAAACAGGCCTGTTTCACGTTAACTGAGGTTGCGATTCTTATTTATCCTTAACTGAGGATCTCAGTTAGGACTTAACTGAGATGAATGCTTAGTGAATACGGCGGTGAGTCTGCTACTGACCACACTCAAAATTATTGAAGGATATGCTTTTTATTTAAAGTAAAAGGAAACGTTTATGAATAACCAAATACTTTTTTGTAAAGGATATGCCCCTACTCTATAAGTATAAGGTTTCACTCGAAATATTACGAATGCGAGCTGAAGGATTCGCTTCATTTTCTGCAAGTGTAAGCATAACCTTTTTTTTATGAATACGGCTCATTATATCTAATCAATCGAAGAATTGTGAGCGAAGTGAGAAAAATCTCAGTTGTTTGCTCCGAAATTAGTTTTTCTCAGAAAATTCTTACATTTCGGAACTGAACATAAAGTAAGAGATCTGAGAGTAGTGAGACTGCTTTTCATCCATAGACATAGATATAACTCTCGAACGGAATGAGGTGGGTAGTTGAAATTTTCAGAGTAGTTTAGGGAGATGAATATCTCGGTTAAGTTCGTTATTGGGCAAAATTGGCCAGATTTAATTTGATTTCTTCCATGGTGCAGTTCTCATTCTCATGATTGCTCATTTAATCTTGATAAATAAACTATTATTTGAATTGAATTTCCTTTAGGATGCAGTTCTAACATATGAATACATTGATATAATTTCCAACTCTGAGAAACCAATACTTTTGGAGATATAATTTGTCTGTTTGAACTAGAGCGCCAGAAAGCTCCTGTCCACAGGGCTTGAACCCATTTTTTATTTCGAGAAAGTACAGTTTTGGAGAGTTCTTTATGTAACTGAACAAGTTCAGAGTATTTATTTATTTATTTATTTGGACAAATAGTAATACAAACAGGTCTATGCCCAGAAACAGTATTCACTTAATTAATAAAGAGTGAAAAAGCCCTGTGGACAGGAGCTTTGGCACTCTTGTTCAATCTTTGATAAATCATATCTCCGAAAGTATTGGTTTCTCAGAGTTCGGAATGATATCAATGGATTATTATGATAGAACTACATCATGAAAGAAATTGAAATCCCTTTGCATCTTATCTTTATATGACGGTCCAATTTTGGCTACAAGTGTTTCAAAACTATCAGGAGTGATTCTGAGAAATTTTTTTTTTTTTTTATTTAGAAAAAGAAACCGCATCAACCACGGAGGTTATTAGCGGCGGTACAGTATAGTATTTACATGTAAAATGAATGGACAATTCTAGATTTCTTTAAAGATATGGATAGACTTCAAGAATTTTATCACCGAATCAAGGTTCTTTGGATCCAAGGCATCTTGAAAGTTCTCTGGTAGTCCTGAGGATTGCCGCTCTTCCCAGAAGTCGAGACACTCCATCATAAGGTGTCGTACGGTCATCACCGCGTTACACGTTAGACAGTGTTCGGGGCTTTCGTTTTTGAGGAGATATTGGGGGTTAAATCTAGTATGGCCGATTCTGAGTCGGGTTAATATGACCTGATGTTTCCGTGTCGTCCCTTCATAATATACGGGATTCAGGTTTGGGTTAACAGTCTTAAGTTTGTTACCTTCTATAGCTTGCCATATTTCCTTCCATAAGTTTCTGCAGAAAAGTCGAATATTTGATGTTAAATCTTCGTGTGGCACTCGAAAGATCTGGGGATGCGGAGTTTCTGAATTGTGGTATCAGTTATATATAACTGATACCATAGCCAAAGACAACAATTCAGAAACTCCGCATCCCCAGATCTTTCGAGTGCCACACGAAGATTTAACATCAAATATTCGACTTTTCTGCAGAAACTTATTGAAGGAAATATCTATTAATCTATAATTTTATTAATTTTATTAATCTATTAATAAATCGTATATTAATAATTAATATATATATATATTAATTTTTCACCAATATATATTCATTTTCAAAACTCAAACAAATCCATTATTTGGGACAAATAAATATTTATTACGCCATATATGAATAAGGGGTTTATTTAATATGAATAAACTTTATTATTTATAAATAAACTGTTCTCTCAGTGTATGCTATAGAAAAGGCTCTTGTTCACTCCAGGGAAGCAGACAAAAATATCGTCATTTTTACGGACTCCTTAAGTGCTATAGAAGGTATAAAACAGCTCTACCCCAAAAATGCACTGATAAAAATTATTAAATCTGGTATACCAACATGAGAGGGAACCCAAACAATAGCCACACGTTTACCCAACTTATTCAGTTTTCCCAAATTAGATTTAATAATTTTTATCAGTGCATTTTTGGGGTAGAGCTGTTTTATACCTTCTATAGCACTTAAGGAGTCCGTAAAAATGACGATATTTTTGTCTGCTTCCCTGGAGTGAACAAGAGCCTTTTCTATAGCATATACAATTCTCCTGTGTATATACTTGATTCTTGTGGTAGATCATAGCAATAGTTTCCCACTTCTGTTACTACTGCCGCTCTCACGTACTCGTCAGATTTAGATGCATCTGTGTATATGTGGTAATAATTGGTGTATTTGGATGCTACTTCGGAAGAGACTGTTCTGATCAATGTTGTTGGAGTTTCAAGTTTTGAAAATTTAATGAGGTAAGTATTGAACTCTGGAGAAGGAATCGTCCAGGGAGGGGATTCAGAGAAATTGAGTGAATGAAATAGCCAGTTTTATTTATGAAAAAAATCTGATGTAATCAGTCCAGAGAGAACTCAAACCAGAATAACTACCTGTATATTAGTTTGAAATCACGTTCTGAATCTTCCATAGTAAGAGAATGACTCGTAAATTATGCTTGACTTTCTTGCATCATTCATTTTCGACTAACTAACCGAAAAACTCTGCCTATGAACTTAGCGAATCAAAATTTCAAATATTTTACATGCTTACATCAACCAAACTTTCCAGAAATACCTACACCCTCAGTTTCGTTTGACATTAATGACGTTCATCTCTCAAACTGGACCAAACGACAGCTACCGCAAACAGATAGAACACAGACAGATAGAATTCGCATTCTGTGAGAACATAGAAGTACGATGTATTATTGAAATTTTGAAAAATCATATCCCCCCAAAGTATTAGTTTGTTAGAGTTTGTTATGATGAAATTGCATTTAAAAAAAATTGAAGATGAAATTTGTAATATAAAAAAAAATTTTTTTCATTATGTACTCCTAAACCATCAGGCCGATTTTGCCCAATAACGAACTTAAACGAGATATTCATGTCCCAGACCTACTCTGAAAATTTCAACTGTCTAGCTCATTCCGTTCGATTTCGGCCACGGATTCATGATGAGTGAGTCAAACCATTTTCGGCCAAAAATTTGAAAATTACAGACATTTGAGCAAATTGTTAAGCACTCTGTTCCGAGGGACAAGAGCGCCAAAAACAAATATATCCAACAAAAAATTAACACGCATCAACTGTAAACTAACAATACCCACGCATCAACAAATTATATAAAATATATACATACATATAATTTTAAGTAGGTAAGTTTAAATAGGTTCCTTTCAACAAGCATAACAATTTTTACGCGTGTATTCAGGGGAACATCGTGTTATCATTTTGTCCAAATGTCAGTAATGTTCGAATTTTGTGCAGAAAATGGTCTCAAACGATTAGGTTCGACTACTTAATGAAGAATTTGAGGTCAAATTTGATTTTGTCCGGCCGTACGTTGCCACGATAACTTGAGAACGGAAAGAGATAGAGACTTAAAATATTCAGGATAGGTGGCGCGTCCCAATACGATGGACAATATCGTTTATTAGCATAATCGGTCAACGGTGCCCGAGTAATAATTTTGTTTTCAACCAATACAGATCCGATCGAATTGAAACTTGATGAGTAATCGAAGAATAGAGAGAATATGTGCAATTTTGTGAGAATCGTATCACTAGAAAACTTTAAAAAATATATCAAAAAATGTGGGAAAGCCCCGGTGACAGGAGCTTTGGCGCTCTTGTTCTAATTTTGGCAAATCATATCTCCGAATGTATTGGTTTCTCAGAGTTGGGAATTATATCGATGGATTCTTAAAATAGGGCTGCATCATGAAAGAAACTGAATTAAAATGAAATAACGAACTTATCCGAGATATTCATTACTCAAATCTACTCTGCAAATTATATTATATCAATTGAAACTTAGCCAATATTCCAGTTTAGTTTTCAATGATATATTCTGAACCCACTTTGATAAACTTACCAAATTATATATTTCCATCATCATATGGATGATCCAAGTGCATATAGGGTAGGGAGAATTATGATTGGTCATTTTGCATTCAATCATAGTTGTTTGTTAGAACAGAAATACATTTGACATGTCTGTTATAGGTAGATAAGATTACGGAACACGGATTCTTGATCAGTGAGTCGAATGAAATCGTTTAAGACCATTTTCAGCCAAAAATTCGAAAATTACAGACATTTGGGCAAATTGATGAGCACTCTGTTCCGAAGAACAAGAGCGCTAAAATACGACGCCAATTCAATTCAAACATAGCAATTAGTTCAAGAATACCGAAGCAAAAATGTTTGCAAAATTTCGTGAAGAACGTATAACTAGAACATTTTTAATGAATCATTGGAAAAAATACATCAGAAATTATTCATCTGACATGGCTGAAATTTTGCGAGAGTCTTGAGAAACTAACTCTACAACCAAGTTGCAATTTTGAACACGATCGGATCTCTATTGAGGATCGAGCAGGCTTGGGTGAGTTCCGATATTTTAAAATCTAATACTCAGTTGAATAAACACGGCAAGAGGATTTATGCAGTATTTTTTTTCTTACCTATATATCATTAGATATTTATGAAATACAATTCCGATAGAATGCAAATGTCAGAATTAATATTTCTCTGATCTTAGACAATTCTCTCTTTACTCAAGTTCTCAAAATATTACGAAATGTATTCATATCTTATAAAAGCTGAGATAACAGTCTATATCGATGGTAAATGCAATAAAGAGTGTCCAAAGGAGGTGAATAGACAATAGAACATGCGCGCAAAAGCTCCTGACTTCACCAGTGCTTTCATATCCAAAAAAGTTAGGCTGATTATGCCTATTAACGAACTTGAATGTCGCATTCGGATGCTCAACCTAGCCTGAAAATTTCAAGTCGTTATATCTTTCCATTCTAATGTTATCGTGGCAACGGCGGACCGGACAGAATCAATTTCGACCTCGAATTCTTCATCAGTGAGTCGAACCTAATCGACTGAAACCATTTTCGGCAAAAATTCGAATATTACATACATTTGGGCAAATTGATGGCATGTGGTGTATTGCTCACATTGTTTTAATTATTAATCATAATATCAAAACATGTTATCATAACACACCGCTACTTCGATGGAAGACAATTGATTTCATTCCATTCCCAGTCCAACTGTACCATAGATAAGTAAATAAAGAGCAAAGTAGGTGGTTCGTTCCTTACTGAATAATCCCCTTTATTGCAAACACCCTCGATACATCACATGGCGATCCTGCCCTTACCTGAAGGTACGTGTTAAATGTACAAAAATGGGTTCGTCGAAGTCAAAAGAAGTTAAAGAAGAGGTAATCATAGCACAAGCAGGCAACAGTGGTGGCCAAAGTACCGACCAGTGGGGTGCTATTTCCATTAGAGAAGTCTGCGAGATAATCGTATTCCTTATATTAATTATGGCTATCATGGTATACTTCTACCAATACTGCAAAAAGAAAATGGAGCGAAAAATCCGGAGAGAAATCGCACGAAGCCAGATAAACATGAACAACATCAGCCAATAAATGCAGGTAAACTACCCTATAATGTATGTCTTCAGCTATACCAGGTTTCCGTGCAGTGACATATGGTGAATTAAGTTACGAACATTGAAATTAGAATAGATAGTTATTAGTTATATAATATTAAATTTTATGGAAATTAATAGTTTAGAAGGAATTTTAGAATCTTTAAATTCAATCCAAATTTATTTAAGAAAGATTGGCCCTGAAAGGCGAAAGGGAGAAATTTTTCATAAAAAATTATCTGAAGCACAGTCCGCTTACAGAAATTTCAAATCAATAGCAAACTCGTTAAAATTTTCTGATATACCCTCTGACAGCTTAGAATCTTTTCAAAAACTCAGTATCAAAATTGAATCCACATTTCAAAAAATCATTGAATTAGATAAAGGAAGAATCAATACTTCAAGAAACATGGAAAATTTTGACTTGAAAACTGCTACTAGCTTATTACCTGTACTTGATGATAATGAAAAAACAACAGAGAAATTGATTGATGCCATAGAATTTTACGACTCCATGCTGAATGCTGATCAAAAACAATATCTCATAAAATTCATTTTAAAAACGCGCCTTTCTTCTAGTGCTAAGTTGAGGTTGAATAGCGAGTATGTTTCTATACAAATCATTTGATAGAAGATATGAGGTCTCGACTTTTAACCATCAAATCAGATACAACTTTACAATCAAAATTAATTCATGCGAAGCAAGGTAATAGGTCAATAGAAAATTTTGGTAAGTCTTTAGAAGAACTTTTCGTGGATTTAACTATTTCCCAGGCAAAAGGCGATACGAGAGCTTACGAGGTATTAAAACCAGTAAATGAAAGAAATGCCATTAAACAATTCGCGGACGGGTTGAAAAATGAAAGATTGAGTACAATTATTGCCGCTCGAAATTACACGTCATTGAAAGATGCTATTCGTGCAGCTCAGGATGAGAATGCTTTTCAAAATGAAAGTCCCCAAATTTTTTCAGCTTCCTATACGAGAGGTCGAGGACGTAATAATACTTCGTTCGGAAATCGAAACGAATTTAGGAATAGAAATTTCGAAAGGAATCAATTTAGATCGAATTATAATCGAGGAAACGGTAATAATAGATATAATACATCTAGAGGTCGAAGGTACCACAACAATGGTTACCGACAAAACAACACTCAGCAGGTAGATTCACGCAAAAATCCGCCAAGAATGCAAAATTCCGGTCAAAGACGTTCTAATAATAATCAGATATTCTACGCCGATGGTACAACTGCTTCACATTCCAGTGAAAACGAACCGAATCAGTTTTTTCGAGAGCAATAAGAATCCGCAAATGTATGAATGTTCTGGTATGAATTGGGTTGACATTAGAGTGAATGATGAAAATCACAAATTTCTTTGCGATACAGGTGCTACATTATGCGCAATAAAATATGAATGTTTAGGTTCAAATGTAAAAATTCGTGAAGAGAAAATAACTATAAATGGCATTGGAGGACAACTTACCACCGAAGGTTTTGTGAAATTAAAACTAGAAATAGGTAAAACTATCGTTGAACAGAAATTTCATGTATTCAAAAATTTAACGTGTTTTACTGATGGGATATTAGGTCAAAATTTTTTTAAAAAATTTGGTGCTATTTTAGATTTTGAGAAAAATACCCTATCGCTACTAATTTCCGAGGTAGAATCAATTTTACCACTTCATTCCGAATGGAACAATTTAACAATTATACCTCCTAGATGTGAAATAATCAAATTCTTTGACGCAAATACCGACGAAGATTGTCTAGTTATCTCTCAAGAACTATGCGAAGGAGTTTATTTAGCAAATAGTATATGTAGACCGAACAAGGGTAAAATTCCTGTGAGAATTTTGAATACGAGAGATTGCGAAGTGTGTTTGAAAAATTGTATGCCTGAAATTCATAAACTCAGCGACTATGAACAATGCAATTTCAAAAATGAAGCAATTACACCATCACGAGTAAAGGAGCTATTTAAAATACTGAATTTACAATTTCTAAATAAAGAGGAACAAATTTCAATAGGAAATATATGTGCAAAATTTAATGATGTTTTCCATTTACCAGAAGATAAACTAGCAACTACCAATGTATACAAACCAACAATTCAACTCAAGGATAATGCCACTCCTGTTTATAAAAAACCTTACAGAATACCACATGCACAAAAATCCGAGTTAGAAAATCAAATAAAAAATTTACTTAAAAATGATATAATTGAAGAAGCGAAAAGTGAATGGTCATCTCCTATTTTACTTGTTCCTAAGAAGTCTGATATAAATGGAGAAAAGAAATGGAGACTTGTCGTAGATTATAGACAGCTAAATCAACAAATTTGCGATGATAAATTTCCATTACCCAATATATCTGAAATTTTAGATTCATTATCTGGTGCCGTATATTTTTCTCATTTGGATCTTAGTCAAGGCTATTTTCAAGTTGAGCTCACGCCCGAAAGTAGGCAATATACAGCATTCACAACGAATAAAGGTCAGTATCAAATGAAACGTCTTCCAATGGGATTAAAATCATCTCCGAGAATATTTTCACGTTTAATATCAGTTGCAATGTCAGGTCTCAATTATGAACAATGTTTTATATATCTAGACGACATAATTGTATTTGGTAGAAATCTACAAGACCATAACAAAAATTTAATCAAAATTTTCAGCCGACTCCGTGAAGTAAATTTAAAATTAAATCCAGCTAAGTGTCAATTTTTACAGAAAGAATTAATTTATTTAGGTCATCTTATATCAGCAGAAGGTATTTCACCTGACCCAGAAAAGTGTATAGTTTTACAACAATATCCTACGCCGAAAAATGCTGACGACGTAAAAAGATTCGTTGCATTCGCGAATTATTATAGGAAATACATACCGAAATTTGCTGAAATAACGTTTCCATTGAATAGGTTGTGTCGTGAGAGAGTTGAATTTATTTGGACTCCAGAATGTCAACATTCATTCGAATGTTTAAAATTTGAATTGTCAAATCCACCCATTCTTGATTTTCCGAATTTTTCAGAAGAAAATGAGTTTATTCTTCAAACCGACGCTTCAGGTTTTGCTATCGGTGGAGTATTATCAAATAAAAATAATAAACCCGTGGCATATGCAAGTAGAAGTTTGAATAAAGCGGAACTAAACTATTCCACTATTGAAAAAGAACTTCTTGCCATAAAATGGTGTATTAGTCACTTTCATCCATATCTTTTCGGTAGACATTTCAAAATAAAAACTGACCATCGTCCTTTAATTTTCCTTTTCAATCATTCAAATCCATCTAGTCGTTTGACAAAATTTCGTTTGTGTTTGGAAGAGTATGATTTTCATATTGAATATATAAAAGGAAGTGAAAATGTTACAGCAGATGCATTGTCTCGAATAATTGTTACATCGAAAGAATTGAAAGGAATGAGTCAAAGTTTAATTGCAGTCATGACACGAGCGCAAAGACTGAATGATAGAGTGAATGAGAACGGTTTGCAAGCAAGTGATACGACAAAACGGCCTGATCAACCGAAAGTTGTAGAACTTCTTAAAAAACCGAAAGAATGTGTTGAGCTTAATTTTGTGTCAAATGGTCATAAGGATTCATACAAAGAAAAAGAAATTTATTCAATATCAGATTCGCTATATTATGTTCCAAGTAAGTCGACTATTTTATGTGAACCAATTTCTCGATCGACATTCACGCTAGACGTACTGTTGAGAGATTTGGAATTATTTAGTGAAATGGAGAATATTGAAGAAATATGTATTATGAAAAATGAAAATAAGGTACAATCGATTGAAAATTTTATAAGAGGAATAAAAGAAAACTCCAATTGGACCGGTCCCCGAATATGTATTATTAATGGAGTTAAAAGAATCGAAAATAGCGATACGAAAAAACTGATATTGAATGACTTTCATCTATTACCAACAGGCGGACATGCAGGTATACGCAGAATGTTGAATAATGTCAAAAAGTATTATTTCTGGCCAGGAATTTCGAAAGATGTATCTGAATTTGTAAGGAGATGCGTTAGTTGTCAAAAACACAAGTACAGTAAACATACTAAAGAACCAATGGTGATAACATCCACATCTACTTCACCTTTTGAGAAAATTTTCTTAGATATAGTTGGACCTATCGAAAAAGATGAAAATGAATTTTCATACATTTTGACCTTGCAATGTGAACTCTCAAAATTTGTAGAAGCATATCCTATTAGATCCAAGGATACTATCACCATAGCACGAACTTTTGTTGACAATTTCATATTGAGATATGGTGTCCCTAAGGAGATAGCCACAGATAGAGGCTCGGAATTCATATCCTCTACAATAGCTGAAGTTTGTAAATTGTTGAAAATTAATCATTTGCAGTCAACGGCATATCATCATGAGAGTATTGGTGCATTAGAAAATTCTCACAAAGTACTAGGCTCATATTTGAGAACCCAAACACAAAATCATTACAAATCTTGGAGTTTTTGGGTTCCCTATTGGTGTTTCACGTACAATACAACAGTTCACACAGAAACCCAATATACACCTTTTGAGCTAGTATTTGGGAGAATTTGTAATTTACCCAGTAATTTGATAAATAATGTAGATCCTCTTTATAATTTTGAAAGTTATCCATTAGAAATGAAGTATAGGTTGCAAAGAGCTCACGACGATGCTAGAAATAATCTTTTGAAAGGTAAAACAAAACGAAAATGTATTTATGATAGGAACATTAATCCTGTAACTTACAATAAAAATGACTATTTGCTCGTTGAAAGTGAAGTGAATACGAAGTTAGACAACATATATGAAGGACCTTATTTAGTGATTAGTGAAGAGACTCCGAATGTGAGAATTTTAAAAAACGGAAAGGAAAGTGTAGTACACAAAAACAGGACAAAGCCTTTTTACCCCCCTTAATTAACTGAAAAAAAAGTGTAATGCTATTAGGATCCTAATATTATGTATGTACCTATATTTAGTTATGAATTTGATGATTGCTCTAAGTAGAATAAGTTTGTTATCTGGAAAGGTTTAACTATTTATGGGAATGGATATGTATTTTGTATAGAATGAAAGAATTATTCTTTCTACAGAAATGAAAATTCTTTCAGTCTCCCGTAGGAGATGTGGTGTATTGCTCACATTGTTTTAATTATTAATCATAATATCAAAACATGTTATCATAACACACCGCTACTTCGATGGAAGACAATTGATTTCATTCCATTCCCAGTCCAACTGTACCATAGATAAGTAAATAAAGAGCAAAGTAGGTGGTTCGTTCCTTACTGAATAATCCCCTTTATTGCAAACACCCTCGATACATCACAGGCACGCTGTTACCTAAAGAACATGCGCGCAAAAATTTCGCTCCGTCGTGGTACGGTCCGTTACCGATAAGTGCAAACGGACCTTAAACCTCAGGTCTTACTGTATTAAATCATTTATTAGCAAAAAAGATATGCTCTTAGTTTACAATAACTTAATAATATGTACTTAAATCTAATTCCGAATACCTTTCATGGGATATAAAATAATAATGAAGAGCCAAGGCATTACATTACAACACACACAAATAATCTAAAACCCTGAAATGACATATAATTTGCTGTTAATTTTGAATTTCATTGCAGTATCACAGTTTTGTTCATTTCAGTATCTCGCAAGGAATTGAATTTAATAATGTTAGGCCCTGACTAAAAACATAGTCTTCATTATCATCAGTAATTCAGGAGTCATTATTATTCCTTGTAATGTACTTCTGTATATCAATGACTGTCTTTAGGAACGTATTTGAGTAGCTGGAAAGCAAACCAAGTTTTAGTTTAAAGAGAAAAACAAGGACTTTCATTTTAATTATTTGATTCCTATCCAAGATCTCAAGCATCAACTTTACAGGTTAATAATTTTTTTAGATAGTCAGCTTTGACGCCACAGTAAACTTTGAACTCAGCGACAGAGATGTTTGAATTTTGAAAATTCAACTATGGATCTGTATTAAAACCCAAATATTCGAATTAATTAACTTGGATTATTTCCGCATTATTTATATCAATATTCAAATAGTTTTTATCTCGTTTGTCACTACTAAGATTCCATTTGGAACCCATTATTATAAATTTAGGCTGGGAAATTTTCAATTCAATTATTGCTCAAATAATTGTGTATGTTAAATTCATGTATTTTTCTGTTTAATCTGCAGTAGAGTGAATGTATCATAACGTATCATCCGCAGAAATCTTAAGGTTGAAGTGTTTCAGATGGTCTTCAAGATCATTTACCATTCTCCTGTATTGGACACTCTTAATCGAATTAAACATGGTGAATTCTATTGTACAATACAGGAGAAGGGACAATAGAATTCAACATGGTAAATTTGATTAAGAGTGTCCAATATAGGAGAATGGACATTAGAACATACGAGCAAAAGCTCCTGACCTCACGTTAGTGCTTGAACCAATTCTATTATTGAATATCAAAATATTTAGGGGAAGTTTCAGATAATTGAACAATCACAGAATGAGAAGTTCATGAACAGATTTTGATATTCAATCATAAAAATGCTCGTAACTCAAAAACGGTGCATTTTTTCAATGTTTCCCTGGTGTACCTTTTTTTGCAGTATTAATAATAAAGTACATTACTGGGAGAATTCCACCGATATCTCCAAACCAAAAAAAGTTTCTGACCATTATGTGCTAGGGTTATTCCGACCCTGTCGATCTTGAAGATATATGAGGAAGGTGTTAATGTAATTTTAAAGGATCATTTCTATCCCAGAAGAAATTAATTTTTACTTCTGACTGTTTCAATCATTCACTTCAATACCTTCTCTGAGAGCTACTTAATCACGCAAGATAAGGATTATATTTGTGTAGATGGCCTACAGTTGCTTAGCACATAAATAGTTAGAAAAAAAAAAAGAATGAGATGTTTCCAGAATTTAACCCATCAGGTAATGAGAAGGGGAGTTTTCACAAAATTGGTTCAAGCACTGACGTGAAGTCAGGAGCTTTTGCGCGTATGTTCTATTGTCCATTCTCCTGTATTGGACACTTTTAATCGAATTTACCATGGTGAATTCTATTGTCTATTCTCCTGTATTGGACAGCCTTACTCGAATTCACCATGGTAAATTCGATTAAGTGTCCAATACAGGAGAACAGACAATAGAATTCACCATGGTAAATTCGATTAAGAGTGTTCAATACAGGAGAATGGACAATAGAACATACGCGCAGAAGCTTCTGACTTCACGTCAGTGCTTGAACCAATTTTTTTCTCGTGAAGTCAGGAGCTTTTGCGCGTATGTTCTATTGTCCATTCTCCTGTATTGAACATTCTTAATCGAATTTACCATGGTGAATTCGATTAAGGCTGTGCAATACAGGAGAATAGACAATAGAATTCACCATGGTAAATTCGATTAAAAGTGTCCAATACAGGAGAATGGACAATAGAACATACGCGCAAAAGCTCCTGACTTCACGTCAGTGCTTGAACCAATTTTTTTTTTCGTGAAGTCAGGATAGAAGCAATGATGAAAAAATTAAGACATTATTGTCTACCTTCAATTCTTCTTTAGGAGAAGAATACATAATTATTCTTGAAGAATATTACTGGAATTAATGTCATATTTAAATAATCAAAGTAAAGAAAATTATAAGTTTAGTTACTAACATATTGAATGAAATTTAATTGAATTCCAGTAATATTCAATTACTTGTGAGGTGAAACATAAAGATATATTCTCATTAGTGAGAGAAAACCTGGCATAAAATTCCTCTCTAACCATCACGAGATTTAATATCCACAAATGAGCCTCTCACCTTACAAGATCAGAAAGTGTGGTTAATTTGAAGTTAAGTTTTGAAGCCTTCAGCAAAATTTCAGCGATATCATATTAAAAATAATACATAACCTGTCAAAAGTCCCCTATCACAAATATACTCCTCTGAAGGCACATGTATCTCTTGAAGAAGAATCGCATTCTCTATTTCTCAAAGATATTCACTCTTGTTCATAGAAATCCCTTCAATATTTAGTTGCCTCCTCCTAAGGAGGATATCTTTCAAAACCAGGTCTGACCGCTAATGTAGGGCTATCATCTCCCATATATTTGTGATGAAATAACAACAATTTTTCCAAGAACATAATGCGCAAAAATATGTCATCATGACATTCATTGAAGTTTCTCGCAAAAATACGACCATAGACAAAATATCTTACGACGATTCGCATCCAGCTACCGAACTCACAAAAGGCTGCTCGGTTCTCCAACAATATGGATCCGATCGTGTTCAAACTTGAAACTCTGCAGTAGAGTTAGGTTCTGAAGGCTCTTCCAAAATTTCAGCCATGCCGGACGAATAGTTTATGATATAGAGAATTTTTTTCGATTATTTTCAATAATATTTTTGAAATTTTCTAGTTATACCATCCTCACGAAATTCTGCAAGAATTTTTGCGTTGGCATTCTACAACTAATAGCCATGTTTGAATTCAATCGGTTTTGTATTTTTCGGGTTAATGAGGAACAAAAAACAATAAAATTTCAGTTTGCTATAACTCTGAACCCGTTTGGCCGATTATGCTTATGAACGAACTCAAATGTCGCATTCAGATGCACAACCTTACCTGAAAATTTCAAGCCGCTATCTCCTTCCGTTCTCAGGTTATCGTGTCATAAATAATATTTCTTAATAATTTTTTAAAAATTTTCTAGTGACACGATTCTCACAAAATTTCACAAACGTGCTTAGGTTTATATTCTACAACTATTCACCAAGTTTAAATACGATCGGATTCATTTTGGTTGAAAACAGAATTATTACTCGGAAACCATTGGTCCGATTATACCCATTAACGAACTTGTCCGTCGTATTGGGATGCGCCACCTACCCTGAAAATTTCAAGTTGCTAGATCTTTCCGTTCTCAAGTTATCGTGGCAACGGCCGGACGGCCGGACGACACCACAGAATTGAATTTCACATTTGGGCAAAATGATAACGCGATGTTCCCCAGAACACAAGCGCAAAAAGATACGATAAAACAAGCAGTATCACAAATCGAAATGATGTCTTCGCTATTCAAATTAGTAATTTCATACACCCCGTTAATCTGACTGCACAACATAAATAATAAATATAATATAGAAATAATATGGAAACTTTCCTGTGAATCCAGAGAGTAATCTGCATAGTAATCTATACAGATTACTTTTTGGCGCTGTTGTTCCTCGGAACAGAGTGCTTATCAATTCGCCCAAATGTCTGTGATTTCCGAACTTTTGGCTGAAAATGGTATCAAACCATTTGGTTCGACTCACTGATCAAGAATCCGTGGTCGAAATCGATTCTGTCCGGCCGGCCGTCCGTTCGTTAACACGATAACTCTTGGGTTGTGTTCGAATATTAACTCCGTAGAGTAATATTTACTCCATTGCGTTCGAAAACTGAAAGGTTGAGTAACTTTTACTCTGTGACTGTCGTCCGAAACGTCGGAGTATTCGACTCGGAGTTCATTTTACTCCTGACAAAATTGACATAACTCATGGGACGGAAAGTCTAGTATCTTATTTGTCTCACTGTTTTATGAATGTTTTGTGTGGTAATTTAATAGTTTTAATACTGCTCACAATATATATTTATGATTAGAGTTACATATATGTGAAGAAAACAATAATAATAGGATCTTTCTTAAACCAACATAACTTATTTTCCGATATTGGCACCTTCTGTCACTGTCAGTGTCAGTGTCAGAGTAACTCCAGAGTAAATCTGTCAAACCTTCAAATACTCTACTCCGTGGAGTTAATTTTCGAACACAACTCTGGAAATTGAACATTACACAAATAAAACTTTCATAGAGAAAAAAACTTGCGAAAAACAGAGTAGTTCGCTTTGTAGTTGACATTAGTTCCATTATGAGATCAAATAATCATCTGGCCACCTGGGTTGTATTCGAAAATTAACTCCACGGAGTAGAGTAGAGTTTTTGAAGGTTTGACAGATTTACTCTGGAGTTAACTCTGACACTGGCACTGACAGTGACAGAAGGTGCCATTATCGGAAAATAGGTTATGTTGGTTTAAGAAAGATCCTATTATTATTGTTTTCTTCACATATATGTAAGTCTAATCATAAATATATATTGTGAGCAGTATTAAAACTATAAAATTACCTCACAAAACATTCATAAAACAGTGAGACAAAGATACTAGATTTTCCGTCCCATGAGTTATGTCAATTTTGACAGGAGTAAAATAAACTCCGAGTCGAATACTCCGACTTTTCGGACGACAGTCACAGAGTAAAATATACTCAACCTTTCAGTTTTCGAACGCAATGGAGTAAATATTACTCTACGGAGTTAATTTTCGAACGCAACTCTGGTCCCGAACTTCGAGTTAAATGAGTCATTATGACTTGATAGTGTGCCGTCTATCGGAATTTTGACTCGGTTTCCCAGTTTATTCGCGTTTTCCTCAATTTCATCGTTGTATTTTCTTTTAATTTATTGAACATTTCTTATTAAATTGTTGTGATATAGTGTCAATGACTATGTAGAACTTGTGGAATCACCTGTGAGGACCTAGATGGTTGAAGAGATATTTTGGAGAGAGACGACAGTTGCCGAGGTAATTTTATCCATGAAAATGTATGATTTTCGTGAGAATATACTTCATAGTTGAAGCTCATCGATCAGTTTCTATTAAACTGTTTCGAAATCAATATTATGAAGATTGTGTTATTTGTATTTGCAGGTTAACAGTCGAGCTCTTTGAACTGAGGTAAGATTTTCAATGTAAAGCATATCAAGTAATTAACTTAACGTATTTAGAATTAATAAGCGGGCTGCAAGTATTGAAGTATCTATGTTGTACCATTTACCATTCATAGTTATATTATATTTAATATTTCAGCATATTTTGTTAACAATTTCACATTTCATAAATCACAACACTAACGGGGAGATAGGTTTTTTTAGCTGAGCTTTTTCCCTAAGCTCTAGTATCATATATCAAATTATATGGTAGCATGTTACACTAACCTCTGCTAACACTTTTTTCATACACATCCTTTATTGTTAGATAAAAAACAAATTGTAATGCTCAAGTTCAAAAGAATATTTATATAGTTATATTAATCGGAATAGGAGAAGTGATTTTGTTGACTTGGTGACTCGAATAGTAAAATCAAAATGTTTACGGAACCTCCAATTACTTTGCATGATTAAGTAGCCCTCAAAGAAGGTATTAAAGTGAATAATTGGAACATTATTTCAGTCAGAAGTAAAAATTCAATTCTTCTGCGATAGAAATGATCCTTTAAAATTACATTATACATGGTGTCCCACTAGTGCCCCGCAGCGGACGATATAAGTGTGAAGGCTGGTTTATGCTGGCTGGTAACTTTAACTTAACCCTAAACTTAAAATTGAAACATGGATTTCTATGGTTGATACTGAGACTAAAGAATCCGTTTACTCATTATGAATAATAATAATTAATCAGTTAACGGATTATTTACTCTGATTATAAACCATAACACTAAAAATCAATGTCTCTATATAAGATATATAAGAATAGCACAACATAAAAATATTTTCGAATATATCGGGTGTCCCACAAAGGAGGAATAGAGGGTGAATTCAATTTTTCAAATGGGACACGCTATGTTCAGTAGTGTTTTTCAATTCGCTGGAACTATACCTGCATGCTCTTGTATACTTTTCACATAATTTTGTTCAACAGTTTTCGAAATATTTCTCATTTTGACATAAAATTATATTTTACGAAGCCTTGCACATACCAACAACAGCTTTATATGGATTGAAAGACAAGACTTCAAAGTATCATAGGAGAAGTGGTTTTTGTTGACTTGTGCACTCAAATAGTAAAATCAAAATGTTTGCGGATCCTCCAATTACTTTGAATGATTGAGTAGGCCTCAAAGAAGGTATTAAAGTGAATAGTTGGAACATTATTTCAGTCAGAAGTAAAAATTCATTTCTCTATTTCAGTATCGTAATGATTTCATTCCAGCACTGAAAACAGTGCTGGAATAAACTCATTCCCGCATTGTTTCTAGTTATATTTTTCGTTTTGTGGTAGTCAGCACTGACATTCGATCCTATCAAATTTCAACACACGTCAGTTGACAATACAATATAATATCTGTATATAGTGAAATAATTGTTGAGGAGAAGCTTTATTTTCATTAAAAAATATGGTACTAGAGATTTCCTTCTTGCTAATTTTGAATCATTCATGCTATTAGGAAACTGTTTTAAATCTGATCTCCATGCCCTACGTACGTTTCAAATTCAAATTCCGTAATCTGTCAATTTTCGTAACAGTCACACCAACTACCAAGATACAATACAAAAGTCACTAGGATGTATAATTTTCCATTAAATTTCAACAGTATATTATAAAACTTGCCTGAAATAGAGAAAATATCGTCTAATACTCGTTGCAGAAGGCAATTCCAACACTCATGCGTTCGAAAACTCGCTCCTTCGTCGCTCGTTTTCGAATTTCGCATTCGTGTTTTAATCGGAGCCCATTCTGCAACTTGTTTTAGAATATACTATTCTTCTGCGATAGAAATGATCCTTTAAAATTATGAATCAGTGTTCGGAATATGTCCTAACTGTTTTCGTTCAATAGATACAGGATTATTTATGTATTTCATCAAAAACTTTCAATCGGCATCACTCTTGAACGCCAGCATGGATCTTCATGAAAATTTCAGGGAATGAGTATGGGCTTATGCCTAATATTCGCTCATAATGACTTGTTGATGGCGCCAGGTACAGACTGAGAAAGTTATTTTCTTTATTCCGCATAAAACCACAGAAAGTGGGAAAGCCCTGTGGACAGGAGCTTTGGCGCTCTTGTTCGAACTTTGACAAATCATAACTCCGAAAATATTGGTTTATCCGCGTTTGGAATGATATCAATGGATTCTTGTTTAATTTATTTTGTTTTATGATGCAGTTCTATCATAAGATTCCATTGATATCATTCCAAACTCTGAGAAACCAATACTTTAGGATATATAATTCGCCAAAGTTTGAAAAAGAGCGTCAAAGCTCCTGTCCACAGAGCTTGAACCTATTTTTATTACCTACAAGTTTGCTTTTTGACGCTCTAGTTCCTCGGAACTGAGTGCTTATCAATTTGCCCAAATGTCTGTAATTTTCGAATATTTCGATGAAAATGTTCTTAAACGATTTGGTTGGACTCACTGATCAAGAATCCGTGGTTGAAATTCATTCTGTCCGGCCGTCCAGCCGTAGGCACGATAACTCTCGAACGGAATGAGCTAGAGAGTTGAAATTTTCAGAGTAGGTTTGAGGGATAAATATCTCGGCTAAGTTCGTTATTGGGCAAAATCGGACAGATGGTTTCGGAGTAACAAAAAAAATTTTTTTTTTTTACGAAACAAATTCCAAATTAATTTTTTTGAATAAGAAGTTTTATCATAAGAATCCATTCATATCATTTTTAACTCTAACAAGCTAATACTTTCGGAGATATGATTCTTCAAAATTTCAATGTAAATCGTATTTCACACATTGATATAATTATTCTATGTATGAATTGCCATAATGTCAACTTGACAGAAGGGAATATTATAACTTCAAAAATATTGGGGTTGAAATACTCGTATTTTAGCGATGCAACGGGGACCTCACCCGAAACTGTTTGAAAATATTACGTAAATATTGAAAGCATAATTCTGTAGTTCGAGAGAGGAGAAAATTTGGTGAACGTAGATCAGGAAATTTTTGATCGATTACAAGGTATTTTATTTGTTACTCATCTTCTTTGATATTATTACTCATCTTCTTTCATACATGTTTTATGGAATACCTACTATTTGTAGGTACTTTAAACCTGTTTTGGGCAATTGCCATACGAAACTTGTTTTTTTGGCGCTCTAGTTCCTCGGAACAGAGTGCTTATCAATTTGCCCAAGTGTCTGTAATTTTGGAATTTTTGGCTGAAAATGGTCTCAAACGATTTGGTTCGACTCACTGATCAAGAATCCGAGTGCGAAATCGATTCTGTCCGGCCGGCCGACCGGCCGTAGGCACGATAACTCTCGAACGAAAGGAGTTAGCGGATTGAAAATTGCAAGGTGGTTTTGGAGCGTAAATATCTCGGACAAGTTCGTTCGATCTATCTGAAATTTAGCATCAAATTGTAGAATCATGACCTTTAACGCATGTGAAGTTTTGTATTGACCAGATTACCGCAAAGTGTAAAAAAATAATTTTGAAAATTTAAAAAAAGTTTTTCCACAATAACTCTCGAACGGAATGAGCTAGGTAGTTGAAATTTTCAGAGTAGGTTAGAGAGATGAATATCTCGGTTAAGTTCGTTATTGGGCAAAATTGGCCAGATTTAATTCGATTTCTTCCATGGTGCAGTTCTCATTCTCATGATTGCTCATCTAATCTTGATAAATAAACTATTATTTGAATTGAATTTCCTTTATGATGCAGCTCTATCATATGTATACATTGATATAATTCCCAACTCAGAGAAACCAATACTTTCGGAGATATAATTTGTCTGTTTGAACTAGAGCGCCAGAAAGCTCCTGTCCACAGGGCTTGAACCCATTTTTTTAATTTGTTATATTCTCTTCCTTTTGCAATGGCTTTCATCCTACTAATATTATTTCGTTTCAAGAATTATCGACTTTGCTCTGAAAGTGAGAAAATATAAAATCATTATTCCGTACTTTTGACGGTCACGGTATAATATTTCAACGCGCGATCGTGCATTGTGCACGCTCATGTGAAATACTCATTATGCTAACTCGCTGATGATTTGAATAAAATTAAGTCTAGTACATCAGCGAGTGCCTCGAAGTGGGATTTTATTTATAAGCTAATATTGTAAACGTCGAACTCATACGATAATTTTCGATCCGGTAGCATCTTTTCAAATTAGACTTTCAGAAAATAATGATATATTAATACCCGTGAGTGCTACTAGTATGTAAAATAGCCTTATAATCTATATGGAGCGATGTATATTATTTAGCCTGCGGCTATAATTTCTGCCCACCATCCACAGAGAGCGTTGTTACCGCGATCTGAACGGTTTGTATACAGGGCTGGGCGATAGTCTGGAATAAAATTCTAATTTTTGGCGCTCTAGTTCCTCGGAACTGAGTGCTTATCATTTTGCCTAAATGTCTGCAATTTTCGAATATTTCGATGCAAATGGTCTTAAACGATTTGGTCCGACTCACTGATCAAGAATCCGTGGTCAAAATTCATTCTGTCCTGCCGGTCCGGCCGTAGGCACGATAACTCTCGAACGGAATGAGCTAGAGAGTTGAAATTTTCAGAGTAGGTTTGGGGGATGAATATCTCGGATAAGTTCGTTACTGGGCAAAAGCGGACAGAAGGTTTCGGAGTAATACAAAAAAAATTTTTTTTTACAAAACAAATTCCAAATTAAATTTTTTTTTAATAAGCAGTTTTATCATAAGAATCCACTCATATCATTTTCAACTCTAACAAGCTAATACTTTCGGAGATATGATTTTTCAAAATTTCAATGTAAATCATATTTCACAGATTGATATAATTATTCTATGTATATTCTATGTATGAATTGTCATAAAGTCAACTTGACAGAAGGGAATATTGTAACTTCAAGAATATTGGGGTTGAAATACTCGTATTTTAGCGATGCAACGGGGACCTCACCCGAAAATGTTTGAAAATATTACGTAAATATTGAAAGCATAATTCTGTAGTTCGAGAGAGGAGAAAATTTTGTGAACGTAGATCAGGAAATTTTTGATCGATTACAAGGTAATTTATTATTACTTATCTTTCTTCTTTTATACATGTTTTATGGAATACCTACTATTTGTAGGTACTTTAAACCTGTTTTGGGCAATTGTCATACGAAACTTGTTTTTTTGGCACTCTAGTTCCTCGGAACAGAGTGCTTATCAATTTGCCCAAGTGTCTGTAATTTTGGAATTTTTGGCTGAAAATGGTCTCAAATGATTTGGTTCGACTCACTGATCAAGAATCCGAGTGCGAAATCGATTCTGTCCGGCCGGCCGACCGGCCGTAGGCACGATAACTCTCGAACGAAAAGAGTTAGCGGAGTGAAAATTGCAAGGTGGTTTTGGAGCGTAAATATCTCGGCTAAGTTCGTTAATGGGCGAAATCCATCAAGCGGTTTCGGAGTTATGGCCGATTTTAGTAAAACATATTTTTTTTTAATATTTCCGAAACTGATCACACGATCTATCTGAAATTCAGCATAAAATTGTAGAATCATGACCTTTATACGCATGTGAAGTTTTGTATTGACCAGGTTACTGCAAAGTGTCAAAAAAAAAATTTCAAAATAAAAAAAAAAAATTTCTACAATAACTCTCGAACGGAATGAGCTAGGCAGTTGAAATTTTCAGAGTAGGTTAGGGAGATAAATATCTCGGTTAAGTTCGTTATTGGGCAAAATAGGCCAGATGGTTTCGGAGTAACACAAAAAAATTTATTTTTAAGCATCAAATTTCAAATTCAATTTTTATTTAAGATGCAGTTTCACCATTAAAATCCATCGATATCATTTTCAACTCCAACAATCTAATACTTTCGGAGATATGATTTTTCTAAATTTCAATAATGAATCGTACTTTATGTTTTCACAGAATGCTATAATTATTCTATCTAAGCTTTATTATATGATCTGTGTACATACTCGTACATTTCATCCTGTTCTATAAGAGAGAGTCAAATTCATTTCAGCTATTTTAATTTGATTTCTTCCATGGTGCAGTTCGCATTCTCAGATTGCTCATTTAATCTTGATAAATAAACTATTATTTGAATTGAATTTCCTTTATGATGCAGTTCTATCATAAGAATACATTGATATAATTCCCAACTCTGAGAAACCAATACTTTCGGAGATATAATTTGTCTGTTTGAACTAGAGCGCCAGAAAGCTCCTGTCTACTGGGCTTGAACCCATTTCTTTGTGAATCGGTATTATCTTAGATATTTTTAAACATTTCGGATAATGACCCATCATCAAACACCTATTGACTAATTTGGTCAGTGGTAGAATGATACAATTAATGCAGGATTTAATAAATTTAACTGCGAGGTCGTAATAGTCTGTGCACTTACTGTTTTTTAAATGGTATTGTTCTTCCGATGCGCGAATTCGGTAGTCATTCCAAGAACATTTATTATTGTTATACATTCAGTTCAGTTTATAGCAATTCACCTTCAAATCAAATTACTTATACAAAATCTGCAGCCTCGCACCTTCCTCGAGGCTGGAAGAGCCTGAATCTGCAATTCTACATCATTTCCAAATGGTCGTCTTCTGCAACTGTAATAATGAGTATTTGTAAGGTGCGTGTAGCTCCTTTCATGGTTGAAGATTCGAAGGAGATGACTGCATAGCATGCTCATAATAACCGCATTGGTTGAACATGTAAGTATTTGCCTTCAGCGATACGCCATCTTGTCTGCTACCACCTCTGCGTATTTTCGAAACACTGAGCTATATCATTATGGACACACTTCACGTGAGCTTTCTGTCTCAAAGCATGCCATCATTACAAGTTTAAAAAGCAATACACTTCATTCTGGTATATATAGTAAATTAATTTTTATAGTTATTTTCCGAACAAGTGCGCAAAGTGTTTTCCGCACGCATTTACAGTTAGGTTACGAACGACGCGAAGCGGAGTTCGGATAAGTTTTTACGTGCGGAAAAGTTACTTTGCGCACGTGTTAGGAACAATGTTTTTGCTTCGAGCGTCTTATAATAACAAGAAGAAACCAAATTAACATATAATAATTTAATCTAAAACTTTTGTTTAACATGGTAAATTCGATTAAGAGTTTTCAATTCAGGAGAAAGGACAATATTATTCACCATGGTAAATTCGATTAAGAGTGTCCAATACAGAAGAATGGACAATATAATTAACCCTGGTAAATTCGATTTAGAGTGTCCAATACAGGAGAATGGACAATAGAACATACTCGCAAAAATGTAAGGTATTTGTACCAAAGCCTTGTACAAAGTCTGACAATGTCGCATTAAAACAAAGGCATAGGAAGAAAGTATATGATCGCAAAGACAACGAAGGGTTTCTGTGAACGTAACCTACTAATTATTGTGATTATTACGTCAGTTGGCATCACATTTCAACTATGATACTTGATTATTTGAAATTAAGATATTTATGAAATTTTCAATATGAGAATGGACGATGATCATATTATGTATACTCTTGATAAAATTAAGTTGAAGTTCAGTATTGTGATAGTGAATAATAATGAACAGTGGAATATTTTTGTTAAGCAAATATTGCATTATATGAGTGAGTAAATAAGATTTCTCAAAAAATTTGATGACTAAACTGTTTTGTTGTACTACAATGAATATTTCAGTGATAGTTTTCTATGTTGAAAGTGTAAATAAATTGCTGGATAGTATTAGCGGATTGTGAAATCATTAAATGCTTGTACTTTGTGTATCTGGAATCTGGTGAAATGGTGAATGAAAAAAATGGGTTCAAGCCCTGTGGATAGGAGCTTTCTGGCGCTCTAGTTCAAACAGACAAATTATATCTCCGAAAGTATTGGTTTCTCAGAGTTGGGAATTATATCAATGTATTCTTATGATAGAACTGCATCATAAAGAAAATTCAATTCAAAAAATAGTTTATTTATCAAGATTAAATGAGCAATCTGAGAATGAGAACTGCACCATAGAAGAAATTGAATTAAATCTGGCCAATGTTGCCCAATAACGAACTCAACTGAGATATTCATCTCCCCAACCTACTTTGACAATTTCAACTACCTAGCTCATTCCGTTCGAGAGTTATTGTAGAAAACTTTTTTGAATTTTCAAAATTTTTTTTTACACTTTGCGGTAATCTGGTCAATGCAAAACTTCACATGCGTATAAAAGTCATGATTCTACAATTTGATGCTAAACTTCAGATAGATCAAGTGATGGGTTTCGGAAATATTCATAAAAAATATTTTTACTAAAATCGGCCATAACTCCGAAACCGCTTGATGGATTTCTCCCATTAACGAGCTCGACTGAGATATTTACGCTCCAAACCCACCTTGCAAATTTCAAACCGTTAACTCCTTTCGTTCGAGAGTTATCGTGCCTACTGCCGGCCGGCCGGCCGGACAGAATCGATTTCGACCTCGGATTCTTGATCAGTGAATCGAACCAAATCGTTTAAGGCCATTTTCATCGAAAAATTCGAAAATTACAGACATTTGGGCAAATTGATGAGCACTCAGATCCGAGGAACTAGAGCGCCAACAAGTTTCGTATGACAATTGCCCAAAACAGGTTTAAAGTACCTACAAATAGTAAATATTTCATAAAACATGTATCAAAGAATAGTAATAATGAAAAATTACCTTGTTATCGATCAAAAATTTCCTGATCTACGTTCACCAAATTTTCTCCTCTCTCGAGCTGCAGAATTATGCTTTCAATATTTACACCTTGCAAATTTCAATCCTCTAACTCCTTTCGTTCGAGCGTTATCGTGCCTACGGCCGGCCGGATGACCAGCCAGACAGAATCGATTTCGACCTCGGATTCTTGATCCGTGAGTCGAACCAAATCGTTTGAGACCATTTTTAGCCAAAAATTCGAAAATTACAGACATTTGGGCAAATTGATAAGCACTCAGTTCCGAGGAACTAGAGCGCCAAAAAGGAGATCGTAATGATAGAGATAATTACCAGCCCATATCAATTGTCCCTGTCTTTTCGAAAATTATTGAGAAAATAATTGCCTATCAAATAGTTGAATATTTTGAGGGTAATGAACTGTATTCGAGTAGGCAATAGCAATTATAAATTTTGTAAATTTTGCAACTGATTGTTTCGAACGGGGGAAACATTGCTTGGCATCATTCTTAGACCTGTCGAAGGCCTTTGACTGCATCGCTGGAGATAAGCTTCTAGTCAAACTTAAAAAGTACGGCTTTGATGCCACGTCGTTGAACCTAGTGGACTCATTCCTGAGTGATAGAAAACAAGTTGTTTTTATCGATGGGAGATGTTCGGGTAAGACAGATGTGGAGTGCCGCAAGGGTCAAATCTGGGACCGGTATTGTTTTTGATTTACATTAATGATCTGCCAGATTATCGAAACGATCGAAGTTGAGTCTGATGACCTTGAAAACTTGAACCTTCATGCAAGAGTGGCTCTTCCGAGAGCTTTGGACTGGTTTACAGCTAATGAACTCAGCATGAATGTACAAAAAACACAGAAACTTACTTTGAGTCTGAGATTGGGTAACATGGGCAGTGGGGATGTTCTCAGATTTCTTGGAGTGCATCTGGATGCTTCTCTTACCTGGGGTGTTCATGTGGATGAACTTATAACAGCTCTTAGCAGAAATATATTCGCTTTGAGGGTTCTGTCTAATTCACTGTCGGTGGTAACGCTGTGATTGGTATATTATGCTCTGGTGGAGTCAAAACTATAACTAACTTATGGGGTAACTCGGCTCAGAGGGAATAAGTTTTTCGATTACAGAGACGAGCAATCAGAGTTTTAGGTGGTATTTAATATAGTGCATGTTGCAAACATATTTTCAAGAGGTTTCGTTTACTTACTTTCCCATCCATATTTATTCTTGAAAATCTCTTGTATGCACAAAAGAACAAAGGTAGTTTCAGGTTGCAATCAGATATACACCAATACTATACTAGAAACAAAACCCTAATTAGGAAGAATTTTCTCAGATTGAAGAAATCTCAGAGTAGTCCACAGTATTCTTCAGCATCTCTATATAATAAGCTGCCCATCTATATTAGAAACCTACCAGCTGCGAAATTTCAAAAACAGATAAAAGAAATATTGATCGATAATGTATTTTACTCGATAGGCGATTTCGAATCATTCTGGTGAGTGTGCGTCTGTGTTTGGTTTATGGACTTTACACATCTTGTAGGTTTATTATTTATTGATTTTAATTGTAAACATCATTTTAGCTTATGGAAGTCAATTATTTATACAATTGATGTTTTTGTTGTGTGTAACCTGTTTAAACAATGCTTTATATTGTAGAAGAACCAATAAACTCTCTCTCTCTCTCTCTCTCTTTCTCTGCACTGACGTGAAGTCAGGAGCTTTTGCGCGTTCTATTGTTGTTGTTCTATTGTCCATTCTCCTTAAGACTGTCCAATACAGGAGAACGGACAACATAATTTACCATGGTAAATTCGATTAAGGGTGTCCAATACAGAAGAATTGACAATAGAACATACGCGCAAAAGCTTCTGACTTCACGTCAGTGCTTGAACCAATTTTTTTATACACTTTAAAAATTTATCACTTTGCAATTGTCTAAAATTTCCAATTTTGGTATAAGTCCTATTATAATGTCACTGTGAATTCAGAGATGGAGGGGATTATGGTGGTGGGGTAGCGATGTCCAAGTACTTCCGAAACTTTTCCCTCTCATTCGTCGTATAGGCTTGTTTCAGACAGATGGAATAGAATTAAGTCTTGGTATTAGCTATATACGATAATGTTGAGTGTCAGTGGATTTATATCGGATACAACTAGACAGTGGCTTCTAGTCATCAAAATTAGTGGATAAACTAGAGATTTTACCTATCTGCAGAGAATCAAGGCAGTATAGGCTGATTATGAAAAAATTGGTTCAAGCCCTGTGGACAGGAGCTTTCTGGCGCTCTAGTTCAAACAGACAAATTATATCTCCGAAAGTATTGGTTTCTCAGAGTTGGGAATTATATCAATGTATTCTTATGATAGAACTGCATCATAAAGGAAATTCAATTCAAATAATAGTTTATTTATCAAGATTAAATGAGCAATCTGAGAATGAGAACTGCACCATGGAAGAAATCGAATTAAATCTGGCCAATTTTGCCCAGTAACGAACTTAAACGAGATATTCATCTCGCCAACCTACTCTGAAAATTTCAACTACCTAGCTCATTCCGTTCGAGAGTTATTGTAGAAAAACTTTTTTTAAATTTTGAAATTTTTTTTTTGACACTTTGCGGTAATCTGGTTAATACAAAACTTCACATGCGTATAAAGGTCATGGTTCTACAATTTGATGCTAAATTTTAGATAGATCGAGTGATCGGTTTCGGAAATATTAATAAAAAATATTTTTACTAAAATCGGCCATAACTCCGAAACTGCTTGATGGATTTCTCCCATTAACGAGATTGTCCGAGATATTTACGCTCCAAACCCACCTTGCACATTTCAATCCGCTAACTCCTTTCGTTCGAGAGTTATCGTGCCTACGGCTGGCCGGACAGAATCGATTTCAACCTTGGATTCTTGATCAGTGAGTCGAACCAAATCGTTTAAGACCATTTTCATCGAAAAATTCGAAAATTACAGACATTTGGGCAAATTGATAAGCACTCAGTTCCAAGGAACTAGAGCGCCAACAAGTTTCGTATGACAATTGCCCAAAAGTTTAAAGTACCTACAAATAGTAGATTTTTCATAAAACATGTATCAAAGAAGAGTAATAATGAAAAATTAATCGATCAAAATTCTATTTGCATTCTATGTCTATGGATGAAAAGCAGTCTCAGTACTCTCAGATCTCTTACATCATGTTCCGTTCCGAAATGTAAGACTTTTCTGAGAAAAACTAATTTCGGAGCAAACAACTGAGATTTTTCTCACTTCGCTCACATTTCGGAATACAATTTATTCTCATAATTCTTCGATTGATTAGATAATGTCATGTCTCAGGATAATAAGTTGACATTATGACAATTCATACATAAATTAATTATATCACTCTGTGAAATACGATTTATCATTGAAATTTTGAAAAATCATATCTCCGAAAGTATTAGCTTGTTAGAGTTAAAAATGATATCATTCGATTCTTATGGTGATACTGCTTATTGAAAAAAATTAATTTGGAATTTGTTCTGTAAAAAAAAAATTTTTTTTGTTACTCCGAAACCATCTGTCCGATTTTGCCCAGTAACGAACTTAGCCGAGATATTCATCTCCCAAACCTACTCTGAAAATTTCAACTGTCTAGCTCATTCCGTTCGAGAGTTATCGTGCCTACGGCCGGCCGGACAGAATGAATTTCGACCACGGATTCTTGTACAGTGAGTCGAACCAAATCGACCATTTTCATCGAAATATTCGAAAATTACAGACATTTGGGCAAATTGATAAGCACTCAGTTCCGAAGAACTAGAGCGCCAAAAATACTTACCTAGCGACTATTTTCCTCCATTCATTTATTGCAGTAAGTACTATATTTTGCAGGATGCTTATTCTGGTTAACATCAAAGCTTTTCCATATTAAATGCTATTCTTCTTTAGAATGCTTTCTATACACTTGTTCTTGATGCAATTCCATATATTATGGAAAAAATTATGCAATTTTGATTTACACTATGTATTGAGATATCACTGTGACTTTAATATTTGAATTTAATATTTTATCCCATTTTGACGTTTAAAGACGACAATATTCAACCCATGGTAACAAGGGTAAGTTGACGTTTATCCACTGAGTGAATTAAAATTTTTTTAATTCACTAGTGGAATAAAATGTTCACCATTCACTTTCTGGAAATTATTCTTTCCACACACAAAGGCGGTGACTTGGTGAAATCTGCCGATGTCTATTTTTTCTTTCAGAGCCAACATTTTCTTAAGTTGCGAAGAGTAGGACCATAAAGACGACGACTTAACTTTCTTGGATTGTTCGGAAATATACGCCAAAATTATTTTTTCGTTGACACCTTTGGCTTTTTCATTATTTCTCCAGGCACAAAATGCCGTATATTGCTTTTCGTACAATATTTTTGATTTCAATGGAATTACTGCTTCTGCTGTCTCATTTGCTTCTTGTATAATGCACTCAGGAACTACAACCTCGTCGTCACCGCTCAACATTTTTTCGAAATAAAAATTCTTTGACGGTTCTATAATTTTCATTGACACTTGCAAACAATTAATTACATAGTGCCCTAGCAACCATCGATCGAAGGGAAATCTCGTTATGAATTTGAATTATACCTAATATTTCCTCTAAAAAGTATTATTATTTGAAATTTCATCAAAATGGGATAAAATTTTGTATACGACACGTGAGTTAAATATGTTTATTCACTCGAAGAAATTAACCCACTCGCCCTACGGGCTCGTGGGTTAAACTTTCTTCTCATGAATAAACATTCATTTAACTCACTTGTTGTATAAATAACTATTAATGAGACTTTTAATATTGTTATGATAATAATTTAAATATGTTTATGATAATTAAAATATTTTGAATTTAAATATTTCAGTGAAAATTTCAAAAATAAACCATTTTTTGAAATTAACGGCGCATTGTGAATGTCACCATAAGATTGTCTGTTCTTCTTGAAACCTCCAGCAAGCATACATTAAATAATATTGAGGGGTTTTCAAGACCAATAAGATGCATCAAATTCAATAAAAGTCTTTTATTTACAATTTTTACATTATATGCATATGAAATACATAAAAAATATTATTTCAATAATATATAATTTATAAAATTCAAATAACAATAAAATAAGATATAAATTAAACTTAACTAAGATCACTTACAACTTTTGTAAAAGAAATTTCGATAAGAAGAACAATCTTCTTTATGCTCATCCCTTGCGAGTACCAGATGGTTTACCTGTAACAAAAAACATTGGTCAGCCAATAGAAAACAACAAATGAGAAAATTCTTCATGGACAAGGAGATGATTTTTAATGTATTATCGAAGATCTTAAGGACCTGTGTATTAGTCGTGGACCCATCTGATATGAAACGTTACCAATTCATTCACGTAATATCTATTAACTTAGTAATTTCAGCCCATTGACTGCCGGGTCACATAATATAGTGATAGTGATTTAGGCATTCACTCAGTGTACACGTCGTTGATGCTTCTGGGGGTACCTTGTAATTTGTATTCGGTTGGAAATTAAAATTCTTAAGTAGCCAAAATACTGAAAGAGGCAATTTGAACAGGGGTGGAGTCAGGCAATTTTCTCAGGAATATATATCTATGGCTGTGGTGAATCAATGGATACAGTAAGCTGAACCTTAAGTTCATTTTCCCAAACTGCTGAAAAATTTTTATGAAACCTGATATAAAAGAAATAATTGTAGAAATTCAAAAATAACTATTGTCCTAAACTCATCATCATACGAGCATATATTTGGTAATATATTTTTTGTGGCAGACTACATCCAATCTTTTTCAACGCATTTATCTGGTATTTCGCGAGTTTGTAAAATAATTTTCGCTATTTCAGTATCGTAATGAGTTCATTACAGCACTAAAAACAGTACTGTAATGAACTCATTTCTGCATTGTTTGTAGTTATATTTTTCGTTTTGTGGAAGTCAGCACTGTCATTCGATCCTATCAAATTTCAACACACATCAATTGTCAATATAATATAATCTGGATATAGTGAAATAATTGTTGAGAGGAAAAGTTATATTTTCTTAAACAAATAAGGTACAAGATTTCCTTCTTGCTAATTTTGAATCTTTCATGATATTAGGAAACTGTTTAAATCTGATCTCCATGCCCTACGTACGATTCAAATTCAAATTTCGTAATCTGTCAACTTTCGTAACAGTCACACCAACTGCCAAGATACAATACAAAAGTAACTAGGATGTATAATCCGAATTTTGCAATAAATTTGGACAGTATTTTACAAAACTTGCCTAAAATAGAGAAAATATCGTCTGATACTCGTAGCAGAAGGCAATGCCAACACTCATGCGTTCGAAAACGAGCGACGTTTTCGAAATTGGCATTCGTGTTTGAATAGGAGCCGATTCTGCAACTTGTTTCAGAATATACTATTATGGCACCGACGTGATGTCAGGATCTTTAGTGCACTCGTTCACTATATTTCGCTGATTATTAACAACGTAAAGTTCAGAAAGTTATGGTTATTGCAGATGCGTTATATCGACAAATTAATATTTTGAATAGACTCATTCTAGCATGTGTTTGTAAAAGATATTCAAATTTAAATTTGCAAATTCATAGATTTTGATCTAGTTAAGGGAGTCGTTAGAATAAGGTCTTCTATTGATATTTTTCAGTGACTCAAAATGATATTAATGGTTGATAAAATTCATAATAATGAATAAATCGATTTCTTGGATACCATTATTTAGTTATTTAGTATCCGGAAAAAAAATATTAACTTTTATGAGAAACTAGCGAGTAATTATTCAAACTTAGACAAATCATATCTCTGAAAGTATTGATTTCTCATGGTGGGTTTCACGAAGCTTCGATTAGCTTAATTGTGGATTTAATTCTGTGGTTGCATCTAAAATGAACTGGAATTTGACATAGTATCACACTGATTTGGTAATTAAGAGTTGTCAAAGCTTTGTGAAACCCACCGTAAGAGTTAGGAATGATATCATTGAATTCTTATGATAGAACTGCATCATAGATTAGATTTAAGAAGTTGTTGTTCACGTATCACCAATTTGTCCACCCTGTATTACCGTTAGAGTCAGGCGATAATATTTTAAGATTAAATTTCACATATAAGATCGCAAATCACAGAATCACTTTGCATAGAACAATCTTCAATGATTAAGCTCAATTTACTTAAGATGGTGTGGTTGTTTAATACTAACAATTCACATATATGGGATTTCCTGAAATATTATTATTATTGAAAATTCCATAAATATCTATTAATCCATTAATTACAAGAAAATCTCAAATCGAATAGTTTAGATGTGATTCCAACTGACAGAATAATCATAATTATTATCCGTAGGTAACGTGCACAGAAAGTTCATGGGATCATAGACTTTATATCTGTCTCCGTTCGTTATTCGCATGCGACATTGTCAAACTGTGTCCCAGGCATTGGTCTATCATTCAATAGAGGAGTATGGATTATCTATATCCTATGAGTAAAAATGTATAAGCATTCTGTTCCCAAGAACAAGAGCTCCAAAAATTGACTTCAAAACGTAGGTCTATGACTCACCCCATATATTGGATTTACATACATCAGAAAATTGTAATTAGAGCATTCTATGAAATCATAAAATTACGATTAATTATTGAAATTTTGAAAAATCATATCTCTGAAAGTATTAGTTTGTTAGAGTTGAAAATAATATAAATAGATTCTTATTATAAAACTGCATCTTAAAAAAAAATTAATTTAAAATTTGTAATGTGAAAGGATTTTTTTTTCATTTCTGTGAAACCACTAGGCCAATTTTTCCCAATAATGAACCTAGCTTATTCTGTTCAAGAGTTATCGTGTTAACGGATGGATGGCCGGTCAGAATCGATTTTGACCACGGATTCTTGAGCAGTGAGTCGAACCAAAACGTTTGGGCTCATTTTCAGCCAAAAATTAGAAAATTACAGACATTTGTCTAACAATATACACGGTGAAATATTTATTGATTTTAATCATCAACAAATATTCCGCGTGGCCGGACTAATCACCTCATCGCTCAGGGTTCCCCAAAGAGGAACGTATCATTCAGGGGCAGACACAGACCCAGGGTTTCATGGTTATTACCAATCATGAGTGTGACTTAGCCAATCATTGAATAAATACTGTCGGCGTTCTAGGAAACTTATATCCATTGCTTGAGAACT
The DNA here is from genome assembly GCA_937662695.2 of Halyzia sedecimguttata. NCBI lineage: Eukaryota > Metazoa > Arthropoda > Insecta > Coleoptera > Coccinellidae > Halyzia > Halyzia sedecimguttata. The sequence goes on from OW569414.2 coordinate 77,327,390, forward strand.
GGTAGGGAAAGAACCCCACCAGTGCCACCTTGAGCGATGTTCAGCGAGGTCCATTATTTTGCCATAAGAGGGTGAAGGAATGGCAAAGGCATCTATCGTGTAGCAACCTTTAAGGACTGAAAACGCCTGGTTCAATTTGGTTAGATCAAGCAAAAACCAGTGAACATGTAATAAGGTGAACTGTGGCTTATTGCCAATAATACCTAAAAGACAGCCCGGCCACGCGGAATATTTGTTGATGGTTAAAATCAATAAATATTTCACCGTGTGTCTTGTTAGGTATTATTAGCAATTAGCCACATTTCACCTCGTTACATGTACAGACATTTGGGCAAAGTGATAAGCACTCTGCTCCAAGAAACAAGAGTAGAGCAAGTTCTAGCGATGTTTTGAGAGAGTGAAGCATCCTGTCGACGTTGTACTCAAGATTCTGACAGTATTCTCCAGATCTAGATATCTCTTGATCCTACCCTGCCCGGTCCGATCCGGGGAAAAGCGGGCAGGGTATAATTACCCGCGGACAGTAGTTCGATAGCGTAGCATAATCACAGGCCTGGGCCCCGCTGGCTGTGCCCGCTCTTTGCTACCGTTCTCGAGATGCTGGAAAGACTTCGTTCGGATTACGATGGGCCGATTGATAGCCTCCAGGCTTAGGGCACTTTCTGCGTCGTCCGAACTCATCGGGAACATTTTGGATCGTAAAGGTTGATACCGACAGGGGTGGTATTCGATATATTCGTAGGACGACAAATAAGTTTCCGCCGATTTTTATCAAAAGTTAGAAACATTACATTTTTTGTCCATCACAAGCAAATTCTACATTGACTAGCACATATGGGCTCAAAATGCAAAATAAATTACGGCATTCGATAGCGACATCGTTCAGAAGGTTATCTGTAAAAACTTCATGACAATTGGATCTCGCCTTCCCAACTTTTATTTATTTTCGTTATGAAATTGATAAGAAAGATTTTCGTGTGTTGATAAAGCATTATAATATTATGATCGGAAAAAAATGCGAAAAAAGCGAAGAGTGGCTTGGTAAGCATTATTCGGACTCTGCTCCAGGAATATCAACCTTCTGCGAATAGGTCTCTTGCATGTAACACGAAATATCATATGGTTATGTTCTTCTCAAACTATTAGATGTGACTCACCGATGAAGAATTCAAGGTCAAATTTGATTCTGTCCTCCCGGCTTTGGTCACGATAACTTTCGAACGGACATAGATGGGAACTTGAAATTTTCAGGGTTAGTGGCGAGTCCAAATGTGACGGACAAGTTCGTCAATGATCATAATCGGCGCAAAGGTTTCCGAGTAATAATATTTGTTCATTGAATGGTTTCTTTCTGGGTTTTCTCTCCCAAACTCTGAAAAATATCTATAAAATAAAAAATTAATTATTTGTGATTTGCTTCTGCGTAAGAAACACAAGATATTTATCAGAAGCAATAAATCGAACAATGATGCCTAACAAATAACAACGAAACAACATCAACGAAGAAACAACTATATCGTAACGTTTCGGAGTCTATATCAGACTCCTTCGTCAGACGCTTAAGGAAAAAATCTTCAGAATTATTTTGTTGATTGTTATTCGACAATTCTGGACTCTCAAAATAACAATCAACAAAATCATTCTGAAGATTTTTTCGTTAAGCGTCTGACGAAGGAGTCTGATGATATAGACTCCGAAACGTTACGATATAGTTCTTTCTTCGTTGATGTTGTTTCGTTGTTATTTGTTAGGCAACATTGTTCGATTGATTGCTTCTGACAAATATATTGTGTTTCTTACGCAGAAGCAAATCACAAATAATTAATTTTCCATTTTATAGATATTTCTCAGAGTTTGGGAGAGAAAACCCAGAAAGAAACCATTCAATGATGAATATACCTCCCACAGTATCCATTAATGATTAATATTTTTTCAACCAATACAGATCGGATTGAATTGAAACTTTTGAACTAGTTGTATAGAATAACGACATAACGGTGAAATTTTATGGGGATAGTATCAATAGAGAATTTTGAGAAATGATTATTATTGATTATATATCTCACGATAATCTGAGAACGTAAACAGATAACAATTTTCAGGGTAGGTTGCGCATGCGAATTCAACATTTTAATTTTTTAATAGGCATAATCGGCCACACGGTTTCGGAGTTATATCTATCTGAAATTTTGTTTGTTATTTCCTCAATAACTCAGAAAATAGGAATCCGATCCAATTCAAACATTGTAATTAGTTGTAGAAGACCTACGCGCAAATTTTTGCGAAAGTTCGTGAGGAACTAGAAAATTTTGAAAAAATCATTGTGAATCAGTGGAAAAAATTCCATATCTCACAAACTTTGCTTCCAAAATTACTGAAATTTTGCGAGATCCTTCAAAACTTAACTTTATAGCCAATTTTTAAATTTGATCGCAATCGGATCTATACTGTTGGAGATATGAACAGCCTTGTGTGAGTTCAGTAGCTGGGTAGGTGATCGTTGCCACGATAACTTTTGAACGGAAAAAGATAGCGGTTTATAATTTTCAGGGTAGATTGCGAATCCGAATGGGATAGTTAAGTTCGTTGTTGGTTGAAATCGGCCAGACGGCTCCGGAGTTATACTCATCTGGAATATTAGTTGTTTGTTGTTTTGCATGTATATGAAAGTCATGATTCAACAACTTGGTGCTAAATTTCAGATAGATCTAGTGATCGGTTCCGGAGATATTTATAAAAAAAATGTTTGGAATAAAAACGGCCATAACTCCGAAACCGCTTGGTGGATTTTGTCCGTTAACGAACTCGTCCGTGATATTTACGCTCTAAACCTACCCTGAAAAAGTCAATCCTCTAACTCCTTTCGTTCGAGAGTTATCGTGCCTAACTCCTAACAAAATTGATTGCGATCACGGATTCTTGATCGGATTCTTGTCCAATAACGAACTTAACCGAGATATTTATCTCCCAAACCTACTGTGAAAATTTCAACTGTCTAGCTCATTCCGTTCGAGTGTTATCGTGTTAACGGCTGACCGGCCAGATCTAATCGTTTAAGACCATTTTCAGCCAAAAATTCGAAAATTACAAACATATGGGCAAATTGATAAGCACTCTGTTCCGATGAACAAGAGCAAAAAATGATTATGAATGCTGAAATAATAATTCTCCTTTCAGAAACCCTATATTTACGTATCAATCAAGTCGAAGATTACCTGAAAATGTACAAATTCTAACCTATTATTCACCGCGTTGCATTCCGGCAATAAGAAAAATCCAAAATGAGATCTCCGATATGTTCTTTATAGGATCCCCGACATTCATAAAGAACCTGCACGATATATACGATCTTGCATTAGTGTGTAATCTATCGGATATAAATTTCTCATTGACTGGGGGCCCAAATGAAGCGGAATCTACAAGTCTGCCACTGCACCGAGTATTATCAGAGCGGCCTCTTTGATGTCACGACTAGCCCCACCCCTTTGTTTCTCTTTTAATTAAATTTCCCATCATTAAAAACGAAGTATTTGTTCGTATTCCCTGGAATTTATGGGTTATGATATATGCGCAACAATTTATTAGTCCATTTAATTGAGATTGTTTCTATGATCTAAATTCCGCTTATTCATTCGATCGGAAAACGGTAGTGGTGTGGAGATAAGGGTTATTTCTCTTGAACATATTATCACTTTATTCCGCTAGCAAGAAGTTACATCAATTATGAAATACGCTCTTATAATCGACGGATGTCGCAGCAAATTCGCTATTCCACATTATCCTTCAACCACACCTTCTGACCTATCTACAGTGTCAGCACTTCTGTAAAGCGGATTTTGTTCCTTGAATACACTTCAATAATGTAATCCAAATTCATTTATTGAGCTTGGGGAGAGGGGTATAAGAATTGAGCAAAATTATTGCGGTAAACTTTTTTGGAATATTATTGTTTTAAACACATTGATTGGTTCTGAAGACAAATTTTTAGCGCTCTTGTTCCTTGGAACAGAGTGCTTATCAATTTGCCAAAATGTCTCTAATTTTCGAATTTTTTGATGAAAATGGTCTTTAACGATTGGTTCGACTCACTCATCAAGAATCGGTGGTCGAAATCGATTCTTTCCGGCCGTCCCTTAACACGATAACTCTCGAACGAAAGGAGTATGAAGATTGAAATTTGCAGGGTAGGTTTGGAGCGTAAATATCTCAGACGAGTTCATTAACGGGTTAAATCCATCAAGCGGTTTCGGAGTTATGACCGTTTTTATGGATATATCAGAAACCGATTACTTGATCTATCTGAAATTCAGCACCAAATTGTAGAATAATGACCTTCATATGCATGCGAAGTTTTGTATTGATCAGGTTACCTTGAAGTGTCAAAAAAAATTAAAAAATTTTCAAATTTTGTTTCTAGAATAACTCTCGAACACAATGAGCTAGGCAGTTGAAATTTTCCGAGTAGGTTTGGGAGATAAATATCTTGGTTACTTTCTATATTGGGCGGAATAAGGCTGATGGTTTCGGAGTAACGAAAAAAAAAAAAATTTACATTACAAATTTCAAATAACATTTTTTTTAGACGCAATTTCACCATAAACATCTATTGATATAATTTTCAACTCTAACAAGCTAATAGATACTTTCGGAGATATGATTTTTTGAAATTTCAATAATGAATGATACTTCTATTTTTTCACAGAATGCTGTGTTCTTACATGTCATCCTATTTTCCTATTAAAGATAATTGTCAAAATTGTTTCCGTTTCATTATTCTTGATTTAAAATCCACCTCCTGTTCTAGAAAACAAAGTATGATTGAATGCAAAATGACCAATGAAATAACCTCAGCTATCGTAGAATTATGAGGATGATTTGATATTATACTTTTAAGGTGATAATATGACGACCGTGGATAATCCATAATGATATGATGATGGAAATATATTCTTTGGTAAGATACATAATGAATTGGGTTCAGAATATCTCCAGTAAAAACATAACTGCAATATTTTCCAAGCTTTAATTGATATATAATATAATTTTCAGAATAGATTTGAGGAATGAATATCTTGGATAAGTTCGTTACAGGGGAGAATCGGTCTGTTTGAATTTAATTTCTTTCATGATGAAGTTCTATCGTAAGAATCCATTTATATCATTCCCAGAGACCAATAATTTCGGAGATATGATTTGTAAAAGTTTGAACAAGAGCGCCAAAGCTCCTGTCCACAGGGCTTGAACCAATGTTTATGTTAACTTTTTAACTTGAAATAAAAATTAAAATTGGTTCAAGCCCTGTGGACAGGAGCTTTTTGGCGCTCTTGTTCAAACAGACAAATTATATCTCCGAAAGTATTGGTTTCTCGGAGTTGGCAATTATAACAATGAATTCTTATGATAGAACTGCATCATGAAAAGGGAATTATATTTAAAAAAAGTGTTGTTCAAAAAAAAATTATATTAATGGATTTTCATGGTGAAACTGCATCATTAAAAAAGAATTTGAAATTTGTAAGTTAAAACAAATTTTTTTTTTCGTTACTCTGAAACCCTCCGGCCTATTCTGCCCAATAACGAAATTAACCGAGATATTTTTCTCTCAAACCTACTTTGGAAATGTCAACTGCCTAGCTTATTCTGTTCGAGAGTTATCGTAGAAACTAAATTCGAGAATTTAAAATAAAAATTCTTTACACTTCACTGCAACCCGATCAAAAGTCATTATTCTACAATTTGATACTAAATTTCAGATAGATCGAGTCATCAGCTTTGGAAATATTCATAAAAAATCCTTTTACTTAAAATGACCAGAACTCCGAAACCACTTGGTGGCTTTCACCCATTAACGAACTTGTCTGAGATATTTACGACCCAAACCTACCCTGCAAATTTCAATCCTCTAACTCCTTTTGCTCGAGACTTATCGTGTTAATGGACAGACGGCCGGGCAGAATCGATTTCGACCTCGGATTCTTGATCAGTGAGTCGAACCAAATCGTTTGAGACCATTTTCAGCCAAAAATTCGAAAATTACAGACATTTGGGCAAATTGATAAGCACACTGTTCCGAGGAACAAGAGCGTCAATAACTTCGTTCGAAATTATAATCATTGGACTCCCTCATCAGAATCCATATTTTACTCCAATATATGATGGGTTCTCCATTGAATTTACATAAAGATACTATTTTTGGTGCTCTTGTTCCTCGGAACAGATCAAGAATCCGTGGTCAAAATCGATTCTGTCCGGCCATCCCGCCGTTAACACGATAACTCTCGAACGGAATGATCTTGACAGTTGAAAATTCCAGAGTAGGTTCGGGAGATAAATATCTCGGTTAAGTTCGTTATTGGACAGAATCGGCTGATGGCTTCGGAGTAACGAAACAAAATTTTCTTTTTTCAAATTAAATTTTTTAAGTTGCAGTTTCATCATAAGAAGCCATTAATATCATTTTCTACTCTAACAAGCTAATACTTTCGGAGATATAATTTTTCAAAATTTCAATAATAAATCGTAAGTTGTTTAATTTTCGTGGAAGTGTTGAAAGCCAGTTTTTGAAATATTCTGGAGTTTGTTGTTTGTTTTCGGAAGGAACGCGAAAGCTTGGAAATATTTTTTCGTTTGATTACTTTCGTTGGGGTTATGTTACTAAAGAGATTTTTATGTATATTTGTTGGTAATTTTCTGAACTAGTTGATGTCTATACCCATTTCTTTCGATAATTTGGAGAATCATTTTCCTTTCTTTCTTGATGTTTAAACATTGCTTAGCGAAATTTTAAATAACCGGTTGACGAGTAAATGTAAGCTGGCTGTTTTATGTGACAGGGAGCTACCAAATCAGAAGAAATGTAAATATCAGAGTCAGTAGGTTTTTTAAAAATATCAAACTTGATTTAAAATTCAACTGAGATATCTAGTGTTCGAAATTAAATTTTATATTGGCACCAGAAGATCATGAGTATAAATGGATATACTGAATAATATCTGATTAATGTTGGGTTTCACATGACTGATGTAGATCAGTTAAATAAAAATTAATTTGTTGATCCTTACCAGTATGAAGGAAGAGATGATTCTTTAAGTTTGTGTGTTTCGAGAATCCCCTTGAACAGATGTGACATTTGAATGGCCATGATCCAGAATGCACGTACATGTGTGATCTGAGATCTCCGGGTGTAGGGAATGATTTGCTGCATAGGTTACACTTGTGTGGTTTGTCCTGTAAAAAAAAAAAAATAGTGAGATCATAAGCGAATATTGAAAGGATTTATATTTTCAAATAAAAGGTCCGTGAATCTGTTAGTTCTACTAATAGGTGACAGATGAGTTTCATATCTTCCCACGTAGATGGCGTTTGCGATTTTCACATCTCTCATAACGGTCCTCCGCAAGAGAAGATAAGGAGATCAGTTGAGTTGAACGTCTTAGCTCTAGTTACAGGTTTTGACGATAGACCAATAAGTCCGAAACGCGTGTTCAGCCTTGCTCTGATATTTCGACGATACCTTCTGTAGGTATTTCAAGTTGTGAAAACTATGCACCTAGTGTATGTTTGAACAACTCAATCCACGAGGTTCAATCAATTCAGATTACTCATTTATTCTTGATAATTGGTTTTTGTTATCTACCATTCTGTAGAATATGGTAGCGTTCGTCATTGGACATAATTGGCTGAACGGTTTCAAAGTGTTAACTATCTGGAATATTGCTTACTCAAAAAATACGTATTAGATCGAATTGAAACTTGGTAATTAGTTGAAGAATGTCGCCAACTATCATTTGATTCCGCTGAAATTCCGCATAACCCCCAATTTTCTAGACAAAACAATCTTGCCAATAATGAGAAAACCATGTTATCAAATGGTTTATATGTTTATTTCATGTTAATATTTTTCAATATTCATTGTAGTGGAGAATACTAGCGAACACTTTAGAATGATTGTGTAAATTATGAGGTTACTCGCTTAATCGGCTGTTGGGGTCTCCAACACTGTTGAGTGGTAAAGATCATTTTCTGAGATATTTTGTTGATTTTTCTACGAGTGCGTTAGGATTACATTATTCACAGAGATTTGAAATAGTTCATTTCATTACTAGTCCTGAAAGTGAGCTTTTTCCGTGTGCGATCGAGCAAGCACGGAAAAAGCCTTTCTGGACGTGCAATGAACAATAATTTTCATTATATCTCACAAAAATGACAATACTTTTATATTGAAAATAAATTTTCTCTATTTCAGTATCGTAATGAGTCCATTCCAGCACTGAAAACAGTGCTGGAATGAACTCATTCCCGCATTGATTCTAGTTATATTTTTCGTTTTGTGGTAGTCAGCACTTACATTCGATCCTATCAAATTTCAACACACGTAAATTGACAATGCAATATATTCTGGGATATAGTGAAATAATTGTTGAGGAAAAGCTTTATTTTCATAAAAAATATGGTACTAGAGTTTTCCTTCTTGCTAATTTTGAATCATTCATGCTATTAGGAAACTGTTTCAAATCGGATCTCCATGCCCTACGTACGATTAAAATTCAAATTCCGTAATCTGTCAACTTTCGTAACCGCAACACCAACTACCAAGATACAAAACAAAAGTCACTAGGATGTATAATCCGAATTTTTCATTAAATTTCAACAGTATTTTACAAAACTTCCCTGAAATAGAGAAAATATCGTCTAATACTCGTTGCAGAAGGCAATTCCAACACTCATGCGTTCGAAAACTCGCTCCTTCGTCGCTCGTTTTCGAATTTCGAACTCGTGTTTTAATAGGAGCCCATTCTGCAACTTGTTTTAGAATATACTATTTTGAATTGAATTGCTGCAACTATTTCACTCCTATCAAAATCTGACCAACCACAGGCCAAAGACAGCTCGCGCGTTATCGCTAAAAAGTCAGCTGTCTGTGAATTATGATTGGTCTCACAACTTTGTTATTTTCAACGACTCAACCATGGATACGGACTGTTTGACAAATGATGAATACAAATTACAACTGAGTTGCTTGGAGAAAACATCACTCGTCCTTCGGACTCCTGGTGTTTTCAAGCAACTCAGTTGAGTTAAGAAATAAGTCGACAGACTTATCACGAATTTTCAGTCACTAGTGATATTACTACTGAATATTTTGTTGATTTTCCTACGGGTGCGTTAAAATTAAATTATTCATATAGATTTTAAATACTATTATTTGATTGTGAGTTTTTCCCGTTCGGGAAATCACAACACGGATGGGAAAAGCCTTCCTGGAAGTACAATGAACAATATCTTTCATTATATCTCACAAAATTGACATACTTTCATATTGAAAATTCATTTTTAGAATTGCATTGAAAACGAAACCATCTTGAAATTAATTAAATTTTACGTAATAAGAGTTGTAAGTAGCCCATTACGTAATGCGTAATGGGCTTACAACTCGTGCATCGTTCTATAGTTTTTCTACGCCCACCTATTTTCTTTTATTAAATAAAGGATTTCATAATTCGTTTGAGAATATGTTTGGATACTTGTAGTAAAAATTGGCAACATGAATGACATGATGTTTATTTCCATAGTATACTAAGAAATCGCGACTTAATTGTTGAGAACTGTATAACGTGTTGCCGGCATTTGGGGCAATAACTCTTTTAATTCAAAATGTATCTCGCTAATGCTAAAAGTTACCATGCTTTTCATTCGACTAAATTTATGTAAATAGACCAAATAAAGTCGAACTTAGATAAAAATTCGATTGCAATTTAATTAAAGCAAGAAATGTTAGTTTTCTTATCAAAACGAATGTATATAGGTTATGAGATCTCATTACGTGCATGTTATTGTAAAACATCACTTACAAGGAATGTTGACAGTGCGATTTTTGTTCGTAGGTATTCTTCTATTGAACGTTGTTTTGGTTTCTCTTGGATGGAACACAGAGCAAGAGTATTGATTCTTAGAACTTATAAAAATTCAATGTTTCTAGCAGCTAATGTCAAAACCTAATCACAATTAATTAATTACTGAATTTTTGTTCATTATTTGCAATAACGTTGATATGAATGTTGATAGAACATCGTATTAATTGTCATGTTGCAATATGCTCATATATTTCTCGTATTCATGCTAAATTAAGTCATTTTTTAAGCAATTGAAATTCGATATCGAGACAGAAAGCTAAACGGGACAGAGGATATTTCGGAAACGAATCATAGGCATGAAAGTTATTCAATCTTGTGAATGAAACTATCATCTAAACTCAAACTATCATCTGCACTCACGGTTAATACGAGAACTGGCTTGGATGCGATAAGACACAAGCACTAAAGAATTGCTTTCATCCATCTCTGGAACCTTAGCGCTCGAACGAAATTAATGAGCCTGATAAAATCATATCTCATTTTTAGTTTTGACGTTAATACAAATAGAAATTCGTTCGGCCTTCCTTTTTTTTATTACAATTCTTTTCTTGAATGGCGGCAGGGTAGCGAAGAGTCAAACACCTGCTGGATGCGTCGAGGAGAGGAGCGGTCGGATGTAATAAGCCTCACCAAAGAGCACCAGTGGCGTAGCGAGGCGAAATCTTCGATATATTTGGATAATTGCCATTTACATCTGTTAAACCATGATACAAGGAACATACTGTATCATGTGTTAAACTGCAGACGTTTAGCAAAAATTTAAAGATTTTAAATTCTGGGTTGAATACTCATTATATACCAGGTGTCCCAAGATCAATATTTCTGGAGAGCTGGACCTAATTGAAATCTGAAAATTGTGATTATGGTATTGTTCGATATTCTTTACTAAGCTAATATAAGTTTGCACAGTTTTTTCTACTCTGATATAATTAAATTCATGAAGATTCAAAATTCACTTCGTTACGAGATGAATAGGATGTTAAAGACAAGAGAGAAAAATTATTGTCACTATCAAGAAAAAATCAGTCCTCAGCAGCCTGGATGGTGCCATACAATATTATTTGGCTAATTGAATAAATATATATATACAGGCTGTTCCACTAGTGCCGCAGCGGACGATATAAGCGTAATGGTCAAAGTTTGGGAAATTTCTTTGATGCAAACTTGAATTACTCCAAGAATAGCATAAACTTAAAATATTTTCGAATATATCTGGTGTACCACAAAAGAGGAATAGAGGCTGACTTTGATTTCAAATGGCACACACTATATTCAGTAGTGTTTTTCAATTCTCTGGAACTTTCTGCATGCTCTTGTAACTTTTCACATATTTTTGTTCAACAGTTTTCGAAATATTTGTCCTTTTGACAAAAAAAATGATACTTGTAGGGGCTATATTTTCTAATTATATTTCACGAAACCTTGCACATATCAATAACAGCTTTATATGTCCAGAAAAAGACTATCAACATGACGAATTTCAAATCGATTTATGTTCTTTTTTTCAAAAGCAATGCATATAATTTGTTTTCATCATTGTGATCACAAAAAGAGAAGTAGAGTGAATTTAGTGACTACAATGTTGAAAAAAATTTAAATGCATTGCATTTGAAAAAATGAAGATAAATCGATTTGAAATTCGTCATGTTGATAGTCTTTTTGTGGACATTTCATATGTTGGAGATGTTTTATTATAGCCGGCAATGATACTTTGAAGTCTTGTCTTTCAATCCATATAAAAATGTTATTGGTATGTGCAAGGGTTCGTGAAATATAATCAGATAACATAGCCCCTACAAGTATAATTTTTTTGTCAAAATGATAAATATTTCGAAAACTGTTGAACAAAAATATGTGAAAAGTACACAAGAGCATGCAGGAAGTTCCAGAGAATTGAAAAACACTACTGAATATAGTGCGTCCCATTTGAAAAATCAATGTCAGCCTCTATTCCTCTTTTGTGGGACACCCGATATATTCTAAATTATTTTTAGGTTGTGCTCTTCTTGGAGTAATTCAATTTTGCTTATCTTTGACCGTTAAGCTTATATCGTCCGCTGCGGCACTAGTTGGACAGCCTGTATATATTCTTTTGAACTCGAGCATAAATGAACATTACAGTTTACGCAGATATCGAAGAAATCATGAAATTCATAGTACAGGGTGATTTCGCGAACTGTCCAAATTTATGTGATACGGTCCTGCAAATCAAATAATATTTGATTGCAGTTTTCTGGAACCTCATGAAAGCTATCTTCGTTCCAAATTTCGGATAAATCGGTGATTCCGTTCAGGAGATACAGTAGTTTTAATTGCCATTCAAATTTAAAAAACACCCTGTAAGTCAGAATCTAGAACTCCTAGATACTACATATGGGGTTTTTTAGGGATTCTCTAGGTGTTCTCCTTCTCCCATTAAAATGTTTTCCATCTTATTTGGGACACCCTGTACATATCACATCAAAACCCGAACCTTCTGTAACGAATTTAATTGAAAAAATTATAAGTGTATCTTTTTCGGAACGATACACCATATTAAATTTCATGCTGGCTTTTATTCATACAACGATTGAAAATTATCCAATTATTTCAGAAATAACGATGGTTGCGACTGTGAACAAATTAGGTGTGAAATTTGACCGGTGTTGAGATCGCAGTAGGAGCAAGAGAAGGTCTAGAAATTAGGTGTGCTCAATTAACATCGAGAAAATTATTTCAGAATTGCAGTTCAATAATAAGTACCGATCAAGATAGGTACGATGAAAAATCCATATAACAGATTTCTTGGACAAAATGAATCGCTTCCATTGTGCATATTTATACCACTAGAGCTTCTTGGTCTCTTATCTTGAACCTTCATTTGTAGTAGTAGAAGTAATGAACTATTATATATATTTGATTTATTTCACTCATATAATATTTCATAAAAAAAAATAAAATGAATGATATACTATACTTCATAGATTCGGTATATAAATTACTCTTTGGCATACAAAACAAGAACATTTATCTCTGGGTAAGATTTTCATTAATTTATTTTTGAAGTTCTTGTTCCTCGGAACAGAGTGCTTATAAATTTGCCCAAATGTGTGTAATTTTCGAATTTTTGGATGAAAATGGTCTTGAATGATTTTTTTCGACTCACTAATCAAGAATCTCGAATGGAATGAGCTAGATAGTTGAAATTTTCAGAGTAGCTTTGGGAGATAAATATCTCGGTTGGTTATTGGGCAAAATCGAATTAATGATTTCGGAGTAACGAAAAAAACATTTTTTTCACATTACTAATTTCAAATTCAATTTTGTTTGAGATACAATTTCATCATAAGCATCCATTGATATCATTTTGAACTCTATCAAGCTAATACTTTCGGAGATATGAGATATGAGATATTATTCGAAATTTCAATAATAAATCTTAAATGATTTCACAAATGTTGTATTCGAAAATTAATGTCCGTACTTGTATCTATAAATTTCGTAATCTGTGTTCATACATGCCATCTTATCTACCACTAAGAGACATGTCATATTTATTTCTGGTTCTAAACAAAATTCGTTACTCATGATATAAAATGCCTCTTGTTCTAGAAAACAAAGAATGATTAAATGCGAAATGAGCAATGAAATAACATCAACAGTCGTAGAATTATGAGGATTATAGGATATTATAATTTTTGGGTCATAATATAATGCCCTTGGATAATCCATATGATGATGGAAATATATACTTTGGTAAGTTAATCAAATTGGGTTCAGAATATCTCCAGTAAAAACAAAACTGGAGTATTGGCCAAGTTTCAATTGATATAATATAATTTTCAGAGTAGATTTGAGGAATGAGTATCTCGGATAAGATCGTTATTGAGTAGAATCGGTCTGGTGGTTTCGGATTAATAATTTTTGGCACTTTTCTTAAATTACACTTTTTAGAATTTAATAAATTTTATGATGCAGTCTATCATGAGAATCCCCTGATATCATTCTCAACTCTGAGAAAACAATACTTTCGGAAATATGTAATGCTTTAAACTTGGTAAATACGCATTAAGATATTGAATGAACAATTTATTGTGCTTTTCAGACTACTATAATTGTGTTAGTCTGGAGAAGTCTTTGAAAAATTCATTGACTTGGCATAATTAGATTCTTCTGCACTCCTGCCTTTATACCGTAGTTACTGCACGTTGGGGTTCACGTTGGTAATGAAGAGATCTTTATCTTCTCGTTTTGGCCAGTCATTTGCCTCCTACATCTCCTGACGAACGGGTTGACAGTTATTCAGGCCACCGTATTCATTAACATTGACATATCGAATAGCTCTGAACCAGTACAACTACTTTATCTGATGTTTTCTATTCGGTTGGGCCGAAATCTATACATCTCACGAAGTTATATAGGCTCCATAATACATATACACGTCAGTCAGTGGAGCTACGGCGTTTAGGGACTACAGGGAACGTACCAGATCTTATCTTGATGGAGTACTGCATTAAAGTCATATAGCAATTAAATGGATCGATATTGGAAACGGAGTTGGGATGAATATACGACCATATGGAGCGGTTTTCTTGAAAATCAGCCAGCTACAGGATGTTGAAAACAACCAGAACAGAATTGTAAAAGATTCAACAACTAAGCATTCATTCATAGTTGGATAAATATGAGTAATTAAATTGAATTACTTACACCAGAAAACGGCACGCAGTGTTGCATATCTTGACTCTCATTCCAATTTTTGGCGTTCCTGTTCCTCGGTACAGAGTGCTTATCAATTTGCTTAAATGTCTATAATTCTCGAATTTTTGGATTAAAATGGTCTTAAACGATTTGGTTCAACTCACTGAACAAGAATCCGTGGTTAAAATAGATTCTGTCTGGCCGGTCCGACCGTTTACGCGATAACTCTCGAAAAGAATGAGCTAGGCAGTTGAAATTTTTAGAGTAGGTTTGGGAGATAAATATCTCGGTCCAGTTTGCTTTAGGGCAAAATCGGCTCAATGGTTTTGGAGCAACAACAAAAAATGTTGATGATGATTTTACGGAATGCTGTAATCGAACCTTGGGACCAATAAATGGGATATGTCATAGTTATATCTGGTTCTTCTCAAAATTTGATCTCATGATAAAAAACAGAGATAGGAGTTATACATAGATAGATAGATATTATATAGATGAAGTATGATTGAATGCAAAATGACCAGTGAAATAACCTCAGCTATCGTAGAATTACGAGGATTATAGAGTATTATAATTTTTGGGTGATTATATAATGCCCTTGGATAATCCATATGATGATGGAAATATATATATATACTAGCTGGCCCGGCAGACTTCGTACTGCCCCCTCAACGTCTGCCCAACGCCAACGCCAACTCCAACTCCGACTCCGACTCCGACTCCGACTCCGACTCCGACTCCGACTCCGACTCCGACTCCGACTCCGACTTCGACTCCGACTCCGACTCCGACTCCGACTCCGACTCCGACTCCAACTCCAACTCCGACGCCAACTCTTACCCCAACGCCAACTCTAACCCCAAGGTCAATGCTACAACGCGAACTCCAACTCCAACGTCAATGCAAACCCCAACGCCAACGACAACTCCAACCCTAACGCCTACTCCAACTCTTATTAATTACTAAAATGACTATTAAAAAAAAAGGGTTGGTGATAGAAGGGTGAAAATTTAGGGTTGTATATATTTTGTAATGCCGTATTATAAAAAAATTAAAACAAAAAATTTCGTCCAAAAATTAAAAAAAATTTTTTAAGGGTGAACAACCCTTATCACTTAGGGGTATGAAAAATGTTGGCCGATTCTCAGACCTAATCAATATGCTCACAAAATTTCATCAAAATCGGTCAAGCCGTTTCGGAGGAGTATGGCAACGAAAACTGTGACACGAGAATTTTATATATTAGATTTGGTAAGTTAATAGAACTGGATTCAGAATTTCTCCAGTAAAAACAAAACTAGAATATTGGCTAATAAGTTTCAGTTGATATAATATAATTTTCAGTGTAGACTTAAGGAATGAATATTTCGGATAAGTTCGTTATTGGGTAGAAACGGTCTGGTGGTTTCGGATTAATAATTTATTGCACAGTTGTTTTTTTTCAAATGATTTTTAAATTTGTAGGGTAGGTTTGGAGCGTAAATATCTCGGACGAGTTCGTTAACGGGCGAAATCCACTGAGCGGTTTCGGAGTTATGGCCGTTTTTAGTAAAAACATGTTTTATGAATATTTCCGAAACCGATCACTCGATCTATCTGAAATTTAGCATCAAACTGTAGAATAATGACCTCTATACGCATGCAAAGTTTTGTATTGATCATATTGCCGTAAAGTGTAAAAAAAAAATTTTTTTATTTAAAATTTTTTTTCTACAATAACTCTCGAACAGAATGAGCTAGGCAGTTGAAATTTTCAGAGTAGGTTTGGGAGATAAATATCTCGGTTACATTCGTTATTGTCGGGCATAGGCGGCCAAACGATTTCGGAGTAATAACCATCTTAAATGTTGTTGTTATTTCCTCAATAACTCGAAATATACTAATCTTATCCAATTTAATCTTGTTAATTACTTGTGGAATGCCAACGCACTAATTTTCGCGAAACATCGTAGAAAAAAAATTAAAAAATTTTTTTTTTTTTAAATTTTTATTGCAGAAACTATACGTCAGAATCCGCCGAAATTCCGCACATACCATTTTACAATCGAGTAATTGTATATTCACATTAAAACTTAATGCTAACCGAATCTTGGATTGGCTTAGCGATTACGAACTGCATCATATAAATAAATGCAAGCAATTGTGCAAATGATAAAATAATAAAAAAAAATTATTAATCATAAAATGGTCGTAAATTCTTCAATACTTTTCATCATCTATACTCATAACCAGAAAATATTTTAATACAATTTTCTTTCAGTAAATTACATAGAACATAAATATTTATGCATAAATCTTTGTCAGTCATAAACATCATAAATTAATAAACGAGTACGTTATATATAATTGAAAGTCAGTAACAGGTGTTACGTGTTGCACAAGTGTTCTCTACCTGTTAAGCTGAGAAAAGTTCGAATTCGTTGACATTGGAAACAAATAAATAATTTCCGGTATATTAAAATCGATTAATCAGTCACAATGGAATGAGTGACTATTCAAATTGAATTGTACCAACCATATTTCTCAATATTATCGAACGCAAGTGTATTTTTTCGTAGCAACTGGTTAGATTTTTCTAATTTCAGCGACCACAGACAAGGAGTTATTCTCTTCGTAATGAATGGTGTCTTATTATTATACGCAGTTTTCAAGGACGGACGTGGTTGAAACTCTACAAAAATGTGTAGTCAATTAGTGAAAGATAAGAGATAATTTAATTGTGAAACATAAATTATATCCATTCAGGATAATTGCTCGACTGATCCTGATATAGATGGCGATGTTTTCCTTTATACAAAAAGGAATTCTGAGTTTTGAACATTGTGAAATAAATCAGCTTATTTAAAAAACTCCGTCTACGATAGGAATTATATTATCGATGATTAATGCTGAGAGTAGATCTAATATTGAACTGCAATAAAATTCAAATCACCATAATTGATCCGGTAAATCAATTCTGCCTCTGATTGACTTCAACAATTGTTGCACGCATGTTCTATAGGGAACAATGTGTCTGTAAGTTTGGAACATTTTGCTGAAAATGGTCTCAAAAGATTAGGTTCGACGCATCGATAAATAATTCGATTATGTCCGGCCAGCCGTTGTCACGATGACTTTCGAAAGGAAAGAGATAGCAACTTGCAATTCTCAGGATATGCGCATCTGAAAGCTACATTGATGTTCGTTAATAGACAAAATAGCCCAAACGGTCTTGGAGTTATACCCATCCGAAATGTTGTTGTTATTTCCTCAATAGCGCAAAATATAGAGATTCGATTCAATTTTGACTTGGTAGTTGGCTATAGAATGCCGACGAAAACATTTTTGCGAAATTTCAGGATCATAACACTATACAATTAAAAAGAAATCATTATTTAATGAATTCATTTATAAAGGGTGTTCCATAAAGACATGCTAATATTTGAGGGGGCAATTTTTGACTTATTTTAAGAAAAAAAACTTTCTATGAACATATGTCCTAAAAGTCTCAACTTTGAGCTACGGGGTGATAAAATTTAGAAAAAAAATCAGTTTCTTGAGAATAACTGAGATAATATTGTAGACATCTTTATAAAATTTGGTACATGTCTTCTATGCATTTTGTGATGTAAAAAATTTTAATGTTCTCCACCAGTGGCGTCCACACGGGTTTTGCATACTATTTTTTGGAGAAAAAAATACTACGCCACTGATTCATTTTGAAATAAAATGTATTTTTGGGATCCTCATTCATTTTTGAGCAAATTTAGTCTCATGGGTTTTCTTTGTCGGATGCTCGGTTTCCACTTAAAAAATAAAAATAGTTTTACTAATTCAATTAGAATTCCTCAAAAATCAAAAAATTCAAAATTATTTGAATTTAATTTCCTTTATGATGCAGTTCTTTCATTAGAATACATTGATTTAATTCCCAACTCTGAGAAACCAATACTTTCGGAGATATAATTTGTCTGTTTGAACTAGAGCGCCAGAAAGCTCCTGTCCACAGGGCTTGAACCCATTTTTGTCGCTCTAGTTCCTCGGAACTGAGTGCTTATCAATTTGCCCAAATGTCTGTAATTGTCGAATTTTTCGATGAAAATGGTCTTAAACGATTTGGTTCGACTCACTGATCAAGAATCCGTGGTCGAAATTCATTCTGTCCGGCCGTCCGGCCGGCCGTAGGCACGATAACTCTCGAACGGAATGAGCTAGACAGTTGAAATTTTCAGAGTAGGTTTGGGGGATAAATATCTCGGCTAAGTTCGTTATTGGGCAAAATCGGACAAAAGGTTTCGGAGTAACAAAAACAAAATTTATTTGATGAAAAACAAATTCCAAATTAAATTTTTTTCAATAAGTAGTTTTACCATAAGAATCCATTCATATTATTTTTAACTCTAACAAGCTAATACTTTCGGAGATATGATTTTTCAACATTTCAATGTAAATCGTATTTCTACGTTTTCACACAATGATAGAATTTTTCTATGGGTATTCTATGAATTGTTATAATGTCAAATTAGTTTCGTAAGACATGACGTTGTCTCATTGTCATTCATTCCAGCAATCCTATAAATATGCGAATTCTAATTTAAATCATACGTCAATCCATATGATGATGGGAATGGTAATGGTAAGTTAATAAGAATACATTGATATAATTCTCAACTCTGAGAAACCAATACTTTTGGATATATAATTTGTCTGTTTGAACTAGAGCGCCAGAAAGCTCCTGTCCACAGGGCTTGAACCCATTTTTTATTGTAAAAATTTGTGAATCAAAAAATAATCTAGTCAAATATAACTCGCGAGTTCCATAAATTAGAAAATAATTTGACAGATTTTGTTCAAACTTGTTGCCATTTGGAAATAGCCATTTGAGCCCTGTGGGCTCTCGTGACTATTGCCTGGCAACTAGTTTTCAAAAAATCTGTCAATTATTCTCAATTCATTCTCACTCTCTTGTTATAGTATTACTGAAAACAGACATCGGACTAATATCCGAGTAAAATTTTCGACACGAAAATCAATACTTGCGATTGTAAAATTAATACATCATCAAGGAACTCCTCCAATGGAAATCCCAGATCGGGATGAAGATAACCAGTAAATCTGTATATAAAAACCCACACAACCGTGAATTCTCGATCCATTTTTCCCACACACCACCGTGTGTTGAAGATCCTCCGATAAATGTTCAACATGCCAGAACCTTACCGTGCGGTAAATTAATTCATTTGAATTACATCTCAGTTAATTTGGGCCACTGAGTCAGTAACGCTCAGCTAACATCCGTGAGAATTTCTTCAAGACGTCGTGGTTCGCTGACTTCCAGACCTCATTGTTGGAGCATATATGTCATTAGGATAACCTTGAGGGAGCACCCTTTAACCTTTGAGACTGGATGGTCATGGGCGATATGTTCGAAATTGTTGAGAATTGACAGAGACGTTGCTGAGGGTTGTCGGATGTGTAATTATTGATCATTGTGAATGGGAAAACGGCGAAAATCGATTTTCGTAATTTTCCAAAAATTCTCGAAAGATCCCATTTTACTAACTGATGAAGAATCTGAAGTTATATCCAATTATATTCGTCCGTGAACACGAGAACTAGGACTTCACACGAGAACGAGATTTTTCTCGTCTCGTCTCGGAAAAGCGAAACGAGACGTTTTGAAAAATATTTTAGGCGATACCGAGACCACATACAGCGCAACCCGAAAGTCTCGTTTCAGGTCTCGTTAAATCTTTTTTATGGAGTTTTAATTCGAAAAATTAGAAAAGGTTTACATAGAGATCAATATATGTTACAAAATATCAAGTCACCCAACATCAAATTGGACTACGAAATCTTCATGATTCTTCCTTATGTAATCTATTAAGACCATTTTCAGGTCAAAAAGGTGGAAAACCCTGTGGCAGGAGCTTTGGCATTCTCGTTCAATTTTTGACAAACCATATCCACGAAAGTATTGGTTTCTCAAAGTTGGGAATTATATCAATGGATTCTTATAGTAGAACTGCACCATAAAAGAAACTAAATTCAAATAATAGTTCATTTATCAATATTAAATGAGCAATCTGCAATGATTCTACCTCGTGGAATGGGTTGTTGCAACTTACACTCGGTGCATAGTTTTCACAATACCTAAGGAAAGTACCATCCGAATGTCTAGAGCAAGACTGGAGACAATCATAGCAGATGGTCCATTTATTCCTGATATTTGAATAGGTATAGGCTGACGAACAAATTATTTTAATAGTTTAAAATATATTAATAAAATACAATCCTCTTATCATAATTTAATAGTTCTTACCTTTAACACATTCATTCTGTTTTATGAACCTTAACTCAAGAAAGAATATTTGCTACACAAATGTAGATCTATATTTCAGCATTAATTTGCTAGAAACATTATGAAAATACTGTATTTAGGAACATGTCTCACTACTTAAGGAAGTCGAAGGTAATATTAACCTCGGTGGTCAACGCAAAGTAATTTCTTTTGATGATTCCATTATGTTGTTCTTTCCTATTGCCTTCATAAACTACATCATTAAAATAATCCTATTTTAAATCTTCTGAAACATCATCCCTAACATTTGCACATAAATGATTCAATATGCAACAAGTCAATATTATTTTTGGTATCAAAACAGTCTTATTGCGCGTATGTTCTGGGGAACATACGCGTTATAGTTTTGCCCAAATGTCTGTAACTTTCGAATTTTTTGAAAAAAATGGTCTCAAACCATTAAGTTCGACTCCCCAATGAAGAATTCGAGGTCAAATTTGATTCTGTCCGGCCGGCCGTCCGGCCGTTGCCACGATAACTTGAGAACGAAAAGAGCTAGCGACTTGAAATTTTCAGGGTGGGTTGCGCATCGCAATACGACGGACAAGTTCGTTAATGGGCATAATCGGCCCAGTGGTTTCCGAGTAATAATTTTGTTTTCAACCAATATAAATCCAATCGAATTGAAACTTGGTGTGTAGTTGTAGAATATAAACCTAAGCACGTTTGTGAAATTTTGTGCGAATCGTATGGCTAGAAAATTTTAAAAAAATTATTAAAAAATATTTTTGTTGTCACGATAACTTGAGAACGGAATGAGATAGCGACTTGAAGTTTTCAGGTTAGGATGTGCACCAGAACGCGACATTTCAGTTTGTTTATGAGCATAATCGGCCAAACGGTTCTAGAGTTATAGCCATCTGAAATTTTCTGGAATTTGGTGGTTTTTTGTTCCTCATTAACTCAAAAAATACTGAACCGATTGAATTCAAACATTGTTATTAGTTGTAGAATGCCATCGCGAAATTGTTTGCAAAATTTGGTGAGTATAGCATCTGTAGAAAATTTTTAATAAATCTTTGAAAATAAAAAAAAAAAATTCTATATATCAGTAACTATTCGTTTGAAATTGCTGAAATTTTGCAAGAGCCTTCATAACCTAACTATACTACCAAGTTTCAAGTTTTAATACGATCGGTTAAATATTGTTGGAGATTCGAGCATTCTTGTGTGGGTTCAGTAGATGGGTGACCGTTACCTCGATAACTTTCGAACGAAAGGAGATAGGGACGTGCAATTTTCAGGGTAGGTTGCGTATCCGAAAGGAAGAGTTTGGTTCGTTTTTGGGCATAATCGGTCTAACGGTTTCCGAGTTATACCCACCTGGAATATTATTTCCTTAATAACTCAAAAAATAAATATTCGATTGAATTGGTGCTTGGTGACTAGTAGAAGCAAATCAACATAAAGACGTGTTTAAAATTTTGTAAGAACCGTACCCCTACAAAATTTGAAAAAAATGACGAAAAAAAAAATTTTAAGAACCGTACCCCCAGAAAATTAAAAAAAAATTGGTTCAAGCACTGACGTGAAGTCAGAAGCTATTGCGCGTATGTTCTATTGTCCATTCTTCTGTATTGGACACCCTTAATCGAATTTACCATGGTAAATTATGTTGTCCATTCTCCTGTATTGGACACTTAGTTCGAATTTACCATGGTAAATTCGAATTAAGAGTGTCCAATACAGGAGAATGGACAACATAATTTACCATGGTAAATTCGATTAAGGGTGTCCAATACAGAAGAATGGACAATAGAACATACGCGCAATAGCTTCTGACTTCACGTCAGTGCTTGAACCAATTTTTGTATTGTATTGTTGAAATTTTGTATTACTGTATTATTGAAATTTTGTAAAATCTCCGAAAGTATTAGCTGTCACGGATTCTTGATCAGTGAATCGAACCAAATCGTTCAGGACCATTTTAATCCAAAAATTCGAAAATTACAGACAATTGGGCAAATTGATAAGTAATCTGGTCCGGGGAACAAGAGCGCCAAGAAGTACCTATATTTGAGCGAAATGAACGCTTCTTTGTAAAGTATGCATTCCTATAGTCCTCATCCGATTACGACGAATCTTTGTTAAGTCGTGCTTACAGTTGAAAAAGATTCTAAACCATTGCAAAGTTTCTTACAATCATTCACACCCGAGTCGTTTAACCCTAGTTGACCCTTAGCACTTATCGTTTGTCGTTTGTCTACATACTTGATTAACACTCAGTAAACGAGCAGAACTTTAAAGTCATACAATGTTATAGTATCTCATAAAACTAAAAGCAGACATGTTCAAGTATTTGTTCGAACTGGACTGGTATTTTGACCCCTCCGCCTCACGTTAAATTGATGATACCAATCCGCCAAGATCTTATTATTCAACGTAAAGGCTCTTACGCAATTCACCGCCAATAGTTACCATCGCCAATAAATTGATGCTATCATCAATGTAATTTAGAATAGGAAGCTTGGATGGCTTTAAATTACGACTAATCACATTATATAGCATGGTCTAACATATGGTTCGGTCCTTCATAGATCAAGATCGCAAGTTCCGCAGATGATTGCTTCTCGAGTTATTTACCTAAGGGGGTCTTTGAGAGGCTGCTCGGAGCATTTTGTTATTTCGTGAAATGAATGCCTCCCAACCGGTAGTTTTGAAGATAAGGTTCATCTAACGCGGGATCGTTCTGCTTCGAATATCAGGAGTAATTCCGATCTGACAATGTCTTTGTTGATTACTACCGTGGTTTCATCGTCATCGTCGAAGAAAATATCCTCTGGCTGGCAGAGAAATAGATGAAGAACAGACGAATTTCGTGAATGTGGAGAGAAAAAATTATATTCAGTTTTTTATTGTCAATATTGCCCCATTTAGGTACCCGAACACACTTAAAAAAGTTGGTTCAAGCACTAACGTGACGTCAGAAGCTTTTGTGCGCATGTTCTATTGTCTATTCACCTGTATTGGGCACTCTTAATCGAATTTAGCATCGAGATAGACAGTTTTCTCAGCTTTTATAATATATGAATACATCTCATACACTTTTAATGACAGACTTGAGTAATGAGTCTATGATCACAGAATTTTTAATTCTGACGTATGCAGGGTGATTCACGAAAACCGTTGGTTAGAATATTTCAAAGAAAGACTCGAGATAAACAATTGAAATTTTATAGTTAAGCTTTGTTAGGTGAGATGAATTCTTGAAAAAATCAGATTCGTTCGACTTCCGTTTTCACCAGAAATGATTCCAACTTTCGTTTTTTTAAATGTAATACCCAGTTTTTTTATTGCTAATCAGACTACCATTAAATTTTACATTGTTTTAATGTGTCACTTACATATTATTTTCAGAAAATTCGTGTGAAATATGAAAAAATCCTTTAAATTTTCTCAAATAGGCCTTCATGCCAATGTTGATAACTTGTAGAGTTTTTAATGAAAATTTCTAAATTTCTCACTTCTTTCAAAAGAAATACCAATGCTTCTCCTTCGTTAATAAAAATTTCAATTGAACATACAGAGTGTTTATTTCATTGTCGAAGTCACTCATGACATAAACTTCAAAACTCATTTTTTTCAAATTTTTTATTGGTAAGCTGGAATCTAGGTTAAAAAATAGTGTATTTTTTATAATACATACTACGGCCCTAAAATGCTTATTTCCCGAGATATTCGGTAAGTAAAGCAGTAGTATGTATTAAAAAAAAATGAGTTTTGAGGTTTTTGTCATGACTGACTTTGACATTGAAATAGAAACACCCTGTATGTTCATTTGAATTTTTAATTAACGGAGGAAGAGAAAATCTACAAGTTATTAACATTAGAATGAAGCCCTATTTGAGAACATTCAAAGGGTTTTTTCAGATTTTAAACGAATTTTCTAAGAAGCGACACATTAAAACAATGTGAAAATCAATGGGTAATCTGTTTATCAATGTAAAAACTGGGTATTTCATTTAAAAAATTCCAAAACCGTTTGGCCGGTTATGAGTAAATGTCAAATGTCTAAAATGTCAGATGCACAACCCACCCTAAAAATTGCAAGCCGCTATCTCTTTTCGTGCTCAGGTTATCGTGTGATAAATAATATTTTTTGATGATTTTTTTAAAATTTTCTTATGCTAGGATACTCACAAAGTTTCACAAAGGTTTTTATATCAGTATTTCAAATTTAGATACCAAGTTTCAATTTGTTCGGATCTGTATTGGTTGATGACAAAATTATTACTCGGAAACCGATGGGTCGATTATGCCCATTGATGAACTTGTCGGTCGTATTTGGACGCGCTACCTACTCTAATAATTTCAAGTCGATATAACTTTCCGTTCCCAAGTTATCGTGGCAACGACCGGCTGGACAGAATCAAATTTGAGTTCGAATCCATTATTGGCAAAATATTTTAAAGTTACAGACCTTTAGGCATAACATCTATAACATGCGCGGAAAAACTTGGTTCGTTTTTGAGAAGTCGTAGTTTTATGGAGCTTGAGATTGAGCCACTGAAAATGAAACATGTTATTGGCACAATTATTCTTACTCTTCGCGAATAAATATTAAACTTTTTTTTCACACACAGTATGATATATTCGTACAGATAGATCATAGGGGATTATTTTTACTAGGGTGCTGGTTTATTTCTCCAATAATAATTATTACGTACGGGTAAAGGTTGACATAGTACATTCTGAACCAAAAAACTACAACTAATATTTGTACTATGGATCACCAGTCATCCTGTATAAATACCAAACGACTA
Source organism: Halyzia sedecimguttata (assembly GCA_937662695.2). NCBI lineage: Eukaryota > Metazoa > Arthropoda > Insecta > Coleoptera > Coccinellidae > Halyzia > Halyzia sedecimguttata. Next base: position 77,353,087 of record OW569414.2, read on the forward strand.
TTCGATTATTTATATTAAAAAAATTCCGAGTCCTTTTTTGAAGAGCTATTACATCTCATGAACGTTCTCACATTTCAGCCATGTCATCTAACAAAATAATTCCACAAATTTGTTTTCATCATTTCAGGAAGAATGTTTGGGAGTTGTTTATTATAACGGTCTTTTCTGTGGTCAATCAACGCGTAAAACACCTTGCGAAGCGGCTTTTCGATCCGGGTTTATAACGAATCAGACAGAATCGTTAAGTCAAGTGGGGTAGAGCCAGTAGGCTCCCCTGTCTTGAGTCCAGTCAAATGTATTGTGGGAACTGAAGAAACACAACTCTCTCTGGCCATCTGCCATCTCAACCGAAGAGCTAAGACATCCGGTTCCTGCACTGGCATCGCGAAAGATAGTGATCGAAAATAGCCCATGGCTTGAATAATCACAAGGACTTGAAGGGTAGAAACAGAGAAAATCTGACAAAATGAAAGAGGAAATTAATTAAATACCTAATGGAAATTATTCACAATAACTAAGAGTACTGATATGATAAGTTTATGGCATTTTCCGAAGCAGCTAATGAAAATGTTCATACATATAGTTCATTACTTCTTTTATTTTATTTTAACTTGTGATCCACTTGTCTGTATTTTATGAATGTTTACCCAAAAATAATCTGAATTGTTTAAATCCTGGGTCGAATTTAACTCCGTCCATTCGCCCTTGTGTTAAAGACAACCTAAAGACTTGATATGTGCAAGGTAAATTTTGGGTTCAACTTGAACATTCAAATTCTTGACTCGTTGGCATAACTTCCCATCAACTCAATAAGTTCAGAAGTTGACTATTTTAATTTATTATCTTGATATTTGAAAAACAATTCCAAAAGAACTAAGGCGACGTAGGTAGTTTTAGCGCCCTCGTTCACTGAACGATACATAAATTTCACAGATTTGCACCTTAGGTACACTTTTGGAATTAATTGCTATAATTTTGTGATTTTTCTGTATTTTCCTAATCTACAATATAGATCCGATCAAGTTCAAATCTAATATCTTACTGTGAAATAAGGTTTTGAAGGATCTTGCAAAATTTCAACAATATCGGACAAATGGTTACTGAGATACCTACAGAATTTTTTCAAATAATTCTTTTTGCGCTCTTGTTGCTCGGAAGTGATTATCAATTTGCCTAAATGTCTGTAATTTTCTAATTTTTGGCTGAAAATGGTCTCAAACGTTTTGGTTCGACTCGCTTATCAAGAATCCGTGCTCAAAATCGATTACGTGCGGCCGTCAACACGATAACTCTCGAACGGAATGAGCTAGACAGTTGAAAATGTCAGAGTAGGTTTGGGTGATAAATATATCGGTTAAGTTCGTTATTGGTTTCGGAGAAACGAAAACAATTTTTTTTACATTACAAATTTCAAATTCAATTTTTTTTATGATGAAGTTTCATCATAAGAATCCATTGATATAGTTTTCAACTCTAAGGAACTAATACTTTCGGAGATATGATTTTTCAAAATTTCGATAATTAATCGTAATTTTATGATTTCATAGAACGCTCTGAATATAATTTGCTGATGTTTGTAAATCCAACATATGAGGTGAGTCATAGACCTACGTTTGGAATTTAATTTGAATGTCATGTCAGGTAAGAAAAATTTAATTATAAGCATAAAACATACAATATTTTTTTTTAGATCATGCCTAGTTCAGAAGATTTTCAAAAAGATGAGGAAAACAAATTGAAACATTTGTAATTGTTATTGAATTTTCAAACAACACTTTAAACACAAATAAATAAATAATAAATCACATTATATGTTCAAAAATGCCTCCACAGGTGCCAAATCAACAAATTTCGAATCTGATGTGTGTTATTTGATCTTGCAATTCTTCAATAATATTATTGCCAGTATATTCTTGAATTTTTATTGTAATTTCCGTCTGCAAATTTAACAAATAATATAACTTATTTAGTTTACTCATCATGTTGAATATCTTCTAAACAAGACCCAATGTAGAAAAAAGTTATTCTTTCTTTAATTCATGCAATTCAATTTTACATATGACATTTCATTTTGGCACTCCAGTTACCGAACACCCTGTATAGAATATTATTGAAAGATTACCCGTTAAACCTCTTGTAAAATAAGTTACTCAAATCCACATATACCTTTAACACTCCCTCAGTTTTCCTCTAGACCATAAAAAACAGCTTTTATTCGAAACCAATGGTTTGATGATGTTTTAATTCCGAATTTTAATGATCCTTTTAATCATTTGTTGCCTCGTATGTTTGCATGTGCTATTTAAGGATATAACAGGTTTTTATATTTTTACGATATTTAAGTGACTTCTTTTCGGACATCTCGTTTTATGGATTATTAAGACTTTTAAGTTTTCAAATCGGGAGATATAAAATCGCCCGATATTATTAATGCACTTAGCAATAAGATTGAAGATGATTAGTCATACTATGATTTTGTTGACGCAAATTAACTTCTTGGATCTATGTGGAATTATCCGCCGTATTCACAAAGCATTCAGTCTCTGTTAAGTCCTAAATGAGGTCCTCAGTTAGGACTTAACGGAGATTTAATGCTTTGTGAATACGGCGGTATAACTTGAAAAACCCATTCTCGGATATTTAGAAGTTACTAAGAATTTATTATAATACAGAGTGTGCCACTTGAAGTTTGGAGGCTAGGAAAGAAAATTCGAGAAAAGCACTGACGTAAAGTCAGGACCTTTTGCGCGCATGTTCCATTGTCTATTCAAGCCTCATACAAAGTTGATCGAGCTGAAATTCGGTACTCGATTGTAAAATGGTGGCTCGAAGGTACTTGCGAAATTTCAGCGGATTCTGACGAATAGTTTTGGAAATAAAATTTTTGAGGAAAAAAAATATTCTTTTTTCTACTTACAAGTAAGAAAGTTATCAATAGAATTGAGCTATGAACATATTAAAAACAATGATTCTGATATTTTATGTTCACATGTATTCCCTCATAGGTTCTCTTCATAGTGTTGGAAACAATAGAAAAATTCGTTAGTCAAAGTTAAATAATTGTCCAAGATGGATCAATTGCTAAAAACTTTGATGAAACTTCGAGTTATGCTATCGAGATTTAGCAATTCAATTTAATTGCTGCTGTGCTACGATCACTTATGTTGTCTCGACATGGATTTACGCGTTACGCGGAGTTTATTACGAGTAGTTAATTGAAGAAATTCCTCCTAAAATACAAAACAAGCCTGCATTCCTGCTGTATTTTTAAATTTCAAGGTAGATTGTTGAGTAGTTTCGGATTGTTGTGAGAGCTCAGCTATTCCTAATAAACTCAGCTAATCCTACAGTCTACAGATATGGATAAAATCAGATACTGACTTACAACGTAGTACTTAACAAAAAAACATATTTTTTTTACATTACAAATTTTAAATTCATTTTTTTTAAGATGCAGTTTCATCATAAGAATCCATTAAGGTCATTCTCAACTCCAACAAACTGATACTTTCGGAGATATGATTTTTTAAAATTTCAATAATTATTCTCAATTCTATATGATTTTATAGAATACTCTAATTATTATAATTTCCTAATGTATATAAATCCAACATGGGATGGGTCATAGACGTTTTGAATTTAGATACAAAAATTCTAGAGAATTGACGCACAGAAGCCAAATTGAAAATGTGGGAAAGCCATGTGGACAGGAGCTTTGGCGCTCTTGTTCAAACTTTGACAAATCATAACTCCGAAAGTATTGGTTTCTCCGAGTTCGGAATGATATCAATGGATTCTTATTTAATTTATTTCATTTTATGATGCAGTTATATGATAAGATTCCATTTATATAATTCCCAACTGTGAGAAACCAATACTTTCGGAGATATAATTTGTCAAAGTTTGAACAAGAGCGCCACAGCTCCTGTCCACAGGGCTTGAACCAATTTTTTAATAGATTCAGCCAAATATGGTCAATACCATATGTTTCGTTATTGTTTGTTAAGCAACATTGTTCGTTTGATTGCTTCTGACAAATCTCTTGTGTTTTTTACGCAGAAGCAAATCACGAAATAATAATTTTTTTGGCGCTCTTGTTCCTCGGAACAGAGTGCTTATCAATTGGCCCAAATGTCTGTAATTTTCGATTTTTTGGCTGAAAATGGTCTCAAACGATTTGGTTCGACTCACTGATCAAGAATCCGAGGTCGAAATCGATTCTGTCCGGCCGGCTGGCCGTAGGCAAGATAACTCTCGAACGAAATGAGTTAGAGGATTGGAATTTGCAAGGTGGGTTTGGAGCGTAAATATCTCGAACAAGTTTGTTAATGGGCAAAATCCATAAAGCGGTTTCGGAGTTATGGCCAATTTTAGTGAAAACATTTTTTATGAATATTTCCGAAACCGATCACGCTATCTATCTGAAATTTAGGATCAAATTGTAGGATCAATACCTTTATAAGCATGTGAAGTTTTGTATTGACCAGGTTACCGCAAAGTGTCAAAAAAAAATTTGAAAATAAAAAAAAAAAATTCTACAATAACTTTCGAACGGAATGAGCAAGGCAGTTGAAGTTTTCAGAGTAGGTTAGGGAGATGAATATCTTGGTTAAGTTCGTTATTGGGCAAAATAAGCCAGATGGTTTCGAAGTAACGAAAAAAAAAATTTTTTTTTAAGTAACAAATTTCAAATTCAATTTTTATTCAAGATGCAGTTTCACCATAAAAATATATTGATATCACTTTCAACTCCAACAAGCTTATACTTTCGGAGATATGATTTTTCGAAACTTCAATAATGAATCGTATTTCTATGTTTTCACAGAATGTTATAATTATTATATATAAGCTTTATTATATGATCTGTGTTCATACTCGTACATGTCATCCTGTTCTATAAGAGAGAGTCAAATTCATTTCAGTTATTTTAATTCCCAACTCGTCTGTTTGAACTAGAGCGCCAGAAAGCTCCTGTCCACAGGGCTTGAACCAATTTTTTTATTTAATGTATGTTTTTCAGAGTTTCGGAGAGAAATCCCAGAAAGAAAACATTTAATAACGAATATACCTCCCACAGTATCCTTTAATGATTACTTAAAAATGTGTATGCTCAGAATATGCACTGAAAAACTAGCCATGAGGCAGATAATGATCTGTTCAGTGGGTACTATGGGACATATTCTTGGCGACGGAATACTGAGTGGACTATATGGCATAGCCTCTATTTAAGGTGGTACTCGCCTACCGGGAGATCAATAAATATCATTGTCTCCCAATACGCTCACTTCAAGCTGAGTTTTCTTCCATAAAAGTCGAAAGATGCTCATCAAATCCTACAAGCGGAATCATTTGGAGCGGCAGCCAACTCGTAAAGCCTTCCGATGGCAAAATAAGAAGACTCCTCAGACATTTGTCGTGTACCGTGATCCGAAGTGACTATTGACCAGGTGATTGACAGCGGGGGTTATCACGCTCTTTGATCCTTACAGGGCGCTTTTGATGAGTAACAGATTGCATACAAGTCGGTGAAGGAGGATTGACTGTTGATAGATATTTAGACACTAGGACAGCGTTTAGCTTTCTATGGAACAAATGGGGATACATCAAGAGACACGGTTTGTGCTTTCACTGGCAAATAGATATAAATATCTGACGACGGTGGCGTGGGTTGCGCAATTCTCCTGAAAGGAAACGTTTCTGAGTTTGTATGATTTATTGAAAACGTTAAATTTATTGAAAATTAAAGCATATACTTACAGAAGAGTCCGTATTGAATTTTTGGTTTTGTACGCTCATTGAAGTTCACTACAAAAGTAACTACACCCTTGTCCACTACAGTTTTTGTCGTCTGACATATGTTTCGCAAATAAAATTTCCATCTTCAAAGACGAAGCGTTACTAAAGCATGCAATCAATTTCCACATTCCAGTACGGGTTGACATTATACCCTTAGTCATGAAGCGATTAGTGAGAATAATGGGTTGTTAATAGGGGTTAGATAATTATTGAGTAAAATATCCTTTCTCTTATACATTTCGATACCTTCAAGTGTTGCTAAGTACACTTTATTTGAATTTTTCAACAATTTGACGGAATTTCCTGAAATTGAGTGTCCACTTGTCAAAACGTGATTTGCAACAGCAGATTTATCGATGTTGTTGTTCCGAATGTGTCCCGTATGCTCTTTATACCGTGTGAGAATGTTTCTGGTTGTTTGTCCGACGTAACACTTGTTGCAATCCGAACATTTAATTTCATATATACCCGTATACCCATATACATGTTCGGAGTTTTATCACATGTATTTCCTAGAAGTTGTTCAATTTTCGTGGAAGTTTTGAGACCCAGTTTTATATTAACCTTTTAGAAAATATTCTGGTGTTTGTTGTTTGTTTTCGGATGGAACGTGAAAGCGTGGAAATCTTTTACCATTTTTATTTCTTTAGCTAGTTTCTTTGCACTTCCTTAAATACACAATATACATGAAAAAGGTTCGTGAAATTTGGACCATTTTTGTGGGAATTCCAGGTTTTTATTGAAAAAGGTTAAGTAAGGGAGATCGGTTTACGTATGTTTGGTCATTAAGCAAAATGTGTTCTTTATGGTGCCTATTTATTTCAAGGGCTTCTAGAAGGTTCAATTTGTTGGATTTCTTCTCGGTATGGACAACTTCGAAATTATGGTTGAATTCATGTCCTGTTTCTAAAAGATGGTTGGCATAGGTAGAATTCTGATTGTTCTTGACAAATGAATTCTGGTGTTCGTTGATCCTATTGTCAAAAGCTCTGACTGTTTGTCCAATGTATACATATGGGCATGAAACACAGTTCAACCTATAAACTCCTGGTCTCTTGTTTTTATTGACGATCTCTTTATTTGTTTTTATCGATTGGCCTATGGTTCTATAGGCAATGTTAATATCATAGTTTTTCTTTAAATATCTAGCTATCTGTGTCGATTTTTGTCCCATGTAAGCAAGAAGAAGAAATATAATATTATTCGAATGATTTTGTTGTTCTCTTGCTTACACAGGACAAAATCGACACATATAGCTAGATATTTAAAGAAATATAATATAATTCGACTGATTTTGTTGTTGTCTTGCTTGCATAGGATAGAAATCGACACTGATAGCTGGATATTTAAAGGAAAGCTATGTTGTTAACATTGCCTATAGAACTATAAATACCATAGGCCAATCGATAAAAACAAATAAAGAAAACGTCAATAAAAAGAAGATCTCAGGAGTTCATAGGTTGAACTGTGGTTCATGCCCATATGTATACATTGGAAAAACAGGCAGAGCTTTCGAAAATAAAATCAAAAAACACCTTAATTCATTTGTCAAGAACAATCAGAATTTCTACCTATGCCAACCATCTGTTAGAAACAGGACATGAATTCGACCATAATTTCGAAGTTCTCCATACCGAGAAGAAATGCAACAAATTGAACCTTCTAGAAGCCCTTGAAATAGATAGGCAAAATAAAAATCATATTATGCTAAATGACCAAACAGACCTAAACCCTTCCTTAACCTTTTTCAATAAAAATCTGGAATCCCCACAAAAATTGTCCAGATTTCACGAACCTTTTTCATGTATATTTTGTATTTAAGGAAAACGATGTTGAAGAATTAGTTAGTTACCATACTCACCTGAAGAAGTCGAAATGTAATTGACTAAACAATTGTAGTAAAAATAAAATTTAAGCGGAAATAAAGTGTTCGCTTTAATCGTTCAATACATTTTTTATTTTATAGATATTTGTGAGAGTTTGGAGAGTAAACTCAAAAAGGAACCATTTAATATTGGCACTATTGTTCCTCGGAATAGAGTGCTTATCAATTTGCCCAAATATCTATAATTTTCGAATTTTTTGATGAAAATGGTCTCAAAAGATTTGGTTCGACTCACTGATCAAGAATCCGTGGTCGAAATCGATTCTTACAGGCCGTCCGTCCGTCCGTTATCACGATAACTCTCCAATGAAAGGAGTTAGAGTATAGAAATTTGCAGGGTGAGTTTGTAGCGTAAATATCTCGGACGAGTTCGTTAACGGGTGAAATCCACCCAGCGGTTTCGGAGTTATGGGCGTTTTTAGTAAAAACATTTTTTTGAATATTTCCGAAACCGATCACTCGATCTATCTGAAATTTAGCATCAAATTGTAGAATAATGTCCTTTATATGTATGCGAAGTTTTGTATTGATCCCGTTGCCGTGAAAGGTTAAAACTTTTTTTTCTACTTTCAAATTTTGTTTCTACAATAAGTCTCGAACAGAATGAGCTAGGCAGTTGAAATTTTCAGAGTAGGTTTGGGAGATAAATATCTCAGTTAATTTCGTTATTGGCCTGATGGTTTCGGTGTAACGAAAACAAAATTTTTTTTTACATTACAAATTTCAAATTCAATTCTTTTTAAGATTCAATCCATTGATATCATTCTCAACTCTAACAAGCTAATACTTTCGGAGATATGATTTTTAGAAATTTGAATTGTAAATCCTACTTCTATGTTTTCACAGAATACTGAATGAATTATTATATGATCTGTGTTCTTACATGATGGAATAGTATTTTCTAAAACAATTTGCACCATTTTGCTATTAAAACACGAATGCGAAATTCGAAAACGAGCGACGAAAGAGCGAATTTTCGAACGCATGAGTGCTGCAACGAGTATTAGACGATATTTTCTATTTCAGGTAAGTTTTGTAAAATACTGTTGAAATTTAATGAAAAATTATACATCCTAGTGACATTTGAATTGTATCTTGGTAGTTGGTGTGACTGTTACGAAAGTTGACAGATTACGGAATTTGAATTTGAAACGTACGTAGGGCATGGAGATCAGATTTAAAACAGTTTCCTAATAGCATGAATTATTCAACATTAGCAAGAAGGAAATCTCTAGTACCATATTTTTCAATAAAAATAAAGCTTTTCCTCAACAATTATTTCACTATATCCAGATTATATTGTATTGTCAATTGACGTGTGTTGAAATTTGATAGGATCAAATGTCAGTGCTGACTATCACAAAACGAAAAATATAATTAGAAACAATGCGGGAATGAGTTCATTCCAGCACTGACATTCAGTGCTGGAATGGACTTATTACGATACTGAAATAGAGAAATATATTATTTGGTAAGATACATAATCAAATTAGGTTCAGAATCTCCAGTAAAAACAAAACTGCAATATTGTCTAAGTTTTAATTGATATAATATAATTTTCAGAGTAGATTTGAGGAATGAATATCTTGGATAAGTTCCTTATTGGAAAGAATCGGTCTGTTTGAATTTAATTTCTTTTATGATGCTGTTCTATCGTTAGAATCCATTTATATAATTTCCAGAGACCAATCATTTCGGAGATATGATTTGTCAAGGTTGGAACAAGAGCGCCAAAGCTCCTGTCCACAGGGCTTTTTTTGTAACATAATTCCCGTACTTCTCGTCCTGAAATTCTATCATTTTTCACTCGAAAAGCCCAGTAACACTAATCTGTCCTTTATTACCGAAAAAAAAACATAAAACCCACATCTCCAAAATTTGACATCTACATCGATGCCCTATATTTATACAGTCCAGCGGGAGAGCTACCTGCTCATCTTCTTGACAAATTCCATCCTCTCTAACCCGATTCCGATTGTTTTTTTAATCCGCTGACTGATTCACCCTTTTCAACAGCCCACTTACGACGTTGTTACATTCTAGAAATCCCATATGTTTCTTGGCCTCTTTTCATAAAAAATGAATTATTGTAATTATAGAACGGTCGCATCGCATATGGTGATTGCCGCTGAAATTTTCAACCTTGGCTGTTGGTATTGTTTGGTGAAAGATGGTGGTATGGGTTGCTTCAAGCACCTGCTACTTTTATATGGGATACTTTTAACGATCTTCGGCGAACAAAGAGTTGGGTATGTGACTTATGAGTCGAGTCAAAAATCGCCTGAATTGGAGAAATGAGGGATAATTTCGTATATACAGGGTTCCTAGTATACGAAATTTTCCTTTATTCCTAGGTTTGTTCTTCCAAACTCTGAAAAATATCTGTGAAATAATTTTTTATTTTATCGATAATTTTAAGAGTTTGGGAGAGAAAACTCAGAAATTAAGGATAATTTTGTATACCCGGCCAGGGTCGATAATTTTTTAAAACAAAAATAATAGTAGGATGAAACCCATTGGAAAATGAAGAGAACATAGCAAAAATAAAGGGAAAAATTATTTACGGGCGATCTGAGGTCAGGAAGTGGAAGGGTGTGAGTTTTTTAAGGGTAAAAAACGATTTATCTCGATTTCCGGCAAAATAAGTCTTATGGAAAAAAGTTAAATGGCAAAGTTGTTGGTAATAAAATGATCTCTATCTTTTGTTTCAAGACTTCTTTCACCTCAAAATGTATGTGAAAAATTCAAATAACCAAGTTTTTGGTTTTTTATGTTTATCTTTTACAGACAATTTTTTCCGTGAAATTTGGCGGAACTCACCTTTGTATGTCCCAAACACATTGTAATTTTTTTGATTCAAAATATTTATTTTTTCACCTTATTTTGATTTAACATCGAAAAAGCAGTCTAATTTTCAATCAAAAATCCTCCCATCAAAATATCTGCTACAGGGTGTTCTAAAACAAAGATATAGACCAGAGTTTCATTTTTTTAAATGTAACAACCTGTATTCGACCAAAGAAATGTAATGGTAAGCTCAAATTATGATAATTTTCTTCAGATCACTTTATACCTTAGAAGTATCATTTACGAGAAAATGGCGAAAAATTGAAAATATGGAGTTTTTTAAATAGTAATTAATGAAGAAAGCAGTTACGCCACCGATACATACAGTATTTTTCCAAGTAAACATATTGGCTACTCCTATACAGAATAAAAAAAATTAACTCTGGAATATACAAAGTGATCATAATTAATTTTCAAACATCGACTACTACTATAATGGTCAAAAACTTTCTTATTTCAAATGACACACCCAGTTTTTCTATATCTCGTTGAATGTAAAATTTAATTTCGAAACTATCTTCACAAGGTTTTCCTACACCTTAACCTGATAGTTTCTCTGCAATTTTTGACCATTATTTGTAGTTGATGTTTGAAAATTAATTATGATCACTCTGTATATTCCAGAGTTAATCTTTTTTTATAGGAGTAGACAATATGTCTACTCAAAAAACTACTATCTGTATTGCTGGAGTAACTGGTTTCTTCATTAATTGCTGTTTAAAAAAAAACCATATTTTCCATTTTTCGCCATTTTCTCGTAAATGGTGCTTCTAAAGTATACAGTGATCTGAAGAAACTCATCATAATATGAGCTTGCCATTTCAATTTTTTTGATCAAATACAGGGTGTTACATTTAAAAAAATGAAACTTTGGTCTATATCATCTTTGATTTCGAACACCATGCATATATATATATATATATATATAAATAATTTTAAATTGTGCTTTTGAAGACCTTACATACATCACAAAAAAATATCTTCATTTACTTCCTCAAAACGAGCTCCGCGTCTGTTGTGGACCACCCGGTATAAATACATCATTTCGTATATTTATGATGAAGAAAAACTGAAAATTATATGTGATGAATTATTAAGATTTATTATTGAGGTTAATTACAACATTTTAGTCGCTGTATCTCTTGTATCATCTTGTAACTTTTGGAAATTTTTTGTGAAAACGTTCATTTTGATTCGTCTTAATCCCATGTTAAAAATAAAGACTAACTATTGGAAAACTAAAATGGAACTATATTTGTTCTCGTAGCACATGAAGCCAGAAACTGAAATATATACATTTTCATGCTTACAATAATGATGAGAAAAAAATTTCCTCTAGTCACTACATTTAATTGAAGGTTTTAGATATCCAATTAGCATTATGCATGGAACTCAGTTCCAGAACATGTGTGAAAACTTGGAAAATTCATTCCACTTAGCGGGTAAACATAGAAAATGATCTTCTGTATCTCCCATGTTACACACGCTTTTTGAATAATTAAACAAGCTAATAAGTACCTTCGTAATAAAGATGGAAGAAGGTTATCAGCATGAAAAACTATTCCACATTCTTGTTTCAGTAGATAGTTTCAATAAAGTGTAATTATAGAGGTTTTCCAATTCATCAGTATTATAGGTATATGGATATATTTATTCATAAAATTTGTATACTAATGAATTCAATCTGAATGGAAATTGAAGAAATAAAAGCAGTCCCGACTGGTGGTGGGTAGCACACCCGATAATCGAATGCTTACACATATTTCGAATAGTTATGGCAGTTCTAATTCAATTTTGTGACTCTTTACCACATTGGTTTTATAGTGAAATATGTACAATAGCAAGTTAAATGAATTAGAAGATGTACAAATTCAGTAGATACTATTCTCGAACACTGAAGGCACTTCAACGTGCGGAAAACATATTTTGCGGCAAGGAAATGTCAAACTGATCTAAATAGTTGTTGTTAGGGAAAATTTTCATGAATATTTCATAAACAGGCGATTATTTTATGCAGTGTGAGACTCTTTCAAGTGTATAAGACTCCATTTTTCAATTATTATTCCCGATATTTGTATTACAGCTTGAACAAATAGATATTCATGATAAATTCTCAGGAACAATTTGTCAAGCAACAAGCATTGTAGATTTTGACACATGATTAGTTCAGAATTTTTCTGAGATTATTTAATACCTTATGGTTTTTCTCCTACACAAATGTTGTAAACACTGTTGAAATTAACAGTTCTTGTGATAAACTTCCATATTCCAATTTGCAGGCGGATAATGAAGCGAGTTTCACTTTATTACATGCAAAATCTAAAGTCAAGTATGAAACAGAATAATCAGAATTTTGAAAACTGGTCTCACAGTGAAGGAACAACAAGCCTCGAGGATGAAGTATTGCTAGCATACTCTTTACATTTGAAGAAGAGATTTCAGTCCAATACACGATGGAGCAAATATTCCATGTAGAAACGTGTACTTAAAGTGAAGAGAAACTTAGAATTGAGTGAATACTTTAAACTCACTCCGAACATGTAGAAGTCAATAATATTGTTTGCTCACCTTTATGTGTGTCATACGATGATAATATAGATTTGATGACGCTGTGAACCTCTTCAAACAAACAGGACACTGATGAGGCTTCTCCCCACTATGAATCCTTCGATGTGTATTCAAAGATGATGACGTGCTAAATCCTTTACCGCAGACCATACAAACATGTGGCTTTTCACCTGAAAATAGTTATTTATGTACCAAGGACGAAAAACTGTCTGTTATAGTCGAGCCTGCAGATAGGAAGCAGGCGAGACAATAGACAGTTTTTCGCCGAGGTGCATGTCACATTTTTTCGTCGAACTCTACATACTTTTATGAATTTCCGACTTCTTAAATAATTTCAACAATTGACAGGTATTCTCACAGACGCTTATGTTTGTATTGAACCGTATCATGCCGTATCCAAAGTGATCACGAAAAGTGTTTGCGGACAAAAACGTCATTTTGTGGCCGAAAAGTAATTGCCTTCAAAAATAGTCGATTATCAGACGGAAATTAGTACATCAAATGTAATTTTTTATAGAGGTCGACGAAAAAGATTTTTTTTACATACTGCCAGAAATTCTGATTCGACAAGAGACATGTAAAAACAAACATTTTCAAGGTGTTTACCTGTATGTGTCCTCATATGCCTCTTCAGCAACGATGGCCTGTCGAAAGCTTTACTGCAAACACCACAAGGAAGTAAGGTTCTTTCCCTCGGCCTCGCTCTCGGAGTTGTTATCATTTTTTCCGGTAAATCACCTTGTGAACTCGCTGCCGAGCTATCACCGGATACTGACTTCCTCTCGTCCTCGTTTGAGGGTGGTGAATTGCTTAACGCCCTCGACAAGAGAGACATTGAGAGATCAAGTGGTGAATCTGTAAAAAAAATACATCGAATTACAAAATATCATCTTCAAACTAAGATATTTCGAACAAGTTGTTTATGGTTATGGATTTTTGTCAAGAGTTGAATAGCTTCAAGATTGATAATATACTTTTTGGTGCTCTTGTTCCTTTTCAGAGTGTAGGTTTGGGAGATAAATATCTCGGTTAAGTTCCTTATTGGGCAAAATCGGCTTGTTGGTTTAGGAGTAACGAACAATATTTTTTTTTACATTACAAATTTCTAATTAGATTTTTTTTAAGATGCAGTTTTGCCATAAAAATCCATTGATATCATTTTAAACTCTAACAAGCTAATACTTTCAGAGATATGATTTTTCAAAATTTATATAATATATCGTACTTCTATGTTTCCACAGAATGCTATAATTATTCGATCTATGAATTATTATATGATCTGTGTTCATAGTCGTACATGTCATCTTGTTTTTTAATAAAAGACATGTCAAATTCATTTTAGCTTTCTTTTATGAGGATTATAATATGACATTATACTTGCCCGTGGATAATCCATATGATGATGGAAATATATATATATATATATATATAGTGTTTTCTTGGGTCAGAGTCAGAATATTTTTATATATATTTGATTCAGGGTATTTGACTCACTTAGCTTTGGATTTATTTTACTATTTTACTAATGCTCTAATAAAATAAATCCAAAGCTAAGTGAGTCAAATACCCTGAATCAAATATATATATATATATATATATTGGTAAGTTAATCAGATTGTGTTCAGAATATGTCCAGTAAAAACGAAACTCACATAGTGGCTAAGTTTCAATTGATATACTATAATTTTCAGAGTGGATTGGAGGAATGAATATCTCGGATAAGTTCGGTTTTTCGGATTAATAATTTTAGGGACTCTTGTTTTTTTAAATTACACTTTTTTGAGTTAATTTCTTTCCTATTGCAGTTGTATTACAAGAATCCATTGATATCATTCCCACTTGTGAGAAACCTATATTTTCGGAGATAAGATTTGTAAAAGTTTGAACAACAGCGCCAAAGCTGCTGCCAAAGGGCTTTCCCACTTTTATAATTGTCGTTGTCGTAGAAAAAGTATTTCGTGAGGATCGTAGTACAAGAAAATTTAAAAAAATATGTTTAATAATATTATGTATCTCAGAAACTATCCATCCAATATCGCTTTCCACAAAATTCGGTAGCGTTGCTCAAGTATTGAACCTTTCTGAACACAAATATTGAAAGACTCTCATGCTAAAGCTTTTCTTCATGCAGCTAAAAAACGCCCAATATAACCTATATTCAAAGGTTGAAGACTTGACACTATCAAATCACTGATCCCATTCAAACTATCTATGAGTCCAATTATCAACAAGATAACCTACGAAATAGTTTAGAATTTAAGCAAAGTTCATCACGAGAACATCTCCATCACTTCAAGAAGAAACGTTTCTTCGAGAGCTCCGACATGATTGAAAAATTGGATGTAATTAGTTACATTTTTATTTACACGACAAACATGACAGAGTTAGTGGCTGAGCTTTGACCAAGGGACGTGACAACCATATTTCATATGGATCGATGGTCATACGATGTAATGCACGTTTTATCCTACAGAGTTGGATCGTACAATTTCGGGGGAAAAGTTTACATACAGTCAGAGTCAATTTTTCAGAGTTACGGAAAGGAAACCCAGAAAGAAACGATTTAACAAGAGTATTACCTTCGGAAATTAACAGAGATTTTTCTTCTACAAGAGATCCATGCGGCTAAATAGGAGTTTATTTGAAAGCTCATGTATTATTTTCAATTTTTTCGTTTTTCTCCTCTCCTCTTTTCATTTTTCAGGTTAAGTTTCGGGTACCTTCGAGAAACCTCTCCGTTTTTTACGAAGGAATCCATATTGAAGAAGGAAATACCCATCAATATTTAATATTTCAGCAAATTTTGTAAACAATTTAAACCTTCACAAATCACAACACTCACGAGGAAAGAGGGTTTTTGCCGAGGTTTTTCCCTGAGCTCTTGTATCATATGTCGAATTGAGTGATACCCCGTTACAGTAACCTCTGCTAACACCTCTAAAGGTCTTCGCAAAAGAATATATATATTATTAAGGATATCTTGCTCAAATCCTTGATATGATGTCTAATTATATTATTTAATTAAGACTCTAAACTCATTTGAGGGTTCTTGATAAAAATTCTCTGAAATTATATTTAAATCTCTTCAAAATAATTTGACATTTCTATCTAGCTCAACATATTTTTTAAGTACTGACAATTGTTTTTTTGTTTCATGATTCCTTTCAATTCTAAACACACACACACACACACACATTGTAGTTTATAACTTTCAAAATTCATATCATAACAATACGCCAAATATTAAGGATAACTTTGCTAGAATTCTTGCCCCACCTTGGGCGCCAAATATTAAGGATATCTTGCTAAAATCCTTGATATGCTATCTAATTATGATTTAAATGGGACTCTTAACTCGTTTGAGGGTTCTTGATCCAAAAATAAAATAAATTTTCTCTTGAAACTATACTAAAATCTCTACAAAATAATCTGACATTTCTATCTAGCTCAGTATAATTTTTAACTATTAACAATGGTTTTTTGTTTCCATAGTTTTTTTAATTCTGAACACGCACGCTCCAGTTTTTAACATTGAAAATTCATATTATAACAATATATATTTTTGTCTATTTCAGTAGCGTAATGAGATCATTACAACACTAAAAACAGTGCTGTAATGAACTCATTCCCGCATTGTTGCTAGATATTTTTTGTTTTGTGGTAGTCAGCTTGACATTTGATCCTATATCAATTATCAACACACGTCAATTGTCAATATAATATAATCTGGATATAGTGAAATAAAAAATATGAGAAGAAAAGTTTTATTTTCATTAAAAATAAGGTACTAGAGATTTTCTTCTTCCTAATTTTGAATCATTCATGCTATTAGGAAACTGTTTTAAATCTGATCTCTATGCCCTACGTACAATTCAAATTCAAATTCCGTTTCTGTCAACTTTCGTAACAGTCACACCAACTGCCAAGATACAATACTTAAGTCACTAAGATGTATAATCCGAATTTTTCAGTAAATTTCAACAGTATTTTACCAAAATTGTCTGAAATAGAGAAAGTATCGTCTAATTACTCGTTGCAGAAGGAAATTCCAATACTCATGCGTTCGAAAACTCGCTCCTTCGTCACTCGTTCTCGAATTTCGCATTCGTGTTTGAATAGAAGCCCATTCTGCACCTTGTTTTAGAATATAATATACTATTATTCTGACTCCTTCGAATATTTCCTCATCTTATCATCATTTTTTTTTTCAAATCAGAAGGCCTGGTCCTCTTTTACCAGGTATATTTCATCAGCCAATCTTCCTAGTGACGAAATGATCAAGAAAGTAAGCATCGAAAAGAACTCTACTACGATGCTTGGTAGGAAAAAAGACTGGGACAGGGAATCCACCACCCAAGTTCTTAAAAGAAATGCCATTAAATGGTACACAGACGGTTCAAAAACCACTACAGGAGCTGGCGCTGGAGTATATGGGCTAGGCATCAAATGCTTACTATCGCTAGGCTCCTACCGAGCATCTTTCAGGCAAAAGTACTTACAATAGAAAGATGCATGGAGATGAACCTAGAAAGAAACTATCAGAGATTTGATATAGCAATCCACTCTGACTGTCAAGCTGCTATTAAAGCTCTGAGCTCCCATGTTATCGAATCCAAGCTAATATGGAAGTGCCGAAGAAAACTCAATGAAGTAGGCAAGAACAACAGGGTCTCCTTAGTCTGGGTTCCTGGTCACGCGGGAATCATATGAAATGAGGAGGCCAACACACTTGCCAAGAAAGGAGCACAAACCCCCTTTATTGGCCCGGAACCTTATTGTGGAGTTGGTAGGCACACCTACAAAAGTGAATTCCGGACGAAAGAAGAAACTGAGAGAGGTCATTTCTGAGATCTCTCCCTGGAATACATTACTCCAAGAAATTCCTCTGGAACTTTGATACTGTCAGATCCAAGAAATACTTGGACCTCAGTAAGAACAAGCTGCACCTCCTCATTGGCTTCCTCACAGGGCACTGCGGCCTCAGGAAGCATATGATGAGATTAGGGCTAGCAGAAATTGACGAGTGCAATTTCTGTTGGGAGGAGGATGAAATTCCTGATCACCTGACAACGAATGCTTTGCCATCTCAAACCGACGCAAGGAATGCTTTAGGCAAGAAATTTGCAGCAGCGAAGACGTAGCCTCCTTGAAGCCATCCCAGATATTGGAGTTCATTAGAACTCTGGAACTTTACAGCGTTTGAAGATGTACATTTTAGGAGAGTTTTTGTTCAATTCGTCCCTGATAAGCCACGCCAGGAGATTGTTAAATTAATGGTTTTCTCATATCACGGTAGACAGCATATCGAATTGGCGGAACGAGACTGGCGCACATCGACGATATTTAAAGACCGAACGATGTTTTTTTGGGCGACAGACGTACTGCAGTACCGCAACCATCGGTACGGTCATTTTTAATTATGACTCCAGCCTACCACCGCGGTATTTGTACGCCAAAAAAATAATTAATTTCTCCGGCATATCACATTGTCCGGCGGAATTGTAAGTAAACACGGAGATGAAAAAAAGTTGGCTATTATTTTTAGGTAGGCAGCTGATTGATGCATATAATGAAGGAGCAGGTATTGTCTTCCATTTCATCTTCGCGGTCGTGTATGATTAAATACGGCTATTCGATCGGACTTCGTGTTTTTGACGTTGATAAGCTGGGTTATTATTCCGTAGTGTATACAGTACGTGTACATGGTTTTGATTTGATTTCGAGCTAGGCTATCACATAGTTTTTTTTTGTATCGGCCAAATCAACAGCTGACTGGTCCTCAGGTTCATTTGCTATTTCGTAATAGCATCGATGTCAATGGACATGCGACAGAATGAAGAGAGAGCGAATTTACCATGGTAAATTCGATTAAGAAAGTATCCAATTTTTTTTCGTAATTTTTTTTTTATTTTCTAGGGGTACGGTTCTTACAAAATTTCACACACGTCTTTATGCCGATATTCTACAACTAGTAAGCAAGCTACAATTTGATCGAGTCTATATTTTTTGAGTCATCGAGGAATAGTATATTCTAATACAAGTTGCAGAATGGGCTCCTATTCAAACACGAATGCGAAATTTGAAAACGAGCGACGAAGGAGCGAGTTTTCGAACGAATGAGTGTTGGAATTGTCTTCTGCAACGAGTATTAGACGATATTTTCTCTATTTCAGGCAATTCTTGTAAAATACTGTTGAAATTGAATGAAAGATCCGGATTTACATCCTAGTGACTTTTGTATTGTATCTTGGCAGTTGGTGTGACTGTTACGAAAGTTGACACATTACGGAATTTGAATTTGAATCATACGTAGGGAATGCAGATCAGATTTAAAACAGTTTCCTAAAAGCATGAATTATTCGAAATTAGCAAGAAGGAAATCTCTAGTACCTTATTTTTCAATGAAAACAGATCTTTTCCCTCCCAACTATTTCACTATATCCAGATTATATTGTATTGTCAATTGACGTGTGTTGAAATTTGATAGGATCAAATGTCAGTGCTGACTACCACAGAACGGAAAATATAACTAGAAACAATGTTCAAATTAGTTCATTCCAGCACTGTTTTTAGTGCTGGAATGGACTCATTACGATACTGAAATAGAGAAGTAATATTCCAGATGGGTATAACTCCGAAACCGTTGGGCCGATTATGGCCAACAGCGAACTTAACTCTTCCATTTAGATGCGCAACCTTCCCTGGAAATTGCAAGTCCCTATCTCCTTTCGTTCGGGAGTTATCGATTCAACGGTCACCCATCCAGCTACTGAACTCACACAAGGCTGCTCAGATCTCCAACAATATAGATACGATCGTGTTCAAACTTGGAACTTGGTAGTAGAGATAGGTTCTGAAGGCTCTCGCCAAATATCTGCCATGTCGGATGAATAGTTTCTGATAAATAGAAGTTTTTTCAATGATTTTCAAAAAAAATTTTTAATGATACGATCCTCACAAAATTTTACAACAATTTCCATATTTAAATTGGATTAGTTTGGTATTTTTCGAGTTATTAAGGAAATAACAACCAAATTTCAGATGGGGATAACTCCAAAACCCCTTTCCCAATTATGCTTATAAACAAACTCAAATGTCACATTCAGATGCACAACCTAACCTGAAAATTTCAAGTCGCTATCTCTTTTCGTTCTCATGTTATCGAGACATAAAAAATATTTTTTTAAATTTTCTAGTCATACGATTCTCACAAAATTTCACGAACGTAATGAGGTTTATATTCTACACCTATTCACCAAGTTTCAATTCGATCAGATTCATTATGGTTGAAAAAAAAATTATCACTCGGAAACCATTGGGCCGATTATGCCCATTAACGAATTTTTC
Source organism: Halyzia sedecimguttata (assembly GCA_937662695.2). NCBI lineage: Eukaryota > Metazoa > Arthropoda > Insecta > Coleoptera > Coccinellidae > Halyzia > Halyzia sedecimguttata. Next base: position 77,373,530 of record OW569414.2, read on the forward strand.
CGTCGTATCGGGATGCGCCACCTACCCTGAACATTTCAAGTCGCTAGCTCTTTCCGTTCTCAAGTTATCGTAGCAACGGCCGGACGGACAGAATCAAATTTGACCTCGAATTCTTCATCAGGGAGTCGAACCCAATCGTTTGAGACCATTTTCGGCGGAAAATTCCAAAATTGCAGACCTTTGGGCTAAATGATAACGCGATGTTCCCCAGCACATACGCGCAAAAATTCAATACAAATATCTCTGAAAGTATTGAATTCTCAGAGCTGGGAATGATATCAATGGCTTCTTATAAGAAATATTGTATGTGGCCATACCACTTTGAATATGTTCGAGCACTGAAGTCAAGCAGCGTCGGGCGCGGTTAGTATACTTGAATGAGTGACCACTTGGGAACACCGCATGCTGTAATCTTTTTTCAATTTGGCTTCTGTGCGTCAATTTTCAAGAAATTTCGTAATTGAATTGAAAACGTCTATGGTCACCTCATGTATAGGATTTACATACATCAGCAAATAACAATTAGAGTATTCTATGAAATTATAGAATTTAAGAAAATTTTGAAAAATCACATCTCCAAAAGTTTTAGCTTGTTAGATTTGAGAATTATATCAATAGATTATTATGATGAAACTGCATCTTAAAAAATATCCAATTTGAAATTTGTAATTTAAACGAACTCAACCGAGATATTTATCTCCCAAACATACTCTGAAATTTTCAACTGTCTAGCTCATTCCGTTCGAGAGTTATCGTGTCAACGGCCGGACAGAATCGATTTCGACCACGGAACTTTGACAAATCATATCTCCGAAATTATTGGTCTCTGGGAATGATACAAATGGATTCTTACGATAGAACTACATATTGAAAGAAATTAAATTCAAACAGAGAGATTCTCCCCAATAACGAAATTATCCGAGATATTTATTCCTCAAATCTACTCTGAAAATTACATTATATCAATTAAAACTTAGACTTGTTTAGTGTTCACTGGAGATATTCTGAACCCAATTTGATTATGTATCTTACCAAAAAATATATTTCCATCATCATATGGAGTATCCACGGGCAATATATTATCGCCTAAAAATTATAATATCATATATTCCTCATAATTCTACGATAGTTGAGGTTATTTGATTGTCATTTTGCATTCAATAATACTTTGTTTTCTAGAACAGGATGTGTATTTTATATCAAGTATAACGAACCAGAAATAATTTTGACATTTATCTCTCATAGGAAAATATGATGACATGTAAGAACACAGATCATATAATAATTCATAGATAGAATAATTCAGTACAGCATTCTGTGAAAACATAGAAGTACGATTAATTTTAAAAAATTTGAAGACTCATATTTCCGAAAATATTAGCTTGTTAGAGTTGAAAACGATATCAATGGAATTTTACGGTGGAATTGCAGCTTAAAAAAAATTTAATCTGAAATTTGTAATGTAAAAAACAATTTTTTTTTTCGTTACTTCGAAATCATCTGGCCAATTTCGCCCAGAAACAAACTTAACCAAGACATTTATCTCCCAAACTTACTCTGAAAATTTCAACTGCCTAGCTCATTTTGTTCGAGAGTTATTGTAGAAACAAAATTTAAAAATTTTACACTTTACAGCGATCCGATTAATACAAAACTACGCATGCAAATGGAAGTCATTATTCTAAAATTTGGTGCTGAATTTCAGATAGATCGAGTGATCGGTTTCGGAAATATTCATATAAAATATTTTCAATAAAAACGGCCATAACTCCGAAACCACTTGGTTGATTTTGTTCAAGATATTCACGCCCCAAACCTACCCTGCCGAGAGTTATCGTGTTAACGGCAGAATGGCAGAATCGATTTCGACCACGGATTCTTGATCAGTGAGTGGAACCGAATCGTTGAAGACCATTTTCATCCAAAAATTACCGACATTTGGGCAAATTGATAAGCACTCTTTTCCGAGGAACGAGAGCGCCAATAACCTAGAAACAGAAGCAAAAATATTCTTCAAGTAAGATGCGCATTGATTCATTTTGTTATGAAGAATAAATTAACCGATAGTGGATAGATATGGAATCGCGAAATATTAACCTTTAAATCTCACGAGACTTAAGGTCTCCAGGCTGTGATTCCGCTGCATCCTCCACCTTGATAATTCAATAGTCCGCATCGCGAAAGCCTCTCAAATCCCGAATGAAAAACCTGTCCATTAATACGTGATTGGCGTTCTTGCCATCGAACAATGGCTAATTCAGAAAGAATAAGAAAAGAAGTCTAAAGCCAGAGTGACGGATTTATAGCCCCCTTTGCACAATTTAACATTTTGATTGTGGTTAATTTTCGATCTACCTAAAATGGATGCCCCTACGAACTGCTAAGAGTGCTCTGCTCATCAGCGGGGTACAAAAACGGATCAAACGGTTACCTTATAACTGTGCTAACTTGCATTTGTTGAATATTAAGGTGACGGTTTTTGCCTGTTCGTGGAGGGCCATTGCGGTAATCTGGTTTAATTGGATTCCTTCAGACGGGCTAGGTGGCAATCGGCAAAACACAGACATTCGACGATTTCGAATCGTGAACATTGATAATCACGTGCTTTGGTGGACAAACTGTTCAGAAGAACCTCCATGGGAACTTGGCGGTAATGTATCCCTTATGAAAAATCAAATAAATTCTTAAAAAGGGGAAAGTCCTGTTGCAGGCGCTCTGGTTCAATTTTTTACAAACCATATCTCCGAAAGTATTGGTTTCTCAGAGTTGGGAATGATATCGATGGATTCTTATGGTAGGATTGCACCATAAAAGAAATTTAATTCAAATAATAGTTTATTTCTCAAGATTAAATGAGCAATCTGCAATGATTTAACCTCGTTGAATGGGTTTTTGCAACTTACACTCGGTGCATAGTTCTCACAACTCGAAATACCTAAGGAAAGTATCATCGAAATGTCTAGAGCAAGGCTGGAGATAATCATAGCAGATTGTCCATTTATTCCTGATATTTGAATAGGTATAGGCTGACGAACAAATTATTTCAATAGTTCAAAATATATTACTAAAATACAATCCTCTTTTCATAATTTAACAGTTCATACCACTAACACATTCATTCTGTATTATGAACCTTAACTCAAGAAAGAATATTTGATACATAAATGTAGATCAATACTTCACCATTTTTTTGCTAGAAACATTATGAAAATACTGTATATAGGAACATGTCTCACTACTTAAGAAAAGGTAATATTAACCTCGGTGGTCAACGACCAGTAATTTCATTTGAGGATTCCATTATGTTGTTCTTTCCTATTGCCTTCATAAACTACATCATTAAAATGATCGAATTCTACATCTTCTGAAATATCAAACTCAATATTTGCACATAAATTATTCAATATGCAACAAATCAATATTATTTTTGGTGTCAAAACAGTCTTGTAAATGTTCAGAAATTCAAGATGCGGAACCTTGTTTTCCCACACAAAATATTTTCAAAGAACGAATTATATAAACAAATAAGATGACATGAATGAACAGTGAACACAGATAGAACTCGCATTCTGTGAAAACATAGAAGTAGGATGTATTATTGAAATTTTGATGAATCATATCTCCGAAAGTATTAGCTTGACAATTGTTGGTTTGTTTTTGTAAATACATTAGAGGGAGTTAAAGATCTATAACTGCTTAGTATAATCCCAAGGGAGATATATCTATACTCCATTCACTTTAATAAATTCTCCCTGTTGGCCATGAAATTTTGACACATTTCACCGTCTATATTTTGAAAATGTTAGGTTATGTTCGTTCCCTGTCAGATAACTACGCAACGTTGTCCTGTCTACATAGAAGTCGTAGTAATTGTGTATTTTTTACAATATGAATTTTCTTGGGAAAAATAATTTGAGAAGATATTATTTGAATTCAACAATTCCAAAGACCTGGCGACTATTGAAGAAAATATCTCCTCTGTTGTTACTATGGAAATATTTCACGTATATAAACTGGTTAGAAGATTCAGTTATGCTATTTTCTTGTACGGAAATCAAGAATCAATTGTTGAAAATTTAATGAAAAATAATGGATACAGTAGTCCGTTGATTTGTGATAATTTATTTGAAAAAAGATCATAGGTACCTGAATAATCCGGTAGGAAAACTTCTAAACGAAAGTACGTACCTATGGAATTCCCCACTTTTCGAAATTTTCGAGAAATAAGCCTACAGAAGACATCCAAAAACCTTGTTGCACAACTTGAAATACACCAGTTTCAGAATGTAGTAGTACTACGAAACCCGAGTCACTGTTAAACATTAATAAAATATAGTGATAGGATAGGAAACTGAGTAATTTCATTCCAGGGCTCAACATGTCCTAAGATAGAATGAAGTGTTCCTATTTCAGATTTCAGTTCTGTGTAGCACTTCCTGATACTTTGTCTCTGGTTCTTTAAAACTGGTTTCGGCATTTTCAATTTCAAAGTGAAGAGTTCTTTATTATTCTTGATTGTTGAGAGTATAGAAATTGGCAACGTCTCAGAGAATTGTTTTGACATTGACGATATTTCAGGAGTGCCAACCTGCCTTAGCTTTAATTACAAAAACGTGAATGACCTAAATCATTGCCAACCGGGAGACTTTATAGAAGTGAATGAAGTATACAGGGTGAGTCTTTGACCACTGCATTAATTTCAACCAAAGATTCCTCTGATCAAATGAAATACTTTTTTCATTTAACATTTTTCCAAATTCAGCTCAGGTAAAAAGATACAGGCTGTTGAAATTTTGAAAAAAAAATCAGTTTTTATTTTTTAGCTTTGACATCCTTTTTTCGAATTAAATGAATGTTGGCGTAAAGTTTCCTAACTATGATACATATTTTCCAAATATTAGTTATTTTCTACTTCTACTGGTTTTCTAGTTATGGTCATAAAACTAAACGAAATTAGCATAAAGAAAGCATATAAAGTTTTTCTTGAGTCATTTCAAGAATATTCCATCGTTTTAGAACATTATATTATTCCTCATCATTTCTCCTTAAACGCACCGTTTTCGAGATATTCTTCATTGAATGTTTTAAAATGGAAAACTCCAGAAATTTCACTACTTTCATGGATCCGTCCCTGAGCGTTGGAATCCCGAATCAAGCTGTAAACCACGTTACCATGCCTTATTCTCGTCCGCCAACAATGTCATAGATAATTTATATGCGGGAGTGTATTAGCATATTGTGAAATCTTTAAACGCTTGTAACTTTTTACCTAAGCGGAATCTGGAAAAATGGTAAATGAAAAAAGTGTTTCTTTTGATGAGAGGAATGTTTGGTTAAAATTAATGCAGTGGTCAAAGACTCACCCTGTATGTTTATAGTTACGGTAACTAAGGGTTTATTTCTTCATAATGTATCAGTATGAAATAATAGTTATTTATGTATCAAGGGAGTTATGAGGACGTTAATTACAGAGGGCAACAGATTGCAATCCCGAGGGACGTGAGTCCCGAGGGATTATTGAGTTGCCCGAGGTTGTTAACATCCAATAACTCACGTGATAGATAATCAATTTTATTTCATACTGATTGAAAAAAAAATTGACAATTGAAAATTTGATAGTTTGAAAATTCGACAATTGTTGGTTGGCTTTTGTAAATATTTTAGAGGGAGTTCTATAACTGCTTAGTATGGGAGTATAACTCCCAAGGGAGTTATAACCATGTTTATAGTCACGGTATCTAAGGGTTTATTTCTTCATGTATCAGTATGGAATAAAATGATAAATGATATGAATCATGGAGCCAACAGGCTGATTATGCTCATTCTATCCTCAAATCAACCGATTAACACGTGGTTTCTCTTGAAATTCTCACCACCGGATCCGCGCCACTTCCTAGTAGAAGTTGATAAAGTTGTTAACGAAAAACTAATCGATAAACTCATCTCTACTTCCGTTGAAGAAGTGTTCGCCGATGGGTTAAAGCGCTAGAACGTACCAACTGAAGCGGATACGTGAAGCAATTTCAAACCTCTAGTCGCTGATCGGACAATAAATTGCGTCACCTTTTTCTGCAAGTCGGGATTGTTTTAAGCCACTATTTGTTTACAAGCCGGCAGACTAATAGAAATTGTTCGATTTCTCTTGTTCCTTTACGTGCACTGAGGACATGCGGGCACATATTTCAAATATGTCGGTCTCTGTAAGGCGGCTAATTGAGAAATGTATTTCTGGGATTTTCTTCTCCGAATATCTGGATCTATGATTTGAAATATTCGTTATGCTGGGGCCACACTTGCAGGCGAAGATTTTTATGACTTCATCGCGATGAAAACATCGCGAAGTTTTCGTCGCGATGTTCTTGTCTACATCTGCTGTCAACGTGACGTGACGATTATTCTTGAGAATTGAAATGGAGGAAGTAGTGGCGTTCTAATATATGTCGTTGAAAAATTATCTATTACAAGTCGTAAATTTCCTCCCAAATCAAACAATGACTCAAAATTTGGAGCGGTACTGAACTGAACACCGAAGTCGAATATTGCATCATAAAAAAAAACCTTTGAATCGTGCCAGTTTACCGACAGCCAAGCGCAGTATATCCGTCTTCGCCAGAACATATCGCGATTCGATGAAGTACCTGGCCACACTTGCAGCGAAAACGCGAATATTTGCAGAATCGCGATAGTGTGGCCCCAGCATTAGTAGGATGTCCAAAACTCCCAAGATGTTCATGACATTCCAGCTCCCAAGATGTTCATGACATTCCAGGATATTTTCAATAAATTCAACAGTGTGTATATATTCTTTGTGTGCTAGTTCCAAGGCGTCCAAATATCTGTATTTTTCCAAACTGCCCAATGGAATTTTATTTTCCTCACATTTCCAAAACTACAAGTCCCATTGAATTGACAGGGGCAAGTGACTGGATAATTCTTCCCAAATACTACGTCAGTGATGGGATTGCGTTTTGGCGCTCTTGTTCCTCGGAACAGAGTGCTGGTCAATTTGCCCAAATATCTGTTATTTTAAAATTTTTGATGAAAATGGTCTTAAACGATTTGGTTCGACTCACTGATCAAGAATCCGTGGTCGAAATCGATTCTGTGCGGCCGTCCGGCCTTCCGGCTGGCCGGCCGGCCGTTAACACGATAACTCTCGAACGGAATTAGTTAGACAGTTGAAATTTTCAGAGTGGGTTTGAAGGATAAATATCTCGGTTAAGTTCGTTATTGGGTGGAATCGGTCTGATAGTTTCGGAGTAACAAAATAATTTTTTTTTAAATACAACTTTTGAATTAAAATTTTTTTAAGAAGCAGTTTCATCATAAGAATCCATTGTTATCATTTTCAACTAATAGCTAATACTTTCGGAGATATGATGTTTCAAAGTTTCAATAATACATCGTAAGTTCTATGTATTCACAGAATGTGAACACAGAATCTGTCTGTGTGACTATTCATAAATGTCTTTTCTAGCTATTAGAGATTGTCAATTCGTATATTTTCTCTTGGAAAGCAAGCATTCGATTCTTGACTTTGTGAATATATACAAGACTGTTTTGATGTAGTTTATGGAGGCAATAGGAAAGAAGAACATAATGGAATCATCAAAAGAAATTACTGTTCGTTGACCACTGAGATTAATATTACCTTTTACTTCCTTAAGTAGTTGGAGTGAGACATGTTCCTATATACAGTACTTTCATAATGTTGCTAACAAAAATGGGTTCAAGCCCTGTGGACAGGAGCTTTCTGGCGCTCTAGTTCAAACAGACAAATTATATCTCCGAAAGTATTGGTTTCTCAGAGTTGGGAATTATATCAATGTATTCATATAATAGAACTGCATCCTAAAGGAAATTCAATTCAAATAATAGTTTATTTATCAAGATTAAATGAGCAATCATGAGAATGAGAAAAGCACCATGGAAGAAATCAAATTAAATCTGGCCAATTTTGCCCAATAACGAACTTAACCGAGATATTCATCTCCCTAAACTACTCTGAAAATTTCAACTACCTACCTCATTCCGTTCGAGAGTTATATCTATGTCTATGGATGAAAAGCAGTCTCACTACTCTCAGATCTCTTACTTCATGTTCAGTTCCGAAATGTAAGAATTTTCTGAGAAAAACTAATATCGGAGCAAACAACTGAGATTTAACTCACTTCGCTCACAATTCTTCGATTGATGAGTCTCAGGAACATCATTTGACATTATGACAATTCATATTCATACATAGAATAATATCATTCTGTGACAACGTTGAAATTGTGACAACGTTGAAATACGATTTATTATTGAAATTTTGAAAAATCATATCTGAGATTTTTCTCACTTCGCTCACAATTCTTCGATTGATTAGTCTCAGGAACATCATTTGACATTATGACAATTCATATTCATACATAGAATAATATTATTCTGTGACAACGTTGAAATACGATTTATTATTGAAATTTTGAAAAATCATATCTCCGAAAGTATTAGCTTGTTAGAGTTAAAAATGATATGATTGGATTCTCATGATAAAACTTTTTATTAAAAAAAATTTAATTTGGAATTTGTTTCGTAAAAAAAAAATTTTTTTTTTGTTCCTCCGAAACCATCTGTCCGATTTCGCCCAATAACGAACTTAGCCGAGATATTTATCCCCCAAACCTACTCTGAAAATTTCAACTCTCTAGCTCATTCCGTTCGAGAGTTATCGTGCCTACGGCCGGCCGGCCGGCCGGCCGGCCGGACAGAATGAATTTCGACCACGGATTCTTGATCAGTGAGTCGAACCAAATCGTTTAAGACCATTTTCATCGAAATATTCGAAAATTACAGACATTTGGGCAAATTGATAAGCACTCAGTTCCGAGGAACTAGAGCGCCAAAAAATACTGGAATATGGATCTACATTTGTGCGTCAATCATTTTTTCTTGAGTTAGGGTTCATAATAAAGAAAATAATGTGTTAGTGGTATGAATTATTAAATTTCAAATTATGAAAAGAGGATAGTATTGTATTGATGTATTTTGAACTATTAAAATAATTTGTTCGTAATCCACTACCTACTCAAATCTCAGGAATAAATGGACAATCTGCTATGATTCTCTCCAGCCTTGCTCTAGAAATTTCGATGATACTTTCCTTAGGTATTTCAAGTTGTGAAAACTATGCACCGAATGTGAGTTACAACCTTAGACTATAGACTATAGTCTAAGGTCGCAACAACCTATTCCACGAGGTTGAATCATTGCAGATTGCTCATTTAATCTTGATAAATAAATTTAATGACAAATTTTAAGGCATTTAAGCATTGTAGATTGCTCTTTTTTTAAAAGATAAATGTTGAAGCTTTTTTTTTAAACGACACTTTTTTTAAATTTAATTTCTTTCATGATGCAGTTCTATCATAGGAATCCATTGATATAATTCCCAACTCTGAGAAACCAATACTTTCGGAGATATAATTTGTCTGTTTGAACAAGAGGGCCAAAAAGCTCCTGTTCACAGGGCTTGAAGCAATTTTTTACTTCAAATTTCAATCATTTACTCCTTGCTATACTATCTATGTTTTACCAAATTAAAATTTGAACAGCTCCTTCTGGGTGGTGCAGTTTCGTTGTCAGTCAGTATATGTCAGACGACAAAATTTGTTGTAGAACAGTATGTATTAACTCGTGTAGTACGCCAATATTCCAATATCTCAAAAAAAATCTTCAATAAATCAAGGCATCAGCATATTATTCGACTTTGGAGATTGACAAAGTACTCTAGATTTTCAATTTTAAAACGACAGAGCAGTGCTCACTCACCTTCTAATATAGAATCCATAGTTTGTCGGAAAAGAGACGCCCTCATCCTGACGAAGAAGAGTTCCTCAGGCCTCTCCGGAAGATAATATATTAGAAGTTCTGTGTCGGGTGCTATCGGTTTGACAGCCTCGTAAACTGGTTCTCCCTTCATTTTCGTCGCGACAAAATTGACAGAAGGATTGAAGGAATTCGAGATCCTCACGAATCGTACCCAGTTGCAATGTCTAATTTTTCTCGATCCATCGAAAGATATCTCGTCGTAGCAGCCGAATCTGTGTCGTATCTGAAACAAAAATTTTAATGAAGGGGTGTTTTGGATGAAATTATTGTCAAAATTTCCATAAAAGCTTTGACTTATTTCATGGCGAGCTGTTCAGGTGAGCAGATTGCCTTATCAATTTGTCGAAATGTCTGTAATTTTAGAATTTTTGGTCGTGAATGGTCTCAAACGATTAGTTTCGACTATAACTGATGAAGAATCTGAGGTCGAACGCTCGAACACAATGCGTTAGAGAGCAATTTTCAGAGTAGGTTTGAAGTCCAATTATTGCGCCTGCTACGTTCATCAATGGAGAACATCTGTCGAGTAGTTTCTGAATTTTATAGCCATTTTAAATGTTGTTTTCCCAATAATTCGAAAAATACTTATCTGATTTAAATTAAAGCACGGTAGATATTCATTGATCTAATCTACTCTGAAAATTATATAATATCAATTGAAACTTAGCCAATATTCCAGGTTTGTTTCTATTGGAGATATTCTGAACCCAATTTGATAAACTTACTAAAGTATATATTTCCATCATCATATGGATAATCCAAGGGCATATAGGGTAGGGGTAATTATAATATCTTCCAATTGGTCATTTTGCATTCAATCATACTTCATTTGTTAGAACAGAAAAAATACATTCGCCATGTCTGTCATAGGTAGATAAGATTACATGTATGAACAGTGAACACAGATAGAATAGAACAGATATAATTGAGGAGTAACTTTTCACAACGCATTATGTCCAATTTGGGCGAAATTGTGTTTGAAGCGGATTTAGAAATGATTTCTATTGCTCTATAGCCCTATGTAAACAAAATCTTCCAAATGGCATTATGTCCCTGTGTAATTCAAATCCAAAGTATGTAAGCCGCATCGCAATAAATGATGTTTACGTTTGTATTTGTTAAACGAATAAAATATTACCAAAAAAATGTATATCGATTTGCTCTTGTTGATTAGGTTACAGGCCAACACTTACTATGCAGACTGTTTTCTCTAAATGTATAAAAAACCGCAACAAACAGCATTATTTTCAATTTCAACCACATCAAAACGAATTATATACAATGGTACAAACGTTTTTTACATTTCCTGTGTATATCTGATCAATATCGATTTAAATGAGATTAGTTATTACCTTTATATGTAAATTTCTATCAAACAAATTCGACGTACTCAAATTATAAGCCAGGGTGGAAGAAAAAATCGTTTTTCGTTTATTTCCAATAAAATGGTTTTTGGACTAAATGCGTTTTCAAAAGTTGCTCCTCAATTCACATTCTGTGAAAACATATAGAAGTACGATGTATTATCGAAATTTTGAAAAATCATATCTCCGAAAGTATTAGCTTTTTAGAGTTTAAACTGATATCAATGGATTGTTATAATGAAAGTGCATCTTAAAAAAAATTGAATTCAAAATTTGTAAAGTAAAAATCTTTTTTTTTATCTGAAACCATCCGGCCGATTTTGCCCAATAACTCTAATTTGACGGAGATATTTATCTCCCAAACCGACCCTGAAAATGTCAATTGTCTAGCTCATTCTGTTCGAGAGTTGTCGTGTTAACGGACGGCCGTTCTTGATCAGTGAATTGATTTGGTTCGAAATCGTTTAAGACCATTTTCAGCCAAAAATTCGAAAATAACAGACATTTGGGCAAATTGATGATCTCTGTTCCAAGGAACAAGAGCGCCGAAAATACTGACTCGAAGACTTATGCAGAATGTATTGATGATAGCATGACTAGAAAATCTCAGAAACTATCCGTCCGATATCGTTGAAATTCGGCAGGAGCCTTCAACACCTTATTTTCCTAGTACCTGGATGGGGAACCGATCTGGCTATAAATTTTAAACAGCGCGCCAAAGCTCCTGTCCACAGGGCTTTCCCACTTTTTTTGCGCGTATGTTCTGGGGAACATCGCGTTATCATTTTGCCCAAATGTCCGTAATTTTCGAATTTTTTGCCGAGAACGGTCCAAGACGATTAGTTTCGACTCCCGATGAAAAATTCGAGGTCAAAATTGATTCTATCCGGACGGCCGTTGCCACGATAACTTGAGAACGGAAAGAGATTGCAACTTGAAATTTTCAGGGTAGGTGGCGCGTCCAAATGTAACGGACAATTTCGTTAATAGACAAAATCGGACCAACGGTTTTCGAGTAATAATTTTGTCATCAACCAATACAGATTCGATCGAATTGAAACTTTTATTATTATTATTATTATTATTGATAAGGGGTTACGTTGCACCGCGACCTTGAGATCTATTGTGCCCCCCATCAGAGCTGTTCTTAACATTACGCCATCTACAGCTCGCCCTCCAGTTCCAGAGTATAAATGAACCTCAAAATCTGGGAAGGCTTCAAGGATATTACGTCTTCACTCCTACAAGTTTCCTGTCCAAAGCATTCCTTTCGCTGACTTGCAATGGCGAGGCATTCTGTAACAAGGTGAAGAGGAGTTTCTTCCTCCTCCCCACAGAATCTGCACTCGTCAGTATCTGATAAACCTATTCTCATCAAATGCTTCCTGAGGCGACAGTGTCCTGTGAGGAAGCCAGTGACCAGGTGTAACTTATTCTTACAGAGATCCAGATACCTTTTGGATCTCACTTCTTTAAAGTTCCTAAGGAACTTTTTGGAATGAACCAAACCTGGAAGATTCCGCCAGAGTGTCTCTCTTTTGGTTTCCTCCTTCTCCAGAAACTCTTTCTAGTAGGTGCATTTTCCTATACCGCAGAAAGGTTCTGGGCCGATAAAAGGAGTTCGTGCTGCCTTTCTGGCAAGTGTATCGGCCTCTTCGTTCCCCTTGACTCCCGAGTGACCGGGGACTCAGACTAAAAAGACCTTATTATTCTTGCCAATTTCATTTAGTTTTCTTCGGCACTCCCATATCAACTTTGAATCGATGGCATGGGAGCTCAGTGCTTTGATAGCAGATTGACTATCCGAATGGATTGCTATGTCGCATTTCTGATATTTTCTTTCTAGGTTAATATCTGCACATCTTTCGATTGCGAGTAATTCTGCCTGGAAGATACTCAAACGGGAGCCTACCGACAGTGCGCACTTGGTGCCTGTCCCATATACCCCAGCGCCAGCTCCCGTCGTGGTTTTTGAGCCATCTGTGTACCATTTTATGGTATTTTCTTTGAAAGTCTGGGTGGTGAACTCCCTTTCCCATTCTTCCTTTCTACTTATCATCGTGGTGAAGTTCTTCTCAATGCTTACTTTTTTGACCATTGCATCACTAGGAAGGTTCACTGATGGGATGTAATTAGTCAAAGAGGTCCAGGCTCTCTGACATTTAATCCTCTCAGTTCCTGTACCTTCCTTAGATATTCTGAGGGTGGCCTCATGGGCTAACCTCTCAATCACTAGATGCAGAGGTGAGAGATCTGTGATGATCTCAAGTGCCCTGGTTGGACACGTTCTCATAGCTCCCGTAATGCACACACAAGCTAGCCTTTGCACTTTGTCAAGCGCTTTGTAGTTGTCTAATCTGCTTTGGCATGCCAGACTACTGCCCATAGGTAATTATTGGTCTCACAATCATGACGTACATCCATCGCAGTATTTTAGGGCTACAGCCCCAAGTCTTACCAGATAGATTTCTGCACGCCATCAGAGCTCTTATTGCTTTACTTGCAGTGATATCCACATGCTTGTTCCACAGAAGCTTTCTATCCAGAGTTATTCCCAGAAAGCTTCTGTGGAACAAGCATGTGGATATCACTGCAAGTAAAGCAATAAGAGCTCTGATGGCGTGCAGAAATCTATCCGGTAAGACAGAAACTTGCTAACTAGTTGTAGAATATCGACATAAAGAGGTGTGTAAAATTTTATAAGAACCGTACCCCTAGGAAATTTAAAAAATTATGAAAAAAAAATCGGTTGGCTTGAACCGATCTTCTTAAATTTTGTGCAAGTCAATTTTCAACATAATATAAAACTCTGCGTTATCCGTTTCATAAAATAAACATAATTGTTATAAATAAATAAACATTAAAAATTCTACTTTTTTCACGTCTCGCTGACTGCATCTCACTAGCTGATACACTAAGCAACATGCACTTGCATTTCATTTCTATTTACGAGTATAATGTCCAACATTTTCAATTTCTGTTGGCCTATCCATAAATCCCCAATGCGGCGGACCAGAAATCTGTTCTGCGCCAATGAACGTTTGATGAATTATGTCACCACCCACGACACTCTTACCATTGTAAGTTCCGTCTATTCTTGAGCAATGGTCGTTCAAATATTCTTCGATGTACCTACCTGGTCTTACAACCGACGAATAACGGATTGTCACCAAAATCGAGTAGGAGTTTGGGAGGAGTATGAAACCCATAGCGAGCAATGAAATCGGTATTGTTCAGCAAGCATAGAAAGGCGGGGGTCGATGGTTACCAGCAACTAATACAGGTGTAAAGCATATGGACTTGTTTGGCAATGCTGCCTTGTGATTACCATACATCCTCCTTTATTCGAGCACAAAGGAGGATACCGCCTATGTGGTTTCAACTTACAGTAGCGTAACCGAACTTGAATGCCATCACTTCAGTTCGATATAATGAAAATAACTGTATGACTCTTAGCAGATATCCTCTCTTCCAGGTGAGAAAAATGAGTTTTTTTCCCTACGAGCGTGTGCAAAGTAGTACTTTTCCCCACGTATTTGGGTTGCCAAGGTAAAACTTTTCCGCATCGTGCGGAAAAAATATTTTGCTGCACGGAAATGTCAAAGTGATCAAAATTGTTGGTGCTAGAGGAAATTTTCATGAATATTTCAGAAAAGGGTTATTATTTTCTGCAATGTGAGACTTTTGCAAGTGTATAAAACTCCACTTTTCCATTATTATTCCAGATATTTGTATTACAGCTTGAACAAATAGATATTCATGATCATTTCTCAGGAACAATTTTATCAAGCAACTAGACTTGTAGATTTTGAGATATGATTATGTTAGGATATTTCTCAGAGCTCAAGCCTCAAGCTTTTCTCTCATACACGAATAAAGTGAACACTAAGTAATCATTAAAGGATACTGTGGGAGGTATACTCAATGTGACAATTCTTGAATTTCACAATAACTATCAACAAAATAATTCTAAAGATTTTCATTAAGCATCTGACGAAGGAGTCTGATATAGACCCCGAAACGTTACGATATAGTTGTTTCTTCGTTGATGTTGTTTCGTTGTTGTTTGTTAGGCAACATTGTTCAATTGATTGCTTCTGACAAATATCTTGTGTTTCTTACGCAGAAGCAAATCACAAAATAATTAATTTTTATTTTATAGATATTTTTCAGAGTTTGGGAGAGAAAATCCAGAAAAAAAACTTTTAATGATGTGAACACTGTTGAAATGATCAGTTCTTGTAGTGATTTTCCATATTCCATATAGCAGGCGGCCGATGAAGTGAGTTTGAGTTTATTACCTGCAAAATCTAAAGTCAAGTATGAAGCAGAATATCAGTATTTTGAAAACTGGTCTTCACAGTAAAGGGACAACAAGCCTCGAGTGGAAAGTATTGTTAGCATTTGCATTCAGCTTTTGCATTTGAGAAGAAATTTCAGCCCTGTACACTATGGAGCAACTATTCCATGTTAAACAGTGTACTTGAAGTGAAGAGAAACTTATATTTGAGCAAATATTTTAAACTCACTTCGCTTTTAAATAAGCAATATGTCGCAGAATATTTGAAAGAAGTGAAGTGTTCAGATTTATGGAAGATGCGCCGGATGAAATTCACTTTCTCATCAAAGTTTTTGGGTTACTTCACATGGAGGACACCAAAAACAGTTCATCGAGAATATTTGTTATTTCCAATGAAAAGAATCATGAATATAATTTGCAGCTCTACCATACCTGAATATGTGAATTTGAGGATACAAAATACTCCACACAGTCGTTTTCTGTTCAATATAGACAAGGAGCATGTAGAACCCAATGTGGGGGAACTGGACTCATTCTAGCTCAAAACTCTTTCTTCCTGATGCCATATAAAAAGTACCTAGTGACGAAAATTAGAAATTTACGATTTGAATCGATGATAACGGAAAATATGATTAACACTTTGAACTATCGGCCATATCATCCATTAACAGGTTTTTTATGGATTTTTGAGGTCACAACCCGAAACCAATTACCTCAAAATATTTTCGCGAATAATAAATCATTGAAATTACTTCAGGACATCAATTTGAATCCTTCGATGAAATATGAAGTAGCGATCAAATTAGCATAGAGATAGGAATGAATAAACAAGTAATCAACATTCAACAGAACGTTTGCTTGTACAGTACATATCTTGACATTATAGTCGCTTCAGACTATCATTAATCTAAAACTTCATTTCAGATATATTCAAATGCTCTCCAAAGCTGTATAACATTTTTTTCCCTAGATCAAGTTATCCGATTATATCTATACTCATGTGTTATATACCTCCGTAAATAATTTGTTATAATTACCTTAACAGAATTATTCAAGCATACACGATTCATTCGATGAATTTAATTTCACAGTAAATTAAATCAGTTGCAGTTTTCGTAGAACACAGGAAACTTTTTTAAACAAATGAAATTTCAATCAAAGCATTAATCAGAGGTAATTATTGTGAGTACATTGAAAAATGTAAGCCCATTTTAAATATTATTTAGTATTTTTGTATTTTTTTCTAGGGAACAGCGTGCTATAATTTTGCCGAAATGTCCGTAATTTCAGAATTTTTGGCCAAAAATGGTCTCAAACGATTAGGTTTGCATACTGATGAAGATTTCCAGGTCAAAATCGATTATGTCTGGCCATCCGGCCGACCATTGCCACGATAACATCCGAACGGAAAAGGGATAATGACTGAATTTTCAGGGTAGGTTTCGCATCCGAATACGATACTTAAATTAGTTAATGGGCATAATTGGCCAAACGGTTTTTGTAGTATACGCATCAGGAATATTTTTTCGACCACTCAAAAAAATTACAGATCTGATCGAATTGAAAATGGGTAACCAGTAGTAGAATAACTACGCAAAGACGTATGTGAAATTTTGTGAGGATTGTATCACTAGAACATTTTAAAAAAATTATGAAGGGATATTATGTATATCATGATAACTTGAAAACGAAAAGAGTTAGCGTCTTGCAATTTTTAGGCTAGGCTGCGCATCTGAATGCGACATTCGAGTTCGTTAATATAGGAGTAATCGCCCTGACGGTTTTGGAGTTATAGCCATCTGAAATGTTGATGTTATATCCTCTATAACTCAGAATATAAAAATCCGATTCTTTTAAAACTCGATAATTATTTGTGGAATGCGCAAATTTTCGTGAAATTTCGTAAATATCGTATTACTAGAAAAAAAAATTATTTTTTTCTCCAAAAATTTTATATTTCAGAAACTATGCCTCAGCTGAAATTCCGCACATAACTTCGAGCCAACATTGTAAAATCGAGTACTGAATTTCAGAACGATCGACTTTTTTTCAAATTCTTAAGAAATTTTTGGCGCTCTTGTTCCTCGGAACGCAAAAATCTGTAATTTTCGAATTTTTGGCTGAAAATGGTCTTAAACGATTTGGTTTGACTCATATTATAAAGAATCCGTTGTCAAAATCGATTCTGTTCGGCCATCCGTTAACTCGATACCTCTCGAACGGAATGCGCTAGAAAGTTGAAATTTTCAGAGTAGGTTTAGAAGTTGAATATCTCGGTATTCTCGGTTATATTCGTTGTCAGGAAAAATCAGCCAGGTTTTGGAGTAACGAAAAAAAAAAACATTTTTTTTACTTTACAAATTTTAAATTCATTTTTTTCAAGATGCAGTTTCATCATAAGAATCCATTGATATTATTTTCAAGTTTAACAAGCTAATACTTTCGGAAATATGATTTTTCAAAATTTCAATAATACATCGTACTTCACAGAATGCGAATTCTATCTGTTTGTGTTCTATCTGTTTGCAGTAGGTCCAGTTTGAAAGATAAACATCCTTAGTGTCAAACTAAACTGAAAGTGTATTTCTGGAGAGTTTGGTTGATGTCAGCATGTAAACAATTTGAAATTTGGATTCGCAAAGTTCATAGGCAGAGTTTTTTGGTTAGTGAGTTTAAAATGAATGATGCAAGGAAGTCGAGCATAATTTACGAGCCATTATCTAATTATTGAAGATTTAGAACGGGATTTTCAACTAATGTACAGGTAGTTATTGCTTAGTAACACTATTTAGCATTTCCTACATAAGTATTCTGGTTTGAGTTCTCTCTGGACTGATTACATTAGGTTTGTTTCATGTATAAAACTGGCTATTTCATCTACTACATTTTTCAGAATGACTCCTGATAACTCAATGAAAAATTATATACGATTTACACTTATTTATTCAATATTGTGACGCGTTTCGTCGACACAGCGACTTCATCAGACTACATCATACTAAATTCTTAACAAGTTATTACCTCCCTATACCTAGATGACATGGACACAGAATCATTAAAAACTAATTACATGAGAAACTTATTTAAAACAAATTACATAATAGACTTATTTAAAACTAATTACATGAGATTTCACTGCTGGTTTCTTTGTACACATTAACAATAATTCATTCCTAATGCTTTTATTTATAAATTGATTCTCTATTTGAATAGATTGAGTAACGGTGAAAAATTTAGATCTAATTGTTCATTAACTAAATTACCCGTATGTTTTTCCCTATTTATTTCGACCATTTCCCAGTAATTAAGTTGCGCACCTTTATTCAAATTGTGTAGAATTTTGAAATCCGGGTTAAACTTATGTCCTTCTGCTAATAAATGATTCGAATAATTTGAATTAGTTTTGTTGTTTTTGAAGCTGTGATGATGTTCCTTTATTCTTATGCCAAAATTTCTACCAGTTTTTCCTATATATGATTTGTCACAACTCCCGCAATTTAATTGATAAACACCGGATTTATCTTCTTTATTCCTTTTCGATTTATTGTTTTTTATGAATTTGGAAAGGTTATTATTTGTCCGGAATGAGATATTCACCTGTTGGTTTTGAAGAAACCTTTTAAGTTGTTGACTCGTTGTACCAAAATATGTTAAGCTATTGAATATTTTATTTTTATCCTTAATTTCTGGAAATACTAAACTAATTGTTTTTCTAAATTGTTTTTTCGTCAACATTTTTCTGATTAACTCTGTGTTATATCCGTTATTCACCGCTATTTGTTCGATAATTTCTAATTCTGTACCATAATTTTCTTCGGATAAAGGTATATTAATTAGCCGGTGTAACATACTATGAAATGCCGCGACTTTATGTTCGAATGGATGACACGAGGATCGATGAATGATTGTATCCGTATGGGATGGTTTCCTAAATATTGAAAAATCATGTTGATTGTTTTTCCGCGTTATTGTTAAATCCAAAAAATTAATTGCACCATTATTTTCCATTTCAATTGTGAATTTGACATTTGGATGAATGCTATTAATAAAATCTACAAATATTTTCAGTTGCCGGTCTGTTCCTTTGAAACACGCGAGCACATCATCTACGTATCTAAACCAATATACGAATTTGGAAAAAATAGGATGTGTTTTAGCGATGGCTTCTAGGTTGTCCATGAATATTTCTGCCAAAAGGGGGCTGAGCGGATTCCCCATGATAAGTCCTTCATCGCTAGTATAAATCTTATCGTTGAAACTAAAGTAATTTTGATTCAAACACGTTTCTAAAAGCTGGAGTATTTCGGACTGAATCACTATATTGACTTTGTTTTTCTCTAATAAATCCCTTACTATTTTCACTGTATCCTGGGGTGGAATACTAGGGAAAAGGTTAACAACATCGAAAGACACTAATTTTGCATTGGCCGGTAGGGAAATATTTTTTTTTTTTTTTTTTTTTTTTTTTTTTTTTTTTTTTTTTTTTAATTTCCCTACCGGCCAATGCAAAATTAGTGTCTTTCGATGTTGTTAACCTTTTCCCTAGTATTCCACCCCAGGATACAGTGAAAATAGTAAGGGATTTATTAGAGAAAAACAAAGTCAATATAGTGATTCAGTCCGAAATACTCCAGCTTTTAGAAACGTGTTTGAATCAAAATTACTTTAGTTTCAACGATAAGATTTATACTAGCGATGAAGGACTTATCATGGGGAATCCGCTCAGCCCCCTTTTGGCAGAAATATTCATGGACAACCTAGAAGCCATCGCTAAAACACATCCTATTTTTTCCAAATTCGTATATTGGTTTAGATACGTAGATGATGTGCTCGCGTGTTTCAAAGGAACAGACCGGCAACTGAAAATATTTGTAGATTTTATTAATAGCATTCATCCAAATGTCAAATTCACAATTGAAATGGAAAATAATGGTGCAATTAATTTTTTGGATTTAACAATAACGCGGAAAAACAATCAACATGATTTTTCAATATTTAGGAAACCATCCCATACGGATACAATCATTCATCGATCCTCGTGTCATCCATTCGAACATAAAGTCGCGGCATTTCATAGTATGTTACACCGGCTAATTAATATACCTTTATCCGAAGAAAATTATGGTACAGAATTAGAAATTATCGAACAAATAGCGGTGAATAACGGATATAACACAGAGTTAATCAGAAAAATGTTGACGAAAAAACAATTTAGAAAAACAATTAGTTTAGTATTTCCAGAAATTAAGGATAAAAATAAAATATTCAATAGCTTAACATATTTTGGTACAACGAGTCAACAACTTAAAAGGTTTCTTCAAAACCAACAGGTGAATATCTCATTCCGGACAAATAATAACCTTTCCAAATTCATAAAAAACAATAAATCGAAAAGGAATAAAGAAGATAAATCCGGTGTTTATCAATTAAATTGCGGGAGTTGTGACAAATCATATATAGAAAAAACTGGTAGAAATTTTGGCATAAGAATAAAGGAACATCATCACAGCTTCAAAAACAACAAAACTAATTCAAATTATTCGAATCATTTATTAGCAGAAGGACATAAGTTTAACCCGGATTTCAAAATTCTACACAATTTGAATAAAGGTGCGCAACTTAATTACTGGGAAATGGTCGAAATAAATAGGGAAAAACATACGGGTAATTTAGTTAATGAACAATTAGATCTAAATTTTTCACCGTTACTCAATCTATTCAAATAGAGAATCAATTTATAAATAAAAGCATTAGGAATGAATTATTGTTAATGTGTACAAAGAAACCAGCAGTGAAATCTCATGTAATTAGTTTTAAATAAGTCTATTATGTAATTTGTTTTAAATAAGTTTCTCATGTAATTAGTTTTTAATGATTCTGTGTCCATGTCATCTAGGTATAGGGAGGTAATAACTTGTTAAGAATTTAGTATGATGTAGTCTGATGAAGTCGCTGTGTCGACGAAACGCGTCACAATATTGAATAAATAAGTGTAAATCGTATATAATTTTTCATTGAGTTAATATGGATTTGCATCAAGTAAAAGCCACAAGCATTAAATTTTAGACTCCTGATAGTTTTGAAACACTTGTAGCCAAAATTTGACCGTCATACAAAGATAAGATGCAAAGGGATTTCAATTTCTTTCATGATGTAGTTCTATCATAATAATCCATTGATATAATTCCCAACTCTGACAAATCAATACTTTCGGAGATATGATTTGTCAAAGATTGGACAAGAGCGCCAAAGCTCCTGCTTTCCCCCTTTTGTTATATATAACAGCAGTCTGCAGAAAAAGTGAATTTAATGTTGGAGCAAAGACCAATTTTACTACTGAGGGTAGAGTTATTGAAGATTGTTGGTCCACAAAGGGATGGAGAATTAGTTTCCACATTACAGTAGGTAAGTCCGGCGCAAAAGCTCCTTACTTCACGTTAGTGCTTTTTAAGAAGTTTCTCCTAAAGTATTGCATATAAATTCAGAAAAGTTGATACATAGATTGTATCTGGGCAAATAATGTGGCTCTTCATTCAAATCGTTTGACTCTGAGGGTTGGAAAAGTGGGAAGGAAATTCAAAGAATATCTTTTATTGTCATAAGACATTGTAAATTTATAAATTTTGTCTGCTTAATCCTATTTGTCAACATTCAGTTCTTTGAAAATGTGAAAAAATAAAAAATTCTTTTCAACCCCCAAATTTCCAGAGTGAATACATCTGGACGATATCAGCAGAACAGCAGAGGACAATACGCAATTTTTGTAAGAAGTTTTAATTTTTCATCTAATTGTGTCGATTTATTATTTTCTAAATAAATTTCCTTTTTTGGCGCTCTTGTTTGTTTTATTGTTGATGTTGTCGGGAGTATATTCAGTATTCTAAATTAAGTGTTAATATCACTGGATCCTAGGAGGGAAAATCTTGAAATAGAAGAGTATTCAAGGTATTTATGTCCCGATCCCCTTCACCGCCGTTACTGGAAGACTGGCCCGGCACGCCAATGGTCCACTGTCCCATTGTCTCCGATCCAGAAGCGACGCTTCGGCCGCGTCTAATACATGCTTGCATCCGTTTATGCCTCACCACCGTGGCCCTCCGCGGCTCCTTTCATCTCGCCGATGTCGTTACTTATCTGCAATTGCTACCGTTTGCGTTCCTCCGCTCTTTTTCGCATTATCTCCAATCAGGCCGCTATCGTGGGACCATCGTAATTGTCTGTAATCGCGAACGATTCATCGAAGATACTGATGTTTTTAGATAAAAAGTGGTAGGGTGGTCTCTTCACTTGGTATAGGGATCATCTGCATGCTCATCCGTTCAATCCGGACGAGGCCTTCTTGGTACCAAAACTTTCAACTCTACAACAATATTTATTTGAAGTAGGGGTGCCATTTTTAAAATCAGTTACCCAGGACAAGATGCTCATAAACCCCGGATTTCAGAGCTCAGAACCCGGACATAGATATCAACAGGTTTTTGGTGCACTGTTCAGGTAAATAGAGTGCCCATCCAAGGTCAAACTTCGAATATATCTGAATAAAAGATAAATTCCCTTTGCGAAATTGATAAATCATCGTTTTGCATATCGGTTGAACAACATATTAGAAGATATTCTGCCGAGCAATTTAATTCCCGAGGAAACTTATATAATATAAAGTTCATAAGTACTAAAATCAAACTAATATTGCTTATTCATTTATTCCTCGATAATCGAAGATTCGTGAAACCCACCATACGTGTATCTATAGGGTGTCTCAGCAAGAACTTGAATTTCGAATTGCGCGCCATTTTTGACTGTCAATTGTTGAGTCAGCCATATTTATTGTTTGTTTAATTAAAACATAGACATTTACGAAAATTGTGCGTTATAGCTTGGAAGAACGTTTGTTAATAGTGAAAACCCATTATAAACAAGAGCGCCAAAAAATGATGAAGGTGCCGTCGTGACTGTCGGCAGTGTCGACGGTCATCGTTACCGGGCCATGTTGACAGACTTTTTTTGGCAAGAATTAGACGGAATGGACTTAAATGAGATGTGGTTTCAACAGGATGGCACTACCTGTCACACCGCAAGGGAAGCAATGACTTTGTTACAAACCAAATTTTCAGGTCGAGTAATTTCTCCTTTCAGAGACCAAGAGTGGCCGCCAAGAAGTTGTGATTTAACTTGTTTGGACTATTTTCTCTGGGGTGTTTTGAAAAGTAAGGTCTATGCGAACCATCCTGAGACAACTGAGGAAATCAAACCGGAAATTGTACGTGAAATTCGTCAAATCCAGCAGCCCTTACTGCAAAATGTACTGCAAAATTTCATCAAAAGAGTGCATATCTGCCAACGGAGAAACGGTGGCCATTTAACCGATATTTTGTTTCATATGTAAATGTCATCACTACCTCCATACATAAGTAGAAAAAAGTGTTAATAAAATATTAAATAAATGTATATTTTTTAATTCCTAAAATTCAAGTTCTTGCTGAGACACCTTTTATATAACTCTGTGATAGTTTCCTATTGCTTTTTAAATTAATGAAAGCAATAATGGAACTCTTGACTAATATTATATGATTAATTGTGAATTTCTTCATTTGAAATGGAAGTACATTTTTGTACAGTACTCACAGTTAGTTATAGGTAGAATTCTTGAAGAAAAGTAGTACTAATTATTATTTCACGATTTGTACAGCCATATTCTAGATTTAAAGTCTGTAGCATTTATAATCTAGGAAATAAAGGGAAAATATAATTTTTTTCTTGGAGTAATGCAGTCGATTTCAGTACCTGGATGGGTGACTGATCTGGTTATACATTGGAACATGTGCGCCAAAGTTCCTGACCTCAGTGCTTTTCAATATTTTTGAACTTTTTCTATAATATAAAATAGTTTAAATTGTCATAAATTAACTTTATATTTCTTTTCAAACAAATTTGCACTAAAGTTAGTCATCTTTCATTATGTTAAGTAACAAAACAGATTAAAGTTTAAGAATGTCGATATTTATTTCTTGAAAAAATAACAATTATTATACTCTGTACATGAGAACAAAACCTGATTGATATTTATAAGTATGTATAAGATTTTTTTTTAATTCAAAGAAATTCAAATAAATGACATTACTACATGTTAACATTTAGCAGTATTACTTTTTCATTTCTCTAATAACCGTAGTAACGAAATAATACGTCGGTGAATCTTAATATTTTTTATGTAATAGAAAAAGCATACTTAATTAGAAAAGAAAAATACATATTCTCAAATTTAAAAGAGATTTTTTCACTTTTACATTTCTAATTATTGTGAAGCTTTTATTCACCTTTTTTGGAGCTCTTGTTCCTCAGAATAGAGTGCTTATCAATTTGCCAATGTCTGTAATTTTCGAATTTTTAGATGAAAGTGGTCTTAAACGATTTGGTTCGACTCACTGATCAATAATCCGTGGTCAAAATCGATTCTGTCTGGCTGGCCATTGCCACGATAACTCTTAAACGGAATGACCTAGACAGTTGAAATTTTCAGAGCAGGTTGGGAGATTAATATCTCGTTTAAGTTCGTTATTGGGCGAAATCGGCCAGGTGGCTTCGAAGTAACAAAAAAACATGTTTATATTACAAATTTAAATTTTTTCAAGATGTAGTTTCATCATAAGAATCCATTCATATCATTTTCAACTCCAACAAGCTAATACTTCCGATGATAAGATTTTTCAATATTTCAATAATAAATCTTAATTCTATGAATCCACTGAATGCTGTAATCGAATATTAACGTCCGTATTTGTATCTAGCAAGTTTCAATTGATATAATATAATTTTCAAAGTAGATTTGAGGAATGAATACCTCGTATAAGTTCGTTATTAGGTAGAATCAGTCTGGTGGTTTCGGATTAATGATCTTTGGCTCTCTTGTTTGTTTTAAATGCCACCTTTTGGAATTTTCTTTTGTGATGCAGTTCTATCATATGAATCCATTGATATAATTCCCAACTCTGAGACCCCAAAACTTTCGGAGATATGATTTGTCAAAGTTTGAACAAGAGCGCCAAAGCCTCTGTCCAAAGGGATTTCTCACAATTTTGATTTTATTATACTGACCCTCCTTGGTCTTTTCCAAATAAACCACTCATACGCTCTTAAGAGTTTGAGAGAGTTAGGAGAATCAGTTATGTACGTTATATGTTTTGTTACTGTTTTCTTACACTACCTTAGAAACAGCACTGTTAATTGTCAATGAATGGTGTCAATTACCAGCCAAGTTCTATACTTGGATTCGATCAGATCTATATTGTAGGAAATAGTGGAAAAATGTTATTTTTTCCTGGAAGACAGGCAGCCTTGGGTGAGTCCAGAACCCGGATGGGTAACCTCTCTGCCTCGGAATTTGAACTTGCTCGCCAAAGCATATTGAACTCACGTCAGTATTTTACCTAATTCATTTACTTGAGTAAAATTGTTTTTAATTTTTGAAATATTCATTGAATGATTTCCACGAAATCAATATAAATAAACCAGGAAATATCGACCCATATGAATGTTCCCGAAGTATTTATGATGACTCATAACCCCAATTAACCTAATGACCTAAACGATCATCCGAGTCATATGCCATACGATACTAATCAGATCCAATCCCACATTTGATATCTTTGTTTCCTAATTGCTTCCTCTCCCTTGTGTCCGGAGGACGCTAGAACCCTCCACCCTCATTATTCGGAGAAAGAAATCTCAATTATCCTAATTTTCGGAACGCAGATCGCCAGGTGCCATCTACAAGAAAAAAGACGGTAATCGCTGTAACACTAAAAAAGGTCGCGCCATTCGTCGAGAGTCCAGACTGTTTTTAATGATCCTGCAAGGTGAATTTCAGGTAATATCCTGTCCTCTCATAATGATTTCCTCGTCACGTCATAAATATAAGTCATTCTTCTCACGGGGGCACCTTGATTCATCGGAGATGCTCTCCAAATATCACCTGTTTTATATAACTCGGAGGGTTGTAAGATTGAGTGCGTTTTGAAGTTTTAATTAGGGGGTAGGTGTGGTATGGAGATGAATTATTGTTGGTGGAAATGTGGGACAAACCGCCCTTCCATTGATGAAAATCTGGCCTACATGAGAGAGTAGGAAATAGCTTATAAAATTTTATGATCAACGGATTAGGCTTGAAGGGGTTGATAAATGATGTTGTCGATGGGGATTCGTGTAGATGGTGTCCTTAATACCCCTATTACACTATGCCCTTTTCATGTCTATATTTGCGCCTATTTTCATGGCTATTTGTTCTTTGAATATCCCCCCAAATGAGTGGCACTATTACACCGCGCTTTTTTCGCGCTTGTTTCAGGCAGTAATTTCAGAGCTGCGAACATTGAAGAAATTGACATATTCACCTCAAGTTCTTGTTTTTTTCGTATATTTTTGAAAAAAAAACATAGTATTTTAAGAATGTTTGAAGAAACGTTCAATATGCTACTATATAGGGTGCAAATTCACATACAGAAAAAAGACACTGTAATTCCAGAAAGCATTTCTCCAAAAACGAAATTAATAATTACTTTGCGATACTATAGGCTACTGGTGAAAACTTCATATCACTCGGGGATAGCCATCACAGATTATCTGGCCTTCGTAGGTTTAGTTAGTTGACGTCCTCAGAGTAATAAACATAAATTTATTATTGAGTTTACGAAGGATACGATTCAAAGGATAGAATAAACTAGGTTATGTGAAGACGTCAAGTCAGACAGATAAATATTGTGTTGGTAGCCATAACATTTTGACAAAAAGGTTTGAAATCCCCACGATTCAGGGGGAACAAATAGAACCAGTTCTATTTATTTTCAAGCCTGAAACAGTCTACGAAATAGCCCCGGGCGCATGCGTATTTCTTAAAAATTTCAGGCGCATTCCGTCAGGCTGACAAATAGGCACGAAAAAGGCATAGTGTAATAAGGGTATAAGCCGTAGCGTCACTCGCTCAATTATTTCTCATATTATTCCCCTTGGTGCAGTCATTTTTAGCGCTCTTGTTCCTCGGAACAGAGTGCTTATCAATTAGTCCAAATGTCTGTAATTTTCGAATTTTTTCCGGTTCGATTAACTGATCAACAACCTGTGGTCAAAATCGATTCTGTCCGGTCGTAACCACGATAACTCTCGAGCGGAATGAGCTAGACAGTTGAAATGTTCAGAATAGGGTTGGGAGATAAATATCTCGGTTTCGGAGTAACGAAAAAAAAAATTGTTACATTACAGATTTCAAATTAAATTTTTTAAGGTGCAGTTTCATCGTAAGAATCCATTGATATCATTTCCAACTCTGCCAAGCTCAATACTTTCGGTAATATGATTTTCCAAAATTTCAATAATACATCGTCCTTCTATGTTTTCACAGAATGCGAATTATATCTGTCTGTGTTCACTGTTCATAAATGTCATCTTATCCAACTTAACTCTTTATTAGAGACATGTCAAAGTTATTTCTGTTCTAGTTTTTTTATAATTCGTAATTTGAAAATATTTTTTGATGGAAAACAAGTATCCGAATCTTGAATTTAAGAATATATACAAGGCTATTTTGATACCGAAAATAATATTGACATGTTGCATATTGAATAAGTTATGCATAAATATTGGGGATGATATTCCAGAAGATTTAGAATTGGATGTTTTTTAATGATGTAGTTCATGAAGGCAATACGAAAAAAGAACATAGTGGAATGTTTAAAAGAAATAACTGTTCGTTGACCACTGAGGTTAACATTGGCTTTTACTGCTTTAAATAGTATATTTTCATTTAGGTATACAGTGTTTTCATAATGCTACTAGCAAATAAATGCTGAAATATGGATCTACATTTGTGTATCAAATATTTTTTTTTAAGTTAAGGTTCATAATACATAATGAATGTGTTAGTGGTATGAAGTATTAAATTATTAAAAGAGGATTGTATGTTATTAATAAATTTGTCGTATAATGACATGAGATTTCAAATAAAGAAAATCAAGGATAAAATTTAATCTTTCAAAAAAAACCATTAAAATAATTTGCTCGTCAGCCTATATACCTATTCAAATACAATAATAAATGTGCAATCTGCTATGATTGGCTCCAGCCTTGCTCTAGACATTTCGATGATACTTTCCTTAGGTATTTCGAGTTGTGAAAACTATGCACCGAGTGTAAGTTGCAACAACCCATTCCACGAGGTTAAATCATTGCAGATTGCTCATTTAATATTGATAAATAAACTATTATTTGAATTTAATTCCTTATATGGTGCAGTTCTATCATAAAAATCCATTGATATCATTCCGAACTCTGAGAAACCAATACATTCGGAGATATGATTTGTCAAAGTTTGAACAAGAGCGCCAAAACTCCTGTCCACAGGATTTTCCCACTTTTTAGTATTTGTAGTGCAAAATCAGTTTACTCGAAAAATTGAGAAATCAAATTCAGTAAAGAGTATGGCCTCCTCGAAGATCAAACACAGCCTTACAACGCCTTTGCATATTTTCAGCGGAAAGATTGACTGCTCTTTCCTGCTCTCACGAATTGATCTTCTTGTACCAAGAATGGTGACCAGGCATCCGCTGGCGTTCGTCCTGCCTACTCCTCGTACCAACATACTCCAACGGGCACCTGTATATCGAGCATGTGATAGTGCTAATAAACTGAGTTACAATGTGTTTTCATAGTGTTTTGAGTTCCGGGCTTTTTCTGAGTTGCAATGTTAATATGGAAATGTTTTCTTTTATTTTAAGTTATCGGTGTATTATTTTAATGTTACCCTGTAATTGGGAATTCTCCTGTTGGGTATAATAAATCATTATTATTATTATTATTATTATTATTTTCAACATTATCATTCCCATCATCATATGGATTAACCATGGGCATTAAATATCTAAATTGGACATATCATGTCTCAGGAAAATAAGTTGACATGTATCAACACAGATCATATTATAATAATTCATAGATAGAATATCGCATTCTGTGAAAACTCTGAAGTACGATGTGTTATCGAAATTTTGAAAAATCATATTCCCGAAAGTATTACGTTGTTAGAGTTAAAAATGATATAAATGGATTCTTATGGTGAAGCTGCATCTTAAAAAAAAATTAATTTGTAATGTAAAAAAAAATTTTTCGTTATTCCGAAACCATCCGGCTGGTTTTGCCCAATAACGTAGTTAACCGAGATATTTATCTCCCAAACTTACTCTAGCTCATTCCGTTTGAGAGTTATCATGTTAACGGATGGCCGGACGGCCGGACGGCCGGATGGCCGGACAAAATCGATATCGATCACACGGATTCTTGATCAGTGAATCCAACCAAATCGTTTAAGACCATTTTTAACCAAAAATTCGAAAATTACAGACATTTGGGCAAATTGATAACCAGTGTTCCGAGGAACAAGAGCGCCAAAAATAAATTATCAACTTAAGCTGTGAAACTTATAATAAATGGGCAAAAGAATGGGTAAAATAAGTGAGTAACATTTAGATTTCTCATATCCAAAAAATTGGTAAAAAGAAATGGAAACTTTTGAAACAGTCTCAAAATTTCTGAATTTCTTTAACCTTTATGACGCAGTATATACTCTTCATTAAACAAACGAATGTGCTAAAGTTCCTGACCCTTGTCAGTGCTTTTATAAATATTACAAATACCTGCTCAAATACCGTGGGATGAAACTCAGAAACTTCTGATTAGAATATTGACGAGATATGGAAGTCGGCTTCCGATAATATGTAAATTCCGTATAGGATATGCACTGATGCAGTCACAATAAAATATACCATATCTTAGCGAATATTACGCAATAAATCATTCGCCTTTTTGGTCACCTCGCTGTTTGCGTATATACTTTCAGTGTGTACAGTTACACAGCAGGAAGTTTGTCCAGTACAAGAAAAGGAAATAATTGCTTAAGGCTGACTCCAAACACGTGAAAATATTTTTCGTTGAATGGATGACTTATAATGGTTGGCATCAGTATAATATGTCAGGTTGTTAATTCACAAAGGGAATAAAATCGCGAGTGTTAATGTGGAAGATTAATTCTGACTGTATCTAGTTTGAGGTATTTCTTTAGAAATACGAGATCAGCTTTCTGTATTTAATTCTATGGATAGGAATTTTTGTCTCCATTATATTCGAGAATTTCCGAAAGTGTTAAAGAATGTGATAATTAATGATAGTTATTTATTATACAAAGGAAAAATGTATAAGATTCAAGCTCAAGGTTGTATTTTAGGACGAAAAATTGGTTCAAGCACGTGAAGGCTGGAGCTTTTTCGCGACTGTTCTATGGTCTATTTACCTCTATTGGACTCTCTTAATTGAATTTACTATCGATATAGACTATTTTCCCAGCTCTTTTGAGTTATAAATATATTTCGTATCATTTTAATAATGATGAGTAATGAGAGAACCGTCTAAGGTCACAAAATGTTTAATTCGGACATATTTATTCAATAGGAATTGTTTTTCAAATTTTATATTAGAAGATAAAGATAAGTCAACGTTTATTCCTTCTTTCAAATTCTAATTAATTAATTCTTACGATTTTAAAAAATGTTCTGGTTTCACTAAGGGAATCGAAGGAAATCAAGTCTATATTAAATACGTGGAACTATACAAAATTGTGGGTACCTATTATTGGCGCTCTAGTTCCTCGGAACTGAGTGCTTATCAATTTGCCCAAATGTCTGTAATTTTCGAATTTTTCGATGAAAATGGTCTTAAACGATTTGGTTCGACTCACTGATCAAGAATCCGTGGTTGAAATTCATTCTGTCCGGCCGGTCCGGCCGGCCGTAGGCACGATAACTCTCTAACGGAATGAGCTAGACAGTTGAAAATTTCAGAGTAGGTTTGGGAGATAGATATCTCGGCTAAGTTCGTTATTGGGCAAAATCGGACAGATGGTTTCGGAGTGACAACAAAAAAATTTTTTTTTTACAAAGCAAATTCCAAATTAAAATTTTTCAATAAGCAGTTTTACCATAAGAATCCAATGATATCACTTTTAACTCTAACAAGCTAATACTTTCGGAGATATGATTTTTTAAAATTTCAATAATAAATCGTATTTCAACGTTGTCACAGAATGATATAATTATTCTATATGTGAATTGTCATAATGTCAACTTACATTCCTGAGACATGACATTATCTAATCAATCGAAGAATTGTGAGCGAAGTGAGAAAAATCTCAGTTGTTTGCTTCGAAATTAGTTTTTCTCAGAAAAGTCTTACATTTCGGAACCGAACATGAAGTAAGAGATCTGAGAGTAGTGAGACTGCTTTTCATCCATAGACGTACATGTAACTCTCGAACGGAATGAGGTAGGTAGTTGAAATTTTCAGATTAGGTTAGGGAGATGTTCGTTATTGGGCAAAATTGGCCAGATTTAATTTGATTTCTTCCATGGTGCAGTTCTCATTCTCATGATTGCTCATTTAATCTTGATAAATAAACTTTTATTTGAATTGAATTTTTATTATGATGCAGTTCCATCATATGAATACATTGATATAATTCCCACCTCTGAGAAACCAATACTTTCGGAGATATAATTTATCTGTTTGAACTAGAGCGCCAGATATGATAGCTCCTGTCCACAGGGCTTGAACCCATTTTATTAATTAAACATTCCCTATTTGCAGATAACCATCTGTAATTACGTTTATCAATTACTTCAATACCTAGAACAAAAGGATGAAAAATGTTGCACAAAAATTCGAGTAGAATAGGGTTAGTTTTGAAATTGATTTTCAGGATATTCTGGTCGAATAATAAAATGAGATACAAAAGGATATTCTCAAAAATGAGTAGGTATTGCTAGAATTTAACAAAATTTTGCAACCTTGGGTGAGTTCAGTACATGGATGGGTGACACTTTTGCTATGGATTTGAACAAGCGTGCCAAATTGACTTATCTCACCCCAGGCTTTGCGAACTTTTCACGCCTATATGTTCTGAGGAACATCGCGTTATAATTTTGCCCAAATAATGTCTGAAATTTTCGAATTTTTTGCCAAAAATGGTCTCAAACGATTGGGTTCGACTCCCTGATCAAGAATTTGAGGTCAAATTTGATTCTGTCAGGCTGGCCGTTGCCACGATAACTTGAGAACGGAAAGAGCTAGCGACTTGAAATTGAAAGGGTAGGTGGCGCGTCCCAATACGACGGACGTGTTCGTTAATGGGCACAATCGGCACAATGATTTTCGAGTAAGTATTTTTATTTTCAACCAATACAAATTCGATCGAATTGAAACTTGTTGAGTAGTTGTAGAATACGAATCAAAGGACGTTTGTGAAATTTTGTGAGAATCGTAGAACTAGAAAATTTCACAAAAATTATTAAAAAATTTATTAATGTCACGTTAACCTGAGAAAGAAAAGAGATTGAAATTTTCAAATCAGCCAAAGGGTTTTGGAGTTACACCCATCTGATATTTGGTTGTTATTTACTCAATAATTCGAAACATACAAAACCGACTAAATTCAAACATGGTTATTAGTTGTAGAATGCCAACGCTAAAATTCTTGCAGAATTTCTCGAGGATCGTATAACTAGAAAATTTAAAAAAAATCATTGTTAAAAATTCTATATATCAGAAACTATTCTCCCGACATCGCTGAAATTTTGCGAGAGCCTTCAGAATGTAACTCTACTACCAAGTTCCAAGTTTGAATACGATCGGATCAATATTGTTGGAGATCCGAGCAGCCTGGTGTGAGTTCAGTAGCTGGATGGGTGACCGTTGCGTCAATAACTTTCTAACGAAAGGAAATAGGGACTTGAAATTTTCAGGGTAGGTTGCACATCCCAATGGGAGAGTTATTTTCGTTTTTGGGCTTAATCGGTCCATCGATTTCGGAGTTATACCCACCTGGAATATTATTTCCTCGATAATTCAAAAATTATAGACTTGATCGAATTGAAGCTTGGCAACTTTACCTTTTCAAGTTCAATTTCGGACAAAATATTCAGATTTCGGAAATCGTACAAAGTAACGATTTCCGAAATTGCTTTTACTTTTTCCGTAATGTGTTTCACTTTTTCCGAAATTGAACTTGAAAAGGTATAGTTGTAGAATATCGACGTAAAGACGTGTGTGAAATTTTGTGAGAACTGTACCCCTAGAACATTAAAAAAAAATTACTAAAAGAAAAATTGGTTCAAGCACTGACGTGAAGTCAGGAGCTTCTGCGCGTATGTTCTATTGTCAATTCTTAATCGAATTTACCATAGTAAATTTGATAAAGAGTGTCCAATACAGGAGAATGGACAATAGAACATACGCGCAAAAGCTCCTGACTTGAACTAATTTTTTTTATCGTTGATGTTGTTTCTATATCGTTTGTTAGGCAACATTGTTCTATACATTGCTTCGGACCAATATCTTGTGTTTCTAACGCAGAGCAATTTCCAAAATAATAATTCTTTTATTCTCTAGATATTTTTCAGAGTTTGGGAGAGAAACCAAAAGGAAAAAAGAAAGGAACCATTTAGTAATGAATACACCGCCCAAAATATCCTTTGATGATTACTCAATATAATCTAAACTAATTATAATGTAAAAAATGTATAAATTTCCAATGTATTCAAATTCAAACAAAATCTGAGATCCACACTAAGGTGAAGACCACTTTTGAATATGAACGATAGGAATTAAGCTCTCTCCGGTACTGATTGGCTTTTATGTGCTTCACTGCGGGAAATACTTGTTTTAAACCGATCAATAACGCTACCTTACATCTTACATTTCGAATAACTAATACGTAAGGATACATAGCGTCGATTACTTCGAATATTCCAGGTCAACTCTATACACCATATAGTCTGAATTCCTCCGAGTCTATAAGGCATTTGAGGCATATTTCTTTCGTATTGAATTTTAATCGGGAATGCATAGATCTTTCCATTGAAAACATTCTGAAGCATACATCAAGAACCAGCCATCATATTTCATAACGAGATGAATACTGGTTGAGCAGTTATATATTATTGGTTGCCTGTTTGTCAGTTAGAGCGTTGGAACAATTAGCGAAAAGAATATTCAATTGATTCAGTCCAACTCTTTGTTTATAATTTCCATATAATTCACTTCAGCTAATGGATACTTACCAAAATTTTATCTAAGTTTACGTCTCTTGGAATCTTAAAATTAAATTGAAATTAAATTTATACAAAATTTTTTGAGTATAGAAGTGAGGGGGGTCAGCATTGAACATTTTTCATACTTTATTCCGTAAGTTCTAAATCTGTTCGATTTACTTAGTTTTTTCTTCCTAAATAGCGGCCACGGTTGTCAGACAAAAAAATAGTTATCTCCTTCTTAATCATTCATAAAGTCATAATTAGATATTTCAATTTTTTTACAGTCTTGAACATGCCTGGGCAGTTTTGAATTAGTATTTTTAAATGAAGAAAAACTGTATATTTTCAACATGTGTCTGTTAAATATTAAATGAACGAACATTTTAAATGTAATTTATTATTATTTGAGTTCAAATTAACACAAAACGAAATAGTTCCTTTTAAATATTAAATCAATTGGTATAAAAGCCAACAAACAAAGCTTACGTAGACAGAGCGATTCAAGAAGACCTTTCGTTAGAATATTTCAAAAAAGACTTTAGATAAACGCTGAAATATTATAGTTATGCTTTGATAGGAGAGATGAATTCTTGGAAAAAATTCATTCGACTTCCAGTTTCATCAGAAATGATAACAATTTTTCTTTTTTGGCGCTCTAGTTCCTCGGAACTGAGTGCTTATCAATTTACCCAAATGTCTGTAATTTTCGAATATTTCGATGAAAATGGTCTTCAACGATTTGGTTCGACTCACTGATCAAGAATCCGTGGTCGAAATTCATTCTGTCCGGCCGGCCGGTCCGGCCGGCCGGCCGTAGGCACGATAACTCTCGAACGGAATGAGCTAGAGAGTTGAAATTTTCAGAGTAGGTTTGGGGGATAAATATCTCGGCTAAGTTCGTTATTGAGCAAAATCGGACAGATGGTTTCGGAGTAACAAAAAAATTTTTTTCACAGAACAAATTCCAAATTGAATTTTTTTTAATAAGCAGTTTTATCATAAGAATCCATTCATATCATTTTTAACTCTAACATGCTAATACTTTCGGAGATATGATTTTTCAAAATTTCAATGTAAATCGTATTTCAGAGATTGATATAATTATTCTATGTATGAATTGTCATAATGTCAACTTGACAGAAGGGAATATTGTAACTTCAAAAATATTGGGGTTGAAATACTCGTATTTTAGCGATGCAACGGAGACCTCACCCGAAAATGTTTGAAAATATTACGTAAATATTGAAAGCATAATTCTGTAGTTCGAGAGAGGAGAAAATTTGGTGAACGTAGATCAGGAAATTTTTGATCGATTACAAGGTAATTTTTTATTATTACTTATCTTCTTTCATACATGTTTTATGGAATACCTACTATTTGTAGGTACTTTAAACCTGTTTTGGGCAATTGTCATACGAAACTTGTTTTTTTGGCGCTCTAGTTCCTCGGAACAGGGTGCTTATCAATTTGCCCAAGTGTCTGTAATTTTGGAATTTTTGGCTGAAAATGGTCACAAACGATTTGGTTCGACTCACTGTTCAAGAATCCGAGTGCGAAATCGATACTGTCTGGCCGGCTGACCGGCCGTAGGCACGATAACTCTCGAACGAAAGGAGTTAGCGGATTGAAAATTGCAAGGTGGTTTTGGAGCGTAAATATCTCGGACAAGTTCGTTAATGGGCGAAATCCATCAAGGCGTTTCGGAGTTATGACCCATTTTAGTAAAAATATTTTTTATGAATATTTCCGAAACCGATCACTCGATCTATCTGAAATTTAGCATCAAATTGTAGAATCATGACTTTTATACGCATGTGAAGTGTTGTATTGACCAGATTACCGCAAAGTGTCAAAAAAAAATTTGAAAATGTGGTGCAGTTCTCATTCTCATGATTGCTCATTTAATCTTGATAAATAAACTATTATTTGAATTGAATTTCCGTTATGATGCAGTTCTATCATATGAATACATTGATATAATTCCCAACTCTGAGAAACCAATACTTTCGGAGATATAATTTGTCTGTTGAACTAGAGCGCCAGAAAGCTCCTGTCCACAGGGCTTGAACCCATTTTTTAAATGTAATATCCAGTTTTTCCATTGATAATCAGATTACCCATTGAATTCTACAATGTTTTAATGTGTCACTTACATATTATTATCGGAAAATTTGTGTGAAATCGGAAAAAAACCTTAAAATTTTCTCAAATAGGGGTTCATTCCAATGTTAATAACTTGTACATTTTTACATGAAAATTCCTAATTTTCTAGCTTCTAGCTATCAGAGGTCATACCAATGCTTCGCCTTCGTTAATTAACAATTCAATTGAACTTACAGGGTGTTTCTATTTCAATGTCAAAGTCAGTCATGACAAAAACCTCAAACTCATTTTCTTCAATTGAGAACCCATTTTTTTTTTATTGGTCAGCTGGAATCTACGTTAAAAAATTGTGATTTTTTTATAAAACATAGGAGGTACTATTCCTCTAAAATGCTTATTTCCCTAGATATTCGGTAAGTAAATCAGTAGAATGTATTATGAAAAATACACTCTTTTTGGCGCTCTAGTTCCTCGGACATGAGTGCTTATCAATTTGCCCAAATGTCTGTAATTTTCGAATTTTTCGATGAAAATGGTCTTAAACGATTTGGTTCGACTCAGTGATCAAGAATCCGTGGTCGAAATTCATTCTGCTGGCCGGTCCGGCCGTCCAGCTGGCCGGCCGTAGGCACGATAACTCTCGAACGGAATGAGCTAGAGAGTTGAAATTTTCAGAGTAGGTTTGGCAGATAAATATCTCGGCTAAGTTCGTTATTGGGCAAAATCGGACAAATGGTTTCGGAGTAACAAAAAAAAATATTTTTTCACATAACAAATTCCAAATTAAATATTGTTCAATGAGTAGTTTTACCATAAGAATCCAATGATATCATTTTTAACTCTAAGAAGTTAATACTTTCGGAGATATGATTTTTCAAAATTTCAATAATAAATCGTATTTCAACGTTTTCACAGAATTATATAATTATTCTATGTATGAATTGTCATAATGTCAACTTATTTTCCTGAGACATGACATTGTCTAATTCCTTGCTAATAGTTGGTTCGAGAAACGTCAAAATCGACTTAGAGAGACAAGGGTAAAAAACCGTCAAATAAACCCCCATGTGGCGATTTTATTTCGAAAAGTGAAAATTAAGAATATATATCCCAGGTAAGTACCGACCTTTTATTCTAATACCGGAGATTGACAAGATCGTACGAGGAGCCGGATAGCTGGTTCGTCTAGTCAGTCGGGTTTTCGGTTTCGGAACGACAGAAGGCGGGCTCAAATCCCGGAAAGAGAATTACATTTTTTGGCGCTCTAGTCCCTCGGAACTGAGTGCTTATCAATTTGCCCAAATGTCTGTAATTTTTATTTAAGATGCAGTTTTACCATTAAAATCCATCGATATCATTTTCAACTCCAACAAGCTAATTCTTTCGGAGATATGATTTTTCTAAATTTCAATAATGAATCGTACGTACTTCTATGTTTTCAAAGAATGCTATAATTATTCTATCTAAGCTTTATTATATGATCTGTGTTCATACTCGTACATTTCATCCTGTTTTATAAGAAATAGTCAAATTCATTTCAGCTATTTTAATTTGATTTCTTCCATGGTGCAGTTCTCATTCTCAGATTGCTCATTCAATCTTGATAAATAAACTATTATTTGATTTTAATTTCCTTTATGATGCAGTTCTTTCATAAGAATACATTGATTTAATTCCCAACTCTGAGAAACCAATACATTCGGAGATATAATTTGTCTGTTTGAACTAGAGCGCCAGAAAGCTCCTGTCCACAGGGCTTGAACCCATTTTATATTTTAACGTAGATTCCAGCTTACCAACAAAAAATGGATTCTTATTTGAAAAAAATGAGTTTTGAGGTTTCATCATGACTGACTTTGACATTGAAAAAGAAACACCCTGTATGTTCAATTGAATTTTCAATTAACCAAGGAGAAGCATTGGTATGTCTTCCGATAGAAGCTAGAAATTTTCATTAAAAAATCTACAAGTTATTTACATGGAAATGAAGCCCAATTTGAGAAAATTTAAAGTGTTTTTTTTTCAGACTTCACACGAGTTTTCGTAGAATTATATGTAAGTGACACATTAAAACAATGTAGAATTTAATGGGTAATCTGATCATCAATGACAAAACTGGGTATTATATTTAAAAAACGAAAATTCAGAAACTATCCGTCAGAATCACAAATCCTCAACCCACCATTTTACAATCTAATACTGAACTTCAGCACGATCGACTCTATATGAGGCGTGAACAGAAAAATGGAACAAGCGCGCAAAAGCTCCACGTCAGTGCTTTTTAAGAACTTTAATATGCCCATTTATTATGCTGTTGAACACTATAAAAATGGGTTTCCTAGAGCTCATTAGTGAAAGAAGAATCATTAGCAAATTGTCTAACCAAATCATAAATAACTCAACGACAACCTTAGCAAAAGACTTTTTTCAAGGAATAGAACTAAACCAGATAATATCTATCATTTAATCAAAAGCGAGGCATTTTTTCGTCTTCCCCGGTCGCCGCTCATAATAGAGAAAGGCGCGTTCCTCTTGGTATGTTACGGTCAGCTACCGCTACCCGATCGCCCGAAGTTATCTGGAGATCACAGAGACGGATCGTAGCTAGCTCACAACGGAGAATCTGCCACGAGATTCGGCCAAATCGATAAATAGAGGTTTTATTTCTAATTATCTGGTATTCTCCGGATTCTGTTATGCTATTATTCCTTTATAATTAATTGTTGAAACTTTTGTTCCTTTATTGAATGGTTACAGGCCAGGGACACACATATCCGCGCCGAGCACGAATCGTGTGTTGAATAACACACGGAGGATACGTTATACGAAGGATGTGTAGAGGTGCCAGTGCGGAAAATTGGAGACGTCCTAATATATCGTACTCTCCGTGTGTGGTTATTTGAAGAGAGGAATCTATGATTGAAATTAATGTACAATGTATGCATCAGGTAATTTCACTCGTCTTATCTGACTCATGAAATTATATTTTGATAACAGTTCGGTCTCAACCACCACTGTTATATGATAGATCCCATGCGTGGGTATGTATACTCCATGACATTTTTCACATTTCACCGTGTATATTTTCTTGTCAGATAACTACGCAACGTTGTCCTCTCTATACAGGGTGAGTCTTTGACCACTGCATTAATTTTAACCAAAGATTCCTCTCATCCAATGAAACACTTTTATCATTTCACATTTTTCCAAATTCAGCTCAGGTAAAAAGATACAGGCGGTTGAAATTTTGAAAAAAAAAACAGTTTTTATTTTGTAGCTTTGACATCCTTTTTTCGAATAAAATGAATGTTGGCGTAAAGTTTCCTATAACTATGATACATATTTTCCAAATATTAGTTATTTTCTACTTCTACTGGTATATAAAGTTTTTCTTGAGTCATTTCAAGAATATTCCATCGTTTTAGAACATTATATTATTCTTCATATTTCTCCTTAAACGCACAGTTTTCGAGATATTCTTCTTTGAATGTTTCAAAATGGAAAACTCCAGAAATTTCACTACTTTTATGGATCCGTCCCTGAGCGTTGGAATCCGGAATCAAGCTGTAAACCACGTTACCATGCCTTATTTTCGTCTGCCAACAATGTCATAGATAATTTATATGCGGTAGTGTATTAGCACATTGTGAAATTTTCAAACGCTTGTAACTTTTTACCTGAGCCGAATCTGGAAAAATGGTAAATGAAA
Organism: Halyzia sedecimguttata; assembly: GCA_937662695.2. NCBI lineage: Eukaryota > Metazoa > Arthropoda > Insecta > Coleoptera > Coccinellidae > Halyzia > Halyzia sedecimguttata. Next base: position 77,414,000 of record OW569414.2, read on the forward strand.
AAAGTGTTTCATTTGATGAGAGGAATCTTTGGTTAAAATTAATGCAGTGGTCGAAGACTCACCCTGTATAGAACCACATGAGTTTCTTCAGTAATATACAAAAGGGTGTCAGGGGTGTCTCAGCAAGAACTTGAATTTCGAAAAATAAAAAATATATATTCATTTAATATTTTATTAACATTAACAAAATATCGGTTAAATGACCACCGTGGCTCTGTTCGCAGGTATGCACTCTCTTGATGAAATTTTGCAGTATATTTTGCATTAAGGGCTGTTGGAATTGACGAATTTGGCGTGCAATTTCTTCTTTGAGTTCGTTAGTTGTCTCAGGATGATTCGCATGGACCTTATTTCTCGAAAAACCCCAGAGAAAATAGTCCAAACAAGTTAAATCACAACTTCTTGGCGGCCAGTTTTGGTCTCCGGAAGGAGAAATTACTCGACCTGAAAACTTGGTGTTCAACAAAGTCATTGTTTCCCTTGCGGTATGACAGGTAGCGCCATCCTGTTGAAACCACATCTCATTTCAAGTCCATTCCGTCTAATTCTTAACAAAAAAAGTCCGTCAACATGGCCAGGTAACGATGACCGTCGACAGTCTCGGCGACACCTTCATCATTTTGAAGAAAGTACGGTCCCATTATCCCTCCTGTCCACATGGCACACCAAACTGTCACTTTTTGAGGATGTGACGAAAGTTCTTTAATGACATTTGGATATTCATCTCCCCGGATACGAGAATTCTGTTTGTTAGCGAAACCGAAATGATCACGTAACTTGCGAATCGTCACAAAAAAATTTTCCTCATTTTTGGCGCTCCCTCGGAACTGAGTGCTTATCAATTTGCTCAAATGTCTGTAATTATCGAATTTTTGGCTGAAAATGGTCTCAAACGATTTGGTTCGACTCATTGATCAAGAATCCGAGGTGCCGTAGGCACGATAACTCTCGAACGAAAGGAGTTAGAGGATTGAAATTTGAAAGGTGGGTTTGATATATAAACTATTATTTGAATTTAATTTCCTTTATGATGCAGTTCTATCATAAGAATACATTGATATAATTCCCAACTCTGAGAAACCAATACTTTCGGAGCTATAATTTGTCTGTTTGATCTAGAGCGCCAGAAAGCTCCTGTCCACAGGGCTTGAACCCATTTTTATAATAGGTTTTCACTATTAACAAATGCTCTTCCAAGCTATAACACACCATTTCCGTAAATGTCTATGTTTTAATCAAACAAACAACAAATATGGCTGACTCAACAATTGACAGTCAAAAATGGCACGCAATTGGAAATTCAAGTTCTTGCTGAGACATCCTTTATTTGTACAGTGCAGCATTTTTTTTTCTTTGTACTATTATCTCATAAGTTTACAGTGTTTACATATTTATTAACTCTTACGTTGATTTAATAATAATAAAAATATCTCTGAAACTATTAGGTGGATATTGACCGTATATGTTCTTCATTATGTGCGTCAGAGCCAATTGATACGCCCCTGTATCCAAACTCGAGGATTTCAGTTAATCTACATTCTTATACTTGTAATTTGCACCTCCTAGGTCACGATGTCTAGGTACTTTCGAATGAACTACCAAAGTGAAATTACATACGTTTATTGGAAATGCATAAGTCCGTATCCTCGCTGATGTCTATTTCTAAAATCTTAAGAATGTGGTAATGGAAAATAATGAAAAAAAATGTTTTAAATGATTGTTTTTTGAATTTTCAAGGTTTTCCTTGCTTTAAATCAATATCAAATGCAATAAATTATAGTATGTATTTTGATTACCTTATACTTACTCACAGAGTACTGGGGCATTTGAAAATTTGTTTTTCTATTTCTATAATGATCTGATCGTATTGAAACTTGGTAGTAAGTTGAAAAATACTGATAAGAAGAATTATGTAAAATTTTGTGATAATCCGTATGACCAAAAAATTTAAAAAAAAATCATTTGAAAAAATTCTGTATTTAAAACTATCCGTTAGATATCGCTGAAATTTTGCGAGAGCCTTTGAAACCTTAACTTATTGAATTCGAGATTCAAACATAATTGCATCTAGATTGATGGGAATATTTGAAAAATATTATTTTTTTCTTAAAAGCCAGCAGTCTTAGACCAGTTCAGTGCCTAAATGGATGAGCGCTCTGTCTATGAGTTTGAACAAGCGTGCCAAAGCACTGACCTTAGGACAGCGCTTTTACAATAATTTAATAAATTTTTGCGCCAATTTTCTGGGGAACAGTGTGCTATCATTACAAAAACCAAATTCATTTTTTTTCAAGATGCAGTTCCATCATAAGAACCCATTGATGTCATTTTCAACTCTAACAAGCTAATACTTTCGGAGATATGATGTTTTAAATTTTCAATAATACATCGTACTTCGAGTCGTACTATGTTTTCACAGAATGCGAATTCTATCTATCTGTGTTCTATCTTTGTTCACTATTCATTCATGTCATTTTATCTACCTATAAGAGACGTCATATTTATGTCTGTTCTAGTTTATTTTTATAATTCGTACTTTTGATACCAAACTTAATATTGACTTGTTGCATATTGAATAATTTATGTGCAAATATTGGGGATGATGTTCCAGAAGATTTAGAATTGTATCATTTTAATGATGTAGATAGTTTATGAAGGCAATACGAAAGAACAACATGACGGAATAAAAAAAATGGGTTCAAGCCATGTGGACAGGAGCTTTCTGGCGCTCTTGTTCAAACAGACAAATTATATCTCCCAAAGTATTGGTTTCTCAGAGTTGGGAATTATATCAATGGATTCTTATGATAGAACTGCATCATAAAGGAAATTCAATTCAAATAATAGTTTATTAAATGAGCAATCTGAGAATGAGAACTGCACCATGGTAGAAATCAAATTAAAATAGCTGAAATGAATCTGACTCTCTCTTATAGAACAGGATGACATGTATGAGTATGAACACAGATCATATAGTAAAGCTTGGATAGAATAATTATAGCATTCTGTGAAAACATAGAAGTACGATTCATTACTGAAATTTCGAAAAATCATATCTCCGAAAGTATTAGCTTATTGTAGTTAAAAATGATATCAATGGATTTTTATGGTGAAACTGCATCTTAAATAGAAATTGAATTTGAAATTTGTTCCTCAAAAAAACATTTTTTTTTTCGTTACTCCGAAACCATCTGGCCTATTTTACCCAATAACGAACTTAACCGAGATATTCATCTCCCTAACCTACTCTGAAAATTTCAACTACCTAGCTCATTCCGTTCGAGAGTTATTGTAGAAAAACTTTTTTTAAATTTTCAAAATTTTTTTTTACACTTTGTGGTAACCTGGTCAATACAAAACTTCACATTCGTATAAAGGTCAAGATTTTGCAATTTCGTTTGAGACCATTTTCAGCCAAAAATTCGAAAATTACAGACATTTGGGCAAATTGATAAGCACTCTGTTCCGAGGAACTAGTGCGCCAAAAAAACAAGTTTCGTATGACAATTGCCCAAAACAGGTTTAAAGTATCTACAAAAAGTATATATTCCATAGAAAATGTATGAAAGAAGAGAAGTAATAATGAAAAATTACCTTGTATAATCGTTCAAAAATTTCCTGATCTACGTTCACCAAATTTTCTCCTCTCTCGAACTACAGAATTATGCTTTCAATATTAACGTAATATTTTCAAATATTTTTGGATGAGGTCCCCGTTGCATCGCCAAAATACGAGTATTTCAACACCAACATAATATTTTTGAAGTTATAATATTCCCTTCCGTCAGTCCCGTCATTAAGTGAGAGAACTCAGCATGATGAAATGCAGTCTCACTTCTCTCATATCTCTTTCTTCATGTTCCGTTCCGAAATGTAAGACTTTTCTGAGAAAAGTAATTTCGGAACAAACAACTGAGATTTTTCTCACTTCGCTCACATTTCGGAATACACTTTATTCTCATAATTCTTCGATTGCTGAAAGGAATTAGACAATGTCATGTCTCAGGAAAATAAGATGACATTATGACAATTCATACATGGAATAATTATATCATTCTGTGAAAACGATTTATTATTGAAATTTTGAAAAATCATATCTCCGAAAGTATTAGCTTGTTAGAGTTAAAAATGATAACATTGGATTTTTATGGTAAACCTGCTTATTGAAAAAAATTTAATTTGCAATTTGTTATGTAAAAAAAAATTTTTTTTTGTTACTCCGAAACCATCTGTCCGATTTTGCCCAATAACGAACTTAGCCGAGTTATTGATCTCCCAAAACTACTCTGAAAATTTCAACTGTCTAGCTCATTCCGTTCGAGAGTTACTGTGCCTACGGCCGGCCTACCTATTCAAATATCAGGAATAAATGGACAATCTGCTATGATTGTCTTCAGCCTTGCTCTAGACATTTCGATGATACTCTCCTTAGGTACTTCGAGTTGTTAAAACTTTGCACCGAGTGTAAGTTGGAACAACCCATTCCACGAGGTTAAATCATTGCAGATTGCTCGTTTAATCTTAATACATGAACTATTGTTTGAATTTAATTCCCTTTATGGTGCAGTTTTATTATAAGAATTCATTGATCTTTCCCACTTTTTTCTTTTACAACTATCGAATTCCATTAAACCAGCTAAGAAAACAACTCATATTATCCTCTTGTGATGCAGCATAAAGAGTAAATAGCCTCCTCATTCACAACGACAATCAATGAAAAACATAACCTCAAAAACGTTGCCATAATAGAGGTATTATACCAACGCGTGAATTATGAATAAACGTACATCGAGACTCAACCTCGTTACTTTTTTTCCCTCCGAATCGATCAGGCGTCCGAGCCCGAAGATCGCCCTAAAAAGATCCCTATTTCCAATCGCCGGATGTCAGTTTTCACGCCGATCTGCCTTAAAACGAGCTCGGAACGTTCCGAAAAACCAGTAGCGTAAGATGCGAAAGATCCGAATTCAGCATGAATGACATCAGTGTATATATACCTCGATTGTCCCCTTTGGCTCGCCGCCGAGCAGGCCTACTGATACAATTTAAGGCCCTTATTCCATTATTCAGCGCATTATGCTGTCCGGAGCCGGAGCCGTCACCCGTGTCCGATTCAGTTCGTCCTGTTAGCCTTGATTTATTCGAATTCGGGGACGCGGTTTCGTCCGCCAAGTTGCATTGTCTGCCCTCTCGCGGTGTTTTACATGCTTATAATGGACCGGGAGGCTTTTAAGCGGAGCCGCCGCCTAAGTTCCGACCGTTTCCATCTTGCGCCGATATCTAGATATCGGCTAATATCTCTCCGCATCTCAGGGGCTTGAATGAATTATGATAAACAGGCTGTATATACCGGATTTTATGTATTATTAATGGGTTCCGAGGTATGTCAGATTCGACTTTGCCAATTATTTTCTAGTTTTCGATGGAAATAAATCCGCGGAGACATGTACGAGAAATTTATAGCGGGGGTATATGATTGGATCGAGATATTTGTATGTATACGAGTATAGAGTCGGTATTCATGGAACTATTGGATGAAATGGTGTTTTTATCGAAGAGGTATGGCTTTGGACGTTGCCGTGAGATTTTTCTTGTCGAGAAGGTTAGTGAAACATCCAATTTGCCTGTGGAGGATTCTAAACCTGGAAATTAAAAGAAATAAAAATAATTGAGGCTGATTCCCCCTTCTAGATCGATGTCTTCTCGTGATTCTTCCATTCCCCTAGAAGGGGGAATAAGCATTCGACACCTCGAAGAGGAAGAAACATACAAATCCGTTGAGACGAGGTGCACTGGAGACAACCCAAATCAAATATGCCTTAACAGCTAGCTACAAAATGAAGATCTGAGATATATGTAAATCATAGCTGTCCGGGGCTGCCCGGAAAAAATACAGTATTTGCTACGAACAGCTTGGCAGTCCCGATAATCACCTACTCATTCGGGATAGTTAACTGGACATTGAATGAAATTCTCGACCTAGACAGAACCACTCGTAAAGTGATGAACATGAATCGTAGCCTGCATCCTAACTGCTCGATTCAAAGGATGAATCTGCCCCGAACGCAAGGAGGCAGAAGTTTGCAAAGTTTGGAATACCAACACCATCAACAACCGTCGGAAATTGAGAAACGAACACCCGCTTCTGAAAATGGTGGTTCATCATGAAAATCAGAAACATAGGAGCTTTCCTATATAGAGCTGCTCTCAGAGCTTTGGATGAGCTTATTATAACCGGCATTTCCATCGGTCATGAGCTAGCAGGAACACCTATCTCGCCAACAGACCAAAGAAGAGTTGGCAGAAAGATAAGACAGGCACAACTGAAGAAACTACTCGAAGATCACATGAGTAAACACCTGCACTCCATATATTTCAGGAGTTTGAAAGATCAGGGCCTGTCGGAAGAATTATCCTTCGCCCTTTTAAAGTCCGCTGGTCTCAAGTCGGAAACGGAGGTATTTGTTATGGCATGTCAAGATGGGGTGATAAATCCCAGATGGTATAAAAAGAACATCATGAAAGTGGACACATCCACAAGTGCAGAGTATGCCACAGCCAGCAAGAAACTATTATGCACATTATGTCTGCGTGCAGAGTCCATGCTCCATCAGGATATGTGGAGAGACACAATGCGGTACTTCAAATTCTCTACTTTCATCTGAGAGAAGTTTGTGGTATAGGTATAGACAACGAACCAATGCTACCATTTGTGGCTCTGGAAATTGAAACTGTTGTTGAAAATGACAGAGCTTGCATCTACTGGAACTATGCGATTCCAACAACTCGGCAGATCCACGCCATAAAGCCAGATATACTCCTGCTGGACAAAGAACTCAAGGAATTGTCTGTAGTCCAATTTTCCTCCCCCGCAGAAAATAATGGGGTGATGAAAGAAGAACAGAAGAGGGACAAATCCAAGGATTTAATGTTCGAACTGGGGATCCTGTATACAAGGCATAAGGATAGGATGGTCGTACTAATCATAGGATTCCTAGGCGGAATGGGAGTGAACTACGTGACCGAATTGAAGATTATTCCGGCCTGTAAATCCCTGGCCGAGGATTTGGCGCATAGAATGCAGAAAGCGGTGTTGCTTGAATCACCAGAGTCATCAGGTCGAATCAACTATGAAGGGCGCTTGCAGCTCTTTTCTTTTGTTAAGGGACACTGTAAGGGCAGGACTAAGAACTACTCCAAGGAACGTGCGAGAGGTTTTATAGTGAGTAACCAATCAACAACTGGAGTCTCACACTCCTGAGATAAGCGGAATCTCTCAGGGAGGGCCTATAAATGGTTTTTCCTCTGGAGTGGACAACAAAAAGAAACAAAAATTTTAGGTTCATTACCCTTTCAGGTAGATGTCTTCTCCTGGTTCTTCTGCTCCCCTAGAAGGCGGAATAAGCATTTGACACCTCGGAGAGGAAGGAACATACAAATTGCTTGGGATGAAACAACGAGGTGCACTGGAGACAACCCAAATCAAGGATGCCTTAACAGCTAGCTATAAAAAGAATATTCGAGATATATGAAAATTACGGCTGTCCGGGAAAAATAAAGTACCTCCTATGAACAGTCTGGCAGTCCCGACAATCACTTACCCTTTCGGGATAGTTAACTGGACAGTGAATGAAATTCTCGACAGAACCACTCGTGAAGTGATGAACATGAATCGTAGCCTGCACCCCAACTGCTCGATCCAAAGGATATCCCTTTCACGAACGCAGGGAGGCAGAGGTTTGCAAAGTTTGGAATACCAACACCATAAACAAACGTTGGAAATTGCAATATTGAAAAGTGAAGACCAGCTTCTGAAAATGGTACAGTTCATCATGATATTAGGAATCTAGGATCTTTCCAATTTAAGGCTGAACGGAGAGCCCTAGAGAAGGTCAGTATAACTGGCATATCCTTCGATCGTGAGCTAGCAGAAACACCTATCCCGCCAACAGACCAAAGAATAGTAGGCAAAGATCAGAAAAGCACAACTGAAGACACTACTCGAAGATCACATGAGTAAAAACTGCATTTTACCATTTTTGCATACATACAAGGAAATTTTTTTTGATCCAAAAAATTGTTTTCCTCGCATTATACGAAAATTATATTGTTTATAGAATCAAACCCGTAGAATATGAAAATGAGAACAGATCACTACAAAAGTATCTAAACTCTTTTCCACTACAGTTTTTCTCGTCTGACATAGGTTTCGGAAACAAAGTTTCCATCTTCAAGGACGAAGCGTAACGCTTCGTCTTTGAAGATGGAAACCTTGTTTCCGAAACCTATGTCAGACGACAAAAACTGTAGTGGACTCAAATTTTCAACGTCTGAATCCATGAATACAACCAGCAAGTTCTACAGTGAACGATCCGAAGTGGAACTTTCGGATGTATATAAAAACACGTGATGTTATACCCGAAGGTGTATCATCATGTCAGACCTAAATTTAACTACAATACAATTCATTATTCTAGATTCCAAAGAGCCAAACAGACCGGCCAACTTGCCCGAACGTATTAGAACGTAAAGTAATAACAGGTCTTGGATCACGCTATATCGACATTATCGACTCTCAGTCGTACGATTATATCCTTTATGATGATTGAGATATATCTCTAATGAAGATCCAGCGGATCCGTAATTGTAGAAAAATAAAGCTATTATTCGTGATCGAAAAATCTGGTAGCAATTAAGAAGCCAGTTGTTGAACTGGAAATAATCGATGATCCAGGATGTTGCCGCCCATGCATCATTTTGTGACCCCAACAAACGCTAAATTCGTAAAACCGTTAGTGTTAGAGTTGAGTGATTGGTTTTACCCTTCTAGAAAACATTGTGTTCTAATGAAGATTTATAGCCTATACGCTGGCAATATAGTTTTTCCGCCGAACCTTTCTCTAATATCCTACATCAATATGTTAAGGTTATGACTGAATACCAAGTGCAACTATAAAGCTTCAAATTGTTTTGTCCATTTACGTAAAGGAAACTAATTATGATTTTTTCCTCCATTTCAGAATCCGCATTCAGGATTTTATGCGCTCGTGCATCAAGAATTACTATACTTAAATGTAGGATTTACTTACCATCCTTATCGAATATTTCCTAGCGGTTTAGATAACGGACGAAAAATACAAACGCCTCACCCCATCAAATTAATTGATTAGTGATAAAACAAGAGGCGAGAAGTACACATTAAAAAAACAGCGTGCAAAAAAGTAACTTAACTCGTCAATAATTCTTGCAGGAAGAATTATTAAGGAAAATCCTTGCACCCGTCGATTTTTAATTTCAAAATCAATTTATCATGTGCTTCTTTGAATTTGATATTTCTCACCCCCTACTTTAATAATAATAATGCGCCCCACTACTTTATTTGTTGAAATCGGAATATACAGGGTGAGTCTTTGACCACTGCATTAATTTCAACCAAAGATTCGTCTCATCAAATGAAACACTTTTTTCATTTAACAGTTTTCCAAATTCAGCTCAGGTAAAAAGATACAGGCTGTTGAAATTTTGAAAAAACATCAGTTTTTATTTTGTAGCTTTGACATCCTTTTTTCGAATAAAATGAATGTTGGCGTAAAGTTTCCTAAAACTATGATACATATTTTCCAAATATTAGTTATTTTCTACTTCTACTGGTTTTCTAGTTATGGACTCGTGGATTCATAAAACTAAACGAAATTAGCATAAAGAAAGCATATAAAGTTTTCCTTGAGTCATTCCAAGAATATTCCATTGGTTTAGAACATTATATTATTCTTCATCATTTCTCCTTAAACGCACCGTTTTGGAGATATTCTTCATTGAAAGTTTTAAAATGGAAAACTCCAGAAATTTCACTACTTTTATGGATCCGTCCCTGAGCGTTGGAATCCCGAATCAAGCTGTAAACCACGTTACCATGCCTTATTCTCGTCCGCCAACAATGTCATAGATAATTTATATGAGGGAGTGTATTAGCACATTGTGAAATCTTTAAACGCTTGTAACTTATTACCTGAGCCGAATATGGAAAAATGGTAGATGAAAAAAGTGTTTTATTTGATGAGAGGAATCTTTGGTTAAAATTAATGCAGTGGTCAAAGACTCACCCTGTATATACTGGCGTGATATTTACTGACTCATTATAAAAATATTCTTACCCACAAAAAACAGAACACTGAAGCGAGAGTTCGTCTACTCGTCTCTTATGATGTGATCAGGAATCAGACCGTTACCACAAATTATCAGAAAATGACGTTCAAACAAACACAATTCATCATCAATCGTAAGTTAGGCTCAACTAGCCCCAAGGAACAGTATTCAAGCAGAGAACCGATGATCCAAATCCAAGCCATCCCAGGTAGCACACTATATTGGCGGAGTATCGATTCTATATTGGCCCAATATAGATACATAGATTCATAGTAAATCTATATATCCCCAATATTGGCCCTATATTGGAATTTCAATATATATCCAATATTGTGACTTGTTGCTACCGCCAATATTGGCCCTATATTGGCGAAAAAAAAATTGTCAATATTGTAAATGAGGACGACCTCCAATATTGGCCGAATATTGGGATTTCTATATCTGGCCAATATTATGAATTAGGGCTGCTTCCAATATTGGTCGAATATTGGTATTTCTATATTGGACCAATATTGAGAATTAGTGATGCCTCCAATATTGGCCCAATATTACAGTTTCAAGATCTAGCCAATATTGTGAATTAGTGCTGAATCCAACATTGGTCAAATATTGTGATTTACATATTGGGCCAATATTGTGAATTAGTATTGCCTCGAACATTGGCCCAATATTACATTTTCAAGATCTAGCCAACATTGTGACTTCTTCCTACCGCCAATATTGGCCCCAAATTGGCAAAACTATATTGGCCAATATTGAATATGAGTACTGCCCCCAATATTACTCCAATATTGGGATTTCTATACCCGAGCAATATTATGAATTAATGCTGCATCCAATATTGGTCGAATATTGAGATTTCCATATTGGGCCAATATTGTGAATAAGTATTGCCTCCAACATTGGCCCAATATTACAGTTTCATGATTTAGCCAATATTGTAACTTGTTGTTGCCGCCAATATTGGCCGAATATTGGGATTTCTATATCTGGCCAATATTATGAATTAGAGCTGCTTCCAATATTGGTCAAATATTGGTATTTCTATATTGGACTAATATTGAGAATTAGTGATGCCTCCAATATTGGCCCAATATTACAGTTTCAAGATCTAGCCAATATTGTGAATTAGTGCTGAATCCAACATTGGTCAAATATTGTGATTTACATATTGGGCCAATATTGTGAATCAGTATTGCCTCGAACATTGGCCCAATATTATATTTTCAAGATCTAGCCAACATTGTGACTTCTTCCTACCGCCAATATTGGCCCCAAATTGGCAAAACTATATTGGCCAATATTGAATATGAGTACTGCCCCCAATATTACCCCAATATTGGGATTTCTATATCCGAGCAATATTATGAATTAATGCTGCATCCAATATTGGTCGAATATTGAGATTTCCATATTGGGCCAATATTGTGAATTAGTATTGCCTCCAACATTGGCCCAATATTACAGTCTCATTATCTAGCCAATATTGTAACTTGTTGTTACCGCCAATATTGGCCGAATATTGGGATTTCTATATCTGGCCAATATTATGAATTAGGGCTGCTTCCAATATTGGTCAAATATAGGTATTTCAATATTAAACCAATATTGAGAATTAGTGATGCCTCCAATATTGGCCCAATATTACAGTTTCAAATCTAGCCAATATTGTGAATTAGTGCTGAATCCAACATTGGTCAAATATTGTGATTTACATATTGGGCCAATATTGTGAATCAGTATTGCCTCGAACCTTGGCCCAATATTACATTTTCAATATCTAGCCAACATTGTGACTTCTTCCTACCGCCAATATTGGCCCAAAATTGGCAAAACTATATTGGCCAATATTGAATGCCCCAATATTGGGATTTCTGTATCCGGGCAATATTATGAATTAATGCTGCATCCAATATTGGTCGAATATTGAGATTTCCATATTGGGCCAATATTGTGAATTAGTATTGCCTCCAACATTGGCCCAATATTACAGTTTCATGATCTAGCCAATATTGTAACTTGTTGTTACCGCCAATATTGGCCGAATATTGGGATTTCTATATCTGGCCAATATTATGAATTAGGGCTGCTTCCAATATTGGTCAAATATTGGTATTTCTATATTGGACCAATATTGAGAATTAGTGATGCCTCCAATGTTGCCCCAATATTACAATTTATGATCTAGCCAATATTGTGAATTAGTGCTGAATCCAACATTCGTCAAATATTGTGATTTACATATTGGGTCAATATTGTGAATTAGTATTGCCTCGAACATTGGCCCAATATTACATTTTCAAGATCTAGCCAACATTGTGACTTCTTTCTACCGCCAATATTGGCCATAAATTGGCAAAACTATATTGGCCAATATTGAATTTGAGTACTGACCCCAATGTTACCCCAATATTGGGATTTCTATATCCGGGCAATATTATGAATTAATGCTGCATCCAATATTAGTCGAATATTGAGATTTCCATATTGGGCCAATATTGTGAATTAGTATTGCCTCCAACATTGGCCCAATATTACAGTTTCATGATCTACCCAACATTGTAACTTGTTGTTACCGCCAATATTGGCCCCGAATTGGCAAAACCATATTTTTCCAATATTGAATGTTTGTACTGCCTCCAATGTTTCCCCAATATTGAGATTTCTATATCCGACCAATGTTATGAATTAGTGCTGCATCCAATATTGGTCGAATATTGATATTTCAATATTGGGCTAATGTTGGTAATCATTATTGCCTCCAATATTGGCTCAATATTCGAGATCTTGCCAATATTGTGACTTCTTGAAGAAGACAGACGGTGAAGTATTCATTGATTTTAACCGACAACAAATATTCCTCTTGGCCGAGCTAGAATATTTGTTAAATAATGGTTAATCGAATTTAGCAAGGTGAATTCTATGGTAAATTCGATTAAGAGTGTCCAATTCAGAAGAACGGACAATATAATGAATCATGGTATAATCGATTAAGAGCGGTCAGAATAGACAATAGAACATACGCGGAAAAGCTCCTGACTTCACGAAAAAAAATTGGCTTAAGCACTGACGTGAACTCAGGAGCTTTTGCGCGTGTTCTGTTGTCCATTGTCCTGTTTTGGACACTCTTAATCGAATTTACCATGGTGAATTCTATTGTCTGTTCTTCTGTATTGGACACTCTTAATCGAATTTACTATGGTAAATTCATGTATTGGACACTCTTTATCGAATTTACCATGATAAATTCGATTAAGAGATAAGTTATCGAGGCAAAGGACACCCATCTACTGAACTCACACAAGGCTGCTCGAATTTCCAACAATATTCAACCTACCGTGTTAAAACTTCTAACTCTGAAAGCTCTTGCAAAATTTCAGCAATTTCAGACGAATAGTTACTGATTTTTTTTTTTTTATTTTCAATGATTTCTTTAAAAGTTTCGACATATACTATCCTCACGAAATTTTGCAAGAATTTACGCGTTGGCATTCTACAACTAATAACCATGTTTGAATTCAATCGGTTTTGTATTTTTCGGGTATAAACAAACTCAAATGTCGCATTCAGATGCACAACCTAACCTGAAAACTTGAAGCCGCTATCTCTTTCCGTTCTCAGGTTATCGTGACAACAAAAATATTTTTTTAATAATTTTCTAGCAATACGATTCTCACAAAATTTCACAAACTTGGTTAGGTTTATATTCTATAACTATTCACCAAGTTTCAATTCGATCGGATTTATATTGGTTGAAAACAAAATTATTGCTTGGAAACCATCCGGCCGATTATGCATGCCCATTAACGAACTTGTCCGTCGTATTGGATGCACCACCTACCCTGAAAATTTTAAGTAGCTAGCTCTCTCCGTTCTCAAGTTATAGTGGCAACGGCCGGACAGAATCAAATTTGACCTCGAATTCTTCATTGGGGAGTCGAACCAAATCGTTTGAGAATATTTACGTCAAAAAATTCAGACATTTTTCATATTGCTAGAATTTGTGGCAAATAATATCTTGAATATAGTTTATTGGGCATAATTACACCCGAGATGAGAAATACACGGAATGGAACTACTACTACTTTTTCGTCCAAAAATTCTTTCCAATTTTTTCCAAGAATTTACTTTTGAAAACAGTTGATGCCGTTTTAAGCTGATTATTTCTATTGTCAGAATAGTATAAACATAAACAGATAAAGAAGATTCATTTTGCGTCGGAACCTTTGCTTTCAGAAGGTAGCAGAATTCCACAATATTTATTTATTACTTACGTCGGCTATCGGTAACTTGAATAGGCAGTATTTATGGGGGTGTTATTTAAACCATATTCTAACACATTTTTAGGATCGGATCGGATCAGCGTAATAAGCTATCTACGGCTGGTTTTGTAGGGTTACTTCATAGCGAAGCTCATTAGAGTTCAAAAGAATAAATATGCAATTCCTTTAACCCTGATGAATCACACTTTCATCTACATAACTCACAGATGTATACAAACAAATCAGAATTGACCGATTCAGAGTAAGAATCAAATAAACAATGTCGTATATTTTATTGTAAATTATATGTATGTATATGTATATATTAAAATAACTCAATCTTTTGTAGTTTATGAACAAAATCGTTTATTGAAAAATCTCCTGTTTTTTATTGCCCGGCACTTCTGCTCTCAGAAATTTCAATACGGCAACACTGCCTCTTTAAAATCAATCCGAAATTCACACATCAATCAGATGAATATGGACCGAAAGCTGAGAAATTTCGATCTAAAAAATTGGTTCAAGCACTGACGTCAAGTCAGGAGCTTTTGCGAGCATGTTCTATTGTCTACTCACCTCTATTGGACACTCTTTATCGAATGTAGCATCCATATAAACCGTTTTCCTAGCTTTTATAATATTATATGAATTCATATAATGTATATTCTGAAATGTGAGCGAAGTGAGAAAAATCACAGAAATTTGTTCCGAAATTGGTTCATCTGAGCAATTTCATTCAACTCCAAAAGCGTTTTGCCGATTCTGACTATTAACAAACTTAAATGACGTATTCAGGTAGGTACTTGGAGTTGGGCATGATCGCATGATTTCAATAATCGATATACCTATGTATAAGTTCTCGATAGGTTTCAATAATTGAATATCACTCGAGATATGATATGCTCGGGGCTAGTCTCACTCCTTTTCGTGTCAGTTGTTTTCGTTATGCCTAATCTCCAATATGGTTGCTTCAGCTCGTTTCGACAGTATTCAGTATTATTTGATTGCATCCCACCGCTGAAAGAAAATGCCGGGCTCGATACCATATTTATTTCCAGCTGTTCGAAATGAAGTATGAATGTATGAACCAAAAATTCCGAATAATGAATTCGGGAATGACAACAAAACGCACCAGATGTCACCCATATATTCTATCGATCGTTAAACGAACTTCTCATGATATCTCGCCTTCGAGTCTGACCGTCACTGGTAATTCGGAATATCGAAAGATTCAAAACGTAGACGAAATATCTCGACATTCTCGTAAATAGAGTTGCGTTATCTCTCTCGGTGCCACATAATAGACGACCGAAAATCATTCAGATGAATTCGCTCGCTTTTTTCAGAACATCTTCAGATATCTGGAGAGGTTTCAATAATCGAAAGATTCGATTATTTTCATTCGAAAGGTCCCATCTATATAATAAACCTACCCTGAAAGTTGCAAGTCGCTATCTCTTTCCGTTCTCAGGTTATCCTGACAAATAATATTTTTTGTAAAATTTTCTAGTGATACGATTCTTACAAAATGTCATTAGTTTCTTTGCGTTAGTATTCTATAACTGCCTACCAAGATTGAATTCCATCGGATCTGTATTGGTTCCTGAAAAAATGATCACTCTAAAACCGTTGGCCGATTATGCACATTAACGAACTTGTTCACCGTATTTGGAAGCGCCACATACCCTGAAAATTTCGCTATATCTTTCCGTTGTACACTTATCGTGGCAACGGCTGGCCGGACCGAATCAAATTTGACCCCGAGGCCCGAATTCTTTATCATCATCAGTGAGACCCAATCGCCCAAACGACCTCGAATTCTTCATCAGGAAGTCGAACCCAATCGTTTGAGACCATTTTTGGCAAAAAATTCGAACATTACAGACATTTGGCAAAAGGATAACGCGATGTTCCCCATAACATGCAGTTTCTTCATTCTTTTTGAGCCTATGTTCTGGGGAACATCGCGTTATCATTTTGCCGAAATGTTTGTAATTTTCGAATTTTTTGCCGAAAATGGACTCCCTGATGAAGAATTCGAGGTCGTGTGGGGGATTGGGTCTCACTGATGATGATAAAGAATACGGGGTCAAATTTGATTCCGTCCGGCCGGCCGTTGCCACGATAACTTGAGAACGGAAAGAGATAGTGACTAGAAATTTTCAGGGTAGGTGGCGTATCCCAATGCGACCGACAAGTTCGTTAATGGGCATAATCGGCACAATGGTTTCTTAGTAATCATTTTGTTTTCTACTAATACAAACCCGATCGAATTGAATCTTGATAGCTAGTTGTAGAATACTGACAAAAAGATGTTTGTGAAATTCGTTATGGAATTCAATTGTAATTGCATCTCATTATGCTTCCTGTGAATATTTTGATCAGCAGACAACGCAGGCGGCAGAAATTGAGGGAGTTGGATTTTGAAAGAATAATGCTGAGAAATAAATATAATCCATTTGATTTGGATGATCATGCAGGATAGATCAATAAACAATAATCCGTGGTCCAAAAATGTTTATCGCGATTTTTCAATTAGTTATCCGTTAGTTAATTAACAATTTTTTGTAGCGCGAACATTAACTTTGCAAGTGCGATAATTGTTGAACTGTTTATCTGAGATTTTTTTCCTTTCGTGGATCTATTTCTTGGAATAGATTCCCGTTGGAAAATTTGAAGAATTGTTAATTTTCGTTTTGTTATTAACAATTTACTTAAGTGAAAAATTATAAAGCTTCAATTATGTTTTGAAAAGAAAATTATCTCATAAACAGCGCATTGGTTCATAACAACTTTTTAAACAATAGGAGATAATAATTATTAAAATCTTATTTAAGATGTTTCTGATCATAAGAAAACGGATCAATGGTATTATTATAAATTGAAGGTCTATAATTTTTCACTTGAGTAAATTGTTCATAACAAAACGAGAATTTTTTTTTTTTATTTTCCAATATGAGTCTATTCTAACCGTTGAAAAATAGCTCCACGAAAGGAAAAAATTCTCAGATTAATAGTTTAACAATTATCGTACTTAGAATATTAATGTTCGTGCTACAAAAAAATTGATAATTATCTAATGGATAACTAATCGTAAAATCGCGATAAATATTTTTGGACTGCGGATTATTGTTCATTGATCTATTCTGCAGGCGCCTTTATTTTTAAATCTTCATATTTAATAAGTTTAAATAATATTTATTCATCAAAGGTACGAAGGGGGCGAGGCTTGCGCAAGCCGGATTACCAGTTTTCGGGCGAATTTTCTACCCTCTAGGAAAAGTATAAATATTGGTCCTACAGTTCCGGCAGTTGGGACTTTTTGCAGGAAATTTCCTCCTCTATTTGAATATTTTTTCAAATTTGAACTATCCCAAAAAGATTTTGAGATATTGGCGATAACCTAAACTTCCTTCTCTTTTTTTGTTTATAACTATTGCAATTTTTGCGAGAGGCCTTAGCATTTTCTCAAAAACTCTCTTCATGCGATTCCGAATCGAATGACACCTCAATCATAATTTTCGGAAAATACGCAACAATTTTGACCTAAAAAGCACTTGTTGCTAGTCAACAAGTGCTAATACTAATATTCGAACACGACAAGGCGTATCGGCAAAATAATTATTCCCGATAAGTTTCGTGTCGAAAATATCGATAGAGTGGAAGTCGGCCACATGTGGTACCAATTTTTGAACCCTCTACTTCAATACAGGCTAGGGGTAAACGGGGAGGAGGGTTTACTGTCGAGTCGAGCGCTTGTGGTTTGTGTTAATTGTGTTTGTGGTTCCACTGCGACTGCAGGCCTTATTAGTCGCTAACCTTAGTTATTGAGTGCCTCCGCCTCGCTGTCTCGTTGTGCCTACGCTGTGAAGTTTCGTTATTCTGGTTATTACTTGTTTTTCTACAATAGAGACTTTCTATTTGACGCTGTATCACTTCCAAACTGATGCGAAATCAGTTTGAACCAGAGAAATAGCCGGAATTTCCCTCTATTTCTCTGGTTTGAACTGATGCGCATCACTTCCAACTGATGTAATCAGTCAAATAGAAAGCTAGGAATAATTAAGTAAGTATTTTGTTCTGTTATATTCACATGTATTTGTTATGTCCCTATTCAATTTTACTAATCCCCTTTGAATGAAAAACATGAAATGATCATTTATGTTATTTTCATGCAATTCGTTCCCGACTATCCATCAGTTATTTTCTCATCTTAAATGCCCATCTTATATTTTTAACATATTTACACTACTAGTCATCGAATGGTGATTATGGTGAATTTTCAAAGCCTTTTTTCAATCACATCACATTAGTTAGATCCAAGAATTCATCCATGTTTCTGTTTACATTAGTTAGGTTAGGTTAGGTTAGGTTAGGTTAGTATATTGGTGAACTATTGATTATCGTGAAAATATTCCACATTTTCCTCAATATAAGCTTCCATTTGATCATATATATATATATATTCTTTTGACTGAGAGCTGTATATGTGTTAGCAGAGGTTGGTGTAACGGGGTACCATACAATTCGACGTATGATACAAGAGCTTAGGGAAAAACCTCAGCAAAAAAACCCTGTCTCCCCGTGAGTGTCGTGATTTGTAACTATTGTTCACAAAATTTACTGCAATTTAAAAATATCATGATTCGATCACTGTCATTATATATTAATCCTACCATTTCAGCAAAACCATGATGCCTAGCTGGAATATAGTTATTTTCGCTAGGTATAATTCCTGCGAGTACGGGCCGTCCTCGTGGCCCGTTGATGAGGAGAAGAATGCCTATTTATGGCAGAAGAAGATGTCGGCCGCCCAAATAAAAAAATTGAGGAACAATTGCGAGTCCCCTTAAACCAGTGTAGATTTTGAGTAATAGGCTGCTACATGTAAGTCCACAGTGCATAATATTTCAAAGGCAAAGGTCTAACGTATCGTCTGATGATGTTATGGAGGTAGCTACGGTTCTTGACACAACACCGAAAAGAAAGAGAGAGGAGAAGGACTCACTAAGAAAAGTCAGGGCAACTATGTCCAGGGGTAAGCTAAATATTGTCTTCTGTCATTCAGTTAATTAATATTCCCTATAATTTTTAGAAGCATTGCTTTTATGTAAGGACATCAAGTAGAAGTATTGGTGAGCAAATCTGCAGTTTTTTATTGAAGCAATCAATTTCATATGCATTTTTCCCTAGGCAACCCTGATCCTGTACTGGAAGAATTGACTAAGATCGATAAAACGCTTCTCGGAATAAAATATGACATATCAGAAATGCAGAGGGACATGCAGGAATCTAAAATAATCTTAAATGAATTAGTCGAGCCCTCGAGTAATGTAAATATGCTAAGTACCATTATACGATTAAAATTACCACTGAATAATCAGGCAGAATTGGAGTCCAAATTGGAAAGTGGTGAAGATTTCCAAGATTTGGTAATATACATTTCCACTCATTAATCGTTTCTACTCACAAATCACACAATTAATTATTAATTTTGGATTCCAGGTAAATATTCTATACAGATTGGGTGGTGTTACGCCGAAAAAAAATGTTCTACTCATTATGAAAAAGCTCATGGGTAGGGAACTGAGCTTACAGTACTCAGCTCGGGGAAGAAGACAAACACAATTTGTTTCTGCTTTGAAGGTATACCAAGCATTGTGAGGTAAGAATATTGTCTATTTGATATATAAATACAAATTTTCCACTACCCACATACTTACATAGTAATAAATAAGTAGTTCGTTATGATATCGATTTGAACGATGTAGGTGAAATTAACAACGATTGTATCGGTCGCTAATGATGACGAGATGGAAATGAATTACTTACATCACTAGAGATGTAAGTAACTTGAAAACTTCCTTGGAGCTTGAAGTTATGAATTAAAGTGCTTTATGCGTCAAATCAAATCAAATCAATCCGGTTTTATTAATACATTTCGAAATAAGCAGTGGTAAAAATCTAATATATTATACTCTCGAACTCGTCCTCGATTGGTGAATGATAATTACATCTCCTGTAGTATAAGGAACTATTATAATAAATATTATAATTGAGGAGCCTGGAAGTAAAAGATTTCAAGTCCAAATGATCTGAGTGCAGAATATTACATCTGAAGGAAATAATCACTGATAATGGTTTTATTCTACATTATTGGACAGTCTGATATAAACCTGAAATATTTTCTAAACTAATTCTAGGAATTTTGAAATTCAGGTTAACTTTGAAGTCATTTATCTCAGAAATTCAAAAGATGCACTTAAACCCTTTTACTTCCAGGCCTAGGGACTAATGGGGTTACTTTCAAAACTTTCATGTAAGTATTGGGTAACAGAAATTCAAGGTGAATTGAACGATAGGGAAGCCACACACTGTCAGCCAAAGTTGATTCCTGCCTTCAATAATCAATCAATGACAATTATAGAATTTGCAACTTGGCTAGTTACATTTTGAAAGCTCTCTCAAAATTTCAGCTATATCGGAGGGATAATTTCTAAGTTCTAGAATGTTTTCAAAGATTCATTCAAAATTTTCCAGTGATACGATCTTCATGAAATTTATTGAATTGTTTGAATCGTTTGTTTCGTGTTTTTTGAGTTATTGAGTGAATGACAACAAAAATTCAGATATGTATAACTCTAAAACCGTTCGGCTGATTATGCCTATTAACAAAATCAAATGCTGCTTCTGGGTCCGCAACCTACCTTGAAAATTGCAAGTCGCTATCTCTTTCCGTTCTCAAGTTATAGTGAGATAAATAATATTTTTCAATAATTTTTTTTTTATTTTCAAGTGATACGATCCTCATAATATTCCACATCCGTATTTGTGTCGGTATTCTACAACTAGTTACCAAGTTTTAATTCGATCGGATCTGTATTAGTTAAAAACAAAATTAGTGCTCGGAAACCTTTGGCCGATTATGCCCATAAGCGAACTTGTCCGTCGCATTCGGACGCGCCACCTAGTCGAACATTTCAAGTCCCTATCTGTTTCCGTTCGAAATTATAGTGGCAACGGCCGGACAGAAAAACATTTGATCTCGGATTCTCCATCAGTGAGTCGAACCTAATCGTTTGAGACCATTTTCGTCAAAAAATTGGAACATTTCAGACATTTGGGCTGCTCCCCAGAAAGGTATATTTTGTGATGGGTAAAAATTCATCATTATGCTGAAATATCTATTCTCACATTACTAGCTCATAATGATAATTACATTTTTATTATAGTAAGTGTTAGGAGGAATCATCCAAACGTGACCGATTTGAAAATCACACAAATAGTTGGATTTGCCCTATCGACTGCCGGAGATCGGGATGGTGGGAGGCTGAGTAGACCAGGTAAGTTAACTACTTTTTTTGGTTTCCTTTCCTCACTTTAACATAATCTTCTTTGCAGATACCATTCGAGGAAATATTGAGCGAAGAAAAAAAATTATGTCAAATATATGTACCCTACCGTTGGTAAAAAGAAATATATGTTTTTTTGAATACATCTTTATTCTTCAATCAATATGTCTCCACTGGAACCATTGCAGACCTCCGATAGAGTATAGTTTATATGAGAGAAACACATCTGTTCAAATAATGTGTAAGTGTTTAACCTTTTATTATTGGGCCAGTGTATAGAATATTGGAAAGTAGATAGAACCTATATTTGGCCAATATATACAGGGTGTAAGGGCGTAGCCAGGAATTAATTTCGGGAGGGGGGGGGTATAAGGGTCACTTCCTGCAGCAAAAATTGTTTTAAGAGAAAAATAACATTTCGGCGGGAGGGGGGGTGTGAACCCCCAAAACCCCCTTCTTGGCTACGCCCTTGACAGGGTGTATTCAAAGGTGAGTATTTTATTTTTAATAGAACGCAGCAAAATAAATCATTTCTCCAAAAATCAAAAATATGCATGATAGGGCTGCTATATCCACCCCCGAATTTCCGTGTAAGGCTCTGTCCCCACGCTTTTAACCATTGTATACACCTAATCCCAAGTTCGCATACAAATTAGCAAATGGTGAAATAATTTATTTTGATGAGTCCTACCTTCTGTTAAAAAAAGACTTACCTTTGAAAACACCCTGTATAGACACTATATTTGGCCGATATTTGCAATATTATAAAATGTCAACATTTTGTTATTGGGCCAATATGTTGAAACCATATTGGTCCAATACATAGAAACTATATTTGGACAATATATAAAAACTATATTGGGCTGATATTGATATCCAATATTGGTAGGTACTCCATTGTCAAATGTCAACATTTTTTTATAGACCCAATGTAGAGAAACTATATTGGGTCAATACATAGAAACTATATTGGGCCGATATCGATAACCAATATTTGTGTTTCACTGCAAAATCTCAACATTTTGTTATCGGTCCAATGTAGAGATACTATATTGGGCCAATACATAGAAAATATATTGGGTCGATATTGGTAACCAATATTGGTGCTTCATTGTAAAATGTCAACATTTTGTTATTGGCCCAATATTGGATATCAATATCAGCCTAATATAGTTTCTATATAATAGCCCAATATAGTTTCTCTACATTGGGGCGATAACAAAATGTTGACATTTTACAATGAAGCACCAATATTGGATATCAATATCGGTCCAATATAGTTTCTATGTATTGGCCCAATATAGTTTTTCTACATTGGCCCAATAACATAATGTTGACATTTTACAATGAAACACCAATATTGGATATCAATATCGGTCCAATATAGTTTCTATGTATTGGCCCAATATAGTTTTTCTACATTGGCCCAATAACAACATGTTGACATTTTACAATGAAGCACCAATATTGAATATCAATATCGGCCCAATATAGTTTCTCTATATTGGGCCAATAACAACATGTTGACATTTTACAATGAAGTACCAATATTGGCTATCAATATCGGCCCAATATAGTTTCTATGTATTGGCCCAATATAGTTTTTCTACATTGGCCCACTAACAACATGTTGACATTTTACAATGAAGTACCAATATTGATCATCAATATCGGCCCAATATAGTTTCTCAATATTGGGCCAATAACAACATGTTGACATTTTACAATGAAGCACCAATATTGATTATCAATATCGGCCCAATATAGTTTCTCTACATTGGGCCAATAACAACATGTTGACATTTTACAATGAAGTACCAATATTGGATATCAATATCGGCCCAATATAGTTTCTATGTATTGGCCCAATATAGTTTTTCTACATTGGCCCAATAACAACATGTTGACATTTTACAATGAAGCACCAATATTGGATATCAATATCGGCCCAATATAGTTTCTATGTATTGGCCCAATATAGTTTTTCTACATTGGCCCAATAACAACATGTTGACATTTTACAATGAAGTAACAATATTGATTATCAATATCGGCCCAATATAGTTTCTCAACATTGGGCCAATATAAACATGTTGACATTTTACAATGAAGCACCAATATTGATTAACAATATTGGCCCAATATAGTTTCTCTACATTGGGCCAATAACAACATGTTGACATTTTACAATGAAGTACCAATATTGGATATCAATATCGGCCCAATATAGTTTCTATGTATTGGCCCAATATAGTTTTTCTACATTGGCCCAATAACAACATGTTGACATTTTACAATGAAGTACCAATATTGGATATCATTATCGGCCCAATATAGTTTCTATGTATTGGCCCAATATAGTTTTTCTACATTGGCCCAATAACAACATGTTGACATTTTACAATGAAGTACCAATATTGATTATCAATATCGGCCCAATATAGTTTCTCAACATTGGGCCAATATAAACATGTTGACATTTTACAATGAAGCACCAATATTGATTACCAATATCGGCCCAATATAGTTTCTCTACATTGGGCCAATAACAACATGTTGACATTTTACAATGAAGTACCAATATTGGATATCAATATCGGCCCAATATAGTTTCTATGTATTGGCCCAATATAGTTTTTCTACATTGGCCCAATAACAACATGTTGACATTTTACAATGAAGCACCAATATTGGTTATCCATATCGTATCAATATAGTTTCTGTGTATTGGCCCAATATAGTTTTTCTACATTGGCCCAATAACAACATGTTGACATTTTACAATGAAGCACCAATATTGATTAACAATATTGGCCCAATATAGTTTCTCTACATTGGGCCAATAACAACATGTTGACATTTTATAATGAAGTACCAATATTGGATATCAATATCGGCCCAATATAGTTTCTATGTATTGGCCCAATATAGTTTCTCTACATTGGGCCAATAACAACATGTTGACTATTTACAATGAAGGACCAATATTGTATAACTATATTGGCCCAATATAGTTTTTATAAATTGACCCAATATAGTTTCGCTATATTGGGCCAATAACGAAATGTTGACATTTTACAATGAAGTGTCAATATTGGATATCAATATCAGCAACATTTTGTCATTGGCCCAATGTAGAGGAACTATATTGGGCCAATATATAGTAACTATATTGGGCCAATATTGATATCCAATATTGGTACTTCATTGTAAAATGTCAACATGTTGTTATTGGCCCAATGTAGAGAAACAATATCGGACCAATAAATGTACCATATTGGCCCAATATTGGACCAATATCGGTGTGCTACCTGGGATAACTTCACATGAAATCAACCTGATTTTTTTCCACTGGCTATTAATCAGTCTACGAGGACAAGACGAGTTTAATTTTCATTTCTTCATGCATGCTGGTTATGTCTTTTTATGATTCGAGTTACATTCGATATCTAGGAAGTAACTCTATGATCCTGTCACTGACGGTTTTAATTTTATGCTTGGGTAGGTTCTGACAATCTGACACCAATTCATTTGAACGGATTGTTTAGACAAACCAGGATATTTCGTACGAGATGCAGTGATTAATTTATAGCAAAAATCTATTCGTGTATTCTCTTTTTCGTGGCGATTCACGGTCAAATAAATTATGGGTTCACAGAAGAAATTATTTCTCTAACGCATAGATTGATATTTCCTTAAACTGCTAGAGAATAGTATATTATTCAATGAGCATGCTGTGATTCTCTCTGTCAAACGATAATAATATAATATTTTGCTATACCTATATTGTAAAGTTTTCGAATTAGAAGCCAGTTTTCATGCCAATGGGAATATTCAGGTAAATTTTATATTAGGTATCCGTGAAATATCATAGAACATGTGAATTTTGTCAATTTGATAATTGGCATCGATTGTTAAGTATTGTTGAATATATTAACGAAGATTTTTTTGAAAAACGATTGAAATGAGAGGCAATAATTATACAAATGAAGATTTCTTGATATTGTTTATAATTTACTTTCAATGCGATCAAATTTTAGCAATAACATGCATAAAGTTCAATGAGATGTATCCTGACTTAGAATATGGTATCTATCGAAAAAGCCTCAGATTTTGAACAACCCTTTATGATTAGGGACTCATTTAATTATACGTAAATTATACACAAAATATTTTGTAATCCATACAAGAAATTTCAACTTTCTAGGATTCCAAGTACCGAAGTAATGAATGTTTAATTGATGTTATGTTTTGCACAAAAAAAGAAGTACCTGAATCAATCAATTTCTCGAAAATCGCTAGAGATAGAGATGAGGAAGTTGATACAGAAATAATCAGGAGGCAATGGTGAATTGGAAAATAACAATAATATATAGGGTGTTCCATTTGAAATATATAAGATGCTAGTTGTTTTTTATGTGAGCTGCAAATACAAATAGAGAAGTAAGTATTTTATTCTAGGAGGTAAATTAATTGGAATTCTATACAACAACAGATTATACCATTTATTAGCTTATATATGAAGCAGAGATCAAAAATAAGTCTATGTATTCCTGAGGATTAGAGTCTATACACAGAATTCAAATTAAATGGAATCATGCTACTTCATATATGTTTTCACAGAATGCGAGTTCTATTTGTCTGTGTTCTATCTGTGTTTACTGTTCATTCATGTATCTTATTTGTTTGTATAATTCGTACTTTGGAAATATTTTGTGTGGGAAAAGAAGGTTCCGCATCTCGAATTTGTGAATATATACAAATGCAAGACTGTTTTGATACAAAAATAATATTGACTTGTTGTATATTGAATAATTTATGTGCAAATATTGGGGATGATGTTTCGGAAGATTTAGAATTGGATCATTTTAATGAAGTAGTTTGTGAGGACAATAGGTAAGAACAACATAATGGAATCATCAAAAGAAATTACTATTCGTTGACCACCGAGGTCAATATTACATTTTGCTTCCTCAAGTAGTGAGACATGTTGCTATATACAGTATTTTCATAATGTTGCTAGCAGAAAAATGCTGAAATATTAATCTACATTTGTGTATCAAATATTCTTTCTTGAGTTCATAATACAGAATGAATGTAATAGTGGTAACTATTAAATTATGGAAATAGGATTGTATTTTATTAATATACGTATTTTGAACTATTAAAATAATTTGTTCGTCAGCATATACCTATTCAAATATCAGGAATAAATGAACAATCTGCTATGATTGTCTTCAGTCTTGCTCTAGACATTTCGATGATACTTTCCTCAGGGTTTTCGAGTCGTGAAAACTATGCACCGAGTGTAAGTTGCAACAACCCATTCCACGAGGTTAAATCATTGCAGATTGCTGATTTAATCTGTATAAATAAACTATTATTTGAATTTAATTTCTTTTATGGTGCTGTTCTATTATAAGAATCCATTGCTATCATTCCCAACTCTGAGAAACCAATACTTTCGGAGATATGGTTTGTCAAAAATTGAACAAGAGCGCCAAAGCTCCTGCAACAGGACTTTCCCTCTTTTTTGGACAAAAAATTCTCAAACGATTACACTGGAAATCATTTAGATACATAGATGACTTATCGCCAAATTTGATACTTCCCGTACGTTTGCTTCGTACGGTGCATTGAAATAACCTATTTGCTGTCTCTTAACCTTTTCATGAGGCCATACAAATGCGTATGACAAAGAATAATTAATTCAACGACATCCAATTAGAAAGAAAATAATTAATGCAATAATAATACCTGAATAAAGGTGTTTCAGACCTGCTGTTGCTGTGATTTATTTCATGCAAATATCTCAGCTTAATTACAGATATCAAGTACTGCTTGCGCTAATCTTTGAATGGTTTTTCCGGTGAAAAAATTGCCGCGAGTGCATTCATCCGTGACTGGCTTCCATTATACGAAACTTTACGATTTCTTAGGTTAAAATCCTAAGGCTATTCTGGTTTTTAGCCTCCTAATAAGCATTAGATGCGGTTTTGGCTGAATTGAAACAGGCACGCTCAAAAGAAGAGTTATCGCCATTGGCGTGCAAGATGAAATTTCTTCGAAAAATCAAGCAGATGCTTCTGGATTGATCTTCCAGCATTTTAGGGAATTTTCGCTGGAACGTCTGATTTTTGGCGCTCTTGTTCCTCGGAACAGAGTGCTTATCAATTTGCCCATTTGCCCGCCGTTAACACAATAACTCTCGAACAGAATGAGCTAGACAGTTAAAATTTTCAGAGTAGATTTGGGAGATAAATATCTCGGTTAAGTTGGTTATTAGGCAAAATATCGGTTGATAGTTTCGGAGTAACAAAAAAAAAACAATTTTTTTTTATTACAAATTTCAAATTCAATTTATTTCAAGGTGCAATTCCATCATAAGAATCCCTTGATATAATTTCGAACTCTAATAAGCTGATACTTCAGAGATATGATTTTTCAAAATTTCAATATTAAATCTTAATTCTAGGATTTCACAGAATGCTGTGATCTTATTTGTATCTATGAATTTCATATATGTCATCTAATCTACGGATACACACAAAACTACAGACGGTATAAACGATACAAACGGTATAACTCCGTAACCGTATGGCCGATTATGTCCATTAACAAACTCAGCAGTCGCATTTAGTAGCGTAACCTAACCTGAAAATTGCAAGTCGCTATCTATTTCCCTTCGAAAGTTATCACGGCAACGATCGGCCGGACGGAATCGAATTTGACCTCGAATTCTCCATCAATTAGTCCATTTTCAAAAAAAAAATCGAGAATTATAGACATTTAGGCAAAATGATAGCACACCTAAAACATGCGCCCAAAAAGTTTTATTAGGTTTTTTCGTAAAATGAAAAAATTTCTGACACAAAAATTATTGTAATGACGAGAGCATTGCACATTCAGCATAGACTAAGATGTCAATCATCCTTAATTTATTCAATTTCCTTAACTCTTCTATATTACGAAAAATAATATTGTAATTAATTATTGAAACTCTCTTGTTATTGAAGAAAAAAAATTAAAACTGTTTTTGTGTGTTTTTTGGCCCATTTGGCAGAAAGGCCTATAATATGCGTATGATTGATTATAATGCGTTTGGAGATGACATAAATAGAAGTATCTTCTTTGAGTTAATAACATTTACATTTAATTACATACATCTTGAACCACCATCACACATTAATTCAATAATAAAACAAGCATGACGTGAAGTCAGAAGCTTTTGCGCGTACGTTCTATTGTCCATTCTTCTGTATTGGACACCCTTAATCGAATTTACCATGGTAAATTATGTTGTCCATTCTCCTGTATTGGACACTCTTAATTCGAATTTACTATGGTAAATTCGAATTAAGTGTCCAATACAGGACATAATTTACAATGGAAAATTCGATTAAGGGTGTCCACTACAGAAGAATGGACAATAGAACATACGCGCAAAAGCTTCTGACTTCACGTCAGTGCTTGAACCAATTTTTTTTTTCGTGATTCTTTTTCAATTTTCTAGGGGTACGGTTCTTAAAATTTTTTTTTTCGTCATTTTTTTCAAATTTTCTAGGGGTACGGTTCTTACAAAATTTTAAACACGTCTTTATGTTGATTTTCTACTACTAGTTACCTAGCACCATTTCGATCGAATATTTATTTTTTGAGTTATTAAGGAAATAATATTCCAGGTGGGTATAACTGGGAAACCGTTTGACCGATTATGCCCAAAAACGAACTCAACTCTCCCTTTCGGATACGCAACCTACCCTGAAAATTGCAAGTCCCTATGTCCTTTCGTTCGAAAGTTATCGAGGTAACAGTCACCCATTTACTGAACTCACACAAGAATGCTCGAATCTCCAACAATATTTAACCGATCGTATTAAAACTTGAAACTTGGCGATAGAGTTAGGTTATAAAGGCTCTTGCCAATTTTCAGCAATTTCAAACGGATAGTTACTGATATATAGAATTTTTTTTTATTTTCAATGGTTTATTAAAAATTTTCTACAAATGCTATCCTCACCAAATTTTGCAAACATTTTCGCGTTGGCATTCTACAACTAATAACCATGTTTGAATTTAATCGGTTCAGTATTTTTCGATTTAATGAGGAACAAAAACCAACAAATTTCAGAAAATTTCAGATGGCTATAACTCTAAAATCGTTTGGCCGATTATGCTCATAAACAAACTGAAATGTCGCGTTCTGGTGCACATCCTAACCTGAAAACTTCAAGCCGCTATCTCATTCCGTTCTCAAGTTATCGTGATAAGAAAAATATTTTTTAATAATTTTTTTAAAATTTTCTAGCGATATGATTCGCACAAAATTGCACAAACGTGCTTAGGTTCATATTCTACAACTACCCACTAAGTTTCAATTCGATCGGATTTATATTGGTTGAAAACAAAATTATTACTCAAAAACCACAGGGCCGATTGTGCCCATTAACGAACTTGTCCGTCGTATTGGGATGCGCCACCTACCCTGAAAATTTCAAGTCGCTAGCTCTTTTCGTTCTCAAGTTATCGTGGCAACGGCCGGACGGCCGGATGGCCGGACGGACAGAATCAAATTTGACATCGAATTCTTCATTGGGGAGTCAAACTTAATCGTTTGAGACCATTTTCGTCAAAAAATTCGAAAGTTACAGACATTTGGGCAAAACTATAACGCGATGTTCCCCAGAACATACGCGCAAAAATTATAAAATTAATAACGAATGTCAAACCTACATCTCTAAGTCTCTGAGATCTGAGTCGATGTTCTAATAACTGTCAGCTCATCCGCCATTTCGTATTAAAAAACAAGAAAATATGATATAACCTGATTACTGCGCCTCCTACCGGGTCTCATTGCCCCTCAAAACCATTCAGGGACCCACTCACAAACACACACGCAATTTCATCAAAATCGGAGAGGTCGTTTAGGAGGAGTTCAAATACACACCTTTCTGAACCTAAATCTCAAAGAAATGTCACTTTGACAAATGTCACTCAAAAATTATCCCTATCGAAAGTTCTCATGTAGTTAAAGGAACACCCTATATAAATACAGACGAAATTTCGGCTCTTGAACTCAACAGAAAGTAGTCGTACGCCAGTGATTTCCAAGCAAGAGTCCGGGTGAACGTCGGGGCGATTGTGATGTTCCAGATATGCGTGTAAGTGTAGGTAATCGGTAGCTTTACGCCCGCAGCACAGAATCCAGATCGCTCACGCACCCATCTCTCGGACCAGAGAGCGACCACAGAACGATGCAGAGTGGTGTGTCGCCTCCGGCCTAGGTTGTTTCTTCTTTTCTCTAGCGGTTTTCGCTCTGTTTTATTTTATAGTAATCACTGCCTGGGTGCGGTTCCTGCTTAGAGCCGCGAGGTGCTGGCAATATGAGCTACCTCAGTAGGGAATAGGCAGAGGCGTAACTGTTATGTACTTAGACGGACGGAGGAACATTATTCTTCTCCATTGAAGGATATATGGCCTGTGGATAAGGCTATGAATAATTTTAAATTCGGTTTTACGTGTATTTCGTAAGTATTGTTCGAAAAATTTTCAACTATGAATGATTTATTTGAGAAGTAATTCAGTCTTATGGTGCCACGATATTGAGGAGTATTCATATTCAAGAAGATCCAGAAATTGAATTGGTAGATTTTGTGGTTTCAATAATGTAACTTCATCTTCATGTTTGGAGGCATATAATATAATAGTATATTCTAAAACTGCGTTTTCGAACGCATGAGTGTTGGAATTATCTTCTGCAACGAGTATTAGATGATATTTTCTCTATTTCAGTCAAGTGTTGGAGAATACTGTTGAAATTCAATGAAAAATTCGTATAATATATCCTAGTGACTTTTGTATTGTATCTTGGCAGTTGGTGTAACTGTTACGAAACTTGACAGATTACGGAATTTGAATTGTACGTAGGGCATGGAGATCAGATTTGAAACAGTTTCCTAATAGCATGAATAACTCAAAATTAGCAAGAAGGAAATCTCTAGTACCTTAACACTCAACGATTATTTCACTATATCCAGATTATATTATACTGTCAATTGACGTGTGTTGAAATTTGATAGGATTGAATGTCACTGCTGACTCCCACAAAATGAAAAATATAACTAGAAACAATGCAGGAATTCATAACATCACTGTTTTTAGTGCTATAATGAACTCATTACGGTACTGAAATAGAAAATAGTATATTCTAAAACAAGTTACAGAATGGGCTCCTAATCAAACACGAATGCCAAATTCGAAAACGAGCGACGAAGGAGCGAGTTATACGATAACGATAACTCTCGAACAGAATGAACTAGACAGTTGAAATTTTCAGAGTAGGTTTAGGAGTAGTTTGGGATAAATATCTCGGCTAAGTTAGTTATTGGGCAGAATCGGACAGATGATTTCGGAGTAACAAAAAAATTTTTTTTTACATAACAAATTTCAAATTAAATTTTTTTCAATAAGCAGTTTTACCATAAGAATCCATTGATATCATTTTTAACTCTAACAAGCTAATACTTTTAGATATATGATTTTTCAAAATTTCAATAATAATTCGTATTTCTACGTTTTCACAGAATGATATAATTATTCTATGTATGAATTGTTATAATGTCAACTTATTTTCCTGAGACATGACATTGTCTAATTCATTTCAGCAATCGTATAATTATGAGAATTATAATATGATATCATACTTTTTGTTGGTTGATATTTTCATGCCGATGGTCAATCCATATGTTGATGAGAATGGTAATGATAAGTTAATAATATTGTGTTCAGAATATCTCCAGTAAAAACAAAACTGGAATATTGGTGTATTGGAGTATTGGAGTGGATCTGAGGAAAGAATAAATATTATCGTTCATCATAGAATTGAGGAATGTATATCTCGGATGAGTTCGTTGTTGAGTAGAATTTGTCTATTGGTTTTGGATTGATAATTTTTGACACTCTTGTTGAATTTAAATTCTTCTATGATGTTTGAATTCAATTTCTGCAAAGATGATGTTCTTTCATAAGAATCCATTGATATAATTCCCAACTCTGAGAAACCAATACTTTCGGAGATATAATTTGTCTGTTTGAACAAGAGCGCCAGAAAGCTCAACCAATTTTCAAAAAATATTCTGGAGTTCATTGTTTGTTGTAGGATGGAAACTGAAAGCTTGGAAACATTTTTCCGTTTTTGGCGCTCTTGTTCTCGGAACAGAGTGCTTATCAATTAGGTCAAATGTCTGTAATTTTTGAATTTTTGGCTGAAAATGGTCTCAAAGATTATGGTTCTACGCACTGATCAAGTCGGGCCAGCCATTAACGCGATAACTCTCGAGTAACGAAAAAAAAATTTTCATTACAAACTTCAAATAAAATTTTTTTTAGCATGCAGTTTCAGGATAAGAATCCATTTATATCAATGTCAACTCTACCAAACTAATGCTTTCAGGGATAGTATTTTTCAAAATTTCAATAATGAATCGTGATTTTATGATTTCATAGAATGCTCTAATTATAATTTGCTGATGCATGTGAATTCAACACATTCTCTTGTTACTAGAAACTGAATGCTGATCAATTTGTTTTTACAAGATATAGATAATGCATACTCCTCGATTGAATAATATACCAATGCATGGGACACAGTTTGACAATGCCGCATGCGAATGGCGAACGGAGACAGATATAAAATCTATGATCCCATGGACTTTCTGTGAACGTTACCTATGGATAATTATTATGATTATTCTGTCAGTTGTAATCACATTATAACTATTCGATTTAGATTTTCTTCGAAATGAATGGATTAATGAATATTTATGGAATTTTCAATAATAATAATAATATTTTTTTTTAATATTTCAAGAAATCCCATATGTATGAATTGTTAGTATTAAACGAACACACCATCTTTATTAAATTGAGCTTCATCATTGAAGATTGTCCTGTACAAAGCAATTCTGTGATTTGCGATCCAATATGAGAAATTTAATCATAAAATATTATTGCTTGGTTCTGACTGTTGAACAGGTTGGTCAAAATTTGTGATATCTGAACAACAACTTCTTCAACTCTAATTTATGATGCAGTTCTATCATAAGAATCCATTGATATAATTCCCAACTCTTACAGTGGGTTCCACAAAGCTTTGACTGCTCTTAATTGCCAAATCAGTGTAATTTTCCAATTCTAGTTAATTTTTGATGAAGTCACCGAATTAATTCCACAATAAAGCTAATCGAAGCCTCGTGAAGCCCACCACTATTTTGACAAAAGTGCCAGAGCTCCTGTCTTCAGAGCTTTCACTCCTGTACACAGAGTTCTAATTTTCCGAGGAACATATTAGCTAAAATGGGGGAAAGGGGGTCATCCATGGCTGTAACGCTTCGTCTCAGAAGATGGAGACATTGTTTCCGAAACATATGTCAACCAAATTTGTAGTGGACAAGAATGTAACTACTTTTATGGTGCTCATAATCAGTACACAGTGAACTCAAACTAGAACATGAAATTCATTATTTTTCTATGAACAATATCGAAGTGTCAGGTTTTTCAATTAACAAAAGCTGAAATGTTTCCACTGCACGTTCTTCATGGGTTAAAACACGCTCTCGGAATTTAATTACAGATAAGCTCAACACATTTACGTTGAACTAATTGATTATGACGATTCATATCTAAACCTGTAATTTATCTGTTTAACAGTTCTTGACCACCCCTGTCAACCACGCACCACAGAGCATGACCCACAGATTTCGCCCGGTGCTCTATCAAACGGATTATGTCCAGCAATCCGTGTAAAGAAGGGGAATGTAAACAAACTGTAAACGCGATATACTACACCTTAGGTGCTTGGCAACCGTGATCTTGAACGACGGTCTATCCTTTTATTTCCTATTACAATTAAAGGATGACTCGTGAATGCCTTTGTTGTTAGATGGGTATCCCTTTACGTGCTTTCTCTTCTACACAAACACGTCTGGATTGAGTCATTAAACAACAATGAGGACTGAGCTATATGAACTCTGAAAGGAATTTATTCCGAGCAATTTGATCGGATGAATATGTGCTCGGTAGGAAAAAAAGGATTCGAGATTTTTTATACAGGTCGGTGATGATGAAAACTGGGTGTCTGTGTAGTGAATAACCCTCCATTTCTGTTTATAATGGTACCCTTACGCTTATACTATTTGTGTTCAATGAATGTATCATATAGGATGAATGGATTGTTATGAGCAATTGCTTAAAAATAATAGAGTTACTATTCCACCTGTAAGATATTTAGTTAGGCAACACTGAAACCAGTAAAGAAAAAAAGCAGTATCATGTTGAATACCTTAATATTATTGATTATTATATAATAATCGATGAAAATACTGAGAGAGACCCAGGAAATTTGACACATTTTGTCTTATATCTCCAGAAATTGAAATCGTATAGAGCCAAAATTTTGCACAATGTTGCAAAATACTACAATTGACGTTAGTACAAGTTTTTGTTGCAATCTGATGAATAGTTCACGAAAAAAAAATTTTTTTTTCGAAAAAATTAAAAGAAATATTTTTTTAAAAATTACCAACATTTCGATCACAACAGAATTTTGCCAAAAGTTGCGCGTTTATATCCTCGAACTGACTACCAAGTTTCGATTCAACATCTTCTTTAGTTCCTGAAATATCAGGGAAATAACCTCAAAATTTTAAATGTCTATAACTCCTAAACCGTCCGGTCGATTTTGCCCGTTAACGAACTTAACCGTCGCATTTTGATCAGAAACCTACCCTGAAAGTTTGAAGTCGATAGGACCTTCGGTGCTCCTGTTATCGTGCCTACGGCCGGAAAACCGGCCGGCCTGCCGGACGGCACCCAAAAATCTGACACCGGATTCGTGATCAGGGAGTCCGAATTAGTCTATTAGCCAATTTTCAGCTCGAAATTCGAAAATTACAGACATTTGGACGAAATGATAGGACGATGTTCCCCTAGAACATGCGCCCAAAAACATGATTGTTCTGTCGCGACAAAGTTTTTAATATCTCACTACCTAATTCAATATTGCATAGAAATTAAATATTTGTCAAACTAACAATCATCTTACGACAGCGTCGGTCATTGCATCTTCCTGCTTGTATTGTATTTACGAAAGTTTGTCATTTTTCCCTTTATGTTCTCGTGAAATAGTCATGCCGAATATCACTCGACTTACAATTATTCTAGGTAAAATTTCTTTCTTATTATATTCAATTCTGTTGATTTTCGGCAATTTCTCTTATGTCATTTATCAAAAATCGCAGGCCAGTTGGCAAGTGATTCAGATGCAAATATCATTCTCGAAATTGCCACGGAACAAACTGCAATATCACAATCAAGAAATTTTTCCGGGAAAAATTTTATATCTAGTGGTATTATAATCAGGCCAGGATCGATATTTTTTTAAATAAAACTAAATAATAGTAGAATGAAACCCATTAGAAAAGGAAGAGAATATAACAACAATGAAAAGAAAGATAATATAGGGGGCGATCTGAGGTCGGGAAGTGGAAGGAGGTGAGTTTTTAAGGGCAAAAAACGGCTTATTTCGATTTCCGGCAATACTACTAATCCTATGGAGAAAAGTTGAATAGAAAGTTTCTAGGTAATAAAAAGATCTAAAACTTTTGTTTTTACACTTTTTTCAAATAATCTCAAAATGTATGTGAAAATTTCAAATAACCAAGCTTTTGATTTTTTATTTTTTCTTTTATAAAAAAAATTTTTTCACGAAATTTTGTGAAAACTTACTTCTTTATGTCTTAAACACACTGAATTTTTTTTATTCAAAATATTTATTTTTTCACTTTAGGTTGACTTAGTATCTAAAAAGCAGTCTAATTTTCAATCGAAAATTCTCACGTCAAAATATCTGCTTTTTGAAAAAATTGGGTGGGCTTTTGGTTCGTTGAAATTTCTACTTTCTGATGGTGAAAAGAAAAATATACATTACTATGGTAAATTTTCTCAGAAAATGCATCGAAATAACAAGTAGTAATGCCCAGACCATCCTAGCACCTTCCCTACTTCTCTATGAAATACCTTTTGATGGGCTAAAATCTTCCGTAGGTCACTCAGGTATATAAGTTATATTAAAATAGCAGTAAATAGGCATCTACGTATATATAATTTAGAGAAGATTCTACGACTTTCTCATAATATTACAGATGTCTTATTAAACTTAGCATTTTCTGAGAAAATTTACCATAGCGATGTACAGCTTTTTTTCGTCCATCAGAAAGTAGAGATTTCAACAGAAAGCCTACCGATTTTTTTTAAAAAGCGGATACACTGACGTGTGAATTATCGATCGAAAATTAGGGTGCTTTTTCGATATTAAGTCAGAATAAGGTGAAAAAATTAATATTTCTAATCAAAAAAATTACAGTTGGTTTGGGATATAAAAAGGTAAGTTTACACCAAATTTCATGAAATAGATAAAAAGCCAAAAACTTGGATATTTGAATTTTCACATAAATTTTGAAAAATGTGTAAACACAAAAGTTGTAGATCTTTTTATTACCTACCCCTTTGGCATTTAACTTTTTTCCATAGGACTTGTAGTGTTACGGGAAATCTAGATAAACTGGTTTTTACCTTTAAAACTCACCCCCTTATACTTCCCGACCTCAGATCGCCCTTAAATTATTTTTCCTTTAATTTTTGCTATATTCTCCAATGGGTTTCATCCTACTATTATTGTTTTTCTAATATAATACACTAAAAATAAAATTTTGCTGGCAACAAATTCTCATATCACAATTAAGAAATTTTGGCGGCAACAAACTCTCATTTAACAATCATGAAATGTTGCCGGCAACAAACTCTTTGGTGCTATTATAGTACAATTTCTTGCTTGTAATATAAGAGTTTCTTACCGGCAAAATTTTATCTCTAGTGATATTATAATATACTTAATATGATGATATGCTGATATGAGAGAAATAATTTTAACTCGAAAGGTATTTGAAATGACTATTTCACAATAATATAATGGAGAAAACAACATAAATTCATAAATAAAATAAAAGCAAGAAAATAACTAACGCTGCAGGTAAGAAGAATAAAACTATTCATTTTTTCGATATTTTATACAGGGTGTCCCTAAACTCAACTTCAAGCCCGAAGTGGGTGATAATAGGCCAAGTTATAACAGTTATACAGCACCAACTTTTAAAGTTACTTGCCAAGCTAGCGTAGTACATTTTTTTTTCAGAACCTACATACAGTTAAATTGGGTGAATTATTAATTTTGAATACTTAGTTGAGCGAAAAGTGACATTTTCTTCGAAGCTGGAACAGTTGGCGTAAAATATCAGGCATCAGTGAAGATTTCCTCGATTTATTTGA
Organism: Halyzia sedecimguttata; assembly: GCA_937662695.2. Lineage (NCBI taxonomy): Eukaryota > Metazoa > Arthropoda > Insecta > Coleoptera > Coccinellidae > Halyzia > Halyzia sedecimguttata. Next base: position 77,452,143 of record OW569414.2, read on the forward strand.
AATACTTTTAAAAACTTAGATTTTTTTCAATATTTTTCTTATAACTATTATGACTTGGCCTATCACCCACTTGAGTTAAAAGTATATTCTGAAACTACCGAAGCAAACACGTTGTGTTCAAACGCAATACGAACAATCAGAAAAGTGGCGATAATAATTCAACGAAATGAACCTATAATTTCTCAATCACTGTACATATAAAATTCAATTCCGCCCATCTAGTTGTTCAGGTCCAACACGTTTCACATTTTCTCATTCACATCTATACCGCGATCCGTTGCCCTGACCGATCGCAGCACGAAATTGAATAACAGTAGTTGACTAGACAGAGATTTGAAAGTGAATTGCACGTGCCATCCAATCTCTTCGAGGCCTTAGAACATGGACCACGACTGTTCGTGATCGGAACAGAACGAGCCTCGACTTCGAAGTTCGACCCAACCGCTTATTGTTGTGCATCAGTTCACGCCAGGAACGTATTTCCAATTCCCACTCTGTAATTGCTCGAATAAAATTTTCGTACACGCAATTATGCATTTGATTCATCTACTGAACGACCCTCTAACGATTACCTGAAAAACCAGCGGAGTTAACTATAAATCTCCCGGAGATATCAACGCGAAGTTACGAGAGAAACCGAGAGACTCAAACGTTGGATTAAGCGCGAAACTTTCCGAATATGTACCTATACTCCATTCACTTTTATGAAGTCTCCCGGTTGACCATGGTTTAGGTCTATCACGTTAATATCGTCAATCTCAAAACAATTCTCTGAGACGTTGCCAATTTCCACTCAAAACAATCAACAAAATGTTCCATCTTAAAGACAAGATATTATCGCAGATCATTATCTTCGAATAATAAAAAACTCTTCGCTTTGAAATTGAAAATGCTGAAAGCAATTTTGAAGAAGCTGAGACAAAGTATCAGAAAGTGCTATATAGAACTGAAATCTGGAATAGGAAAACTTCATTTTGTCTTAGGTCATGTTGAACTCTCGAATGAAATTACTTAGTTTCCTATATCCTATCACTATATTTTATTGAGGTTTAACAGTGACTCGAGTTTCATAGTACTACTACATTTTGAAATTGGTATATGTATTTCAATTTGTACAACAAGGTATTTAAATGTTCTCTGTAGGCTTATTTCTTAAGAATTTCAAAAAGTGGGGAATTCCATTGGTAACGTACGCTCGTTTAGAAATTTTCCTGCCGGGTTATTGAGATAATTTTATTCTTTTTTCAAATGAACTATCACAAAGCAATGGACTACTCTATCCATTATTTTTCTTTAAATTTCAACACTTGATTCTTGATTTCCGTACAAGAAAATAGCATAACTGAATCTTCCAAACAGTTACTGTAGGAACGTAAAATATTTCCATAGAAACAACAATGGAAAAATCTTCTTCAACAGTCGCCAGGTCTTTGGATTTGTTGAATTCACTTAATTTCTTCTCAAATTCATTAATTTTCCCAAGAAAATTCACATTGTGAAAAATACGTTATTACTACGACTTTCATATACTTAGAGAGGACAATGTTGCGTAGATATCTGACAGGAAGAGGGGCATAACATTTAAATGGAATAAATTCATTATCTAGGTTACTGTACACATTTAGGTACAACCCCGATTTTTTTTAAATAGGAAGTATAGGCATGTGATAGATCGTTTGAAATGCCTCATCATTCTCTATTCAGAAATGTTATCACTTTCATGTTCATTGCAAATCTCAAAATAGAAAAAAATAAAATCATGTGATTACCGAAATTCATTACCTATAATATTCCCAATATTCTTATTACAATAATACTTAACTTATTTACCTTTCAAGATGTGATAATGTGAAAATTAAAAAAAAAACCATAACATTGTGTTTTCCAGATGGTATCATGAAAACTAAGTAAAACACTTTTTATGGCACTGTTAGTTTCTTTAGAACGCCATCGTAAATTGTTTTGTGCTGATAATTTGTAGTTTATGAATTGTTCAATTTGTGTTTGAATTTCATTAACTTTAGGTTTGAATAATGGTTCGATCCACGGAAATGCACAAATTAACAATTTTACAAATGACTGGTAACGGAGGTAACACCCGAAGACAAAAAAGGGTTAGTCGTTTGTTTCATGAGAAATTTCCGATTTTGCCGCCTATAACCCAAGGCACAATAATTAAAATAGAGAAGCAGTTTCGCGGGCAAGTGAGTCAAATTAAAGAAAACAGCTGCTAATACACTATGTGAGGATGTGAAATTAGATGTGATGCTTGACTTTGAAGAAAATCCACATAAATCGAGTAGAGATGCATCCACAACATTCAATGTCAGCCATACATCGATTCTAAACACATTAAAAAAAAAATAAAATGCATCCCTACAAAATGATACCTATCCAGTTGCTGTTGGAAGACGATTTTAATTGGAGAATAATAATTTTATTCAATTAGTAGACGTTTTGTTTTCTAATGAGTGCACTTCTTCAAAATTGCCTCCACTGGTCTACCGAAATTCCTCACTGGATGATAGAGGAACACACGCATTTCCCTCAAAAGATTAATGTTTGGGCAGGATATGTTCGAAACCATATCTGAGGCCCTTTTTTCAGTGAGGGCAAATCGAATGACGAACAAAATTCAGCACTACTTCAAAATAAAGTCGTTCCAACTTTGGCAAATTTATATCCTGATCAAGGAAATCCTCAAGTTCCACGGAATACGATATGGTTCCAATAGGATGGAGCATCACCACATTACCAACACAATGTCCGGCAGTACCACGACGCAATATTTCAAAATCGGTGGATAGGAAGGCGAGGAACGATCGAATGGCCAGCGCGATCCCCTGATCTCAACCCATTGGATTTCTTTTTATGCGGATATGTGAAGAGCATTGTGTACAAACCTAAAGCCCTTGATTTGAATAACACTTGCGATTAGGTTGATCACTCCTAAGATGTTGAATAATGTAGGAAGAAATTTTTATTTGAGGTTAGGATGTTGCCAAGGCATTCGTGGTGAACACTTTGAACATCTACTTCATTCAAATTCATACTTTCTTTGCTACATTTTGTATTACATCTCAGTTTCAGTTTTTGATATTGTACAAAATTAAGCTAATCACTTGATTTTAATTTTTTTTATTTCGAGTTTTGCAATGAACATGAAATTTCACATTTTTGTGTATAGAGAATGACGAGACCTTTCAAACAATGTATCACACTTCCTATTTGAAAAATTGGGGGTTGTACCTGTCTTTCGGAGGGGGTTGAAAGTAGGGTTCGCATTTTTACGAAGAAGAATGACAAATTGATATTCCGATTTGACGTGTTTCGGGATTATCCATAAATATGTAGAGTAACCAAGATAATAAATATATTCCAATTGGCTTTTACACAATGTATAATTGCTATACAATCTTGGGCTCAGAACGTCGAATTCGAGTACAGTCCTGTTCCATCACGGACGTTTTAATGTTATCCCGTCAAATATTGTGACATCCAATAATATCACTAAGAAGAACTACAGGACATTATAACTCACATACATCTCTTGTTCTGAATCGAGCTGCAGGAGAGGAAGCAAAAACTAGTACAATATTTTCAGACTATTTGTCGTCAATCATATTTATGAGTTTTGATATATAGAGTTCATTTCTTGTATTATACCGATAAGTCTCGAAGTATTTACTGTTTTTATAACAATTGTTCATGTGGAACTTTACCCGTCCATCTTATTGCCCATGTTACGTTATAACTGTTATTTGTGGCACTGAATTATTAAGAGAGATATAATTTAAAACCATAAGATAAGGAGCATTATAACATACGTGAATAAATAGAATAGTATATTCTAAAACAAGTTGCAGAATGGGCTGATATTCAAACACGAATGCGAAATGCGAAAACGAGCGACGGAGGAGCGAGTTTTCGTATGCATGAGTGTCGGAATTGCCTTCTGCAACGAGTATTAGACGATATTTTCTCTATTTCAGGCAAGTTTTGTAAAATACTGTTGAAATTTAATGAAAAATTAGGATTATACATCCTAGTGACATTTGATATTGTATCTTGGCAGTTGGTGTGACTGTTACGAAAGGGACAGATCATGGAATTTGTATTGTACGTAGAGCATGGAGATCAGATTTAACAGTTTCCCAATATCATGAATGATTCAAAGTTAGCAAGAAGGAAATCTCTAGTACCTTATTTTTTTATGAAAATAGAACCTTTCCTCTCAACAATTATTTCACCTTATCCAGATTATCTTATATTGACAATAATTGACGTGTTTTGAAAATTGATAGGATCGAATGTCAGTGCTGACTACCACAAAACGGAAAATATAACTAGAAACAATGCGGGAATGTGTTCATTCCAGCACTGTTTTTAGTGCTGGAATGAACTCATTACGATACTGAAATAGAGAAAATATATTTTAGTAGTAGTATTATGACACATAAGTAATTCTAGAGTTCTTGAATCCTATGTAATTTGTATAATACGTTATATTGCAAGTAAACAAATCCTCCAAGTCTGGAGAATACGACCAAATCTATTGTTTTCAAAAATAGGAATAAATTTTATCAAAACTTTTAATATGCGTTTTTTCAAATAATACATCTTTGGCCAGAAATATTTCAGGTAGAGTTCAGATATCTAACAAAATATCCATGAGAGCTTTTACACGAATTCTCAAGCAAGATCCAATTTTTGGCGCTCTTGTTCCTAGGAACAGAGTGCTTATCAATGTGCCCAAATGTCTATAATCTTCGAATTTTTGGCTGAAAATTGTCTAAAATGTTCGACTCACTCATCAGGAATCCGTGGTGCAAGTCGATTCTGCCGGCAGGCCGTTGACACGATAACTCTCGAAAGAAATGAGCTAGACAATTGAAATTTTCAGGGAAGGTTTGGGACATAAATATATCGATCAAGTTCATTATTGAGCAAAATAGGCCAGATGGTTTCGGAGTAACGAAAAAAAAAATTTTTTTTACATTACAAATTTCAAATTCAATTATTTTGAAGATGTAGTTTCATCATAAGAATCCATTGATATAATTTTCAATTCTAACAAGCTTATACTTTCGGAAATATTATTTATCAAAATTTCAATAATGAATCGTACTTCTATTAATTTACAGAATGCTGTAGTCAAAAATTAATGTCCGTTTTTGTATCTATGAATATATATATGAAATATCTGTGTTCATAAATGTCATCTTATCTACTAATGAGAGAAATGTCATATTTATTTCTGGTTCTATTCAAAATTCGTTATTGATGATATAAAATACCTCCTGTTCTAGAAAACAAGAGTATGATTGAATGCAAAATGACCAATCAAATAACCTCAGAGAAATTTCAGAATATTATTCATCAACAAATAATTCTAAAGATTCTCGCATAGTGTCTGATAAAGGAGTATGATTTATTTACACAAAAATTGTTTCATCGTTGATGTTGTTTCGTTACTGTATATTAGGCCACATTGTTCTATATTTTCCTTCTGAAAAATATCAAGTGTTTCTAACGGAGAAGCAATTTAAAAACAATATTTTTTTTCTAGCCATTATTATTCAGAGATTTGGGGGGAAATCCCAGAAAAAAATACATTTGAAACAATGTTTTACCTTAGCAGTATTTTTTCTCCCACACATGAGAGAAAGTAGCAGGTACTGGCATCCACGTACCACATGCTGTTAAATCAACATATTATCACTAAAGTTTTACCAGCAGAAAATATATTAATACATAAATCTGTCCGTATACAATGAGTCACTTTATACAACGAGTTGGTATTTTATTCTGAATCGCTTGGATTGATTTACAGTTGACAGTTATAGCGCTATAATGAACGAATAACACTATTATTCATTACATGTTAACTTAGTATCTTCATTAGGAAATCCAATGTTGATTTTGCAATACCTTTCCTTTTGATTGACTTAACGTTGAAGCTATGTCAGGTTTTCCATCATATTTCCGTGTGGTGTGTTGTTTATTGCATGCCTGTACCAGGTCTATATCATTGGGCCATACATTTTCAAAACTACAGATCCGATTGAGTTGAAAATTCACAATCACACTAAAATTATTTTTCAGAAAACTTCCATATCACGGATAGTTATCTCCAAAATTTGCTGAAATTTTCTATGTACATAAACAGCAATAATGGTATGAGTTTTCCTAAATACCAGCTTTATAGGTATAGCAAGTCAAGGTGAAAAAAAATTTATATAAATTTTTTTGTCATCATCTGTAGTTGGTGTAAATAGATACTATTAGATTTGATAATTTTCAGATAGTTTTATGTTGGTGAAGGCCAGAGATCTTTGAAAAATCTGCGTCGTATAGAGATTTTTAATCATTGATTAAATTATACGTCATTGTTCCTTCGAAGCATTAATGTTTACCACTGTCAACGTGTTTCAACCTTTTGTTTTTATTGAGCTCAATATAAGAATAAGAGTTATGAATGATTAAGTGAAAACAAGAGCGCCAAAAAGGGACGTTTGGTGTATTGCATATATCTCAAAAACTATTTGAGATTTTTCGAATTTGGAAACAGATTCAAAAAGAGGAGAAAAATTTCCCGAAAAGGTCCCAACTCCTAGGATTCCTAACTGTAGCACCTTTTTACTAATTTTTTGTAGCACGAACATTAATATTGCAAGTGCGATAATTGTTAAACTATTAATCTGAGAATGTTTTCCTTTCGTGAAGCTATTTTTCAAAGACCTTAAAATAAATTTCCGTTGCAAAACTGAAAGAATTTTTAATTTTCGCCTTGTTATTAACCATTTACTTAAGTTAAAGATCAAAAAGCGTAAATAAACATTCAAAACCCATTTTTGTTTATAATATTACTATTGATCCGTTTTCTTACGATCAGAAGCTACTCAAAAATGATTTTTAATAATTTTTATCTCTTATTGTTCGAAAAATTGTTATAAGCAAATGTGTTGTTTATATGTTAATTTTAAATTTTTTTTGGAAACATAATCTTTGATGAAAATTATGATTTAAAAAGTATCCATTTCTTAAAAAAAAATTTTATTGCTTAAGAATGAACTTCTTAATCAACAATTTCTTTCTACAACTTGTAATTAATATTAAGGAATATTTTTTTTTATTATTAATTAATTTTTTTAATTAAATAAACAATTTGTTATAGACAAATGAATTGCTTATCTGATTTTTTTTTCTATTTCTACTGAAAAAACAAAAACAATGTATTATTTGAAAGACTAGACTAGACTATTATGTTACTTCAAGAAGCTGTTAAACTATCCTTGGACGAGTTTTATTTCTTAAGTATCAGAGAATCAAGAAAAATCAAATTACAATCTTAGTTCAATTGTTCAAGTACAGCCTCAAATTGGATATTCAGACGACCGGCTACGAATATATTATGAATACTTGAGATACGTGAGATAGGAGAAATGAAAAAATTCTGGTAGAAACAAAAAAGATAGAATTTTCGGGTGGTTAGAAATTTTTTCCTGGCAAGAAATCTATTTCGAAATGTCTAGGATGTCTAGGATCTAGTGTCTAGACGAGCAAATAATTTTGTTGCTAGATGACATCAGATGTATCTCTAGTGTCCAAATATTTCAGTAGTAGACGGAGTAAGAAATCAGTGAAATATTATATTGACCATTGAATGAACCAGCGTGAAAAAGCTCGTGACGCAAGCTGATTGCATTTTTTTTAAATTTCATCACGCAATCTGGAAAATTAATTGATTAAATTGCAAATAATCATTGATGATTACCGTCCTCTCGATGCTTCTTTACTAGTATTTTATAAACTTTCAGCATGGGAAGCGTATAGGTGAATACCTCATGACATAATCTTGTCAATAGGCATTCTTCAGGTAATAAATATCCATATGCTGCTGGACCACACTGCTCCGACAATATGAGAATCAATCAAATAGACGTACATAATAACAATTCCATAACACTGACTCAGGGATATAGATTCGATAGTTGAAACAGTAATGAAAATAATGTGAAGTATATTTCGGTACCTACACAAATTGCTTTCTTCATCGTTGATGCTGATGGTTATAGTTGAGATTGATGGCATGGTGTTTTGCTACCCACAATAATTGAAATTATTATAAGGCTTGTTTCGTTTAGGACGTTTAGTTTGAGGATCTTGTATTATTTTATTGAGTGCATGTGCTGGGGAACAGCGTGCTATAATTTTGCCCAAATCTCTATAATATTCGAATTTTTGGCCGAAAATAGTCTCAAATGATTAGGTTCGACTCACTGGTGAACAATCCCAGGTCAAATTTGATTCTGTCCGGTCAGCTATGGAAAACAGTTGAATTGCAAAGATGTAGGTAATAAAATGATCTACAAATTTTGTATTTGCACTTTTTTAAATAACCTCAAAATAAAGAGGTTCAATTCAAACAATCTCCAACAACAATCTCCAACCTCTCGACAATGATTGGAGATAATTAGAGCCAATAATAAATGTTTATTGTTTATTTGTATTTTAGTTGTGAATGTTCATTTTTGCATAATTTTCAGCTTGCCTGATGATGGCTTATGGCCGAAATCGATAGCCAATAGAATAGTTTTTTGAAAAAGTGTGTTTTTCGTTGATCCCTGTTTCTTATCGATCCCTCAAACAACCAAATTTTTAATTTTTATCTTTTATATACATTTTTTTTCCACGAAATTTAGTGAAAACTTACATTTTCATGTCCCAAACATTCTGTAATTTTTTTGATTCAAAATATTTTTTTTTCACCTTACTTTGACTTAATATCGACAAAGCAGCCTAATTTTCAATCGAAAATTTTCACGTCAAAATATCTGGTTTTTCAAAAAAGTCGTTGGGATTTTTTTTCGTTCAAATCTCTACTTTCTGATGGTGTAAAAAAATTACATTACTATGGTAAATTTTCTCAGAAAATGCTACGAAATAACAGGTAGGAAGAAGCAGATTCTCCTATAGGACCTTCCCCACTTCTCTATGAAATACCTTTTGATGGACTAAAATTTTCCGAAGGACACTCAGGTATATGAATAATCTTAAAATAGCAATAAATAGGCATCTACGTATATAATTTAGAGAAGATTCTACAACTTTCTGAAAATATTTTGGATATCTTATTAAATATTAAATTTATTAACTAAGCATTTTGTCAGAAAATATACCATAGTAATATATATTTTTTTACACTATCAGAAAGTAGAGATTTCAGCGAATAAAAAACTCACCGTTTCTTTTAAAACGCTTATATTTTCACGTACGAATTTTCAATTGAAAATTAGGTTGCTTTTTCGATATTCAGTCAAAATAAAGTGGAAAAATAAATATTTTATTTCAAACAAATTACAGTGTATTTTGGACATGAAAAGGTAAGTTTCCATTAAATTTCATGAAAAAGAAAATTTTTTTGTTAAAAAATAAAAAACCAAAAACTTGGTTATTTCGATGTTTCACATCAATTTCGATGTTATGTAAAAAAAATGTAAATACAAAGTTTGGAGATCCTTTTATTACCTACAACTTTGCTATTCAACTTTTTTCCATACGGCTTGTTGTAAACTCACCCCCTTCCTCGTCCCGACATCAGATCGCCCGTAAAATATTTTTCCTTTAATTTTAGTTATATTCTCTTCCTTTTCTAAAATAGGTTTCATCCTACTATTTTTTTTTGTTTCAAAAATTACCTTGGTCTAGTGTAGCACATTCCAATACAAAAACTACTGATATGATTATGAGTATATTGAGTTCACAAAGAGCATCCCAACAGCTATCCGTCTGTTTTAAACTTAGCATTGTTCTCACTACCTTCTTCTGAAGGATCAGGATGTCTTATGCATGACCTTATGTGCCTATAAGAGAATTCCATGGGTAGCAACCAAATGAAAGTTGGCAAAGTAGTCGACCATCACTATCGAGATGGTGTAGATGTCCACAGTAATTTTTATTTAATTCCTTGAAAGTGCTCCATCCATATCCAAATGATAAAATAAAACTTAGGAATCAAATATTTTAAATACCTTTCGAATCAACTACAAAACAATCTATGAAAATTTGACGTGTCCGAGTTGATATTAAACGAATACTGAAATACACTAATATACGCTCATAAAAATTTCCGAACAAATTGAATCATTCCGTATAAAGATGAACACGTATTGACTCCTCGCCTCTTAAGACCGACAACTCTATAAACAGGGGCAATAAAATAATTTTATGGCCAAATATTCAGCAATGAACAAAATGAATACTTATTTCTAGCCAATTAAAACGTCAATATATTAAGACTCTATCTATGAGCATTTCAGATTTGAAGGTCTCGGAAGATTTTCCATTAGTTGGCTTTTTGTAGGAGAGTGTAAATTTATTCGAGCATAAAATCAAGTACCAGGACTCATTAAGGAACTGCCGTCAAGATAGCGTTGGTCCTTGGTGATGATACTAAAAGAGGATACTAGGACATCAAAGTAATTAGCGATTAGCGTGAAATTATCAGTTTAATGGGTTCAATGATTTAGGAGTGAAACACAGATATTAAATGGTTCAGGCCCCTTTAGAGAAAATTCTGAAAAAGCCAATATAAATAGCAAAATTTCAGCCACCTGCGGCAATAGGACATCATAATTAATGTATTTTGTTCTAAATCATAAATCATTGCAGATTTACATAATTTGGAAACTGAATTTTCACGAATTTTGAAAGGAATCTTAAGAATTGAATATTATTCAATATCGGCTGTCAGTTTAGAAATTCTTTGATATACACAGAATACAAGAAGTGAGAAGTGGCAAATAAATATCCAGAACCAACTGAGATGTTAGAATCATTTATGAAGAACCTGTACTTTCTTACTCATTCAGCTGACAAATTGAATGTTAAAAACAAGTACGTACTGTTATTCTAATATCTTCATATCATATCTCGAAAATCGTTCGTCAGAAGATGGGAAACAGTTTCATCGCTCTCTACTGATTATAATTTAATTTTAATGCACGCTTCTCGCCGAGCTTTTTATAGTGAACTTACAACGTGATCATTATAGAGTAACGCCAATCTTGTAACAAATAAAATTGAGGAATGCTTACTTATCCCAGAAGAAAGCGCATGCACGGTATCTTTTCTTAATTTAGTTCCTGGAAAGTAAACCATACCCATCATTTTAACACCTAGTTTTTATAATGGTATTAATCTTTTTCGCCTTGATCTCAATAACCTTCAACGTCATCGGCTTATGCTCGCTAAAAAGTATCCTAATTCTGTTACACATATTCCATGATGATCTCTTTTATTTTAGTTTTATGATTGCCGAGTGATACCCGATATTTTGCATGCCCGCGGCATTTCAGACTCCATCAAAACCGAATTAAAATTATTTCCTTTCGGAATTTCGGATTCTTGAAAGATGAAAAATAATATATTTTCTTTGGCCATTATAATCCGCCGGAACGTCTTGAAAATTACGAGCTCGGAATTGAATTAATTTTAATGATCTTGTAATGAGGATTTAATGATTAAATGATCGGAGATGTGTTGGTTGATCGCTGGATGTGTTGACATGCAAATGAAGGGATTTCTTATAGAAGTGATTAGCATACAGAGCTTTCAGAATGTAAAAAAGTGGTGTATAATTTGAATAAGGGTTTACCTGATCACGTGATTACCGGCTAAGTGAATGTTGCGGCTGTTTCGTTTTATTTTTCATCTAAATTGACGGAATGTAAATATCAAAATCTTCAGCATTATTTCTCATATTCTAGTTTGAGTTCTATGTAGACTGATTATAAATACCACACGAATAACTACACTCTTGTCCACTACAAATGTTGTCGTTTGAGAAGAAGCGTTGCTAAATCATGATATCTATAACTGTACACAACTATTGGTTAACCTTATCCTTAGTCATAAACTGATTAAATGAACAAGAAGTTGTTAATAGGGATTAGACCATTATAAGAAAGAAAGACTTGGACAGATAATCCACCAACCAAGTTCTTAAAAAAATGCCATTAAATGGTACACAGACGGTTCAAAAACCACTACAGGAGATGGCGCTGGAGTATATGGGCCAGGCACCTAATGCTCACTATTGCTAGTCAGAAACACTTGCAATCGAAAGATACGAGGGCATTAACCCTGAAAAAAATTATCGGAGGTGTGATATAGCAATCCATTCTGATAGTCAAGCTGCTATTAAAGCTTTGAGCTCCCATGTTATCCCGTCTAAGCTAATAGGGGAGGCCGAAGAAAATTTAATGAAGTAGGTAAAAACCACAGGGTCTACTTGGTCAGGGTTCCTGGTCACTCGGGAATTCAAGGAAATGAGTAGGCCTACACACTTGCCAAGAAAGGAGCACGAACCCCTTTTATCGGCCCGGCATCTATGTGGGGTAGGTAGATACAGCTACGAAAGTGAATTTCAGATGGAAACAGAAACAGAAAGAGGTAGACTCTGGAGATCTCTCCCAGGAATGTATCACTCCAAAAAGATCCTACTGGAACTGACAGTGTCAGATCCAAGAAGTATATGGTTCTCAGTAAAGTCACGCTGCGCTTCCTGGCTGGATTCCTCACAGGGCACTGCTGTCTTAAGGAGCATGATAAGATTAGGGCTAGCAGAAACTGACGAGTGTATATTCTGTGGGAGGGGAATGAAACTCCCCAATCACCTGATTATGGAATGCCTCGCAATCTTAAACCAACGCGAGGAATGCTTTGGGCAAGAAATCTGCAACAGGGAAGACGTAGCCTTCCTTGAAGCCATCCTAGATATTGAAGTTCATCAGAACTGTGGAACTGGAAGAAGAGCTGTAGATGGTGGTGACATCGACAGCTCTGATGGGGGGACACAATAGACCTTAAGGTTGCAGTGCAACGTTACCCCCTACAAAGTTGGGAATTTTTGGAACCGTTGATGATACTTTATACACTACACCAACATTAACACATTTCACTATCTTACGAGTGTTTCGTTAACCAAGTTATCTTCGTCAGAGACTTACGGTAAACTATGAAAAAACTTATATAAAACAGATACAAATAAAAAAATACTGATTTTATTACTAATTACACTAGGAGGCGCATATTATGCGTAAGGAATTTACTTCCTGACAGGGTCTCTCGATAGCACTGCTATTCAGATTGGTTGAGAATTATTACATAATATAGTGAAAATCTGACCTGAAATAGAATAATATCTACTAAATTGCAACTACATCTTCTATTATCCTATTGCAATAATCAATCCTCAGGCTTATATTTCACTTTAGACTGTTGCTTAAAGGGAAACATACACATCTCATCAAGATAAAATATTGACAAATAAAATAATGTAATGAGATTAGATAATATCTCATTTAAAATCACATTATAACAAACTGTAAAAGTGTAAAGGAATAATTCAAGCTGTGGAGCTATGTTGAGTTGAAATCATTATTGTCCGATCTTTTCGCTTCGGAATTCAACTCATTTCTCCTGGATTATTTTGATTAATCCTCCATAGTCAATCTCCTTAATGAACATACATTTGTTATACGGCTATTCCTCAGCACAATTTTCATAGATGATGAGTTTCTCATATTTATCAAGAAAATCATGATGAAGTGCTTGTTAAGAAGGCATAAATCAAGAGGATCTGAAGCATAGAGTCGAACCAGCTATCAGTAAAAAATTTGCATCGTTCTTCATTAGGTCTTCATGAGTTCGGAAAGTTCAGGCTCATTTTAGAATCTAGAATTATACCGTCTAATTTTCGAGATGAAAACGCTAACAGAAGAATTATGTCAATTTTAGATAAGGGATCTTCCTGATGCTCCCATCAACAAAATTTTTTTTTTAATTATAGATGAAGGCTTGTAAAAAACTGTGTATTTCTCGAGAGTACAATGCGCACCTTCAGGTCTGTTTTATGGAATTGGTTACCGAATAGTTATTCAATGATAGTTTGGGGGGAATATTATGTTCTGATATAAAGGAGGTTCAAATGAGACTGTCAAAGTTGGATTTCAGAAAACTCATTTTAAATGTTCTTAACTTTTTTGTACGTACCTGTACCATGTTTTCTAGTGCTAAAATCCTTTTTGCTAACATTTTTGTGTGAAATGTATATTCTTGGTAAGAAGCAAGAAACAAGAAACTATTTTCGAGTTATTGGAATTTGATATAATCGATGGAAGTGATTTTGAATGACAATATTTTTAAATTCAATATTAATTCAGTTAAAGAAATTATTTTTCTTCAATTTCACTTAAAAATAGGAATCGGGGGTCATTTGTCATAAATTTAACCAAATTTGATTATAATTTGGATTATTTTTATCAGAATAGGATCTGATATGTGTGAAAAAAACCAAACTATGCTAATGTCGAAAAAGAATTAGTATGATTTGAAAGGGGATATAAGAACCAAAGAAAGAAAAATAACGAATTAAATATTTTTTATTGCTACTAAACTCGAACTTTCATTAGAAAATGTAGTCATAAATTATTTTTGAAATGACCTTATATAAGCACGTGCCATGTTTCTAATTTCTTCAGTTATCATCTTCCACCTGGAATTCACTCGTGCCGCTTTTTGATTACACATATTTTTTTATGCTGGACATTCAAAAAATTGATTATAAAAAATCTGCTGAAACGAAACTAGTGAATGCATTCCAACGAAATTTTTTTTAGAGAATAAAGAAGGAATTTGGAAATTTTTAACATAATTTTGGCATACATAAATTGTGGAATTCGAAAGTTGCAAGCATATTATTATGAGAAATTGATTTTTCTTTTATTCATATACCAAATATAAAATCATACTAACTCTTTTTCAACATCTTACATAGCATAGTTTTGCTTTTTTGCGCTCTTGTTCCTCGGAACAGAGTCCTTATCAATTTGCCCAAATGTCTGTAATTTTCGAATTTTTGGCTGAAAATGGTGTTGAACGATTTGGTTTGACTCACTGATCAAGAATCCGTGGTTGAAATCGATTCTGTCCGGCCGTTAACACGATAACTCTCTAACGGAATGAGCTAGACAGTTGTTTTACATTACAACTTTTGAATTCAAATTTTTTAAGATGCAGTTTCTTCATAAGAGTCCATTGTTATCATTTTCAACTCTAACAAGCTAATACTTTCGGAGATATTATGTTTCAAAGTTTCAATTATACATCGTAAGTATTTACAGAATGTGAAAACAGAGTCAGTCTGTGTTCACTGTTCATGAATGTCATTTTTTCTAGCTATTAGAGATTGTCAATTCGTAGTTTGAAAATGTTTTCTCTTGGAAAACAATTATCCGATTCTTGAATTTGTGGATATCTACAATACTGTTTTGAAACCGAAAATAATATTTACTGATTACATATTGAATAATTTATGTATAAATATTTGGGATGATGTTTCAGAAGATTTAGAATTGGATAATTTTAATGATGTAGTTTAGGGAGGCAATAGGAGAAAAGAACATAATGGAATGATCAAAAGAAATTACTGTTCGTTGGCCACTGATGTTGATATTACCATTTAATTCCTGGAGTAGTGAGACATGTACCTATATACAGTATTTTCATAATGTTGCTAGCAGAAGAATACTGAAATATGGATCTACATTTGTGTATCAAACATTTTTTCTTGAGTTAAGGTTCATAATACAGAAATAAATGTGTAAGTGGTATGAACTATAAAATTTTAAATTATGAAAAGAGGATAGTATTTTATTAATATATTTTGAACTATCGTAATAATTTGTTCGTAATCCACTACCTACTCAAAAATCAGGAATAATGGACAATCTGCTATGATTGTCTCCAGCCTTGCTCTATATTTCGATGATACTTTCGAGTTGTGAAAACTATGCACCGAGTGCAAGTTGCAACAACCCATTCCACGGGGTTGAATCATTGGATATTGCTCATTTAATCTTGATAAATAAATTTAATGACAATTTTTTGAGTATTAAAGCATTGAAGTATTGTAGATAGCTCTTTTTTTAAAGATAATTTTTGAAGAATTTTTTAAACGACACTATTCTTAAATTTAATTTTTTTCATGATGCAGTTCTATTATAGGAATCCATTGATATAATTCCCAACTCTGAGAAACCAATACTTTCAGAGATATAAATTGTCTGTTTGAACAAGAGCGCCAAAAAGCTCCTGTCCACAGGGCTTCAACCAATTTTATTTCATACATATCATATCCTTTTCTTATAAAAATAACTCAAAATTATAATCAAATTTGGTCAGCGTAGAAAACATGGACGAAAAAGGAACTAAGGTGAGAAATCTTTTAAAAATCACCAGAATCAAATATCCCGGAAACTGTTGATTTTCAGTTATCAATAAAAATGGCTCAACAATACCAAATGAATCATACTATACTAACACCTCCTCCAAGGTTCATGTTTAATTTGGAATCACCCTGTATAGTTTTATCGGGCATCGATGTGTCAATGTCGTGACGGATTTACTCCAGAAAGGAAATGTTAAAATGAGTTCTTGAAAACATGAACTCGCAAAATATACTTATTATATAAGGAGCGTTTGTGTGAAATTCAAGTCGTTTAATTTTCTGATCAAACGTGTAATATAGAAGATATTCAAGAAAAAAAAAGTTGTCTAAAAAATCAAATTACTAGACTATTGCTACCGATCATGAAGTGTGAAACTGTTATCCCAGTAATTTCTCCTCGCAAGATCAGCGATTCCCCCAAACCTCCATATCCAATACGATAATTATCGTGATATCCGAACCGTATCCTTAAACGTAGGCCAGAAAATGAAATAGTGATCGTTATTCCGTGAACATTTTTCTAAATGAAGGCTCGATGATTATAGACGAATGCAATACAGTTACATGTAATTATATCACTATTTATTGATCGGCAATAAAGTAGCCCGTAAGGTAGAATTAGGATCAATTTGTTTTCAGCTTGGTATTGGTCACTTCGAGCCGGATAGTGTTTTATTTTTTCATGGTTCTATGGTTAAATTACACGCTCCAGTACATGTTTCTACGAGATTGATGATTACCGATTTTAAAATATCTTCCGAATTTCAAATTGATCGGTGCAGACTACTGATTAACACTTGTGCGAGAAAAACTTGGATTTATGTTGTCAAGAACGTAATTTTACGACTTTTGGTTTTGTCCGTTCGATCGAATGCGTATTTCCGTGATCAAGGTATATATGCCAGCTAGCATGAACGGTAGGTGTGTAAATATACTAACTGACAAAGAAACTGCAACACCCAGAAGGAGCTGTTTAAATTTTTATTTTTTTTTGGTGAAATATAGATAGTATAGCAAGGAGTAAATTATTAACATTTGGAGAAAAAAAACGAAGGGTTTGCAATTTTTTCAAAAAATTTGTTAATAATGTGTTTGTCCACCGCGATTATCTATACATTCACCAACACGTCTTGGCATTGATGCGATAAGATGATCTATTTCTTCTTGAGGGATACTATCCCAAGCTACCTGTAGTTCATGTATCAGAGCCGTCAAAGTCCGTGGTGACTGGGGTAAATCTCCAAGCCTTCTACCCATGATGTCCCAATAAATATTCTCTATGGGCGAAAGATCGGGGGATCTGGGCGGCCATGGCAAAAGATTCACATGGGTCGCTTCAAAAAAGTTTAAACTCTCTCTCTCTCTCTCGAACATGAGTTCGAGCATTATCTTGCTGAAATTGGATTCTCGAGCCAGTTAAGGTAAGGGAGAACACATGGCTCCACTATTTCTCGAATGTAACGCAGCGCTGTCATGTTACCTCGAATAAACACTAAAGGTGACCTACTTGCATGTGCAATAGCACCCCATACCATAACGCCTATTGCCCAGTGTACATGACGCTCAGTATCCAACTGAGGTTCACGTCTTTCTCCCCGACGTTGTCTAACCCTTCTTCGGCCTTCATGTGCACCCAAGGAGAATCGAGATTCATCAGAAAAGAGGACCTGATGCCATTCCACATTCCAATGTTGACGTTCTCTGCACCACTGTAATCGTTGCCGGCGATGCTCAACCGTCAGAGGTAACACAAGATGGGGTTGATAATGCTGCAGTCCAAAAGACCTTATCCGGCGGTAAACCGTTCGGACAGTTACAGGATGGCCATGTTCTCCTAAGCATTCATCAGTCGAAGATCGAGTTGTCAAAAATCGGTTTCTAATAGCCATAAGTCTTAGACGTCGATCTTGAACTACTCTACGGTGCCTACTCTTCTTCGATTTTAGGCTTTGGGAAAATCATACTAATTCTTTTTCAACATCTAATACAGTTTAGTTTAACTTTTTTCCCTCATATCATATTCTTTTCCTTTCCTTTTTTCGAGAAGATAAATAAATAAACCAAAAACTTGGTTGTTTGAATTCTTCACATACATTTTGAGGTAATGGGAAAAAAGTGTGAATATAAAAGTTAGAGATCATTTTATTACCTATAATACATAGGACTTGTAGTTTTGACATAAATCTCTTCCTTTTCCATCAATACCAAAATTTTTTTTTCACTAACTAGGATTATACGTAAGTACTGCAAACTACTCAAATCTCATGGCCATGACAATCACCTATTTTCTACTTGCAGAAGAATGCATCTATTAATGTGCAGTGAGAGTTTTCGCTAGCACTTTCCTTATTTTATAAAATATGAGAAATTCTCAATATTCAATGAAACATTACTTTTCTGATTCATAACAATGTAAGTACAAAGACCATTACAAAGCCATAACATGTTACAATTAAATTATTCACATCATTGTTGATCATACTACAGATTTAAGAGATTATTATGTATGGTGAAATGAAAATGTCTGCGTATTATCACGGAGTAAAATAAGTGTGTGGTAGTCAAATTTTTGGCGCTATTGTTCCTCGGAATAGAGTGCTTATTATTTTGTCCAAATGGTCTCAAATGTTTTTGTTCGACTCACTGATCAAGAATCCGTGATCAAAATTTATTTGTCCGGCCGTTAACACGATAATTCTCGAACGGAATTTTCAGGCTAGGTTTGGGTGATGATTATATTGGTTACGTTCGTTATTGGACAAAATCGTCCTGATGGTTTTGGAGTAACGACAACAAAATTTTTTTTTTTACATTATAAATTTCGTCTCCAATTTTTTTTAAAATGCAGATCATAAGAATGCACTGATATCATTTTCAACTCTAACAAGCTAATACTTTCGGATATATTATTTTTAAAAATTTCAATAATAAATCGTAATTCTATGACTAATACTTTCGGAGATATGATTTTTCAAAATTTCAATAGTAAATCGTAATTCTATGATTTCACAGAAGGCTGTGATCAAAAAATAAGGTCCGTATTTGTATCTATGAATTTCATGATGTGTGTTCACTGTTCATAGATATCATCTTATCTACCGATAAGAGACATGTCATATTTATTTCTGGTTCTTTTCCAAATTCGTCACTCGTGATATAATACCTCCTGTTCTAGAAAAGCAAAAAATTAACAATGAAATAACCCAAGCTAACGTAGAATTATGAGGATTATAGGATATTATAATTTTTGGATGATGATATAATGCCCTTGGATAATCCATAGGATGATACAAAAATATACTTTGATAAGTTAATCAAATTGGGTTCAGAATATCTTCAGTGAAAACAAAACTGGAGAATTGGTTTCAATTGATATAATATAATTTTCAGAGTAGATTTGAGGAATGAATATCTCGGATAAGTTCGTTATTGGGTCGAATCCGTCTAGTGGTTTCAGATTAATAATTTTTGGCTCTCTTGTTTTTTTTTTAAATGACTTTTGAATTAAATTCAATTCCATTGATATCATTCCCACTGAAACACTTAGAAACCAATACTTTCGAAGATATGATTTGAGGAGCAACTTTTCAAAACCCATTAAGTCCAAAAACCATTTTATTGGGAATCAACGAAAAACGATTTTTTCTTCCACCCTGGCTTATAATTTGAGTACGTCGAGTTTGTTTGATAGAAATGTACATCTAAAGGTAATGACTAATCTCATTTGAATCAATATTGATCAGATATACACAGAAAATGAAAAAAACGTTTGGACTTAATGCGTTTTGATTCATCTCATTGTATATAATGCATTTTGATGTGGTTGAAATGGAAAATAATGCTGTTTGTTGCGATTTTTTATACATTTAGAGAAAACAGTCTGCACAGTAGGTATTGGCCTGTAACCTTATTTACATGAGCAAATCGATAAAAAATGTTTTTGGTTATATTTTATCTGTTTTAAAAATGCAAACGTAAACATAATTCATTGCGATGCGGCTTACATACTTTGGATTTGTATTACAGAGGGACATAATGCCATTTGGAAGATTTTGTTCACATAGGGCTATAGAGCAATATAAATCATTTCCGAATCCGCTTCAAACTCAATTTCGCCCAAATTGGACATAATGCGTTTTGAAAGGTTACTCCTCATTTGTCAAATTTTGAACAAGAGCGCCAAAGCTCTTGTCCACAGGACTCTCCAACATTTTTTAATGTAATTTTCAAATGCAAATAGCAAAAATTAAATACATGCTTTCTTTTGGTATGCCTTGTATGAAAGACAATTGTCATTCTTTCCAACTCCATGTTGCCACAACGAATGCTCTTAAGAGTTTTTTACTTTACTTAATTCACAAGCCCTGTAATTTCAAACCAAAACCTGATAACTATGAAACTCTCATCATGTCAGAATTCTGAAAAAAATATGTCCGACCGATATCTTATGCCTTCTCGGTAACGAAAAATACTGATCATCTTAACAGTACTCAGACAACACCCAGATTTTTGATTTGACCATCCCACTAATGATGAATAGCCGTTCCATTAATTGCCTTCAAATTGCCCCGAAAATATAGCTTCATTAAATGATTGAGACACTTCTGAGTGTTATTATACGGCTAGGAGTTTGAAATATTATATTGATGGCTGTTAGAATTTTAATCAGCGAGATGGAGCTTCTACCGTATCATGAATATTATGAATGAAGTTCATTGAGATCAACTATAGGTTGAAAATGCCAGATGAACGTGTTAGAATAGAACATAAAAAGTCAGCATTGTTGAATCTAACAGAGGCATATATTTAGATGACCATCTTTTCTAGATTTAATTGCAATCATTCAACGAATCATTAATGGAATAATAAATCTGAATTGGCAGGAAGATAGATGAAAATCCAACCTTAAAGGCAGCACTGGCTCAACTATCTTGGGTTGAAGTTAAATTGTTCTAATATTTAAAAGTATCCTACCACAAGTACTCCCTTAGCATTTAAAAACATTTGTCAATGATTTAAAAATCTTGGTTACCATTCAGTAAATTTACTCAGAAACAAAGAGCTTAAATTATCAGGCGAATACTCAGTATGATCCAGAGTTAAATTTTACGATCAAAACAATTCCGAGGAACTATTTATTTAATATGCATTCGATTAAAAATATAAATCACTTTTCGATTCAAATCCAATTTTGATTTTTTATCCAGTTTAGTGAATCAAGTCTATTGATATTTTTGGGAACCTCAAAATAATATTAGTAACTCAAATTCATAGCAATGAACAAATGATCCTTACCCACCTAAACTCTGGAAATACCGTCAAAATTTGTACTCAAAATATGGAAATGCTTATGTCAAACATTTGTGAATCTATAAATATCTAAATTTATAAAAGAAAGTCGTGTTAGTTACTTCACTTATAACTCAAGAACGGCTATACCGATTTGGCTCAAAATCGGTGGGGAGGTAGCTTAGAACCAGGAGACGGACATAGGATACTTTTTTGTGTTATACAGGGTGTTTTTCTTTTAACGTCAATTAAAACTTGCTGTTTTTCCTGCCATAATCGTACAATTTTAGTCATGTGTGTTTAGAAAATAAACTTTCGAGGCATACACCATTGAAAATAAATTATTACTATACAGAGTGTCCTTTTTCTCATGGCACAATTGTACGTGATCGAAGTGATTTGTGTCACAAACAAAGCATTAACTAAATAGGTACCTTGGATGGATTCTCATAATGTATTCCTCCGAAATCTCCATACAGGGTGTTCTTCTTTTAACGTCAATTGCAACTTGCTGTTTTCCATGCCACAATCGTACAATTTCATTCATTTGTGTTAAAAAATAAACTTTAGAGGGATACATCATTGAAAATAAGTCATTACTGTACAGGGTGTTTTTTTTCTAATTGCACAATTGT
Source organism: Halyzia sedecimguttata (assembly GCA_937662695.2). Lineage (NCBI taxonomy): Eukaryota > Metazoa > Arthropoda > Insecta > Coleoptera > Coccinellidae > Halyzia > Halyzia sedecimguttata. Next base: position 77,474,361 of record OW569414.2, read on the forward strand.
ACGCGATTGAAGTGATTTGTACCACAAACAAAACATTAACTTAATAGGTACCTCAGATAGATTCTCATAATGTATTTGAATAGGGACCTTATGCGACCGCAGAAGCGGCGTCGATTATTTTCGAATGTTGCAAATTGATATATGATTAATTGGACGCAGTTAAGCAGAAATATATGATTATATATATAAACTATCTATATTTTATGACAAACTTGTATAATAAAACCTAAAATCTGCTTATTTATTGCCACTAAGGCGGAACAGAGTTCGCTGGGTCAGCTAGTTTGATATAAAGCGTTCATCAGTTGGTGGCATTTGTTCAGTTATTTGTAGTAGTTATTTGAATAAAATAACACTTATCTAATTCACTATTTTACCACTCATGACACAAGACAGGACAACCTTCGTCCTGTACAAAGTTTTTCTGTGATTTGCGATCTAATCTGAGCAATTCAATCTCAAAATATAATCGCCAGGTTCTAACGTTGTGCAGGTTAGGCAAAATTGGTGATACCCGAATAACAACTTCTTAACTCTAATTTATGATGCAGAATAATGATAAGAATCCATTGATATCATCCCCAACTCTTACGGTGTGTTTCACAAAGCTTTAACAGCTTTTAACTGCCAAATCAGTGTGATTCTATGTCAATTCCCAGTTGTGCAGGTTAGGCAAAATTGGTGATACCCGAATTACAACTTCTTAACTCTAATTTATGATGCAGAATAATGATAAGAATCCATTGATATCATCCCCTACTCTTACGGTGTGTTTCACAAAGCTTTAACAGCTTTTAACTGCCAAATCAGTGTGATTCTATGTCAATTTCCAGTTCATTTTTGATGCAACCACCGAATTAAATCCACAATTAATCTTCGTGAAACCCACCATGAGAAACCAATACTTTCGGAGATATGATTTGTCAAAGTTTGAGTGATTGCCAAAGCCCCTGTTCACAGAGCTTTCCAACATTTACTTTGAGGAGTAAAACGTTAAAAAAGAAGGAAAGCTCTGTGACAGGAGCTTTGGCGCTCTTGTTCAATTTTCGACAAACCATATCTCCGAAAGTATTTCTTTCTGAGAGTTGGGAATGATATCAATGGATTCTTATGATAGAACTGTACCATAAAAGAAATTAAATTCAAATAATAGTTTATTCATCAAGACATGAGCAATCTGCAATATTTTAACCTCGTGGAATGGGTTGTTGCAACTTGAACTTTGTGCATAGTTTTCACTACTCGAAATACCTAACGAAAGTATCATCGAAATATTTAGAGCAAGGGTGGAGACAATCATAGCAGTTTGTCCATTTATACCTGATTTTTTAATAGGTATAGGCTGACCAACAAATTATTTTAATAGTTCAAAATATATTAATAAAATACAATCCCCTTTTCATAATTTGAGAGTTCTTACCACTAACACATTCATTCTGCATTATTTAACTTAACTCAAGAAATAATATATTTCATACACAAATGTAGATCAATATTTAAATTTTTTAGCTAGCAACATTATGAAAATATTGTATATAGGAACATGTCTCAATATTTAAGGAATAATAAATTCCTCAAAAATCTGATGCGGTGTGAAAATGTTTGTGCATCGACTGAAAGCAAATTAGACATCGGATTTGTTCCAAAATGAATAAGAATCCAAAAAATATGTCTACTTGTCAGATGGTCTGTTCATGATTAAAATAATTAAATTAAAATTGCTTCATATCATACCCTGTATCTCGAAAGTTAAGACTTTTAGGACATTTATGTTCATAGGAAGTTTTTTTCTTAAAATGAGTCAAAGAATCATCCCCCTTAAATATTAGCATGTCTTTGAGGAACACCCTATCTATTCACAAATTCAAGATGCGGAACCTTGTTTTCCAAAACAAAATATTTTCAAAGTAGAATTAGATAAACAAACTGGAAAAAGAATAAATATGACGTCTGTTATAGGTAGATAAGATGACACGAATGAACAGTGAACACACTTAGAACAAAGACAGATAGAATTTGCATTCTGTGAAAACATAGACGTACGATGTATTATTGAAATTTTGAAAAATCATATCTCCGTAAGTATAAGCTTGTTAAAATTGAAAATGACATCAATGCATTCTTATGATGGAACTGCATCTTAAAAAAATTGAGTCCAAAAGTTGTAATGTAAAAAAACATTCACGCATTCGCCTGTCATGTTTTTACGGCCGGAATCGAATTTGACCACGAATTCATCATGAGTCGGTGAAATGAGATCGTTCGCGTCAAATTTCGGTTCGAAATTGGAAAATTCCGGGTGTTGGCTATAAGATGGCTCGCAAAAACCTTCGATCCCGACTCTCTGCTTGATTATTCCCCACAAGACCCTTATAATGTAAGACAAACACATAAACTAGCACCGGACTACGACTTCGATTTGACAAGCACGTACAGTTACGATTGCTCAAGCTCGGCGGAGGAACAAAGGGGGGCCCTGGTACATCGTTATCACGTAACATCGAACACGGGTACTTGTGACCGGAGTTAACACTAGTTGACAATGATGGACAATTGATCGCATGCGGTCGTCGCTTGTTTCCAGTCGGATCCACGATGAAATGACAATTAAATCTGCTCCGGGAGTGCTAACTAGATCGATAATTCATCAGACATGTCAATTGGAACAAATGGCGTAATTATCATCGGTCGGATTCGTGAGACTCGGGTTTGTTGATTAATTAATCGATGGTTCTGGTGATTACTCGGTTTTTGCATGGCTTAAAAATATTCCTGTTGAAATTGGGAATTTTTCACTGATGATTAAATCATTCCATGTTTGGAGCCCTCAAACGGATTTACTGTCAATGAAGTACCGGAAATTGGCCGTCTAAAAGCCTGTTTTAAGGGGTCGTCAAAATTTTTCGCCGCTACGTCGGCATGACTGTCCTCTCTAATACGAGGAGTTTCAGCATTTTTGTGCGTATGATCTGCGGAACAACAAGCTATCATTTTGCCCAAATGTCTACAATTTTCGATTTTTGGCGTTCTTGTTCCTCGGAACAGAGTGCTTATCAATTTGCCCAAATGTCTGTAATTTTTTGATGAAAATGGTCTTAAACGATTTAGTTCGACTGACTGATGAAAAAGTTGTGGTTAAAATTGATTCTCTTTTTTACATTATAAATTTTTATTTCAATTTATTTTAATATGCAGATACTTTCGGAGATGTGATTTTTTAAAATTTCAATAATAAATCGCAATTCTATGATTTTACAGAATGCTGCAATTATTCTATCTATGAATTATTATATGATCTGAGTTCATACATGTCATCCTTTGATGTATGATCCAATGCAAAATGACCGATGAAATAACCTCAGCTATCGTAGAATTATGAGGATAATATGATATTATACTTTTAAGGTGATAATATGATGACCTTGGATAATCCATATGATGATGAAAATATATACTTTTGGTACGTTAACATAATTGGGTTCAGAATATCTCAAGTAAAAACAAAACTGCAATATTATCTAAGTTTCAATAGATATAATATAATTTTCAGAGTAGATTTGAGGAATGAATATCTCGAATAAGTTCGTTATTGGATAGAATCGGTCTGCTGGTTTCAGATTAATAATTTTCGGCACTCTTGTTTTTTTACATGATACTTTTTGAATTCTATTTATTTTTGAATGTAATTTCTTTCATGATGAAGTTCTATCATAAGAATCCATTGATATCATTCCCAACTCTGAGAAACCAATACATTTAGGTAATATTATTAGTCAAAGTTTGAACAAGGGCGCCACATCTTTTGTCCACGGGGCATTCCCATTTTTTTTCCATTCTATATGATCTCAAACGATTACATTCTGGCCTGCCGTTGCCTCGATAACTTTCGAACTGAAAGAAATAGCGACTTGCAATTCTCAGTGTTGGTTCTGCAAAATGGTTTTGGATTTATACCATCTGAACTCTTATTGTTATTATATATATAACTCAAAATCTACAAATCCGATCCCATTTGAACTCGGTAGCTATAGCTATCGAGTATATACTTGTAGAATGCAAACGCGCTTATTTTCGTATAATTTAGAATCACTAGAAAGAATATAAAATGTTTCAGAAACAATGCGTCAGAAATAGCTGAAATTCCGTGCAAAAGCTCCTGACTTTCCATCAGTGCTTCTGTCGAATTTTTATTAGTCCTATGGATAATACAATAATTGGGCTTTGGCCTGTTTGGTGTATTATGACTCGATACATTAATAAACGATAATTCGTGGAAAATACTCAAGTCAATTGATGAAAATGGTTATTATTATTATTATTGATAAGGGGTTACGTTGCACCGCGACCTTGAGATCTATTGTGCCCCATGGTTATGCAAAGTGATTAAAAAGAGAGTTCACAGGAAATTCCTTCATTTCTCATATCATTAATAAATTTGTTCTGCAGAATTTTTTTTTATATATAGAATTAAACGATGAAAAATCAACCTTTCTAATTGAAATTTTCAAAGATCATTGGATTCTGAATAAGACATCATTTATGTTTCATTGATCTATCCCACCATTATTCATATACATTGTTGAAAATATTTAAATATTGATTTAAACATTTCGATTGTGAAAAAAAACAAAAATAGCAAAATACATTTTTTGAGCAATTTTTCGAATTTTCAAATACGCGAGTGGAATATTTCCTTACTTGGCATCTTGAAGCTATCAGTTTATTGAATGATTTTGACGAATATTCGTTCACCAAATTTACTCACCTGTAGTTGAAATTGTACATCAAAAGAAAAATGATCACTTACCTGAAAATAAAACAAAATATTAAAAACTTTATCCAGCATTATCCATCCAATAAAAAAAATATAGTATGGGGAACATTAGGAAGATATCTTGAAACCCTGTATTCGCAAATATCTCAAAAATTTTCTATTTTCGATATTGTGAAAATTTAAAGAAAAAAACTTGCAAGCATTTGGCATATATTTCGAAAGGAAATATCCAATTATACTTCCATATTTTGGCCAAATATACTTCCATATTTTGGCCAAATTAATTATAAAGGAAGAAGTATTATCTCATGAATAATTCCATACATTGATTGGCTCCTTCCTAGGCATATATATTTCACTCATTTCGAATCCTTAGCGGAGATTATAAATTAAATTCTCCAGCAAACTAAAATTCACAATCAGGTACTGCTAAATTCAATTTTCCAATGTTTCTATACCCCCTATATAAGAGAAAAAGAAGATCTATTGAAAGCTACACTAGTTGCAACAAAGTTCAAAGCTATATCGAATTAATAAACAGACTAGAGTTCAAAAATAATTATAAATTTCGAGAATACAAAAATTTTACTTTTTGCCCCAAAAATTTTTAAACATATTATGGAAAAATCAAAGAAATATCTTCATTCAACTGTGTTAAATCTAGGGAGTAATATCGTGGTATACCTTTTAGGGTAATATGCATGACATATGTTCATTATGCAGTTTATAAGTTCTTCAACAGTTCAGTACTCCATTAAATTGACTATGAAAATATAAAATCCATTGGAAAAAACATATTTAACGCTACTAAAATATACACCTGAATAAGAGTGCTAATCTCACATTGGACATTTTTCCCCATGTGATTAATATTCCAAGATTTAATGCCTCATTGAAACTTAATACCCCGTGAGAGAATTTATCTACAGATTCAATTACCTAACCGAATATTCGAACATGTAAGGCGATTAAGGCGCATATAAGATTAAAATATAAACTGCCTTAATGCAGCAAATAAAAGCCCTTTACTGTCAATGCGCCTTGTTACAGCTGTCGATGAACGATACTTCACTTTATAAAGCTGTTTATCATGCTGGAGTAAAACGAAGTAGGCGGTGACTTGTCCTATGACGGGTTTTACTCAATGAGATTTGAGTCTGCCTTTCTCGAGGTCGTTAATCGAATGTCTAATGGTTAGTACAAAGCGTGATATGATTCCAAATAAGTTGATGATGATTGTGTTCATTTCACACAATTGACATTCCTCTTACTCATAAGGCTTGTTTCATTATGAATACGGTTCCATTCGATTAGGTTCGTTTTCAGTTTCCATTCGGTGATCCGGTTTATATTCGGTACCGAATAGAAACCGTACAGCACCGAATATTCCCTCGGCACGAATAGGTTTCCTGCGGTTTCAATCAGGTCTGAATTCGAGTGCAGGGAACAGATATCAGCCGAGAAGCTCACACAACCACGGCTAAGTTTCGTTTTAACCATATAGTGAATATTTACATATGTAATTTTAAATGTGGTTTTAAACTTGAAGCCAGCAAATATCTTTCCCAAATTGTTCACTATAGATATACAAGGTGTCCCGGCACTATGTGACTCTTTCTCAGGTGTGAATAAAGTATGTGAAGACGAGTCCGGATTGCTTTAATTTTTTTTCCTTCGACGCACTCCAGCTGTTCCGCAGAACCGAGTGTTCTGTTCTTCGGAACAGAGTGTTCTATTCCTCGAAACAGATTGCTTATCAATTTGCCCAAATGTCTTGAATTTTCGAATTTTTGTCTGGAAATGGTCTTAAACGATTTGGTTCGACTCTCGATAGGTCTCGAATGGAATGAGTTAGACAGAACTTTTCAGAGTACGTTTGGGAGATAAATATCTCGGTAAAGTTCGTTATTGGGTAAAAGCGACTTGATGGTTTCGGAGTAACGTAAACATTACAACAACATTACAAATTTCGAATTTTATTTCTTTGAAAATGCAGTTTCACCATAAGAATTCATCTATATCATTTTCAACTCGTAATAAGCTAATAGTTTCGGAGATATGATTTTTCAAAATTTCAATAATACATAGTACTTCTATGTTTTCACAGAATGCTCTAATTATTCTTTCAATGAATTATCGTATGATCTGTGTTCACATATGACATCTTATTTTCCTATAAAAGACATTTCAAATTAATTTCTGGTTCGTTACAGTCATCTTGTGTAACTTTGAATTCCACTCTAACTTTGAATAAAAGCTGACAAATGAAAAATTAATTTTTATTATACGTTTAAAACGGAACAAACCAATGTGAAGTTTGCCATATTAAAGAGAACTACTCATCTGTCAAATATTCTCTTACGTTTTACGCGCCATTTTTGGGTGGGTTTTTCAGAGGGAGTTGGTTGCTTCCTAATAATTCAAGATTAAATATACAAAAGTAGTTCTGAGCAGATGAGTAATTGATTTTCCCTGCCTTTTATGTGGTCGTCTCCCGTTTCATTTCAAAATATTCGTTCGTAAACATTAAATTTTGGTTAAAATTCTTAAATTTTGAACTACTTGGGTAACTTTGAATTTGATACATCGGGTAACTTTGAATTTTCATTTTAAGGTGGAGAATGCAACGAAAAGCGGAAAAAACGCCTGGTGTCAGAAAATATGGTGCAAAAACTTGTAGAGCCCTGTGGGCAGGAACTTTGGCACCTTTCTTCAAACTTTGACAAATCCAATCTGCGAAGGTATTGGTTTCTCAGAGCTGGGAATGATATCAATGGATTCTTATGATAGAACTGCATCATAAGATAATATAAATTAAATCAGAATGCATGCATATATCATTCCCACCTCTGAGAAACCAATACCTTCGGAGATATAATTTGTCAAAGTTTGAACAATAGCGCCAAAGCTCCTATCCACAGGGATTTCCCACTTTTTGTTACTTTAGTTGTTGACAGTAGGTGAATTAAATTGAATTTAATTCAGATTAAATTCAGATACGACTACAAATCCCAACAATTTGCAATATTCACTCTAGGCAAAAGTAGGTACCTACTAGAAGAAATCACAAGGCATCCAGATAGTCTAAAATATTTTTAGTAAGTTTTAGGATCAATACTAAGTTTTTGTAATGAAAAAGTGTTCATTTAATAAACACTTAATTTAAAAATTTTCATATGTTTTTCAAATTTAAATGATTAATATTTTGAGAATTATTCACCCAAATGACGTTAAGTAATCATTAAAGGATACTGTGGGAGGTATATTAATTATTAAATGGTTTCTTTCTGGGTTTTCTCTCAAACTCTGGAAAATATAAATAAAATAAAAAATAATTATTCAGTGATTGGCTTCTGCTGAAGAAACATAAGATATTTTTCAGAAGCAATCAATCGAACAATTTAATGATACTTAAAACAACAACGAAACAACTATATCGTAACGTTTCGGAGTCTATACCAGACTCATTCGTCGACGAAAATTTTCCGAATTATTTTGTTGATAGTTGTTCTGAAATTCAAGAATTGTCAGTTAGCTATCAACAAAATAATTCTGAAGATTTTCGTTAAGTATCTGACGAAGGAGTCTGATATAGATTCCGAAACGTTACGATATAGTTGTTTCATCGTTGATGATGTTGTTGACATTGTTCAATTGATTGCTTCTGGAAAATATCTAGTGTTTCTTACGCAGAAGCAAATCACAAAATGATTAATTTTTTATTTTATAGATATTTTTCGGAGTTTGGGAGAGAAAACTCAGAAGGAAACCATTTAATAACCAAATGACGTTACATTTGAATTACTTTTGTTTCAGAATCCAAAATAGTGCACACGATCTATGGATCAACCGTCAAATTCGAAGAATTCAGTGGAAGCCGAGTGGGTTCAAAGATCATATCACGATTCATGTACACAGACGAGGTATTAACCGATATACCACGTTGAGGGTCCATAGAACATCTGATAAGGTAATTGCTTTCACAACTCAGTACCAATTATAAAAAGCAGCATGGTTTCCATCTCCAATCTTTTGACTAATAGACGAGCTGTCAAATTAACAACGATATCTGCAAAAAAGAATTATTATCGAGTAGATTATTGACTCCTGAAAAATAGAGTTTCTTACTCTTCATCCAGAACGTGGAATTTCTAACGTTGTGAAAGACTCATTCATATTCAACAATTTAGTGAGTTGATATGATCCAGTAAATGATTTATTTGTTAGTTAGACGAGCTATACTTAATTATCCCGTTTAAATATAAACTCGCTAACGATTAACGAGATGTTTGGTAGAATTAATTCTATTCATATAGAAGGTGATCCAATTTATAACCAAGGATTTTTGAGTGAAATATGGACAACACTATTGTGATAATTATGACATGTGACAATTAAATTATTGGATAGTTTAGGATCAAATCAACAAGGAATATTTATCAAGACAACAACTTTGAGAAATTATTTTTGCGCGCATATTCTAGGGTACAGCGTGCTATCATCGCGAAAAACTGATAAGCACTCTGTTCCAAGGAAGAAGAGCGCCAAAAATGTTAACGCTATCTCTGGGTTTTGGTATATTTTGACACCATCTGCAGGAAAATTGTCTCTTTCATACGTGTTCAGTATTGTACCTATTTCAGTGACTTTTATGTCCGAATCCAAATAAAACCGAGGTTTCTTGCTTTGATTTGAACAATCATCAAAAATATAGAACATTGAGTGTCACTTTCTGTGATTCTTTCTTGAGACATAATTTTTATCCTTAATAACTAGGAATGAAACTAGATTTACTTTGAATTTCAAAGCCCATTTGGATGACTTGGGTCTGAAGTTGAATACAAGAAATAATATTCTGCAGAAATTAGCTGGTACTTCATGGGGTGCTGATGCAGCTACTCTTCGAACGGCAGCCTTAGCCTTGGTTTTTTCTGCCGCTGAATATTGTTGCCCCGTCTGGTTTGATAGTGCTCATACTAAAAAAATTCATGCACAGCTGAATTCATCTAGGTATGAGGATCATCACTCAAACATTTTCCCGCCCCACATTCGCAGGCAGACTGCTGTTTCAAATTGTTGGAATAAATTCAATTCTTTTCCGAATTAATTTCTGATTTTCTCCTGCATTCCAGACAACAAGATTCCAAGATTGAAGTAACGAAACCCTTTATGGTCCAACTGTTTTCTTAATTTGAATAAAAGTGACAAGGAAGTTTGGTGGTCTGGATGGATTTCTTACAATTTATTCAACAAAGATTCAATTTCTGATCCTTCAAATAGGGCCCCGAGGATTTATCTTCCAAGGAAAATATGGTCTATTCTGAATCTTCCAAGAACCGGTCATGGTCGTTGCAACAGCATGCTCTCCAGATGGATCTCAGTTGAGAGCCCTAGTTGTGAATGCGGGGAAGCAGAGGAAACCATAGATCATTTAGTTAATAATTGTCGTATATAGATTCAAGGATGGTTTTAGGGCTATTCATAATGTTTCTGAATCTTTTTTAGAATAGGTAGCGAGTTTCAAATCTATTTAATAAAATATAGAATATCCCATTTTCAATTGGTTTGTTTTCTCCTTTTGTCTTTTCCTTTTCCAGATTGAGTTTCGGGTACCTTGGAGAAACTTCTCTGCTTGTTGAAGGAAGAAGCGATAGTAAAGAAAAAGATGCCCTTAAATATTTAATATTTCAGCATATTTTGTTAACAATTTCAATTTTCATAAATCAGAAGACCAACGCGGAGATAGGGTTTTTTTGCTGAGGTTTTTTCCCTAAGCTCTATAGTATCATATACGAATTCTATGGTACCCCGTTACACTAACCTCTGATAACACTTTTTTCATACACATGCTTCATTGTTAGATAAAAAAACAAATTGTAATGCTCAAACTTCAAAAGAATATACATATATTGAGGTTATACAACCTACCACGCACTTGCCTGCTCATATGTTATTGAACGCTTGGTTTCATCCAAAATATTACATTTTATTTCCATAGTGGAGTACCACTAATGATGATGATGGAAAAGATTCAAACAGACAACACAAGTCTTCAAACGGATCTAATTAGGCAACTAATTGAATTAAACGAGAAATTAAAACACTTAGGATTTTCTTTCTTCGCCCGAGTTCTTCTGAGAACCAACCAACATAGGGGATTGAATCTTTTTCCGTTGTCTATTTCAGTCTAAATTGGTCTGAATACGTTCAAAATTCCATCCACAAAAAGCCGAAATGACAGACACTTTTTTATCGCTGAACTTCTCGGAAGATGCCACTAATTGACACTTGAAAAACGACGTCAGATGTTACGCCATTCGATGTAACAGTGGCAGAGATCAGTGAGGAACACCTATTAAGCTCATCTCGAAAAAAACGTAATGTTCTTTCATGTTCTTAATGCCATAAAGTCGCAATTACAAGATACGTAGTAGGCATTCATTACCTTAGAAGTGACTGTGTATCGTCATTTATTCACTTTGAGTCCTCGAGAAATTGAATAGCTCACTCGACTTCTAATACGATTATATTATTGCGTTGGCTTTTTCTCCTCTTCTTCTGACCAGCGTATATAGAAGGCTGTCGGTCCGATGATTGTTGTTAATCTGCTGTGATGTGTTGTTACATTGTCAGTAAACTGCGCGGTTTTTAGTTTCGTTTTCTTGTCAAGTTCTCTCGATTTTCCTGCTTTGACCACTATAATATGTCTGTAAGAGTTATGTTATATGATTTTTCATTTTATTGAATGGATATCGTGGAATTTTTTCATGCGAATTATATTCTTATGGTATTGGATGGGAGGAAAGACTTGAATTCTCGTTCATAACGGGGTAAGAAGATAGACGGTTTTTTCAATAAGTGTGCTTTGTCGTGCTTCTTCAAATTGATAGCAAATTTGGTCATCCGTCCAAGTACTGAACTCGCCTACGCCTCATTGGTTTCCAGGTAAAAAATGTGGGAAAGACCTGTGGACAGGAGCTTTGGCACGCTTGTTCAAATATATAGCCGGAGCATTCACTCATCCAGGTACTGAACTCACCCAAAGCTGCTTAGCTCCAGCAAGTAGAATAATATACGATATATACGACACGATATATAATTATACATAATCGAATTTACCATGGTAAATTCGATTAAGAGGGTCCAATAAAGGAGAAAGGATTTTTTTTTTAATTTTCTAGTACTAAGAACCTCACGAAATCTTACACACGCTTTTTTGTCGATATTCTACAACTGGATACCAAGCTTCAATTTGATCGAGTAGATATTTTTTGAGTTATCGAGTAAATAATATTCCAGGTGGGTATAACTCCGAAACCGATGGACCGATTATTCCCTGAAACGAACTTAACTCTCCCATTGGGATGTGCAAACTACCCTGAAAATTTCAAGTTCCTATCTCCGTTCTTTCGAAAGTTATCGAGGCAACGGTCACCCATCCAGCTACTGAACTAACACAAGGCTGATACAGATCCGATCGTGATTAAATTTGAAACTTGGCAGTATAGTTAGGTTTCGAAGGCTGTCGCGAAATTTCAACGATGTCGGACGAATAGTTTCTGATATATAAAATTTTTTCCATGATTTTCAATGATTTCTTAAACATTTTCTAGTGATACGATCCTCACGAAATTTAGCAAGAATTTTCGCGTCGGCATTCTACAACTAATAACCATGTTTGAATTGGATCGATTTCGTATTTTTCGAGTTATCGAGGAAATAACAACCAAATTTGAGATGAGTATAACTCCAAAACCGTTTTGCCGATTATGCCTATAAATAAACTCAAATGTTCCATTCAAATGCACAACCTTACCCGAAAAGTTCAAGCCGCTGTCTCTTTCCGTTCTCAGGTTATCGTGAAATAAATAATATTTTTTGATAATTTTTTTTTCTTATTTTCATGTGATACGATTTGCACAAAATTTTACAAACGTCCTTAGTTTTGCATTCTACAACCACTCACCAAGTTTCAATTCAATCGGACTTTTATTGGTTGAAAACAAAATTATTACCCAGAAACTATTGGGCCGATTATGCCCATTAACAAACTTTTCCATCGTATTGGGATGCGCCACGTACCCTGAAAGTTTCAAGTCTCTATCTCTTTGCGTCCTCAAGTTATCGTGGCAACGGACGGCCAGCCGGCCGGAAAGAATGAAATTTGGCCTCGAATTCTTCATCAGGGAGTCGAACCAATCGTTCGAGACCGTTCTTGGCAAAAAATTCGAAAATTACATACATTTGGGCAAAATGATAACGCGATGTTCACCTGAACATACGCGCAAAAATAACAAAATTCTCGATTGACATAGGAAGAACACGTCAAGAATTTTTCAAAAATGCACGAAATATTCAACGAAATTATTTTTATAGCCTAGGAGGAAATTAGAACTTTTCTCTTTAAGCTTCTCTCACCAAACAGCATAGCATCCCCCACTACCTGATGTCTAAACCCATAAAGAGTACTCAATTTCCACCAAAATTTCCAAATTTTCCACCATCACCTTTGGAAATTTACTGTTTGACTGGTCCACTGTATTCTTTATCATATTTCGAATTTTTACAACAATATACAATCCGATCTAGAAAATAAATCTAGAAATAAGCATAAGAAATTGAAGGTTCTTACAAAAAATCAGCGATATCTGATAGATAGTTTCTGGGATACAGATTTTTTCTTCAAAATTTTTTTCAAAAAATTATTCGGCTGATTTTACCCACTAACGAATTCAACAGAGATTTTTGTTCATCCAATCTACCCTGCAGATTCCAAACATATAACTTATTTCATTCACGAGAACAAACGTTCTAAAAATGGTATCGATGTTGAAAAAAAAAGTGAGTTCAAAAACCGATAATTTATTATGGCTTTTCAAGTTCAGTACATCAAATCCAATTACTCCACCATCATTTTCAGAAATATCACAAGTTATCAAACATCGCTAGCGGTTGCACTCGATCATAATTTACAGCCATGCATCCAGCAATCCCAGGATAAATCTCCGAGACAAAGAGTCTGGATGAAACATGTTTATGATTAAAACTTTCAGTCGTGTTGTAATTAAGATATTCAATCTACACCTACGTAAAGCAATATTTATACTCCATTTCGCGACATTGAAATCAATACCCCCTCTTTCTTGTATGCTAAATTGCATATGTCCTGAAATATACAGTGAGCTGGTTTAAAAGGACTGTTTCGGGAATTGAGAATGAGTCTTTCGATTTCAAGGAGTTTCTTACTCACAAAATCAAGATCTGAAGATTTTTTGTTTTTCCATTTGAGTATATTGTTTCCTAAATATATTGAATATTGAACTGATTCTATTTATTTTTAAGTAGAGAAGAATTAAATGAACAAAAATTGGGAAAATATATATGATACTAGCTGACCCACGCAACTTCGCCTGCGCCAAATCGGTTATTGCGGTTGCAATTTTATTTCCAAATGCGAAAAATCTTTAAAAAAAACCTAGAACCCGATTGCAGCACCTGCTACCGGGACAATTGAATCTCCAAGTTATCCAGGGACCCCCTCAAACACGTAATTCTAAGAAAAACCTAGAACCCGATTGCGGTACCACCTCCCGGGTTCAATTGCGAATACGAACTACCCACTCAAACGTATCTGGTTAAGAAAAGTCAGAAAAGGTGAGAAAGACAGGAGACCGGCTTGGTTCTCATCCCTACTCCGTGCTGTTTACTGGGACGTGACACCGGTATAGTAATTTTAATCGAAATAGAGTGAAAAACATTCACAAAAAATACGGTGACTTGGTTTTAATTAGCTCTTTCTCTGGGATAACTTACCAAGTGATAATTGATCAGTTATCGAGCGGGATGAAAAATGATTAATTACTAAAATGACTATTAAAAAAACGGGGTTGGTGATATAAGGGTGAAAATTTAGGGTTGTATGTATTTTGTAATGCCACATTATAAAAAAATAAAAACAAAAAATTTTGTCCAAAAATTAAAGAAAAAATTAAGGGTGAACAACCCTTATCACTTAGGGGTATGAAAAATAGATAGTAGCCGATTCTCAGACCTACTGAATACGCATATAAAAATTGGTAAAAATCGGTAAAGCCGTTTCGGAGGAGTACGATAACTAACATTGTGACAGGGAAATTTTATATATTAGAGATATAATAATATACAGGGTGTCCCATAATTAGACCGACAAGCTTCTAGTGGCTGCAAAAATGCTTCGTTGAGAGGCTTGAGCCCTCTGAAGATGACGTCCAGGCAACACTTTTTGTCACAACTCCAAAACGGCTTCACCTAAAGTGTTGAAATTGATCACATTTCCTAATATCAAAAATACGCACCGAATTGTTTGAGTGCATTTTTTTCATGTCATACATAAGCGTATCATTTTGGGGGACGCAAAATATTTTTAGTAACAACTCTTTTACCTTTCATTATATTACAAGTTATACATCAAATTCATAAACTCTGATACTTTTTCTCGAAAAAAGATGCTCTTGTGGGATATCGTCCAGTTGCACTGGTTTTTCAGAAAAATTGATTTGAAATTTTCTCTCCGTTCACTACCCAATGCTCGTTATCTGAAGATTCATAATAAAGTAAGTGAAATATCAATTTCTTGTACTCGATTTCAATTATTTTCTAAAAGCTTCACCTTATAAAATAATTAATACGAAATCAAAAAGTATTGCCTGGACGTCATCTTCAGAGGGCTCAAGCTCCTTAACGAAGCATTTTTGCATTATATGATTTGGCTCGAAAGTGTCTAAAATAATGTATAGAACATCCACTAGAGGCTTGTCGGTCTAATTATAGGACACCCTGTATGTAACTAAATAAAAATATATATGTATAATTATGTACTTTTCACGTATCTATTAATTGAAAATGCGGGAAAGCCCTGAGGACAGGGTCATTGGCGCTCTTGTTTAAATAATCATTGAAATATACGGTGGGAGGTACATTCATTTTTAAATGGTTTCATTCTGGGTTTCCTCTCATAAAGTCTGAAAAATATCTGCTAAATAAAAATTTATTATTTAGTGAATTGTTTCTGCGTAATAAACACAAGATATTCGTCAGAAGCAATAAATCGACCAATGTTGCCTAACAAACAATAACGACACAACATCAACGATGAAACAACTAAACGTAAAGTTTCGGAGTTTAAATCAGACTCCTTCGTCAGACACTTAACGAAAATCTTCAGAATAATTTTCTGTTGATATGGCTATTCTGAAATTCAAATTCAGTAGGTACTAGAGGCGGACTGAAATCTTTTAATTACATTTTTGGATATTACATAAATCGAAATGGAAACTAAACTATCATGGGATTCAGAATTCTTCCCGATATTCCAGGGGTAGATTATTCGAAATTGAGTATACAGATCCATGCGGCTACAGAGGAGTATATTTGTGAGAGGGGACTTATGAAAGGTTATGTATTATTATTTTTAAAATGTTCGTTTTTCTCCTCTTGTCTTTTCATTTTGAAGGTGAGTTTCGGGTACTTTAGGGAGAGTGCTTATCAATTTGCCCAAATGTCTGTAATTTTCGAATTTTTGGCTGAAAATGGTCTCAAACGATTTGGTTGGACTCACTGATCAAGAATCCGTGGTCAAAATCGATTCTGTCCGGCCGTCCGACCGTTAACCAAATAACTCTCGAACGAAAGGAGTTAGAGGATTGACATTTGCAGGGTAGGTTTGGAGCGTAAATATCTCGGACGAGTTCGTTAACGGGCGAAATCCATCAAGCGGTTTCGGAGTTATAGACGTTTTCAGTAAAAATATTTTTTATGAATATTTCCGAACCCGATCATTTGATCTATCTGAAATTTAGCATCAAATTGTAGAATTATGACCTTTAGACGTATGTGAAGTTTTGTATTGATCGGGTTACCGTAAAGTGTCAAAAAAAATTTTTTTTTATTTTTAAATTTTGTTTCTACAATATCTCTCGAACGGAATGAGCTAGAGAGTTTAAGTTTTCAGAGTAGGTTAGGGAGATAAATATCTTGGCTAAGTTTGCTATTAGGTAAAATAAGCGAGTTTCGGAGTAACGAAAAAAAAATTTTTTTTAGCTTACAAATTTCAAAATAATTTTCTTTTTAACATGCAGTTTCACCATAAAAATCCATTGATATTATTTTCAACTCCAACAAGCTAATACTTCCGGAGATATGATTTTTCGAAATTTCAATAATGAATCGTACTTCCATGTTTTCACAGAATGCTATAATTATTCTATCTATGATTTACTATATGATCTGTGCTCATACTCGTACATGTCATCCTGTTCTATAAGAGAGAGTCAAATTCATTTCAGCTATTTTAGTTTAATTTCTTCCATGGTGCAGTTTTCATTCTCAGATTGCTCATTAAGTTCTATCATAAGAATACATTGATATAATTCTCAACTCTGAGAAACCAATACTTTCGGAGATATAATTTGTCTGTTTGAACAAGAGCGCCAGAAAGCTCCTGGCTTGAACCAATTTTTTGGCGAAGTAATCCATATTTAAGAAAGTAATGCTCATCATGTTTTGAATTTCTAATTATAATTTTGAAAGAAAATTCAATATTCACAAATCAAACACTCACGGGGAGGTTTTTATACCATCCGTTACAATAACCTCTGCTAACATTTATAAAGCTCTCAATCAAAAGAATGTATATACATATATTATTTCATAAGGGTGTTTTTAGCCGTAGTACCTCCGCCCAGATAAACTCGCGTGATATGCTCAGATTCATTTCGAGAGGATAACGTAACGTCCACTTCATCTCATTTTTATTAGATAAATCCTCGGCTGCTGATGTTAGTTAATCAACTTCGAATTTAAAACGCTACCAAGCAATAATAAAGTAGCCGGTATCCGGGAAATATCCACTGGAGTGAGAAGCTTTATGCTTAATAATGGCCTTTGTAAAGGGTAAATCTGCAGTGTATCATAATAACGTCAACTACTGACTTACGGTTCTGTAAACCATAAATTAAGGAGAGCGTGAAAGGTATAAGCTCTCCACTTCTGCCTCTATCCGATATGGATGTGGGCTTGACCACGAATTTTTCTTGCATTGATACAACGTAGGCCTCGGTTGAAGTGTTCTTCGTGTTAATAAGCTCATTCGGAGGTGTCAATAGGCTCAAATGATTAAATAAGAAGCATTAAAGTATCGAACTGTGGATTTTGCCGCAAGAATTAACCCATTTATGTTGAAATATATCTTCAAGAAAACCAAGTACATGTACTGCTCGTCATTTATTAAATCTAGTGATGTGGGTGTTTCAAATCTTTTTTATACAACTGTAATTAAAAGTGACACTTTCAATGACAGCCAACAGTGTTAAAAGTGAATGTTTACGTGGAAGTGTACAAAAAATATTCTTCTCTATTTCAGTATCGTAATGAGTTCATTACAGCACTAAAAACAGTGCTGTAATGAACACATTCCCGCATTTTTTCTAGTTATATTTTTCGTTTTGTGGTAGTCAGGACTTACATTCGATCCTATCAAAGTTCAACACACGTCAATTGTCACTATAATATAGTCTGAATATAGTGAAATACTTGCTAAAAGGAAAAGCTTTATTTTCATTAAAAAATAAGGTACTAGATAGAGATTTCCTTCTTGCTAATTTTGAATCATTCATGCTATTAGGAAACTGTTTTAAATCTGATCTCCATGCCCTACGTACGTTTTAAATTCAAATTCCGTAATCTGTCAACTTTCGTAACGGTCACACCAACTGCCAAGATACAATATAAAAGTAACTAGGATGTATAATCCGAATTTTTCATTGAATTTCAACAGTGTTTTACAAATCTTGCCTGAAATAGAGAAAATATCGTCCAATACTCGTTACAGAATTCCAACACTCATGCTTTCGAAAACTCGCTCCCTCGTCGCTCGTTTTCGAATTTCGCTTTCGCGTTTAAATAGGAGCCCATTCTGCGACTTGTTTTAGAATATACTATTAACAAAAAACATTTTACAAAATTACGAAAAAATATTATGTATCTCACGATAACTTGAGAACGAAGAAAGATAGCGAGTTGCAATTTTCAGGGTAGGTTGGGCACCCGAATGCGATATTTATGTTCGTTAACTGCCATGATCTTCCAAATTGTTTTGGAATTATACTCTTTTGAAATTTGTTGTTATTTCCTCTCAAAATATACTAATCTGGTCCAATTTAAACTCGGTGATTCCTTGTAGAATGCGGACACACAAATTTTCGCGGAATTTCGTGAATATGATATCCTGGAGTTACTTGAGGCGTAAGTTTCAATTACAATAGTATACATAATATATCAGAATTGAACATTTTGTGATCATAGACGATTCTCTACTGAAGTATGTCGTTAAAATAGTATGAAATGTATTCATATATTATAAAAGCTGGGAAAATGGTATACAGAGTGATTCACGAAGACTATTCGTTAGAATATTTCAAAGAAAACCTCAAGATAAACACTCCAAATTTCATAGTTAAACTTTGAGGTGAATTCTTTGAAAAAAATCGTTTTTTAAATGTAATACCCAGTTTCTTCACTGATAATCAGATCACTCACTGAATTCTACATTGCTTTAATGTATCACTTATTTATTATTCTCAGAAAATTCGTCTGAAATCTGAAAAACCCCTTTAAATTTACTCTAATAGGGCTTCATTTCAATGTGAATAACTTGTAGATTTTTGCATGAAAGTTCCTAATTTTCTAGCTTCTATCAGAAGACATATCAATGCTTCTCCCTCGTTAACTAAAAATTCAATTGAACATACAAGGTGTTTCTATTTAAATGTCAAATTCAGTCATGACAAAACCTCAAAACTCATTTTGGCAAATGAGAACCCATTTTTTTATTGATTATCTGGAATCTACGTTAAAAAATAGTGTATTTTTTATAATACTACTGCTTTAGTTACCGAATATCTCGGGAAACAAGCATTTTAGAGCAGTAGTATGTATTGTAAAAAATACACTATTTTTAACGTTAGATTCCAGCTGACCAATAAAAATAATGGATTCCCATTTCAAAAAAAATGAGTTTTGAGGTTTTTGTCAAGACTGACTTTGACAGTGAATAGAAACACCCTGTATATTCAATTGAATTCTTAATTAACGAAGCAGAAGCATTGGTAGGTCTTCTGATAGAAGCTAGAAAATCAGTAATTTTCATGTAAAAATCTACAAGTTATTAACATTGGAATGAAATCTTATTTGGGAAAAATGAAAGGGTTTTTCAGATTTAACAAATTTTCGGCGAATAATATGTAAGTGACACATTTAAACAATGTAGGATTCAATGTTGATCTGTTTATCAATGAAGAAACTGTGACCGATGAAACCGGAATTCAAATGAATCTGGAATTTTTTCCAAGAGTTTATCTCTCCTAAAAAAGCTTCACTATTAAATTTCAACTGTTTACCTCGAGTCTTTCTTCGAAATATTCGAATGGTCTTCGTGAATCACGCTGTATATCGACGCTAAATTCGTAGTAAAGTACCCAATAGAGGTCAGTAGACGATAGGACATGTACTTGGACCGATTTTTTCAAATTATAAACTTCAACTTTTGTTTTGAAAATCCAAGTATCCATTGAAAATTGATTACGAAATAAATGGAAAAAGACGAAAAAGTTTTCTAACGTAGGGCCCCGTAAATTGTTAATCCGCCACGGTCCCTATTTCAAACAATTTTGGAATATTCCGAAGCCTGAAAATTGCGCATTATTTCAAATAGATCAAGCTGTTTCCGCAGATACCAAGGCAACGCTCCCTTTTTTGCGCGCGTGTTCCGCAAGGAACAGCGTGCTATCATTTCGTCACAATGTCTGTATTTTTCGAATTTTTTTTCGAAAATGGTCTCAAACGATTAGGTTCGACTTCCTGATGAAGAATTCGAGGTCAAACTCAATTCTGTCCGTCCGGTCCGGCCGGCCGGCCGGCCGGCCGTTAGCACGATAACTCTCGAACGGAACGACTTAGAGCGTTGAAATTTGCAGGGTAGTTTTGTAGCGTAAATATCTCGGACAAGTTCGTTAACGGGCGAAATCCACCGAGCGGTTTCGGAGTTAAGGCCGTTTTTAGTCAAAATGTTTTTAATGAATATTTCCGGAACCAATCACTCGAGCTTTCTGAAATTTGGCAGCAAATTGTAGAATCATGACCTTTATATGCCTGCGAAGCTTTGTTTTGATCGGACGGCCCTAAAGTAGCAAAAAAAAATTTCAAAAATTTTAAAATTTTGATTTCAGGATAACTCGAAAAATACTGATCTGATTAAATTGAAACTCAGTAGTTAGATGCAAGAGACCAATGCAAACACTTCTGCAAAATTTCGTGAAGATCACGTGACATGAAAAAAATAAAAAAATTACTACTATTTTGCGAAATACTTTGCTTAAAATGCCGAAACCTATTTTTTTGAGGTTCATGCTGCCCTTTCCGGACATTTTTCGTTGTGCGCATGCGCAGATGAGAAGTCATTTAACTGCTGTAGTTTTCGTCAGAGAGGATTGGGGTTTTGGGGTGGCGGATGCTATTCCTCCATAGAATCCAGATCCCTGATGAGGGTCTGCGCATGCGTAGATTGAAGATGCGATATCTTCCGAACCACTAGTGTTGGAGAATCGGAGTTTTTTGTAAGGTGTGTTATTTTGAAAGGACTTTTAGCCGCGAGTAGATTGCGCATGCGCAGAAGAGAAGTGACTGTTTTTGGGTTGTATGGGTTATGTTAGGAGTGCATACCCGATATTGTGAGGTTTTAAGAGAATATTCATGGCAATTCAGTGCAAGGACAAGTCAGATTGGGGGATGTAGCGTTGTTTCCGAGTTAAAGTGTCCGTATCGTGGCCCTGGGGCTAATTTCGAAATTGATGTAACCCCTTACGGGCATTTTTCGTTATGCGCATGAGCAGACCATCAGTGATTTAACTGCTGAAGTTTTCGTCAGAGAGGATTGGGGTTTTGGGGTGGTGGATGCTATTCCTCTACAGAATCCCCTGGTGAGGGTCTGCGCATGCGTGGATTCAAGAGGCGATATCTCCTGAACCACTAGTGTTGGAGAATCGGAGTTTTCTGTATGGTGTGTGATTTTGGGAGGACTTTCAGCCGCAAGTAGATTGCGCATGCGCAGAAGAGAAGTGACTGTTTTTGGGTTGTATGGGTTATGTTGGGAGTGCTGACCCGATATTGTGAGGTTCTAAAAGAATATTCATGGCAATTCAGTGCAAGGACAAGTCAGATTGGGGGATGTAGCGTTGTTTCCGAGTTAAAGTGTCCGTATCGTGGCCCTGGGGCTAATTTCGAAATTGATCATCAGTGACCATCAGTGATTTAACTGCTGGTGCTTTCATCAGAGAGGATTGGGATTTTGGGGTGGCGGATGCTATTCCTCTATAGAATCCCCTGGTGAGGGTCTGCGCATGCGTGGATTCAAGAAGCGATATCTCCTGAACCACTAGTGTTGGAGAATCGGAGTTTTTAGTGAGGTGTGTAATTTTGGGAGGACTTGCAGCCACGAGTATATTGCGCTTGCGCAGATGAGAAGTGAATGGTTTTGGGTTGTTTGGGTTATGTTGGAAGCAATGAGCCGATATTGTGAGGTTTTAAAAGAATATTCATGTCAATTCAGTGCACGGACACAAGTCAGTTTGGGGGAAATAGCGTTGTTTCCGAGTTGAAATGTCTGTATGGTGGCCCTGAGGCGAATTTATAAATAACTATATTCGGTAGATCTATATTAAAATACGTTCGGATTTGGAGAAGAGGCAATTGCGTTCCAAACGGAGGTCTCACAACCGCATTTTTTTTCGATCTACGGTAAAGCTAACAGCCAAACTGTATTGATGGCTATATTTGTTAAAGGAACTTGAAAAAAAAAAAAAAAAGCACTGACGTGTAGTCAGTACTCTTTGGCGCGCGTGTTCAAGGTGGCTAATTTGAATTGAATGATGAGTACTTCAAGCTCAGTAGATAGAGCGAGCCGAAGATCTACCCAAAGGATAGTGGACACCATTCACTGTCGGTTCAAAACTTAACAGTGCTGTATCTAAGCTGCCATCAGGATAGATTAACAAAGTTGGAAAAGAACACAAGTGACTCTACTTAGTCGCACAAGCTCCTAGAAGATTTGGGAGGGTCAGTATAATCCTAATCATGTTAATCGCACGCGCGCAAAAGCAGATTGACTTAACAATGAAAGAAAAAGTGTAAAAAGTCAATCTGCTTTGGCGCGCGTGCGATTAACATGATTAGGATTATACTGACCCTCCCAAATCTTCTAGGAGCTTGTGCGACTAAGTAGAGTCACTTGTGTTCTTTTCCAACTTTGTTAATCTATCCTGATGGCAGCTTAGATACAGCACTGTTAATTTTTGAACCGACAGTGAATGGTGTTCACTATCCTTTGGGTAGATCTTCGGCTCGCTCTATCTACTGAGCTTGAAGTACTCATCATTCAATTCAAATTAGCCACCTTGAACACGCGCGCCAAAGAGTACTGACTACACGTCAGTGCTTTTTTTTTTTTTTAATAATCCAAACATTTCCGTTCATTCGGTGATCGCACGCCAGTCATATATTTCCATCATTAAACTTTCGTTCTACCGGTACGAAACACTCTTGAAAGTAAAATTGCGCAGGAATGACGAATGGTCAGGTCGTCGTTCTTCCAATTACTAACAACATTGATATATTGAGCCCATACAAAATACACTTACGTACATCCTGTGACAAGCAGATCTCTTACTAACGATCTTCGGGAAAATCTATAACGAATCAAGCGTTTCTTCTCCAACATTTCTATATTTACAGTTCGTTGAGTTTCTCGATAAATCTGTATAGATTTGAAAGGATGCACACGTGTCTCTCGCTAATAAACTGCCCCGATCGTGTCGCTGCCATTGGTGGAATTTATTGGTAATTATGGGGTACTTCTTGGATCCCGGTGAATCAATTAGCATGCAGGTGGATCCGCTCGGGGTGCAGAATTATCCGAATGTCGAGAATCGCAATCGATAATTAGCAATCAACATTTTCATAAATATAAATTTTTGAAAGCGCTCACGTAACGTCAGGAGAGTTTCACCGACATACAGGCTGATTCGCGAAGACCGTTCGTTAGAAGACTCGAGATAAACACTTGAAATTGTATACATAAATTTTGTTAGGAGAGATAAATTCTTGGAAAAAAATTCAGATTTGTTCAACTTCTAGTTTCACCGTAAATTATACCAACTATAGTATTTTGAATGTAATACCTAGTTGTTTCATTGATTATCAGATTACCCATTGAATTCTACATTGTTTTATTGTGTCACTTACATATTATTCTCAGAAAATTCGGGTGAAATCTGAATAAACCCTTCAAATTTTCTCAAATAGGGCTCATTCTAATGTTAATAACTTGTAGATTTTTTCATGGAAATTCCTATTTTTTTAGCTCCTACCAGAAAACGTACCAATACTTCTCCAGCATCAATTAAAAATTCAATTGAACATACATGGTGTTACTAATTCTATTTCTAAGTCAGTCATGACAAAAACTTCAAAACATATTTTTTTCAAATGTGAACCCATTTTTTATTGGTCAGCTGGAATCGACCTTAAAAATTTTTTATAATACATACTAATGCTCTAAAATGCTTTAATGCTTATAAACAATACACCATTTTTCAACGTATATTCCAGCTGACCAATAAAAAAAATGGTTTCTCATTTGAAAAAGGTGAGGTTTGAGGTTTTTGTCATGACTGACTTTGACATTGAAATAGTTACACCCTGTATGTTCATTTGAATTTTTAATCAACGAAGGACAAGCATTGGTATGTTTTCTGATAGAAGCTAAAAATGAGCAATTTTCATCGAAAAATCTGCAAGTTATTAACATTGGAATGAAACCCTATTTGAGAAAATTTATGGTTTTGCAGATCTCACACGAATTTTCTGAGAATAATATGTAAGTGATACATTAAAACAACGTAGAAGATCCGCTATTATTACTGTTATAATGATAAGAGACAAGCGTAAAACTGAAATCAATCATATTGACAAAATATAAAATATACAGTGTTCATATCGAGTAAACCAGCACATATCAAACTTTTAAACTAATGGAGATACAAGTTCATTAGTTTAAAAGTTATAATAAAATTAAACATAAAAAACCAGGTGAGCATAAAGAAGATCAATAGAAAAGATATATTTTTTTTAAATAATACATGATTGATTTTGTTGTTTAAGCAGAAATAGAAAAAATGCTGAGAGACAATTCATTTGTTTACAACAAATTGTTTATTAAATGAAAATTTTAATAATTATCAATTTCTTTTTTAATATCAAAGTCCAAGAAAAATGATTTAAGAAAATTATTCCTCAATATTAATTAAGAGTGGTAAAAAAAATGTTAATTATCAAATCTATTTTTAAGCAATAACAATTATTTTTTAAGAAACAGTTAGTTCTAAAAAATTATAATTTTGATTGAAGATTATGTTTCGAAAAAAAATTTTGAATTATCTTATAAACAACGCATTGGTTTGTAACAATTTTTCAAACAATAAGACATAAAAATTATTTCTAATTAGCTTCTGATCATGAGAAAGTCGGTCAAAAGCTGTAAAAGAAATGTTTTTTTCAATGTTCAATTCAATTGAAACATTTCGATAAAATTATTTGAACCACGGATTATTGTTCATTGATCTATCTTGTAGGCACCTGAATCTTTTCAGTTCTTAATTTTCATATTTAATGAGTTTAAATAATATGTATTCAGTAAAGGTCCGAAGTGGGCGAGGCTTGCGCAAGCCGAAGTACCTGTTTTCGGGTGTATTTTCAACCCTCTTGGAAAATTATAAATATTGGTCCTACATTTCCCGGAGTTGAGACTTGCTTAGGAAATTTTGTCCTCTATTTGAATATTTTTTCACATTTGAAAAATCTCAAATAGTTTTTGAGATATATGCAGAAGCCCCCTGAATTTCGCCCCTTAAAATATTCTTTTATTTAACTCAAAATCCGGTACACAGGAGTTTTATAATATATGAAATCTCATAGTGCTACCTATTTTGCTGATAGACCTCCTTGAGCACTTTTTACTGGGCAACAATGTCTTTGGAACCACTAAAAATTAACCGCGTATTTGAGTTCCTTGGAAATTGTTAAAAAGTTAGAAAGCCCCTTCAATTGAAACACTTTCTTGTCTCTAGCAATTTTTTCTTGAAGCGCAAGATTTTTAAGAAAAATCTTTTTTTCTTTCATTCGATAATCAATTGTTTACTGACTACGAAGAATCGACTAATCATCATACTATACACTATACTTCTATAACAAATTAGATAATTCCAAATCTGATAAATAAGGGAGCAAGAAAATGTAAACACGAAAGTGGACTTTACCTTATACTGAATCGTAATTTTTCTCGAATCAGGGTGAAAAAATGGGTTCAAGCCCTGTGGACAGGAGCTTTTGGGCGCATGTTCCTTGTGGCCCGTACTGACCAGTAAAGAAAAAAAGCAGTATCATGTTGAATACCTTAATATTATTCTGGAACACAAATTTTCCATTACAATAATCTTCATCTAGCTTCTATTTAGTATCAATTCCTGTAGAACGTGATCATAATAAGTGTTTTCCATATAATAAAATGTGTTTGAACTTGGTATGTAGGAAATCTGACATCAATCATTGGAATTAATTGATTTGACAAACAGCCGTCAAATGAGGTAAATAGATTTTTGTGATGATTTTCTGTGACCATAAAGAAAATTAAGCATTTCATTATTGCATTTCTTGAAATAGGTACCTTTTCAAGTCGATCAACATCGTCCTTCTTTCGACGTCTAAAGTATGACTTGATTCTTTATGTTTATGTCTTTGAATTTGTTTTCGGTGGAATTCAAAGAGTTCATAGAATAATCGATGAAAATACTGAGAGAGACCCAGGAAATTTGACACATTTTGTCTTATATCTCCAGAAATTGAAATCGTATAGAGCCAAAATTTTGCACAATGTTGCAAAATACTACAATTGACGTTAGTACAAGTTTTTGTTGCAATCTGATGAATAGTTCACGAAAAAAAAATTTTTTTTTCGAAAAAATTAAAAGAAATATTTTTTTAAAAATTACCAACATTTTGATCATAACAGAATTTTGCCAAAAGTTGCGCGTTTATATCCTCGAACTGACTACCAAGTTTCGATTCAACATCTTCTTTAGTTCCTGAAATATCAGGGAAATAACCTCAAAATTTTAAATGTCTATAACTCCTAAACCGTCCGGCCGATTTTGCCCGTTAACGAACTTAACCGTCGCATTTTGATCAGAAACCTACCCTGAAAGTTTGAAGTCGATAGGACCTTCGGTGCTCCTGTTATCGTGCTTACGGCCGGCCGGCCGGCCGGCCGGCCGGCCGGCCGGACGGCACCCTAAAATCTGACACCGGATTCGTGATCAGGGAGTCCGAATTAGTCTATTAGCCAATTTTCAGCTCGAAATTCGAAAATTACAGACATTTGGACGAAATGATAGGACGATGTTCCCCTAGAACATACGCCCAAAAAATGGTAAATAACCACGCTCATAAATTATAACAATATCGTGATCGATAGAATCGTTTCAACCGCACCCTCTTCTGCTCGGGATCTGTCCTAAGTGTTACTTTGTCCACCGGACACCTAATAAGGTTATATTCCTCGATCTCAATCTAGCAGAACGTGATACAATCACCTCAAGCAACCGAAGTGCAGCCTTATAAGCTAATCAATGTAAATAGGAACAGCAAATATTGAAATACATTCACCTTGAGATTATGTGGTCAATTCATGTATCAAGTTCAAGTAACATTATAAGAAAGATACGGTGTAAGTATACAGTGGCACGTCACCGTTGATTTCCTTAATTATAATGCTCGCAATAATTAGGCAAAAATGTTGAGTATATCAGATGTAGGAAGAATTTGCAGTTAATATGTTTGTTGCTGTTGATGTGCATCAGCAGAGAGCAGGTTGGGATTTGTAGATATTTGTATGCAGGTTCATTAATTCTTGTACGAACGCTATGATGGAGTTGTTATAGGTTGTCTGTTCTATGGCCTGTAAGATCTCCGGACCTATCTCCCCTAGATTATTTATTATGGAGCTACATGTGAGAAAGTAGTTTATATGATTGAGATCAATTCCAGGAAACATCTTCGAGGAAGAATTGAAGCTTGTAATGATGTTAGGAATAGCCTAGAAATTATAAGAAAATCAACTAGGTAGTCATATTTATGTCCTAGCTCAAACATGTATTCAGATGGAGGGAGGACATTTCTAGCATCTTTTGTGAATCTGTTTTCCAGTTTAATTTACTTTTAACTTGATTTATCCATATACAATTAAATACCTCTTTTTCAAACAACAGAATATTCATTCGATGGATTTTAATGCAATTCTTCTGCAGAAGCAATTTTAAAACAATTAAATTTGTTCTTCTTTAAATTTCTTCTGAAGAAGTATTTTAAAAATATTAAATTTTGTATTTTCCTGATATTTCACAGTTTTAGCTTGCTAGGTTAAACATTTCATACATATCGGTGTAGTTTTTTCAAGAAACATACGCCATCTACAAAAACTATGCTCCCATTACTTATATAATTTTACCAAATGTCTATAATTTATGAATGTTCGACCGAAAATGGTCCCAAACGATTAGGTTTGACTCACTGATGAAGAAATCAAGGTGAAATTCTATTCTATCTGGCCAGCCGTTGCGACTATAGCTTTTGAACGGAGAGAGATAACGACTTGAAATTTTCAGAGTAGGTTGCGCATCCAAATGCGACGGACAAGTTCGTTAATGATTAATCGTCCAAACGATTTCCGAGTACAATTTTGTTTTCAAACAATACAGGTCGGATCGAATTGAAACTTGGTACTTAGTCGTAGAATGATCAATTTCATGAGGGTCGTATGACTAGAAAATTTTTTGAATAATTGAGGAAACAATATTTCAGATGGGTATAACTCCCACACCGTTCGGGCGATTATGCCCATTAACGATCTCAAACCTCCCATTCGGATGTGCAACCTACCCTGAAAATTTCAAGTTGCTATCTCTTTACGTTCGAAAGTTATCGAGACAATGGACACCCATCCAGCTATTGAACTCACACACAAAAGATTTAGACTACTACTACGGTAAAAAATTAAAAAACTATGGTTATTGGGGCAAAATTATAGCAATAATATTCAATTGGTTATTGGTTATCACAAAGGGTTTTGGATTTCGGAGTAACAAAAAAAAAATTTTGTCGTCACATTTTTCAAAGTCCATTTCCATCAAAAATCCATGGTCAAAATCGGTTCGGTACGGCCATCCGTTAACACGATAACTCTCGAACGGAATGAGCTTGACAGTTGAATTTTCATAGTAGGTTTAGGAGATAAATATCTCTGTTGAGGTCATTATTGTGGCAAAATTGGCCTCCTGGTTTCGGATTGACAGAAAAATATATTTTTTTACATTACAAATTTCAAATTCAATTTTTTTGAATATCATTTTCAACTCTAACAAATCAATACTTTCGTAGATATGATTTTTCAAAACTTTAATACTTAATCGTAACTCTATGATTTCACAGAATGCTTTAATTGAAAATAACGTCAGTATCTATGAATTTCATGAACTGTTGGACACGCAAAATGAACAATGAAATATGCTCAGCTATCGTATATAGCTCTTGGATAATCTATATGATGATGGAAATATATACTTTGGTAAGTTAATCAAATTGGGTTCAGAATATCCAGTAAAAACAAAACTGATTTATTGGCTAAGTTTCAATTGATATAATATAATTATATTCATAGTCGATTGGAGAAATGAATATCTCGAATAAGTTCGTTATTGGGTAGAATCGGTCTGGTGGTTTCGTAAATAATTTTCAGTACTCTTGTTGTTCTATCATAAGAATCCATTGATATAATTCCCAACTCTGAGAAACCAATACTTTCGGAGATATGATTTGTCAAAGTTTGAACAAGAGCGTTAAGCTCCTGTCCTCAAGGCTTTCTCACATTTTCTGAGGTAAGAATTCCATATCAGCGAAAAGGTGAATAATAACTGCTCAACATTCATCAACAAGGTAAACATAGGGGTATATTTAGCATATTTTGTATGTATAACAAAATAGAAGCAATATTTCAGGTTAGGTGACGAATGACAACGACACGATTGGCATGGTGACGCCACCACGAAACATCTGCGATATCTGCTAATTTTGTCCAATTTTTGTCTGTCAAACAACGAGGACCATTGTTTTAGACACCTTTGACCACTCATGAAAATAAGTGCATTGAATGGTAATGGTAATGGCAACTACCCAATCTACGAATGTGCAGCTCAAAGTCATTGTTCTATGTAGCCCTTGACCAGAAAAGTGTAACGTCCTTGAAGGTTGAAAACCACCATCAATTTTCGTAGCATCGAATTAGAAAGCCCCATATCTTTGCAATCCGATCCTGATGTGTGAGTTTTTGTCATCTATGCCTACCAACACGGTCATTAGAGCTTCCTGGGGCGAAATGGAAACGAGGCATAGCGCTGGCACGTGCTGCAGAAAGAGTAAGACTACAAACAGGGCCTCGGGTTATCTCTGCAGTGCATTCCATCTGATTAAAACTAGCGCACACTTCCTTGCATTGCCCTCGGCCGATCTTTTATGAAAACGGACTGAATTAGACCAAGGTCATTGTCCTTGGACTTGAACACAGAAATACCTCCCGCAATGTCATGATGGTATTTATGCTTCTATTTTGATCAATGTGGTATTCACGGTAAATATTTTAACAGAGCGTAGTGAGCATATTGATGAAAGCGGAAAATTGGGGAAGAGGTGGAAAATAGTTAACACGCGTTTATATAAATTCGAAATGGATATCAACAAAATCCATTAATAAAAAAAAATCAAACACTTTGTATACTTATAATATTCCTTGCATTTGTGATCAATCGTATTTAGGAGAAACATCGAGACTGCTAGAGGTAAGAAAGTTGGAACATAATACAACTTAAGGAATAGAGACATACAGAAATCAAAGAACTAACTGACAAAGAAACTGCAACACCCAGAAGGAGCTGTTTAAATTTTAATTTTTTTTTGGTAAAACATACATAGTAGATCAAGGTAAATGATTAAAATTTGGAGAAAAAAATCGTGAAGGTTTTTCAGGTAAACATTTTTTGTTACTTACATATTGTTGTCGTTTTTTGCAAATTTTTTAAATTTTACAACAAAGCAGCTCTTGGGGGAGATCCAAAGTCGATGTTTAGTTGTTGTTAAAATGCCTAGAGTGCGTGTACGTGGAATTTATCCCCAGCTAAGTGAATTTGAAAGAGGTCGAATTATTGGTCTACGGGAGGCGGGGTTGTCATTTCGAGAAATCGCTAACCGTACGAACATAAATCCAACTACTGTTATGAGATGTTGTCAAGCGTGGTTTTATAATGCCCAAAATCGAAGAAGAGTAGGCACCGGACGTCGAAGGAGCACAAATGAAGTTCAAGATCGACGTCTAAGACTTATGGCTATTAGAAACCGATTTGCGGCAACTCGATATTTGGCTGATGAGTGGGTAGGAGAACAAGGCCATCCTGTAACTGTCCGAACGGTTTACCGCCGGATAGGGTGCATTATCGACCCCATCTTGTGTTATCTCTGACGGTTGAGCATCGCCGGCAACGATTACAATGGTGCAGAGAACGTCAACATTGGAATGTTGAATGGCATCAGGTTTTCTTTTCTGATGAATCTCGATTCTCCTTGGGCGCACATGATAGTCGAAGGAGGGTTAGACGACGTCAGGGAGAATGACGTGAACCTCAGTTTGATATTGAGCGTCATTTACACCGGACAGTAGGCGTTATGGTATGGGGTGCTATTGCACATGCAAGTAGGTCACCTTTAGTCTTTATTCGAGGTAACATGATAGCGCTGCGTTACCTTCAAGGAATAGTGGAGCCATATGTTCTACCTTAAGTTTAAACTTTTTTGAAGCGACCCATGTGAATTTTTTGCCATGGCCGCCCATATACCCCGATATTTCTCCCATAGAGCATGTTTGGGACATCACGGGTAGAAGGCTTGGAAATTGAGAATTGAGATAGTATCCCTCAAGAAGAAATAGATCATCTTGTTGCATCAATGCCAAGACGTGTTGGCGAGTGTATAGATTATAACGGTGGACAAACACATTATTAACAAATTTATGAAAAAAAATTGTAGACCCTTCTTTTTTTTCTTCAAATTTCAATCGTTTACTCCTTGCTATACTATCTATGTTTTACAAAAATAAAATAAAATTTAAACAGCTCCTTCTGGGTGTTGCAGTTTTTTTGTCAGTCAGTATATTAAGCTCTCTAAAATTCTGATGAGTAAATAACAAATCTTCATATAGAATTGGCAGTATTTTCTGTCTCTACATGTTTGTTTTAGGTGGGAAATAAATATCCCTTTCAATCTAAACGCACAACGCTGTCACCGTTATCTAGTTTGTTGTTTTTCTGTAATCCTTCATAATAATAGTTACCAGAAGTCGTTCGGATATGATATCTATAGTGTTGTCATCGCAATCGTTTCAAACAGAATGGATATGTTAACGAAGGTGTGAGCTACAACCGCGATAGATATTGTAATAGATAAAAACATGGAGTTAATAAAGCAGGAGGTTTTCAGACGAGGTGCATTATCGGGTATATACGGCTATCTAAATTAGATGTTTCGCTGGACAGTGAGAAAATACTTATCATTAAGACTGAATTCGATTCGATATAAAAACTAGTGAAACAACGTTCCAGCAGCTACTTTTTCATTATGCTAATAGAGGTAATAGAAGAGGAGTTCTTGTCAAAGACGTGTGTTATCCATTTAATTAGGAAGTGGTTTGGTTCATGATGAACCTTTGTGCAGTTTACGTTTCAAGTAGGTATCAAGCATTCAAAAATTTAACTAAAATGGTTTCTAGAATTGAATTATATTTCACTCAAAAATGTGGTTGGTCTCCTCAAAGTAGTCAGTGTAGTCTGATGAAGCACTTGAAAATGATTGGGAGATATCGGGACTCTCAATACTCTCACTGCAGATTATGTGTTGGAAATATGCAAAATATCTTTTATTTTAACGATAATTATTATACACAAACATTCGGTACGGCCATGGGTAACCCTTTTTTTCCCTTTTAAACTACTCTGTTCCTCAACAATTCAGGACTTTAAATAAAAAAAGTGAGAAAGCTCTGTGGACAGGGGCTTTGGCCTTCCTCACAAACTACTAGCGAGTAATCATTCAAACTATGAATCATATCTCCGTAAGTATTGATTTCTCATGGCGAAGCTTCGATTAGCTTAATTGTGGATTTAATTCGGTGGTTGCATCCAAAATGAACTGTAAATTGTCATATAATCACACTGATTTGGTAATAAGAGCTGTAAATTCTCTGTGAAACCCACCGTAAGAGTTGGGAATGATATCAATGGATTCCTATGATAGAACTGCATCATAAATTAGAGTAAACAAGTTATTGTTCAGGTATCACCAATTTTGCTCACCATGTATTGTACAACCATTAGAACCTGGCGATAGTGTTTTAAGATTAAATTTCTCATAGTGGATCGCAAATCGCAGAATTACTTTGTACGGGACTATCTTCAGTGATGAAGCTCAATTTACTTAACATGGTGTGTTTGTTTAATACTCTCAATTCATACATATGGGATTTCTTGGAATATTATTATTATCGAAAATTCCTTAAATATTCATTAATCCAATCATTTCCAAGAGAATCCCAAATCGAATGGTTTATATGTAATTCCAACTGACAGAATAATCATAATAATTATCTGTAGGTAACGTTCACAGAAAGTCCATGGCATCATAGACTTTATATCTG
Source organism: Halyzia sedecimguttata (assembly GCA_937662695.2). Lineage (NCBI taxonomy): Eukaryota > Metazoa > Arthropoda > Insecta > Coleoptera > Coccinellidae > Halyzia > Halyzia sedecimguttata. Next base: position 77,508,071 of record OW569414.2, read on the forward strand.
TCTCCGTTTGCTATTCGCATGCGGAATTGTCAAATTTGTTTCCAAGGCATTGGTATATTATTCAATCGGAGAGTATGGATTATCTAAATCTTGTGAAAACAAATTGATAAGGATTATGTTCCGAGGAACAAGAGTGCCAAAAATGTAATTCAAAAGGTAGGTCTACGACTCACCTCATATGTTGGATTTACATACATCAGCAAATTATAATTAGAGCATTCTATGAAACAATAAAATTACGATAAGTTATTGAAATTTTAAAAAATCGTATTAGATTATTAGAGGTGAGAATGATATAAGTGGATTCTTATGATGAAACTGCATCTTAATAAATATTAAATTTGAAATTTGTAATGTAAAAAAATATTGTATTTTTCACTCCGAACCATCAGGCCTAATAACGAACTTAACCGAGATATTTATGTACCAAACCTACTCTTAAAATTTTAACTATCTTGCTTATTTTGTTCGAGAGTTATCATGTTAACGGCCTGACCGACGGCCGGAAAGAATTGATTCTAAATCAGTGAGTAGAACCAAAACGTTTGAGACTATTTGGGCAAATTGATAAGCACGCTGTTCCGAGGATCAAGAGCCAACAAACTTCAGAATATTCTTTAAAAAGTTTAATATAAAACTGGCTTCCAAAATATCCACAAAAATAAAACAACTTCTAGGAAATACATTCAATAAAATCTGGACATGTTAAAATCGGGTACATATGAAATTAAATGTTTAAATTTTAAGTGCTACGTCGGGCGAACAAACAGAAACATTCTGACACAGTATACCGAGCATACAAGACACATTCAGAACAACAACATCGATGAATCTGCTGTTGCAAATCACGTTTTGACAACTGGCCACTTAGTTTCAGAAAAATCGGTCAAATTGTTGAAAAATTTCAATAAATTACCTAGGAAGACTTGAAGGCCTAATGATCTAACCCCTATTAACAACTCATTGTTCTCACTAATCTGTTTATGAATAGGATATATTGTTAACCCATTTAGGTGTAATGTTCGTAATCAGTTCATATTGAACTCAAAGTAGAATATTGAATTCTCTTGATAATCTTTTTTTCGCTTCTAGATAAAATCAAATAAAATTCTGCATGAGTTTAGGAGTCGATATCCTACACCGAGATACCAAATTTAAATCAGCAACTCAAATGGAATCGCTTGAATTAGCCCAAAATTCGAAAATATAATACAAATTTGGGTAAAATGGTAGTGGACTCCTACAGAGCGTAAAAATCCTTCCGTTATTCGAGGATTTTAACATTTCTCCTGTTTCGTTAGTTGAATTATCTCATAATACCTTCCATTCGAAGGTAATTCCTCCAAAATAGAAAACATGACCAAGTTCTCGTTCATGCTAAGAATTCTGGATACTCCACCATAAGTTAATGAAACTGTAATGTCATTCCATCAAACCAGCAATTTATAATTACTTTAAGATTAAACAGAATGTACTCTTTGCTGAAAAAATGAATATCTATCAAATCCCATATACCTAATGAAATTGTTCACATTATTACATACTATTCATTTTATGGACGAATTCTCTCAATTCTTCATCAAATAAAGGACATAAACCGCGTGTCTGCAACATTATCCTTTATAGTAACTATGGAGCATCGAAGAAAAACAGAACCTTGACGAATTTCTCAATTTCAACGAATGCTCATCCACTCCTCCTTTATTGCCATCGTTCACAATAACATAGGAAAAAGATGTTATCCTTTCGAAAGCAATGCATAATTTCGTATTGCAGGTAGAGTGAATACTTTTTTATACAGTTGTGCTTCTGCTACGATTATCGGATTTTATACGGTGATTCGTCTTAAGCGGTGACTTATGATGGAAAACAAGTAATAACCATGCTAGCAGCCAGCTTTTTGCTGGCTCGTTCGAGGGCGCTATCATTCCGACTAGCTGTCCGTACTTTTCGACCATCGAGCAGATAATGGTTTCAGGTCATAACATCAACTTCTGTCAAATTTTGACTGAGCTCCATCATTTAATTTGTGTTTGATTGCCTCATGAATTTCAGCGAAAATGGAAACAAATAATTCTTGAATATTTGAGGAAAGCACTGATAAGTCTGGAGCTTTTGCACGCAATTTCTATTGTCTACTCACCTCTATTTACAATATATGAATACCTTTCATACCATTTTAATGACAGACTTCAGTAGAGATGTGATCACAGAATGTTTACTTCTGACTTATGTATTATATTTGAAAAATACATAAGTTTCGTAGAGTTTCGCGTTTTCGGGCAAAAAAGATGGTGGTGTATTTAAAATAAATCGCGAAAAGGCGAAAAAACGCCGATTTTGGCAAAAGGAGCACAATTGTGGAAAGGAATTCAGAGGAACGGTGGCGTTCGGAACGACGGTATTTGCGGGAACGCGAAGACTTTACACGTATTTCTGTGGTGAATTTGAATTTCGAACGGAATTACTCGAAAATCTTGGAATCGTCTAAAAAAACTGCGAGAAATATGAACGAGTAACCGATTTCGATCGATCGCTTGACAGGATTGACGATATTCTGAAAATCGAAAGACGCAAATCATCCGAGTACTAAAAATCTTTATTTGGTACATAACCGGAGTTGAGTCACGTAGGCAACGTGGCCGAGTGAGCTGAGGCGTTGAATTGGGAATTTTTAGCTCCCGAGCCTCGCGAGGCGGAGGGGTCAAATCTCGGAGCGTCCGAAATAGTTTTCTCTTAATTTTTTTTCATTTTTACCCAATGAAAAACTTAAAGGTGTGAGCCCAGTAAATGTATCTTGGGATTTGGATCTTTTCGTTAAGTTACGAAATCTATAATGAATATCCTTTCGATCGATCGAAAATGAAAAATTCCCAGCCGTTTGTTTATTCATGCTCAAAATGGAAAAACAAAAAATATTTTTTATCCAAATGTTTTGGATTAAGTTTCAAAATAGCTAGCAGTTGATAAAATTTTTTTTGTTTGAATAAATGAATTTGATGTTCCAATTAATTTTTTTTATTATTTCACTTTATACGTAGCGAAGCACGTACCGGGCCGCTAGTATGGTATAGAAAGGAAACCACCAATCCAATATATTAAAATAATTTTTCTATCATATGGATAGCGCTAGACTCGACTGGATACCACCAACCAACATTTTTCGAAAAAGCACCTGTCATCAGCAGTTATTTCTGTGAAATAATGAATGTCGCCTTTGACCCGTAAAGAGATGAACGCTTTTATAACCGTAGAATTCGCAGTATTGTCCAACATTTAGAATGCAAGCACGAGTACTTTCACATCTTGACGGTGATAACCTATGGTCTCAAGTCACTTTATCTTTGAAATATTCTCGGAATCTTTATGAGAGGTTCAATCTGAAATAATTCAGTGTGGAGTAACGGAGAGTCTATTCGTACTAGCCTAGCATAGATAATGTGCACCATACAAATTTTAAAGGAATATAATAAGGCTAAGCATTATGCCTATAAGAGACAGGATAGTTTCATTGCCACTACAATGTGTGGATAATGTAAGGAACAAATTCATAACTGCGGTATTGAGTGTTTTCAAGCAAAACGCTGGGACTGGTCAACAGAGTGCTTAGGCAATTTGCCCAAATGTCTGTAATTTTCGAATTTTGGGATGAAAATGGTCTTAAACGATTTGCTTCAACTTACTGATCAAGAATCCGTGGTCGAAATTGATTCTGTAACACGATAACTCTTGAACGGAATGAGATAGACAGTTGAAATTTTCGGAGTAGGTTTGGGAGATAAATATCTCGGTTGAGTTCGTTATTGGGCAAAATCACCTGATAGTTTCAGAGTAACGAAAAAATTTTTTTCTTTATATTACAAATTTCAATTTTCTGTAAGATGCAGTTTCATTATAAGAATCCGTTGATATTATTTTCAACTCTAACAAGCAAATACTTTCGGTGATATGATTTTTCAACATTTCAATATTAAATCGTAATCTTATGATTTCACAGAATGCTGTAATCGAAAAAAATTAACGTCCGTATTTGTATCTATGAATTTCATGATCTGTGTTCATGTTCATACATGTCATCTTATCTACCGATGAAGGACATGTCATATTTATTTCTGGATCTATTCAAAATTCGTTTCTCATTTATAAAATACCTCCTCTTCTAGAAAACAAAGTATGATTGAATGCAAAATGGCCAATGAAATAACTCAGCTATCGTACAATTATGAGGATTATAGGATATTTTAATTTTTGGTTGAAGATATAATGCCTTTGGATAATCCATATTATGATGTAATATATACTTTGGTATAAGTTAATCAAATTGGGTTGAGAATATGTATATCTACTAAGAACAAAACTTGAATATTGACTTAGTGTCAACTGTTGTAATATAATTTTCAGAGTAATTTTGAGGAATAAATATCCCGGATAAGTGCATAATTGGTTTCGGATTAATAATTTTTGGCTGTCTTGCTTTTTTTTTAATTACACTTTTTTCAATTCAATTTCTTTTATAATGCAGTTCTTTCAAAAAAAAAATGCATATGAATGTTTTGTGTTTCAGCTATTTTTGTAAAAACATTTTGTATTTAGAAATCATAATACACGCGGGGAAACAGGGTTTTTCCCTAAGCTCTTGTATCATGCGTCGAATTGTATGGTACCCCGTTACACTCACCTCTGCTAACACTTATAGAGTTCTCAATCAAAAGAATATATATATATATATATATATATATATATCATAATAATTCTTTGATATCATTCCCAACTTTGAGAAACCAATACTATGGGAGATATGAAGTTAGAACAAGAGGGCCAAAGCCCTTGTCCACATGGCTTTGCCACATTTTTAATTCACCACCTTTTGCATGAATATTTTAGTCATGAAGTTGCGGAGTTTAAGGACTGGGGTCATATTTTTTTTTAAATGAATCCCCCAATTTTTTTTTGCTGCTTTATTACACTTACAATTTACTTAAATGACGGTGTACACATTTGTAGATAACAATTTTATTTTTATTTTCTGAATAAAATTGTTATCTATAATTTTTTTTTATTTTCTGAAAAAAATTTTCATCTACGTTACCAATTTTTTAAACCATCATTTAGGTAAGTAATAAAGCAGCAAAAAAATTTGCCATAAGGTGGTTAATTTAAAAATGAAATTGACTTGTCAGAGCGTTTTGCTTGTAAACATTCAATAACGTAGTTATGAATTTTGTTCCTTACTTTATGCACACACTGTATAGTCCACAATAATCTTTAATATCTGATGCACTACATTTAAATTTACCTGATACCAGATTTCGTGATATATTCGATAAATTCGATTCTCAAAAGCTACGAGGGCAGTTCGATAAAAAAAAATTTTCGGTTACATTTTTTTTTTGTGAATGGAAAAACTTATAACATGTTATCTCTGTTGACAGGTAACAAGATATCTCTTTTGCGCTCATGTTCTTGGGAACAGCGTTGCCTAAATGTCTGTAATTTTCGAATTTTTTGCCGAAAATGGTCCCAAACGATTAGGTTCGTCTCAATGATGAACAATTTATTGGTGCTTATTTGTTGAACATTTTTGATTTTATACTCTTGGTATTTTTTTTTCTTTTTTTTTGTGGTAGATAACCGTTTCTTTTTTTCTTCGAACACTCAAATTTTGTAATTTTTTTTATTAGTGAGTTTATAGGCTTTGCCTCAACTCTCCTATCTTTGTAATAATAGTAATAATAATAATCTGAAGGTCACATTTGATTCTGTCCGGTCAGCCGTTGCCACGATAACTTTCGAACGAAAAGAAATGGTGACTTGAAAGTTGAAAGTTGCGCATCCGAATACAACAGTTAAGTTCGTTACTGGGCATAATCAGCCAAATGGTTTCCGACTACTAATTTTCTTTTCCAACCTGTATCCGATCAAATTGAAACTTGATAACTGGTTGTGTAATACCCACCCAGAGATGCATGTGAAATTTCGTGAGGATCGTATCACTAGAAATTAAAAAAAAATCATTGAACAAAAATTGCCAGATCCTTCACAATCTAACTTTACAGCCAAGTTCCAAATTTGTACACGATCGGATCTATATTGTTGGACATCCGAGGAACCTTGGGTGAATTCAGTAGCTGGATGGGTGACCATTGCCAAGATAACTTTCGAACGGATAGAGACTTGCAATTTTCAGGGCAGGTTGCAATTCTGAATGGGACTGTTAAGTTCGTTGTTGGGCATAATAGGCCAAACGGTTTCGGAGTTACACCTATCTGAAATTTTGTTGTTAAATACATTTTAATAAAATGAAGGATGATCACCCAGTATCTTGAAACTGCGCATAGAGAAAGCTTATTCTTTACGTGATGATTTTTACTTATTAAGTCCTACCGCACGATAGAATAGGTAATAATTTGTTGCAAATATACACTCTGTGTAGATAAAATCGCCTATTGCTTTTCATACACCTATCTCAGCATCATTACACAGAATATATCAGTTCGAACAAATCCTCTCCGCCGCTTTTAATCAATTATAGCGGAATATCAAAGAAAATCCTCAATTTCCGTCATATTCAGTAGTTCAATCAACATATCAATTCAAACCAACGCATGATCATGTTCAATCCGAGCGTAAATAAGTAATCGACTTTCCCAGAGCGCAGCAACGATAGAACCGTATGAGATACTTACGTATCTCTAGATTTCCATATGAAATCTAGCCAACAAGTTATATACACTGATTTACAATGATTATCGCTGAAAGAAGTCGCGGATTTGCATTCGTTATACCCGCAATGAAATTCAGTTATTCCGAGGAAAATTGTTTATAATCGGCCGTCGACTGAGGTTTCGAAATTGCGGAATGCAAATAGTGCAGATACGGTTTTGGTATTCTGTTATGGTGTCAGTTCGTTAGAAGAGTATTTTTGAGCTAGATGGCTTCATAAAGGCGGATTACTGACTGTAATTTAACTTAGGCTTTTCTATTTTAACCGTCATATATGGAGAAGCCGGCGGAATGTTCAATTATTAGGCATAGTTTCTTGAATTGGAATACATTTAAATGGAAAGGAAGGAGTGTTGATCGACTAAGATAAAACTGTAAGAAATGCAGATCCGCAGCTATTAAGAAACGATCGGTACTCGCCGCTATTATTTCGTCACGATATCTGTATTTCGAGCTGAAGATGGTCACATTTTACTTGCTGATGAAAAGTATGTAGCCATTTCTAGACTTGAACTTTTCAAGGTAGATAGATATTAGGCGTGCAAGAGAAGGTGAATTTTGTTTTCCAAACATCTCGTTGAATTTTCATGTACTCCATTCACTTTTATAAAGTCTCCCGGTTGGCCATGATATTTTGACACATTTCACCGTGTATATTTTGCAAATGTTAGGTTATACTCATTTTCCTGTCAGAGAACTACGCAACGTTGTCCTCTCTACATAGAAGTCTTAGTAATTACGATTTTTTCACAATGTGAATTTTCTCGGGAAAATAATGAATTTGAGAAGATATTATGTGAATTCAACAATTCCAAAGATCTAGCGACTGTTGAAGAACATTTTTCATCTATTGTTACTATGGAAATATTTCACGTATACAAACTGGTTGGAAGATTCAGTTATGCTATTTTCTTGTACGGAATTCAAGAATCAAGTGTTGAAATTTTAATGAAAAATAATTGATATAGTCGTCCGTTACTTTGTGATAGTTCATTTGAAAAGAGAATAAAAGTACCTGAATAACCCGGCAGGAAAAGTCCTAAACGAACAGGCGTACCTATGGAATTACCCACTTTTCTCAAGAAATAAGCCTACAGAAGACATTTCAATACCTTGTTGCATAACTTATAATACACGAGTTTCAAAATGTAGTAGTGCTACGAAACCCGAGTCACTGTTACCTTAATAAAATATAGTGATAGAATAGAAAACTAAGTAATTTCATTTGAGAGTTCAACATGTCCTTAGACAGAATGAAGTTTTCCTATTGCAGATTTCAGTTCTGTATAGCACTTCCTGATACTTTGTCTCTGCTTCTTCTAAACTGCTTTCGGCATTTTCAATTTCAAAGCGGAGAGTTCTTTATTATTCGGAGATAATTATCTGTGGTAATATCTTGTCTAAGATGGAACATTATGTTGATTGTTCAGATTGGCAACGTTTCAAAGAATTTTTTTGACATTGACGATATTTCAGGAGTGCCCACCTGCCTTGATTCCAAATTAGACTTGAACCTTGGAGAAGGTGTATCTTTTGTAGTCGTTTGAGCCATATTTATTGATAACCGAAAACCAATAAATAGTTTCCGAGATATTTGAGTTCTTGTGATTTTTAAAACCTTTCTCATGTTAGATCATTTTTCGTCAATTTTTTCTATGTTGGCCCAATTTGATTATAATTTTGGACTATTTTTATCGAAAAATGATATGATACGTATGAAAGAAGCAAAACTTAGAAGTTGAAAAAGAATTAGTAGTATTAGAAAGCAAAGAAGGAAAAATAACAGATTCAATATTTTTTTATTGCAACTAAACTCGAAATTTCATTAGAAAATGTATCTATAAATTATGTTCGAAATGACCTTCACCATTCCTTATACAAACACGTGCCCTCTTTCTAATTTCTTTAGGTGTTACTTTTCGTCTAAAGTTTATTCTCGCTACCTTTTGATTACACATTCACAATATTTTATGCCAGACTCTCAAAAGGTTGCCTATGAAAATATCTGCTGAAACGAAACTAGAGAATGCAATCAAACGAAAACTTTTATAGGGAATAAAGAAGGAATTTGGAAAGTTTTTAAAATAATTTTGACATATATAAACTGTGGAAATCGAAAGTTGCAGACAAATTGATATTAGAAAAAGATTTTTCTTTTATTCAAATACCACCTTCCAAATCATACCAATTCTTTTTCAACATCTTATACAGCATAGTTTTGCTTTTTTCATACATATCATATATTTTTCTGATAAAAATAACACAAAATTATAATCAAATTGGATCAACGTAGAAAAAATTGACGAAAAATTAATTAAGGTCAGAAATCTTTCAAAAATCACCAGAACTCAGATATCTCTAATCATCGTCTAATTTTGAATCAGCCTGTATATACCAATGTAACACATCGACTAGATCCATCTACTTTATTGATCAGTTTATAACCCATTCCTTCAGAAGTCATCTCTGATGCTCTCATCCAGCTATCCGAGAAGCGAGAAAACGAGGTTAGCTGTACTTGTATATTGATGAAGTTATCGATCAATCTGAGGATGGAAAAGAATGAACGTAAACTCCATATAAATCGAATATGAGGTAAAAACCTGCCTGGTATAGATGAGAACCGCGAAAAAACTTGAAACGTATTCAAGGACGATTAATTACTTAGTGAGATATTTTCCCTAGTGCTCCTAGTCTCTTTTCATCATAATTTGCCTAATGAAAGTTGATTTTGTGCAGACGAGATCATGATTGCCATTTAAAGAAAGTATGCGCTTAGCATTGCACTAATTAATAGTGGAATCGTTGTTGCTTATTTCGATGTACCAAAAAGGCTTGCGAGACGTAACGATCTTGCAGTTAATGCCTCTTTCTCAACGTTGAAAGCGATGAGGAATACAGGGTGATTAACGAAGACCGTTCGTTAGGATATTTCAAAGAAAGACTCGAGATAAACACTTGAATTTTTGTAGTTTAGGTTTGTTAGGAGAGATGAATTCTTGGAAAAAATTCGCATGGTAGGTTTGGACTGTAAATATCTCGGACTAGTTCGTTAACGGGCGAAATCCATCAAGTGGTTTCGGAGTTATCGCCGTTTTTAGTAAAAAAAAATTTTTATGAATATTTCCGAAACCGATCACCCGATCTATCTGAAATTTAGCATCAAATTGTAGAATCATGACCTTTATACGCATGTGAAGTTTTGTATTGATCGGGTTACCGTAAAGTGTAAAAAAAAATTTTGAACATTTTCAAATTTTGTTTCTACAATAACTCTCGAACGGAATAAGCTAGGCAGTTGAAATTTTCAGAGTAGGTTAGGGAGATAAATATCTCGGGTAAGTTTACTAGTGGGCAAAATAGGCCAGATGGTTTCGGAGTAACGAAAAATTTTTTTTTACCTACAAATTTCAAAATAACTATTTTTTCAAGATGCAGTTTCTCCATAAAAATCTATTGATATAATTCTCAACTCCACAACATTCAATGAAGAATATCTCGAAAACGGTGCGTTTTCGAGATATTCTTCATTGAATGTTTTAAAATGGAAAACTCCAGAAATTTCACTACTTTTATGGATCCGTCCCTGAGCGTTGGAATCCCGAATCAAGCTGTAAACCACGTTACCATGCCTTATTCTCGTCCGCCAACAATTTCATAGATAATTTATATGCGGGAGTGTATTAGCACATTGTGAAACCTTTAAAAGCTTGCAACTTTTTACCTGAGCCGAATCTGGAAAAATGGTAAATGAAAAAAGTGTTTCATTTGATGAGAGGAATCTTTGGTTAAAATTAATGCAGTGGTCAAAGACTCACCCTGTATAAGTAACACATTAATCTGATTATCAATGAAAAAACTGGTCGGTATAATGTCCGGTGAAATCGGAAGTCGAACGAATCTGGAATTTTTACAAGAATTCATCAAGTGTAAAACTCACCCAGTATACTAAATGAAGATTAAATATAGTCACATTTATTATAATGTATATTTCGAAGAGAATTGACTTTAATGTTTAGTAATACCATTATTTTCTGCTTTTTTTATGGGAGAGGATTATTCATATAAAGTGTAATAAAATAATTCTTTCAATTTATTTATTCTCAGTGTTGCAAAATGGTGAATGCGAGGATCAATCCAAGAATCCACCATGGTCCATCATAATAATGGCAAATAAAAAAAACGAGAAATTTTACAACTCTTTTCGATCAGATCTGTATATGTTGAGTTATTGGGGAAACAATATCTTAGAGAATTAGACACCAGATCGAACTTTTGTTTTCACAATAATTGCTAAAATACAAAGTCGATCGAGCTGAAATCTGACACATAATTGTGAAATGGCATCTTGGATGTACGTGCTTTATTCCAGTGGAATCTGACATCTAGTTTCTGAAATATAAGATTTTTGAGGAAAAATTCTGTAAATATTGGTAATCAATAACTAATTACCAAGTTTCAATTCCATCGGATATTTTTTTTGAGTTATTGAAGAAACAATATTTCAGATGGATTCAACTCCAAAACCGTTTAGGCCAAAGGTAAATTCTTTACCTCTAAAATCTATTTCCATTCGAATGATATCGTGGCAATCGAATTGTACCTCGAATTCTAAATCAGTGAGTCGAACATAATCGTTTGAGTAATCCTGAGCCCCCTACGATGTTACGATCATGTATAAACCTGCTGCTAATTTCTCGCATTGAATAACTGTCATTCAGCCATCTATCCAAAGATAATTTCTATTTTATAGGGTTGAATTTGAGGAATGAGGGCCTACATCATGCAGTATATTAAATGTTCTCCATCGGGTAACTTATACGATGTTGGAAAGTATAATGAAATGAAAGCACACTGGTAGTAAACTGCGCTGAAGACCCCCTGGAGCTAAAGGTACTCGGGTGCGGTCTCTCACCTTCTCCAGCAGCAGATTGCGGTGAAAGAATATATAGCTAACTGCATTCGTAGCGTTGTTAGGTCGCGATTATAATAATTATAACTCGATTTTGCCCTAATCACGTGTATTTAATTCGCAAATTACGGTTCTGACGGTATGTTGAATTATTCGAGGCGAGTGGATCTATTTCAGCTAGAAGGATATGCACGTGCTGTCATTTTTTTTGCTATTTATCGAATTGGTTGAGATAGGTCATTTCCATCGATGGAATTCGATTCACTCGATGATAGTATTTATCTATAGCTTTGTTCATTCATATTTCCGTTCAGGTACTTTCTGACTCACTAGTTTTGCTCACCCAGTGCTACAATTCTGTTCTTTTTTCTTGAAATTCAATGAGTTGAACTGTGGATATTGCGAATAACTAAAAATAGACACACGGTGAAATATTGATTGATTTTAACCATCAACAAATATTCCGCGTGGCCGGGCTAGATGCCCTCATCACTCAGTGTTCCCCAAAGAGGAAAGCGTCATTCAAGAGCAGACACAAACCCTGGTTTCAAGGTTATTACCAATCATCAGTGTGACTTAGCCAACACTGAATAAGAACCGAAGGAGTTATAGGAAACCCGGGTCTGTGTCTGCTCCTGAATGCTACCGTCCTCTTTGGGGAACACCGAGCGATGAGGTTATAATCAATAAATATTTCACCGTGTGTCTTTTTTTAGTTTTCTTGAAATGTTTTTTTTTTTCGCTTGTAATGATAAGTAACATTCTAGCGAAATTCGGCACGAACTTTAAAGTTGAACTTTTACACCATTAGATCTGTGTTTTTAAAAATATTGCTTAAATATAGATTCTAATGAGTAACTCCGATACCGTTCGGCCGATTTTGCCCATTCAGACCTCGAACCTAACCTTCAAATTACCATTATTTAAAGAATTATGTTTACATATACCGTGAGCTTCAAACTTATGAAATACTTAATGGATTTATTTTCTTCCCTTTCAGGAATGTTGGATAATGGTTTTAAATAGGGCAAAGTAATCATTTCCCGTAATTGTTATTTTTCTGCCACTTTCCGTCACCAAGCATTGATATTTTTATCTAAATTACAAGGCCCTATTTTTCTTCTACACCTGAATAGATCATAAAATTCTTAATTCAATAGTAATGCACATGTTATGCGATTTGGATCAATAATTCTCGAGATATATTTTTTTTAAATTTGAAAAACATGTAAAAATTTTTAATAACATCAGTATTGATACTGAAACTGGCAAGAAATTGCAGATCATCTGGATGTCTTGTGTGTTCTCCTAGTAGGACCTTTTCAAGTTTAATTCCTGAAATTCCTAAGACCAAATTCGGAAATAGTAAAAGAATTCCTAGCTTCTTATCTATTAGTTTCAGCACTTTGAAAATGATAAAAAGTAAAAAAAAATGATAGTAGGATGAAACCCCTGATTAGAAAAGAAAGAAAATATACACTCTAAAAAAAATCTCAGTGTGAATGTTGATTTCATACTATCAAGAATATTGTCGATGCAGTTTACCACTAGAATGTCACATTCCTATCAATATTTTCGTTATTATGATCATATTGTGTTCAGTAGTGTAATTTATGACAGAAAATATCACAAACAGATCCAGTATCAAGAATTAATAAAATTTATTTGAAATTTCACAGTTCCCATCAAGTTTTAATACCAATTCTTCATACAAAAGTCAGATAGGTGATATCTTGGGTGAAAATGAGCACTGCATGGTGAAATGTGAAAGAACGATTTCAGAGATTTAATCCGATTACCAAACTTTACACTCAGTTATCAACCTTATGTATATCCAAGTATAACTTTTGAAACATGTGAAATCATCGAAAGTACCAACAAGTGCTTTTCGACCAACAAACTATCCAAATTCGCACCAGGAATATCAAAAGAACATTATACTTTATTTCGTCAACTTATTCATTGTAACATAGTTGCCAAGTATTCTTTCTCGAAAGACAGATATCCCTGCGGAGTCTTTTAAATATAATGAAATCGCCGATAGTTGTGAAGAATTAATAATTACAAGATGACAGGAAGAATCGTGCCCTTCCATGGGGAATTCTCACAAACAATATTGATGTTATTTCGGAACACTCGAATCAATATTGGAAATATCAATGTATCCCTTTCTTGACTATGAGAATCAATTCCTCCACGCTCTCAATGATTCACAAATTTATTTCCTGCTATTTAATGATATATTTAGTCATGAAAAATAAACATATGGATTGTTGTGGTAAGTATTTCATGAATAGTATGATAGAAAATGACTTCAAAGTGAGTATGATATAATTTTACATTGCAGGTTTGAACAAATCGCTACTCATTGCACCATTCAATAAAAAAATCGTCTCAAGTACACAAAATTGGAAACATCCAATTTTGAAAAATGGATATTTGCGAAACCAAAGGATTGTTTTTAAAATATCAGAATATAATTATATCCGGCAACAATGTGCAGGGATTGGTTATGTCGCATCGAAATACTTCTAACTCTAACACACACGTACATTTCATGGGAGACTACAATGCTGTGTGTTGTATCGGGTTGATTTTATTATTTGTGCCTTGGAGACGATAAGTTGGTTCATGATGCATTATGAAGTGAGAATTTGGAAAAACGAAGTGCATCAAGAAGATTCGTTATGACTTATGAGAAAAATGAGAAATTTGTTTTGGCGTCGAAGGAAGTTTGGAAATAATACTGATTGCAAGTGAGTACATAAGAATGTTCAATTTAATTTTTTTGGGTACCTACGTAATTGGGTATCCTATCAATTTTTCCCGAAAATTTTGATGAGATATTTGTGTTGGTTGGTCGATTGGATTTACAAATACGTCCATCGCCGACTTTGAAATTTTACATTTGTCAGTGAAAAATATTTCATTCAATTATCTTTATTTGAAAAGTGCAATTATCTGAATTAGATGAAATTTCATATGTATTATTAATGTTAGTACAGTTTCTATATTGAAATTTATTTTCGTAATGTTCTTCAAACAAATGGGGCTTATTCATCTAACCTTTTGTGAACTATCAATAGGATTTATTAAGAAGCACTTTCAGGTGAGTGTTTTTTGTAGTAGGTAGTCTAAGGGAACATATTTTTTTCAGAATATTGCGTATCTTAATTGTATATCACACTGTCGCAAAAACCTATTCTCCTGGATATTTTATTTCAGATAAGAGTGAATTCTTGATATCTATATCGAATAAAACCAACGTTGATAGTCAATTATCGGTCCTGAGAACGTTGAAAAGTTACAACTTTCAATTATATAAAGACCTGCCAGCTTCACATTATTTTGTAGGCACAAATTCGAATTGTATGATTAATATATAAATGTTTTAATTTCAGCAACCCTCACCATCACAGGAAAAAATTGGCAAAATTGGAAAAAACTGCCAGCGCGTTATCATTGACACCTGATCTGGAAGAATTTTGTGTCGTGTTGGACCAGGAAGTGCTGCCTCAAAAGTTCGATTGGTTTGTCGACAGTTTTGATTATCTCTTCAAGCTTCAGTAATCACTAAATATTTCTATAAAAATTTATTGTTTATTGTATTTTCACAAATTATATATAAAAAATTAAACTGTCGATTAAATAATCTTTGAAATAATAAATTCGTATGTACTAAAAAGTTTTTTTCAATACCTATACCCTTTTCATAGCCTTTCGGTGATTTATATGATATTGAGTTTCAAATTATAAAACGAACAATATCGTATAAAACACCGAAAATGGTGTAAATTTCAACTAAATAATACCTACACCCCGAGGGTTTAAAACGCATCTGATTCGGTGTTAAATAACACTGAACAAGATATTGCACACGCACTAGGTCAGTACAAATTCACACTGAACTAAAGTTAAATCACACTAAACCAGTGCTAAAATGCACTACGGTACTTGTGCAAATTCACACCGAACTAGTGCTAAACCCCATTGATCTAGTGCTACCTCACACTCATCCGAATGATAAATCTCAATCGGTCTGGTGTGAAAGCTGATTACTTATTATGGCAGAAAATACACCTGAAAGTCGGTGTTATTTCGGATGGTGCGAAATAACACTGAAAAGATCAGGACCTCTAAGGAAATCAGGCCGGTGTTAGCGGGTGTTGGCCGGTGTTGTAAAATTTCTTAGAGTGTACCAATATTAAAGGAAAAATAATTTACGGGTGATCTGAGGTCAGGTAGTAAAAGGGGGTCAGTTTTTAAGGGTAAACAACGGTTTATCTCGATTTCCGGAGAAACTACAAGTCCTAACGAAAAAAGTTGAATCACAAAGTAATAGGTAATAAAAAGATCTACAACTTTTGTGTTCAAACTTTTTTCACATATCCTCAATATTTATTTGAAACATTCAAATAACCAAGTTTTTGGTTTTTATTTTTAACTTTTACAAACAATATTTTTTTCACGGAATTTGGTGAAAACTTGCCCTTTTTATATCCCAAACGCACTGTAATTTTTTATTTTAAAATATTTATTTTTTCACCTTATTTTGACTTAATATCTAAAAGCAGCCTAATTTTCTATCAAAATTCTCACGTCAAAATATCTTCTTTTTTTAAAGAAATCGGTGGGCTTTTCGTTCGTTGAAATCTCTACTTTCTGGTGGTGTAAAAAAAATATACATTACTATGGTAAATTTTCTCAGAAAATGCTAAGTTAATGAAATTCATATTTAATATACAATATTGTGAGAAAGTCGTAGAATCTTCTCTATTGCTAGTTTAAAATAACTTATATACCTGAGTGGCCTACGGAAAATTTTAGCCCATCATAAGTTATTTCATAGGGAAGTTATTTCGTAGGATTTTCTGAGAAAATTTACCATAGTAATGTATATTTTTTACACCATCAGAAAGTAGAAATTTAAACGAACAAAAATCTCTCTGACTTTTTTAAAAAAGCAGATATTTTGACGTTAGAATTTTGGATATTAAGTCAACATAAGGTGAAGAAATAAATATTTTAGATCAGAAAAATTGCAGTGTATTTGAGACATAAAAAGGTAAGTTTCCACCAAATTTAGTGAAAAAATAAATTTTCTTAAAAGAACTTAAAAAACCAAAACCTTTGTTATTTGAAATTTTCACATAAATTTATGTTATGTGAAAAGGGTGTAAATACAAAATTTGTAGATCTTTTTATTGGCTATAAGCTTTGCCATTTGACTTGTAGTTTTGCAGGAAATTGAAATAAACCATTTTGATCACTAAAAAATCCCCCCCTTCCACTTCCCGATCTCAGATAGCCCGTAAATTATTTTTCCTTTAAATTTTGTTATATTCTTCCTTTTTCAATGGGTTTCATTCTACTATTATTTTTTTTTTGTTTCAAGAATTATCGACTCAATATTAACCACAGTTTCTACTATACCAGTACTTGGCAAGTCATATGAAAATGTGAAAAAAACTAGTAGATATTCTCGAAATATAATAATAAATCTTCCTGTGATATTTGCAACGTTGTTGTTTATACAACATGGTTAATCGAAAAATTACGACGAAATTCAAATATTGACTGTTTAGTTCTCACATTAGGCGCCTCTTTATAGCCAATTATTTCAGTATAATTTAACGATTCGTAGCCCAATTTGGAGTGTCCCAACAAATTAATGAAGTACTATAATAAGTGGCTGCTACCGAATGGCATTCCGATAGCGTTTATTGATTTTCGTGATTTAAATATTCGTTTTCAAGAAACCAAATTTGAATAAACGTTCGGAGACTGGTTTTTTGAGAGCATATACATCAAGAGATAAGGATTGTGTCGTGGCATATGATTATTTTGGAAGGAGCGATGCGTTCACTTTCATTAAATCCGAAGGTTCATTTTTTTCCGATTTGTATAATCCAACCTATTATTTATAAATATAAAAATCTGCAGTCAACTGTAATCTTTTGATGACGTATTGAAAATCATCAATAACCTCATAAGTTTTGTCAATCAGCCAATTCCCAAAAAATTAAGTCCCGTTTAAGTCTCGGTCTCGTCTCGTTATCAGTTATCTCGTCTCCTCTCGCTTAGTTCTGAATAGCGATAATAAATATTATAATATATAAACGAAATGGTAGATAACAATGAATAATTTTGTAAAGCTATATGTATTACGCTCTTATACAAGAATATTTGTATATGAACATATTATTTTTAATTTAAAACACTGTTAATTTCATTTTTCTATTTACTCGATGACCAAGAATTCAAACATAATCACGCTTGCATCACATTATCTTTCAATGATGTACGTGTTTTTGCTATGATCATACCTGCTATGGAAAATAATCTTTCAACACGTTCGGATGTAGCCATTAATAAATCTTCGGCCATCTAGGAAAGTGTAGGAACTTTTTCATGCACTTTCCACCACTGTAAAATATTTTGATTCCTATTTGCTCTTTCTAACAACAAATATTCTCCAAACTAAGCTTTACAATATTTCGAAGGTTTTGTTGATGTTTTAAAGAGGCTGTCGATGTCGATACATTTTTTAATAGAATTGAACCAATTTTATAGTTTTGAATGAATACTTCCCCAGTGGGTAGATCATTGAGGGTGTTCCTGCCGAATTCCTCAAAATACTTTTCGAAACATTGAATAGCTTCATTTCTTTACTAGTTTTATTATACGTACTTCCACAGATGTATACAATAATTATTCACATCTTCACTACAAGAAGCACAAGACAATAAATTTCTGCAGATGGTCAAATAGAGACGACATTTTAAAACATTGGGATTAAGCGGCAATAAAAGTTGTCCGTTAAATATTGAATTCATAATGGCATCAGTTTTTATGGTTATGAATTCTAGTTTTTCTTGAAAAATAATCTCAATTATCGCAAGGTCATAACAAACATAATTATTAATAATCTTCTAAAAAATCGTATATTTCTAGAACAATCAATGTAAAATAGAGACAAAATATATTGGTATTTATAGTGGAACGCTTCAAATTCAATTGTTTTCGGTGGGTGTTGAAATAGGTCGAGTCGTATATACGAAAAGTTTACTGTATGTATCTGTAGTAAATAAGACGATCTTCCAGGTAGAAAATTTCGAGCCAAAGAAACCCTTTCAATAGTATACTCGTTTATTACTCAGTAGTATATAGACAGATACGAGTATACTCAACCGAGAGTAAAAAATCGATCTTGAAGAAAATACATTCAAACATAAAATATAAAATCTGCAAGGATAAATATTTATGATAAGAGATACGTTACTAAGAACAGAAATATTTCACAGATAGTCACAAGAGTTGATATTTTGTAAAATATATTGTTTTCTATGTAGACCTTTCCTCATTCTTCGAATGAAACCTTCATAAATAAAATTTGACGAGACCAAAAACGAGACTCTCGAGTTGCACTGTATGTGGTCTCGGTATCGCCTATAATATTTTTCAAAACGTCTCGCTTTTTCGAGACGAGAAGAGAAAAATCTCGCTCTCGTGCGAAGCCCTATCTATAATTCCCTTCTATACCATAAAAGAAATCCTATTTCTTGTGAATTTCCTTCAAAAAATGTTTAGGAATAGAATATTTCAAGAAGTAAATAAATCCAGGAAGAGAAATAGGTACATCATAGAGCGAATAGGGGAATAGACAATATTACATCGTAAGATTTTCATTTATGGAAGGATTTATAATTTTAAATTCAGTTATAATGACTCAATATATTCATCTAAACAAATAACCCAACGATGAATCTCTTTTTTAGTCTGGCACCATAACCGTATAATCAAGAAATCGTTGCTATAGGATCAATACATTACAATGGCCCCGCTCGAAGTCTTGTTTACCTCAGGCTTACACTACATTGAGCAAACCGAGAATACAACACTCTAAATACCTATGTATCCGAATAATAAAGCCCACTTTTTTAAAATGACTCATGCCAAAGTTTTGAACACGGACAGGATTACATATTATTAAGGTTTTTGTTAACATGTGAGCCCGAAGCTATGTAACATTACTCTTGTTGTTCTTCGGGAACAATTTGGACTTGATGGCTAAATAATTGTACTCCTTAAGAGTTTATAGGTGGTACTGTAGCGAAGAATTAGAACGCTATTGGGACATTCCACAAATATCTTGTTTTCTAAGAGTACGGGGAACGTAAGAAAAGTAAATCATTAGTACTTCACAGCCTTAAGGTGACTGCATGGAGTGCATTATCAATGGCTGGAGTAAGACATACTATAAGTACCTACATAATATTAGATAAAAATTAATAATTACATAATTACCTTAATGCCTTGAATTTAAATTCGATCGTATTTGTAGTTTTTGAAATTTTGGGGAAGAATACTTTGAAAACATACGGTTGGTTCTGCCCATTCACGACATAAACATATTTTTTTTTGTCTCTGAGAGTGCCACGGAGATACAATTCCAATAGTTTAAAAGTTGAAGTGAAATTAAACATGAAAAACAAGGTGAAAATAATGAAATCAAAGAGAACAGAAAATTAAAAGTTCAATTAAAAATATTTAAAGAAATATTTTTTTTAAATAATACATGATTGTTTTTGTTTTTTTGAGTACAAATAGAAAAAATAGAGAGAAACAATTGATTTGTTTATAACAAATTGTTTATTGAATAAAGGATTGAAACTTTAAATGAAAGAATTTTGTTTTGATATCAAATACCAAGATAAATAATGATTTAAAACAGTTTCTTTCTAAATCATAATTTTAATAAAAGAATATGTTTCCAAAAAAAGATCAAATTCAAATTATCTTATAAACATTTTTCAAACGATAAGAGATGAAAATTATTAAAAATCTTTTTTAAGTAGTTTGTGATCATGAGAAAGCGGATCAATACTAATATTATAAAAAAAATTCTTTTTCAATGTTTACTTGAGCTTTATAAATTTAACCTAAGTAAATTGTTGATAACAAAGCGAAAATTATCAATTTTTTAATGTTTCCAACAGGAATCTATTCTAAGGCCTTCGAAAAATAGCTCCCCGAAAGAAAAAAAATCTCAGATCAATTATTTAACAATCATAGCACTTGCAATGTCAATGTTAGTGATACATAAAATTGTTAATTAACTAATGGATAACTGATTGAAAAATCGCTATAAAAATTTTTGGATCACGGATTATTGTTCATTGCTGTATCCTGTAGGTACCTGAATTTTTTCAGTTCGTAATTTTCATATTTAATAAGTTTTAATAATATTTATTCATTAAAGGTCCAAAGTGGGTTTAGGAGATAAATGTCTCGGCTAAGATCGTGATTGGGCAAAATCGGCTAGGTGGTTTCGGAGTAACAAAAAAAGATATGTTTACTTTACAAATTTTAAATTCAATTTTTTTCAAGATGTTGTTTCATCATAAGAATCCATTGATGTCATTATCAACTCTAACAAACTGATACTTTCGGAGATATGATTTTTTTAAATTTTAATAATTATTCTCGATTCTATATGATTTTATAGAATAGTCTAATAATAATTTCCTGATGTATATAAATCCAACATGAGATGAGTCATAGACCTACGTTTCGAATTTAATTACGAAAATTCTTGAGAATTGACGCACAGAAGCCATTATTCAACGGTTTTTTTCTGGGTTTTTTCTCCCAAACTCTGAAAAATATCTATAAAATAAAAAAAATTATTTTGTGATTTGCTTCTGCGTAAGAAACACAGGATATTTGTCAGAAGCAATCAATTGAACAATGTTGCCTAACAAACAACAACGAAACAACATCAACGAAGAAACAACTATATCGTAACGTTTCGGAGTCTATATCAGACTCCTTCTTCAGACGCTCAATGAAAATTAGAGAATTATTTTGTTGATAGTTATTTGGTGAAATTCAAGAATTGTCAATTCTTGAATTATGATATTTTTCAGAGTTTGGGAGAGAAAACCCAGAAAAAAACCGTTGAATAATGAGTATACCTCCCACAGTATCCTTTAATGATTGCACAGAAGCCAAATTGAAAAACTGGGAAAGCCCTGTGGACAGGAGCTTTGGCGCTCTTTTTCAAACTTTGAGTGGACGACCAAAGAAAACTTGGAATGAGGGTGTTATGAAAGCCATGAGTTCCAGGGATTTAAGGGAGGGACAATGGAATGACAGAAAGAGGTGGCGAAGAGGCATCGGACAACGTCGATCGACGTTATGATCCCGATTCGATGATGATGACCACTCATAACTCCGAAAGTATTGGTTTCTCCGAGTTGGAAATGATGTCAATGGATACTTATTTAATTTATTTTATTTTATGATGCAGTTCTATCATAAAAATCCACTGATATCAGTCCCAACTCTGAGAAACCTATACTTTCGGAGATAAAATATGTCAAAGTTTGAACAAGAGCGCCAAAGCTCCTGTCCACAGGGCCTGAACCAATTTATTTATAATACGGTTGTAGAAAAAAGATTTTTTTATTTTTTTCTTTATAGTGCCACGGAGGATGGAAATCTTCCAATGTGGCGGAAGAATATATTGACGAATCACTCAATAAGAAAGTAGAAGTGGCTAATAAAATATTCAACACCCCTGCCTCTACTTCAAATGGAAATGATCGAAACGAGATAAACCAAACAATTAGCCATGCAGCTTCAACGTCTATAAATTATCGTTGCCCTCCAGTACAATTTACAAATTGTACAAACTATACAATAAATGTTAATATTAACAACAATTAATTTGTGTTGAAGAATATCGTTATAAATAAGATATTTCTTTCATTTCTTTTATAACAACTTTATCAATATAAAAATTAAAACCGTACTATGTTCCATTTTTATTGTAATAATCCATTTGTAACATTACCGCACGCTACAGCAGTACGGTAAGAATATTACCGCACTGTTATTTTCCAATTACTGACCACCATTCTGGAATGTTGAGCTTTGCACATAGAAAACAGGTCAAAATAGTGTCACTTTACCACGATCGAAGAAAAATAAACACACTGAAAATTAATTTCATGAAAATATCTTTAATAATTATCCGTATACTTTTGGGCGAGATTAAGGAAGAACGACCCTGTATATAAATCACTCGAAGTATTGTGCTCCATTCTGAAACAACACAGCTCAGAGAATCATTATCCTTTCGCCTGAATCACTCAGAGTGGTAAAGTATAAAAAAATCGAAAAATCCAATATCGATTCCGTAACAAGATCTGAATCACGTACTCTTTCGTCGGCAGCAACATAAGAAAGAATAAAGATACAGTTGAGTAGCTTTCACGATGATCAAGTTGACAGTTAAAAATATTCTTCGATTCATCGTCGTAAGACACTGAAGCCCCGTATCCTTCTCGCTACTATATCTGTTTTTTGGTTCGCATTTTCATTAGATCTTTTCTATATAAGAAATGATTATAAATCTAAATAACAGTTAAATTTCATTCCGCTTGAATTTCCAATACATTCTCGGATATTAATGTGATTGAGAAAATTAGAGCTGATCGAATATATCCAGGTTTCTCGCTTGACCGCTTGTTGGAATCTCCGCACCTTCTTTGAACAATCTAGAAAAATCATGAGACAATTTAAAAAACTCTTAAAAAGCTTTAATGACGTGAGGATCGCGCATGTTCCATTGTACAAAGTCTTGTTCAAATTTGGCTGTGAAGTTAAGTTTTGAAGGCTCTTACAAGATTTCAGCGATGTCGGACGGATAGTCCCTCAATCATTTTTTAAAAATTTTCTGGAGGTATAGTCTAGTCAACAAGTGCTTTTTAGGTCAAAATTTTTGCGTATTCTCCGAAAATTCTGATTGAGGTGTCATTCGATCCGGAATGGCATATGTAGATAGTTTTTGAGAAAATGCTAAGGCCACTCGCCAAAACTGCAATAGTTGTAAGCAAAAGTGAAAAAAAAAGAAGGGGGTTTGGTTTTTCGACAATATCTCAAAAACTATGTGAGATAATTCAAATTTGAAAAAAGATTCAGGAAGAGGAGGAAATTTCCTGAAAAAAGCTCCAACACCCGGAACGAGGACCAATATTTATAATTTTCCCAGAGGGTTAATATACTCCCGAAAACAGATACACCGGCTTGAGTAGGCCTCACCCCCTTCAAACCTTTCATGAATGAATATTATTTAAACTTTTTAAATATAAAAATAAAAAATTTTAAAAATTCGGGTGTCTTCAGGATAGATCAATGAGCGTGGTAAAAAAAAATTTTTCGCGATTTTTCAATTAGTTATCCATTAGTTAATTAACAATTTTTTGTAGCACGACCATTAACATTGCAAGTGCGATAATTGTTGAACTATTAATCTGAGAATTATTTCCTTTCGTGGAGCTATTTTTCAAAATTCTTGAAATAGATTCCCGTAGGAAAATTTGAAAAATTGTTAATTTTTGCTGTTATTAACAATTTACTTAAGTGAAAAATTGTAATGCTTCAATTATATTTTCAAAGGAAAATTTTGAATTATCTCATAAACAACGCATCGGTTTATAACAAATTTTTAAACAATAGGAGATAATAATTATTAAAATCATTTTTGAGTAGTTCCTGATCATATAAGAAAACGGATCAATAGTAATATTATAAATTGAAACTTTATAATTTTTCACTTAAGTAAATTGTTCATAACGAAAATTAAAAATTTTTAGAATTTTCCAACAGGAATCTATTTTAAAACCTTCGAAAAATAGCTCCACGATAGGAAAAAATTCTCAGACTAATAGTTTAACAATTATCGTACTTGCAATGTTAAGGTACACGCTACAAAAAATTGTTGATTAACTGATGTGATAACTAATTGTAAAGTCGATATAACCATTTTTGGACTGCATATTATTGTTCACTGATCTATCCTGCAGACGTCTGAATAATTTAAATTTCATATTTTCATATTTAATAAGTTTAAATATTATTTATTCATGAAAGGAACGAAGGGGGCGAGGCTTGCGCAAGCCGGAGTACCCGTTTTCGGGCGTATTTTCAACCCTCTAGGAAAATTATAAATATTGGTCTTACAGTTGCGGCAGTTGAGATCTTTTTTAGGAAATTTCCTCTTCTTCTTGAATCTTCTTTCAAATTTGAATTATGCCCAACAGTTTTTGTTGTTTAGTTGTTCTTTTTCCCCCTCAATTGTAACTATCGCAAAGTTTGCGAGCGGCCTAAGCATTTTCTCAAAAACTATCTACATGCCATTCCGAATCGAATGACACCTCAATCATAATTTTCGGAAAATACACAAAAATTTTGACCTAAAAAGCACTTGTTGACTAGACTAGTACGCTCCTCACGATGTTTCGCAAAGATTTGCGCGTTGGCATTCTACAACTAATTACCATGTTTCAATTGGATCGGATCATTATTTTTTGAGTTATTGAGGAAATAACTACCAAATTTCAGATGGTAATAACTCCAAAACTGTTCGGCCGATTATACCTCTTAACGGAATCCAATATCGCATTTGTATACGCAGGCTTCCCTGAAAATTGAAAGTCGATATCTCTCTCCGTTCTCAAGTTATCGAGAGGTACATAATATTTTATATTAATTTTTTTTTTAATTTCTAGTGATACGATCCCCACAAAATTTCAGATATGTCTTTGGGTTGGTATTCTACAACTATTAAATGGTTTATTTCTGGGTTTTCTTTCCCAAACTATGAAAAATATCTCTAATATGAAAAAATTATTATTATGGGATTTGCTTCTGCGTAAGAAACACAAGATATTTGTCAGAAGCAATCAATCGAACAATGTTGCCTGACAAACAACAACGAAAAGACATCCACGAAGAAACATTTGTTTCGTAGTTATCCCTTGATGACTATTATTCTGCAACTAGTTAGCAAGTATCAATTCGAAATGCAAAAAGATGAACAGTCGTTTCACTCTCATCTATCCAGATACAAGAATCGATCGTATGATGAGAATATTCCAAATAGGCAAACTGAGAAATTCCAACTTTCTTCCGATAATATAAAAGTTTATTGGTATCAATTACTTCGAGGCGATAGGAATGTAAACAAAATAATAATTGCTCTTACTTGATGGATCTTTTTATGAGAGGAGGAATCTCATTTCAGAATGAAATACTTGAGGAAAGCTATATCAATTAAGAAGACAATTTCTCTCCGAGGTTTTTTCAAATTTTGTACTCTATCTAATTAAACATGAATGTATTTTCTGTTGCTAGTATCATTCTTGTTAATGGACTTCATAGTTACAGGGTGTTTCATTGACAGATTAAAGTTTTTATTTTTATATTCAAAAATATACTATGTACCTCTATTTTCACAGATTGCTCTAATTTATTCTATCCATGAATTATCATATGATCTTTGTTCACACATTTCATCTTATTTTCCTACAAAGGACATGTTAAATTTATTACTGGTTCGTTATTCATAAGCCTTACTTTCGTTCAACTAACTGGTTACTGTTTGCGGTAGCTGTCATTTGGTCCAGTTTGAAAGATAAACGTCATTAATGTCAAACGGAATTGAATGTGTATTTCTGGACAGTTTGGTTGATGTACGCACGTAAACAATTTGAAATTTGGATTCGCTAAGTTCATAGGCAGAGTTTTTTGGTTAGTAGGTCGAAAATGGAAGAATTATGGAAGATTTAGAACGGAATTTTCAAATAATGTACATGGTAGGTATTCCTTAGTAAGGCTGTTTAAGATTTCTTACATAAGTATTCTGGTTTGAGTTATCTCTGGACGGATTACATTAGATTTGTTTCATAAATAAAACTGGGTATGTCTATTTCTCATTCAATTTTTCAAAATGACTCCTGATAGTTTTGAAACACTTGTTGCCAAAATTGAACCGTCATATAAAGATAATAACTGCCCGCCCCGGCTTCGCACTGTTGAAATGCTGGTACTAAATATACTACAGAATTTCTTCATATACAACGTTCACAGCATTTTTGTCGTTAGACAATACAAACATGTTTTCTTTAGAGGTTAGTCTTGAAAGTTGGACCCTGCGATTTATTAATGGTCATTGCAAAATATATCTTTACCTCAAATTATAGGCGTTTAAATTGGATCAGTAAATCCGATGGTATCAGAGGAATTTGGGGAATCAATACATCTATCCTGGCTGAGGCGAGCCTCACGCTCTACAGATGATTCTCTGGCTCTCTGTATTCGATTTCTATCCCTATCCTGACTGGCCGGCTCCCCGGGCGGTAACACCGCAACCGCTATGTCCCTGCATTTTAAATCTACGATATCTTCGAAAATATTCATTTAAATTACAGGCCATATTGATCAATATTAAACGTACAATGCATTTAAGGTGCTTAATTGGATAAGGATCAATGCTGTATTGCTTAAAATTGCTTCGTAATCAAGCCATTATTTCTCGTAGAATGTAAAGGATAAAAAATGGTTATTGTGGGTTATCCTTAAGAGATAGACATATACCATCGCGGACTTTTTTGTAGGCCTTTTTAAGGTGTACCATACTGTACTACATTATTTTGATCTATCTCGTAGGGTTCAGCCAGCGTTTGCAATGTAACCGCAAAAAATGTGTTTATTTACGACATCACATTAGAAACCTCTAAAATTATCAGTGTTTCTCTAATATATTATGCATGTATTATACACATAAACCTTCCTACTGAGTCACTCTATCTATTGAAAAAAACCACATCAAAATCCTTTACGTAGTTTTGAAGATCTAAGCATACATAGGAACAGACAGACAGCGGGAAGCGACTTTGTTTTATACTATGTAAGGAAGATGTAAAGGGAATTAGATTTCTTTCATGATGCAGTTCTATCATAATAATCGATTGATATCATTCCCAACTCTCAGAAACCAGTAATTTCGGAGATGAATTGTCAAAGTTAATTCTTTGAAGATTGAGTACTATTAATTGACTCGCAAATTATTTGCTCCATTACCATACTTCAATTTGCAGTTCTGAGTGTACTAATTATCCAAAAGCAATTCAGAAAATTCGTTTGATCAATTCGCTATATTCCAAATATTGGGTACTGCTTAGGTCATACCGTGATACCCAAACGGTCTCCAAACCTCTCAAATACCATTGAAGTACCAACATTGTTGCGACGAACTGTAACTATTCATAAACGTACTTATTACCGATGTTACCATAAATTTCTCATCATTTCATTGCGGTAGTTGAGACCTGAGAGGTTTCTTCGACAAGACCAGAAACATTTCGATTCTTTTTCAGGGTAGGTTAATAGCACCGGAGTGAAAAAGTTGGGTGTAACGCACTCGACAGTTTAGTGTTAATGTTCCACCCATTAAATGAGGAATCGTCGCCCCAAGGGACTAATTAACCTGTTGGGACAGGATGTTGTTAGTTATCTATTAGCTATTATTGTGGGCACCGAAAGTTATTACTAAACTACGCACAAATGGATGGCGCGTTTAGAATATACCATTAATTAGTTCTTCCGCCAATACAATATGTAAATTATTGTCTTGAGTGTGATCTTCCTCTCTATCGGTCGAGTTTAAAGCATTTTATAATTTTCTTTCATGCAGGAAATTGTACTTTATTATAATTTCGAGTCACAAACTACTCAGGATAGTACATGGAGTCACAGATTCTGAGCTAACAGAGCATGTAGCAATATAAATAGGTATACAGGGTTTTCCTCAAAGACATGCTAATATTTAAAGGGGTGTTTTTTGGGTTATTTTAAGGAAAAAACTACCTATGAACGTATGTCCTAAAAGTATTAACTTTTGAGATATATGGTGATAAAATGTTGGTACTGAGATTTGAAGCAATTTTAATTTAATTATTTTAATCAAGAACAGAGCATCTGACAAGAAAACATATTTTTTGGATTCTAATTCATTTTGGAACACATCTGATCTCTTAATTTGCTTTCAGTCGATGCACAAACATTTCCACACCGCATCGGATTTTTGAGGAATTGATCCTAAAAAACGATTTTTATTTTTTAAGCGGAAACTCTGCACCGGACCAACAAAATCCATGAGATCGTATTTGCTCAAAAATTAATGAGGATCTCGAATGTAATTTTTATTTCAAAAGAAAGCAGTGCCGTAGTATTTATTTCTCAAAAAACATTCAATGCAAAACCCGTATGGACGCTGCTGGTTGAGAAAATGAAAATTTGTGTTCATCACAAAATGCACCTTGATGCATAGAAAACATGTACCAAATTTCATAAAGACGTCTGTAATATTATCTCAGTTATTATTAAAATCATATTTTTTTCAAATTTTTATCACCCCATATCCCAAAAGTTAATACTTTTAGGACATACGTTCATAGGAAGGTTTTTTCTTAAAATAAGGCGAAGAACCACTCCCTTAAATATTAGCATGATCTTAGGGAAAAAACCTCAGCAAAAAAACCCTGTATCCCTGTTAGTGACGTGATTCAAGAAAATTGAAATTGTTAACGCTTCTATATTAAATATTGAAGGGAGTCTTTTTCTTTAATATATATTCTTCCTTCAACAAGCAGAGAGGTTTCTCCATGGAATGCGGCTTCCCCGTATTCACAACTAGGGCTCTCAACTGAGTTCCATCTGAAAAGCAAGCTGTTGCAACGACCATGACCTGTTCTTGAACGATTCAGAATAGACCATATTTTTCTTGGAAGATCAAACCCTGGAACTCTATTTGAAAGAACAGAAATTTAATCTTTGTTGAATAAATCGCAAGAAATACATTCAGACCACCAAACTTCCTTGTCACTTTTATTCAAATTGAGAAAACAGTTGGACCATAAAGGGTTACGTGACTTCAATCTGGGAATCTTATTGCCTGGAATATAGGAGAGAATGAAGGTTATTCCAAGAATTTGAAACAGCAGTCTGCCTGCGAATGTGGGGCGGGACAATGTTTGAAAGAACTGGCAACCAATGAGTAGGTGTAGATCTAGTAGTTCCCCGATCCTCATAGATAAATTCAGCTGTGCATCGATTTTTTGCATATGAACACTATTAAACCAGACGGGGCTACAATATTTAGCGGCAGAAAAAACCAAGGCTAAGGCTGCCGTTCGAAGAGTAGCTGCATCAGCACCCCATGAAGTACCAGCTAATTTCTGCAGAATATCTTTTCTTGTTTTCAACTTGAGACGGAAGTCATCCAAATGGACTTTGAAATTCAAAGAGGAATCTAGTTTCACTCCTAGGTAGTTAGGATTAAAATTATGTCTCAAGAAAGAATTACCGAAAGTTACACTCAATGTGCTATATTTTTTATCATTGTTCAAATGGAAGCGAGAAACCTCAGTTTTATTTGGATTCAGACACAAACGCCACTGAAATAGATAATATTTCAGGATTTCTAAATCTGAGGATAGTTTATTTTCTATACTTTGGAAATCAGAATGACGAAACGAAAGGGCAAAGTCGTCAGCGTATATGAATTTCTCAGAGGAAGTAGCAGTAATATCACACAGATATAAATATATAATATGCATAAATATATCAAGTAGATCCCTTTAAATAAATACTTTGATAATTTTCCAAGATCAGTATAATATAAATAAATAACTAAATGAATTATATTCCTACAAACAGATTTGAACGGGATAGCCATGAATTCTTGAAAAGATTTCAAGAATGAATCGTGATACAAACTATCCCTTCGCTTCTATCTGACCATACATTCAATTTACATGACGTAAATATCAAGAATCCAATTAAAACTTTTATGGATCCTGCGATAGAACCCATTGTGCATTTATCGTTAATGTTCTGTTTAAATCCATTAAAATATTTCTCATTAGATGTATTTTAAATTTAAATATGGTATATTTATCATATACGATTGATTTTGGTCCACGAATAGTTTTGATAATGGATATTAATCATCCAAAGAACTATTTTCCATACTCCTCGGAAACTGACATTTGAAGTCAGCAGAGATATTTACTCTGTGGACATAGACAAAGGTGCTGCAATAATTATATCATAATGTAGTACCCTATGTTTCAATCCACATCTCAATTTTTTAGAAATACATTGCGTTCAACTGAAATTGTGCTACGTCTTTTTGATAAGTTGTGAAGTATTGTTTCCGATCAAAGTAAAACACACTGTACACATCCGTTGCCTGAATAAAATTGTTTTTACCGCAACAATCTACGCTCAGTGGTGCATGAGTTAATTTAAAACCTCAGCGTAAAATTTGCAACGTTTTTGTGATGAAAACTAAAAGATCGGGAAGACTATCGACTGAAGTCATTCATCAAATTATTATGAAAGCACTGATGTGAGGTAAGGATCTTTAACGCCCTCGTTGTTTTAATGTTTAATACATTTCACTCATTTGCTGCCGAAATGGTTATTATACTGTTATATACAACATAAATAAAGAAAATCACACTGTAATTAATTTTTCCCACAGAATCCAACACAATCATGAAAAAAATTTAAAAAAAGCATTGACGTGAAGGCTGTTGTGCACATATTATTTTGTCTATTCATGCATACTCACGGAATACTGCCTGAACCTTTCAGCCGTCTTTTTTCAAACTATCTATATTTTGGAAATATTGGAATAATAAAATGCTGCTTGAAGGTTTGCGTGGAATGTAAGTGAAATCTGACAGAAAGTTTCTGAAGAAGCTATTTGACTTTTAATTTTCTTTTTGAAAATAATTTTTCAACTTTTTTCTATCGATACTCACGACATTTTGCAAAAATTTGCGCATGAGCATTCTAAAACTTATGACGAAGTTTAATTTCGATCTGATCAGATTTCTCCGAGATATTGAGGAAATACCAACCAAATTTCAGATGAGATGATCTCCAAAATAGTTTGGCAGCTTATGCCCACTAACCCAAGTCGCTATCTCTTTCTATTGGAAAAATATTGTGACAAAGGACGGCTGGCCAGATAGAATCGAATTCGACCTCAAATTCTTCATCAGTGAGTTGAGCATCCGAATGCGACATCTGATTTTGTTAATAGGCATAATCGGCCAAATGGTTTTGGAGTCATACCTATCTGAAATGTTGTTGTTATTTCCTCAATAACTCGAAGAATCTGAATCCGATCCAATTTAAACATGCTCATTAGTTGTAAAATACCGACACGCAAATTTTTGCAAAATTTCATGAGGATCGTATCAACAGAAAATTTTGAAAACTTCATTGAAGTAAAAAGTGGGAAAGCCCTGTGGACAGGAGCTTTGACAAATCATGTATCCGAAAGTATTGGTTCCTCAGAGTGAGAATGATATTAATGGATTCTTATGATAGAACTGCATCATAAAAAAAATTCAAATAATAGTTTATTAATCAAGATTAAATGAGCAATCTGCAATGATTTGACCTAGTGGTGGGTTATTGCAACTTACACTCGGTGTATAATTTTCACAACTCGAAATACCTAAGGAAAGTATTATCCGAATGTCTAGAGAAAGGTTGGAGACAATCATAGCAGATCTCACATTTTTTCTTCATATTTGAATAGGTATAGGCTGACGAGCAAATTATTTTAATAGTTCATTTCATTTTTTTGAAAGATTAAATATGTATTTCATATTCTTGTCTTTCTTTATATGAAAACTTATCTCATTATACGACAAAATATATCAATGAAATGCAATCTTCTTTTCATAATTTAATAGTTCATACCACTAACACATTCATTCTGTATTATGAACCTTAACCCAAGAAAAAATATTTGATACACAAATGTAGATCCATATTGCTAGCATTTTTTTTGCTAGCAACATTATGAAAATACTATATACGAGTATGCCTCACTACTCAAGGAAGTAAGAGGTAATATTAACCTCAGTGGTCAACGAACAGTAATTTCTTTTAATGATTCTGTTCTGATTTTGTTCTTTCCTTCCTAATTCTTCTAAAACATTATCCCCAATATTCATACATAAATTATTCAATATGCAACAAGTCAATATTATTATATTATATCAAAACAGTCTTCCATATATTCACAAATTCAAGATTCGGATACTTGTTTTCCAACAGAAAATATTGTCAAAGAACGAATTATAAATAAACTAGAACAGAAATAAATTGGACACGTCTCTAATAGCTAGATAAGATGACATTTATGAACACTGATCACATATAGAACACAGACGATAGAATTCGCATTCTGTGAAAACATAGAAGTACGATGCATTATTGAAATTTAGGAAAATCATATTTTTCGAAAGTATTAGCTTGTTAGTGTTGAAAATTATATCAATGGATTCTTATGATGAAACTGCATATTAAAAGAAATTAATTTGAAATTTCTAATGTAAGAAAAATGCGGTTTTCCGATTTTGCCCAATTACGAACTTAACCGAGATATTTATCTCCCAAACCTATTCTGAAAATGTCAACTGTCATTAAAAAAAAATATGACGACACTAGGTAACAATGAATGACGTCATAAGTGAAGATTTTATGCCATCAGGTGGTTATTTAAAAACTGCCCGAGCGTTTTGCTTGAAAATATTCAATAATGCAGTTATTAATTTTCTCCCTTACTTCATCCTCACACTGTATATTCTTGCAACTACGCTCATCGATTATAGACGTTGGAGAACCCAAAGCTGACTTTTTGAAGGTTCCTTTAACTTTATCCGAAGACACGTAACATCCGATTATGGAGTATAAACTCTATGAAATATTCCAACCAATCCAACAGAAAACTGCCAACCGAACAATTCAATGATCCTGGAATCCGAATGGCCAATAAGCAATTACTTTTTTGTTCATATCGAGTGATTGAATCGAGTGGTCAACGTCTATACGCGTGTTTAGATCGTTTATATCCATTTATATACAGCGGCATTGATCTTGCGAAATGTGGAGCAAGTTTATCGACCAGATCGTTGCCCCTTGGAGGAAGAGGGGCTTTTTGCAGGTTCGAAATTCGCTTTAGGCGCTGTTATCACACTCGGTCGAAAATGTGTTTGCAACTCGAGTGGAATTAATCGCATTGTACGCGAGTAACGTACTGGTTTGTATAACGGAGATGTGCGATCGACCGCATCGAGCGAATTGATGGAATAATTCGATCGCTCGGATCCGATAGGAGTCCGTATGAAATTTGCATACATTGACTCAATAGTCTAGTCAAATTTTCTCCGTAAATTATGATTGAGGTGTCATTCGATTCGGAATGGCATGTAGATAGTTTTTGAGAAACTTCTAAGGCCGCTCTCTAAAATTGCAATAGTTATAAACAATTAAGTGAAAAAAAAGGGGGTTTGGTTTTTCGCCTATATCTCAAAAACTATTTGAGATTATTCAAATTTGAAAAAAAATTCTAGTAGCGGAGGAATTTCCTAAAAGAAGCCCTAACTCCAGGAGCTAGGATCAATATTTATAATTTTCCCAGAGGGTTAAAAATACTCCCGAAAACGGGTACTCCGGCTTGCGTAAGCCTCGCCCCCTTCGGACCTTTCATGAATTAATATTATTTAAACTTACTGAATATGAAAATAAAAAATTTAAAAAATTCAGGCTTCTGCAGGATACTTCATTGAACAATAATACGGGGTCCAAAAATGTTTATCGCGACTTTTCAATTAGTTATCCATTCGTGGAGCTATTTTTCAGAGATCTTGGAATGGATTTCCGTTGGAAAATTTTAAAAATTGTTAATTTTCGTTATGTTATTAAGAATCTACTCGAGTGAAAAATTATGAAGCTTCAAATATGTTTGCAAAGGAAAATTTTGAATTATCTTATAAACAACGCATTGGTTTATAACAATTTTTTAAACAATAGGAGATAATAATCATCAAATATCATTTTTGAGTACATAGTTTCTGTTCATAAGAAAACGGATCAATAGTTACAATATAAATTGAAGCTTTATAATTTTTCACTTAACTAAATTGTTCATAGCAAAAAAAATTAACAATTGCAATGTGTTCGTGCTACAAAAAATTGTTAATTAACTTATCAATAACTAATTGATCGTGTTAAACATTTTTGTACCACGGATTATTGTTCATTGATCTATCCTGCAGGTGTCTGAATTTTTTCAATTTATTATTTTCATATTTAATAAGTTTAAATAATATTTATTCATCAAATGTACGAAGGTGGCGAAGCTTGCGCAAGCCGGAGTAGGTACTGGTTTTCGGCCATATTTTCAATCCTCTAGGAAAATTATAAATATTGGTCCTACAGTTCCGGCTGCTTGGACTTGGAAATTTCCTCTTCTATTTGAATCTTTCATCAATGTTGAATTATCCCAAATAGTTTTGGAGATATTGGCATAAACCTAAACCTCCTTTTTTCACTTAATTATTTATAACTATTGCAATTTTTGCGATCGGACTTAGAATTTTCTCTAAAACTATCTACATGCCATTCCGAATCGAATGACACCTCAATCATAATTTTCGGAGAATACGCAAAAATCTAACCTAAAAAGCACTTGTTGGCTAGACTACAAGAGAATGATCCATTTATTGCGCGCTCGCGATATGTTTTGTTTTTTATGGCGCTCTTTTTCCTCAGAACAGAGGACCAAATGACTGTAGTTTTCGAATTTTTTAATGAAATTTTTTTTACATTACAAATTTCAAGATGCAGTTCCATCATAATAATCCATTGATGTCAATTTCAATAAGCTAATACTTTCGGAGATATTTTCTTTCAAAATTTCAATAATACATCGTACTTCTGTGTTTTCGCAGAATGCAAAATCTATCTGTCTGTGTTCCCTGTTCATTCATGTTATCTTATCTACCTATAAGGGACGTCATATTTATTTATGTTCTAGTTTGTTTATATAATTCGTACTTTGAAAATATTTGATTAGTGAGTCGAAAATGAATAGTACAAGGAAGTCGAGCATAATTTACGAGTCATTCTCTAATTGTGGAAGATGTAGAAAGCGATTTCCAACTGATGTACAGGTAGTTATTCCTTAGTAACACTATTTACGATTTCCCACATAAGTTTCTGGTTTGAGTTCTCTCTGGACTGATTACATTAGATTTGTTTCATAAATAAAACAGGCTATTTCATTTACTCAGAATGACTCCTGATAGTTTTGAAACTCTTGTAGTCAAAATTGGACCGTCATAAAAAGATAAGATGCAAAGGGAATTTAATTTCTTTCTTGATGCAGTTCTATCATAATAATCCATTGATATAATTCTCATCTCTGAGAAACCAATACTTTCGGGGATATAATTTGTCAAACTTTGAACAATAGCGCCAAACCTCCCATCCACAGGGCTTGCCCACATTTTTTAATTTCGTTATAAAATTATATTTCACAGGGTTTCCCAAGTTCGAGTGCCTATTAGAAATTTGCCTATTTGCAATCTGAAAATTGGTATTATGATATTGTTCGGTATTCTCTTCTGAACTAAAATTCTGCAACCTAAGCACTTCCAACATTCATTTTTGTTAATTTTTTGCCAAGAAAAATTTTTATTTCTTCCTTTTGGCGTACTTGTTCGTGCCTACCAGTGTGCCCAAATGTCTATAATTTTCGAATTTTTAGCCAAAAATGCTAAATTGATTCCGTCCGGCTGACCAGCCGATTACGCTCAGACGCAAAGAGTTGAAATTTTGAAAGTAGGTTTAGAGTCCGAATGCGCCGGCTAAGTTCGTTAATGGGCAAAATCCAACAAGTGGTTCCAGAGAAAAATGCTGATCTGATCGAATTAAAGCGCAGTATTCAATTGAAAAATACCGATACGAAATTTGTGAGGATCACATGACTGGAAAATTAAAAAATATATATATTTAAAAATAATTCTGTATCTCAGAAACTCTCCGTTAGATATCGTACATTCTTGGCCAAATATTCGAAAATTAGAGACATTTGGACGTATTAACCAAAAAATTACGATTTCTTCTGAGTGTAAAACTTATTCTATAATGTCACGGAGTATATAAATGTGTTACTTCTTGAGATTTCACTAAGAACTGTTTTTGCCATTTTCTTTACCTTTTATGTTGCACTGTAAATTTAACTGTATGTGCTTATTTCAAACTCTTGAGATCAACACCGGTAAATCTTTCGGATCGAACGTTTATAGACGCAATCAATTATAGTTAGAAGGTTGGGCAGCAACGAATGTATATTGAACAAGATTATGGGTATTCCTAGGGAAATTGGCTACCGAAACGGATATTTTAAATCAAGAATAAATAGAACTAGATACAGAAACAATAAAATGGAAGCAATTGAACTCGAATTAGTACTGTTAACCGATAATCTTCCCGCTTAAAGCAACTACTTATATGAACAGTTTTAGCACTTCAAAAGACGTGATTATATTCATAGCAAATAACCTTAAGCTTTATGTTATCGACTTCCCGAAGTGAGGAAGACAAAGGAGTATTTTATTGGTCTATTAAAGGTGAACACTCAACATTCGATCTTGTCTTAAGGATATTCTGATTTTAGCCGGTTGAGTGCATCCTCAACGCCTTGTTAGGGCCTTCGCTAACTACGTAATTGGATATTATCTGATGCAAATTCTGGTCGTTCACACAGGAAATTAACACAGCGGCACTACCAGTGACCGAGATTTTTGGAAGAGTTGTATTCTGGAATTGTCTCGTCCCTTTCTTTCCGAATGGTATGGACCATTGCATGCTCAACTTTTGGTTATCTGTGTTCTGTGTTTCAGGTTAGCATCTTGGGTCATGTATAGATCCATAGAATACATGGTGAAGACCCTTTTTGACATATTTTCAGCCAAATTGCGGACCACATACTATCAAGATACAAGGTACCGGCATTAGAAATTTATGAACAAAATTATCGACTTGTCAAATCAAATTCGAATAATTGTTCATTCTAGTTTCTTGTGGCAAGTTGTACCGTTTGCTGAAACGCGCCGAAAGTAAGCCAAATGCTTGCTGTGTGAACTCTGAAGGAGTATCCAGAACCATTTTAATGAAATACTGTTTTCATTTCGGAAATCTTTCGGTTTCCCATTTTGCCCAATAACCTACTTAACCGAAATATTCATCTACCTAACCTGCTCTGAAAATTTCAACTGCCTAGCTCATTCCGTTTGAGAGTTATTGTAGAAACATTTTTTTAAAATTTTCAAATTTTTTTTTTTACTCTTTTCGGTAATCTGGTCAATACAAAACACATGCGTATAAAGCTCATTATTCTTGATTTTGATGCTAAATTTCAGATAGATCGAGTCATCGTTTTCGGAAATATTCATAAAAAATGTTTTTACTAAAATCGGCTATAACTCCGAAATCGCTTGATGGATTTCACCCATTAACGAACTCGTCCGAGATATTGATGCTCCAAACCCTCCTTGCAAATTTCAATTCTCTAACTCCTTTCTTTCGAGAGTTATCGTGCCTACGGCTGGCCAGCCGGCTGGACAGAACCGATTTCGACCTCGGATTCTTAATCAATGAGTGGAACCAAATCGTTTGAGACCATTTTCAGCCAAAAATTCGAAAAAATCACACATTTGGGCAAATTGATAAGCACTCTGTTCCGAGGAACTAGAGCGCCAATAATGATTTCACAGATGTTTTCATTTACAGTTCCGTTCAAAATGTTCCAATGAAACACCTCCACTGATAAATCCCCTATTTGACCTCATTATGTCTTGGCAAGATGAAATTTTTGTTCCAAACGAATGGAGTTTACATATAATGTCCGAACAGATGTCTGATTGATCAAGAGGTGAATTGATTTTTCAATAAACTGCTTAATTATATTCTTTTAATTTTAATTTTAATTTGTATTTACGAACTAGCAACGGTGGAAAGTGAACTTTTTCGCTTGTCAGTTTTCATTTACTCGCTTGTCAGATTCTTCGAAATCGACTCTAGCGCCACCATCGTTTACATAGTAAAGTAGTACACAAAGTACGTGATTTGACAATTCTAGGTCCGTTTTTCGGCCGAAAATCTTTACAGGAATTAGCAGGGAGTGTCGACACCTTGTTATTCTATGCATCTTGTTGACAATCTACAAACATAAATTGGCACTACTATGATAACGATAACGTCATCGTTTTAAAAACGCCGAGATCAAATATCCTCAAAATATTTGAACACTGTCTTCAGAAAGCAGAACTTCGAGAACCAAAGCCCTGCAACCTCAAGCGCGACAGTTAAAATGAATGAAACACAGGTGTCAATATGATATACGTGAGGTCGAAGGTAGCACTTAACATCTGTTCGAGAGAAAGGACAAAATCGTCGGGAGTGAATCCTAAACGAAACGTTCAGATATGCCGACATCGTGATCACTTCATTTCTGACCCATATCAATAAATCAAAAACTTATTATTGATCGGAAGAGCGCATAGAAAGACATGTACCGAGTCGCCTCTCTCTAGATGGTCAGTAATGATTATACGCATTCGACTGTAACAAATTTCCATTATACATTTCAATACCAATAATAACAACAGTGACCATCACGATCTGGTGTGAATTATTTGCAAGTCACAAGTGTAAGTCTGCACACAAATGATTAACAATTCTATTGTTCCGATCCGCTACAGGGAGAGAGAAAATAAGTGGACGACGGTGAACGGCAAGACCTGTAGATTTTTCTTATATGAAGCGATACTGGGTTGTGCTACTGACATCGAGTTGTATAAAGTTGATTGATCACCGGGCGGTAGAACGGAACAGATGATGATAGAAGGGGGTTGTTTTTCAAATTTTCGCTGGAAAAAAAGTGGGAAAGCCCTGTGGACAGGAGCTTTAGCGCTCTTGTTCAATCTTTGACAAATCATATCTCTGAAAGTATTGGTTTCTCAGAGTTGGGAATGACATCAATGGATTATTATGATGAAACTACAACTGTCTAGTTCATTTTCTAGAGTTATCGTGTTAACGGCCGGAAAGAATTGGTTTTGACCACGGATTATTGATCAGTGATTCAAACCAAATCGTTTAAGACCATTTTCATTCAAAAATTCGAAAATTACAGACATTTGGGCAAATTGATAAGCACTCTGTTCCGAGGAATAAGAGCGCCAAAATTCCACATCAAATAAAATTATAAAAGAGATAAATTTTGCCGCTGATTCTTTCCATATAGGGTGTTTACAAATTTAAGGGTTAAAAAGCTACTTCTGTTTCTACCTGTATAATGACCAAACCAATGGTATTTTCGTAAAACTAAGATGAAGCCTAATTTTTTAAGCCCTAGGGTTACATTTTCATAAAAAGTTCACCAAAATCGAGCAACAATTTAAAAAGTTACAGGAATATCAAAATGAGTCAAATTATTCTTATCCAGAATTTATGGTCGGGGAGTGTATAATGGAAATTATATACCACCGTTAGTCTAACCAACAAGTGCTTTTTAGGTCAAAACTTTTGCGTATTCTCCGAAAATTATTATTGAGGTGTCAATCGATTAGGGATGGCATGCAGATAGTTTTTGAGAAAATGCTAAGGCCGTTCGCAAAAATTGCAATAGTTATAAACAATTAAGTGAAACAAAAAGAAGGGGCTTAGGTTTTTTACCAATATCTCAAAAACTATCTGAGATAATTCGAATTTGAAAAAATATTCAAGAAGAGGAGGAACTTTCCTAAAAAAAAGACCTAACTCTCGGAACTAGGACCAATGTTTATAATTTTCCCAGAAGGTTGAAAATACTCCCGAAAACGTGTACTCCGGCTTGCGTAAGCCTCGCCGCCTTCGGACCTTTCATGAATAAATATTATTTAAACTTATTAAATATGAAAATAAAAAATTGAAAAGATTCAGGCGTTTGCAAGATAGATCAATGAACAATAATCCGTGGTCCAAAAATGATTATCGCTAATTATGGATTAGTTATCCATTAGTTAATTAACAATTCTTTGTAGCACGAACATCAACATTGCAAGTGCGATAATTGTTAAACTATTAATCCAAGAATTTTTTCCTTGTGTGGAGCTATTTTTCAAAGGTTTTGGAATAGATTCTCTTCGGAAAATTTCCAAAATTGTTAATTTTTGTTTTGTTATTAACAATTTACTTGTGAAAGTGAAAAATTATAAAGTTTCAATTGTTTCAAAAAAAAATTTCAAATTACCTCATAAACAACGCATTAACGCATTGGTTTTATAAGAGTTTTTTTAACAATAGGAGATGATTATTATTAAAAATCTTTTTTGTGTAGTTTCTGATCATAGGAAAACGGAATAATAGTAAGAGTATAAATTGAAGCTTTATAATTTTTCACTTAAGTAAATTGTTCATAACAAAACGAAAATTAACAATTTTTGAAATGTCCCAATAGCAATCTATATTAAGACCTTTGAAAAATAGCTCCACGAAAGGAAAAAATTCTCAGAATAATAGTTTAACAATTAGCGTACTTGCAATGTTAATGTTCGTGCTACAAAAAATTGTTAATTAACTAGGGGATAACTAATTGAGAAATCGCGATAAACATTTTTGGACCACGATTTATTGTTAACTGATCTATCCTTCAGGCGTCTGAATTTTTTCAATTTTTTATTTTCATATTTAATAAGTTTAAATGATATTTATTCATCAAAGGTACGAAGGAGGCGAGGCTTACGCAAGCCGGAGTACCCGTTTTCGGGCGAATTTTCAACCCTCTAGGAGAATTATAAATTTTGGTTATACAGTTCCGGCAGTTGGGACTTATTTTTAGGAAATTTCCTCCTCTATTCGAATCTTTTTTCAAATTTGAATTATCACAAATAGTTGTTGAGATATTGGCGACAACCTAAACCTCCTTTCTTTTTCACTTAATTGTTTATAATTATTGCAATTTTTTCGAGCGGTCTGTACATTTTATCATTTGAAGAATATAGGGGTGCAATTTGAGAAAAATGTTGAGGCTGATTATTCGGGAGTTGTAATTAGAAAATTGTCATTTAGAACTGTCAGTTAATAGACCAGTGGAAGAAATCCAAAAATCCGCCGATAAACCTATAAGTTAAACGATTTCCACTACCAACATTCACGGTTTAATCCGACAACACTAAAACCGCTCCAAATTAGAAACCGTTTTTGTACCTGCTTATCGCCGATTCTGAAAAACAATCCTCACTGTCTTAAAGCATGGGTTGGCTATGAAATACAGTAACAGTCCGTTGTACTCGTAAATTGGTACTGAAGGAATGCGCAATTAAATAGCCTTTCCTTGGCCGTGTTTGACCAAACTATACGGAACTGAGCGGATAAAGCGATCGGCTTGGTGGCTTAGTAGGTTGAAATAGAGTATCGGCATATATCGAGGCCCTAAGATGTATGTCATCTCATTATGATTTCTTATTCGGCCGCGGTCTGATCTTGCGGTCATGCACACCCGTTTCGGTAGACTTCGATCCTCATTTTCACGACTGACCAATCTGTACTTGGCCTCTAGCTGAAAATGAATTATCGAAATAATTTATTGACGTCCTTATTCTTGGCCACAACGGGCGAACTGTGAAAAGGATATATATTTTCCTGTAATCTTAATAATGATCTCCAACCGTTCGCGTATACGACTCTACTGAATTTAGAGTTTATTCATTGAGTTACGCGTAGAAATAAATAACTAACGACATAAAATAGATCATCGGGTTGATAGTATAGACATATACAACCAGTATTTCACAGAAAGGAAGTAATCATGTTGAGAATGTGGTAGGATATCGAAATTAAGGGTGTTTTCTAATTGGATATCCTAGATTGAATTCTCTGTGGATTGATTATAGCCACTACACGAGGGACTATACACTCTTGTCACTGCAACTGTATTTGATTTTGCTTCCTAAATATATGTTCTTGTTTATGCGATTTTCGGAAAATGTATGCAAATAAATTAGCGGCTGACAATATCGGAATGAGTTTGAAATTTCTTTCGAAAAATGGGACTGAACTTTCCCAAAAATATTTCAAACGAATTCTACGTACTTTGAATTGACCGCAATGACAATGACCATCACATTTTTTTTTTCTATCTATTTTATGTGCTAGGCAACTGTAGGCCATCTACACAGTTATAATCCTTATATCGCAAACTCTTTCATATTAATTTTTGGACATACACACAACCCAACACCACATCCATGCCCTGAGCGGGATTCGAACCCGCGACCCCGGCACCACAGCAGGTCTTTATCCCCACTGCACCACCTGAGCCGGCACTATCACATTTTGTCACGTGAATATAAACATCAAATTTTTCAGGGGAATTTCCGATTCTCATCAACATACCTTAATAATTTCATTCAATGATTTCCCGGTTTTTGGCGTTTTTGTTCCTCGGAACAGAGTATACTTATAAATTTGCCCAAATGTCCGTAAATTTCTAATGTTTGGCTGAAAATGGTCTCAAACGTTTTGGTTCGACTCAATGATCAATAATCCATGGTAAATATCGATTCTGTGCGGTCATCCCTTAACACGATAACTCTCGAACGGAATGAGCTAGACAGTTAACATTTTCAGAATAGGTTTGGGAGATAAATATCTCGGTTTAGTTCGTTATTGGGCAAAATCGGCTTAGTGGTTTTGGAGTAACGAAAAAAAAATTGTTTTTACATTAAAAATTTCAAATTCAATTTTTTTAAGTTGGAGTTTCCTTATAAGAATCCATCGATATTCTTTTCAACTCTAACGAGCTAATACTTTCGGAGATATGATTTTTCAAAATTTCAATAATTAATCGTAATTTTATGATTTCATAGATTACTCAAATTATAATTTGCTTTGTCAAAGTTTGAGTAATTATTCGCTAGTAGTTTGACAAGAGCTCCAAAGCTCCTGTCCACAGAGCATTCCCACATTTTTTTAAACACAAATTTCTAAAAATAAAAAAAGTAAAAGATATGAAAAAATATTTATATTTGATATTTATAAAGAAACTATTATTATGAATTGAATCTGATACCAGAAATATTGTGAAGACCATTAAAGTGGTAAAATATTGAGGTGATATAAGTAATGAGTATATAATTAACATAATATTTCAACACTTTAATTCACCTCAATATTTCTAATTCGAAATTCAGTCCATAATACATGTATCAGAAAATATTTTATTTTTTTTTCCTTTTTATAATTATAGGTATTTATCGTTATTGAGTAAAACATTTTTTTTTCTAGAGACAGCGTTCTGTCCAAATGTCTGTAATTTTCGAATTTTTTGCTGAATATGGTAACAAACAATAAGCTAAAAATAAATCTGGCTTTCAAAACATTCACAAAAATTGGTTCAAGCACTGACGTGAAGTCAGAAGCTTTTGCGCGTATGTTCTATTGTCCATTCTTCTGTATTGGACACCCTTAATCGAATTTACCATGGTAAATTATGTTGTCCATTATCCTGTATTAGACACTCTTAATTCGAATTTACTATGGTAAATTCGAATTAAGTGTCCAATACAGGATAATGGACAACATAATTTACCATGGTAAATTCGATTAAGGGTGTCCAATACAGAAGAATGGACAATAGAACATACGCGCAAAAGCTTCTGACTTCACGTCAGTGCTTGAACCAATTTTTTTTTTCGTGATTTTTTGAAAATTTTCTAGGTTTACGATTCTTAAAATTTTTTTTTTCGTAATTTTTTTCAAATTTTCTAGGGGTACGGTTCTTACAAAATTTTAAACACGTCTTTATGTTGATTTTCTACTACTAGTTACAAAGCGCCATTTCGATCGAATATTTATTTTTTGAGTTATTAAGGAAATAATATTCCAGGTGGGTATAACTCGGAAACCGTTAGACCGATTATGCCCAAAAACGAACTCAACTCTCCCTTTCGGATACGCAACCTACCCTGAAAATTGCAAGTCCCTATCTCCTTTCGTTCGAAAGTTA
The DNA here is from genome assembly GCA_937662695.2 of Halyzia sedecimguttata. Classification (NCBI taxonomy): domain Eukaryota; kingdom Metazoa; phylum Arthropoda; class Insecta; order Coleoptera; family Coccinellidae; genus Halyzia; species Halyzia sedecimguttata. The sequence continues at coordinate 77,552,479 of OW569414.2, forward strand.
TCGAGGCAACGGTCACCCATCTACTGAACTCACACAAGAATGCTCGAATCTCCAACAATATTTAACCGATCGTAATAAAACTTGAAACTTGGCAGTAGAGTTAGGTTATGAAGGCTCTTGCAAAATTTCAGCAATTTCGAACGAATAGTTACTGATATATAGAATTTTTTTTTTTTATTTTCTATGATTTATTAAAAATTTTCAACAAATGCTATCCTCACCAAATTTTGCAAACATTTTCGCGTTGGCATTCTACAACTAACAACCATGTTTGAATTCAATCGGTTCAGTATTTTTTGAGTTAATGAGGAACAAAAAACCACCAAATTTCAGAAAATTTCAGATGGCTATAACTCTAAAACCGTTTGGCCGATTATGCTCATAAACAAACTGAAATGTCGCGTTCTGGTGCACATCCTAACCTGAAAATTTCAAGCCGCTATCTCATTCCGTTCTCAAGTTATCGTGACAACAAAAATATTATTTAATAATTTTTTTTTAATTTTCTAGCTATACTATTCGCACAAAATTTCACAAACGTGCTTAGGTTCATATTCTACAACTACCCACCAAGTTTCAATTCGATCGGATTTATATTGGTTGAAAACAAAATTATTACTCGGAAACCACTGGGCCGATTATGCCCATTAACGAACTTGTCCGTCATATTGGGATGCGCAACCCACCCTGAAAATTTCAAATCGCTAGCTCTTTTCGTTCTCAAGTTATCGTGGCAACGGACGGCCGTACGGACGGCCGGCCGGACAGAATCAAATTTGACCTCGAATTCTTCATTGGGGAGTCGAACTTAATCGTTTGAGACCATTTTTTTCAAAAAATTCGAAAGTTACAGACATTTGGGCAAAACTATAACGCGATGTTCCCCAGAACATACGCGCAAAAATGAACACCTTCTATAGGAAATACATTAGATGAAACTCCTTTCGATTATAAGGTATTGAAATTCATTTAGAATTATTTTTTTCGTACATTATCTACTATGTAGTATAACATGGTAATTCAATGAAAAGTTGTTATAGGCTTTCTAATTTTTTAAAATTTTTATCTTAACAAAAATTGGTTCAAGCACTGACGTGAAGTCAGGAGCTTTTGTGCGTATGTTCTATTGTCCATTCTCCTGTATTGCACTATTGCTGTACAACACTCTTAATCAAATTTACCATGGTAAATTCGATTAAGAGTGTCCAATAAAGGAGAACGGACAATATAATTCACCATTTTGTTCCTTTTTTTCCTACTTGTAGTTATACACTCGTGGATTCATAAAACTAAACGAAATTAGGATAAAGAATGTTTTTCTTGGCTCTCTTCAAGAAAATTCAATCGTTTTAGAACATTAAATTATTCTTAATTATTTATCCTTAAACGCTCCATTTTCGAGATATTCTTCATTGAATGTTATATAATGGGAAACTCCAGAAATTTCACTACTCTTATGGATCCGCCCCTGAGCCAGTACTTTTTTCTCTTACACCATTAATGTCATAGATAATTTATATACAGGGGTGTATTAGCACATTGTGAAATCTTAGAACGCTTATAACTTTTTACTTGAGCTGAATTTGGAACAATGGTATAACCAATAAGAAAATATTTTTTTTCGTTGGTAAACACCTGTGCCGTATAATTTTTCTCATTGAAAATATTCAATATCAGCGTAGTCGGGGCGCCACTGAAGGAAACTAGAAATGAATTTTCTTTGTGGAAGATTTGTCTTAACGTATATTTTTCACTCAAAAGTTTTATAAAAATATCTAATCTAATCTAGTTCTTAAGTTATACGATACAAAAAAAATTTGAAATTAATACAAATACCAAGAATTCCAAATTAAAGCACTTCATTGAAATGCAACGCCATAATTCAGTATTAGGTATGTTTTATTACCTGAAGGTATCTGAAATGTTTGCATTCATAAGTAACATTCATCTACATACCTATATGATTTAATCGTAAGTACGGTTCTACTGACAAATAACAGTTCTTACTGGTGCATAGTTGCAGGAAGTGATATTTCATCCATGAGAATAGGAAAAATAATGCATTTTCGAGGTCGTAACTGGAAATAACGATACGTGTGAAATGATATAAAACCTTCATTAGAAGCGATAAAAAGATTTCAACATCAATCAGCAATGGTTTCAATTTTTCGATGCAGTTTCCGATCTCATTTCCCAGGCACAGAAGCTTTAGCACGCGTCTGTAATTTTCGAATTTTTTGCCGAAAGATGTCTCAAACGATTAGGTTCGACTCACTGATTAAGAATTCGAGGTCAAATTCGATTTGGTCCAGCCAGCTGTTGCCACGATAACTTCCGAACGGAAAGAGATAGCGACTTGAAATTATCAGGTTATCCTGATGCCATAGTTAAGTTCTTTAATGGGCATAATCGGCCAAATGGTGTCGGAGTTTTACCAATCTGAAATGCTTTTGCTATTTCTTTAATAACTCAAAATATACAGATCCGATCGCATTGAAACTTTGTTATAAGATGTAGAATTCCGACGCGCTAATTTCGAGAGAATCTTATCACTCCGAGGTCGAAATCGATTCTTACCGGCCGGCCGGCCGTAGGCACGATAACTCTCCAAAGAAAGGAGTTAGAGGATTGAAATTTGCAAGGTGGGTTTGGAGCGTAAACATCTCGGACAAGTTCGTTAATGGGCAAAATCCATCAACTGGTTTCGAAGTTATGGCCGATTTTAGTAAAACACATTTTTTATGAATATTTCCGAAACCGATCACTCGATCTATCTGAAATTTAGCATCAAATTGTAGAATCATAACCTTTATACGCATGTGAAGGTTTGTATTGACCAGGTTACCGCAAAGTGTCAAAAAAAAAAAATTTCAAAATTAAAAAAAATTTTTTCTACAATAACTCTCGAACGGAATGAGCTAGGCAATTGAAATTTTCAGAGTTGGTTAGGGAGATGAATATCTCGGTTAAGTTCGTTATTGGGCAAAATAGGCCAGATGATTTCGGAGTAACGAAAAAAAAATTTTTTTTAAGCACCAAATTTCAAATTCAATTTTTATTTAAGATGCAATTTCACCATTGAAATCCATCGATATCATTTTCAACTCCAACAAGCTAATACTTTCGGAGATATGATTTTTCTAAATTTCAATAATGAATCGTACTTCTATGTTTTCACAAAATGCTATAATTATTCTATCTAAGCTTTATTATATGATCTGTGTTCAAAATCGTACATTTCATCCTGTTCTATAAGAGAGAGTCAAATTCATTTCAGCTATTTTAATTTGATTTCTTCCATAGTGCAGTTCTCATTCTCAGATTGCTCATGTAATCTTGATAAATAAACTATTTTGAATTTAATTTCCTTTATGATGCAGTTCTGTCATAAGCATACATTGAAATAATTCCCAACTCTGAGAAACCAATACTTTCCGAGATTTTGTCTGTTTGAACTAGAGCGCCAGAAAGCTCCTGTCCACAGGGCTTGAACCCATTTTTTTCTATACAAATATTTCTATTTCAGTAACTCACTGCGATGGTTTCGTAAAAACCTCAAAACACATAATTAGGCATTTCGAAACGGATTACTTACATAAATAGCTATTCATTCAAAAATAATTATTATAGGCTTCACATGTCAACAGTTGGTTCAGTCAGGGCCGGTTTCACAATTGCCAGTTAACCCGAGGTTGCGGGTAACCCGAGTGTTACGCATTCATGAATATCGCTAAATACATGCGTCAACTCGCAACCTCGAGTTAACTCGCAATTGAGAAACCGGCCCTCAGAGAGACATTTTTTCATAAGATGATTATATAGTCTAGTCAACAAGTGCTTTTTAAGTCAAAACTTTTTAGAGTTCTCCGAAAATTATTATTGAGATATCATTCGGTTCATAATAGAATGTAGATATTTTTTGAGAAAATTCAAGGACCACTCGGAAAAATTGCAAAGAAGGGCTGCTCGCAAGAACTGAAAAAGTTATAAATAATTAAGGGGAAAAAAGGGGTTTGGTTAAAATGGTTTGCATATACCTCAAAACCTATTTGATATTTTTCAAATTTGAAAAAAGATTCAAAAAGAGGAGGGAATTTCTCGAACAAAATTGAAATTCTTGGAACTGTAGAACCAAAATTCATAATTTTCTCAGAGGGTTGAAAATACACCCGAAAACCGGTACTCCGGTTTGCGCATGCCACATCCACTTCAGACCATTAATTATTAAATACTATTTAAACTTATTAAATATAAAAATTAAAAGTCGAATAAATGCAAGCACCTACAAGGAAGATCAGTGAACAATAATCCATGGTTGAAAAATTTTAATCGCGACTTTTCAATTAGTTATCCATTAGTTAATTAACAATTTTTTGTAGCACGAACATTAACATTGCAAGTGCAATAATTATGAAACTATTAATCTGAGAATTTTTTCCATTCGTGGAGCTATATTTGTAAAGCATTAGAATAGATTCCCGTCGGAAAAATTAAAAAATTGTTAATTTTCGCTTTGTTATTAACAATTTAGTTAGGTTAAAAAGCATAAATCTCAATTAAACATTGAAAAAAACATTATTTCTAAAATATTACTATTTATCCGTTTTCTCATGATCAAAAGCTACTTAAAAATGATGTTTAATAATTTTATCTCTTATTGTTTAAAAAATGGTTTTAAACAAATGCGTATATATAAGATAATTTAGTTCTTTTTTTTGGAAACACAATCTGTGATGAAAATTATGATTTAAAAAAACTGTTTCTTAAATACATTATTTTATTTCTTGAAAATGGTTTTGTTAATCAGAAATTTTTGCTAGCATTTATAATTAATATTAAGGAATCTTTTTTTTAAATCATTATTTATCTTGGTCTTAAATAAAAAAAATTATTATTATTTAAATTTCCATTGTTTAATTATTAAACAATTCTTTATAAACAAATGAATTGTATATTTTTTTATTTCTACTTAAAGAAACAATCATGTATTATTTTTTCAATAATTTTAAATTATCTTATAAACTACGCATTTGTTTATAACAATTTTTTAAACACTAAGACATAAACATTATTAATAATCATTTTTATGTAGCTTCTGTTCATGAGAAAACGAATCTTAAATGTAATAACTTTTGTAATTTTTGCAAGCGGCCCTCATAGTTTTCGGAGACCTCTAAAAAGTTTTGACTTGAAAGGCACTTGTTGACTAGACTATATAAATTAACTTTTTTGAATAAATCTTTTTGATGATTCGAATAATTTTTCTTCGATACATTAATACTGTTTAAATTCATTCATCCATAATGATACTTCGTGATAAAGTCATTTGGAATGAATTGATTTCCCATATTATAAATTCAATTGAAACTGTTTAACGAGAGTTCTTATCACAGAAATCGAAACGAGAAAGAAAGAAAGTGGTGCTCGTTTAACTTTAAATATTCCCAAGACCTATCACCACTATGGAATCATTATTCAAAATTGTTTACATGTATAGTATCTTCATACCTATAAGATTCATTGTGCGAGTTCTAGATAATATCAGGTTCTTGTTATAATTAAACCGATCGGAGCAACTAGCGTACTTATAGAGAAAGTAACTCTTACTATAGCCAGCTTAATGATTAATTATCGGGACGAAACAAATGATCTGTCTGTGGGTTTGTCCTTCAAGGATAATCCGTGCCTTCAGTGTACAACTAGTGTGTGTTTTCCAATTAATTTTATTTAACTACAGGATTTTATCATTGTTCTGAAAATATAGCCAATAAATTTTCAGTCATATTCAAAGTTATCAGTTTCATTGCTTCATTTGTGGTTGTGATTTATGACCACATGTCAGCGGCAATGTCTTCATTGAGAGATGCCCATCGTAAAGTACAAAATGCTGAGGGAGTACGTGACTCTTCACATAACCCATGGGCATTTTCTTAGGGATTATATTGTATAATTAAGACAGTCAAATGATGTCTTGTATTAGTGATCCAGCTGCCTTTGCATGAGCGTTGCGCCTGGCATTTTAGTCTAGTCAACAAGTGCCTTTTAGGTCTGAACTTTTTAATCTCCGAAAATTATGATTGAGGTGTCATTCAATCCAGAATGACTTGTAGATATTTTTTAAAAACATTCAAGGGCTGCTTGCAAAAATTGCAAAAGTTATAAACAATTACGTGAAAAAAAGGGGGGGTTGGTTTTTTGCATATATCTCAAAAACTATTTGCGATTTTTCAAAATTGAAAAAAGATTCGAAGAGGAGGAAATTTCCCAAAAAATTTCTCCATTTACTGGAATTGTAGGACCAATATTAATTGAAAATGTACGCCCGGAAACGGGTACTCCGGCTTGCGCAGGCCACGCCCACTTCGGACCTTTTGAATGAATATTATTTAAATCAAATATTGAAATTAAGAAAACTGAAAAAATTCAGGCGCCTATAGAATAGATCAATGAACAATTATCTGTGGTAAAAAATTTTTTACGCGATTTTTCAATTAGTTAATTAACAATTTTTTATATCACGAACATTAACATTGCAAGTGCGATAATTAATCTATTAATCTGAGAATTTTTTCTTTTCGTGGAGCTATTTCTCAAAGGCTCTAGAATAGATTCCCGTTGGAAAAATTTAAAAAAATTTGATTTTCGCTTTGTTATAACAATTTACTTAGGTTTAAAATTATGAAGCTTAATTAAACATTGGAAAATTATTTTTTTCTTTATAATATGTATTACTATTGATCCGTTTTCCCATGATCAGAAGCTACTTGAAAATGATTTTTGTCAATTTTTATTTCTTATTCTTCAAAAAATTGTTATATACAAATGCGTTGTTTATAAGACAATTTAAAATTTTAAAATCATTTTGAAAAAAAATGTATATATCAGAAACTATTCGTCCGACATCGCTGAAATATTCAAACACGATCGGATCTATATTATTGCAGATCCGAGCAGACTTGGGTGAGTTCAGTAGCTGGATGGATGTCGGTTGCCAGATAACTTTCAAATTGAAAGAGATAGGGATATGATTTTCAGGGTAGGTTGCGCATCCCAATAGGAGAGTTAAGTTCGTTAATGGGCATAATCGGCCCAACGGTTTGGGAGTTATATACATCTGGCATATTATTTCCTTGATAACTCAAAAAATACAGAACCGATCGAATTGAAGCTTGGTTACAATGGTTACTAGTTGTAGAATATTGACGTAAAGAACTACGAGAAATTTTTTGAGAACCGTAACACTAGAAAATTCTAAATAAATTACGAATAAATATAATGTAACTCACGATAACTTGAGAACGGAAAGAGATACCCTGAAATTATCAGGGTAGGTTGCGGATCCGAATCTAACATTTAATTTCGTTAATTGGCATAATTGGCCAAATCGTTTTTGAGTTATACTCATCTGAAATTTTGTTGTTATTTCCTCTATCTCAGAATTAAATATTCAGTGATCACAGAGATTCTCTACTGGTATGAAATGTATTCATATATCATAAAAGCTGAGAAAACGTTATATCATATCGATTCTAAATTCGTAGTAGTGTGTCCAATAGATGTGAGTAGAAAATAGAAAATGCGTGCACGAAATCCTGACTTCGCTTCAGTGCCTGAACCAATTTTAATTAATTTTTTTGTTCGACAAAAAATGATAAACAAATACCTGTTGACATTCCATTTTTAAACTGCCTGAATAATTTCATTGAGTTGAATGAGATTTCGTCATTTTGAAATTAGTTAATGTTAAATATCTTTTTAACGACAAGGAATAAAATTTTGATATTTGGTACACGTGTGTAACTTGAAATACCCTTCAAGAATAGTCATGAAAAAATTAGTATTACCATTCAAAATAATTATCGATGATGCCATATCTCAAATTTGGGACACGCTGTAACATTTTCTTACATCAAAAAGAGCGCAATTTAAAATACTAATCGACGCGTCCAAGCATATTCCCAACAAAAAAACTGTCCTTGATTTACCGAATTTATTCCAAGTTGTAGACTCGCACTGTATAATCAAGATCGGTAATCATCTGAAAATGACAATGGAGAAGAACGAAACGTCCGTGAGTCCGGCTCCGTCGATCTGGCGGACTGGTTGTTTCTCCTCACAGTTAGGATTCGCTTTAGGCGGATCTGGAAGCCACAGGCTTTCATCCGCTCTTCTCCATGAATTATTTTGATGAACTGGACTTTATGTCAGCCATAAACGTAGGAGCAGGAAGATTGTTAAAATTGCGGTTTATTGACTTGGATTTGATTGAGATATAAATTGTAATTTCCTGTCGTTACGTAAATAACATAAAATGCGATATGGAAACGGACCGGCATATGCGCTTTGACTTCCTACTGGTAATCATACAGACATAGCACACCCCGTTTAGATTATTCGTGTAGGTACTCGTGAACTTAATGAGCCACAGTTATTAAACGATATGCGACCGTGAAAATCGTATTAATAATCAATATATGCCGTAAATCCAAAATCAGATAAATGTTTCCTATTTCTGAGGTTATTTATTTATTTAATATTTAAACTTATTTATTTATGTTTAATTCAGTATTTATATATTGATTATTTATTTAGTATTCAATTATTATTTATTTATTATTCATTTATTTTATATTTATTTATTATACAGCATGTTTGACGAACGTTGAACATACGAAAATGATGGATAGGTGGGGTCCTCTGCTACTTACTCAGCCCTAATTTATTTGGGCCTAGCCCCGTGGATATTTAATTTTTTTTTTTGCTTTCTTCTAGTTTCACCACTTCCTTAACTTTAAAGTTTAATTTTTATTAAAAATGGGTAAAACCGGCAATATTTTTTTTGGCGCTCGTGTTCCTCGGAACAGAGTGCTTATCAATTTGCCCAAATGTCTGTAATTTTCGAATTTTTGGCTGAAAATGGTCTTAAACGATTTGGTTCGACTCACCGATCAAGAATCCGTGGTCGAAATCAATTCTGTCCTGTCAAACTAGTTGTAGATGCCAATACGAAGACGTGTATGAAATTTTGTATATCGTACTACTACAAAAAAATTATAAAAACATTTTATGAATCTCAGAATATCTTGAGAACGAAATTGCAATTTTCAGGGTAGGTTGCACATCCAACTGTGCCATTTCAGTTCATTAATAGGCATAATCGACGAATTGGTTTTGAGTAGCTGGATGGATGACCGTTGCCACGATAACTTTCGAACGTAAAAAAATAACGACTTGCAATTTTCAGGTTAGGGTATGCATCCAAAGAGGACAGTTAAGTATGTTGTTGGACATAATCGACCAAACGTTTTCGGAGTTCTACTCATCTTAAATTTTGTTGTTATTTCCGCAATTACTCAAAATATACATATCCGATCCAATTTGAAACTTAGTAATTACTTGTAGAATGCTAATTTTTGTGTAATTTTTTGAGGATCGTCCAGATCACCAGAAAATCATTGGGAATAATCTGTATCTCAGAAACTATCCGAAAGTGTTTTTTTTTGTTATCAAAAATGTTCTATTTCAGTAACTATTCATCAGAATACACTGATATTCCGTACATACATGTGAGCCACCATTTTACAATCGACTACTGAATTTTAGCTCGATCGACTTCGTATGAGGCGTGAATAGGCAATGGAACATGCGGCAACAGCTACTGACCAAATTCTCAGGCTCAGGTTAAAAGATACAGGCTCTTGAAATTAAAAAAAAATAGTTTTTTTGTAGCTTTGACATGGTTATTCCGAGATTGATTTGAGATAAATTTAATGTTGCTGATGTGAAGTTTTCTATAACTAGGACACAAATTCATCAATTATAATTTCTTTCTTACTTCTACTGGTTTACTAGTTACAGACTCCTGGATTCAAAGTGCCTATTTACTGAATATGAAATCAAGTGTATATTCAGTGTTTCAATAGTGACGAATAGGTAGTGGAATATTTTTATAACAAATACTGCATTAAAAACTATATCATAAGAAATGAGTTAGTAAATAAGTTTCTCATACAATTTCATTTAATTTCAAGCATAACATGATCAGCTTTTCTATACTGAGTTAAGGATGAACACAAATGAATATAGCATCAAAAAAATTCTTCAAAAATTTTATATTTGAGAAACTATTCTTCAGAATCCGTTCAAATTCAGCACAAACCTTCAAACCACCATTTCACAATCGAATACCAAATTTGAGCTCGATCGACTACGTATGAAACGTTATTCATAGAACTTGCCTCGACGTAAATAGTGGAAAATTGTCCTGTAACGAACATAAAACGGAATTTAATTTCTGTCAAGCATTCATAACTTCAATGGTTTTCTTTTCAATCTATAAGTAACATTCGGAACGCCTTCAGTTAGCCACAAGAAAAACGTAGTATTCTAAGAACAGATAGACTTCAGATTATTCAATTACGATACTTAATTTAATTATGTAGTTACACAGATTTGAAACTTTTTTGACCAACGTGCTGTATAATTCAAAATAATTGGAAAGCTATTCGATAGTTTTCGAACGTTTAAGTTTACTAATGGAGTAATTCGAGAAGCTCTAAAGTATAATAATATTGATAATAACTGACGTGTTTCAAGATAAAACTACTTTGTGTACATCAAATAATTACATAGATAAACGTGCTGTAAGTGTTTTTTTGTTTGCCGTCTTTCGATATTTTGATTTGGAATATGAGACAACAAGTAATTGTTGATAGGAAGTTTGTATTTTATAAAGGTTAGAAGGGTTGGAATAACGCACCAATAATCCAACGAAGTAGATATTTGATCAAGATAATTTTATACTTGGATTTCCATATTATAATTTAGGGGTAGGTACTACTAGATTTTTAATTTTTCAATAGTGATTCACTATTTTCACAAATAATATAAACGAAAGTAATGGAGAAAATTTCGTGAAAAATGGATTCATATGGATGTTGTTCACATTTGCCACAGAAGTCATAATATACGCATAACCTCACTTTCTCCTTTGTTTACATTGGCAACGATAAATGATGAGTTCCAAAATTATTGTCACCGGGAGATCGGTCCCAGTTTGGACAAAAAATGTTTATTATACAAAATAAATTGATTTAATAGTTGTTATAGTTCGCATTAAGTTTGCAGAAAGTAACATTTTCAAATAAATGAATAGCTGTAACTTTCCTTCTATTGAAAATTTTCGATTTCTGAGAAAACATTATCGAAGCTACTTTTTAGGTAGAATTTAATGAGGTTAATAAAATTTTCTGGAAACTGATATTCTATCTGATCTCGGCATGGAAATATTTTTTTCAAATATACAAGGTGTTCCTAAATAAGTGTATCAACGGTCAACTGAAGATTTCTCATGAAAAAATACCATTTTTTCCTCCGGGTCTTCGTTTCAGAGATACAGGGTGTCAAAAATTTATATTTTTTTCAGTTTTTTTGCTTATATCTCAGTAACCGTTTGAATTACAGAATTGAGTTTTTGTACATACATTGCCACTAAAAGTAGCTACTCTCTTGCACTTTACTCGGTTTTATTAGACGTGCCAGTGACGGAGATATTGAATTAGAACAAAGATTTTACCCCCCAACTTTTACACCACTGGACAAATTGGCATTTGTACAGCAAACTCTCATGCGCCAATGAGGTTTACATAAAAAAGGTACTCTTGGTTCATTGTTCTGAAGTGAATCGTTTTCGAGAAAACTGGCATTTTATGATCTAAAGTTAAATTAAAGCAGTATGCCAATTAACACATTTACCATTGAAATAAATGGTCGCTAAACTATGGTCGCTAAAAATAATAAAAAATAACTTTGCAATTTTAACTTAAAAACCTAGTTGTCAAATTTTATTGAAATTAATAAAATTGTTAACTATCACTACTCATTTTCCAATTACAAGAAATTTACAATGCGCAAGCAAATTATTTTTGATCATAAAATGCCAGTTTTCTCGAAAACGGTTCACTTTAGAGCAATGAACCAAGAGTACCTTTTTTATGTATAAAACATTGGCGCATCAGAATTTGCTGAGCAAATACAAATTTGACCAGTGGTGTAAAAGTTGGGGGGTAAAATCTTTGTGTAAATTCAATATCTCCACCACTGGCACGTCTAATAAAACCGAGTAAAATCCAACAAAATAGCTATTATTAGTGACAATGTATGTACTAAAACTCAATACTGTAATTCAAATGGTTCCTGAGATATTAGCAAAAAACTGAAAAAAATGTAAATTTTTGACACCCTGTATCTCTGAAACGAAGGAAGAGAAAAAAAATGTTATTTTTTCATGGGAAATCTACAGTTGACCGTTGATACACTTATTTAGGAACACCTTGTATATTTGAAAAAAATATTTTCATGCTGAGATCAGATGAAATATCAGTTTCCAGAAAATTTAAATGACCTCATTGAATTCAACGTAAAATGTAGCTACAATAATGTGTTTACAGAAATGGAAAATTCTCAACAGAAGAGAAGTTACAACAATATTTCGAAAATGCACATTCCCGAAAAACATCCTGTAACTATGTAACGGTGATAGATAACGACATCCGGTTTACACCTATGAGTTTCTCATAAAAATTGACCCTCAGACACTGACATCAGTTTTCGTCTATCTAAAGGGTTTTCCAATAAGAGGTGTTATTTTGATATTCGAAGAAAAATGCCAATATAAATGATCGGATGTTTATTTCATTATAAAGAAGAAGCTATGCCGTTAATAGTGGAAAATAACATCAGGCAAATGACCACCACGACCACGCTTACAGGACCATATCCTTTTAATGAAATTTTCCATAACCAAATCGCAAAGTGGCTGCCCTATGTCCTCGATAGCCTCACGAATTCCATCTTTGAGGTCTTGAATCGACGCTGGGCTATTGGCGTAGACCTTCTCTTTCACGTGGCCCCAAAGGAAGAAGTCGCAAGGCATTAAAACACAAGATATTGGTGGCCAATTGTGATCACCTCTTCGAGAGATAACGCGGTCCGGAAACTTTTCCCGCAAAAGATCAATGGTTTCGTTGCTTGTGTGGCACGTAAAGCCGTCTTGTGAAAGTAAACGTCGTCCAGATCAATACCATCCAATTCCAGCCATAAAAAAACATTAATCATCTCTCGATAGCGCAATCCATTCACCGTAACTGTTGCTCCAGCCTCATTTTCGAAAAAGTAAGGTCCAATGACTCCGCTGGACCATAAACCGCACCAAGCAGTCACACGTTGAGGATAGAAAGGCTTTTCAACAATAACTCGTGGGTTTTCCGAGCCCCAGATGCGGCAATTTTGCTTGTTGGCGAAGCCACCGAGGTGGAAATGGGCCTCATCACTCAAGATGATTTTTCGATGGAATTCCGGATCATTTTCATGCATTTCAACGACCCAATCAGCAAAGATACGACGTTGTTGATGATCGGCCGGCTTGAGTTCTTGTTTTACTGAACTTTATAAGCCTTAAGACCCAAATCTTTATGCAAAATACGGTGTAATGACGTTTGTGGAATGCCTAATTCCAAAGAACGACGAGGAATGGACAAACCTGGGTTTTCTTCAACACTTTCGGCTACAGCAGCAATATTCTCGGCTGTTCTTGAGCGACGTGCACGGATTTTATTCTTCACATAACTAACTTGTCCCAACAGCTCGAATTTTTCCACCAATTTCTTTATTGCGGTCCGACAAGGTGCTTCATGACGACCCAAAAATGTTTGAGTTTTACGAACCGTCTCTGCCAAATTTTCACCATTTTTATAGTGAATTTTAATAATTTCAATGCGTTCTTGAGGCGTGTATCATTCCATTTTTATTAATGGCGTAGTTTCTACTTGTCAAATGTCAAAAAATGACAGCTTCAAAAGTGACATCTACCGAAATAGCGGGCTATACAAAATAACACCTCTTATTGGAAAACCCTTTAGTACAGAAATAGGACTTTCCATTCAAAAGTGTCCAATTTGAACCACCTTGTACATTTGATCGATAATTCGATTAAAAACCTTGAGTATTACTGGCTATATCGTCTTTCTTCGTTGGCCCAAGGAATTGCTCGAATCCCGCTTAATCTCCATGATAATACAGGTAATGTCCCTAACACTTCCATTAAACAAATTCAAAATTTACGACCCATAGATTCAGCGTCATCCGTACTAACTTGCAAACATGTGTACGAGTCGGGATTGGAAGAATGCTACCTTTGATTTATTCGAAAAGTGCTCATATTTACCTCAGTGGGAAGTTACGAATAGCAATAATTCAAGTGAGCTCACTTCGGCTATAGCGATACTGCAAAGTATCAAAAGATTAGCTGATCTTCAGAAATTTGTGCGGCGTATTTGGTAAACGAAGCTCAGGTTGGTATAAATTATGTGAAGATGCTTGAAGTCAATGAGGAATTTGAGGCTGCATCAAGTTTGGAAGGTTTGAAATATGTTCGTAAAAAAAGTGTTCATCACTGATAATAATTAACAATTAGAGTATACAAGCCGTTTTTGGAGCTCTTGATCCGAGGTACATAGTGTTTATCAATTTGCCCAAATTTCTGTAATTTTCGAATTTTCGGCTGAAAATGGTCTTAAACTATTTGGTTTGAATCACTGATCAAGAATCCGTGGTCAAAATCGATTATGTATGGCTGTTAACACGATAACTCTAGAACGGTTTGAGGTGGACAGTTGAAATTAGGTTTGGGACCTAAATATCTCAGTTAAGTTTGTTCTTGAACAAAATCGGAGTAACAATAAAAATTTTTGTTTACGTTTACAAATTTCAAATTAATTTTTGTTTAAGATGCAGTTTCATCATAAGAATCCATTGATATCATTCTCAACTCAAACGAACTAATACTTTAGGAGATATGATTTTTCAAAATTTCAATAATTAATCGTAATTTGATGATTTCATAGAATGCTCTATGACGGAGGTTACACGGTCAATCTGGTTCAGTTTAACATCAATCATGGATTGATGTCAGATTGACGGGAAACTGATTGTATACGTGTAGACGATGGTACGGATTGATGGTAAGATTGATGTCAGATTGATATCAGATTGATGTCAGATTGATACCAGATACCACCTAATTATAATTTACTGATGTATTTAAATCCAACATATGAGGTGAGTCATAGACCTACGTTTTGAATTTAATTTTTTATGATGCAGTTCTATCATAAGAATCGATTGATATCATGCCAACTATGAGAAACCAATACTTTCAGAGATATCATTTGTCAAAGTTTGAATAATTATTTCAGCACAAATTGGTTAAAGAGCAAGTCAGTGAATGGGCATGATTCAACCTTTGGGTCCAGATTGTTACTCGTTTAAAATTTTGTGTTTTTGATATCTCCAAATCTATTGATCGAACCAAATGAATAGATGTTAAATGAGGATCATCCTGTATTAAACAGGGTGAGTCTTTAACCTGTACATTAATTTTAAGCGATAACAAGCTAATTTTTCCGGCTGATTTTTCCATTATTTTATACGATACAAAGTAAAACATCTATCTATGGGAGATGATAGCCCTAAATAAGGGCCCTGTAGCGGTCTTCGAACATCTGAAGTTCTGAATAATCATCGCTTGGACTGTCAGACCTGGTTTTGAAAGAGACCCTCCTGGCCTTACGAGCAACATTTTCCTTTTCGAATTCAAATATTGAAGGGATTTCTAAGAACAAGAAGGAATATTTTTGAAAACTAGCGGAGGTGATTCTTCTCCAAGAGAACCCATGCGCCTACAGAGAATTATATTTGTGAGAGGAGACTTTTGAAAGTTATGTAGTATTTATAATTTGTTCGTTCTTCTCCTCTTGTCTTTTGATTTTTCAGGAGTTTCGGGTACCTTGGAGAAACCTCTCCGTTTTTTTGACGAAGGAGTCCATACAGAAGAAATAAATGCCTATCAATATTTTTAAATTGCAGTAAATTTTGTGAACAATAGTTACAAATCACGACACTCACGGGGAGACAGGGTTTTTTTGCTGAGGTTTTTCCCTAAGCTCTTGTATCATACGTCGAATTGTATGGTACCCCGTTACACCAACCTCTGCTAACACATATACAGCTCTCAGTCAAAAGAATATATATATATATATATATACTTTCGGAGATATGATGTTTCAAAATTTCAATAATAAATCGTACTTCTATCTTTTCACAGAATGCTGTAATTATTCTATCTATGAATTATTTGTGTTCATACGTTTTATCTTATTTTCCTATAAGAGACAGGTCAAATTTAATTCTGGTTCGTGATATATAAAAGCCCTCCTGTTCTAGAAAACAAAGTATGATTGAATGCAAAATGACGAATGAAATAACCCCAGCTATCGTAAAATTATGAGGATTACATAATATTATATTTTTTTGGTGATAATATAATGCCCGCCTTGGATAATCCATATGATAATGGAAATATATACTTCTATAAGTTGATATAATTGGGTTCAGAATATCTCCAGTAAAAACAAAACTGGAATTTTGGCTGAGTTTCAATTGATAATATAATTTTCAGAGTAGATTTGAGATCTGACGGTTTCGGATTAAACATTTTTGGCACTCTTGTTTTTTTTATGTGACGGTTTTTTATTATTTATGGTGCTTTTCTGCTTTTTATATGTAAGCTACGAATCTGTAGGTAACGATTTCTCTGTAAGAGGCTGCCTTATGAAATCGTAAATAATGCAATTATGGAATTGTTCCTGTAACTATCTCATTTAAGGTGCTACATTTGAACTACTTCGATAAATTTATTGGAAAACATAACCTAAAACCATAGAGATATTTAGAATTTGAAGGTATTTGCGTAGAGTATCATCCCAATATATTTTATTAGGGTTTTGTTTGATTGCAGCTTTACTATTGTTAAAATATGAAGGAAGGAAATGAAATATGCGATATGAAATGACATATATTGATTTATAACATGGTTTTACGAATAAATAGTCCGTATTACTTGAAAGAAATGCCCATATAAAAAACAGAAATGTATAAGCCAAATTTCATTCTTCAAAATTATCACCCACCATACATATATTATATAAAGAGGGATGATACCTTTTCCGCTACTGCAATATGGCATTAGCATTTCTTGTTTGTAGGACTGGTTCTATATCATTCACTAAAACCAAAGTGCAATGTTTTTTTATTCAATCTGAAGATGCTGATAAATTGATCATCCGGAATTACAAATGAATCCATTTGATCACTTAACCATTTTCACCAAGTTCCTTAATAAAAATGATTTTCAAGTCATGTGGAATTACGTACAGTTAGTTGGATACGAGTTTTTATCATGCTCTAAGAATAAACCAATAATCCAAGCAATCTGATTATTATTCACATATCCATTCTCATATTCGGGAAAAAACCGTCGCGCCGCAAAATTTCCGATATACTTCCGATCGCCACTCGAGTACTCGTAGGGATTTTTAGGATATCTGTAAGTTACAGATCGTTAAAAACAGTCCAGAATAGCAATGTTCCTATAAGGTTATGAAAAGTTACAGATTGGCTTATAGATGAAAGCAGAATAGCACCATTAATTTCTTTTTTGAAGCACGTATATCATAAGAAACCGTTGATATCATTCCCAACTCTGAGAAACCAATACTTTCGAAGATATGATTTGTCAAAGTTTAAACAAGAGCACCAAAGCTCTTGTCCACAGGGCTTCCCCACCTTTTTTTCGAAAGTTATCTTGTTTGCAGACGCACATAATTAAATTTCACTATGAATTCTTCATCAGTAAACCAAATGGAACCATTCGAGATAATTTTGGGCCAAAAATTAGAGATATTTGGACAAAATCATAGAGCCCTATTACAACCTTGCAAAAAGATGACTTAAATGTAAGTAGTGACTTGTGTTATGCCTTATTTATTGGCCATAGGACCAAACCCTAAACAAATAATAATCCTATTCATCCAACCAAATATGCACAAAATACTAAAAAATACGACAGATATTTCAGACATTCATTGATACATAAAACGATATTAATCTCGCAGGCGACAAAGTATTCAAAAATAACAGTTCCTCGAATTTATCTCAAAATGTTATTTCAGATGAAAAATCTCGAGAAGGTCGGTCCAATCAAGTAGCTGTTAAATTCAGCAATAAAGCCGAAGTGGAAACCAGAAATTGCACTTATTCAGTTTATGTAGATCGTAAAAATTTTACCGCCAGATCGAATTCGAATTTAAGTTTCTAGACTTAACTGCCCGAACTATTTAGAATTGATTGTCTCAATTTCATGGCTTCGAAGCGGAATAGAGAAAATAGCTGTAGCATTCATTCGAGACACTATCTAGGTG
Organism: Halyzia sedecimguttata; assembly: GCA_937662695.2. Taxonomy (NCBI): domain Eukaryota; kingdom Metazoa; phylum Arthropoda; class Insecta; order Coleoptera; family Coccinellidae; genus Halyzia; species Halyzia sedecimguttata. The sequence goes on from OW569414.2 coordinate 77,570,796, forward strand.
GTTTGATATTGAAAATGCCAGCGGTAGACTTGCAGTTCAACATACATACTCGTATATGCATTGGTTGAATTCGATTGGATCCGTAATTTTAGAAACATTGGGAAAATGAAATATATATAGTGCGCGTCAAAATTATGGAACAAATTCATTTTCTCAGAAGAAAAATATTTGGCAACAAAATCCTGAAACAGGTCAATTTTTGTTTCACTTTTACCAAATTTTTATGCATTTTTGAAGGATTTTTGTTGCACCCTGTGCAATCCCCATCAACCCTCTAAATTTTTTGAATTGGGAAATTGGGTCGTGTGGTACTATTTTGGCAAGGTCTTTGTATCTTCTTTACAGGCGTGCAGAAATTTTCAAGAAAAAATTTCTCTTTTTTGAAAAATAGTTACTTCAAAGAGGTTTTCAGTATGTGCACTTTGTCTTGGCTCATATACTTTGAGACGATGGTACCTGATGAAATTTGTCACCGAATGAAAGTCGACCATCACAGTTTTGTTCATGCTTATTTTTCAACCCCTACGAACCCTTTAATGGAGAAAAAAATGGGGGGGCTTGAGGGGGATGAAAGGGGTTGAAAGTGTTGAAAGTTATGCATGAACAAAACTGAAATGGTCGACATTCATTCGGTGACAAATTTCATCAGGTACCATCGTCTCAAAGTAAATGAGCGATGACAAAGTGCACATACTGAAAACCTCTTTGAACTAACTATTTTTCAAAAAAGAAAATTGTTTCCTTGAAAATGTCTGAACGCCTGTAAAAAACAAAGACCTTGCCAAAAAAGTACCACATGACCCACTTTCCCTATTCAAAAAATTTAGAGGGTTGATGGGGATACCAAAGGGTGCAACAAAAATCCTTCAAAAATGCATAAAAATTTGGTAAAGTGAAACAAAAAATTTCCTGTTTCAGGATTTGGTTGCAAAATATTTTTCTTCTGAGAAAATAAATTTGTTCCATAATTTTGACGCGCACTGTACATTATATATTCTTTTAAACTTCGAACATTACAATTTGTTTTTTATATAACAATAAAGCATGTGTATGAAAAAATGTAAGGGGTGATTCTGTGATGAAAATTAAGGTGGGTATTTGGTATAAAATTTTTTGAAAAACCTCCCCCCGGAAATGTTACACCCCTCCGAAGATTAACAAAAAAATGTTTGTTTGTTTTCCTTGTATACTAAAAGTCTTCAAGAAAGGTGATAGAATGGGTGATGAAGAAAATTAAGCAAAACTTATAAACTATACGAACTATAAGCAAATGAATTAGATTAGGGAAATTCCACCTCGGTGCTTTCAAAGAAACTTGTCAAAATAAAAAAGTTAGTAAATGAATTGGGCTTTTCAGCTATGTTTTTACGAAAAGAAATGTATGTTTATCCAACAAAATATTGTAAAAATATCTTAGGGGTTGACTATTTCAACTTTCAACCCCTTCTAAGCATACTCCAGGGTTGAAACAATTCCAAAATGTGTAGTTTTATTGAAAAATAATATCTACCTTCGTGTCTTTAGCTGAATGTACTTACAGGGAAAATAAAAAAGAGACAATTTTTTTTGTTAACCTTCGTAGGGGTGTAACTACTGAATATGCACTTTAATTTTCATCACAGAATCACCCCTTACATTTTTTCGGTGTTATTCAGATACACCCTGTATATAACTTTGGGCGGATTTTGCGTATTTGACTTGGGATTCTTGATCAGTGAGTAAAATTGAGAATCAGTTGAGAATATTTTCTCACCAAGATTTTGAAAATTGCAGACCATTGTGCAAACCGATAGCCTCCTGGTTTCTAGCAGAAATGCAGTATGTACCTACCTATACCAAACACACACCGCCTGCTTATAAATCAAATCGAGTTCACCTATTTTTACGCTGAGTCTCACATATAGTCATTAACATACTTTCGAGAAGGATGCTATATATCACAATAAGCAGGATCGGGAGCTCCGAGTGCAATGGTAAGCGATGGTGATGGTGAAAATAATTTAATCAGATCGAGAGACGAGTGTGAAAGAGAATATTTTTCGACCAAGGTGACCGTAGTAGGCCTTGGGTTCTAGGATATCGCAATCACAATGGTCAAGTCTGAAGAGTGCCCTAAAGGCCCGGCTGGCGTAGGCTAGTGCACTCTCCGGTGCACTACTTCCTTATATCTGGCCACACCGCGAACCCAACCAGTGGCGGGTGGCACGAAATCCACCAAACTTGGTGGCTATCTGTTCAATATACAGAGTCTTCAAGATGTACAATGATTTTTAACATAATTCTAGTTTCACAGGGTTAGGACTGTAGCAATGAAAGACTAATTTGAGCTAAGCCAATGTTTCGTCCATATATTCAGACTTCAAGGCTACAGAGAAAATAGAACATAACTGCTGTAAGTTAAAACTACAGAAAATGTACGTATGTTCTATTGTCCACGCAAAAGCTCCTGACTTCACGTCAATGCTTGAACCAATTTTTTTTTCGTAATTTTTTTGAGATTTTCCAGGGGTACGGTTCTCACAAAATTTTACACACGTCTTTCTGTTGATATTCTACAACTAGTTACCAAGCTTCAATTCGGTCGAATCTATATTTTTGTGTTATCGAGGAAATAATATTACTGGTGGGTATAACTCCGAAACCGTTGGACCGATTATGATCAAAAAAGAACTTAACTGGATGCGCAACCTACCCTGAAAGTTGCAAGTCGATTTTTTTCAATTTTGTGTTGATACGATCGTCATGAAATTTCGCAAGAATATTCGCGTTGGCATTCTGCAACTAATAACCATGTTTCAATTGGATCGGTTCTGTGTTTTTCGAGTTATCAAGGAAATAACAACCATATTTCAGATGGGTATAACTCCAAAACCGTTTGGCCGATTATGCCTATAAACAAACTCAAATGTCACATTCAGCTGCACAACCTAACCTGAAGATTTCATCAGATCGGTATCTCTCTCCGATCTCAGATTATCGTGACATAATAATATTTTTTAATAATTTTTTCATATTTTCTAGCAATACGATTCTCACAAAATTTCATGAACGTCCTTAGGTATGTATTTTGTAACTACTCACCAAGCTTCAATCCGATCGGAACTCTATTGGTTAAAAACAAAATTATTACGAACTTGTCCGTCGTATTGGGACGCGCTATATATCCTGAAAATTTCAAGTCGTTATCTCTTTCCGTGCTCAAGTTATCGTGGCAACGGACAGCCCGCGGACAGAATTAAATTGGTCTCAAATTCTTCATCAGGTAGTCGAGATCATTTTCGCCAAAAAATTCGAATAAATTCACAGACATTTGGGCAAAATGATAACGCGATGTTCCTCAGAACATACGCGAAAAAATTAATACTTTCGGAAATATGATTTTTTTTAATTTAATAATTAATCCTAATTTTATGATTTCACGAATGCTCTAATTATCATTTGCTGATGTATGTATGTAAATCCAACATATGAGGTGAGTCATACATTTACGTTTTGAATTTAATTGTTTATATGCAGTTCTATAATAAGAATCCATTGATATCAGTCCCACCTCAGAGAAACCAAAACTTTCAGAGAAATGATTTGTCAAAGTTTGAATAATTACTCGCTAGTAGTTTAACAAGAACGCCAAAGTCCCTGTCCACAGAGCTTACCCACATTTTTTTTATTATCTTGAGTCACCGAAAACTATATCAATACACGACGTTACTTTGACAACTTCACTAAATTCACTCTATAGATTTGCATAGAAAAGTAACGTTCTACTTCCAATAGATTTGTGACATCTCGGGATGGGTACTACCTTTGATTAGGGAAGAGGGGGATACCGCATACCGTACTACGCAACGCTATCGATCTGAAACCAAAACTTTGACAGTTTGGTGGACACCAAACGATGTGGTGGACGTTTGTTTCTTACATTTATCAGAGCGTTTACGGACTGTTTTGTTATAAAACTGTGTTACACATAATGGTAGGATGTGCAGGTTACGGATGTGGAAGCCACAACAGGAAAAAGGAGCCTGGTTCTGTGGTCATGTGGTGGACATTTGGTTTCAATGTCAGGGAATATTTTATCCGTCCGCTCTCTTCTATAGTGTAAGGATTTTTCGATGTGTTGAACTAGTTTCAAGTTAGAATATGAACATAATATGTGCAAACTTCCAAGAATATACATATTTCACATTCAGTGAGTGTTCAGCAAGGAAGTTTCCAGATTGCAAATATTTTGTTGGTTTGACAGATAAGCTTCATCAGAATTTCGAGGATTGAATAATTTTATATCTATTATCTGAGTATGTATCTTTCTAGCGACAGATCCTAGTAGAAGTAGACTCAACGCCACTGGCTTCTATACTCAGATCGAAGAATGGCAAAGTACGACTGCTATCGCACATCGAACAATCTCTTTGATCATACTTTCAGGTGTTTCTGCGAGTGTTTAGTCAACCATCGATGCTAATACCGTCACCAGGAGGTGAATTCGAATACATACTTCATATCCGAATGAATTTATAAAAGGATGGTTGATCGTTTCCAATGAATCATAAAACTTTTCGAATTTTTCAGGCACATTCTGTTTGAAAGTGAGTGGACCGTGTATTCCTTTCTCCGGTAGAGGAAATCTGAATGGTATATCATCGAAAAACCAATTCCATTATTCCCATTTTATCGAGAATTTTCCCTAATATAACTAATTTATCTATCAATATAGTCCCCTGGAACGTTCATACATTTAGTATATCGTTGTTGAAGTGTTTCAAACCCTTTAAAAAAAAGTGGGAAAGCCCTGTGGACAGGAGCTTTGACACTCTTGTTCAAACTTTGACAAATCATATCTCCGAAAGTATTGGTTTCTCAGACTTGGGAATGATATCAATGGATTCTTATGATGGAACTGCATCATAAAAGAAATTCAATTCAGATAATAGTTTATTTATCAAGATTAATTGAGCAATCTGCAATGATTTAACCTCGTGGTATGGGTTGTTGCAACTTACACTCGGTGCATAGTTTTCACAACTCGAAATAGGAAAGTATCATCCGAATGTCTAGAGCAAGGCTGGAGACATCGACTTAATATTTGAATAGGTATAGGCTGACGAACATATAATTTTAATAGTTCTATTAATTTTTTTGAAAGATTAAATATGTATTTTATATTATTGATTTACTTTATTTGAAAACTTATCTCATTATACGACAAAATATATTAAGAAAATACAATCCTCTTTTCATAATTTAATAGTTCATACCAATAACACATTAATTCTGTATTATGAACCTTAACTCAGGAAAAAATATTTGTAGGTCCTTATTCCAGCATTTTTTTTGCTGGCAAGATTATGAAAATACTGTATATAGGAACATGCCTCACTACTTAAGGAAGTAAAAGGTAATATTATTCTCAGTGGTCAACGAACAGTAATTTCTTTTGATGTTTCCATTATGTTGTTCTTTCCTATTACCTTCATAAACTAAGTACATCATTAAAATGATCCAATTCTAAATCTTCAGAAACATCGTCTCCAATATTTATACATAAATTAGTCAATATGCAACAAGTCAATATTATCAAAACAGTCTTATATATATTCACAAATTCAAGATTCGGATACTTGTGTTCCAACAGAAAATATTTTCAAAGTACGAATTATTAACAAACTAGAACAGAAATAAATTTGGCATGTTTCTGAAAGCTATCTATACAAGATGACATGAACAGAGAACACAGACACATAGAATTCACATTCTGTGAAAACATAGAAGTTCGATGTATTATTTGAATTTTGGAAAATCATATCTCCGAAAGTATTAGCTTGTTAGAGCTGAAAATAACTGAATTTGAAATTCGTAATGTAAAAAAAAATTTGAACTGTCCAGCTCATTCCGTTCGAGAGTTATCGTGGTCGCGGCCAGCCGGACAGAATATATTTTGACCATGGATTATTGATCAGTGAGTCGAACCAAATCCTTTAAGACCATTTTCAGCCAGAAAGTCCAAAATTACAGACATTTGGGCAAATTAATAAGCACTTTGTTCCGTGGAACAAGAGCGCCAAAAATACGGAACTTTGAGTCTCCAGCCATTCATACGAAGTGAACTGATTTTCACGGAAATATTTGTACCCAAAAGTGATCATTAATTTGACTATTTCTCTCCTATCAAAATGTGACCAACCGCAGGCCAAAGACAGCTCTTGTTATCGCGAAAACATCTCTGAGTTATGATTGGTCTTACAACCATGGATATGGACAGTTTGACAAATGATAAATATAAATTACTGACGTCAACATGACTAATTTTGTTCGTGAAATAGTCTAATGAAATAACACTCGTGACTGAATTTATCTCATAAGTCTGTCTTTAATTTCTGAACTCAACTGAGTTGCTTGGAGAAAACACCACTCCAAGCAACTCAGTTGAGTTGAGAAATAAGTCGACAGACTTATCGCGAAAATTCAGTCACTAGTGATATTACTACAGAATATACGGTTCGACGAAAGCCAATCAAGTAACCATATGGATATTGCTACAAAACAATAAATATCAATCAGATCGGATATATCCTTTGATCGTCCTTGACTGGACTCTAGATGGCGTCACGATGTTTAGCTGGAAACGAACGTAAATAAACCGATGAGGACTCCCAGACATTAATAGAATATCAGACCATCGAGGAAGGATCCTTATGAAAACGAAAATTAATTGTGAGAACCACTTTTTATGTTCCACTAACTTCGAGCGTAATATTTGTAAATTGCCGAATTATTTTAATCTTCGGGCGGAAGGTCTAGTAGACGTTGAGTTCGGAATCTCACATCCGTTCAATGAATTAAAGCATTTATATCACTTTCCCACACTTATAATCTAAGTTTAAAGTTCGTAATTCTATATGTACACACAGCAGAATATTCGGGATATTTAATTGATTTTGCTTAGATTTTAGAGGTATATAATATTTATATGTTTTGTGGATACATTCGTTGACAGACATTTGGGCAGTGTATTCGGGACATAAAAAGGTAAGTTTTCGCTATATTTCAGGAAAAAAATTTTTTTGTAAAAGATAAAAATAAAAAAACAAAAATTTGGATATTACAATTTTTCACATAAATTTTGAGGTTATGTGAAAAAAGTATCAATACAAAAGCTGTAGATTACCTACAACTTTGCCATTTAACTTTTTTCCATAGTACTTGTAGTTTTGCCGGAAATCGAGATAAACCGTTGTTTACCCTTAAAAACTCACCCCCTTCCACTTCCCGACTTCAGATCGCCCGTAAATTATTTTTACTTTCATTTTTGTTATATTCTCTTCTTTTTCCAATGAGTTTCATCCTACTATTATTGTAGTTTGTTTCAAAAATTATCGCCCCTGGTCTATATTGAACAAATAAATATTTGACCTTGACCCGAATAACTTTATATTTGGTAAGTTGGCCCAAAATAAATATTGGCTCATCGACTATTTGCTAAATATACTTGGGAGGAAATTCTAATAACATATGTTCGATAACCAGGCGAATGTCATTTGATGTTTAGTGCCATTATCTTAAATTAGTAAACGGGGTTCCCTTCTCCATAATCTATTCAATGTATGTATCGAGGGCCTCCACACTATTAATTTGAAGTCTATTATCTTATGGTTGTTAAGATTTTCTTACATTGCTAAACTGGTATGGATTTGAATTTCAATACATTCTTAAAAATTTTTTAATTAATTTAATTTCTGAATTTTCCTCCAACTCTAACAAAATGTTCAATTCTACCTCCTCTGATGGAATTCCTGATCATTTTACTCCTCATACTTCCTGGACATTTTACTAACCGCACCCTGATCTACAGTTTCAGCATTAGGATATTTTTCATTGAAATAATACAAACTTCTCTATGAGTATGTGTTCTATCTCCAGAATATCTATTCTGTCTGATGTTGATAAAATCATCCAGATAGTCTAAAATATTTTTGTTTGTGATTGTGTTTCTGTAACATTACTAGTATCGTTCTTGTAAAAGAAAGTGTTTATTTGATGAATTCTCAATTTAAAAATTTTCACATGTTTTTCAAATTTAAAAAATTAATATCTTGAGAATTATTGACTTGAATGGCGTTACACGTATAGTACTGACTTCAAAATTTCATGATATTTCCAAGTCAAAAAAAATAGGTACTATTTCAAAACTAGCGAGTAATTATTGAAACTTTGACAAATCATATCTCCGAAAGTATTGGTTTCTCAGAGTTGGGAAGGATATCAATCGATTCTTGTGATAAAACTGCATAATAAAAATTAAGTTCAAAACGTAGGTCTATGACTCATATGTTGCAACAAATTAAAATTACAGCTGTCTATGAAATCCTAAAAAATTAGGATTGATTAATGAAATGTTGAAAAATCATATCTCCGAAAGTATTAGTTTGTTAGAGTTGAGAATGATATCAATGGATTCTTATAATGAAACTACGTTTAAAAAAAATGAATTCGAAATTTGTAACATAAAAACATTTTTTTTTTCGTTACTCCGAAACGACTGGGCCAATTTTGCCCAATAACTAACTTAACCGAGATATTTATCTCCCAAACCTATTATCAAAATTTCAACTGTCTAGCTCATTCCGTTTGAGAGTTTGAGAGTTATCGTGTTAACGGATGGCCTTACATAATTGATTTTCACCATGGATTCTTGATCAGTGAGTCGAACCAAAACGTTTAAGAGCATTTTCAGCCAACAATTCGAAAATTACAGACATTTGGCAAATTGATAAGCACTCTTCTCCGAGGAACAAAAGCACCAAACATATCGATAACGTCACTACTTGGTAACGGGAAATGGTAGAAAAATAAGAATAACGCAAAAAATTCCTAAAAAAATGATTTTGACCTATTCCGAGAAGAGGAGATAATAAATCCATTATTCCATTCTTTTGACGCCCATGGTATAATATCATTTAATGGAGTCATCTTATTCTTCAAAATACCTTCTTATGTTCCGTTACACGAAGTACATTAGGTATATTATGTACGTTGATTATATTTGAGTTTGAAATTCTTTCCTGATGCGAATAGTAGGAGTAGCTATGTGTCAATAATTCATTAGTCAGATGACGTCATTACAACAGGAGCGCAGGTGTGTTTTCAGTTTCTTTATAAATTAATTGTTTCAGACCATCAAAATCAATCATGTGTCAAAAACTTTGGCTATAATAATTTTGGACGATAGAACGAACATTCATTGTGGCTTTGCAATCACTCTTCAAAGTATAATGAAGCTTGAAATTTAAAACTTGACCTTTATTCATTCTCTCCGTCAATTTGGAGATGTTATGATTGATTATAAGCAAGGAAATTTTGGAGAGTGCTCACTCGTTTTCGTATCTAATTAGGGAAATGAACTAAACAGAAATCTTCGAGAGATCTTATAAGAATCTAGAATAAAATGCCTATGGAAATAATTCTTTGCAGCAAAAGTTTCAGAAAGCAACCTATTTGGTTTCTCACCTAACCCATCGTTGGAATCTCTATAAAAATCGTATATAATGTTTCTTTATTATAATTATAAAATTTTACATTGCCACTTTGAACTTGATTTTACATCGTCCAATCATAGATGAATCACGTGAAAGATATATGATGGCTTTCGTTATAGTTATTTATGATGTGAGTGTTAAAAATGATGTTTAATTTTGTGAGTGAAAAAGTTTGAGAAATGAGCGGAACGAATTGAAGAATTTCACTAACAAAATAAAATCACTTTTAACACAAATATCATACAATGTTTTTTGTATAACGGTCCCATAAAATAATAAAATAGGCGAATTTGGAATGACATTAAACTTCCAAATGCATTTTAATATTCAAATAATCACAATATTGTTGTGAATGGCAAACGTTGCCAACGCTATGGTTACTAACAAATGCTTGTTTACAAATAATAAAGACGCTGTCATTTAAGTTGCGTTCTTGTCCAATTTTGGTCTTTGGTTCTTGACCGCTTAAAATGATTGTCCATAGTGGAATAATTAATAAAAATGTTGATTGGGTTGTTCCTGAGAATATTGAAGAGTCTACAAGAAGAGCAACTTTGGAACTCCTACCAAAAAAATCAGCTCAGCAGTACGACATTGCATATAACAATTTCCTGGCCTGGAGTAAATTGAAAAATTTAGAAGGGATCTTCAGTGGACCTGTTTTCTTAGCATACTTATAAGAAAATTAAAAAATATGGAGGTCGTCAACTTTGTGGAACAAATTTTCAATGATCAAGTCAAGCGCCCTTGTTAAAAATGGTGTTGATGTTAGTAAATATTTCAAAGTAATGGCATATTTAAAACGGAAGAGTGAAGGATATCGTCCCAAAATATCAGAAATTCTCACACATGAACAAGTTGAAAAGTTTATAAACGAGACACCAGATGAGAAAGACTTGATGGTTAACGTTGCAACTATTTTAGGATTATTTGGAGCCTGTCGGCGTGAAGAATTGGGTAATTTATTAGTAAAAGATATCGAAATAACAAGTAGATCATTGGTCATACAACTTCCAAATACAAAAACGAAAGTCAGTCTTTGTTTCTGTATTATTGGGAAGTATGTTGACTATTTCCGTAAGTACATACCTACATTGCACTGCGCCCTTGTATTATCAAACATCGTCGTTTTTTCCTTACATGAATAACAATTCCTAAATTTAATATTGTAATTTTATCTGATTTCATCATTAGAAAATGTAGTATTAAAAATATTTTTAACATTGTCTTAAAAATTTTCAACATGCTTCCACTGTAGGCTGTCATTAAAAGCATCACTCTCAATGGCAGTTGTACAAAAATAAATTTAATGCAAGTTATTTACTCAACGACTTGAAAAACTCACCTTTGTTTTCCCTGCTGCAGTTAAATTAATCGACATGAACAATCCGCAAAATGAATCATTTCATAATTTCGTAGTACCCACCTTGAGATTTCACAGAAAGAAAAATTTACGGCATATTTCATAAAGTGGTAAAAATATATCTTCAGGGAGAAAATGCATGTAGCGCTCCAATCAACAAATGAGAAAAAATACCTATTCATTATCTTATTAAGTTGATTATGCAAAGCTTCAACCATACGTAATAATTGGTATGTATATTAAATCACACCTCTGTTGTAGCGTTGTTTTGAATAATTTCATTGTGGGAAATAAACAAATAGTTTATTCAAAGTTTATGTTGGAAATTTTCCATAAATTCTAATATAATACAATATATAATATAATTCATCTGTTTTGAGTTCAAAATGGTATTATTCGATTTATTCGTTATCTGGGCTCTAAAGAAGAGGAGTTCAAATCGTATACACAGCTTTACAAGGCAAAGGTTCTGCTAATTTAAATTGAATTTTAGGTACTTCTTTTCTCCTTTGGATTTTAATGGATTTATGAAATCTTATGTGATAAGTATGGTCCATTGTTGATTGTTTTTGTTTTCAACTGATGTTGAACATGTCTAACTTGCAAGGTCTAATTGATTGTCAATATTTAAGTAATTTTAACTAGGTATGCGTGTTTACAAATCGCTCTATTCTTGGTGTCAAAATTTATTTCGAACCAGTTGGAGAAGCAAAAATAATAGTCAATATTTCCAAGAATATAAAACCGACTGTGAAATCAAGCGTCCAAAAAAAACTGGTCCACTTTTTGTTGTGATATTTCCGTATTTCCCTAATATCTTCTACAATGTAGATCCGATCGACTTCAAATACAAAACTCTACTGTAAAATATTTTTTTAAGGGTTTTGCAAAATTTCAACGATATCGGACGGATAGTTTCTGAGATGAAGATTTTTTTTTTAAATATTGTTTTAATTTTTTAGTGATGCGATCGTCAGGAAATTTGGCATACGTTTTCGTGTCGGCGTTTTTCAACTAAGTAGGTACCGTGCTTTAATTCAATCAGATCAGTATTTTTCGAGTTATTGAGAAAACAAAATTTCAGAAGGCTATAACTATGAAAACACTCGGTGGATTTTGCCCATTAATGAACTTAGCATTTGGACTTTCTAACTCATTGAATTCGAGCGTAATCGTGCTGATGGCCGGCCGACCGAACAGAATCAAATTTGACCTCGGATTCTTCATCAGTTAGTCGAAGTTAATCGTTTAAGACCATACTTGGCCAAAATTACAGACATTACAAACTACAGAAAAAAATTTTCCAAATATTTGAATACCACTGAATTTGTGTAAATTTAACTCCTATATAGAGTCATGCCTTTCCCGAAGCAAATCAATTCTTTTTTATCATTGGCATCCCAAGTATTATTAAAATGAATATTTTCACTGAGAAAAATGATACGCCACAGCATTTTTCAAAAGAAAAATATTTTTTCGTACTAGTTCTTCATTTCGTAACAAAAACGATATCTTGAGATATTTCCGAATTTTGAATATCTGTAAAGTGGAAAAATAAGGAACTTCTTGTATGTATTTATACCATAAGGTACTAAGAAAAATATAAAATTTCAGGTAATGGATCATATATACTTTTGATTAAAATAAAAAAAACGAAAAACTAATACCCTGATAAAAGAACTATGTAACACAAGTTAATACTGAAAACGCTATAAATAAATTTAAACACCCTGTGTATCAAAAATAAACTGGAAAAGAGACTATATTCATATAAACTTTTTGGCTCAAAATCCTGCAAAGATCAATCTCCTTCAATATTGACATTCAATTAGAAATCACCATGTATGGATTAGCTATCAGATATAGGTTCGCTGGAAAAGAATGAATTTATATGACGTTACGTTCAAATGTTTGTATTGAAGACAACTTTAAAATCGCAGATTATTGTATATGTGTTCAATTTAAATTTTTTTTCACTACCAAGTCTTTGTAGCTCAAGCAGGAGAAATCGGATATTGTTCTATTGAATAATTAACTGTTAATTTTCGAAAATAGTCTTCTTATCGAGAAACAATTGATCGTATTAAGTGAAAAAATCAGTGATGAATGTAATAGATATATTTCGAAAACACCTTCAAATCTGCAACTATTAACAAATTTGATATTGATACAGATTTATTTAAACTAACCAGAATTGATATCCAAAGCAATGAAGTAGACCAAAACCGTCTGTTTACATACGAAATATTAAGCAATCAACTGATACTGAACGTTTCGCGCTTGACCGGCTGTTGGAGTCTCCAATATTTCCATTCAATTTCCTTCGGTCGGAAGCGACATCTTGCGGAGACCGATTGGTTCTCTGATTTATCATTAACATCAACCCAATTCTTTAATTTATTTATGTTACTTACATCATCATCCTCCAACTGTCCGTACACATCCAACTTGTCAATTCTTATCGTCCCTTGGAAGGGGAAACATTGAGCTCCCTGAGCGATGGTCGTGTTCGAAAATACTGAAACCTCTGGTTCTCCTTTGGAGCCAAGAGGTGGACTCCTCACGCAGAGACTGAACTCTTGAGGGATGAGCACACAAGTTTCCATCGTTATTTCTTATTGTTCTTAACAGATATATAAACTCATAATATTAACTTATAACTAGTGCAGACAACCAGGTGCTTTCTCAACAGTCCATAGAATCTGGGATGAATAAACGACCATAGAAATATAAAAACGAAACTGATCACAGAAGGACTTTTCGTCCTTTCGATGGTGTCTTTAGAGAGTTTTTATGAGGCGACTTTCAGTTCACTGAGGTCAAAAATCACAGATCACTGAAACTGGAGGGTTCTCAGTCCTCAGTTCATGTCATTCATACAGTCCACTATCATTAATATACACTAGGAAAGGCATGAAAGATTGGGTCCAAATTTTGAATGTCTATATTTTAAAAATTTCAAACGGTGTGCAAATTCGACGCACGGGTGCAACAGAGTCCTGAAGGATCTGATGGGTGTGCAAACGGACGCCCGATGTGCTTTTGTTTACGAAATCGCGATGTCGCGGCACGCTAGATCGATTGGTCGATCGTCTTGATCTAATGACCGCAGCCTTCAAGTATTGGCACTGAACTAACATTGACCCTCACAGGAGTAAAGTCTTGCTTCTACCTTAGTTAAGTCCCCACCCTCATCAGCACGTGGTTACGGCAGGTAGATCGTCGTTCTATCTCTTGCCGTTAAGGAGCCGGTGCTTGTTGGTAGCAGGTGCCAAGACCAAGAAAGATTCAACCGTCTTTGGTCTGAGCGGTTGGTAACGTCCGATCTCTATCGATATAGTGGATCGCCGAGAATTCAATCGATGTTAAGGGTTGCATCTTGTCTATTATAACGTGCGTTCAAAAACATTCGTGGTCAAGTAGGCTTTGGAATTTTAAAGGTAAATTTTCTGTGACTGGACGTATCTCTTTACTTGAATCACTCCATGTTCCCAAAATGTAAACATTGATGACATTAACCTCTATATTGCTCTATATCGTAATTATGTATGAAAAAGCCCTTTTTCAGAAAAAGTTATAACCAGATTGAATAATGATTTCTTCCTACGTACAAAAGGAATTTCTTTTATAGAATTAGATTACAGAAGGCCAAACGGCTGCTAAGTTTTAACCATACATGATTCTCATATGTCGAAGACCTGAATCTTGAGTGAACCGAGGTCGAATATTTTTGATACTTTGAATTATACAAAAAGGTTGTAATCAATAATGTAAATAAATCATAGTGAGAATCTCAATTTGTTTAATTCTCAATAAATGTTGAATTGATGAGACCGTTACATCATAAAAAGGCGTCACTGAACTGAAATAACAGGATTTCATTACAATGGCTCTCAGGATTCAAAGTTCTCTTTAATTAAAGTAGATGCTGGAAATGTCCTCCTCTTTGCTCCAAACACTTCTCACATCTTCCTTTGACAGATTCAAATACATTATTCTTAATGAAAGGATCATCGTTAATTTGATGAATCTTTTCCATGATTCTAATCTTTAGTTGGTCCAAATCAGAAATAGGTATTTTAAAGATAGAATTCTTCAGATGAGGCTATAGGAAAAAGTCACATGGTGTGAGATCACACGATCTTGGTGGAAATTCATGTTCGGTATTGAGGCTTATTAGTCGATCATGAAAAATATTCCTTAGTGCTGCAATGGTTTCTGTAGCTGTGTTTGCTCTGGCTCCAACTTATTGGAAATAAGAATTGGACCATTCATCGAAAGTCAATTCGGCTGCAAATGGCATGATAGTTTCTTCTCTATAACGAAATTATGTTGAAGTTCCATCAAAGAAAATAGGCCCCACAATTTCCTCTTCGACTGATAGCACACCAAACTCCAATTTTTTTAGAATTAAGTGGTGTCTCAATGTAGAAATTGTCTAGTTTTTGGCTGCTCCACATCCTCATATTTTGAGAGTTGACATATCTCGAGAGATGGAACCAGGCTTCATCGGAAAAAAAATGTATCCAAGTTATGGATAAATTGGTTGAGAAACCAAACCTGGCAGAAAGCCACCCTACGAGGGTAATCAACTTCTTCAATTTTTTTAAAGTACATTAATCTATAGGGAAATAAATTTATATCTTCTTTCAATATCGTGTGACTTGTACCAACGGATATACTCCAGTCTGTTGAGATAAAACTCGAATGAAGTTTCGTGGAGCTTCTGTCATGACATTTTCAACGTTGCTGATTAATTCTGGGGTTCTCTTCTTTGGTCTACCACTTCCTTTTTTTCTTTGAACACTACCTCTTTCACGGAAAACGCTAACACATCGCGAAGCAGTGCTTTGAAAAGATTCATAATCCACAGCAACATTGGGATATTCGATCCTGAAGTCGATTAAACATTTGTCGACAGAATATTTCCACTCGCCTTCTATTATCTCCCCATTTCTGAAGTACGATTCAATTATGAAAGCCTTTTGCACATCCGTGAAAACCATTTTCGGAATTCGCTGATGATTTTAATAAAATAATAATAAACAATAATCGGGAACGCTAACTTGACAGTTAACCTGGAAAATGGTGAAGCAGAAGCAAAGAACTACGTTCCGACGCAGAATACTGACGTTCAAAATTCCATAGCCTACTTGGCCACGAATTTTTTTGAGCGCACGTTAGTAATATGCGTTGCTACCCAGTATGCATTATCGTTCTCTTTGGACGTGGGTTTGCAACTGGTCTAGGAATGAATTTTCAAATTATATTGACCAACTGTAGAGTCAAAGGTATACTGTGGATGAATTAACTGAGTCTAACCCTAACATAATTCTACACTAGTAACTACACTGTTGCCCATTGAAAATATTGCCTTCTGACATATGTTTTGTAATCGATGTTTCCATCTTCTGAGACTAAGCGTCACTCAAACATGCTATCAATTTCTCTACTCAAGTATGGGATGACAGTATAGCCTTAGTCATAAATCGATAAGTGACAATAATGAGTGATAGAAACATCTTGTTTGTGCATAGCCATACCACACTGAATATGCTAGATACTGTCCAAACACTGAAGCCAAGCAGAGCCGGGCGCGGTTAGTACTTGAATGGGTGAGCACTTGGGAACATGGCGTGCTGTTATCTTTTTTCAATTTGGCTTCTATGCGTCAATTTTCAAGAATTTTCATAATTAAATTGAAAACTTAGGTCTATGACTCACCTCATGTTGTTTTTACATACATCAGCAAATTATAATTACAGTATTCTATGAAATCATGAAATAAGAATAATTATTGAAATTTTGAAAAATCATATCTCTGAAAGTATTTGTTTGTTTGAGTTGAAAATGACATCATTGGATTCTTATGATAAAACTACATTTAGAAAAAATTAATTTAAAATTGGTAATGTAAAAAAAAAATTTTTTTTGTTGCCCCGAAATTACTTGGCCGATTTTACCGAATAAAGGACTTAATAACCGAGATATGTATCTCCCAAACCTACTCTGAAAATTTCAACTGTCTAGCCCATTCCGTTCGAGAGTTATTGTGTTAATGGCCGGACGGCTGGAAGGACGGTCGGGCAAAAATGATTTTTACCACGGATTCTTGATCAGTGAGTTGAACCAAAACTTTTAAGACCATTTTCAGTCAAATATTCGAAAATTACAGACATTTGGGCAAATTGATAAGCACTCTGTTCCGATGAGAAAAAGCGCTAAAACGAACACAAATATTTTCCAAAATTTTGAGCTAGATACGTCGAGGACATGTCTTAAATTGTTGATGCAAATTTTGATATCAACGAATTTACCAGTATCTTAAACAGTAAATAGGTACCCATCTATTAAGTTCCTCTTCGAAATGGAAAAGGACGCCTTCTCACAATTCTTAGATTTGAAATTACCTTGACATATCTTAAATTCAATTCAGTATTGATATTTTCAGAAAACCTACCAATTCTGATATTTACATTTCTTCTCTGATTCGGTTGCTCCATGGTCGCATAAAACAGCCAGTTAACATTTGCTCATCAACCGGTTATTTAATATTCCGCTAAGCAATGTAAACTTAAAGAAAGAAAGAAACATTATTTTCTCTATTTCAGTATTGTAATGAGTCCATTCCAGCACTAAAAACAGTGCTGGAATGAACTCACTTCCGCATTGTTTCTAGTTATATTTTTCGTTTTGTGGTAGTCAGCACTGACATTCGATCCTATCAAATTCCAACACACGTCAATTGACAATAATATAATCTGGATATAGTGTAATAATTGTTGATAGGAAAAGTTTTATTTTCATTAAAAAGTAAGGTACTATGTACAGATTTCCTTCTTGCAAATTTTGAATCATACATGCTATTACTTATATTAACAGGAAAATGTTTCAAATCTGATCTCCATTTCCTACATACGATTCAAATTCCGTAATCTGTCAACTTTTGTAACAGTCACACCAACTGCCAAGATACAATACCAAAGTCAATAAGATGTATAATCTGAATTTTTCATTAAATTTCAATAGTATTCTACAAAACTGGCCTGAAATAGAGAAAATATCGTCTAATACTCGTTGCAGAAGGCAATTCCAACAATCATGCGTTCGATAACTCGCTCCTTCGTCGCTCGTTTTCGAATTTCGCATTCGTGTTTTAATAGGAGACCATTCAGCAACTTGTTTTAGAATATACTATTCTAAATTGCCGAAAGAAACGGGAACAGTCATCAACTAGTTCACAAGATTATTAACAAACATAAAAATACAAATCTCTACAGTATCATAACCCTAACTAAAGAAATAAACACGGTATATAAGGTTTCCAAGCTCTCACGTTCCATCCGAAAACAATCAACAAACTGCAGAAATTTTTTAAGAAACTTAAAATAAAACTGGCTTTCCAAACTTCCACGAAAATTCAACAACTTCTAGGAAATACATTCGATAAAATTCCGGACATGTTAAAATCGGGTATATATATGAAATTAACTATTTTGATTGCAACAACTGCTAACGTCAGAAAAAGAGAATCATTCTCACACGGTATAAAAAGCATAAGAGACACATTCGGAACAACAACATCGATAAATCTGTTGTTGCAAATCACGTTTTAACAACTGGCCACTCAATTTCAGTAAATTCCGTCAAATTGTTGAAACATTCCAATAAATTGTAACACTTGAAGGGATCGAAATGTATAAGAGAAAGGATATTTTACTCAATCATAATCTAACCTCTATTAACAACTCATTATTGTGCTAATCGGTGCATGACTAAGGGTAAGATGTCAACCCATACTTGACTGTAGAAATTGATAGCATACTTTAGTAACGCTTCCTCTTTGAAGATGGAAACATGTCAGACGACAAAGTTTGTAGTGGACAAGAGTGTAGTTACTTTTGTAGTGACCGTAAATGTTAATTTTGTGTTGACCATTCATCTAAATATATTCTATCAAATTCGGCTTAAAAAATTATGAATGAGTTATTGAGTTACACAACGTCCAGAAAAACTTCTTGTTACAGTATTTCCTTCTGCGGTGCTACAATATCAGTTGCGTAGCTCTATAACCGTCGGAAAGTCGTTCGATAACGTTTTTTCTATCCAAGATCCTTATCGGGTTTTTTAAGGAAGAAGCGGCAAATTCTCATGTCCCATGGCATTAGTGTCAAATGTTCCACCTGAGGAAATTACCGAATGTTGCCCCCATAATGTGAGAGAACCGTACGAAATTCCCCAAAGGCGGCCCATTAAATCATTATTATTCAAAACCACGGATATAAAATATCCATCGAATATTGAGGATTAGGATCAGGTACAGGGAATATGATTATACACCCGTATACGGAGCGATATTATCGATTTTAAATAACTTTAGCGCGAAGTTCAAATCTTTGTGGATTTTCGAGATCTGAATTCTCCGAAGAATTGAACGTTTGAAAAAAGATTCACGAATAAATTTATCATTTCATCTTTCAAAAGCCAAATTTTATTTCTATAATCTTGATAAAATCGCTTTTAACACAAATATCATACAATGTTTTTTGTATAAATGCCCTATTTTGATAATAAAATAGGTGAATTTGGAATGACATTAAACTTCGAAATGCATTTTAATATTCAAATAATCACAAGGTTGTTGTGAATGGCATAACGTTACCAACGCTTTGGTTACTATTTATTTACTACTCATTTAAATTGCAACCTTATGCAATTTTTGTCTTTGGTTCTTGACACTTCAATATGTTTGTCGATAGCGGAATAATTAATAAAAGTGTTGATTTGGTTGTTCCTGAGGATATTGAAGAGTCTGCAAGAAGAGCAACTTTGGAACTCCAACCTAAAAAATCAACTCAGCAATACGACATTGCATATACCAATTTCCTGGTCTGGTGTAAATTGAAAAATGTTCTTAGCATACTTACAAGAAAAATAAAAGATATGGAGATCATCAACTTTGTGGAGCAAATTTTCAATGATCAAGTCAAGCGCCCTTGTTAAAAATGGTTTTGATGTTAGTAATAGGTAATGGCATATGTATTTAAAACGGAAAAGTGAAGGATATCATCCCAAAAATCAAAAATTCTCGCACAGTTGAAAAGTTTATAAACAAGGCACCAGATGAGAAATACTTGATGGTTAAGGTTGCAACTATTTTCGGATTATTTGGAGCCTGTACAAAACTGAATGTATACTTTCACGATTAATATTAATGTTCATGAGTAATGATTGTTAAAAATATTGATAATAAAAATTTGCAATTCCTAAAATTATTATTATAGGTAATTTTATCTGATTTCATCATAAGAAAATGTAGTGTTAAAAATATTTTTAACACGCTTCCACGTAAACATCCACTTTTAAATCTGTTGGCTGTCATTAGAAGTGTCACTTTTAGTGGCAGTTGTACAAAAACAAATGTATCTCTTATAGTTTCGTGAAGAGTGTTTTATTTTCTTTTTTCAGTTATCCAATATTAGATATTTTTAGCGCGTTTGTTCAGGTGAATAGAGTACCTGTCAATTCATTTAAACGTCTGAAATTTTCGAATTTTTGACCAAGAATTGTCTCAAACGATTAGTTTCAACGCCACCTAATTTCGTTAATGGACAAAATCCATCGAGTAGTTTTGGAATTATAGCCATCTGAAAATTGGTTTTCCCAATAATCCGAAAAATTCTGATCTGATCGAATTAAAGCACTGTAATTAGTGAGTTGAAAAATATCGACACGAAGAATTATACGAGTTTTTTGAGTATCGCATGACTAAAAGAAAAATATTTAATAAAATAGATTTTTTCGAATGACCTCTTAATTCAAATAAATTAAGTAATGAATATTTGTTGAGATATATCTTTTGTGAAGATAACTGATTTATAATTTCATGGCGCTCCAACTTGCATGATAAGATAATGAATATTTTGAATAAAAAAAATTATATTAATTATTTTCTAAATGTTTCTTAAATTCGTAATAAGAACGATCTCATGCGTTAATTAAGTTAATGCTACTTGTGCGTATATACCTTAACACATTAACAATTTTATAGATAAGTAGGACATTTTAAAAACTAAAAATACAAACAGCAACTAATGAAAATTTCTGTTTGTAGAACAACTGGTACTATAAATATGAACTTTAACACCTTTTATACCCAAAATACTGTTTGTCTTGAAATTATGCATACATTAATATAGTTAAATTTTGGCATAAGATCAGAGAACTCTCTCATTAAGTATGTTATATTTTATATTAATTTTTTGCCATGAAGTACTCATATCAACTTCTGTATCAGGCTCACTACTGAAACTAGAAACAATAATTCCCTATGCCTAAGACATAACTCACAGTTATTCGAAGTTTACTATAATATGATAGTTGTATATCGAATATTGAATAAACTTTACATTCATTCATTCATCCCCCAAGCCACAAATCCCTTAAGTGTGAAAATTTTAAGGACATAAAAATTTACAAATTTGGAAATAATATAAAGGGAAGGTCAATCAATTAAAGATGGAATAATTACAAAAATTCAAAATACTGCAAATCAAACAATCCACCTAACACCAAACGTTCGCTCTCCGCAAGCATCTCTGGGAGACATCTGTACCAACACAACATGAATCTCTGTTTTGCACCTGTTAGTCTGTCCTCTCTACCATGGGCGTGTTCAAGAAACCGGTCATCCAATGGTCTGCTTCGTCCCATGCCCGCTCAGCCAATACCCACCATCATTCATTGCTTTATTCTTACCATACCTATTTGCATAGGCGTTTCAATGGTAAGTTATCGAGATCTGCAGGAAATGGACTGAAAAAAATCTTATGTAGATCCCATATGGTAATCAAAGTACGTAAACATGAGTTACGTCGTGGATATATGGGCGTCATCTGCTGGTATGGTTGATTTTGCTATTCTCATGGCGTGAGGTGTTTGTAGAGGTGATATACTAGGTGGGTACTTGAAAATTGATCCACTGCTAGGTCTGGTATAAGAATGCTATTTTTGTTTTATTTTGGCATTATCATTTGGCACAATTGTCTGTAATTTTCGAATTTTGTGTCGAAAATGGTCTGAAACTATTCCATTTGACCGATGAATAACCTATTTTAATTGCAAATAGCAATATTGCGATGAAAAAATGGGTTCAAGCCCTGTGGACAGGAGCTTTCTGGCGCTCTAGTTCAAACAGACAAATTATATCTCCGAAAGTATTTTTTTCTTAGAGTTGGGAATAATATCAATGTATTCTTATGATAGAACTGCATCATAAAAGAAATTCAATTCAAATAATAGTTTATTTATCAAGATTAAATCAGCAATCTGAGAATGAGAACTGCATCATATCATGGAAGAAATCGAATTAAATCTGGCCAATTTTGCCCAATAACGAACTTAACCGAGATATTCATCTCCCTAACCTACTCTGAAAGTTTCAACTACCTAGCTCATTCCGTTCGAGAGTTATTGTTACTCCGAAACCATCTGTCTGATTTTGCCCAATAACGAACTTAGCCGAGATATTTATCTCCCAAACCTACTCTGAAAATTTCAACTGTCTAGCTCATTCCGTTCGAGAGTTATCGTGCCTACGGCCGGACAGAATGAATTTCGACCACGGATTCCTGATCAGTGAGTCGAACCAAATCGTTTAAGACCATTTTCATAAAAAAAATTCGAAAATTACAGACATTTGGGCAAATTGATAAGCACTCAGTTTCGAGGAACTAGAGCGCCAAAAATAGGTTCAAGCCCTGTGAACAGGCGCTTTTTGGCGCTCTTGTTCAAACAGACAAATTATATCTCCGAAAGTATTGGTTTCTCAGAGTTGGGAATTATATCAATGGATTCCTATGATAGAACTGCATCATGAAAGAAATTATATTAAAAAAGTATCGTTTAAAAAAAATGCTTCAAAAATTATCTTTAAAAAAAAGAGCAATCAAGAGCAACAATGCTTCAATGCTTTAATGCTTCAAAAATTGTCATTAAATATATCTATCGAGATTAAATGAGCAATCTGCAATGATTCAACCTCGTGGAATGGGTTGTTGCAACTTACACTCGGTGCATAGTTTTCACAACTCGAAATACCTAAGGAAAGTATCATCGAAATGTCTAGAGCAAGGCTGGAGACAATCAAAGCAGATTGTCCATTTATTCCTGATATTTCAGTAGGTAGAGACTGACGAACAAATTATTTTAATAGTTCAAAATATATTAATGAAATACTATCTCTATCTCTTTTCATAATTTAAAATTTAAAAGTTCATACCACTTACACATTATTTTCTGTATGGAGCTTAACTCAAGAAAAAATGTTTGATACACAAATATAGATCCATATTTCAGTATTTTTTTGCTAGCAACATTATGAAAATACTATAGGAACATGTCTCACTACTATTAATATTAATTAAATTAAGTAATATTAACCTCAGTGCGGTCAACGAACAGTAATTTCTTTTGATGATTCCATTATGTTCTTCTTTCCTATTGCCTTCATAACCTACATCATTATGTAGTAGTATCAAATGATCCAATTCTAAATCTTCTGAAACATCATCCCCAATATTTATACATAAATTATTCAATATGTAATCAGTCAATATTATTTTCGGTTTCATAAAGTATTGATTTCTCAAAGTTGGGAATGATGTCAATGGATTCTTATGATAGAACTGCATCATAAAAAATTGAATTCAAAATGTAGGTCTATGACTCACCTCATATGTTGGATTTACATACATCAGCAAATTATAATTAGAGCATTAATCTATGAAATCATAAAATTTCGATTAATTACCTATTGAAATTTTGAAAAATCATTTCTTAGTATATTTTAGTTTGTTGGAGTTGAGAATGATATCGATGGATTCTCATAATGAAACTCCATCTAAAAAAAAATTGAATTTGAAGTTTGTAATGTAATCCACCAACTTTGCCCAACAACTAACTTAACCGAGATATCTATCTCCCAAACCTACTCTGATATTTCATACAGAATATTTTATCTCAGCAACCTCATAATTGTAGGTACTTGCCAAGAAAAAATTTGTTTTCATGTACAGAGTGATGTTTTTATACCCGGACGTAAACAATCAATCTTCTAATACGGTCCTGTTTCTTTCTTCATTTTCGCCTTCGGATTTTTTTCATTGTCTCAAAGACAATAAGCTTGCAAAAAATCATCATTATCGATTCAAGGGTTTGTAACTCATAGCATAGGGGTTCGAAAATTCTATGATTTTCAGGAAACACCCTGTATCTCAGAAACTAGTAGGCATAAGAGATGTTTGAGTGCCCATTTATGACATATATTGTCCTCTATTACCTTCCGTCCAATTGGTCAGATGTCATCCCGTATAATAGATATTATGTATATATTTGTTTCACGCTTGACCGCCTGTTGGAGTCTCCGAAGAATAAATTACGGGAAATATCAATTTGTCGCCATTTTTTAAATAAAAAAGAATGTAATCAGATTCTGTAATGTAATATTATAAGTATTATTGAATAAATATTGAAATTATGTCACCCCTATTTAAACTTCTCAAATCCTCTAAAAATATATAAAATTTCATAATTTCTCATAAACGATTTTAGAATCGATTTAAGAATTTTTTGAAAATATTTTTTCACTAAATGGTTCTTTCCTGGGTTTCTCTACCAATCTCAAAAATATATACAGGGGTAAATTATCTATGACATTGTTGGCGGACGAGAATAGCGCATGGTAACGTGGTTTACAGCTTGATTCGGGATTCCAACGCTCAGGGACGGATCCATAAAAGTAGTGAAATTTCTGGAGTTTTCCATTTTAAAACATTCAATGAAGAATATCTCGAAAACGGTGCGTTTAAGGAGAAATGATGAATAATAATATAATGTTCTAAAACGATGGAATATTCTTGAAATGATTCAAGAAAAACTTTATATGCTCTATTTATGCTAATTTCGTTTAGTTTTATGAATCCACGAGTCCATAACTAGAAAATCAGTAGAAGTAGAAAATAACTAATATCTGGAAAATATGTATCATAGTTATAGGAAACTTAACGCCAAAATTCATTTTATTCGAAAAAAGGATGTCAAAGCTATAAAATAAAAACTGATTTTTTTTCAAAATTTCAACAGCCTGTATCTTTTTACCTGAGCTGAATTTGGAAAAATGTTAAATGAAAAAAGTGTTTCATTTGATGAGAGGAATCTTTGGTTGAAATTAATGCAGTGGTCAAAGACTCACCCTGTATACAATAGAAAAAAATATTATTTTGAAATTGCTCCTGCATTAGAAACACGAGATATTTGTCAGAAGCAATATATAGAACAATGTTGCCTCTTCAGAATAACCTCTAACAAAAAATAATTCAGAAAACTTTCGCTATGTGTCTGATGAAGGAGTCTGATTTAATCTCCGAAACGTTACAAAAAAGTTGTTTTATCGTTGATGTTGTTTCGTTACTGTTTATTGGACAACATTGTTCTATATATTGCTTCTGAAAAATATCTTGTGTTTCTACCGCAGACACAATTTCAAAACCAGAGGAACCAAATACATGAAATTAGGTATAAAGTGTGGAAAAGCCAAATGGAATAAATTTATTATCTCGGTTACTGTACATATTTACGGAAAATCCCGAAACATGTCGAATTCAAATTTTAAATTGTCAGTCTTCTTCGTAAAAATGCGAACCCAACCTTTAACCACCTTCGAAAGACAGGTACAACCCCCAATTTTTCAAATAGGAAGTATGGGCTTGTGATACATCGTTTGAAAGGTCACGTTATTCTCTATTCAGAAAAGTTATCACTTTCATATTTATTGCTAAACTCAAAATATAGAATCCTGTGATTACCAAAATTCATTATAATATTGCCTCGAATATTCGCACCAATCTTTACAATAATACTAAGCTTATTTGCCTTCAAGGTGTGATAGAAAGAAAATTAAGAAGACCCATAACATTGTGTTTTTCAGTACCATGAAAACTTCGTGAAACACTTTCTGTGGGCAATGTTAGTTTCTTTAGAACGCCTTCGCAAATTGTTTTGTGCTGATTAGTTGTATAGTTTATACATTTTCTAATTTAATTAACTTCAATTTTGAATAATGGTTCGATTAACGGAAATGCAGAAAATAACAATTTTAAATAATTGAGATGACACCCAAACACAAAATTGGTTCAAGCACTGACGTGAAGTCAGAAGCCTTTGCGCGTATGTTCTATTGTCCATTCTTCTGTATTGGACACCCTTAATCGAATTTACCATGGTAAATTATGTTGTCCATTCTCCTGTATTGGACACTTAATTCGAATTTACCATGGTAAATTCGAATTAAGAGTGCAATACAGAGGAATGGACAATAGAACATACGCGCAAAGGCTTCTGACTTCACGTCAGTGCTTGAACCAATTTTTTTTTTCGTGATTTTTTTGAAATTTTCTAGGGGTGCGGTTCTTAAAATTATTTTTTTCGTCATTTTTTTCAAATTTTCTAGGGGTACGGTTCTTACAAAATTTTAAACACGTCTTTATGATGATTTTCTACTACTAGTTAACAAGCTTCAATTCGATCGAATATTTATTTTTTGAGTTATCAAGGAAATAATATTCCAGGTGGGTATAACTCGGAAACCGTTTGACCGATTATGCCCAAAAACGAACCCAACTCTCCCTTTCGGATACGCAACCTACCCTGGAAATTGCAAGTCCCTATATCCTTTCGTTCGAAAGTTATCGAGGTAAAGGTCACCAATCTACTGCACTCACACAAGAAAGCTCGAATCTCAATTTCAGCAATTTCAAACGAATAGTTACTGATATATAGAATTTTTTTTTCAATTTTCAATGATTTTTTTAAAATTTTTTACAAATACTATCCTCACGAAATTTTGCAAGAATTTTCGCGTTGGCATTCTACAACTAATTACCATGTTTGAATTCAATCGGTTTAGTATTTTTCGAGTTAATGAGGAACAAAAAACAACTAAATTTCAGATGGCTATAACTCTAAAACCGTTTGGCTGATTATGCTCATAAACGAACTGAAATGTCGCGTTCTGGTGCACATCCTAACCTGAAAACTTCAAGCCGCTATTTCTTTCCGTTCTCAAGTTATCTTGACAACAAAAATATTTTTTAATTATTTTCTAAAATTTTCTAGCCATACGATTCGCACAAAATTTCACAAACGTGCTTATGTTCATATTCTACAACTACTCACCAAGTTTCAATTCGATCGGATTTATATTGGTTGAAAACAAAATTATTACTCGGAAACCACTGGGCCGATTATGCCCATTAACGAACTTGTCCGTCGTATTGGGATGCGCCACCCACCCTGAAAATTTCAAGTCGCTAGGTTTTTTCGTTCTCAAGTTATCGTGGCAACGGCCGGACGGACAGAATCAAATTTGACCTCGAATTCTTCATTGGGGAGTCGAACTAAATCGTTTGAGACCATTTTCGTCAAAAAAATCGAAAGTTACAGACATTTGGGCAAAACTATAACGCGATGTTCCCCAGAACATACGCGCAAAAAGAAGTCGCTAGTTTTATGAGAAATTTCCGAATTTGCCGCCTATAATCAAAGGGACAATAAGTAAAATAGAGAAGCAATTTCGCAAGATTGGGCATGTAGGGCAGTTTAAAAAGCAGCTGCTAATACATTGTGTGAGGATGTGAAATTAGATGTGATGCTTGACTTTGAAGAAAATCCATACATAAATCGAGAAGAGATGCCACCACAACATTCAATGTCAGCCATACATCGATTCTAAACATTTTAAATCAAAATAAAATGCATCCCTATAAAATGATTCCTACCCAGGAGTTGGAAGACGACTTATTTTTGTGAACAAATGATAGACATGTTGGTTAAAAATATTATCCAATTAGTAGACGTTTTGTTTTCTGATGAGTGCAGTTTTTTCTCAGCAGCCATGCTAATCGTCAAAATTGCCGCTACTGATCTACCGAAAATCCTCACTGTATGAGGAAGGAACTCACACAATTCTCTCAAAAGCTTAATGATTGGGCAGGAAATGTTCGAAACCATATCATAGGCGCCTTTTTCATTGGGGGCAATTTGAATGGCGATAAATATTTAGCACTACTTCAAAATTATGTCGTTCCAACTTTGGCAAATTTATATCCATTTATATTTATAT
This sequence comes from Halyzia sedecimguttata, assembly GCA_937662695.2. Classification (NCBI taxonomy): domain Eukaryota; kingdom Metazoa; phylum Arthropoda; class Insecta; order Coleoptera; family Coccinellidae; genus Halyzia; species Halyzia sedecimguttata. Next base: position 77,598,871 of record OW569414.2, read on the forward strand.
TTCACGAAATACGATATGGTTCCAACAGGATGGAGCACCACCACATTACCAACGCAATATCCGGCAGTACCTCGACGCAATATTTCCAAATCGGTGGATAAGCAGGCGAGCATCTATCGAATGGCCAGCGCGATCCTCTGATCTTAACCCATTAGGTTTCCCTTTATGTGAAGATCATTGTGTACAAAACTAAACCCCTTGATTTGAATGACCTAAAAGATCGAATAACGCTTGCGATTAGGTCGATCAATCCTGAGATGCAGGGACGGGCCGAAGCTTAATTTGTGGGGGGGGGGGAGCATTGAAAATTTTACAATTGATTCCTTTGAAATTTCGTTCGTTAAAACTCCGTTCGACATTGTATTACATTTTAGTTTTTGTTATTGCACCAAATTTCGCTAATCACTTAATTTTATTTTTTTCTAATTTGATTTTTACAATAATCATGAAAGTGATAACATTTCTGAATAGAGAATGACGAGACCTTTCAAACGATGTATCATAAGCCCATAATTCCAATTTGAAAAATTGGGGGTTGTACCTGTCTTTTGAAGGGGGTTGAAGGTAGGATTCGCATTTTTACGAAGAAGAATGACAATTTAAAATTTTAATTTGAAGTGTTTCGGGATTTTCCATAAATATGTACAGTAACTAAGATAGTGAATTTATTCCAGCATTGATTGCAGCAAAAACGCATCAATAAAATGCACTAAGTAATAATAAATAAATAAATCACGTCCTCAAATGAGCTCTCTATTGAATTTTTCCCAGATCCTCGAGTTAACACATTCCACACTTCCACTCATTACATTTCCAGCGACTCTTTACAGCGTGTATTAACGTCAAAGAGGCGAAGTAACCACAACAAATATTGATAACACAAAGTAAATTTCAAGATACCAGTTGTCTCGAACCTTGCTATAATTAATAGTGTTGATTGCAGCAAAAAATAAAAGAGTAACGAATGGTTCCCCATTCAAACCAGCGCGGACTTAATGAATCGCAAAGAACGCGCATAAGGGGACAAAAAAGGAATGCTCTGGGCAGGTGCAACATAAATTTCAATAAGTGCCAGCCACTTGACACGATCATTTTCCAATATAGATAAGTCAAGACAACAAGGTTAGATCAATTGTGGATGGTTTATTTTCGCTGATTGCCTTTGAAAAATTGTCGACGAAAAAACTAAGCAGGGTTAAATTAATGTATGACAGGATAAATCTACTAGGCTGGATTGTGTAAAAGATCGAATGATCATACAGTGGAATGTTCTGGTTGATTTTTTTCCAGGCTGGAAAAACAACAGTTGCCTTCGTTTTTGCATTGATAAAATAAAATGCATAGGTACTTTATTTCTACAGTGATTCAATGACAAACATCACATGGTGCTCATTTCAAACGGTCAGGAACATTAGGGATATTCTTTCGGAGTGATCCAACTGATTTTAGTTACATAAAATCACTTCGTTCAGCTATAATTCAGCTGATTTTAGTTATATAAATCACTTTGTTCTGTACGAAAGAACATGCATATTATCGCAAGTTCTCGATGAATCCTTATATGATGGAGGTCAGGTGATCGAATACGGATTTCCCTCGAGCCTTCGATAACGTGGATCACAATTTGCTTTTTGATGAAGCTTGCATTATTTAGATGTACTTCATCCTTCATCCTTTGTAAAACTTTCACGATCTAATTTCGAGGGTATAATGAATTACGTAGGCACTCTCAGATTTTCCGAATACAAGCTCAAGTCTCATGGCGTCCCACAGGGATCAAATTTGGGGCCATTGCTATTTATAATTTAAGAAGCATTGGCGTTATGGGGATGATTTGGAGCTGTACTTGGATTAAATAAAATTTCAGATCGATTGCTAATTCAGTTGAGTTTGGAGTTCTTCCAGAGCTTGTGCTTGCGGAATAGAGTATCGTCAGCTGACGTCACATGGCCAATACCGTCTTTACCATAAGGGCACACGGGGCCCGTGCCCAGGGCCCCCATCCTTAGGGGGGCCCCGAAAGACAGACAATTTCTGTCACATTTATTATAAAAAAAAATTGTCGAGCACAATAACAGTAAGCACCCAAGTCGAATATAAAATTTACTGTGGTCTCAAAATTTTAAATCAAAATTATGTTTATTTAACCAAATTAAGACAAAATCAAGTCAAACTTTACCTATTTTATTTTTAAGTATAAAATAGCCCTAACAGTTGACCTCATTCTGACTTAATCAGCTTAGTTAGGATCGATTTAAGACAAAAAAGTCAAATAAGACTAAACTTGGCTTGTATTTGGCTCAATATAAGTAAAAAAAACTTAGTTCTAGCACTGACGTGAGGTCAGGAGCTTTTGCGCGTTTGTTATATGGTCCATTCTCCTATATTGGACATGCAGGTAAATTCGATTAAGAGACAATAGAACATACGCGCAAAAGCTCCTGACTTCACGTCAGGACAAAACCACCGATTTTGCCCAATAACAAACTTAACCGAGATATTTATATCCAAAACCAACTCTGAAAATTCAACTATCTATAGCTCATTCCGTTCAAGAGTTATCAGGGTAGAAAAATATATAATTCGCTTTCTTTACTCTCCAAAAGGGCCCCAAATTATTGTGTGCCCAAGGGCCCCAGCATTGTTTAAGACGGCCTTGCACATGGCTGCCAATGCCGATTAACCCCCCCCCCTAATGTTGAACGGAGTTGGTAAATTTGCAACACAGTTGGAAGATAATAATGAAAAATGGCGATACCGTTTTTAATAAATCATCAAGTGCAGAGCGTTCCTGATGCCAATAGGGTCTTCATAATGGCTTCGTATAATGAATATACTTATGCATATATTTCACAAGTCAAATAAACCCCAGGGGATTCATTGATTAGTCGAGAAGCAAGAGCAGACGCGTTTCTGTCTTCTTGGCCTTCATCAGTACTCTGTAGCTTCCCAACAAATTCAACTAAACTGAACCGGGTTAAGCCTCTCACAGCCGGCTTGGTCGATTATACCTAATCTCCCACGCCACCTATGAAACAAAACACGGAATTCGGCCTTTCCCCACCAGTGAAAATTTGAAGCGTGAAATCATATGCCACCATTCAAATTTTCACTGGTGGGGAAAGGCTGAATTCCGTGTTTTGTCTCATAGGTGGCGTGGGAGATTAGGTATAATCGACCAAGCCGGCTGTGAGAGGCTTGACCTGGTTCAGTTTAGTTGAATTTGTTGGGAAGCTATAGAGTACTGATGAAGGCCAAGAAGCCAGAAACGCGTCTGCTCTTGCTTCTCGACAAATCAATGAATCCCCTGGTGTTTATTTGACTTGTGAAATATATGCATAAGTATATTAATTATACGAAGCTATTATGAAGGCCCTATTGGCAGGAACGCTCTGGATTTGCTAATTTACAGTTGGAAGAATCTCGAAGGAGTTGGAAACAAATTCGAAGCAGTTGGAAAAATTTCAAGTTGGAATATTTCCGAAAAAATTGTCATGAAATTTGAAGAAATTTGACCGGCTGACGGGATAAATGCAAAGCACGCAGATAATAGGGACGGGATAAGATGGAATAACAACATGTACCCTTGTACATATTTCTGTTGCCGTAAACTCAATATTCAATAGTTTTCGGCACAATATGTGTAGGACGCAAAAAATAATATTGATTTTCTTTTGCGTTATCCCAAAGTGGGTAGTCATAAAACAAACCATCTGGTACAAATTTGAGCTCTTTCTCACTGTCGAGCGGCATTTTAAAAGGCTTTTATTTCTATTGAATTTAGCAACGTAAATATGTAAGTACGCAGTTTGATCCTTTCTTTTAATAATAAAAATAGCTGAAATGAATTTGACTCTCTCTTATAGAACAGGATGATATGTACGCGTATGAACACAGATCATATAATAAATCATAGATAGAATAAATATAGCATTCTGTGAAAACAGAAGTTTTATTGAGAATTATAGAAATTTCGAAAAATCGTATCTCCGAAAGTATTAGCTTGTTGGAGTTAAAAATGATGTCAATGGATTTTTATGGTGAAACTGCATCTTAAATCTTAAATCTTATTTTGAAATTTGTAAGTTAAAATAAACGTTTTTTCGTTACTCCGAAACCATCTGGCCTATTTTGCCCAATAGCAAACTTAACCGAGATATTTATCTCCCTAACCTATTCTGAAAATTTCAACTGTCATTAAAAAAAAATTTTGACGACACTAGGTAACAATGAATGACGTCATAAGTGAAGATTTTATGCCATCAGGTGGTTATTTAAAACTGCCTAGCTCATTCCGTTCGAGAGTTATTGTAGAAACAAAATTTAGAATTTTTCAAAATTTTTTTTTAAACTTTACGGTAACCCAGTCAATACAAAACTCCACATGCGTCTAAAGGTCATGATTCTACAATTTGATGCTAAATTTCAGATAGATCGAGTTATCGGTTTCGGAAATATTCATAAAAAATATTTTTACTGAAAACGGCCATAACTCCGGAACCGCTTGATGGATTACGCCCGTTAAGGAACTCGTCCGAGATATGTATGCTTCAAACCTACCTTGCATATTTCAATCCTCTAACTCCTTTTGTTCGAGAGTTATCGTTTTAACGGACGGCCGGCCGGACAGAATCGATTTCGACCACGTACTCTTGATCAGTGAGTCGAACCAAATCGTTTAAGACCATGTTCAGCCAAAAATTCGAAATTTACAGACATTTGGGCAAATTGATAAGCACTCTGTTCCGAGAAACAAGAGAACCAAAAAATAGATAAGTTTGAATTTCGGAAAACGAGTTTTAATGTTCAGGAACAGGTCTTATGTTCACGCTCAATATTATTGTACAATATTTTATATTTGTTCAATATAATTGATCGTGTGTGGGCGATATTAAAAGGTTGCGCAATAGCGCAATATATTGCACAACATGTTTGACCAACCAACAGATTGTACAATAATATTGACCGTCTAGAGGCCACCGACCATATATTGTGCAACCCACATTGCACAATAATATTGAGCGTGTATGGGCCGCTTAAGGGTCCTAATGTTGACCCGGGAATTTTTCAAAGCAGTTGGAGAAATTTCAAAGCAGTAGGAAAAATTTCGAAGCAGTTGGAAAAATTACGAAGCAGTCGGAAAAATTTCGAAGAAGTTGGAAAAATTTCTAAGCAGCTGGAAAATTTTCGAGCCAGTTGGAAAAATTTCGAAGCAGTCCGAAAAATTTCAAAACAGTTTGTAAAATTTCGAAGAAGTTGGACAAATTTCGAAACAGTTGGAAAAATTTCGAAGCAGATGAAAAATTTCAAAGCAGTGGGAAAAATATCAAAGCAGTAGGAAAAAATTCTGAGCAGTTGGAAAAATTTCGAAGCAGCTGGAAAAATTTCGAAGAAGTTGGAAAAATTTCGAAGAAGTTGGAAAAATTTCGGAGGAGTTGGAAACATTTCGAAGTAGTTGGATAATTCATCCCCCCCCCCAATGCACAGTTTTCGATGCTTTCTGCTTATCAATTTGCCCAAATGTAATGTTCGAATTTTTGGCTGAAAATGGTCTCAAACGATTTGGTTCGACTCACTGATCAAGAATCCGAGGTTTAAATCGATTATTTCCGGCCGGCCGTTGACACGATAACTCTCGAACGAAAGGAGTTAGAGGATTGAAATTTGCAAGGTAGGTTTGGAGCGTAAATATTTCGGACGAGTTCGTTAATTTGCGAAATCCATCAAGCGGTTTCGGAGTTATGGCAATTTTCGGTAAAAATATTTTTTATGAATATTTCACTCGATCTATCTGAAATTTAGCATCAAATTGTAGAATCATGACGTTTATACACATATGAAGTTTTGTATTGATCAGGTTACCGTAAAATGTCCAAAAAATTTTTATTTTTAAATTTTGTTTCTACAATAACTCTCGAACGAAATGAGCTAGGCTGTTGAAATTTTCAGAGTAGGTTAATGAGATGAATATCTTGGTTATGTTCGCTATTGGGCAAAATAGGCCTGATTATTTCGGAAAAAAAAATTTTTTTAACTTACAAATCTCAAAATAAGATTTAAGATGCAGTTTCACCATAAAAATCCATTGATATCATTTTTAACTCCAACAAGCTAATACTTTCGGAGATATGATTTTTCGAAATTTCAATAATGAATCGTACTTATATGTTTTCACAGAATGCTATAAGTATTCTATCTATGATTTATTATATGATCTACGTTCATATTCGTACATGTCATCCTGTTCTATAAGAGAGAGTCAAATTCATTTTAGCTATTTTAATTTGATTTCTTCCATAGTGCAGTTCTTATTCTCAGATTGCTCATTTAATCTTGATAAATAAACTATTAATTGAATTGAATTGCCTTTACGATGCAGTTCAATCATAAAAATACATTGATATAATTCTCAACTCTGAGAAACCAATACTTTCGAAGATATAATTTGTCTGTTTGAACAAGAGCGCCAGAAAGCTCCTGTCCACCTTGAACCAATTTTATTTTTATCTCATGGCACAATTGTACGATTGAACTAATTTGTGTAATTACGCCGCCACGAACAAAGCACTGTTTATTTTCGACCCAACAGTAAATGTATGTATTCGAATGGGTCCTCACGCCACCACAGACACAACACTGTTTATTTTCGACCAAAGAGTGAATGTATGTATTTGGGTTGAAACTAATCATTTCAGATCATTTTCGTCCAAAAAGTGGACCAGCTTTTTTAAAACGCTTGTTTTACAGTCGGATTTATATTCTTGGAAATATTGAGAATATTTTATTTTCCTGGAGCTAAGCAGCCTTGGGCGATGTCAGTGCCTGGATGGGTGACCACTCTGACTATAAATTTGAACAAGCACGCCAAATCCCCTGGGCACAGTGCTTTTACAACTCGTTAAAAGGCGCAATTATACTTTTCATGTCACTGTGCCGACGACAAAAACATGCAGGTAAGCCTAGGACGTTATTAAAACATATCGCGCTCGCTCCAACACCAAATATCTGGAAAATGCCCCCGTAAATACCAAAAAATGGGTTCAAGCCCTGTGGACAGGAGCTTTTGGGCGCATGTTCCTTGTGGCCCGTACTGACCAGTAAAGAAAAAAAGCAGTATCATGTTGAATACCTTAATATTATTCTGGAACACAAATTTTCCATTACAATAATCTTCATCTAGCTTCTATTTAGTATCAATTCCTGTAGAACGTGATCATAATAAGTGTTTTCCATATAATAAAATGTGTTTGAACTTGGTATGTAGGAAATCTGACATCAATCATTGGAATTAATTGATTTGACAAACAGCCGTCAAATGAGGTAAATAGATTTTTGTGACGATTTTCTGTGACCATAAAAAAAATTAAGCATTTCATTATTGCATTTCTTGAAATAGGTACCTTTTCAAGTCGATCAACATCGTCCTTCTTTCGACGTCTAAACTATGACTTGATTCTTTATGTTTATGTCTTTGAATTTGTTTTCGGTGGAATTCAAAGAGTTCATAGAATAATCGATGAAAATACTGAGAGAGACCCAGGAAATTTGACACATTTTGTCTTATATCTCCAGAAATTGAAATCATATAGAGCCAAAATTTTGCACAATGTTGCAAAATACTACAATTGACGTTAGTACAAGTTTTTGTTGCAATCTGATGAATAGTTCACGAAAAAAAAATTTTTTTTTCGAAAAAATTAAAAGAAATATTTTTTTAAAAATTACCAACATTTCGATCATAACAGAATTTTGCCAAAAGTTGCGCGTTTATATCCTCGAACTGACTACAAAGTTTCGATTCAACATCTTCTTTAGTTCCTGAAATATCAGGGAAATAACCTCAAAATTTTAAATGTCTATAACTCCTAAACCGTCTGGCCGATTTTGCCCGTTAACGAACTTAACCGTCGCATTTTGATCAGAAACCTACCCTGAAAGTTTGAAGTCGATAGGACCTTCGGTGCTCCTGTTATCGTGCCTACGGCCGGCCGGCCGGCCGGCCGGACGGCCGGACGGCACCCTAAAATCTGACACCGGATTCGTGATCAGGGAGTCCGAATTAGTCTATTAGCCAATTTTCAGCTCGAAATTCGAAAATTACAGACATTTGGACGAAATGATAGGACGATGTTCCCCTAGAACATGCGCCCAAAAAGGAAAAACGAAAACGTCCGAACGTTTAGCATTGGCGGTTAAACTAAATCACCACAGCACAGCAGCAGTAATTTGAGGAATTCTTGCCTAATAACATAAAATTGCTACTGGTAAAGTGTACCTGCTTCTTCACGATTTAATTATACGATGCCGGGGTCCGTGGGTTCATGTCATAAATTATACTGAATTAAACTGGATAATATCTGAAAAATATGGAATTTTTCAATCAAAATGTCCGCTTATTTATGGTCAGCCTGATGGCAGACAGAAGAAACGAGTTGTCTTTTTTGAAAGGGCAGATGTTTGATCTTGAGATATTCGGGCTCGCCATATGAGAAGAACGATTTCGTTGGTTCTGGTCTGGATCTTTCTTGAGGGAGCTGTGTTGTAAATATTACTAGAATAACGAAGAAATATGTATAATTAATGTCCAAATTTTCATGATAATACCTGTTGCATAAAAAAATTCAAAGGTGTTTTCATGTCTTCGCTTCATGCTTCTGCTTGAGAGTATTTAATATTCTCAATACCATAAAGAGGTTTTTCCAAATGCGCATACACCATTTGTAATACTGAAATATTTTGAAAAAATTGATTCAAGCACTGACGTGAAGCAAGAAGCGTGCCAGAAGAGTGTCCAATACAGGAGAACAGACAATAGAATTCACTATGATAAATTCGATTAAGTGTCCAATACAGGAGAATGGACAAAAGAACATACGCGCAAAGGCTCCCGACTTCACGTCAGTCCTTGAATAATTTTTTTTTATTTTTCAAGGAGTAGGGTTCTCATAAAATTTTACACACGATATTTTATAATTTTTTACACGATATTCTAATTACCAAGCTTCAATTCGATCGAGTCTATATTTCTTGAGTTATCGAGGAAATTATATTCCAGGTGGGTATAACTCCGAAACCGTTGGACCGATTATGCCCAAAAACGAACTTAACTCTCCCATTTAGATGGGCAACCTACTCTGAAAATTGCAAGTCCCTATCTCGTTTCGTTCGAAAGTTATCGAGGCAACGGTAACCCTTCCAGCTACTGAACTCACACAAGGCTGCTCGGATCTCAAACAATATAGATCCGATCATGTTCAAACTTGGAATTTTGCAGCAGAGTTAGGTTGTTAAGGCTCTCACAAAATTGGAGCGATGTCGGACGAATAGTTTCTGATATATAGAATTTTTTTCAACGATTTTTAATGATTTCTTAAAAATTTTCTAGAAAATTTTCAAAAATTATTACATTGACATTCTACAACTAATAACCATGTTTGAATTGGATCGGTTTTGTATTTTTCGAGTTATTGAGGAAATAACAACCAAACTTCAGATGGCTATAACTCAAATGTTCCATTCAGATGCAAAACCTAACCTGAAAATTTCAAGTCGCTATCTCTTTCCGTTTTCAGGTTATCGGGACATAAATAATATTTTTTAATAATTTTTTAAAATTTTTTTAAAGATACGAATCTCACAAAATTTTACAAACGTCTTTAGGTTTGTATTCTACAACTTCTCACCAAGTTTAAATTCGATCGGACCTGTATTGTTTAAAAATAATACAGGTCGTGAAATTTTACAAACGTCTTTAGGTTTGTATTCTACAACTACTCACCAAGTTTAAATTCGATCGGACCTGTATTGTTTAAAAACAAAATTAATAATCGGAAACCGTTGGGCCGATTATGCCTATTAACGAACTTGTCCGTCGTATTGGGACGCGCCACCTACCCTGAAAATTTCTTCATCAGTGAGTCGAACTCAATCGTTTGAGAACATTTTCGGCAAAAAAATCGAAAATTACAGACATTTGGGCAAAATGACAACGCGATGTTCCCCAGAACATACGCGCAAAAATGAGAAATTTTTATACATTTTGGGAAAAATCTATGTATACCCAACTACCAAAATAAAAACTTCAATTATGTATCTCGTTGGTCACGCTAGACTGAATTTTTTTCACAGTAATAGGTGCACTTGGAAAATTATAGTTTTGAGAAGAATTGAATTGAAAGAATCACTGCTACATTTGTATATGAAAGAATGAACCTTTTTGTATAATGTGCAGCATATTTCACATGCCTCGAAAAAATAAGCTGTGAAAATTTTATCTAGGGTTGATGTTTTTCCATATTCTATTTCTTCAGTTATTTGTAAAACAAATCTTGACTGATCTAGGGTTCTAGGGACATTATTCAAAATTTGTATATTAGGTATTATTCATCTCACTCTCGCATAATTTTAAAATATGATTTAAAAAGTCAGTTCCTTCGCTATGTCGTGAAGAAACGATAATTTAAATTTGAATACTAACTTAACCAATATTAACTTCAATATCATTTTTCTTTGAATTCAGTAAACTCTTCGACTCTTCCTACTAATTATTTTTATAGCAATATATAACAATAATATAGCATGAAACTGAAAATATGTAATTTTAAGTGCCAAATTTTGCCCCTGAAATCAGTCTACCAACAATACTTATCTGAAATCTATTTTTAGAGGTTCAATTCAAATCGTAGAACAGAAACGTCATTTCAATTTCAGTTGTTATGCCTTAATGGAGTTAAATTGATACGGCTACATAAAAATGATTTTTATTTTAGAGTTAAGGTAGTATTGTTGTATCAAATAATTAAATATCCTTCAATCCAACTTCAAAATGTAAATTTGGAAACGCTTCCGGCAAAAATGTTATCTGCTTAAGATTCATATGCAATTTATAGGTAAGTACAAAACAATGGAATGTAACCTTGAATCCCTGGCTCCGTAAATTCCAGGGGTCTCGTTTATTTGTTTTCGTTTTGTTTGAGCAATAAATTTGCTTCATCGAACTATAATGTTAGTTTATCTGATAAATCGAAATGATATTTGTATTAAAAGAACGGGAGAAAAGCTGGTTTGGATATTTCGATAAGATAAAATTGTAATGGCACTTCAAATTATTTTCGTTCACTGAAAAATAAAAGGTAATTCAGTTTCGATTATGTAGCCCTAGTAAGCCGAAATTAAGCTACCGTTTTAGTTTTTAATTGAAAAGTCGTACATTTGTTTATGTTTGTTATGCATGAGTGTTTATTAATCAGTTATTTAAAATTAATTAAATTAAATGTTGTGTTATAGAACCAGATTTTGAAATAATTTCTTTCTCAGCTACTATGGGGTGTGTGAGCAGCAAACAGGATATTAATGATCTCCACCCCAATCTCTTTCAAGTCACAAATGTAAACGATGATAGAGAACTTGTAAGTCCTGGGCAACTAGAAATAACAGAATCCGAATTGATACTACACCAAAAGGGAAAAACACCTCTAGTATGGCCTTTACGTACATTGAGAAAATACGGGTTTGATCAAGAAATATTCACATTTGAATGTGGACGACGATGTCCAACTGGTGAAGGAATATATGCATTTCAATGTAAGAGAGCCGAACAGTTGTTTAACATTGTGCAACAAAATATCTCTAGAAATATCGGAGATGATTCAAACACAAATGGCGATTTTTTGAGTGGTATTGGACCACCTTTGACTCGTCGTATGCCGTCCCAAGCTACACCAGAGGGTTATTTAACTCCATTATCTGCACCAAATGTACATACACTGCGGACTTATCCGGCTGTGAGGCCGGGTTCGGTTACAGTATCTGGACCTATAAGTCCCCCTGCAGTTTCACCTCCTAATGTAGAAATTCCTATAGAGCATAATAATAATAAACGTGGCAGCCTAATTTCCAATAGTTCTTTCACATATACCAATACAAGTGCTCTTGAAAGTAGTGAAATACAACCAAATTATGCAAATTTAAATGTAGACCCCGCTGTAAGCAACACTGAATCTCATGCGAATATGCAAGAATCGGTGTGTCACGTATATATGAACATAGATACCAAAGAAGTGTTACCAACCAAAGAAAACCAAGATCCCAAATCTGACAGTCGAGAAGATGAAAACAAACATTGCTATGCCAACATAGATGCCAAAGACATGGAACAGCTCCGAACTTTCAGATCTAGTCTCAACCACGTACCAAATAGTTTACCTCAACCTACAAATGTTTATTTACAAACGAGAAAAGTCAACTATGCCAAACTCGATTTCGACATGAAAGACGAGACGATTATACCTCAAGTACCCCCAGAGAGTCCCACAAGGACGAAAGACAGCTATGCTGTCATTGATTTTTATAGGACGAACGCACTGTCTCAATCTGTGAATCCCACAATAGACGTGGAGGAAGGAGTGAGAAAAACGAGGCATAACTCTTCGATTAGTGACGTCATTACACGAACTAGCAGCTCCTTGAGTGACTGAATACATCGAAAGTGTAAGGTTCGTGATTTTGTAATTGTTTAACTTATTTAATTTGGTGACTCAATTTTCAATGTTGTTTATGTCTTGATGAGTTTAAAGTTTCCGAACTTTTCTTCCACATTTTTTAGAATGGAATGGAGTAGAGGATTCCAGTACTCCAATTCAATGTTACCACTACTAGTTTTGGGTCCAAAATGTCTGACATTTTGTAGGCCTTTATTGATATGATTCAAAGTCAAAAGGGATATAATTTTCAATTTTAAGGATTTCTGGGTGTTCCGAAACATTTAAAACAGAATATTAATGTTGATATGAACAAAAATACATTATCCTAGGGGATTGGCTTTTATACGTTTTTCAAACCTACGAAAACTGCAATTTTATAGTTATATGTCATATATTTGGCACATTTTATACAATTGTTTTATGGGGTTTTATGAAAGATATAATATTTGTTGATTTTTTTTTTCTGATATTCGAACATTTATGATAATAAAATGACAGGTTGACGAACGTACAATAGTCAAATCCCCTAGGATATTGTATATGTTTCATATCAACATTAATATTCTGTTTCATATGTTCGGGAACACTCAGAAATACTTAAAATTGAAAATTATGTCTGCTTTGACTTTGAATTATATCAATAAAGGCCTACAAAATGTCGGACACTTTGGGCCCGAAACTACGAGTGGCAACATTGAATTGAATTAATGGAATCCTCAATTAACTATAAAGTAATAAGGAAATATTACAGAAAAATAACGTGATGTTCCCCAGAACATACATGCAATAGTTACTCAAGCGTTTCCATGGTAATAATGCTAATAATGTTTTTCTTTTTTTTTAATTTTGCCATACTTGTGTAAATGAATGAATCTTGAAAGTCTTGGAATACCATTATCTCGGTAATGGTGTATTCCGGACATAATTTTTTAATCAAAAGTTATTCCATTTTGGTTCCCCTAATGCATTGATGTCTGTAATGGGTACTCTGAATCACCCTGTATATTTTCAGATGGCTTGAGAACATGGGCAAAATGATCTCATTTGATCATTTAGGTTCGTTCATCTTGGCGCATTCAATTGGAAAAATTGTTAATTAAATTTCTGAATAACATCTACATAAATCTGAAAAATGTGGGAGAGAATCTTCCTTAGCTCATCAAGAAAAGTATGATAAATGTATCATGTTGAAATCGAATTTACTTTATTGAACAGCCTCTATATTTTTAACATAGGGCTGGTGTTATGTTTCGAAAAATATGTGGAACTCGTATGCAGAAAATATATGTATCATATGAAGATTATTTTTTTGCTGCCGTCAACATATTTTAATTCTCATTAAATTTATTTGTTATATTCAAAGGAGAATTTGTATTTATATTTTATTTCTTTTTTGGAATTCTGTTCCTATGTAAGATGAGGACATCTGAAGCAATAATTATAAACAAATTTGAATTTTATTACGAAACCAAATATTCTGTGAAAAGTGAGGTAAAATGTATGAAAATATTCCTGAATAGCATAATGATACATCGAATTATTTGAACAATATTTCATTGAACCAAATATTAGTATATAAAACAAGTTACAGCCTTATGTGTTTATTGAATCTTGTTGATTTGAAGGATCAGAGGTGTTTGTGAACTTCATAGCTTTTCCTTCTACCTAGGCAACACCTCAATTCTTCATTCTTTTATTGTTGGATATACTGTATTGTTTGTCATTGCGTTGAAAAGAATAAGGCAGGTCAGTGTTTTCAATTATTTTTTCCCCGTGTCAGTAAATGAAAAAAAACAGAATAAAATATATTGGAACAAAAAGTTCATCTTGTGGATTAATAACGTATACCTGGAAATATAATTGTAAATCGCTGTATCTGCTAACATTTGAAAATCGTTTTTGAAACAAGAATATCTATAAAAGTTTCAAGATATTTAAAACACCTGTATATAAAAGGCCATCTTCATTATATTGTTTAAACTGTGTGATACCACAAAGAGTATCAATCGCTCATTATGAAACTCTCCGAGCATATATTACGTACAAAAAAAGAGGTTGAAATGTTTGTGAAATTAGCCCTCATAGCCTTAGAATAATATTGAAATAGCTTGTTGGAAGTTTGAATTATGATGTCACCTTATTAATTAAGAAATGATTTTAAACCAGAGATTTTTTAAGAAATTTACAAAATGCCAAAGATACTATTGTTGAGAATTCTGAGATTGTATATATACAGAAAAAAAATGTATTATTTAAGTATGTTACCCATATCTTGTGCTATTAGTGAACTATATTACACATATTTAATTTTTAATAAATATTTTACATACAAATATCATATAAGGTGCCTTTTATTTATCCAACCTGCAACTTTTTTTTTTCGATAAAGCTCGTTGGACATGTACCTAAATAGAAGCGTCGCTGCTTAAGCAAAACAAATCTTAAGTGCATGTTATGTTATGAGGAGATGTGAGAAGACTTCTTGGTGGAACTGCAAAAATTTCCTGGTAAAGACCGAAGAACATAGTTCCAGGAGGACGGAGCAACGTCACACGATTTCGTGAAATTTTCCATCTCGAGTTGATATACATTGGCCTCTACGAAGTCCTGATTTAACTGCTTTTCAGGTTGAGTTTCGGTTACCTTGGAGAAGCCTCTATGCTTTTTGGCACTTTTGTTCCTCGAAACGGATTGCTTATCAATTTGCCCAAATGTCTGTAATTTTCGAATTTTTGGCAGAAAATGGTCTTAAACGTTTTGGTTTGGCCCGCTGATCAAAAATCGTGATCGAAATCGATTCTGACTGGCAGCCCGTCCGTTAACACGATAACTCTCGAACGAAAGGAGTTAGAGGTTTTGAATTTGCAGGGTAGGTTTGAAGCGGAAATATCTCGAACTAGTTCGTTAACGGGCGAAATCCATCAAGCGTTTTCGGAGTTATGGCCGTTTGTAGTAAAAACATTTTTATGGATATTTCCGAAACCGATCACTCGATCTATCTGAAATTTAGCATCAAATAGTAGAATAATGACCTTTATATATGCATGCGAAGTTTTGTATTTATCGGGTTGCAGTAAAGAGTAAAAAAAATATATTAAATTTTTGTTTCTACAATAACTCTCGAACATAATGAGCCAGGCATGACATTTTCAGAGTAGGTTTGGGAGATAAATATCTCGGTTCGTAGTTCGTTATTGGGCAAACTCGGCCAGAAGGTTTCGGAGAAACGAAAAAATTTGTTTTTACATTACAAATTTCAAATTCTTTTTTTTTAAGATGCAGTTTCACCATAAAAATCCATTGATATCATTTTCAACTCTAGCAAGCTAATACTTTCGGAGATATGATTTTTCGAAATTTCAATAATGAATCGTTCTGTTTTTGGCGCTCTAGTTCCTCGGAACTGAGTGCTTATCAATGTGCCCAAATGTCTGTAATTTTCGAATTTTTCGATGAAGATATATGGTCTTAAACGATTTGGTTCGACTCACTGATCAAGAATCCGAGGTCGAAATCGATTCGGTCCGGCCGGCCGTAGGCACGATAACTCTTGAACGGAATGAGCTAGACAGTTGAAATTTGCAGAGTAGGTTTGGGAGATAAATATCTCGGCTAAGTTCGTTATTGGGCAAAATCGGACAAATGGTTGCGGAGTAACAAAAAAAAATTTTTTTTTACAAAACAAATTCCAAATTGAATTTTTTTCAATAAGCAGTTTTACCATAAAAATCCAATGATATCATTTTTAACTCTAACAAGCTAATACTTTCGGAGATATGATTTTTCAAAATTTCAATAATAAATCGTATTTCACAGAATGATATAATTATTCTATGTAATATGTATGAATTGTCATAATGTGAACTTATTTTCCTGAGACATGACATTATCTAATCAATCGAAGAATTATGAGAATAAAGTGTATTCCGAAATGTGAGCGAAGTGAGAAAATTCTCAGTTGTTTGCTCCGAAATTAGTTTTTCTCAGAAAAGTCATACATTTCGGAACGGAACATGAAGTATTTTAGCGATGCAACGGGGACCTCACCCAAAAATGTTTGAAAATATTACGTAAATATTGAAAGCATAATTCTGTAGTTCGAGAGAGGAGAAAATTTGGTGAACGTAGATCAGGAAATTTTTGATCGATTACAAGGTAATTTTTCATTATTACTCTTATTTCATACATGTTTTATGGAATATCTACTATTTGTAGGTAGGTACTTTAAACCTGTTTTGGGCAATTGTCATACGAAACTTGTTGGCGGCGTTGGCGCTCTAGTTCCTCGGAACTGAGTGCTTATCAATTTGCCCAAATGTCTGTAATTTTCGAATTTTTCGATGAAGATGGTCTTAAACGATTTGGTTCGACTCACTGATCAAGAATCCGAGGTCGAAATCGATTCTGTCCGGCCGGCCGTAGGCACGATATATAACTCTCGAACGAAAGGAGTTATAGTAAATTGAAATTTGCAAGGTGGATTTGGAGCGTAAATATCTCGGACGAGCTCGTTAATGGGCGAAATCCATCAAGCGGTTTCGGAGTTATTGCCGATTTTAGTAAAACTATTTTTTATGAATATTTCCAAAACCGATCACTCGATCTATCTGAAATTTAGCATCAAATTGTAGAATCATGACCTTTATGCGCATGTGAAGTTTTGTATTGACCAGATTACCGCAAAGTGTCAAAAAAAAATTTTGAAAATTTAAAAAAAGTTTTTCTACAATAAAAATTTAAAAATTTTTTTTCTACAATAACTCTCGAACGGAATGAGCTAGGTAGTTGAAACTTTCAGAGTAGGTTAGGGAGATGAATATCTCGGTTAAGTTCGTTATTGGGCAAAATTGGCCAGATTTAATTCGATTTCTTCCATGATGCAGTTCTCATTCTCAGATTGCTGATTTAATCTTGATAAATAAACTATTATTTGAATTGAATTTCTTTTATGATGCAGTTCTATCATAAGAATACATTGATATTATTCCCAACTCTAAGAAAAAAATACTTTCGGAGATATAATTTGTCTGTTTGAACTAGAGCGCCAGAAAGCTCCTGTCCATAGGGCTTGAACCCATTTTTAAGAATGCTATAATTATTATATGATCTGTGTTCATACACGTACATGTCATCTTGTTTTTCTATAAGGGAGGGTCAAATTCATCGTAGAATTATGAGGATTATAAGGATATTATTTTTTTTGGTGATATTTTAATGCCTGTGAATAATCCATATGATGATGTAGACATATACTTTGGTAAGTTCATCAGAATGGGTTCAGAACAGCTCCAGTAAAAACATAACATAAAATATTGGCTAAGTTTCAATTGATATAATATAATTTTCTGAGTGGATTTGAGGAATGAATATCTCGGTTAAGTTCGTGGTTTTTGCACTCTTGTTTGAATATAATTTCTTTCAAGATGCAGTTCTATCATAAGAATCCATTGATATAATTCCCAACTCTGAGAAACCAATACTTTCAGAGATATGATTTGTCAAAGATTGAACAAGAGCGCCAAAAAGCTCCTGCCACAGAGCTTTCCCCCTTTTTTTAGGGAAGAATCGATATTGAAGATAGAGATTAATAAGTAAATATTTTTAGTTCAGAACAAGTGTAGATGCTTGATAAACAAGAGCGCCAACAATTGCATTTTTTCATGTATTGTTACCGATTGAATTAAAGACGGATTTACAATCTTCTGTTAATTTTGACATTTTGAAATTTTTCAACAAATATAAGTCATTTTAAACATATTTTTGTTTTATTTTCTAGAACCCCATCCTGATATTAAGAGTTGGCTACGCCTGTGAGAGATGTCCATCATTATTTATTGCTGCATCTGATTTTGTTAACAAATTAATTCAATTTTTACAAATAATAACACTAACGGGGAGAGAGGGTTTTTTGCGCGCATGTTAGAACATGCGCGCATGTTGTTCCGTAGAGGGAACAGCATGCTATCATTTTGCCCAATTGCCTGTAACACGCTTTATAGGAGAAATAAATAGATAATCATTTGAAGCAATTTAATTAATAATACTAAATTATATCCATCCAAATGATCCTATGAAATTTTTTACAAATTTAGAATCTGCTTAGGTGTATCCTTATAAGTAATAAAATGAAGTTAATAAAACATTAATTCATAACATGCAAACAATCTTACAAATCGCAGAAAATATAAAACATTAATTGTTACGAATTCCAAGAGCTTGTTCAAGTTCTGCACGCTTCTGTTGAACTTTAGTATAGAAATAACGGCATACAGCCTCTTGCGCCCAAGGCTGATAAAAGAAATCTGATCTTCTTTCTTCCTCAGGATTACCCACGACATCAGTCATGGTCTGAAAAAAATTGAGTATGTATTTCAATGAAAAACCAATTTCTTTAATGTGATCAAAATTAAATATGGCCTATTAATTTGTATGCCAATCGTATTTATTTATTTATTTAGTAGTTCATTACGGATTTCAAACAAACCAAAGCTCAAATTTCGGAAAAATTTTGGCATTACCACAACATCAGTCATGGTCTGAAAAAAATTGAATTTCAATGAAAAATTCTATGAACAAACTTTTTTGGTCTGATGGAAATTATGTATGGCCTTTTAATTTTTGATCATTATCACATATTGTATTTATTTATTTAGCACTGCTTTAAGCTTTTCAAACGAACCAAAGCTCAAATTTTGAAAACTTTTTGGCACATTACCACATCAGTTATGGTCTGAAAAAAATTGAGTATATTTTTCAATGAAAAATTCTATGAAGAAACTTCTTTGGTCTGATTATATATCGCCTTTTAATTTTTATCACATATCGTATTTCTTATTTAGCATTGCATTACGTATTTCAAACGAACCAAAGCTCAAATTTTGGCACAGGGTAGACCACTTAGTATTTAAGGCAGAAATTTCAACAATGGGAAATTCTGCTCAATTTATAAATGCAAGTTTAAACTGAATTGAAACGCTAACTTTGCATTGCAACGTTTTAAATCCATTTCATACAAAATACTTCATTTTCATCTGAAGAAGAATTCAAAATAAAATACATATACTATTTCTATGATTGGTGCCTACATAAATAACAACTCCTTACCTTCAAATCTCTCGTTTGAGAAACTATCCATTTGTGGATAAATTGCTGAGGATCCTTAGCAAAACTCAAGAAGAATTCTCTATTGGTTTTAAGCTGGTTAATTGTATCAACTGTTTCATGAATTTTCGTGTCCAAGCCTTGGATTTCTTGTTGGCTAGCTGTGCTCAGAAGGAAATTATTCATTTGTGTTTTCAATGTATCGTCAACCTAAAAAAAATTAAATTGAACTGTAGAATGATAACGGTCAGTTGACAGTTCTTTGGTGCAAATAGTATGAAGTGGATAAAAACAGTATGGTTGAAACCGAAAAAAAACTACATTCACCTACCTCAACATCAATATCGTAACATGCAGTTTGCTTGCTCTCTGCTCCCCCTTCAACTGAAATAACATGGTTGATAACAATCGGATCTGGAGGATGAAGAAGAGGATTTAGTCGTTGGGGAATCTCTGCAAACTTCATTTTCGGACAACTGAATATTTGTTCCAAATATTTGTCGCAGACTATGTACTCTCTCTCGTGAGCATCTTGCAGCCTGTGGGTCTTTATGTATTGCCAGAGGGCGGAAATGATCACTGGTCTAGTCTGAGTATGGACGCCAAGAAGCCTGGCTAGACGTGGATCCAATTTGAATTGTAGCGGTTGATAATCCAAAAGAAGCAAAATTGTACATCTAACGTTTTTATCTCCAGGTCTCTTCACCTGGAAAAATTTCATCGTTGAAATTTGTCTTTAAAGAGAACAAACTCAATAAAATATATGAAATATTTACCTGAAAACCATCAGTCTCTTGGGTTGTCAAAGTTCTGTGCCATTCCACCAAATGATTATCTGGGCCATATAAATCTTTATCTAACTCAATTACTAGTGATTTAAAGAATGAAGAGAATTTCCGTTTTACTTTATTTGGATCATTTTTAGAATCGTCTAGTAGCCTTCCTTCAACCCTCAGTTCCCAAGATGCAACACTCCTAAAATATCAAAAGTCTTATTATCTTATATCATTATTAACTACAAAGTGGTCAGGACATAACCTACCCCTCCTGCCCAGAACCCTCAGGAGCTTCAGTACAAGGTTCTTTAGCTGGATAAAATGTATTTGAAATAAATATTCTTAACTTCCGTTTCTGTTTCATAGGTCTCTTCAATGCTTCTTGAATATCCAATCTTTTCCTCATGATAGTTGCATCTAATTTCCTTTCAAAAGCTAGTAAATCCATATAAGCTTGACTTTCGGGCACCAAATCTCGAACTTTTTGAGGTAGAATTTTATCAGCTAATTTCTTTTTCTTTTTACTGGTTCCGTGAGTATAATCAGCCCTAAAATAAGAAGGTGAGTGTGAAAGTCCTCCCACATACGTTCATATTATGAGTTGTGTGAGAGTTCTCAAATTTACCCTTTTTGTTGCATGGCATTTCTGTTGTCAGCAGGTCTTTTACCGCCTGGTTGGTTTTGCATGCTTCCACCCCTCATGGGAGAATAAGGTGCTTGTTGAGGACGTTGTATTAAACCCCCTCCGCTAGTACCAAGATTAGGAGGAGGAGTATTGTAACCACTTGCCCTTTGCTGTAAAACGTTCAAGAATTACATTGAAACTATACTAATCTTCTTACAGAACCTAAATAAATCAAGTTTTTATTATAAAAAATACTAACCGGAAAATTTTGTGCCCCATAAGGTCTCATTCCTGGAGCTTGTTGAGGTGGGTACCTTTGTGGCGGAGGTGCCCCAGGAGCTTGAGATGGAGCCGGTCCAGGAAACCTCTGAGCCATTTTCTCTTAAAATTAGGCTGAATGTTCTAACTATAAGAAAGTTTTACTGTCAACAAAGTCAAACTTGACGAATTCAATTTTGAATATTCATCATTCAAAATTTTTCAACAAATGCCGAGCTGTCAATGATTAATTTTGTCAATTTGATTTGACAGTGTCTATCACAGAACACAAATGTTTCTTTACTGTCTATGTCATTGTCAACCACTGAATAAACTTATCTGTCTGCTTCTCTTCTTCTTCATTCCAGTCAAACCACAGAACAGTAATATTTATTCTTTTTTCCTACTGCTGAAGATACCAAACCAAAATATATTTTATGTTGTTTCCTACAGAATACCTTTATTATTTATAATATTCAGATTTATTTGAGATGTACAATGCAAGAGAAGAAGAGCTACCCCAGTTCACAGAAAAATGTTCACATTGTTCACAGAAGAATGTATTACAGTGACAAGTGACATCTCATTAGTAAGTTCTTTTCCAAGAATCTTTCTTCAGCAGAATATGCAAAATTGCAATTGAATCACGTACCAGACATACATCGGAAGAACAAAAATAGAGCTTACATAAATTTTAGTGACAAAGTTATTAGTGAGATAAATCATCTAAGCAAGCAACATGCCTAAAAATAAAGGAAAGGGAGGTAAAAACAGGAGGAGAGGAAAGAACGAAAACGAAACAGAAAAACGTGAGTTAGTATTCAAGGAAGATGGTCAAGAGTATGCCCAAGTAACCAAGATGTTAGGAAACGGTAGATTAGAGGCTATGTGCTTCGACGGTACAAAAAGATTGTGCCATATCCGAGGGAAGCTCCGAAAAAAGGTATGGATCAATCAGGGCGACATTATACTGATTGGTCTTCGTGACTACCAGGATGCAAAGGCTGATGTTATCCTTAAATATACCTCTGATGAAGCAAGAAATCTGAAAACATACGGTGAATTCCCAGAATCTGTTAGGATCAATGAGACGGTTACGTTTGTCGAAGAAGGTTTGGACGAGGACATAGAATTCGGTGATGATATAAGCTCAGGAGATGAAGCAGATCCTGTTGACGGAATCTAGGATATTATTAATTCAATTTAATGGCAAACCTTTAGCTGTAATTATCATCTCACTGCTGAGTTTGTTCGGAAATATGTTGGATTGAAAAATAGAATTGTTTTATTCTTTATTGTGTATCAATACAATGTATGAATGTTTGAATTTTTTATATTTGCGTATGGTCCATGGACACTTTGCTATCGTTTACAATTTAATATTATTTATAGCTTTCTATTAAGAAATTTGATTGATTTTAAGTATTTTAATAAATGTCGGTTTTGAACTTTCATATTTCACTAATATTGATTCATTCTTTAACTTTTGATATATATGTTCTGAACTATTTGTAATATATTACCCAAGAAAATATTTTGTAGGGGAATATTTCAAACATGATAACTGCCTCTAGTACTATTGAAATGACTGCATCAGCTGAGATTTGTCTGAGAATTAATCTACTAAGTAAAAAAATCCTTTTTATTTACTTTAATAGTTACCTACATGAGAGATAGTTAATAATACACTATTGTTATATTTCATTCCATGTTTAAATTGATTTAAATCACTTCATTTTTCAAATTGAAATCATTATTTAATTCGAACTATTTTTTTAATAAGCAAAACAATATTACATAAATATTCTGGAAAATCAACAATAAAATGCAACTCCTTCAAAGAATAAAAATGAAGTTTTTTGCAGCAGATATGCGATTTCTGGCCTGTGCTTTTATAAGTAATCAGGCAACATTGTTCGATTGCTTCTGACCTTGTATTACTTACGTAGGCAATTCAAAAAATATTATATTATATATATGTTTCAGAGAGAAAACCCAGAAAGAAACCATTTAACTATCCTTTAATGATAAAAGCTACTATTTTGTTTTTCATTATTTGTCCAAAAACATAATACTCATGTTTAAATGGACCTCAGGGAGATTTGAACATTATTGCAAATGGTAACATTCCAGTGTTTACATGTAACTCATTAATTTTTCCTAAAGCCAAATTCTTTTCTTCCGGTATTAACTGGTATTTTGTTTTTGTGGATTCGACATAAGAACTGAAAAATTATACACCGCGAGAGAAAAGATAATTCAACATCCTCGAAGATAATATATTGTCCATGTTTCCACTGCTCTTCAGGATCTGAGAGAGTAGCAATTTTTCTTTGCATTGTATCAAGAACAACTGGTAGAGTTTTGAATAATATGTATTAATTGGAAAAAAACGAGATGCTTAATCCTTTATTAAATTTCAAAAAATCATGATATTTTAGAAATATTCAGGATATTTGATTTTTTCAATCATAAAATATTCCCCGTTCTATTGAAATTTCTTTGATTTCCAAATAACAGGTTTGATGAAATCTTTCATTCAACAGGTATCGTAAAAAAATCCTAAAAATATAAAATCTTTTTATTGGTAAAACAATATATTACAAAATAAGAACCAAAACAAATAAAACCCATATACAATTCAAGAATTTAAATTAGAATGGAAAGCATCAATAACTACTCAAATGCTTTCTACTCTTTACTTTCAGTTTTTTTTGATGATGCGCTGAATCCCTTCTTGCTGTTTCTACTTGCTCTTATTTCTTCTTGCCTCCTTTTGTTTGAAATATAAATTGTCCAGAAGAAGGCTATGAGATTTGTTACGAGACTGCGTACCTAAAATAAAATAAAATTGGAGAGAAATCTATTTATCCTAATTTGTTTCTCCATAAGTCGAATAAGAGTATCATGCGTACATATACAGATTACCGAGGATCAAATATTGAGAACAGAATAATCATAATCTGCTATAGATCGCAGATATAAATTGAGGACTGGGGTCGTTTGGCTAATATGCAGAGAACTGCCACCATTTTGATCTTTTGTTCTGTTACCCTACTCAGTTAATCCCAGGTATACTACTATACCTAGCTGACATGGACACAGAGTCTTATTCAAAACTAATTACATGAGAGACTTATTTAAAATAAATTAAAAGATAGACTCACATAAAACTAATTACATAATATGACACTGCTAGTTCTTTGTACACATTTACAATAATTCATTCCTAACGCTTTTATAAATCGATTCTCTATTTGAATAGATTGAGTGACAGAGAAAAATTTAGATCTAATTGTTCATTAACTAAATTACCCGTATGTTTTTCTCTATTCATTTCCACCATTTCCCAATAATTGAGTTGCGCACCTTTATTCAAATGATGTAAAATTTTGAAATCCGGGTTTAACTTATGTCCTGCTAATAAATGTTTCGAATAATTTGAATTAATTTTGTTGATTTTGTAGCTGTGATGATGTTCCTTTATTCTTATACCAAAATTTCTATCAGTTTTTCCTACATATGTTCTGTCACAACTCCCGCAATTTAATTGATAAACACCGGATTTATCTTCTTTATTCTTTTTTGATTTATTGTTCTTTATGAGTTTTTTTTTTGTCCGGAATGAGATATTTACCTGTTTGTTTTGAAGAAACCTTTTAAGTTGTTGACTCTGTGTACCAAAATATGTTAAGCTATTGAATATTTTATTTTTGGCGCTCTTGTTCGTCGGAACAGAATGCTTATCAATTTTCCCAAATGTCTGTAATTTTCGAATTTTTGGCTCAAAATGGTCTCAAACGATTTGGTTCGACTCACTGATCAAGAATCCGAGGTCGAAATCGATTCTGTCTGGCCGGTCCGGCCCTAGGCACGATAACTCTCGAACGAAAGGATTGAAATTTGCAAGGTTGGTTTGGAGCGTAAATATCTCGGACGAGTTCGTTAATGGGCGAAATCCATCAAGCGGTTTCGGAGTTATGGCCGTTTTTAGTAAAAACGTATTTTATGAATATTTCCGAAACCGATCACTCGATCTATCTGAAATTTAGCATCAAATTGTAGAATCATGACTTTTATACGCATGTGAAGTTTTGTATTGATCAGGTTACCACAAAGTGTGAAAAAAAATTTTGAAAATTTTAAATTTTTTTTTCTACAATAACTCTCGAACGGAATGAGCTAGGCAGTTGAAATTTTCAGAGTAGGTTAGGGAGATGAATATCTCGGTTAAGCTCGATATTGGGCAAAATAGGCCAGATGGTTTCGGAGTAACGAAAAAAAAAATTTTTTTTTAATCAACAAATTTCAAATTCAATTTTTATTTTAGATGCAGTTTCACCATAAAAATCCATTGATATCATTTTCAACTCCAACAGGCTAATACTTTCGGAGATATGATTTTTCGAAATTTCAATAATGAATCGTAGTTTTATGTTTTCACAGAATGCTATAATTATTCTATGTATGCTTTATTATATGATCTGTGTTCATACTCGTACATGTCATCCTGTTCCATATGAGATTGTCAAATTCAATTCAGCTATTTTAATTTGATTTCTTCCATGGTGCAGTTCTCATTCTCAGATTGAGATTGCTCATTTAATTTTGATAAATAAACTATTATGTGGATTGAATTTCCTTTATGATGCAGTTCTATGATAAGAATTCATTTATATAATTCCCAACTTTCAGGAACCAATACTTTCGGAGATATAATTTGTCTGTTTGAACAAGAACGCCAGAAAGCTCCTGTCCGCAGGGCTTGAACCAATTTTTATCCTTAAATTCTGGAAATACACTGCTCAACAATTGATAGGGATCACTTACTTTTTCTAAATTTATTTCTGAATTATTCGCTCCAAGATTATAAATTTAGTCAGATATCAGAGTATTTTCAGTTGATAATATGGTTCACTTGAGAAAAGAATGAAAAAATGGAAAGTTGGAGAGAAAAAAAGACTTTATTAGGAACACTCAAAATTCTGTGTTTGAATAACATAAAAATTTTATGATGACACCACAAGAAGGCTGAAGTTTCGGTTAAGCTAGTACCTAGTTGGCACCCCACGAGCTCGTCTCAAGCATTCTACCCTACGAGGCATACTTTCAATCAAACGATTTATAAAATTTTGGGGCAAATTCGTCCAAATATCCCGTAAAGCGTTAGAAAGGTCCTCCAGGTTATTGATCGGTTGTTCTAAGGTTGACAATTGTCTAGACATCTCAGACCAGACATGTTCGATGCAATTCATGTCTGGAGAGCGAGCTGGCCAGTCCATCCTATCAATAGCATGAGTTTCTAGCGCTTCATTAACCAGCCGACTACGGTGTGGACGGGCATTATCGTCAATTAAAATGAAATTCTCGCCCAAGGCAGCCGTAAACGGAACAATTATGGGTTCAATAATCATATCGTGATATCTCTGGCTGGTCATTGTGGTGTTCTGCAGAACAACCAACTATGTGCGTTGGTTCAAACAAATGCCTCCCCATACACATATAGAACCTCCGCCAAAAGCTGTTGTGGGTACCATAAACTGTTCTGCATACCTTCGACCTCTTTCCCTCCAAGCAAGAATACGTCCATCGGAGTTGACCAAACGAAATCTAGACTCATCCGTAAATAAACATCGGCTCCAATCTTCAACTGTCCAATTGCGGTGCTCCTCAGCCCATTGCCGTCGATGAACCCGGTGTTCCCTATTCAAACGGGGATGTTGTACCCTCCTACGTGCTCTCAAACCACGAACATGTAGTCGTCGTCTTACAGTCTGGTTCGAAATTAGAACTCCTGTTGCAACTCTCAGTGATCTATTGAGCCGCGACGCCGGGTAAGTGGGATTTCTCCTAGCATTGAGGACCAAAAGACGATCTGGGCAGCTGTTGTACTGCGCTGCTGACCTCCCCCATGAACATAAGCTACTGAGTCGTTTTGGATGAACCTATTCCAAGCCCGACTCACGACACTTTGCGAAACATTCAACCGCCGGGACACTTCTCGTTGGGACAAACCTTCCTGTATCCACCGTATGATTTGGTCCAGTTGCACAGGAGCCAAACGTCTTCTCGGCATGACTGATAAGCTAATATTGTTCTCATTTCTTCAATTATTGTCACCTTATGTGTTTGAACGAGAGAAAAAACAGATTTAATAACAAATACCACATTGCTTTTCACTCCACATGTAACAGCCTACAGATAATAATCGATTTTGTGAACAATTTGATATAATCAACTCAAAACATCTTAATTTTTCCTTAGAGAACATATAATGTACAGATATTCACGAGATAACTTGAAAAAAATACAAATGAAGAGAAGTTCATAAGTGATCCCTAGCAATTGTTGATCAGTGTACTTAACTAATTGTGTTTCTAAATTGCTTTTCTTCAACATTTTTCTGATTAACTCTGTTGTCGTTGTTCGCCACTACTTGTTCGGTAATTTTTAATTCAGTACAATAATTTTCTTCGGATAAAGGTTTATTAATTAGCCAGTGTAACATTCTATGAAATGCTGCGACTTTATGTTCGAATGGATGACACAAGGATTGATGAATGATTGTATCCATATACGATGGTTTCCTAAATATTGAAAAATTATGTTTATTGTTATTTCGCGTTATTGATAAATCGAAAAAATTAATTGCACCATTTCTTTCCATTTCTATTGCGAATTTGACATTTGGATGAATGCTATTAATAAAATCTAGAAATATTTTCAGTTGCCAGTCTGTTCCGTTAAAACATGCGAGCACATCATCTATGTATCTAAACCAATATACGAATTTGGAAAAATAGGATGTGTTTTAGCGATGGCTTCTAGATTGTCCATGAATATTTCTGTTAAAAGGGGGCTGAGCAGACTCCCCATGATAAGTCCTTCATCGCTAGTATAAATCTTATCGTTGAAACTGAAGTAATTTTGATTCAAACACGTTTCTAAAAGCTGGAGTATTTCTGACTGAATCACTATATTGACTTTGTTATCTAATAAATCCCTAACTATTTTTACTGAGGTGGAATATTAGGGAAAAGGTTAATATCATCGAATGACACTAATTTTGCATTGGCTGGTAGGGAAAGATTTTTAATTTTTTCTACTAGATCAA
The DNA here is from genome assembly GCA_937662695.2 of Halyzia sedecimguttata. Lineage (NCBI taxonomy): Eukaryota > Metazoa > Arthropoda > Insecta > Coleoptera > Coccinellidae > Halyzia > Halyzia sedecimguttata. The sequence continues at coordinate 77,627,227 of OW569414.2, forward strand.
GCGAGTTCTTGATAGAAAAAGTTGGTACGAAGTTACAAAAATTTTTGATCGGGTTTATTAGAAAACAATTTTAACTGTTGGTGCTGAAATGTACAAATCTACAGGTCTAATATTTCTTTTCAGCGTGTGGAGTTTGATAAACAAGTACAATTGCGGAACTTGCGGATTACTCAGAATCAGCTTAAATTTTGAATTTTCATCTATTAAATAATGTATAACGTCAAATTGTTCTTTAATTCTCGTTGAAATTTTGTAGTCGGATCCCTATTAAGTATTTTATAATTTAATCATCCTTTTTTATTGCGATTACAGTATTTCCTTTATCAGCTAGGGCTTTATCATATAGGGAAATCATTACTTGTTAAGAATTTAGTACGATGTAGTCTGATGAAGTCGCTGTGTCGACGAAACCTGTCACAATATTAAATAAATTACTGTAAATCGTATATAATTTTTCATTGAGTTAACAGTGTTTTTGCTTGAAACTAATGAAGATTTTTTCAACTTACCAAAGGTGGTACAACCATTTGGTTCATAAGCTCAATTATACTGATATACTTCCAGCTGGATGTCAAAACTGTCCAGTAAAGCGATTGTATCTGTCTCAAAGCAGCTTTGTGGTCCTTACCCTCAAACCTAGCTAGTGTATAGAGGAAAAAGGCTTGAAAAAGGGGTGTATAGATAATCCTTTCAATCAAAAACCTCTTAACTGTGGCCAATCCAGCCTCATCGGAGATAATATTGTCAAGACCTATATAGAAAAAGTGAGGAATAGTACCTCCAAATAAAAGACTGAAAACAAATTATGAAATTAAAGTCATAGCAATTAAAGTGATATTTTAAAATTTTCATATTTAAATACAATAAGGTTTTAAATAACACCTTGAATGTTCATATAGATAAGAAATAAATAATTGAGTTGTAGTACATGATAATTGTCCCTGAAACATTTGTTTCTTTTCAGAATGAATTTGATGCTATTCAGTGATATAAAACATAGACAATTTGAATATAAGCTGGCCTTGAATATAAAATTGATAGTTTAATTTTTCATGTTATAAGTTTACTCATATTTTTCTATAAAAATTCTTCCCACAACCTCAACTTAATCACTTATTGTGACTGAAATCATGGTACCTTCTAAAGAATCAATTGAAAGTATAATTATTATGTTAAGATTGTTAATTGAGTATCCAAATGGAATTATATTGGAAGTTGTTTCAATGACTGCTGATCGATTACCACAACCAATTACAAACTTTCTTTTCACCTCATGAATTATTGTAAGAGCATTACATTTTTAGGACAAGAGTGATATTTATCGTGGAAATAAGAGAAATAAACTCACCCAAATGCTCCATAAGCTAAAATTGTTTGATTGTTTATAACTTTTTTCCCAGCTAAAAATTGAGAAGCATAGTTTCCTCCTGCGCCAATCACAGCTCTATTTAAAAAATTACACATTAATCTCCTTCGCTCATTACAGATTGCTCATTTATTCTTGATATTCATAAAATTAATTTCAATTACTTAACTCACCCAGTTATTGCATTTGTTCTAATTGGATTGGAATATAGTTCGCTGAAATATATTTGGAGGCCTTTCATCAAAGGTTTGGAGAGCATCATGTTTTCAACTCTGTCTTGACGCAAATTTCTCTATTGCAAAAATTATTTGATAATGGACTATTGACCCAAGTACAATCTAGATATCTGTCAGTTTGGTACTAAGTATGAAATGAAATGAACGATAGGAACGATGAACTCTGCGATTGTGGTTTGTTAATTATTTAGTGATTGTTTGTTGTATTTGACAAGTAGAAAGTATATTTGAACTAGGATTTTTTGTACGTTTGAACTATTTGATTAATCGGCGATAAACGAAGAAGTATTCTGTATTATCTCAGTTCCTACATATATGAGGGAGGCAACCAGAAATACAACATCAGGTTCAACATTTAATCGAATTCCCTACCACCGAGGGTCTGCAATTTGTAATACATTGATTTGTTATATGGGTTATAGAGGAATATTATTTGTTAATATCTGAACTCTACAGATACTCGGTTGCTTCCTGAGTATGGGAGTTTTTGGCAATAGTTGACCGGTAATTCCATTTTGTTTCAATTATATATTGGAAATTATTGAGAGAAGATAGAAAATCCTTGGGTAAAGGTATAGAGATTCATGGGTTCTAGGGTTGGATGTGTGGATTTTATGGTGGAATCACAGAGTTGAATATTCAAAATTTCCGAACTTTGGATGATCCTCATACAGTTTCGGTAGATTTCTGTTCAGGACTCCTTTTTGGCGCTCTTTTTCCTCGGAACGGAGTGCTTATCAATTTGCCCAAATGTCTGTAATTTTCGAGTTTTTGGCTGAAAATGGTCTCAAACTATTTGGTTCGACTCACTGATCAAGAATCCGTAGTCGAAATCGATTCTGTCCGGCCGTCCGTCCGTTGACACGATAACTCTCGAACGAAAGAAGTTAGAGGATTGAAATTTGCAGGATGGTATAGAGCGTAAATATATCGGACGAGTTCCTTTACGGGTGAAATCCATCGGTTTCGAAGTTATGGCCGTTTTTAGTAAAAACATTTTGTATGAATATTTCCGAAACCGATCACTAGATCTATCTGAAATTTAGCATCAAATTGTAGAATCATGACCTTTCGACACTTGTAAAGTTTTGTATTGATCGGGTACCGTAAATTGTCAAAAAAAAATTTTGATAGATAATCTTTAAATTTTGTTTCTACAATAACTCTCGAACGGACTGAGCTGGCCAGTTGAAATTTTCAGAGTATGTTAAGGATTATCGAAAAAAAAATTTTTTTTAAAGCACAAATTTCAAAATAATTTTTTTTAAGATGCAGATTCACCATAAACATCCATTGATATCATTTTCAACTCCAACAAGCTAATACTTTCGGAGATATGATTTTTCGAAATTTCAATAATTAATCGTACTTCTATGTTTTCACAGAATGCTATAATTATTCTATCTATGATTTATTATATGATCTGTGTTCATACTTGTACATGTCATCCTGTTCTATAAGAGAGAGTCAAATTCATTTCAGCTATTTTAATTTGATTTCTTCCATGGTGCAGTTCTCATTCTCAGATTGCTCATTTAATCTTGATAAATAAACTATTATTTGAATTGAATTTCCTTTATGATGCAGTTCTATCATAAGAATACATTGATATAATTCTCAACTCTGAGAAACCAATACCTTCGGAGATATAATTTGTCTGTTTGAACAAGAGCGCCAGAAAGCTCCTGTCCACAGGGCTTGAACCAATTTTCCATTTTCCTTGAATAGAAATGAAAATATCGTGAAGTAGTATGGTATAGCCAATAATGAAATCTAGGCACTAGGTACGGTTGAAAGGTTGAAAAGTTGCCTAGTTTTAGAAGGAAAAAATAATTTATTTAGAATATAGAACGCTTTTGTCATGTCAGGTCGATTTCAAGCTCTTTAACTTGAGATGGAAATCTTGAAAATAAACCATTTATTAAAAACGCTCGAATAACAGTTTCAAGGTACCTATTATAGGGATTTTTTTAGACGAATGGGAATATATTATGCTCAAACTGGGGTAGAACTCATGTTATTATAAAATGCAAAAAATACGTAGGCAAATTCGAATTTACCATGGTAAATTCAAATTTTTCTATTGCCCATTCTCCTCTATTGTACACTCTTAATCGAATTTACCATGGTAAATTATATTGTACATTATCCTGTATTGGATATTCTAATTTACCATGGTGAATTCGAATTAAGATCAAATTCTAGTATATTCTAGGGAACATCGTGTTATCATTTTGGCCAAATATATAAATTTTTTAACAAATTTTTCTCTGTCCGGCCGGCCTATGCCACGATAATTTGAGAACGGAAAAAGATAGCGACTTGAAATTTTCAGGGTAGGTGGTGTATCCAAATACGACGGACAAGTTCATTAATGGGGATAATCCGACCATCGTATTTGGAATTATACCCATCTGAACCTAGGCTGTTATTTCCTCAACAACTCGAAAAATACGGAACCAATCCAATTGAAACATGGTTATTAGTTGTAGAATGCCGACGCGAAAATTCTTACAAAATTTTGTGAGGATCGTATCACAGGAAAAATTTTAAAAAGTTCTATATATATTCTATACATCAGAAAATATTCTTCCAACATCGCTAACATTTTGCGAAAGCCTTCAAAACCTAAGTCTACTGCCAAGTTCCAAGTTTGAACAAGATCGGATTTAAATTGTTGGCAATCTGAGCAGCCTTGGGTGAGTTTAGTAGCTGCATGGGTGACCGTTGCCTCAATAACTTTCGAACGAAAAGAGCTATGGACTTGTGGTTTTCAGGGTAGGTAGCGCATACTAATGGGAGAGTAATGTTCGTTGTTGGGCATAATCGGCCCAACGGTTTCAGAGTTATACCCATCTGGAAAATCATTTTCTCGATAACTCCAAAAATACAGACTAGATCGAACTGAAACTTGCATATTATATATTGTTGTAGGGGGTAACGTTGCACTGCGACCTTAAGGTCTATTGCCCCCCCCCTTCAGAGCTGTCGATGTCATTACCATCTACAGCTCGCCTTCCAGTTCCAGAGTTCTGATGAACTCCAGTATCTGGGATGGCTACAAGGAGGCTAGGTCTTCGCTCCTGCAGATTTCTTGCCCAAAGCATAATGATATGAAATTTAATCATATACATATTATAAAAGCTGAGAAAACGTCATATATCGATGCTACATTCGATTTAGAGCGTCCAATAGAGGTGAGTAAACAATAGAACATGCGTCCAAAGGCTCCTGACTTCACGTCAGTGCTTGAACCAATTTTTGTGATACTATCCTTACTAAACTCAAACGTCGTATTCGGATGCGCAACCTATCCAGAAAATTTCAAGTTGCTATCTCTTTCCGTTCGAAAGTTATCGTGGTAACGGCCGGACAGAATCCAATTTGTCCTGAAATTCTTCATCGGTGAGTTGAACCTAATCGTTTGAGACCATTCTCGGTAAATAACTCGAAAAGTACAGACATTTGGGCAAAATGATGTGTTCCCCAGAACATACGCGTAAAAATAGTGTACCTACTCATAAACTTCAAATTGAAATTCCTTAAAACTGAACATCCAAATGAGGAATGTTTGTTAATGTAGGACATTTGCCGATGAACTCAGAAAAAATTGAAAATGTTGGTATATTTGGGACTTGTGGGAGGGAGGGGGGGCTGCAGCCCTAAATCTTCCTCCTCACATACGTAGAGAATACAATCCCGGGTTCTTTTTTCGATCCCGGGATTACGGGATTCTTTATGCACAATCCCGGGATCCCGGGACTATCCCGGGATTAGAATATGTGGTTTCTCAATGTGTTATGAGCTCAAATGGAAAAAAACTTGTGTAATTTCTTAAAATGTTTATAATGTAAAAGAACAAATCACAAACAATAATAAGAAAGACGAAAAAAATACACTGAACAAAAAACTATAATTTGAAAAAAATAATAATTGAAAAACTACTTTGAATTTTTTAAATATGAAGGGAGTGTTTCAAAGAAAAGAAAAAAGCTTTCCTTTCATCATGGGCCGTAGACACATACGAATTGAAGCTAGAATTGAAATAAAAACACATGTGTTTTTTCTCAAGCTTTCGCTCAAGCGATCGATATTTCTTTCATTTTGCTAAATTTTTCCAAGTTTGGTTACAAGAAACTGTGAGAGAAACTTTACCTGGTCACCCCCATAGTTTCTACTGCTCTGCAAGCGTTTGGTTTATTTACTGTTATTTTCTATTCATTGAAATTTTGACTACTTAATTAATAATTCGAATCATATTATCTTGAATTAATATCCCGAATGTTTCGCGTATAGTTTTATTCATATCACCTTCAATTATCCATGATTATTCCCTTATGAGATCGCGATTATTAATGTTTGAGACAATCCCGAAAATCCCGGGATTATCCAAGTAAAATCCCGGGATTTTCGGGGTCAGAAATCGGCCGGGATCCCGGGATTGTATTCTCTACACGTACGTCTTTGTGTCGGTAAGTTTCAATTCGATCGGATCTGTATTGGTTGAAAACAAAATTATTACTCGGAAACCATTGGGCCGATTATGCCCATTAACGAACTTGTCCATCGCATTTAGACCACCTACCCCGAAAAAATCAAGTCGCTATCTCTTTCCGTTCGAAAGTTATCGTGGCAACGGCCCGACATAATCAAATCTGACCCCCTATTCTTGATCACTGAGTCAAACCTAATCGTTTGAGACCTTTTCAGACCTTTTCAGCCCTGCGGCAGGAGCTTTGGCGCTCTTGTTCAATCTTTGACAAATCATATCTCTGAAACTATTGGTTTCTCAGAGTTGGGAATGGTATTGGATTCTTATGATACAACTGCATCATGAAAGAAATTAAATTCAGACAAGAGCGCCAGAGCCCATGAACTTACCCGAGACATTCATTCCTCAAATCTACTCTGAAAATTATATTATATCAATTGAAACTTAGCCAATAATTGCGTTTTATTTTTACTGGAGCTATTCTGAACCCACTCTGATAAACTTACCAAAGTATATATTTCCATTATCATATGGATTAGCCACGGGCATTAAAATATCACCATAAAGTATAATATCATATTTTAATCCTCATAATTCTACGATAGCTGAATTGAATTTGATTCTCTATAGAAAAACAAGATCACATGTACGAGTATGAACACAGATCATATAATAATTCATAGATAATTAAGCACAGCGTTCTGTGGAAACAGGAGTACGAATTTTTATTGAAATTTTGAAAAATAATATCTCCGAAAGTATTAGCTTGTTAGAGTTGAAAATGATATCAATGGATTTTTATGCTAAAACTACATCTTCAAAACAATTTAATTTAAAATTTGTGATGTAAAATAATTTTTTTTTTTCGTTACTCCGAAACCATCACGCCGATTTTGCCGAATAATAATCTTGACCGAGATATTTATGTGCCAAACCTATTCCGAAAATTTCAACTGCCTAGCTCATTATGTTCGAGAGTTATTGTGGAAATAAAATTTTTAAAATTTTTGTTTTACATTTTACGGCAATCCGACCTACCCGAAACTTTGCAAGTATATGAAGGTTATGAACCTACAATTTGATCCGAGGAACAAGAGCGCCAAAAATCGCCAAATGTAGAAAATTACATTGACATTTGCGGAAAATGATATCACGCCGTTCCCCAGAACATGCGCGCAATCTCAGCTAGCGACCTTTGCCCTCAGAGCCGACCCTGAATGGAGCTTTCCGACCTCCCGGTCCACCGGTTTGGACGCCAACAGTCCCGTCCGAAAGCACGAGATACCCCAACGCGGACCGTATACGTTATTTCAGATTCCGACAACTGCATCGCCTCAGCGGGCATCAGTTCAGCGCGTATCGACGGCCGAAACGAAAGTACTGCTGCGCTTGATGCCGGTTTGTAGCACGTGTGCTCGACGGATGTAAATAAACAAAACGTCGTCGGACAGGTATCGATTCGGACACTCGACTGTTTTTACCGTTTCTGGGTTTACGAAACGAGAGTGAAAGTGAACAGAGTGTCAGGAATATTTTGGATTTGTCTCCGGGAATCGGTATGTATCGGATTGTTTTGGTTTTGTGTGAAACCCGGTCGATAATGTTTTTTGGTTTGGTGTTGATCGGGTGACTTCGGTTTCTCGTTGAACCCATGATGGATATCACTAAATATTTTAGTCGAATCCTTGCCAATTGAAAAAATATCACGAAAAGACTCTGGAGATTTATATGTATTTTCTTATTGAATAGATATCTTACGGGAAATGACGAAGAAAATGGCAAATTCGGATCTGATAGGATGACATACGTTTCGCGCTTAACCGCTGGTTGATATCTCCTAAGTGTTTTGTTTCAATTCAGATCGCAGAAAAATTATAATTGTAATTGATGTTGAATTTAATCGTTTTGATCATTTCTGGGTGTTTCTAAATTGATATTAAAACTTTTAAGAGGTGGTTATGTTGCAGAAACTAATGGGGTTGCTTCATATACATTTTTGCTTTATGCCCATGTCCCTACAAGTTACTGACCTTTGAAAAAGGGGAAAGAATTTTTTTTATTGAATGTCAAAAAAAATATTTGTCTTTTAGATTAATCGAACAATGTTGCCTAACAAACAACAACGAAACAACATCAACGAAGAAACAACTATATCGTAACGTTTCAGAGTCTATATCTCCTTCGTCAGACACTTAACGAAAATCTTCAGAATTATTTTGTTAGTAGTTATTCTGAAATGACACGGAGTTTGGGAGAGAAAACCCAGAAAAAAACCATTTAATAATGAATATATACACCCACACTATCCTTTAATGACTCAATTTTATAGGTAGCTTGCAACATTTAGGCGAAAATTATCTCAAATGATTACGTTATACTGATGTAAAGCTCATGGTTAAACTTATTGGTAGTTTCGGCTCATGATGGGATGACATATTACGTTTCGCGCTTAACCGCTGGTTGATATCTCCAAAGTGTTTGGGTGAAATATTATGCTGAATACATTTTAATTCAGATCTTTAAATAATTATAATTGAGAGGCCTGTAAGTAAAAGGGTCTAAGTGCATTATTTGAATTTCTGAGTTCAAAGTTAACTTGAATTTCAAAACTCCACGAATTCGTCAGAAAACTGTGTTAATATTTTTTATATATATATATATATCAGAGTGCCCAATAGAGGTGAATAAAAAACATTATTCTCACAAATTTTATCCTTCAGATGTACTATTCTGCACTCAGATCATTTTTTTTAAAGTGCACTTAAACCCTTTTACTCCCATCAGGCACCTCAATTGTAATTGTCATTGAATTTAATCGTTCTTGTTATATTCAGGGTGTTTGATGTAAAATCTTTTAAGAGGTAGTTTTGTAGCTGAAACTACTGGGGGTGCTTCAATAAATTTCACAAGTTACGGCCCATTGAAAATGTGGGGAAAATTTAGTTTCAATCGACACCAACTTACTTGATATTAATTAATATGACTACTGTGAATTAATGCGAAAAATGTCTGAGTAATTGTTTATTATTTTTATAATTGGACTAACAATTTTAGGAGAAAAAGTTAAGATATAAATGTTGCGTTTTGATTTTTTATTTCAAATAAATTTTTTATTTTACAAAATGTTGGAGTATGGAAACCTCCATGAAAACGTTCTGATGCAAAATATCGTAAGGGTTGATTTTCTCACCCCTACGTGATAACATTTCGGAATTATAATAACTGTCAAAAAGTGACGCTGAATTGGTACTAGAAATGTGCCAAATTTAATTAATTCTTCTAAATTTTTTCATAGAGGTGATGTCCAATAAAAACAAAGAAATTCAATTTCAAAATTCAACGGGCAGCAACTTGGACAGGAAGGGATTAAGAACAAAAAATTACATGAAAAACCCTCAATAATTTTGGCCGAAAAACTATCTCTTAAAAGCATTTGCTTCAATTCAGAAATACCCTGTCTAACTGACAGATATACAGGGTGTCGAATTGAAAACTTGCCTGGTCAATTATGTCACGACAGGGATATTTTGAGAGAAAATGCTGGAACAGGTCAATTTTTATTCGGAGGGGACATACAAACATTTGAGAACAGAGGGATAAGTTGTCTTTCAATTTAGGTATAGCTCACCCTCTATTCCCCATTACGAATTTAGGGGTGAAAACATCTAAACCTAGGCTTGAGAAGATTTTGCTTACAATTGTGCTCAAAATATGTCCTCCTCCGAATAAAAACTGATTTGTTCCAGCATTTTCTCTCAAATATCCCTGTCGTGACATAATTGGCCTGGAAAGTTTTCAAATTGACACCTGGTATTGAAAATATTTATTTTCCATAATGATTCATTTCGAAATATTACCTCTCGCATAGCTATTTGCAATATATTTTTACAATAACAAGCAACAGAAAATAATAGAAATTCATTTCAGACCTTCAGCATCCATAAAAAATTGGTTCAAGCACTGACGTGAAGTCAGAAGCTTTTGCGCGTATGTTCTATTGTCCATTCTTCTGTATTGGACACCCTTAATCGAATTTACCATGGTAAATTCGATTAAGTGTCCAATACAGAAGAATGGACAATAGAACATACGCGCAAAAGCTTCTGACTTCACGTCAGTGCTTGAACCAATTTTTTTCAAATCAAATCCAAAAGCTCTCAAAAAATCACCCGTTATTACATAAAGATATATTCTCATTAGTGATAGAAAAACTGGCCTAGAATTCCTTTCTACCCATCACGAGATTTAATATCCACAAATGAGCCTCTCACCTTACAAGATCAGAAGCCTTCTGCAAAATTCAAAGGTCCCCTCTCGCAAATATACTCCTCTGAAGGCACATGGATCTCTTGAAGAAGAATCGCCTCTCTATTCCTCAAAGATATTCACTCTTGTTCATAGAAATCCCTTCAATATTTAGTTGCCTCCTCCTAAGGAGGATCTCTTTCAAAACCAGGTCTGACCACTAATGTAGGGCTATCATCTAATCTCCTATAGATTTGTGATGAAATAACACGATTTTACCATGAATATATATGTATAATAATATGTCATCATGACATTCATATTTTATTTTTGGAGGTTCTCGCAAAAATACGACCATAGACAACATATCATACGACGATTCGCATCCACCTACCGAACTCACAAAAGGCTGCTCGGTTCTCCAACAATATAGATCCGATCGTGTTCAAACTTGGAATTCTGCAGTAGAGTTAGGTTCTGCAGGCTCTCCCAAAATTTCAGCCATGCCGGACGAATAGTTTATGATATATAGAATTTTTTTCAATTATTTTTTTTTGAATTTTCTAGTTATACCATCCTCACGAAATTCTGCAAAAATTTTCGCGTTGGCATTCTACAACTAATAACCATGTTTGAATCCAATCGGTTTTGTATTCTTCGAGTTAATGAGGAACAAAAAACATCCAAATTTCAGAAAATTTCAGATGGCTATAACTCTAAAACCGTTTGGACGATTATGCTCATAAGCAAACTCAAATGTCGCATTCAGATGCACAACCTAACCTGAAATTTTCAAGCCGCTATCTCTTTCCGTTCTCAGGTTATCGTGACAACAAAAATATTTTTTAATAATTTCTTAATAATTTTCTAGCGATTCGATGCTCACAAAATTTCATAAACGTGCTTAGGTCTATATTCTACAACTATTCACCATGTTTGAATCCAATCGGTTTTGTATTCTTCGAGTTAATGAGGAACAAAAAACATCCAAATTTCAGAAAATTTCAGATGGCTATAACTCTAAAACCGTTTGGACGATTATGCTCATAAACAAACTCAAATGTCGCATTCAGATGCACAACCTAACCTGAAATTTTCAAGCCGCTATCTCTTTCCGTTCTCAGGTTATCGTGACAATAAAAATATTTTTTAATAATTTTTTAATAATTTTCTAGCGATACGATTCTCACAAAATTTCATAAACGTGCTTAGGTCTATATTCTACAACTATTCACCAAGTTTAAAATTCGATCGGATTTATTTTGGTTGAAAACAAAATTATTACTCGGAAACCATTGGGCCGATTATACCCATTAACGAACTTGTCCGTCGTATTGGGATGCGCCACCTACCCTGAAAATTTCAAGTCGCTAGCTCTTTCCGTTCTCAAGTTATCGTGGCAACGGACGGCCGGACGGCACCACAGAATTAAATTTCACATTTGGGCAAAACTATAACGCGTATGTTCCCCAGAACATACGCGCAAAAAACACTGAAATTAAAAATATACAGGGTGAGTCTTTGACCACTGCATTAATTTTAACCAAAGATTCCTCTCATCAAATGAAACACTTTTTTCATTTAACATTTTTCCAAATTCAGCTCAGGTAAAAAGATACAGGCTGTTGAAATTTTGAAAAAAAAATCAGTTTTTATTTTGTAGCTTTGACATCCTTTTCTCGAATAAAATTAATGTTGGCGTAAAGTTTCCTATAACTATGATACATATTTTCCAAATATTAGTTATTTTCTACTTCTACTGGTTTTCTAGTTATGGACTCGTGGATTCATAAAACTAAACGAATTTAGCATAAAGAAAGCATATAAAGTTTTTCTTGAGTCATTTCAAGAATATTCCATCGTTTTACAACATTATATAATTCTTCATCATTTCTCCTTAAACGCAGTGTTTTCGAGATGAAAAGTGTTTCATTTTGAGAGGAATCTTTGGTTAAGATTAATGCAGTGGTCAAAGACTCACCCTGTATAATTTAAGGCATAGAAATGTATCCCATAGTTTTGCGCGCTTGTATCATGATGCCTACCATTTAGTCCAAATGTAGTTTTCCACATAATTGTAATTGTCATTGAATTTAATCGATTCTGTTATATTCAGGGTGCTTCTAAATGGTTGTAAAAACTTTTAAGATGTCGTTTTTTAGCAGAAATTAATGGAGGTGCTTCATATATGTTTCTGTCTATGCCCCTGCCCCTACACAAGTTACTGTTTAGTTTTTATTGAATGTCAAAAATTAAAATATTTATCATTTAGTCTTCATTCGACACCCACAATATTAGTTAATATGACTTCTTAGAATTCATATGAAAATCGTAGGAGAATATTTCGTTTTTTTTTGTAATTGAAGTAACAATTTCAGGAGAAAAATTCAAGATACAAAAAAGTTGCATATTGATTTTTTGTTTTCGAATCCATTTTTCTTTTTCCAAAATGTTGGAGTATTAAAACTCGATCGAAACGCAAAATGCAAGCTATTGTAAGGGTTGATTTTCTCACAGCTTTGTGATAACATTTCGGAATTATGATAACTATCAAAAAGTCACGCTGAATTAGTGTTAGCGATCTGCCAAATTTTATTCTTCTGAATTGTTTCATAGAGGAGATGTTTAATAAAAACAAAAAAATTCCCCCAATTTCAAAGTGCAGTAATTTGGAGAGGAAGGGGTTGAGAACAAAAAATTACATCATAGACCCTCGATAATTTTTACTCTTAAAATCTTTCGCTTCAATTTAGAGACACCATGTATAACAAAGAGATATATTGAAAAAAAAATTTCCAAAATGATTGATTTTCAAATATTGCCCCTAGCATAGCTATTTGCAATATATTTTTACAATAGCAAGCAGAAAACACTTGAAAATATTTTGAGACCTTCAGCATCCATAAAAAAAGCATTAAAAAATATAATTAGATATATAATTATAGGCATAAAAATTTATGCCATATTTTTGTGCGCTTGTATCAAGGGGCTACGATTTTGTCCAATATCTGTAATTTGCAATATTTATGTGAAAATTATCTCAAATGATTATTGATTACCTTAGTGATAAAAACCTTGTGGTTAAATTTATATCTAGCTCTGATACGATGACATACGTTTCGCGCTTAACGGCTGGTTGATATCTCCAAAGTGTTTTGGTGAAAATAGCTCAATACATTTTATTTCAGATCGTTGAGAAATTATAATTGTAATTTTCATTGAATTTAATAGAAGTTGTTATAGGTACTCCGGGTGTTTCTAAACTGATATAACAACTTTGAAGAGTTGGTTCTTTAGCAAAAATTAATGGGGGTACCTACTTCTTATAATTTTTTGTTCTAGGTCCCTGTTCCTACAAGTTAGTGCCCTTTGAAAATGGTGGCAAAATATTGTTCTTATTGAGTGTCAAAAATTAAAATATTTGTCTTTTAAACTCTAGTTTAAATTTAATTATATCTAGTCAACTGGGGCCATTTGTGAGCAAGATAACATTCGAGAGAAATATTTGAGGATGTGTTTTAAATTTGTTTTAGTAGTTACAAGCTCTAGAGCTAGACGAACAAAAATTCCAATGAATAATCAATTATTTATTGATCCATATATTGTATTAGTGATATTGTTTTTACTCCTAATTATTCAAATTTTTCACTACAATTCCACTTATACAAACATAGCTATACAAGAAACAGGACACACTTTGAATCATCGAATCATCATCATCATCGAATTTTGTTTTGAAACTTGCTTGGGTAAAATATGTTTAGAGAAATACCATCATTCACGAAGAAGATTAATCATGTAATGTTACAGATATAGGACTAATTATAATTTATATTAGAATAAAAATTTAAAAAACTAGAAGACATATAACAATTTCTGATTCAAAAATTATGATATGCTAGTTGAAAAATATCCATGAATTTTAAAATGCATTTCAAAAATTAAGCGAAAATGGAAGCATTTTCATATGAATTTTTGACTTGAAATCATCATAGATTAACCTCCAAATGTTGACTTCCTGGGTTTTCTCTCTTTCTAATGGACTTCAAATATCTATAAAATAAAAAAAAAATATTATTTTGAAATATCTTCTGCATTAGAAACACAAGATATTTGTCAGAAGCAATATAAATATGCAACAATTGCTGTTTACGATTTACCGCAAATAGGTACAAGGATTATTATATGCACAGTTTTTGAATTCTTCTTTTTTTTCATTAATCGGTTTTGTCTTAGTTAATAAAGATCTAAGATCATTTTGTGTCGTAAAAAAGTGGGAAAGCCCTGTGGACAGGAGCTTTGGCGCTCTTGTTCAAACTTCAATTCATCTACGAAATTATTGGTTTCTCAGAGTTGGGAATGATATCAATGTATTCATATAATAGAACTGCATTGTAAATGAAACTACATAACTAATATTGAAGTTAGAACCGATTCTCCTGATTTTTTCAGCTGATTTAGTTATTCTGCGGTTATGGCTTTAGGGGAATACTTGTTATGTCCAAAATTAATATGCAGAAATCATTCATCATAATAATCTAGAACTATAACATAGATACGATTAAATACCATTTTTGTGAACATGACTGTATGCTACACAAAAATTCTTGTTACGACGGTAAAGTACTTTTTCAACAGGGTGAAATACGTATGTTACGCCATTATAACGTCACAAGAACCTTGTTATGTCTTAAGTATACAGCTTTTGCAAATCACTTTCGCATTATACGAGCCTGTATCGTGACTCTCCCGAGTTGAACAGATCGCCGGTATTCAAAAAAGTTGAATTGATGTAATTTAATTCAGATTACACGTAAATACGGTTACTAAAACAAATTTTATTGCTTCATCTCATCTACGAAGAGTGAGAGCGACACGATCATCAATCTGAGGCTGTCAGAGCCTAATTAGGCTATTCAGGCCCCGTATACTCGACGTTCGTAGAGATGAGTATCCTCATGCGAGAACTCCAACAAGAAATCTCATCTCACTTCTCCCTCACTACGTAGTAGTAGAGAAACACATTTCAACCGACAATTCACATACGGAGTTTGCGCAGAGTCACTGACGTGATAAATCTCGTAGGAGAGATCTCTCTCAACATTTCGAGAATAGGGGCCCAGGAGTTCATAGGAGAGACTGAACTCAGCTGTTCTTGGGGATGGAATTCGTTGTAGGGATACAGGGTGTTTTCAAGAGTTGGCATATTTTCAGATAAAGATGATATTGCCAATCATATGCAATACTCAAAAAAATTAATGGAACAATATTTTTTCAAATTTTCAATGTATTTTGGCGGTCTGCATCTAGGTGAAAATTGGTTCAAGCCCTGTGAACAGGAGCTTTTTGGCGCTCTTGTTCAAACAGACAAATTATATCTCCGAAAGTATTGGTTTCTCAGAGTTGAGAATTATATCAATGTATTATTATGATAAAACTGCATCATAAAGGAAATTCAATTCAAATAATAGTTTATTTATCAAGATTAAATGAGCAATCTGAGAATGAGAACTGCACCATGGAAGAAATCAAATTAAAATAGCTGAAATGAATTTGACTCTCTCTTATAGAACAGGATGACATGTACGAGTATGAACACGATCATATAATGAATCATAGATATAGAATAATTATAGCATTCTGTGAAAACATAGGAGTACGATTCATTATTGAAATTTCGAAAAATCATATCTCTGAAAGTATTAGCTTGTTGGAGTTGAAAATGCTATCAATGGATTTTTATGGTGGAACTGCATCTTAAAAAAAATATTTTGAAATTTGTAGGTTATAAAAAAAAGTTTTTTTCGTTACTCCGAAACCACCTGGCCTATTTTGCCAGTAGCGAACTTAACCGAGATATTTATCTCCCTGACCTACCCTGAAAATTTCAACTGCCTAGCTCATTCCGTTCGAGAGTTATTGTAGAAACAAAATTTAAAAACATTCAACATTTTTTTTTACACTTTACGGTAACCCGATCAATACAATACTTCACATGCATCTAAAGTTCATGATTCTACAATTTGGTGCTAAATTTCAGATAGATCGAGTAATCGGTTTCGGAAATATTCATAAAAAATGTTTTTACTAAAAACGGCCATAACTCCAAAACCGCTTGATGGATTTCGCCCGTTAACAAACTTGTCCGAGATGTTTATAGTCCAAACCTACCATGCAAATTTCAATCCTCTGACTCCTTTTTTTCGAGAGTTATCGTGTTAACGGACGGCCGGACAGAATCGATTTCGACCACGGATTCTTGATCAGTGAGTCGAACCAAATCGTTTGATACCATTTTCAGCCAAAAATTCGAAAATTACAGACATTTGGGCAAATTGATAAGCAGTCTGTTCCGAGGAACAAGAGCGCCAAAAAGGTGGCAGATCTTTGTGGACAGGGGCTTTGGTGCTCTTGTCTAACTACTAGCGAATAATTATTCAAACCTTGACAATTCATATATCCGATAGTATTGGTTTCTCATGGTGGTGGGTTTCACGAAGCTTGGATTGACTCAATTGTTGATTTAGTTCGGTGGTTGCATCGAAAAATGAACTGGAAATTGACATAGAATCACACTGATTTGGCAATTAAGAGCTGTCAAAGCTTTGTGAAACCCACCGTAAGAGTTGGGAATGAAATCAATGGATTATTATGATAGAACTGCTTTATAAATAGGGCTTCACACGAGAGTGACGTTTTTCTCGTCTCGTCTCGGAAAAGCGAGACAAGACGTTTTGAAAAATATTATAGGCGATACCGATACCACATACCCAAGAGTCTCGTTTTTGATCTCGTATTTTTATCATAAAATAAATTTAATTTATTTTATGATGAATGATGAAATTCTATCATAAGAATCCATTGATATCATTCCCAACTCTGAGAAAAAAATACTTTCGGAGATATGATTTGTCAAAGTTTGAAAAAGATCGCCAAAGCGCCTTCTCCACAGGGCTTTCCCACATTTCTTAATTTGTTGTAACTTATGTGTGTGGTCGAAAAGTTTTTTGTCGCCATTAAGACAACTCCTCGACATGTTTATATTTTAGCTCTGAGTAAAATCAAGTAAATGATGGAACGTCGGTAATCTATCATGAAAGATTCGCTAATTATGCTCAGTGTCATGTATCAACGTTAACTCCTGTATATTTGCAATCTCTCATGATTCAGTTTCATAACGTATCAAATGACTGTGGTATCAAATAAACGTGGGGCATACCATTTCTATTCTTTACTTCGAGTGTATACAGATGAAATACTGATCATTGGAGAATTTTGAGTTATTTCGAAGTCATGAGTTGACAGGGCAGCTATAACGTCTTAATATGTGGAAGTATTTATTTTTGGCGTTCCTGTTCCTCGGAAATGAGTTCTTATCAATTTGCCCAATTGTCTGAAATTTTAGAATTTTTGGCTAAAAATGGTCTTAATCGATTTGGTTCGACTCACTGATTGAGAATCCATGGTCAAAATCGATTCTGTCCGACTGTTAACACGATAACTTTCGGAATTAGCTAAACAGTTAAAATTATCAGAGTAGGTTTGGGAGATAAATATCTCGGATATATTTGTATATTTTTACATTACAAATTATGAATTCAATTTTTTTTAATGCCTATTCATCATAAGAATCCATTGATATTAATCTCAACTTTAACAAGCTAATACTTTCGGAGATATATTTTTTTTGAACAAGAGCGCCAAAGCTCCTGTCCACAGGGCTTGAACCGATTTTTGGCGCTCTAGTTCCTCGGAACTGAGTGCTTATCAATTTGCCCAAATGTCTGTAATTTTCGAATTTTTGGCTGAAAATGGTCTCAAACGATTTGGTTCGACCCACTGATCAAGAATCCGAGGCCGTAATCGAAACTGTCCGGCCGGTCCGGCCGGCCGGCCGTAGGCACGATAACTCTCGAACGAAAGGAGTTAGAGGATTGAAATTTGCAAGGTGGGTTTGGAGCGTAAATATCTCGGACAAGTTCGTTAAGGGGAGAAATCCATCAAGCGGTTTCGGAGTTATGGCCGATTTTAGTAAAACACATTTTTTATGAATATTTCCGGAACTGATCACTCGATCTATCTGAAATTTAGCATCAAATTGTAGAATCATGACCTTTATACGCATGTGAAGTTTTGTATTGACCAGGTTACTTCAAAGTGTAAAAAAAAATCTTCAAAATTAAAAAAAAAAATTCCTCAATAACTCTCGAACGGAATGAGCTAGGCAGTTGAA
Source organism: Halyzia sedecimguttata (assembly GCA_937662695.2). NCBI lineage: Eukaryota > Metazoa > Arthropoda > Insecta > Coleoptera > Coccinellidae > Halyzia > Halyzia sedecimguttata. The sequence continues at coordinate 77,645,799 of OW569414.2, forward strand.
ATTTTCAGAGTGGGTTAGGAAGAGGAATATCTCGGTTAGGTTCCTTATTGGGCAAAATAGACCAGATGGTTTCAGAGTAACGAAAAAAAAAATTTTTTTTAAGCAACAATTTCAAATTAAATTTTTATTTAAGATTCAGTTTCACCATTAAAATCCATCGATATCTTTTTCAACTCCAACAAGCAAATGCTTTCGGAGATATGATTTTTCTAAATTTCAATAATGAATCGTACCTACTTCTATGTTTTCACAGAATGCTTTAATTATTCTATCTAAGCTTTATTATATGATCTGTGTTCATACTTGAAATTTTCAGAGTAGGTTTGGGAGATAAATATCTCGTTACTGGGCAAAATCGGACAGATGGTTTCGGAGTAACGAAACAAATTCCAAATTAAATTTTTTTCAATAAGCAGTTTTACCATAAGAATCCAATGATATCATTTTTAACTCTAACAAGCTAATACTTTCGGAGATATGATTTTTCAAAATTTCAATAATAAATCGTATTTCACAGAATGATATAATTATTCTATGTATGAATTGTCATAATGTCAACTTATTTTCCTGAGACATGACATTATCTAATCAATCGAAGAATTATGAGAATAAAGTGTATTCCGAAATGTGAGCGAAGTGAGAAAAATCTCAGCTGTTTGCTCCGAAATTAGTTTTTCTCAGAAAAGTCTTACATTTCGGAACGGAACATGAAGTAAGAGATCTGAGAGTAGTGAGTCTGCTTTTCATCCATAGACATAGAATGCAAATAGAATGTGAATATTGAAAGCATAATTCTGTAGTTCGAGAGAGGAGAAAATTTGGTGAACGTAGATCAGGAAATTTTTGATCGATTACAAGGTAATTTTTCATTATTACTCTTCTTTCATACATGTTTTATGAAAAATCTACTATTTGTAGGTACTTTAAACCTGTTTTGGGCAATTGTCATACGAAACTTTTGGCGCTCTAGTTCCTCGGAACTGAGTGCTTATCAATTTGCCCAAATGTCTGTAATTTTCGAATTTTTCGATGAAAATGGTCTTAAACGATTTGGTTCGACTCACTGATCAAGAATCCGAGGTCAAAATCGATTCTGTCCGGCCGGCCGGCCGTAGGCACGATAACTCTCGAACGAAAGGAGTTAGCGGATTGAAATTTGCAAGGTTTGAAGCGTAAATATCTCGGAAGAGCTCGTTAATGGGAGAAATCCATCAAGCGGTTTCGGAGTTATGGCCGATTTTAGTAAAAATATTTTTTATGAATATTTCCGAAACCGATCACTCGATTTATCTAAAATTTAGCATCAAATTGTAGAATCATGACCTTTATACGCATGTGAAGTTTTGTATTGACCAGATTACCGCAAAGTGTCAAAAAAAAATTTTGAAAATTTAAAAAAAGTTTTTCTACAATAACTCTCGAATGGAATGAGCTAGGTAGTTGAAATTTTCAGAGTAGGTTAGGGAAATGAATATTTCGGTTAAGTTCGTTATCGGGCAAAATTGGCCAGATTTAATTCAATTTCTTCCATGGTGCAGTTCTCATTCTCAGATTGCTCATTTAACCTTGATTAATAAACTATTATTTGAATTGAATTTCCTTTATGATGCAGTTCTATCATAAGAATACATTGATATAATTCCCAACTCTGAGAAACCAATACTATCGGAGATATAATTTGTCTGTTTGAACTAGAGCGCCAGAAAGCTCCTGTCCACAGGGCTTGAACCCATTTATTTAATTTTAATTTGTTATATCGTGTGAGGTCTAATTGTGTTTTGTCACCATCAAGACAACTCCTCGACATGTTAATATTTTAGCTCTGAGTAAAATCAAGTAAATGAAGGAACGTCGGCAATATATCATGCAAGATTCGCTAATTATGCTCAGTGTCATGTAACAACGTTAACTCCTGTATATTTGCAATCTCTCTATTACTATAATACGCACCTATTCATTTCGACTTCTTGCATGATTCAGTTTCATAACGTATCAAATGACTGTGGTATCAAATAAACGTGGTGCATACCATTTCTATTATTTACTCCGCTCGTATACAGATGAAATGATCATTGGAGAATTCGTAATGGAACTTTGATTATACCGCCTCGTAATTCGTACGATTAAGTTGGATTTAATACTAATTTCCTATGATTTACCGCGACTGAGAGGAGTATTCGTGATTAGACCCCTTGGGTGATCTTTGGAATGTTTGGTTTTACCAATTTTGGAATGCGTGCATCGGTGGAAGGTCGTTCGAACTTATTCGTATCTCTATTGTGTTCCCACGATCTACCTAATTATAAAATACCAGATATTACGAAACAGGTAGGGCTTAGTGAGGTTAATTTACGATGTTTTGGAAGTCATCTCGTGTTTCAGTGTAATTTTGAGTTATTTCGATGTCGTGAGTTGATAGGGTAGCTATCTATAATCATAACGTTTTAATATGTGCAAGTATTTATTTTTGGCGCTCTCATTCCTAGGAACAGAGTACTTATCAATTTGCAGATAGAACACAAACAGATTGAATTCGCATTCTGTGAAAACATAGAAGTAAGATTTATTTTTGAAAATTTGAAAAAATATCATATATCCGAATGTATCAGCTTGTTACATCGAAGAGGAAGTATGTGGAAAGGTCATGCATCTTTTGAATTTCAGAAATATCATCACAGGGTGTTTCAAATTTTGTGTCGTAAATTGTGATCAAAAATTGGCCATAACTATGTTTTTCAAATTAGAACCCTATTTTTGGCGCTCTATTCCTCGGAACTGAGTGCTTATCAATTTGCCCAAATGTCTGTAATTTTCGAATATTTCGATGAAAATGGTCTTAAACGATTTGGTTCGACTCACTGATCAAGAATCCGTGGTCGAAATTCATTCTGTCCGGCCGGTCCGGCCGGCCGTAGGCACGATAACTCTCGAACGGAATGAGCTAGAGAGTTGAAATTTTCAGAGTAGGTTTGGGGGATAAATATCTCGGCTAAGTTCGTTATTGGGCAAAATCGGACAAACGGTTTCGGAGTAACAAAAAAAAAATTTTTTTTTTACGAAACAAATTCCAAATTAAATTTTTTTTAATAAAAAGTTTTATCATGAGAATCCAATCATATCATTTTTAACTCTAACAAGCTAATACTTTCGGAGATATGATTTTTCAAAATGTCAATAATAAATCGTATTTCAACGTTGTCACAGAATAATATTATTCTATGTATGAATATGAATTGTCATAATGTCAAATGATGTTCCTGAGACTAATCAATCGAAGAATTGTGAGCGAAGTGAGAAAAATCTCAGATATGATTTTTCAAAATTTCAATAATAAATCGTATTTCAACGTTGTCACCATAGATTAAAGACCTTTAATCTATGGTTGTCACAGAATGATATTATTCTATGTATGAATATGAATTGTCATAATGTCAAATGATGTTCCTGAAGTAATCAATCGAAGAATTGTGAGCGAAGTGAGTTAAATCTCAGTTGTTTGCTCCGATATTAGTTTTTCTCAAAAATTCTTACATTTCGGAACTGAACATGAAGTAAGAGATCTGAGAGTAGTGAGACTGCTTTTCATCCATAGACATAGATATAACTCTCGAACGGAATGAGGTAGGTACTTGAAATTTTCAGAGTAGTTTAGGGAGATGAATATCTCGGTTATGTTCGTTATTGGGCAAAATTGGCCAGATTTAATTTGATTTCTTCCATGGTGCTTTTCTCATTCTCATGATTGCTCATTTAATCTTGATTAATAAACTATTATCTGAATTGAATTTCCTTTAGGATGCAGTTCTATTATTTTATGATTGCGTTGGATTCTGCGGTGAAAAATAATGATAACATGATTATGCTCTTGAATTAAACATTTCTGAGTTTTTTTTTAATTTAGGAGCATAATCATGCTAGAAAACTATCATTATTTTTCACCGTAGAATCCAACGCAATCATGAAAAAAATTGGTTCAAGCACTGACGTGAAGTCAGAAGCTTTTGCGCGTATGTTCTATTGTCCATTCTTCTGTATTGGACACCCTTAATCGAATTTAACATGGTAAATTATGTTGTCCATTCTCCTGTATTGGACACTCTTAATTTGAATTTACCATGGTAAATTCGAAGTGTCCAATACAGGAGAATGGACAACATAATTAACCATGTTAAATTCGATTAAGGGTGTCCAATACAGAAGAATGGACAATAGAAGTCAGTGCTTGAACCAATTTTTTTTTCGTGATTTTTTTTAAATTTTCTGGGGGTGCGGTTCTTAAAAATTTTTTTTTCGTCATTTTTTTCAAATTTTCTAGTGGTACGGTTCTTACAAAATTTTAAGCACGTCTTTATGTTGATTTTCTACTACTAGTTACCAAGCTTCAATTCAATAGAATATTTATTTTTTGAGTTATCAAGGAAATAATATTCCAGGTGGATATAACTCGGAAACCGTTTTACCGATTATGCCCAAAAACAATCTCAACTCTCCCTTTCGGATACGCAACCTAACCTGAAAATTGCAAGTCCCTATCTCCTTTCGTTCGAAAGTTATCGAGGCAACGGTCACCCATCTACTGAACTCACACAAGAATGCTCGAATCTCCAACAATATTCAACTGATCGTGTTAAAACTTGAAACTTGGCAAAAGAGTTAGGTTATGAACGCTCTTGCAAAATTTCAGCAATTTCAAACAAATAGTTACTGATATATAGAATTTTTTTTTAATTTTCAATGATTTATTAAAAATTTTCTATAAATGCTATCCTCACCAAATTTTGCAAACATTTTCGCGTTGGCATTCTACAACTAATAACCATGTTTGAATTCAATCGGTTCAGTATTTTTCGAGTTAATGAGGAACAAAAAATCACAAAATTTCAGAAAATTTCAGATCGCTATAACTCTAAAACCGTTTGGCCGATTATGCTCATAAGCAAACTCAAATGTCGCATCCAGATGCACAACCTAACCTGAAATTTTCAAGCCGCTATCTCTTTTCGTTCTCAGGTTATCGTGACAACAAAAATATTTTTTAATAATTTTTTTTAAATTTTCTAGCCATACGATTCGCCCAAAATTTCACAAACGTGCTAAGGTTCATATTCTTCATCTACTCACCAAGTTTCAGTTCGATCGGATTTATATTGGTTGAAAACAAAATTATTACTCGGAAACCACTGGGTCGATTATGCCCATTAACGAACTTGTCCGTCGTATTGCGATGCGCAACCCACCCTGAAAATTTCAAGTCGCTAGCTCTTTTCGTTCTCAAATTATCGTGGCAACGGACGGCCGGACGGCCGGCCGGACAGAATCAAATTTGACCTCGAATTCTTCATTGGGGAGTCGAACTGAATCGTTTGAGACCAATTTCGTCAAAAAATTCGAAAGTTACAGACATTTGGGCAAAACTATAACGCGATGTTCCCCAGAACATACGCGCAAAAATAGGGTTCTAATTTGAAAAACAGAAGGTATGACCAACTTTTGATCACAATTCTCGACACAAAATTTGAAACACCCTGTGATGATATTTCTGAAATTCAAAAGATGCTTGACCAAACCACATTCTTCCTCTTCCAGGTTGTGAAAACGGATCACGCTCAGGATGTTTGAGATAAGAATAATGAACATAATACTGACTGAACATATTTGACTTTTTTCCGGTTTTTTTTTCGATATTTTGAAAACTATACGAATGAATACAATGGTTTTCAGAGAAATGTATTCAGCATTGAATACTTGATCATACCAGGAATGCAAAACTTGAAAAAAAAATTTTTCATCTATTTTCACTCCCTGTATAACCGGAAGTGCTTGGGCTTCGAAAATATTTTAGCTCTGTAGAGAATTTCAAGCGATATGATAATCCCGATTTTCATATTTCAAATATGTCCAGTTCTTCAGAAACGTCTAATAGGCACTCGAACTTGGGACACCCAAAAACCTCAAACAACAACCAACAACCTCAAAAACTTGCCCGCCAGAAATTCTCTCTCCAAAACGTTGATATAGGCTCTAGAGTAATTCTCAGATATTCGACTTCCGACCTCCACTCTACGATGTCCCCTTTCAAGTGAAGGATGAAACCTGAAATATTATGATTAAACGAGGACAGCATGAAAATTAAATGAACACCATATAAACCATGAATATTTCGCACTAATTCCTGGATCAAGACGAGTATCCAAATAACAGCTTCTTCAGCGTGTATAGCTTACGTAACTGCCCGTACATCAACGATAATTTCTAAAAAAACAGTCATTAAACAAAGGAAATCACGAATATGCTAGCATAAATTTTAAAAAGTGCAGCAATTTTCTCGATATGCATCACAAGCGGTGACCTCAGTGATCTAGGTACTGTTACATATTAATTAAAACTTCCCATAATTGAGAATCTCAATAACTGTTCCCCGTTTCCGTGCTTACTCCGTCTGACACAGCCTTACCGATATTTTTTTTGTTCGTTCCTGAAAGCGCAAACGTCTTTATGGAGTTTTATAACATGTTTGTCACCTCGATTAATATCGAGACAAGAAATTATAGAATATGCATATATTTGAATAATATAGCAGTTCTTAGTCGAACTTAAATTGTAATTTTATCCGACAAATGAGTTATGATGTGTGAAGTCGTATCAAATATACAGGGTGAGTCTTTAAGTTGTACGTCAATTTGAACCATAACTAACCATTACTATTGAATTTCAAGCATCAACTGTTATTTTATAAATAACACCTCTATTGGACATTCTTAATCGAATTTAATATCCATATAGACCAGTTTCGGAGTTTTTATAAGATATGAATAGTGAATACATTTCGTACCACTTTAACGACAGAGTACAAATTCGTTAAATATCTAATAATATACGAAAAAACTTACGTCTCGAGTAATTTTAGGATACAATATTCACTAAATTCCTCGAAAATTATCGCATTGGTATTATACAAGTAATTACAGAGTTTTACTTGGATCTGATTTGAATATTTTGAGTTATAAAGGAAATATCAACAACATTTCAGATTAGTATAACTCCATAACCGTTTGGATATGCAACCTACCCTGAAAATTGCAAGTCGCTATCCGTTCTCATATTATTGTGAAATACACAAGTAATACCATAATTTTTTAAAAATATTCTAGTTATATGATCCCACATAATTTCATATACGTCATTACATCAATATTCTACAACCAGTTAAGTACTACTCTGGGAGAGAAAGAAACCATTAAAAATTGCGAGTCGCTATCTCTTTCCTTCCTCAAGTTATCGTGAGATATACCGGATGTCCCAGTATACATGTTCCAATGGTATATCTCGGCCATTTCAAAAGATAAAAATTTGAATGTCAATTTCGGCTTAACCGGAAGTGACTCTGACTTTTTTTTTTATCTCAAATAGCACCCTGTATAGTTTTTGCAATTTTTTAATTTTACTCAAAATTACCTTTCCAACGATGTATCGCACTCTGTATTTTACATTTGATTTGATGGAGAAAATGTCAATTGAAATTTAAAATTGAAAGAATTGCAGTATAGCCAACGATATTCTGTGTAATCTTGATTTTAACTTTACCGAACGTTAAACAAAGAATGAATAGTAAAAGAAATAAAAATTTAAAACTGGAGGCAAAAAAATACCGATTCATCTATCTTCAAATGGATCGATAAGATGGCCTGCAAGATTTCCAGATTGAACACCGCTAGATACCTTCCTTTGGGGATATTTGAAAGATCGTGTGTACCAGGCTCCTCATATTGATTTGGAAGATCTGAAAAACAAAATAAGGAATGCATGTAGAGCCTTTAATGCTGAGCTGAAAGGTGTGTAGAAGCAGATGGTCAACATTTTGAACATATGCTTCAGTTATTTTTAGTTTACATTTTCTCCATCAAATCAAATGTGAAATACAGAGTGTGATGCATCGTCGAAAAGGTAATTTCGATTAGAAATAAAAAATTGCATAAAATATACAGGGTGTTATTTGAGAAGAAAAGAGTCACTTCCGGTCAAACCGAAAGTGACTTTCAATTTTTTTTTCTCAGTTGAAGGTTCCCTGAACGAATTGAAAATCATCAGATTTTTATCTTCTGAAATGGCTGAGATATTCCATTGGAACATGTATACTGGGAGACCCGGTATAATATTTTTTAATGATTTTTTGTAAAATGCAATATTTACAATATTTTAGATGGGTATAACTCGGAAGCCGTTTTTTACGATTATGCGCATTAACGAACTTAACTATCGCATTTGGATGCGCAACCTACACTAAATATTTCACTACATGTTTCCGTTCGAAAGTTATCGTGGAAACGGTTGACCATACGGTCGGACAGATTTTAATTTGACCTCGAATTCTTCATCAGAGAGTCGAATCTAATCGTTTGAGATTATTTCCAGCATAAAACGAAAATTACAGACATTTGGGCTAACTGATAACACGCTGTTCCCTAGAACATGCGCGCAAAAGAAAGAAAAAATGCGAAAAAATATTCTGATACCGAAAGAATTATTATGGATTGAATCTGAAACAAGAAATAGTGGTGAGAATTTGAATGGTAACATATTTACAAAGCTTATTTCTGTGATAGATATTGTCAAACAATCAAAATAATTAAATGGTTTCTTTCTGGGTTTTCTCTCCCAAACTCTGAAATATATCTATATAATAAAAAATTCATTATTTTGTGAATTGCTTCTGCGTTATAAACACAAGATATTTGTCAGAAGCAATCAATCGAACAATGTTGCCTAAGAAACAGCAACGAAACAACATCAACGAAGAAACAACTATATCGTAACGTTTTGGAGTCTATATCAGACTCCTTCGTCAGACGCTTAACGAAAATCTTTAGAATTATTTTGTTGATACTTCTTCTGAAATTCGAGAATTGTCACATTGACAGTATTTGAAAATCATAACTAACATAGTTTTACTTTGCATAGAAATTTCCAAGTTTCAACTCCTTTTTCAATAAATTCAGCCAAATATGGTCAATACCAATTGAGCAATTTGCAAAATTGCATTCTCTGTTCAATAAAATACAAGTTGACTCCTTAAGTTTCCTTTTTTTTAATTGTATTTTATTGAACAGAGTATGCAACTTTGCAAATTGCTCAATTGGTATTGATCCTATTCGGCTGAATTTATTGAAAAAGAAGTTGGAACTTGGAAATTTCTATGCAAAGTAAAAGTATGTTAGCTATGATTTTCAAATACTGCCAATGCGACAATTCTCGAATTTCAGAATAACTATCAACAAAATAATTCTGAAGATTTTCGTAAAGCGTCTGACGATGGAGTCTGATGACTCCGAAACGTTACGATATAGTTGTTTCTTTTCTTCGTTGATGTTGTTTCGTTGTTATTTGTTAGGCAACATTGTTCAATTGATTGCTGACAAATATCTTGTGTTTATTACGCAGAAGCAAATCACAAAATAATAAATTTTTTATTTTATAGATATTTTTCAGAGTTTGGGAAAGAAAACCCAGAAAGAAACCATTTAATAATGAATATATCTCCCATAGTATCCACTAATGATTACTTAAATCAAAATAATAATAATAAAATAATAAATGTTTCCGAACTTTTGTCTGAATAGTGGCAAATGAAAGTAAAATTTGGAATTTAAAAATTTCGCTCATAACTTATGAAGGTAAATAGTAAAATAGTTAGAGGTATTTTTTCATTATTCCTTATTGTATATTTACGCAACATATGATACAACAAACCCACACTGAATGATCAAGCGTAGAGTTCAACTATTTCAATTGTGCATAACTAAACTGGCTTATCAGATTCAATCGATTACTTAATGGTATATATCAGTAATAAACTAATGGTATTTATTCAACTTTAGTTCTCAGAAATACTTGGTAGTCATTGATTTCTTTACCGAAAATAGATGATCTAACAGATTCAGATAATTTACAACTAATCAACATCAAAACGAACTTGATAAGTAAATATCCCAAAATTTGATTTCATTCGAATTTTTATTTTCACTCCAATGCAATTCATAGAATTTTCATGCAATATTGCAACATAAATTGAACACTATCTCATTTAATTTTATGCTTAATACTAGTTCTATTCCAACTTATGTTGAATTTAATATTCATTAAACGTGCTGATCTGCTGATCATAATGAGGGATTCATACAGGGTGTTGATAAATCTGAGGGTGAACGTAACAGATCCAGACTCATTGTTCCATTACTAAACTAATTTCATCACGGGAACTGTTTGTTTTTATCTGGAAGGTATGTACCCCTAGACTGCACACTATACAGTGTGGAAAAGCCAAAAGGAATATATTTATTATCTCGGTTACTGTACTTATTTTTGGAAAATCCCGAAACACGTCAAATTTAAAAGAATGACCCTGTATTGTTTCACCTTCATCTATCATAAAATAAATATTTCATAGAAATTTATTCCATCAAATTTCATTCACAAAGACTCCACTTAATAATGAAGTCATTGTGTTCGCTACAGAGTAAAGTTTTATTGGAAGCAATAAACTTATTTCTACCCAATATCTTTTTGACACTTTATGTATTCCTCGTTTATTGGGTCTCGCACCTGGTGTTATATATTTGACACAGTGTCCTATGCGATAGCGGTGTATTCGAAAGCCCTTACGACACACTGATGCTTTAAGTGACAGATCAAACTACTTTACGACATGGCATCAAATGAAATCCCATGGGCTTTGACAAAAGCGACCTAAATACTAAAATGTGTTCAAACTGTTCATTCGTTAATGTCAACTGACTTTTTGTATACAGTATGTTTTTAAAATTGTTTCTTTATTTTAAAGAGGTAATCATAATAAAGGATTTCACAACAAACTGAATTGAATTGCATTTTCCAATATATAGGGCGAGTCTTTGACCACTGCATTGATTTTAACCAACGATTCCTCTCATGAAATGAAACACTTTTTTCATTTAACATTTTTCCAAATTCAGCTCAGGTAAAAAGATACAGGCTGTTGAAATTTTGAAAAAAAATCAGTTTTTATTTTGTAGCTTTGACATCCTTTTTTCGAATAAAATGAATACTTTACGACATGGCATCAAATGAAATCCCATGGGCTTTGACAAAAGCGACCTAAATACTAAAATGTGTTCAAACTGTTCATTCGTTAATGTCAACTGACTTTTTGTATACAGTATGTTTTTAAAATTGTTTCTTTATTTTAAAGAGGTAATCATAATAAAGGATTTCACAACAAACTGAATTGAATTGCATTTTCCAATATATAGGGCGAGTCTTTGACCACTGCATTGATTTTAACCAACGATTCCTCTCATGAAATGAAACACTTTTTTCATTTAACATTTTTCCAAATTCAGCTCAGGTAAAAAGATACAGGCTGTTGAAATTTTGAAAAAAAATCAGTTTTTATTTTGTAGCTTTGACATCCTTTTTTCGAATAAAATGAATGTTGGCGTAAAGTTTCCTATAACTATGATACATATTTTCCAAATATTAGTTATTTTCTACTTCAACTGGTTTTCTAGTTATGGACTCGTGGATTCATAAAACTAAACGAAATTAGCATAAAGAAAGCATATAAAGTTTTTCTTGAGTTATTTCAAGAATACTCCATCGTTTTAGAACATTATATTATACTTCATCATTTTTCCTTAAACGCACCGTTTTCGAGATATTTTTCATAAAATGTTTTAAAATGGAAAACTCCAGAAATTTCACTACTTTTATGGATCTGTCCCTGAGCGTTGGAATCCCGAATCAAGCTGTAAACCACGATACCATGCCTTATTCTCGTCCGCCAACAATGTCATAGATAATTTATATGCGGGAGTGTATTAGCACATTGTGAAATCTTTAAACGCTTGTAACTTTTTACCTGAGCCGAAAAATGGTAAATGAAAAAAGTGTTTCATTTGATGAGAGGAATCTTTTGTTAAAATTAATGCAGTGGTCAAAGACTCACCCTGTATATATATATATATATATTTTTTTTTTAGTGATATGATATCCACAAAATTTTGCGCAATTTAGCACGTCAGCATTCTACAAGTAATTACCGGGTTTTAATTGGATCAGATTTGTATATTTTGAGTTACAGAGGAAACAAAACAATATTTCATATGAATATAACTCTAAAACCGTTTGGCCGATTATGTCTATTAACGAACTTGAATGTCACATTCGGATGCGCAGTCTACCCCGAAAATTTCAAGTCGCTACCTCTTTCGGTTCTAAAGTTATCGTAAGATACATAATAATAATAATAATAATAATAATAACTTTTATTTATTGAACAAGTCAAATGGCCATCGAAATACATAATATTATTTCATAATTTTTTTTTAATTTTCGAGTGCTACGAAGAAGGAAAGTTCCAGCTATGACATCCCTCTTTTTGAACAGAGATATTATAGAAGTTAAATATCTAGGAGTTACACTAGATAGTAAACTTCTGTGGAATAGACATGTTGATATCACTGGTTCCAAAGCAACAAAGGGTTTAATGGCGTGCATAAATCTAGCCGACAAGACTTGGGGTTGCAACCCTAAGATACTACGATGGATGTATGTCATGATTGTGAGACCCATAATTCCGTATGCTATGTAAACCTGTCCTACCAGGGCTCTTGAGATTATCACAAATCTCAAACCCTCCACCTTATGATAGACAAATTGGCCCATATGAAGCCATTCTCAGAATATCTAGGGCAGGAACAGGTAATGAGTGTATTAAAAACCAGAAAGCCTGATCCTCTCTTACCAGGTACATTTCATCAGCCAATCTTCCTAGTGACGAAATTATTAAGAAAGTAAGCATCGAAAAGAACTTCACTACGATGCTCGGTAGAAAAAGAGACTGGCACAGGGAATCCACCACCCATGTTCTTAAAAGAAATGCCATTAAATGGTACAAAGATGGTTCACAACCGATACAGGAGCTGGCGCTGGAGTATATGGGCCAGGCACCAAATGCTCACTATTGCTAGGCTCCTAAATACGAGCGTCTTTTTGGCAGAAGTACTTGCAATAGAAAGATGCGTGGAAATGAACCTAGAAAGAAACTATCAGAGATGTGATATAGCAATCCACTCTGACAGTCCAAGCTAATATGGGAGTGCCGAAGAAAACTCAATGCAGTGGGCAAGAACAACAGGGTCTCCTTGGTCTGGGTTGCTGGTCACGTGGAAATTGAAGGAAATGCCAAGTAAGGAGCAGAAACCTCCTTTATTGGACCGGAACCATACTGTGGGGTTGGTAGATACACCTACAAAGGTGAATTTAGATCTCTCCCCGGAATTTATCAGATCCAAGAAAAATATGTACCTCAGTAAGATCATGCTGCACCTCCTCACTGGTTTCCTTACAGGGGACTGCACCTTAGGAAGCATATGATGAGATTGTAGGGCTAGCAGAAACTGACGAGTGCAGATTCTGTTGGGAGGAGGATGAAACTCCTGTTCACATGATAACGGAATGCCTCGCCAACTCAAATCGACGCAAGGAATGCTTTGGGCAAGAAGTCTGCAAGAGCAAAGACGTAGCCTCCTTGATGCCATCCTAGATACTGGAGTTTATCAGAACTCTGGAACTGGAAGGCGAGCTGTAGATGGTGATGACATCGACAGCTCTGATGGGGGGCACCTACCCCCTACAACAATATACAATATATATTTGGACGCGCCACCTACCCTGACAATTTTAAGTGGCAACGGCCGGCTTTTCGGCAAACAATTCGAAAATTACAGACATTTGGGCAAAATGATAGCACGCTGTTCCCCAGAACATAAATCGTAAAAATAAAATGGTCAGTACTCCGAAACTGTTTGGCCGATTTAGCACCGCCGAACCTTCAGTCGAACCCAATCGTTTGAGACCATTTTTGGCCAAAAATCCCATGAATCAGCCGTTTGAGCAAAGAATACGTTCATGAGAACAAGCGCGCCAAATATTAAGAATACTGCATAATGCAATAACTCTTAAAAATTCAACTGGTGGCAGAAGGAATGGAATTTATTAATCATCAATCTTCAATTAAGCTGCTTTATATCCTAGGAACTTTAATTTATTGAAGAACGTTCTCTGAATAGTCCACAATTTTCAACGTTTCTATTCATACGATCGCCAATTTCATCCTCTACTGGTTAAATTGGTGAAATTTAAACCAATTTGGAATTAACAGAAAATTAATACGTATCGAAAATTAAATTCTACAGTTAGATCAAGATCTAGATTGTATAATCAACGCGATGAATGCTTCAATTAATGATATATGTGAAAAAAACTAATCAGTATACAGAAGCTCCATTATATGAGACGAAGGAAAGCAATTCACCTAAAAAAGTAATACGCTGTAATAAACCTATCAATCAAAAGCTGAATAATTCAGTTCTGAATTGATGGGTGTATTAACTCTAGTAGTGGAGAGCTCGGGTCGACTCAAAACATACAAGTTTTCAGATTGAATGGATTGAATTAGTGGCAGGTGAATGATAAAGATTTTATCAACGAAATTGGTCATTTCCATTTGAGATTTTCCAAACCAGATTCTTGAATTCACAAGAGTTGTTTATTCATTCATGCCATACAAACATTATGATTATTTTTTTTATATTTATTATTATTTTTTTTCTTTATCCGCTCGAGAGGAAAAACCTTATATAGGCCGCCCTGAGAGGGTCCACTTACCTCAGGAGTGTGAGACTCCAGTTGTTGATTGGTTACTCATTAAAAAACCTCTAGCACGTTCCTTGGAGTAGCTCTTCGTTCTGCCCTCACAGCGTCCCTTAAGAAAAGAGATGAGCTGCCAGCGGCCCTCTTTGTATTTTTCCCTCTTTGGCACTTCTTTCATCAACACATTATTTTCTGCGGGGGAGGAAAATACGATGACAAACAATTCCCCGAGCTCCTTGTCAGCAGGACAATATCTGGCTTTATGGCGTTGATCTCCCGAGTTGTTGGAATCGCATAGTTCCAGTAGATGCGAGCTCTGTCATTTTCGACCACTGCTTCAATCTCCAGAGGCACATATGGTAACACTATCTATACCATAAATCTCCCTCAGATGCAGAGCATGGACTCTGCAAGCAGACAGAATGTGCATAACAGTTTTCTGCTGGCTGTGGCATGCTCTGCACGTTGTGGGGGTGTCCACTTTCATGGTGTTCTTCTTATACCATCTGGTACTTATCACCCCATCTTGACAAGCCATAACAAATCCCTCCGTTTCCGACTTGAGCCCAGCGGACTTCAAAAAGGCGAATGATAGTTCTTTCGACAGGCCCTGAACTTTCAAACCCCTGAAGTATATGGAGTGCAGGTGTTTACTCATGTGATCTTCGAATAGTCTCTTCAGTTGTGCCTGCCTTATCTCTCTCCCACCTCTTCTTTGGTCTGTTAGCGAGATAGGTGTTCCTGCTAGCTAATGATCGATGGATATGCCGGTTAGACTGAGCTTTTCCAAAGCTCTCTGACCAGCCCTAAATAGGAAAGCTCCTTGGTTCCTGATTTCATGCTGAGCCACCATTTTCAGAAGCGGGCCTTCGCTTGTCAATATCCTCATTGTCATTTCCAACGTTTGTTGATGGTGTTGGTATTCCAAACTTTGCAAACCTCCGCCTCCATACTTTCGTGGCAGGTATATACTTTGAATCGAGCAGTTAGGATGCGAGCTACGATTCATGTTCATGACTTTACGAGTGATTCTGTCTAGGTCGAGAATTTCATTCACTGTCCAGTTAACTATTCCGAATGAGAAGGTGATTATCGGAACTGCCAAGCTGTTCGTAGCAGATACTTTATTTTTCCCGGACAGCTGTGATCTCCATATATCTTGGATCTTCTTTTTGTAGCTAGATGTTAAGGCATCCTTGATTTGGGTTGTCTCCAGTGCACCTTGTTGTTTCATCCCAAGGAATTTGTATGCTTCTTCCTCTTCGAGGTCTCGAATGCTTATTCCCCCTTCTAGGTCGATGTCTTCTCCTGTTTCTTCAGTTCTTCCTCTGCTTAGATGAAAAACAGCACATTTGTCCACACCGAATGACATTCCTTTTGCTGAGGTGTATTCGGCAACGATATTCAGTAGTTGTTGTAGTGCTGCCTTGGGAGAAGCGTGCAGTTTTAAGTCGTCCATGTAGAGTAGATGTGATATCATTATTATTATATTATTATAATGATCCTCCTAGGTCTTCCTAGGAGACCCCTCTGATACTCTCAAGGGCTTGAGTGAGTATGCTTGTGGAAGGAAAGTATCTTGTGAAAAATATAGGGCGATTCAGAGTACCCATTACAGACTTCAATGTATTATGAAGGAACCAAAAGGGAATAACTTTCGATAATAAACCTATGTCCGGAATGTTCGAATTTTTTGCCAAAAATGGTCTCAAACGATTATGTTCAATTCACTGATGAAGAAATTGAGGTCAAATGTGATTTTGGCCGGCTGGCCGTTGGCATGATAACCAAGGGAAGGTGCCAGAACCGTCCAAATAGGACGGACAAGTTCGTTAATGGGCATCATCGGACCAACAGTTTACGAGTAGTAATTTTGTCTTCAACCGATCGAATTTAAACTTAAAACTTGGTAACTAGTTGTAAAATACTGACAAAAAGTTGTTCGTGATATTTTATGAGAATTGTATGACCAGAAAATGAAAAAAATAATAATTAGAATATATTATTTATCTCACGATACGAACCTGAGCACGGAAGTAGATAGCAACTCACCTGTTGGTTTTGATTTTGAAGAAAACAATCGCATGAGAATAAAGGAACATCATCACAGCTACAAAAAAAAACAAAATTCATTGAAATTATTCGAATCATTTATTAGCAGAGGGACATAAGTTTAACACGGATTTCAAAATTCTACACAATTTGAATAGAGATGCGATCTTTAATATTCGTTCATTATAATAACTTGCATCTATGAATAATGGAACTCGAAGTCGGTAAGCCATTAATGTCTGGGCTCTGGTTCAGTGAAAAAAAAATATTTTAAATACGAGCATATTCGAATACACTTCAGCGATAATTTTACTGTTCGATTGTTTTAAAAACGTCCATTCTCACGTGAAGTCGGTTTTAAAATTCAAGCTGTGCATAAACACAACTGGTTTTACATCATCGTTTTCACAGGACCTATAAACTGAAGCTGCATAATCAAGCGGGTCCATTTGTGAGGCAAATGATCTCCATAGGGTTGGGAGTACTTAAATGACCGGCAACACCACACCTTCTTACTTAATCTCTATACGTATATGTGACAGGACTTCAGCTTCAATATTCATCTACAGTGCGTTTCAAAAAGTACGCACCAATGGGAAATTTTCTCGCCTGTATTTTTTTTTGGAATTTTGGTTTTCGAGAAAGTTGGTGCTCAAGAAATGATGATTTTTGACATATATATCCTGTTACTCAGAAAACCTGTCAAAATTGACATTTTTTTTAGAAAAATTACCCAAAGACGTAGAAATCAGAACTATATCAAAAAGTTTCTGAAAGGAATGTTGCTCTGAATTTCATTTCATACCAAACTGTAAAATTTCATAGTGAATTTCCGAAATTTTTTGACATTAATATTTTGATGACAGCTCGCTAGAGGGAGCTTTGGGCTTTGTGGAAATTTGAAAAATTATTCGGAATGTAATTCGAATGAAACTGACATTATCACAATTCAAATAAAGTTTATATTAATTAAATGTTTCTCATAAATTATGATTACTACCGTGAAAACCTCACAATCTTGGTGCAACCGAATTATACTTGAGAAATGAAATGCGCAAAGAGCTAATATCTTGCTAATTATTCTTGGAACATCAAAAGAAAATTTTTCGCTTTCACATCTGAAGAAGAATTCTCCAATTCTCTGAAATCCCTTGTTAATTTATTAACTCAAATACCACTAAAAACGCAATACAGACCTCATCTAAAACACACTCAAACAGATACCTGTGAAAATAATAAAATGAAATCGATTTGACAGGCGCATAGAATTATACACTTACACATTATTTATTTATTTAATGTGCCTATCAACTCGATTTAATTTTCACAGGTAACTTTGTTTTGGATACTGTCTGTATTGCGTTTTTAGTGGTATTTGAGTTAATAAATTCACAAGGGATTTCAGAGTATTGGAGACCTCTTTTTCAGATGTGAAATCGAAGAATTTAATTTCTTATGATGTTCCAAGAATAATTAGCAAGATATACGATCTTTGCGCATTTAATGTCTCTAGTATAATTCGGTTTGCACCAATATTGCGAGGTTTTCACTATAGTAATCATAATTTATGAGGAACATTGAATTAATATAAACTTTATTTGAATTGTGATAATGTCAATTTCATTGGAATTACATTCCGAATAAAATTTCTAATTTCCGCAAAGTCCAAAGCTCCCTCTAGCGTGCTGTCATCAAAATATTAATATCGAAAAATTTCAGAATTGCACTATGACATTTGGCAGTTTGGTATAAAATGAAATTCTGAGCAACATTTCTTTTAGAAACTTTTTGATATTGTTCTGATTTGTACGTCTTTTGTTCATTTTTCTAAAAAAATGTTAATTTTGATAGGTTTGCAGAGTAACAGGACCAATGACATATATGTCAAAAATCATAATTTCTTGAGCACCAACTTTCCCAAATACCAAAATTTCAAAAAACTATAAAGGCAAGAAAATTTTCCCTTGGTGCGTACTTTTTGAAACGCACTGTATATTATCCGTTCGAAATACTTTTACATTTTCAGCTACCAATACTGATATTGGTTATTGGCGCTCTTGTTCCTCGGAACAGAGTGTTTATCAATTCTCCCAAATGCCTGTAATTTTAGAATTTTTGGATGAAAATGGTCTTAAACGATTTGGTTCGACTCACCGATCAAGAATCCGTGGTCAAAATCGATTCTGTCCGGCCGGCCGTTAACACGATAACTCTCGAACGGAATGACCCAAACAGTTGAAATTTTCAGAGGAGGTTTGGGAGATAAATATCTTTGCTAAGTTCTTTATTGGGCTGAATCGACCAGGTGGTTTCGGAGTAACGAAAACAAAATTTTTTTTTACATTACAAATTTCAAATAAAATTTTTTTTAAGATGCAGCTCCATCATAAGAATCCACCGATGTCATTCTCAACTCTAACAAACTAATACTTTCGGAGGTATGATTTTTCAAAATTTCAATAATTAATCGTAATTTTATGATTTCCTAGAATGCTCTAAGAGGGAGGTTACACGGTCGATCTGTTTCAGTTTGGATGATGGATTGATGTCAGATTGACGGAAAACTGATTGTATTCGCGTAGAATGATGGACTGATGGTCCGGATTGATGGAAAGATTAATTTCAGATTGATGCCAGATTGATACCAGATTGACCCTGTAACCTCCGCCTAATAATAATTTGACGATGTATGTAAATCCAACATATGGCGTGAGTCATAGACCATAGTTTTGAATTTAATTACGAAGATTCTTGAAAATTGACGCACAGAAGCCAAATTGAAGAAATATTACAGCATGCGGTGTTCCAAGTCACCCATCCAAGTACTAACCGCGCCTGATGCTGCTTTGCTTCAGTGTTCTGACGGTATCTAGCATATTCAGTGTGTAATGGCCGCAAACAATATTTCTTCCTCTAACTCTGCAGTTATATTTATGATGCAGTTCTATTAGAAAAATCCAATGATATCATTCCCAACTCTGAGAAACCAATACTTTCGGTGATATGATTTGTCAAAGTCTTAATGATTACTCGCTTGTTGGCGCTCTTGTTTCTCGGAACAGAGTGCTTATCAATTTGCCCAGATGTCTGTGATTTTCGAATTTCTTCATGAAAATTGCCTTGAACGATTTGGTTCGACTCACTTATCAAGAATCCGAGGTCAAAATCGATACTGTCCGGCCGGTCCGTCTGGCACTCCGTTAATACGATAACTCTCGAACGGATTGAGCTAGGCAGTTGAAATTTTCAGAGTAGGTTTAGGAGATAGATATCCGGGTTAAGTTCATTACTGGGCAGAATTGGCATGATAGTTTCGGAGTAACGAAAAAAAATATTTTTTTTGGCTCTCTAGTTTCTCGGAACTGAGTGCTTATCAATTTGTCCAAATGTCTGTAATTTTCGAATTTTTGGCTGAAAATGGTGTTAAACGATTTGGTTCGACTCACTGATCAAGAAACCGAGGTCGAAATCGACTCTGTCCGGCCGGCCCTCCGTAGGCACGATAACTCTCGAACGAATGGAGTTAGGAAAATTGAAATTTGCAAGGTGGGTTTGGAGCGTAAATCTCGGACAAGTTCGTTAATGGGCGAAATCCATAAAGCGGTTTCGGAGCCAATTTTAGTAAAAACATTTTTTATGAATGAATTATGAATCTGTTTCCGAAACCGATCACTCGATCTATCTGAAATTTAGCATCAAATTATAAAATCATTCTCTTTATACGCATGTGAAGTTTTGTATTGATCAGGTTACCGCAAAGTGTCAAAAAAAAATGTTGAAAATTAAAAAAAAATGTTTCTACAATAACTCTCAAACGGAATGAGCTAGGCAGTTGAAATTCTCAGAGTTGGTTAGGGAGATGAATATCTCGGTTAAGTTTGATATTGGGCAAAATAGGCCAGATGGTTTCGAAGTAACGAAAAAAAAATTTTTTTTTTGAGTAATAAATTTCAAATTCAATTTTCATTTATGATGCAGTTTCACCATAAAAATCCATTGATATAATTTTCAACTCCAACAAGCTAATACTTTCGGAGATATGATTTTTCGAAATTTCAATAATGAATCGTACTTCTATGTTTTCACAGAATGTTATAATTATTCTATCTAAGCTTTATTATATGACCTGTGTTCATACTCGTACAAGTCATCCTGTTCTATAAGAGAGAGTCAAATTCATTTCAGCTATTTTAATTTGATTTCTTCCATGGTGCAGTTCTCATTCTCAGATTGCTCATTTAATCTTGATAAATGAACTATTATTTGAATTGAATTTCCTTTATGATACAGTTCTATCATAAGAATACATTGATATAATTCCCAACTCTGAGAAACCAATACTTTCGGAGATATAATTTGTCTGTTTGAACTAGAGCGCCAGAAAGCTCCTGTCCACAGGGGTTGAACCCATTTTTTTACATTACAAATTTCAAATTTAATTTTTTTAAGATGCAGTTTTATCATACGAATCCATCGACATCATTTTCAACTCCAGCAAGCTAATACTTTCGGAGTTATAATATTAAACATAAATCGTACTTCTATGTTTTCACAGAATGCTGTACTCCAAGAAATCTATACTACGTTCATTGGCTGTACTTAATTATTCTATCGATGAATTATTATATGATCCGTGTTCATTCATGTCATCTTATTTTGCTTTAAGTGACATTTCAAGGATATTTCTAGTTCGTTATTCTTGATATAAAATATCCCTCCTTTTAGAAAACAAAGTATGATGGAATGCAAAATGACCAATGAAATAACCTCAGCTATCGTAGAATTAAGTGGATGATCTGATATTATACTTTTAAGATGATAATATAATGCCCGTGGATAATCCATATGACGATGGAAATACACTGATCAACAATTGCTAGGGATCACTTATGAACTTCTCTTCATTTGTATTTTTTTCAAGTTATCTCGTGAATATCTGTACATTATATGTTCTCTAAGGAAAAATTAAGATGTTTTGAGTTGATTATATCAAATTTTTCCTCTTTTCATCGGCTCTTGTTCACAAAATCGATTATTATCTGTAGGCTGTTACATGTGGAGTGAAAAGCAATGTGGTATTTGTTATTAAATCTGTTTTTTTCTCTCGTTCAAACACATAAGGTGACAATAATTGAAGAAATGAGAACAATATTAGCTTATCAGTCATGCCGAGAAGACGTTTGGCTCCTGTGCAACTGGACCAAATCATACGATGGATACAGGAAGGTTTGTCCCAGCGAGAAGTGTCCCGGTGGTTGAATGTTTCGCAAAGTGTCGTGAGTCGGGCTTGGAATAGGTTCATCCAAAACGACTCAGTAGCTTATGTTCATGGGGGAGGTCGGCAGCGCAGTACAACAGCTGCCCAAGATCGTCTTTTGGTCCTCAATGCTAGGAGAAATCCCACTTACCCGGCGTCGCGGCTCAATAGATCACTGAGAGTTGCAACAGGAGCTCTAATTTCGAACCAGACTGTAAGACGACGACTACATGTTCGTGGTTTGAGAGCACGTAGGAGGGTACAACATCCCCGTTTGAATAGGGAACACCGGGTTCATCGACGGCAATGGGCTGAGGAGCACCGCAATTGGACAGTTGAAGATTGGAGCCGATGTTTATTTACGGATGAGTCTAGATTTCGTTTGGTCAACTCCGATGGACGTATTCTTGCTTGGAGGGAAAGAGGTCGAAGGTATGCAGAACAGTTTATGGTACCCACAACAGCTTTTGGCGGAGGTTCTATATGTGTATGGGGAGGCATTTGTTTGAACCAACGCACAGAGTTGGTTGTTCTGCAGAACACCACAATGACCAGCCAGAGATATCACGATATGATTATTGAACCCATAATTATTCCGTTTGCGGCTGCCTTGTGCGAGAATTTCATTTTAATTGACGATAATGCCCGTCCACACCGTAGTCGTCTGGTTAATGAAGCGCTAGAAACTCATGCTATTGATAGGATGGACTGGCCAGCTCGCTCTCCAGACATGAATTGCATCGAACATGTCTGGTCTGAGATGTCTAGACAATTGTCAACCTTAGAACAACCGATCAATAACCTGGAGGACCTTTCTAACGCTTTACGGGATATTTGGACGAATTTGCCCCAAAATTTTATAAATCGTTTGATTGAAAGTATGCCTCGTAGGGTAGAATGCTTGAGACGAGCTCGTGGGGGGCCAACTAGGTACTAGCTTAACCGAAACTTCAGCCTTCTTGTGGTGTCATCATAAAATTTTTATGTTATTCAAACACAGAATTTTGAGTGTTCCTAATAAAGTCTTTTTTTCTCTCCAACTTTCCATTTTTTCATTCTTTTCTCAAGTGAACCATATTATCAACTGAAAATACTCTGATATCTGACTAAATTTATAATCTTGGAGCGAATAATTCAGATATAAATTTAGAAACAGTAAGTGATCCCTATCAATTGTTGAGCAGTGTATATACTTTGGTAGGTGAGTTGGGTTCAGAATATTTCCAGTATGAATAAAACTGGAATATTGGCTAAGTATCAATTGATTTAATATAATTTCATAGAGTTGAGGAATGAATATCTCGGATAAGTTCGTTATTGGGTAAAATTGGTCTGTCGGTTTTGGATAAATGATTTTTGGCACTCTTGTTGAATTTAAATTCTTTTCTTTACTCCTAACTCCGAAAACCAATACTTTCGGAGATATGATTTGTCAAAGTTTGAACAAGAGCGCCAAAGCTTCCGTCCACAGGGCTTGAACCAATTTTTTTTTTCATTTTGTTTTCATTTCGAGGGATTTCCAGAACCGTTGCTCCGGTAGACCAGATGGTCGTAATATCGCGAAAGACGTATAAATAATCTTCAAATAGAAGTCACAGAATTTCCTTGAAATTTCTAGCGAAGGACTCTGATATTATATGCGAAGGATATTATATTTCTATAGCTCAAATTTGACATGTATATATGACAAATATCATTGAACGTTTAAATATTTGCAATCCGTTCACAATAATCACAGGATTTTATCTATTCACGAACGTTACCTTTGCATTTAACCTAAAAATATACCCTGCAAGTACTCAGTCTCTTATAGAGGCAAAATTAAGACCGACTACATTTATCATCAATAGGTGATAATTTTCGTCATCTCAAATTCCGAAAATTCCAAATTAAATCACAGAGTCGGACGAAAAGACACCAAATTATACGACTGCGCTTAAAGCATCATCAATTAATGTTGCTAGAACACCCTGTGTATTTCAGGAACAACGAAGAATTCGATAAGTGTGAGATTCATGTGCCTCAGGCATGTTTGATCACTGATTGGTCTGGTTATAGACGATATCTTCGCATCTAGACTTTAGCACGAACTCGTTTTTTGCAGGATCTATCCCACGGTAGATATTCAGTCAGAACAGAACGTAATACATCTTATACGAATCTGAAATTCGATTCCTTTGAAGATCTCCCAGGCGAATTGATCATGACTTCCCCCTCTCGAAATACTGATTAATTTCTTATACAGGGAGGCTGAACGTGGTTCACCACATTTTAAACGGTTACCATGTGCTTAAAATTAGAATATTGAAAAGGGAGAAAGCCCTGTGGACAGGAGCTTTGGCGCTCTTGTTCATTTTTTGACAAACCATATCTCCGAAAGTATTGGTTTCTCAGAGTTGGGTATGATATCAATGGATTCTTGAATCAGAACTGCACCATAAAGGGAATTAAATTCAAATAATAGTTTATTAATCAAGATTAAATGAGCAATCTGCAATGATTTAACCTAGAGGTTCGTAGTTTTTACAACTCGAAATACCTAAGGAATGTATCATCGGAATGTCTAGAGCAAGGCTGGAGACAATCATAGCAGATTGTCCATTTATTCCGGATATTTGAATAGGCTGACGAAAAAATTATTTTAATAGTTCAAAATATATTAAAAAAATACAATCCTCTTTTCATAATTCAATAGTTCATATCACTAACACATTAATTCTGTATTATTTATCTTAACTCAAGAAAGAATATTTGATACACAAATGTAGATCAATATTTCAGCAACTTTTTGCTAGCAACATTATGAAAATACTGTATATAGGAATGTGTCTCACTACTTAAGGAAGTAAAAGGTAAAATTAAACTCGGTGGTCAACGAACAGTAATTTGTTTTGATGATTCCATTATGTTGTTCTTTCCTATTGCCTTCATAAACTACATCATTGAAATGATCCAATTCTAAATCTTCTGAAACATCATCCCCAATATTTGCACATAATTTATTCAATATGCAACAAGTCAATATTATTTTTGGTATCAAAACAGTCTTGTATATGATATGTTCACAAATTCAAGATGCGGAACCTTGTTTTCGAACACAAAATAGTTTCAAAGTACGAATTATATATAAATAAATATATATAACGTCTCTTATAGGTAGATGATATGAATGAATAGTGAACACAGATAGAACACAGATAGATATAATTCACATTCTGTGAAAATATAGAAGTACGATGAATTATTGAAATTTTACAAAATCATATCTCCGAAAGTATTAGCTTGTAACAGTTGAAAATGACATGAATGTACTCTTATGATGGAAATCCATCTTAAAAAAAATTGAATTTGAAATTTGTAATGTAAAAAATTTTTTAAATATTTTTTTTTCACTTTACGGCAATCCGACCATTGCAAATCTTCCCATGCATATAAAGGTCATGATTCTACAATTCGATGCTAAATTTCAGATAGATCGAATCATCGGTTCCGGAAATATTCATAAAAAATATATCAATTTATTTCAACCACGGATTCTCGATTAATTCATCAGTGAGTCGAACCAAATTTTCATGAAAAAATTGGAAAATTACAGACATTTGGGCAAATTGATAAGCACTCAGTTCCGAGGAACAAGAGCGCCAAAAATTGACTGTTACTGTTTAATAAATCAATCAATCAAGTCCAAAGCGTTCTGACAAAAGGGTCTTCCAAAATGGGTTCATATAATTAATAATATAATGCATATATTTCACAAATCAAATTAACCCCAGGAGATTTCATTGATTTGTCGAGAAGCAAGAGCAGACGCGTATCTGATTATACAGTGTGGAAAAGCCAAATGGAATAAATTAATTATCTTGGTTACTGTATATATTAATGGATAATCCCGAAACACATCAAATTCAACTTCTAAGTTGTCATTCTTCTTCATAAAAATGCGAAACCTACCTTCAATTCCCTTCGAAAGACAGGTACAACCCCCAATTTTTAAAATAGGAAGTATGGTCTTGTGATACATCGTTTGAAAGTTCGCGTCATTCTCTATTTAGAAATGTTATCACTTTCATGTTTATTGCAAAACTCAAAATAGAAAAAAATAATATCATGTGATTACCTAAATTAATTATAATATCCCCTCGAATATTCCCAATTCTTATTACAATAATACTAAACTTGTTTGCCTTCAAGATGTCATAGAAAGAAAAGGAAAAAAACCATGAAAACTACGTAAAATACTTGTTGTAGTTGTGAATTGTCTAATTTGTCAATTTTGGATAATGGTTCGATAAACGGAAAGGCACAAAAGAACAATTTTACAAATGATTGGTTACGGAGAAAACACCCGAACTTAAAAAGAAGCATGAGAAATTTCCGAATTTGCCTCCAAAAACCAAAGGGACAATAAGTAAAAGAGAGAAGCAGTTTCGCGAGTATGGGATTGTAAGACAGACTAAAAAATTGGTACAAGCCCTGTGGACAGGAGCTTTCTGGCGCTCTTGTTCAAACAGACAAATTATATCTCCGAAAGTATTGGTTTCTCAGAGTTGGGAATTATATCAATGTATTCTTATGATAGAACTGCATCATGAAGGAAATTCAATTCAAATAATAGTTTATTTATCAAGATTAAATGAGCAATCTGAGAATGAGAAATTGCACCATGAAAGAAATCAAATTAAAATAGCTGAAATGAATTTGACTCTCTCTTATAGAACAGGACGACATGTACGAGTATGAACACAGAGCATATAATGAAGCTTAGATAGAATAATTATAGCATTCTTTGAAAACATAGAAGTACGATTCATTATTGAAATTTCGAAAAATCATATCTCCGAAAGTATTAGCTTGTTGGAGTTAAAATGACATCAATGGATTTTTATGGTGAAACCGCTTTCTAAATGAAAATTGAATATGATATTTGTTACTCAAAAATAAATTTTTTTTTTCGTTACTCCGAAACGGTCTGGCCTATTTTGCCCAATAACGAAATTAACCGAGATATTCATCTCCCTAACCAACTCTGAAAATTTCAACTGCCTAGCTCATTCCGTTCGAGAGTTATTGTAGAAATTTTTTTTTTGAATTTTCAAAAATTTTTGTTGACACTTTGCGGTAACCTGGTCAATACAAAACTTCACATGCGTATGAAGATCATGATTCTACAATTCGATGCTAAATTTCAGATAGGTCGAGTGATCGGTTTCGGAAATATTCATAAAAAATATTTTTATTAAAATCGGCCATTACTCCGAAACCGCTTGATGGATTTCGCCCATTAACGAACTTGTCCGAGATATTTACGCTCCAAACCCATCTTGCAAATTTCAATCCTCTAACTCCTTTCGTTCGAGAGTTATCGTGCCTACGGCCGGCGGGACCGGCCGGACATAATCGATTTCGACGTCGCATTCTTGATCAGTGAGTCGAACCAAATCGTTTGAGACCATTTTCAGCCAAAAATTCGAGAATTACAAACATTTGGGCAAATTGATAAGCACTCTGTTCCGAGGAACTAGAGCGCCAAAAAGCAGCTGCTAATACACTGTGTGAGGATGTGAAATTAGATATGTTGCTTGACTTTGAAGAAGATCCACATAAATCGGGTAGAGATGGCTCCACAACATTCAATGTCATACATCGATTCTAAACGTATTAAAACAAAATAGAATGCATCCCCATAAAATAATACCTACCCAGGTGGTAATGGAAGACGATTTTGACAGGAGAACTTATTTTTGTGAACAAATAATGGACTTGTTGGATAACAATATTATCCAATTAGTAGACGTTTAATTTTCTGTTGAGTGCACTTTTTCTCTCAACGGTCATGCTAATCTTCATAATCGCCGCTACTGGTCTACCGAAAATCCTCACTGGATTAGAGAAGAACACACGCAATTCCCTCAAAAGGTTAATGATTGGGCAGGAAATGTTCGAAACCATATCATAGACCCCTTTTTCTTTGAAGGAAATTTGAATGGCGGTAAATATTTAGCACTACTTGAAAATCATTTTCAAGTCGTTCCAACTTTGACAAATTTATTTCCTGATCGAGAAAATCGTCAAGTTCCACGGAATACGATATGGTTCCAACAGGATGGAGCACCTCCACATTACCAACCCAATGTCCGGCAGTACCTCGACGCAATATTTCCAAATCGGTGGATAGGAAGGCGAGGAACGATCGAATGGCCAGTGCGATCCCCTGATCTTGACCCATTAGATTTCGTTTTATGAGGATATGAGAAGAGTATTGTGTACAAAACTAAATCCCTCGATTTGAATGACCAAAAATATCGAATAACGCTTGCGTTAGGTCGGTCACTCCTTAGATGTTGAATAATGCTGAAAGAAATTTCTACTTTAGGTTAAGATGTTGCCAAGGCGTACGCGGTGAACACTTTGAACCTCTACTTCATTAACATTCATAATTTGTTTGATACATTTTGTATTACATTTTAGTTATTGATATTGTACCGAAGTTCACTAATCACTTGATTTCATGTTCTTCTTATTTGATTCTTGCAATAAATATGAAAGTGATAACATTTCTGAATAGAGAATGAGACCTTTCAAACGATGTATCACAAGACCATACTTCCAATTAGAAAAATTGGGGTTGTACCTGTCTTTCAAAGGGGGTTGAAGCTAGGGTTAGCATTTTTACGAAGAAGAATGACAAGTTAAAATTTAAATTTGATGTATTTCGGGATTTTCCATAAATATGTGCAGTAACCAAGATAATGAATTCATTCCATTTGGCTTTTCCACACTGTATACTCATGTAAATTTATATACTTTCTAGAAGTAATCCGAACGTTTCTATTCCGACTGCAGTTCGCATAATCTTGTTGCTGAATCTATCAAAAATATCACTGCATTTAGTTACAGACTGTCAGGTATATTATATATCATTTTTACACATTTCTAATCTCGGAAACTTTCAACACACACCTACCTACTTTAGAATTACGATTCAAGCGAGCCACTGTAATCTTGAGTAGTTAAGTCAACAACTTAGCATAAGTTGATGTGAATATGATCAATAACAATGGTAATGCACACCATTGTTGAGTAATAGTATTTTGCTTCCATTTGTTAGAAGACAATGGAGAAGGTATTGAAAAAGATATGTTTAGTTAGTGAGGACACAATAATTTTTGAAGAATTTACATTATTAGAATTTCATCATTTATTCAACGAGTATGATATGAATAATTTTCAATTAGAATATTAGATTAAACTATTAATATTAGACTGAAATAAAATTTGGGAGGTTTAAATTATTTGAAAATATTATTTATCTCACGATTACTTGAGAACGGAAAGACATAGCGACTTTTTTGGATAGGTTGTGCGTCAAATAACACTTGGGTTCGACAAAAGGCATAATAGGCCAAACGGTTTTGGAGTTATACACATCTGAAAAAAAAACACATATCGAATATCGATATAAAGACGTGTGTGGAATTTTGTGAGGACCGTACCATAGAAAATTAAAAAAAAAAGAAATTTTTTTATGTATTTCATGATAACTTTAGAACGGAAAAGGATAGCAATTTTCAGGGTAGGTTGCGCATCCAAATGCGACATTTAAGTTCGTTAATTGGCATAATCGGCCACATGGTTTTGGAGATATACTCATCTGAAGTTGTGTTGTTATTTCCTCTATATTCATCAGTAAAACGTATGAGAACGAGAGAACGTGTTTTGGTTGCGCTCTCTTAAGAAGTGAATATATCGTGGAAATATTAAATAATAAATTTCAAATTTCAAATAAGTCGATACGGTTTTGTGAATGCACCAGTTTTCTATTGTGTTTACTTTTGTATTCGCGTTTCACAATGAAAATTTGTGGAATATGTACCAATTCCCTCACTGGGAAATCACCAGGTCTGCAATGTGGTGGTGTATGCGGGCAGTTTTTTCATGCTAACAATCGTTGCTCGGAAGTGACAAAAAACCATTTATCTTTGATAAATAGTCTTCCTGGTGGAAAATGGATATGCGTCAGGTGCCGGACATCGCAAGATGTCGTTTTACCTGCCGAATCAGATGGTGAGGACATGGGCGGAGATGGCCCTGTCGTCGCGGGTATCGGAGACCTTACGAAGATGATTACATTTTTAAATAATACCGTACGCGAGCTTCGTACTTCGGTGGAATTTTTCTCAGGAAAGATCACAGACTTCGAGGGGAAGTTGTCGAGGTTTGAGGATACCGTGAAGCTTGCAAATACATTAAAAAAGGAAAATGAATCAATGAAAAAGGAAATTCAGGACCTTAATTACCGTATGAATAAATTGGAACAGCATTCGAGAGAAAATAATATTGAAATAATGGACGTCCCTGAAAAAAATAACGAGAACCTGATTGGTATAATGACCAAAATTGGTTCATTTATCGATTACCAGATAAGCCCCGAACGATTGGACTTTATAACTAGGGTACCAACCAGGTTGCCAAACAAACCGAAGAATATTGTGGTCAAGTTTAGATCGAAGATTGAGAGACAAAACTTCTTGGCATCCGTTAAACTAAAGCGTGGTGAACAGGGAGGCAAACATGGGTTCAGGATCGATGATGTTTCCTCGAGATGTTATATAAACGAACATCTTACAACAGCAAATAAAATTCTTTATAAAAATGCCAGAGAAGCTGCTCAAAACAACAATTTTAAGTATGTTTGGGTCCAGAACGGAAACATCCTTGCACGAAGGGATGATACCTCAAAAATCCTACATATACTTAAAGAATCCGATTTGAAGATGATAACAAAGTAGTGTTTTCTTCCCACAGCCTATTCAATATGATATATCGAAAGTCAACGAACCCCATGTCTCTACATGTTGCCTATCAAAACGTTCGTGGATTGCGAACAAAACTGAGAAAGTTTAAATTGAATTTAACGTCTAATTTTCATGATATAATTTTCGTAACGGAATCATGGCTGGATGACACTGTGTTTGACTCTGAACTAATCGACGAAAATAATTATACAATTTTCCGAAGAGATCGTGCCTCTACATCTTCTTCAAAGAAGGAGGGTGGTGGAGTATTTATTGCGGTACGTAACATCCTGAAACCAGAAGTACTGTCGAACTTTAATAGCGAATCGGAGGATGTTTGGGCTATGATAAGGTTGAATAATGTTAGAGTGTTTTTGTGCTGCGTGTATCTGCCCCCGGGTGATGAGAGTGCTGTTACTTCGTTTACCTCAAAGCTTGAACTGAATAAATTGACGATTGGGGATGATGTTCTGTTAGTGTGTGGTGATTTCAACTGCCCTTCTGTCAAATGGGTGAGTCAAGGAGGCATAGATAATGTGTTGATGCCAACTAATATTGATGGTTTTTCCTCCAGTATTGTTGATGCATTCTCTTTCATGGAACTAATGCAATTCAATAGTATTGTAAATAATAATGAAAGAATACTCGACCTTGTATTGTGTACTGGTGATAATATAAATGGAATTATTAGAAATGAAAATCCGTATGTCACAGAAGATGAGCACCATCCCTCTTTAGAATTTCTTTTTGATATTGGCACTAGGCATTTTCTGAACATCAAAACAAGCTCTGTTGTATTCAATTACAGAAAGGCCAACTATGAAATAATGAATAATTTACTTGAAACAATAAATTGGGATGATGTTCTCCGGGATGATGATGTCAATTGCAAAGTGAACTCATTTTATCATATCATGAATGAAATTGTAAGAGAGAATGTTCCAGAGAAAATAATAAACAAAAAATTTCCAGTTTACTTTTCCATGAAAACTATCAATTTAATCAAAAATAAACTAAAAATACATAAAAGATGGAAGAAGTATCATGACTTAAATGATTTAAATCGTTTCAAACGCTTGAGATCACGATGTAAGGAACTGATATTTTCTGATCACACAAATTATTTAAGAAATATGGAGAATGAGCTTGTGAGTTGTTCAAAGAATTTTTTCAAGTATGTTGCTCGTAAGAGAAACCATTCCCGTTTTCCGGATGAGATGAATTTTGGGGCTGAAACAGCTAACAATCCCGAGAGCATGTCTGAGCTCTTCGCCGGGTTTTTTCATGGTGTGTACGAGCCTGAAAAAGATCAAATTAATTCAACTTTTGAACATGTTCAAAATCTCTATAGTAGTGATTATTTGCCCTGTATAGTTTTTGAATTGGAAGAGGTCATAACCTCATTGGGATCCTTGGATGGTTCTAAAGGTGCTGGGCCGGATGGTATTCCCCCAATATTGTTTAAAAATTGCGCACAATCTTTGGGTCCCCCGCTTCTTCACATATTCAATCATTCTTTGAGAACTGCAACATTTCCAGATCAGTGGAAAATCTCATCAGTCACTCCAGTGCATAAAAAAGGTACGATTAAAGACGTCGAAAACTATAGGCCGATCAGCATCATGTCTGTCATCCCAAAGATCTTTGAATCATTGGTGAACAAATATATTTTCAATCATACTAAGAACTTAATAATCGAACAACAGCATGGTTTTTTCAAGGGGCGAAACCTTGAAACCAATCTATTAAATTTTTCTGAGTATCTTCAAGTAAATATGGATAAACAAACTCAAGTCGATGTTATCTGTTCCGACTTTAAGAAAGCCTTTGACAAAATAAGTCATAAAATATTGCTCCGGAAGCTCGCTGAGGTAGGAATATGCGGTGATTTGTTGAGATGGATCTCCTCTTATATAACTAGAAGGTCTCACTTTGTTACCATAGATGGTGTTAGATCTTCTATATTTTATAGTACTTCAGGGGTTCCTCAGGGTTCGCACCTAGGACCTCTGTTCTTCATCATATACTTAAATGATATAGGGACATGTTTTAGGGATTGCAGTTTTTTGCTTTACGCTGACGATCTGAAGTTTTTCAGAGCAATTAATGGCGTGGAAGACTGCGCTTTGCTTCAGGGGGACATAAATAGATTATTTGATTATTGTTCGGTGAATAATCTTTTCCTGAACTATGAAAAATGTCACAAAATCACTTTCAGTAGAAACTTGAATATTATAGAGAATCCGTACACTGTGGGAAATTATCCTCTTATGAAGGTGGAAAGCATTTTGGACTTGGGGGTGACATTCGACAAAAAACTTCTTTTCGACCGGCATGTTGAAAACCTTGTGAGAGATGTCAATAGGTTGCTCGGATATGTTCTTCGACACTGTAGAATTTTCAACAATAATAAAACCTTTTTGATGATGTACCATTCCTTTATTTATAGTCGATTGAATTTTGCATCAGTAGTTTGGAATCCCCAATACAGATATTATATAGATAGAATCGAGAGGATACAAAATAAATTTCTGAGATTTCTTGCCTTCAGAAATAATATAATTTATAGCAATCATGAATACTCTCATATCCGGAAAAGATTTGGCATAATGGAGCTGCAGAATCGTCGACAAATGACCGATATTGTTTTTTTGTATAAAATTGTTAATGGCATTCTCTGTGTGCCTACACTTCTACAGTCAATTCCGTTTAGGGTACCTGATATTCGTTTGCGTAATAGAGATACATTTTATGCTCCTTTGCGGAGGACAAGTAGTGCACAGAATGCTCCTATTTTCAGAATGGTCACTCTGTTTAATAGCCTTGGTGGTGGCTTGGATGTCTTCGATATATCTCTCCGCGCTCTCAAGCATGATCTCAGGAATATTCTCTCATAAAAGAAAAAAAAAAAAAAAAAATAAAAAGAAAAAAATTGTTTTCCGTTCACCCATATTTTACTGTAGAATTGGTTTATAATATGTTTTGTATTGGAACTGTATCGTACTCAAATCATTTAAATATTTCAGACGATGTAATTATCTGTTATTTGGAATAGGAGAATACTTATTTTGGGCTATGCCTGTCTGTATTCCATGTAGAACATTAAACATTAAACATATAACTCAAAATATACAAATCTGATCCAATTAAAACTCGGTAATTACTTGTAGAATGCCGACCCACTAATTTTCGCGGAATTTCGTGAATATCGTATCCTGGAGTTACTTGAGGCGTAAGTTTTTTCAAATTTCAATACATATGTCAGAATTAAAAATTCTCTGATTAAAATGGTATGAAAAGCATTCATATATTATAAAAGCTGAGAAAATGGTATATGTCGATGCTAAATTCGATTAGGGGTGTCCAATAGAGGTGAGTAGACAAAAGAACATGCGCGAAAAAGCTCCTGGCTTCACGTCAGTGCTTGAACCAATTTTTTTTGAGATTTTCCAGTCATACGATCCTCTCGAATTTTGCATAAGTCTTTACTTCTGTTATTTTCGACTGACTATCGAGTTTCTATTTGATCAGATTAGTATTTTTTGAGTTCATGAGTTTGAGACCACTTTCGTCCAAAAATTAAAATATTACAGGCATTTGGACACATTGTTCAGGGGAAAAAGCGCCCCTAAAATAAACGGTGTTTGTGCCATTCTAGTGAAAAATTGTCTTCGAATGGCAAATCTATGGAGATTCGGTTGATGTTAACGACGAGTTGATATTTCATGTACAGGGTGTTTTATTAGACCCAAAATTAAAAATCTGAATTTCTGAGTCCTCGTCTATACTACTTATTTCGGTATTACTTATAAGAACATTTTGATAGCCGGAGATGCTACTATCTGCCAAATTAGAACAGAATTTGTTTAACTGTTCGGGAGTTATGGCTAACCAAAGGTTCAGCCTGAATCAATAAATCACCCTGTATCTCAGAAACAAAGAGCCTTAACCCATATCTAATTGTTGTTTCCTGGCTTCACTATTCACCATCAAACAGTATACAGTTGTTCGCGGAGCACCCTGCATTTCCGAGATTTGAATCAGAATTCTTCTCGTGTCATATTAATGACAACTAATAATTAACACTTTCAGAAAACAATCATGTACACTTATAATGTAATATTTTTCAATTATTGTTCAGAAAATTCATTGGTACAAAGCTGACTTCACTAAATTTACCAGTGTTCTCGTCTTTTCCATGAACCTATTATATTGTATAGTATATTATACTGCAGGGGTAACGTTGCACTGCGACCTTAAGGTCTATTGTGCCCTCCATCAGAACTGTCGATGTCATCACCATCTTGCGGCCTTCCAGTTCCAGAGTTCTGATGAACTCTGCTGTGATGACTTCAAGGAGGCTACGTCTTCGCTCCTGCAGATTTCTTGTCCAAACCATTCCTTGCGTTGGTTTGAGATGGCGAGGCATTCCTTTATCAGGTGATCAGGAGTTTCATCCTGCTCCCAACAGAATCTGCACTCGTCAGTTTTTGCTAGCCCTAATCTCATCATAAATGCTTCCTAAGACAGCTAGTGACCGACCGAAATTTCGGTTTCGGTTTCGGCCAGTTTCGGCCAAGAAATCTAGTTTCGGCCTTAGTTTCGGTTTCGGCCAAAAATAGCCGAAACTTTCGGCCGGGCCGAAACTTGACTGTTCGTGAATTATCCTGGTCGTTTGGCCAGGAGTTAAAAGTAGGTATACATAATTGTCGTACAAGTTATTTTAATCTATCTTTGTTAAGACTGAGAATTCATGAGAATTCACTTTAGTGATTATTATATAGATTACATAGGGTGATTCCAAATAAGACGTGAAACTTGGAGGAGGAGTTAGTATGTCTCATTAGCTGTTGTTTAATCCATATTTATTAATAACAGTTTTTGGAGTTCGGGTGATTTCTAAAAGATTTCTGAACTTAGTTCATATTTCGTCAATTTTTTCTACGTTGACCAAATTTGATGATAATTTTGGTTTATTTTCATCAGAAAAGGATATGATATGTACGAAAAAATCGAAACTATGCTGTATAAGAGGTTGAAAAAGAATTAGTATGATTTGAAATGTGGTATATGAATAAATGAAAAATCAATTTCTAATATCAATTTGTCTGCAACTTCCATCTGCCAAATTCCTTCTTCATTCTATAAAAGATTTCGTTAGATTGCATAACTAGTTTCGTTTCAGCAGATTTTTTATAAGCAACCTTTTGAATGTCCGGCATATAAAATAGTGAATGTGTATCAAAAGACAGCATGAGTAAATTTCAGGCGGAAAATAACAACTGAAGATATCAGAAAGACGGCATGTGCTTGCCTTGAGTAATCATTAAAGGATACTGTGGGAGGTATACTCATTATTGAAAGTTTTTTTTCTGGGTTTTCTCCCCCAAACTCTGAAAAATATCTATAAAATAAAAATTAATTATTTTGTGATTTGCTTCTGCGTAAGAAACACAAGATATTTGTCAGAAGCAATCAATTGAACAATGTTGCCTAACAAATAACAACGAAACAACATCAACGAAGAAACAACTATATCGTAACGTTTCGGAGTCTATATCAGACTCCTTCGTCAGACGCTTAATGAAAATCTTTAGAATTATTACGTTGATTGTTATTGTGAACTTCAAGAATTGTCACAATAATTCAAGAATTTCACAATAACTATCAACAAAATAATTCTAAAGATTTTCATTAAGCCTCTGACGAAGGAGTCTGATATAGACTCCGAAACGTTACGATATAGTGGTTTCTTCGTTGATGTTGTTTCGTTGTTGTTTGTTAGGCAACTTTGTTCAATTGATTGCTTCTGATTAATATATTGTGTTTCTTACGCAGAAGCAAATCACAAAATAATTAATTTTTATTTTATAGGTATTTTTCAGAGTTTGGGAGAGAAAATCCAGAAAAAAATCCTTTCAATAATGTGCTTGCCTATATGGAATGGTGGAACATAATTCATGAATACATTTTCTAATGAAATTTCGAGCTCATTTGCAACAAAAAAATATTGAATTCGTTATTTTTCTCTATTTGCTTCTTACATCCCCTTTCAAATCATACTAATTCATTTTCATCAGAACGAGAACTCAAATATCTCGGAAACTGTTGATTTTTGGTCATCAATAAAAATGGCTCAAACCACAGCAAATTATCCATACTAGCATCCTCCAAGGTTGACGTCTGATTTGGAATTACCCTGTATACTTACTAATTATTTTTATTACTTGGTAATACCAAAATAATAAATAAAGATATCAAAAAAGTTGTCTTTTTATTTTATTTAACACTGCTTAACTGTTTTTATGTATATGCAAATAAAATTGTAAAAAATACAGTAGATTTCAGTATGAAATAAAAAGTTTCGGTTTCGGTTTCGGTTTCGGCCGAAACTGAGACCCTGGCCGAAAGTTCGGTTTCGGTTTCGGTTTCGGCTGAAAAAACAGTTTCGGTCGGACACTAAGCAGTACCCTGTGAGGAAAACAGTGAGCATGTGCAACATGTTTTTACTGCAATACATATATTTCTTGGATCTGACAGTGTCAAAGTTCTGGAGGAACTTTTCGCAGTGATATATTCCTCCAGAGTATAAGCCTTTCAGTTTCCTCCTTCATCCGAAATTCACTTTTGTAAGTGTATCTCCCTACCCCACAGTAGGATTCCGGGCTAATAAAAAGGGTTCGTGCTCCTTTCTTGGCAAGTGTATTGGCCTCATCATTTCCTTTAATTCCCGAGTGACCAGGAACCCAGACCAAGAAGACCTTGTTGTTCTTGCCTATTTTAATAGCAGTCAGAATGATTGTCAGAATGTATTGCTATATTACACCTCTGATAGTTTCTTTCTAGGTTCATTTCCACACATCTTTCGATTGCAAGTATTTCTGCCTGAAAGATGCTGGGATAGGAGCCTAGCGATAGTGAGCATTTGGTGCCTGGCCCATATACTCCAGCGCCAGCTCCTGTGGTGGTTTTTGAACCGTCTGTGTACCATTTAATGGCTTTTCTTTTCGAACTTGAGTGGTGGATTCTCCACGAACCTAACATTATAATAAATGTGAAATTATTTCAGTGGACTTGCCCTGAATATTTTTAATAACGATGACATGCAACACGAACTAAAACTTTTCTTATTTAGGTATGTTAGTCAAAGATTTTCGAAGGCACATTATTTATCCTTTCTTATATCCTCGCTTCACACGATATCTATCTATATTACAAATGAAAAAATTGAATTCGTTGCTCAAGGTGATTGCATAATATACCTAGAAATATCGTGGATCAAGTAGCAAATATGCTGATGTAATACCCCCAAGAGGATTGAAAAAAATATCATATTTGTATACAATTTGAAACAATACCAAGATAATTTGCTTCAATTAAAATTGATTAGAATTGACTTGAATGAAGTAACTATCATAATTCAAAATGAATGACGATTGGAACTAGATCGACTAACATTTATAATTTAAAGTTGTAGCAGACGTGAATCTAGGTCGACATGATTGTAGACGAATAGAAATATCGAGACCAAGTTTATTTTGATTTTATCGATCAATATATCAGACTATTTTTAACGTTAGGTTGCTAGGTAC
This sequence comes from Halyzia sedecimguttata, assembly GCA_937662695.2. Taxonomy (NCBI): domain Eukaryota; kingdom Metazoa; phylum Arthropoda; class Insecta; order Coleoptera; family Coccinellidae; genus Halyzia; species Halyzia sedecimguttata. Next base: position 77,684,183 of record OW569414.2, read on the forward strand.
CTACTGAATATGGATTATTTATATAGGTATAAACAGTGGCGAATCGAAGGGGGTGAGGATCGTATTGCTAGAATAATGAAAAAAAGGAAATGTTCAATATCTCAGAAAATATAATACAGATTTCACTGACATTTTGCTTGCATGTTCTGGGGAACAGCGTGCTATCAAAATCCCCAAATAACTGTAACTTCCGAATTTTTGCCGAAAATGGTCTTAAACGATTATGTTCGATTCACTGATTAAGAATTCGAGGTCAAATTTGATTCTGTCCGGCCAGCCGGTGCCACGATAGCTCGAAAACGGAAAGGAAAAGCAACTTGAAATTTTCAGGGTAGGTGGAGCGTCCAAATACGACGAACAAGTTCATTAATGAGCTTAATCGACCCAACGGTTCCCGAGTAATAATTTTGTCATCAACCAATATAGATCCGATCGATTTGAAACTTGGAAGCTAGTTGTAGATTATTTACACAAAGACTTTTGAGACATTTTGTAAGAATCGTATCACTAGAAAATAAAAAAAAAATATTATTTATTTTACTATAACCTGAGGACGGGAAGAGATACAGACTTGCAATTTTTAGGGTGGGTTGCACATCCGAATGCGACTTTTCAGTTCATTAGTTGGCATAATCGGCCAAACGGTTTTGGAGTTATACTTAGCTTAAATTTTGTTGTTATTTCCTCTATAATTTAAAATTTTCAAATCTGATCCTATTAAAACTCGGTAATTACTTGTAGAATGCCGACCCACCTATTTTCGCGGAATTTCGTGAATATCGTATGATGTTACTTGAAGCTTTAGTTTTTTCGTATTCTATTAGATATTCAACGAATTTCAATTCCAATAGAATACATATGTCAGAACTAAAAATTCTGTGTTCTCTTCCATTTACTCAAGGCTGTCATTAAAATGATATGAAATGTATTCATATCTTATAAAAGCTGATTAAACGGTCTATATCGATGGTAAATTCGATTGAGACTGCCCAATAGAGGTTATTAGACAGTAGAACATGCGCGCAAAAATTCCTGACTTCACGTCAGTGATTGAACCAAGTTTTTTGTAGTTTATAGTTGAATATGCTATTCTTCCTTTTTGGCGCTCTAGTTCCTCGGAACTGAGTGCTTATCAATTTGCCCAAATGTCTGTAATTTTCGAATTTTTCGATTAAAAACGTCTTAAACGATTTGGTTCGACTCACTGATCAAGAATCCGTGGTCGAAATTCATTGTGTCCGGCCGGTCCGGCCAGCCGTAGGCACGATAACTCTCGAACGGAATGAAAGACAGTTGAAATTTTCAGAGTAGGTTTGGGAGATATATATCTCGGCTAAGTTCGTTATTGGGCAAAATCGGACAGATGGTTTCGGAGTAACAAAAAAAAATTTTTTTTCACAAAACAAATTCCAAATTGAATTTTTTTCAATAAGCAGTGTTACCATAAAAATCCAATGATGTAATTTTCAACTCTAACAAGCTAATACTTTCAGAGATATGATTTTTCAAAATTTCAATAATAAATCGTATTTCACAGAATGATATAATTATTCTATGTATGAATTGTCATAATGTCAACTTATTTTCCTGAGACATGACATTATCTAATCAATCGAAGAATTATGAGAATAAAGTGTATTCCGAAATGTGAGCGAAGTGAGAAAAATCTCAGTTGTTTGCTCCGAAATTAGTTTTTCTAAGAAAAGTCTTACATTTCGGAACGGAACATGAAGTATTTTAGCGATGCAACGGCGGGGACCTCACCCAAAAATGTTTGAAAATATTATGTAAATATTGAAAGCATAATTCTGTAGTTCGAGAGAGGAGAAAATTTGGTGAATGTAGATCAGGAAATTTTTGATCGATTACAAGGTAACTTTTCATTATTACTCTTCTTTCATACATGTTTTATGGAATATCTACTATTTGTAGGTACTTTAAACCTGTTTTGGGCAATTGTCATACGAAACTTGTTGGCGCTCTTGTTCCTCGGAACTGAGTGCTTATCAATTTGCCCAAATGTCTGTAATTTTCGAATTTTTCGATGAAAATGGTCTTAAACGATTTGGTTCGACTCACTGATCAAGAATCCGGGGTCGAAATCGATTCTGTCCGGCCGGCCGTAGGCACGATAACTCTCGAACGAAAGGAATAAGTGGATTGAAATTTGCAAGGTGGGTTTGGAGCGTAAATATCTCGGACGAGCTCGTTAATGGGCGAAATCCATCAAGCGGTCACGGAGTTTTGCCGATTTTAGGAAAAATATTTTTATGAATATTTCCGAAACCGATCACTCGATCGATCTGAAATTTAGCATCAAATTGTAGAATCATGACCTTTATACGCATGTGAAGTTTTGTATTGACCAGATTACCGCAAAGTATCAGAAAAAAATTTTGAAAATTTAAAAAAAGTTTTTCTAGAATAACTCTCGAACGGAATGAGCTAGGTAGTTGAAATTTTCAGAGTAGGTTAGGGATATGAATATCTCGGTTAAATTTGTTATTGGGCAAAATTGGCCAGATTTAATTCGATTTCTTCCATGGTGCAGTTCTCATTCTCAGATTGCTCATTTAATCTTGATAAATAAACTATTATTTGAATTGAATTTCCTTTATGATGCAGTTCTATCATAAGAATACATTGATATAATTCCCAACTCTGAGAAACCAATACTTTCGGAGATATAATTTGTCTGTTTGAACTAGAGCGCCAGAAAGCTCCTGTCCACAGGGCCCATTTTATTTACTAAATTTGTTAATAATGTGTTTGTCCACCGCGATTATCTATACGCTCCCCAACACGTCTTGGCATTTATGCAATAAGATGGTCAATTTCTTATTGAGGAATACTATCCCAAGCTACCTGTAGTTCAAGTATCAGAGCCGTCAAAGTCCGTGGGTGCTGGGGTAAATTTCCAAGCCTTCTACCCATGATGACTACATGCTCTATGGGTGAAAGATCGGTGGCTCTGGCCGGCCATGGCAAAAGATACACATGGGTCGCTTCAAAAAAGTTTAAACTAACTCTGGCAACATGAGGTGCTGAAATATTGGATTCTCGAGCCGGTTAAGGTAAGGGAGAACATATGGCTCCACTATTTCTTGAAGGTAACGCAGCGCTGTCATGTTACCTCGAATAAAGATCAAAGGTGATCTACTTGCATGTGCAATAGCACCCCATACCATAACGCTTACTGTCCGGTGTACATGACGCTCAATATCAAACTGAGGTTCACGTCTTTCTCTCCGACGTCGTCTAACCCTTCTTCGGCCATCATGTGCACACAAGGAGAATCGAGATTCATCAGAAAAGACGACCTGATGCCATTCCACATTCTAATGTTCATGTTCTCTGTACCACTGAAATCGTAGCCGGCGATGCTCAACCGTCAGAGGTAACACAAGATGGGGTCGATAATGCTGCAGTCCAAAAGACGTTATCCGGCGGTAAACCGTTTGGACACTTACAGGATGGCCTTGTTCTCCTAACCACTCATCAGCCAAAGATCGAGTGGTCGCAAATCGTTCTCTAACAGCCTTAAGTCTTAGCTGCCGATCTTGAACTTCATTTGTGCCCCTACGACGTCCGGTGCCTACTCTTTTTCGATTTTGGGCATTATGAAATCACGCTTGGCAACATCTCATAACAGAAGTTGGATTTCTGTTCGTACGGTTAGCGATTTCTCGACAACCCCGCCTCCCGTAGACAAATAATTTGACCTCTTTCAAATTCACTTAGCTGGCGATAAATTCCGCGTACACGTATCTAGGCATTTCAACAACACTAAACATCGACTTTGGATCTCCTCGAACAGATGGTTTGTTGTAAAATTAAAAAAAAAATTGCAAAAAACGACTACAATATGTAAGTAACAAAAAATGTTAACATGAAAAAACCTGCACGATTTTTTCTCCAAATTTCAATCATTTACTCCTTGCTATACTATCTATGTTTTATTGTTTTACCATCACATCTTTGATTCAATTATATCCAAGAAGAATGAAACATACGCTTTCAGTATTCGATAACTGAAATTCAGCCTATATATATATAGTCCGTTTCAATAATCAATCGTTCTCGACATCGAACAAGTTCTATGCATTTTCTGGCTTGTAGTTCTGTTCGCTAGACAATGGAGTTCAATTTGAATAATTACTTAACAGCAATTATTATTACATGCAGTTATTCATAAAATGTAATGGCAATGTCATAATTCTATTCACGCTGACCTTCACTCATATTGATAGGAATTAATAAGTGAAAATGATGAATTTATAGTTTTAGTTCTAAGTAATCGAATGAAGATGCAATTTAACGATACTTTCGGTTTTTCACGCTCTTGTTCCTCGGAACAGAGTGCTTATCGATTTGCCCAAATATCTGAAATTATAGAATTTTTCGATTAAAATGGTTTTAAACGATTTGGTCCTGCCGGCCGTAGGCCGTAGATAGTTGAAATTGAGTAGGTTTTGGAGATAAATATCTCGATTGATTTCGTTATTTGGTTTCGGAAAGTAACGAAAAAAAATATTTTTTTTTTACATTACAAATTTCAAATTATTTTTTTTAAGATGCAGTGCCATCATACGAATACATTTATGTCATTTTGGACTCTAACAAGCTCATACTTTCGGAGATATGATTTTTCAAAATTTCAATAATACTAATACTTCTATGCTTTCCCAGAATACGAATTCTATCTGTCTTCTACAGACGTTCTAATAATAATAATAGTTGATTCAGTACCTTCATGTGCCGCACCCAGTTACCAGGTAGGAGGTCGTCATTTAAACAGATTTTCATTGCATCTCGCAGGCTGCATTTTCTGTAGTGTGTAGAGATATAAGGGAGGCAGATTAAGTATAAGATCTAGCGCTGCTGTAGGAGTTATGTTGTTGGATCCAGTAACACCAACACAGGAAAAACGTTGTAATATCTGCAATAAATGCGTGTGATGTTGAAATATACTTTTAATGGTAATTTGGATAATTTATATCTTGAATATTGATCTCCCAATGAATAACATATGGTCTAAAAAATATGCAAATTGTTAAAAAGGATATCATTAATTCATCAAATTATAATCGTATCTACTCTGCATCCTTTAATTATATATCGTAAATTACTGAGCATAAAACGTTGCGATATATAAAATCGGATACGAATAATATCTGAGATTGTTGTTGTATGCTGATTGGAAAGCATAGAACAACTAATTCTAAAAAAATCACATGATACATCTGGAACTTTGTATGTACAGATAAAGTATCAATAGGAAGATATGTTGAAATCAGCTATCTAGTTTTTTTTACCAGAGAGAAAATTAAGTGTTTCCAGAAAGTCCCGATGGTAACTAATAGCGAGTAATTATTCAAACTTTGATAAATCATATCGCCGAAAGTACTGGATTCTCAGAGTTGAGAATGATATCAATGGATTATGATAGAACTGCATCATTGCGGAGTTATAGAAAAAATATTGTGTGCGGCCATACCACACTGAATATGCTAGATACCGTCCGAACACTGAAGCCAAGCAGCTTCGGGCGCGGTTAGTACTTGGATGGAGGACCGGTTGGGAACACCACATGCTGTAATCTTTTATCAATTTAGTTTCTATTCCTTAATTATCAAGAATTTTCTTAGTCAAATTAAAAACGTAGGTCTATGACTCACCTCATAATGGATTTACATACATCAGCAAATTATAATTAGAGTAATATATGAAATCATTGAATTGAAAAATCATATCTCCGAAAGTATTAGTTTGTTAGAGTTGAGAATGACATCACTGGATTATTATGATGAAACTGCATTATAAATAAAAATTCGTTTAAAATTTGTACTGTAAAAAAAAATATTTTTTTCGTTATTCCGAAACGACCTGGCTGACCTGGCCCAATAACGAATTTTCAGCCAAAAATTCAAAAATTACAGACGTTTGGGCAAATTCATAAGCATTCTTCCGAGGAACAAAAGTGCCAAAAAGATAAATTAAGAAATAAGAATAAGAGCTGGGGATTGAAAACTTTCATCACTATTTCTAAATTTATTTTATTTTGTTTGGAAAATGACAATACGTCCATAGAGTGAAATTCACAGAACTTTCATAAAATTGTCCAAAATCTGCGATTTGATTGTTATCTTATTTTGTTTTAGATCATTTTAATAAACCGATCCTTTCAGCCCTTAATTCTTATTTTATTTTAATTCGTGTCTTATTTTATTTTATTTGCTGTCTAAATCCGCCTTTGATCTTTTTGGCGCTCTTGTTCCTCGGAACAGAGTGCTTATCAATTTTCCCAAATGTCTGTAATTCTCGAATTTTTGGCTGAAAATGGTCTCAAACGATTTGGTTCGACTCACTGATCAAGAATCCGTGGTCGAAATCGATTCTGTCCGGCCGTCCGTTAACAATATAACTCTCAAACGAAAGGAGTTCGAGGATTGAAATTTGCAGGGTAGGTTGTGAACGAAAATATCTCGGACGAGTTCGTTAACGGGCGAAATTCACCGAGCGGTTTCGGAGTTATGGCCGTTTTTATTAAGAACATTTCCGAAACCGATCACTCGATTTATCTGAAATTTAGCATCAAATTGAAGAATAAATTCCTTTATAAGCAAAGTTTTGTATTTTTTTTTTAATTTTTATATTTTGTTTCTACAATAATTCAACGAACAGAATCAGCTAGGCAGTTGAAATTTTCATAGTAGGTTTGGGAGATAAATATCTCGGCTAAGTTCGTGATTGGGCAAAATGGCCTGATGGTTTCGGAGTAACGAAAAAAATATTACATTGCAAATTTAAAATTCAATTTTTTTAAGATGCAATTTCGCCATACAAATCCATTGATATCAGTTTCAACTCTAACAAGCTAATACTTTCGGAGATATGATTTTTCGAAATTTCAATAATGAATCGTACTTCTATATTTTCACAGAATGCTGTACTTAATTATTCTATCTATGAATTAATATATGATCTGTGTTCTATGAGAGTTAAATGCGAGTATAAATGTCGAAATTACTTCTGGTTCGTTATTCTTGATATAAAATACACCTCCTGTTCTAGAAAACAAAGTATGATTGAATACAAAATGACCAATGAAATAGCCTCAGCTACCGTAGAATTTTGAGGATGATATGATATTATACTTTTAAGGTGATAATATAATAATGCCCGTGGATAATCCATATGATGATGGAAATATATTCTTTGGTAAGATACATAATCAACTTGGGTTAAGGATATCTCCAGTAAAAACAAAACTGCAATATTATCTAAGTTTTAATTGATATAATATAATTTTCAGAGTAGATTTGAGGAATGAATATCTCGGATAAGTTCGTTATTGGGGAGAATCGATCTGTTTGAATTAAATTTCTTTTATGATGCAGTTCTATCGTAAGAATCCATTTATATCATTCCCGGGTACCAATAATTTCGGAGATATGATTTGTCAAAGTTTGAACAACAGCGCCAAAACTCCTGTCCACAGGGCTTTCCCAATTTTTATAGTTAAAGGCTTTTCATACCACCTGCCACCAATTAAAAATTCAACGAAGTCATCTAAAATTTGATAGATAATATGTAGATGTGGTCGAAAAGTAGAGAAAATTACATTTTTATGGCCATATTTATGAATATCATACTGTATTACTATAATAATGCCAACCATATCGAAAATTTATCTCAAAGTCGTATAATATGAATGATTATTATTAGTTACTTGACATTGCATTACCTTGCCCCGTGTTTTATATTGCTTTCTCGATATCCTTAGAAGCCTACTGCAAAATCTTTTCCCATTTTAGCACCGTATTATCGTAAATCAACCGTACAAGTGTATCGTATTACAAAGGCAGCTAATATGTATAAACTCAGCTGAGCAACAAGTTTCACTATAAGCTCCGTCTGAGCATATGATTTATCACTTGTTTTATCATAACAAGGGACTCGACTGGATTTTGCTTACCGGTTTCGCACTATTCAATACTCAAGGGACATTTATCTAGATTCAGACTGAAATAATTTCAGATCACACGCCTGTAAGCTGTGAGGCAGAATGTCGATTGGAACCAATGTTCTAATCTGGGAGCAGTGGTAATAAAGGGTTTTCCAATAAGAGGTGTTATTTCGATATTCAAAGAAAAATGCCATTTTTCAATATAAATGATCGGATGTTTATTTCATTATAAAGAAGAAGCTAAGCCGTTAATAGTGGAAAATAACATCAGGCAAATTACCACCACGACCACGCTTACAGGACCATATCCTTTTAATGAAATTTTCCATAACCAAATCGGAAAGTGGCTGCCCTATGTCCTCGATAGCCTCACGAATTCCATCTTTGAGGTCTTGAATCGACGCTGGGCTATTGGCGTAGACTTTCTCTTTCACGTGGCCCCAAAGGAAGAAGTCGCAAGGTGTTAAATCACAAGATCTTGGTGGCCAATTGTGATCACCTCTTCGAAAGATAACACGGTCCGGAAACTTTTCCCGCAAAAGATCAATGGTTTCGTTGCTTGTGTGGCACTCAGCGCCGTCTTGTTGAAAGTAAACGTTGTCCAGATCAATACCATCCTATTCCGGCCATAAAAAATCATTAATCATCTCTCGATAGCGCAATCCATTCACCGTTACTGTTGCTACAGCCTCATTTTCGAAAAAGTAAGGTCCAATGACTCCGCCGGACCATAAACCGCACCAAACAGTCACACGTTGAGGATAGAGAGGCGTTTCAACAATAACTCTTGGGTTTTCCGAGCCCCAGATGCGACAATTTTGCTTGTTGACGAAGCCACCGAGGTGCAAATGGGCCTCATCACTCAAGATGATTTTTCGATGGAATTTCGGATCATTTTCATGCATTTCATCGACCCAATCACGACGTTGTTGATGATCGGCCGGCTTGAGTTCTTGTGTTAACTGAACTTTATAAGCCTTAAGACCTATTTATGCAAAATACGGTGTAATGACGTTTGTGGAATACCTAATTCCAAAGAGCGACGAGGAATGGACAAACCTGGGTTTTCTTCAACGCCTTCGGCTACAGCAGCAACATTCTCGGCTGTTCTTGAGCAACGTGCACGGGTTTTATTCTTCATATAACTAACGTGTCCCAACAGCTCGAATTTTTCCACCAATTTCTTTATTGCGGTTCGACAAGGTGCTTCACGACGACCCAAAAATGTTCGAGTTTTACGAACCGTCTCTGCCAAATTTTCACCATTTTCATAGTGAATTTTAATAATTTCAATGCGTTCTTGAAGCGTGTATCGTTCCATTTTTATTAATGGCGTAGTTTCTACTTGTCAAATGTCAAAAAATGACAGCTTCAAAAGTGACATCTACCGAAATAGCGGGCTATTCAAAATAACACCTCTTATTGGAAAACCCTTCAGTTTGTTGGTAAGGAAAAAAAATCCAGAGAAGCAATGACGTGAAGTCAGGCATGTTCTTTTGTCTATTCACCCTTCGGTCAGCCTCACGAAATACTGGAGGAACCTTCAAGCCGTCTTTTTCCAACCGATTACTAAATTTCAATTCAATCGGATCTGTCTTTTTGAAAATATTGGGAAAATAAATTCGACTTGAAGGATTGTGCGGAATTTCAGGAGAATCTGACAAATAGTTTCTGAAATTTAAAAGTTTTGAAGAAACATTTATATTTTTTTTTCTAGTGATACGACACTCACCAAATTTCTCGAAAATTATTGCGTCGGCATTCTAGAAGCAATTAACAAGTAAAAATTGGATCGGAATAATATTCTTTGAGGTATTGAGGTAATAACAATGACATTTCAGATGGATATAACTCCTAAACCGATTGGCTGATTATGCGTATTAAATTTGAGCATAATTTGTTGTTTAAATAATAAAGATAAATAAATTTCAAATTTTTTCGCTGTACCTCCATTAGTTCAATAGTTAAATTGAAGATAAAAAACAGGTGAAAATAATGAAATGAAAGAGAAAAATTAGAAGTTCATTCAAAAATATTAAAAAAAAAATTAATGATTTGAAAAAAAAATTATTCCTTAGTATTAATTACGTGTGGTAGAAAGAAATTGTTAATCAACAAATCCATTTTTGAGCAATAAAAAATTTCTTTAAGAAACATTTTTTTTAAATCATAATTTCCATCAAAGATTATGTTTCCATAACAAAATTTCAAATTATCATATAAACAACTCAATTGTGTATAACAATTTTTCAAACAATAATCGATAAAAATTTTTCAAAAACCATTTTTAAGTAGAATAAAACGGATCAATAGTAATATTATAAAAAAAATGTTTTTTTCGATGTTTAACGAATGGATAACTAATTGAAATATCGCGATAATAATTTTTGGACCACGGATTATTGTTCATGTATCTATCCTGTAGGCGCCTGAAATTTTTCAGTTTTTAATTTTCATATTTAATAAGTTTAAATAATATTTATTCGTTAAAAGTCTGAAGTGGGCGTGGTTTGCGGAAGCCGGAGTACCCGTTTTCAGGCGTAATTTCAACAATATTGATCGTACAGTTCTGGAAGTTGGTACTGTTCTTGGGAAATTTCCTCCTCTTTTCGAATCTTTTTTCAAATTTGAAAAATCTCATATATTTTTTGAGATATTTGCAAAAAACTAAACCTCCTTTTTTTTCACTTCATTGTTTATAACTTTTGCAATTTTTGCGAGCGGCTCTTAAATTTTCTCGAAAATTATCTACATGCCATCGCGAATCGAATGACAACTCAATCATAATTTTCGGAGAACTATAAAAAGTGTTGGCCTAAAAGGCAGTGGTTGACTAGATTATTGGCCGATTATGCCCATTAACTGCAGGTTCCTATCCCTTTTCGTTCGAGAGATATCGTGGCAACTGTCACACATCCAGCTACTGAACTCGCCCAGGGCTGCTCGGCTTCTAATATTTTTTTAAATATCTCCAACAATATAGATCCGATCAAGTTAAAATTTAGAACATCGCTGTAAAAATTAGGTTTTGATCATCATAAAATTTCAGCGATACCGGACGGACAGTCTCTGAGATATATAATATTTTTTAATAATTTTCTTAAAATTTTCGTCTGATAACATCCTCACGAAATTTCGCATAATTCTTGGTATCGGACTTCTAGTGTTATTGAGCAAAAATTTGTCGTTGGCATTCTACAACTAATTAGCAAGTTTAAATTAGATCGGATTTATATTTTTTGAGTTTTAGAGGAAATAACACTATTTATTTTTTCCGAAATAGGTTTTACCATTTCCGAAGTTGGTTTCCCTTTTTCCAAAATGATACTTCGGAGAATAAGTCATAAGTCCGGGGTTCAAATCTTGATACAGTTGCTCTTTATTGGCAGTTTTAGCTTATTCTTTCTACATAATGGATCAGGAAAAAACTGATTTGAATATATTTTTTTTAAATTTGTTGTTATCATTCCCCAAGAAGCCAAGTCTCATGAATATTCTTGAAATGACGGGAATCTCATAACCGTCAAATTTAGAACGTGATGCTCCCTATTGGTAATAGGATCTAGGGGTAGTTATCCGTTATAACGTTCCTAGTCGGTAGTCGAACACGTGTTTTTCTATGGCTGGTGGGGTGAGAGTACAATAGAATCTGATTGCAAATATGTAAATGGCAATTATCCAGTTGTCAAGACAGATGAATGGCTGGTGAATCAAGAACAATGATTTTGAATTAACTGTTGGTCAGCTTTCTAACTGAAAACTATTATAGGCGCGATCATTGTATGTAATTCTAAAATTTTCATCGGAGAACGAACTCAAAAATAATCAGCCAAACAGTTTTGGAGTTATACCAATCTGAAATTTGCTTGTTATTTCCTCAATAACTCAAAAAATACGATGTCAATTCAATTCAAACATGGTAATTAATTCTAGAAAATTGAAAAAAAACCTTGAAAATTATTAAAAAATATATATCCGAAAGTATTCGTCGGACATCGCTGAAATTTTGCGAGAATTTTCAAAACATATCTCTACAACCAAGTTTGAGAACGATCGGATCTCTATTGTTGGAGATCCGAGCAGACTTGGGTGAGTTCCGATATTTTAAATGGAATTTAAACCTAATACTCAGTTGAATAAATACTGCAAGAGGATTTATGCAGTATTTGTTTTTCGTATATTATTAGATATTTAATGAATTTCAATTCCAATAGAATATATAGGAAAGAATTAAAAATTCTTTGATCTTAGACGATTATCCCATTACTCAAGTCCTGATTATTATTGCGCGTATGTTCTGGGGAACATACGCGTTATAGTTTTGCCCAAATGTCTGTAACTTTCGAATTTTTTGAAAAAAATGGTCTCAAACGATTAAGTTCGACTCCCCAATGAAGAATTCGAGGTCAAATTTGATTCTGTCCGGCCGGCCGTCCGGCCGTCCGGCCGTTGCCACGATAACTTGAGAACGAAAAGAGCTAGCGACTTGAAATTTTCAGGGTAGGTGGCGCATCCCAATACGACGGACAAGTTCGTTAATGGGCATAATCGGCCCAGTGGTTTCCGAGTAATAATTTTGTTTTCAACCAATATGAATCCGATCGAATTGAAACTTGGTGAGTAGTTGTAGAATATGAACCTAAGCACGTTTGTGAAATTTTGTGCGAATCGTATGGCTACAAAATTATTAAAAAATTATTAAAAATATTTTTGTTGTCACGATAACTTGAGAACTGAGAGAGATAGCGGCCTCAAGTTTTCAGGTTAGGATGTACACCACAACTCGACATTTCAGTTTGATTATGAGCCTAATCGGCCAAACGGTTTTAGAGTTATAGCCATCTGAAATTTTATGAAATTTTGTGGTTTTTGTTCCTCATTAACTCGAAAAATACTGAACCGATTAAATTCAAACATGGTTGTTAGTTGTAGAATGCCAATGCGGAAACGTTTGCAAAATTTGGTGAGGATAGCATTTGTAGAAAATTTTAAATAAATCTTTGAAAATAAAAAAAAAAGTTCTATATATCAGTAACTAATCGTTCGAAATTGCTGAAATTTCGCAAGAACCTTCATAACCTAACTATACTGACAATTTTCAAGTTTTAATACGATCGGTTAAATATTGTTGGAGATTCGAGCATTCTTGTGTGAGTTCAGTAGATGGGTGACCGTTGCCTCGATAACTTTCGAACGAAAGGAGATAGGGACTTGCAATTTTCAGGGAAGGTTGCGTATCCGAAAGGGAGAGTTGAGTTCAATTGTGGGCATAATCGGTCTAACGGTTTCCGAGTTATACCCATCTGGAATATTGTTTCCTTGATAACTCAAAAAATAAATATTCGATCGAATTGAAGTTTGGTAACTAGTAGTAGAAAATCAACATAAAGACGTGTTTAAATTTTTTTTATTAAATATTTAAAACTGTAATTAGTTCTTTGAAATACCATTGAATGAAGAAATTCTTGTAAGTTAACAAAATATCTTTATTTGAACAATAAACAAAATTGGTTCAAGCACTGACGTGAAGTCAGAAGCTTTTGCGCGTATGTTCTATTGTCCATTCTTTTGTATTGGACACCCTTAATCGAATTTACCATGGTAAATTCGATTAAGGGTGTCCAATACAAAAGAATGGACAATAGAACATACGCGCAAAAGCTTCTGACTTCACGTCAGTGCTTTTTATTAATCGTATGGCTGCACATGTATAAACACATAAAAGTGTATAAAAATATGTTTCGCTGTCAGATCTTGAGTCTTGATCCAAGATTTCTTGTGGATAGGTCCTGAGAAGACGTTAAAATGGTATGAAATGTATTCATATCTTATGAAAGCTGATAAAACGGTATATATCGTCCAATAGAGGTGTATAAAAATATGTTTCGCTGGCAGATCTTGGGTCTTGATCCAAGATTTCTTGTGGATAGGTCCTGAGAAGACCTTAAAATGGTATGAAATGTATTCATATCTTATAAAAGCTGATAAAATGGTATATATCGTCCAATAGAGGTGTATTAAAATATGTTTCGCTGGCTGATCTTGAGTCTTGATCCAAGATTTCTTGTGGATAGGTCCTGAGAAGACCTTAAAATGGTACGAAATGTATTCATATCTTATAAAAGCTGAGAAAACGGTCTATATCGTCCAATAGAGGTGAATGAGGAATAGAAAATCCTTGCGAAAGCTCCTGACGTCAGTACTTGAACCAATTCTATTTTCATATTTTACTCCGAACATTATCAATCTATTTCTCGGAAATATCAATTCAAAATCGATTGATTATAAAGAAACCAAATATCTGCATACATCTATATCCTTATATATACCTCAAGGTATAGAGGCTATAATTACACAATATAAAATCCTATGAAGAATGTTCAATTTCACCATCACATAGAATGAAAAAATTGATTGGACAAATTTCACAATAATCGAAGCTAAAATCCAATATCATCAATATAGCAATTTTCACCAATCTGTATTGAGATTCATGGTTCTAAATTGAAGCCAATCTCATCTCAAATTACACGGTTTTATAGCCGAATTATAGTAGCTCGAATAACACTCAGGCAATATTTTTAATATCTGGGTTCCAAAGTGATAGTAAATATGTAGGTACCACAAATTTCAGAGTAAGATTATTCAACAACAAATAATTCTGAAGATTATAGCTAAGTGTCTGATTTAGGCTCTGAAACGTAACAAAATAGTTGTTATCGTTGATGTTGTTTCGTTACTGTTTATTAGGCAACATTGTTCTATATATTGCTTCTGACAAATATCTAGTGTTTCAAACTTGAAAGCAATTTCAAGACAATCACATATTTTTCAGAAAAAACTTATACAACGAAAATAAAATTGTTTTTACATTACTAATTTTGAAATTTTTTTTAGATGCAATTTCATCATAAGAATCCATTGATATCATTTTCAAGTCTAACAAGCTAATACTTTCGGAGATATGATTTTTCAAAATTTCAATGATACATCGAACTTCTATGTTTTCACAGAATGCGAATTCGATCTGTTGTGTTGGAAAACAAGGTTACGAAACATGGTTTTGTGAATATATATAAGACTGTTTTGATACCAAAAATAATATTGACTTGTTGCGTATTGAATAATATATGTATGAATATTGGGGATGATGTTTCAGAAGATTTAGAATTGGATCATTTTATTGATGTAGTATATGAAGGCTATAGGAAAGAACAACATAATGGAATCATCAAAAGAAATTATTGTTCGTTGACCACCGAGGTTAATACATTATTATCTTTGACTTCCTTAAGTAGTGAGACATGTTCCTATATAAAGTATTTTCATAATGATGCTAGCAAAAAATAGCTGGAATATTGGTCTACAATATCGAAATATTTTTCTTGAGTTAAGGTTCATAATACAGAATGAATGTGTAAGTGGTACGAACTATTAAATTATGAAAAGAGGATTGTATTTTATTAACATATTTTGAACTATTAAAATAATTTGTTCGTCAGCCTATACCTATTCAATTATCAGGAATAAATGGACAATCTGCTATGATTGCCTCCAGCCTTGCTCTAGACATTACGATAATACTTTTCTTAGGTTTTTCGAGTTGTGAAAACTATGCACCGAGTGTAAGTTGCAATAACCCATTCCACGAGGTTAAATAATTGCAGGTTGCTCATTTAATCTATTAGAAACTATTATTTGAATTTAATTTATTTTATGATGCAGTTCTATCATAAGAATCCATTGATATAATTCCCAACTCTGAGAAACCAATACTTTCGGAGATATGATTTGTCAAAGTTTGAACAAGAGCGCCAAAGCTCCTGCCACGGGGCTTTTCCCCTTTTTGGCGCTCTTGTTCCTCTGAACAGAGTGCTTATCAATTTGCCCAAATGTCTGTAATTTTCGAATTTTCGGCTGAAAATGGCCTTAAACGATTTAGTTCGTATCTCTAATCAAGAATCCATGGTCAAAATCGATTCTGTCCGGCCGTCCGTCTAGCTGTCCGTCCACTCGGCCGTTAACACGATAACTCTCGAACGGAATGAGCTAGACAGGGGAAATTTTCAGAGTAGGTCTGGGCGATAAATATCTCGGTTAAGTTCGTTATTGGTAAAAATTGGCTAGGTGGTTTCGGAGTAACACATTAACAGTTTTTTTTAAGATGCAGTTTTATCATTAGAATCCATTGATATCATTCTCAACTCTATCAAACTTATACTTTCGGAGATATGATTTTTCAAAATTTCAATAATTATTCTCAATAATTCTATATGATTTCATAGAACACTCTAATTTGATGATGTATGTAAATCCAACATGAGATGATTCATAGACCTACGTTTTGAATTTAATTACGATAATTCTTGAAAACTGACGCACACAAGCCAAATTGAAATAGTGGGAAAGCGCTGTGGACAGGAGCTTTGGGGCTCTTCTTCAAACTTTGATTTTAAAAAGTAATCAATGAAGAAACCAGGTACGCTAGCAATACAGACAGTATTTTTTCGAGTAGACATATTGGCTACTCCTATACAGAAAATATGGGATCAAGCCCTGTGGACAGGAGCTTTCTGGCGCTCTAGTTCAAACAGACAAATTATATCTCGAAAGTATTGGTTTCTCAGAGTTGGGAATTATATCAATGTATTCTTATGATAGAACTGCCTCATAAAGGAAATTCAATTCAAATAATAGTTTATTTATCAAGATTAAATGAGCAATCTGAGAATGATAACTGCACCATGGAAGAAACCAAATTAAAATAGCTGAAATGTATTTGACTCTCTCTTAAAGAACAGGATGAAATGTACGAGTATGAACACAGATCATATAATAAAGCTTAGATAGAATAATTATAGCATTCTGTGAAAACATTGAAGTACGATTCATTATTGAAATTTAGAACTTCATCTTAGCAGAAATTGAATTCAAAACTCATAGAAGAATTTAAATTCAACAAGAGTGCCAAAAATTATCAATCCAAAACCAATAGACGAATTCTACCCAAAAACGAACTCATCCGAGATATTCATTCCTCAATTCTATGATGAACGATAATATATATCTTTCCTCGAATCTACTCCAATACACCAATATTCCAGTTTTGTTTTTAGTGGAGATATTCTACACTCAATATTATTAACTTACCATTACCATTCCCATCATCATATGGATTGATGGCATCGGCATGAAAATATCAACAAACAAAAAGTATGATATTATATTATCATTCTCATATTTATACGATTGCTGGAATGAATGACAATGAGACAACGTCATGTCTCAGGAAAATAAGTTGACATTATAACAATTCATAGAATACCCACAGAATAATTCTATCATACTGTGGAAACGTAGAAATACGATTTACATTGAAATTTTGAAAAATCATATCTCCGAAAGTATTAGCTTGTTAAAGTTAAAAATTATATGAATGGATTCTTATGATAAAACTGCTTATTCTAAAAAATTTAATTTGGAATTTGTGTTGTAAAAAAAAATTTTTTTTTTGTTACTCCGAAACCATCTGTCCGATTTTGCCCAGTAACGAACTTAGCCGAGACCTTTATCCCCCAAACCTACTCTGAAAATTTCAACTGTCTAGCTCATTCCGTTCAGAGTTATCGTACCTACGGCCGGCCGGACCGGCTGGACCGGCCGGACAGAATTAATTTCGACCACGGATTCTTGATCAGTGAATCGAACCAAATCGTTTGAGACATTTTCATCGAAAAATTCGAAAATTATAGACATTTGGGCAAATTGATAAGCACTCAGTTCCGAGGAACTAGAGCGCCAAAAAAATATAACTCTGGAATATACAGAGTGATCATGATTAATTTTCAAACATCAACTACAAATAATGGTCGAAAATTGCTGAGAAAATATCAGGTTTAGGTGTAGGAAAACCTGATGAAGATAGTTTCGAAATTAATTTTTACGTTGAAAGTGATATAGAAATACCGGGTGTGCCATTTGAAATAAGAAAGTTTTTGTCCATTATATGCAGTTGATGTTTGAAAATTAATTATGTATACCTATGCCAGTCTACATTTTTGGCGCTCTAGTTCCTCGGAACTGAGTGCTTATCAATTTGCCCAAATGTCTGTAATTTTCGAATTTTTCGATGAAAATGGTCTTAAACGATTTGGTTCGACTCACTGATCAAGAATCCGTGGTCGAAATTCATTCTGTCCGGCCGTCCGGCCGGCCGGTCTGGCCGGTCTGGCCGTAGGCACGATAACTCTCGAACGGAATAAGCTAGACAGTTGAAATTTTCAGAGTATGTTTGAGGGATAAATATCTCGGCTAAGTTCGTTATTGGGCAAAATCGGACAGATGGTTTCGGAGTAACAAAAAAAAATTTTTTTTTTTACAGAACAAATTCCAAATTAAATTTTTTTCAATAAGCAGTTTTACCATAAGAATCCATTCATATCATTTTTAACTCTAACAAACTAATACTTTCGGAGATATGATTTTTCAAATATCAATGATAGAATTATTCTGTGGCTATTCTATGAATTGTTATAATGTCAACTTTGACGTTGTCTCATTGTAATTCATTCCAGTAATGGTATCAATATGAGAATTAGAATATTATCATACTTTTGTTGGTTGATATTTTCATGCCGATGGTCAATCCATATGATGATGGGAATGGTAATGGTAAGTTAATAATATTGAGTTCAGAATATCTCCACTAAAAACAAAACTGGAATTGAGGAATGAATATCTCGGATGAGTTCGTTGTTGGGTAGAATTCATCTATTGGTTTTGGATTGATAATTTTTGGCACTCTTGTTGAATTTAAATTCTTCTATGATGTTTGAATTCAATTTCTGCTAAGATGAAGTTCTAAATTTCAATAATGAATCGTACTTATGTTTTCACAGAATGCTATAATTATTCTATCTAAGCTTTATTATATGATCTGTGTTCATACTCGTACATTTCATCCTGTTCTATAAGAGAGAGTCAAATTCATTTCAGCTATTTTAATTTGGTTTCTTCCATGGTGCAGTTCTCAGATTGCTCATTTAATCTTGATAAATAAACTATTATTTGAATTGAATTTCCTTTATGATGCAGTTCTATCATAAGAATACATTGATATAATTCTCAACTCTGAGAAACCAATACTTTCGGAGATATAATTTGTCTGTTTGAACTAGAGCGCCAGAAAGCTCCTGTCCACAGGGCTTGAACCCATTTTTTCTGTATATGAGTAGCCAATATGTCTACTCGGAAAAATACTGTCTTTATTGCTGGCCTAACTGGTGTCTTCATTAATTACTATTTAAAAAAACTCCATATTTTTTATTTTTCCCCATTTTCTCGTAAATGGTGCTTTTAAGTATGAAGTGATCTGATGAAATTCATCTAATTTTCATTGGGATACTTTGTATACCTAAACCAATATTACAAAATTTAGTTAATTAATAATTCGATCTAAATTTTTCTCTGTTACTCAGTATATTCCAATATAGAATTAATTTATAAAGTGATAGTATTTGCAACAAGTAAAAGCCGCAAGCATTACATTTTTCATCAACTTATATTCGATACAAAATTTAACACCACAAAGGTCTTCTAGTTCTTCACGATTCCATTCGATGTGGGTCAGATCAGTTCAGATTCATTACTACAAACGGCCTCCGATCTGAGCAGTAAATGTAAGGAATATCGAGATTCACGGATGAAATATGATAATCAAGTAGAAATCTTACGACCTTGTGACTCGCAATATGGCCGAAACAATGGTCTGAATTCCGTTATAGTTCCATTCGTAACGAGAGAAGTGCTCTTCTGTTGTGTATTATTATAACCATTGACTTATTGTTCCTTCTCCGCTCTACAATGACTCGACCCCCATTTGAACCTGCGGTAACGGAAGTTCAATTCTTTAAATGTGCGAGGATAATCTAATGAAGATTTGGATGAATGTTAATTGCAGGAGGAAAGTATAATTGCTTGTTTCTCCAGGCTATCCTTCAAGACCAATAAGGATCTGTATATTTCACAATCAGTTACTGGTCATTAGTGAATTTATTCAAAGTTAACAGAGATAGAGCTATCTACATATCTTATTATAGATGGAGCAATTTCTACTAAAGGAACATTCTAGGGTTTAGACATCTCTGTAATGTTCTTCCAGTGCTATAAAATATTTTTCTAATTGGCATGAACTGACATTTTCTTTATGGGTGTCTTGTGTTATGAATTTCATATGCAATAATATATATACTCGCAAATTTTGGCAATACTCCACCCAAACCTGCAAACTGCAATAAATAATAAAATAAAATATCTCGAACGCAATGAACTAAAGATTTGAAATTTTTTGAGCAGATTTGAGGAAAGAATAACTCAGACAAGTTCGTTATTGGTTAGAATCGGTCTGGTGGTTTCGTATTAATCATTTTTGGTACTGTTGTTTTTTTCTTTAAGAGCGCAAAAGCCCCTGTCCAAAGGGCTTTCCTACTTTTTTCCTACTTATATTTTTTCTGGTACGAAACTCAGAAACTGTCAATGTTAAACCTCTGTCGATTGCAATTAACCAAAGAAACTCAAGGTAATAAAATCAAATCTCAATTTATTCCAAACTGGGTACTTGTTCGGACGTAAATCCCTAAAATTGTGACATCCGTGTTGAAAAATAACTTTTATGTACCTACTTCATACACTTTCACATTCTTGAAGAATGGGAAATTATCTGGTCCATTTAAATTTCGAATTTGGTTGAAGATCATCTGGGATCTTCCTTGAAACCAGTTCAATCAATATGGAAAAACTAATTAATTATGCAACGGATTAATTATTAACGATACCCTTATATTTTATTTCAGGTTTTTGTTCTTGGGTGAACGTGGTGGTATTAGAAGGATACGGACTATCATCTGTAAAGGTAAGTTTATTATGTTGGATATTTGAAGTTTACGACATGTCACAAAAATTAAAGAATTCTGATTGGAGCATCAAAAAAATCGGCACTTATAAGAACTCACGGTTTTTACAACTTATTAAATATGAAAATTAAGAACTGAAAAAATTCAGGTACCTACAGGATTGGTCAATGAACAATAATCCGTGGTCCAAAAATGTTGATCACGATTTTTAAATTAATTATCCATTAGTTAATTAACATTTTTTTGTATCACGACATTAATAAGTGTGATAATTGTTAAACTATTAATCTGAGAATTTTTTCCTTTCGTGATTCTATTTTTTAAAGGCTTTAGAAAAGATTCCTTTCGGAAAATTTAAAAAAATTAAATTGTCGGTTAGTTATTAACAAATTACTTACTTAAATATTATAAAGCTAAATTAAACATTGAAAAAAATATCTTTTTATAATAATACTATTGATCCGTTTTCTCATGATCAAAAGCTACTTAAAAATGATGTTTGTAAATTTCCTCTCTTATTTTATAAAACATTGTTATGAACAAATCCGTTGTATATAAGATAATTTAATTTTTTTTTGGAAATATAACCTTTGATGAAAATAATGATTTAAAAAATAAGACGTTTCTTAAAGAAATTCTTTTATTGGTTAACAATTTTTTTTACCACTTGCAATTAATATTAAGGAATCATTCTTTTTTAAATCATTATTTATCTTGGTCTTTGATATTAAAAAAATCGATTATTATTTAAATTTTCATTGTTTTGAATAAACTATTTGTTATAAACAAATGAATTGTCTATCTGCATTTTTTAATTTACACTTAAGAAAACGATATCAATAATGCATTATTAAAAAAAATAATTAATTGATATTTTTTGTTGAACTTTTAATTTACTGTTCTCTTTCATTTCATTATTCTCACTTGGTTTTTTATGTTTAATTTCACTATTACTTTTAAACAAATGGATATACAATTCCATTTATTTTCTCACTTAATTGTTTATAACTTTTGAAATTATTTCGAGAGGCCCTTGAATTTTCTCAAAAGATATCTACTTGCCATTTCGAATCGAATGACACCTCAATCATAAAACAAATGAAAGGCAATTGTTGACTAGACTATAATCGGTTTCGGAATTATACCCATCTTAAATTTTGTTTTTATTTCCTCAATAACTCAAAATATACAAATCAAATCAAATTTCGGTAAATCATGTCTCTAGAAATTTTTTTTTTTAAATTTTCATAAAAATTTTTATATTTCAGAAACTAGATACTGAAACAAGCTCACGACTTCACGTCAGTCCTTTTCTAGATTTTTTTTAGTTTGTGCCCGTATCTACCCAAGAAAGAACCTGTCTAATAAATTTCCATTTTGAGTGGCTGGAACCAATTTAATCATCAACAGAACGCAATTAAATAAAAAATTCGGACTATATCACGCAATAATACTTTTCTTCTATTTCCTGTCACGGTATAATTATGAACATATTTCATAAAATTATTTCACGAATGAACAAAAAGCTCTCTGCTGTCATACCAGTTAAACACAATGTTATGCATAATTGGAGGACAAAGAAAAGCAATCAATGCTTGGGATTGTGCTCAGCCTGGATTTAAACATAATTTCACGCTTACACTTTTCCAGTTTTTGTCAAGCCTCACTTGACGTATACAGTTGAATTCCACTTGCATAACCAATCTCGAAATATGTATTGGATGTAGGTCTGACGTAGATTAAGAATCCACGTATAAACTTTCTAAAGAAAAAAAGAGTTGAAATATACAGGGTGGTTTCGGAGATATACCGGTGACACCGAAATAAATATTTAGGATATACCCATTCAAATTTTATTTTCCAAATATTTCCAAGGATGTAGACCCGATCGAATTAAATATATTAAGAGATTCTCGAAATAGCTATTTTCGTAACAAGGTGATACGCAAAGTGATACAGTTAGAAGATAAGTCTAACAAGTGCGCAAAGGGATACTTTTCCGCACGCATTTACAGTTAGACGCGAAGCGGAGTTCGGATAAGTTTTTACGTGCGAAAAAGTCACTTTGCGCACGTAATAGGAACTAGTTATTTTCCTAACAAGTGTGCAAAGTGATACTTTTCCGCACGCATTTACAGTTAGACGCGAAGTGGAGTTCGGATAGGTTTTTCCGTGCGGAAATGTCACTTTGCGCACGTGTTAGGAACTAGTTATTTTCCTAACAAGTGCGCAAAGTCATACTTTTCCGCACGCATTCACAGTTAGACGCGAAGCGGAGCTTGGATAAGTTTCTGCGTGCGGAAAAGTCACTTGGCGCACTTGTTAGGAACTAGTTATTTTCCTGACAAGTGCGCAAAGTGATACTTTTCCGCACGAATTTAATTTAATTTAATCGAATTTACCATGGTAAATTCGGTCCAATACAGGACAATGGACAATAGAACATATGGCAAAAGCTCCTGACTTCACGTCAGTGCTTGAACCAATTTTTTTTTCAATAGTTTAAACATAACGAAAGAAACCTTTTAAATCACAACACGTACGCCGGAGAGTCGTTGTGATATGCTAAAGCATAGTTCATTAAATTCGTAACAGTACACCTAACATCGCCCTGTCGAGATCCAATCCAAACGAATTTTGTGCTTCGGTGAACGGCTCTGCCCGTATTGTAAAACTGTATCTCGCCATATCCTAGCACGCCTGGATGGACTCTCTAGTACCTACTCAATAATGAGTGCAATTTATGTACCACGTCTCTCCGGAATAATGCTACTTCCAGCTACCGTAACTCTAGACGAAAGCTCTCGAGGTGCACAATGATATCTTGCGAGATGAAAAATAGGCCTACCATTGATAGGTAATTCTTGCTGCCGATGGTCAAGATTATCGTTATTGAGTCACTGGTGTGAGAACGACCGAGCGGAAATTGAAATTCTGTTAGATAGTTGGGGAAAGGTGATGGCGATAAACTACTTAAACTAGCACGTGTTGCCTGCAGACATCGCTAATCTCAATTTTTTATACGACGAATGAAGGTCAATCAATATTACTGAAAACATTTCACGTAAGACGTTGGTCTTTAACTTCTTCATAAGACTTCTTGATTGATCTACAGAATCAGTTGCAAGTAAACAAGAATTCTTCAAGATAATAAATTCTGGTGGAGCCACCTATTGATAGTTGTCTAAGTTAGCCTATATAAGGAAAAACCTTATATATGCTATCTAGAGAGAGTACGCAATCTCAGGAGTGTGAGATTCCAGTTATTGTTTGATTACTCAGTAAAAATTGGTTCAAGACCTGTGGACAGGAACTTTTTGGCGCTCTAGTTCAAACAGACAAATTATATCTCCGAAAGTATTGGTTTCTCAGAGTTGGGAATTATATCAATGGATTCCTATGATAGAAATGCACCATGAAAGATATTAAATTTAAAAAAAGTGTCGTTTAAAAAAAATGCTTCAAAAATTATCTTATAAAAAACTAGAACAAGAGGTGTACCAGAAATAATTTTGACATTTATCTCTCATAGGAAAATAAGATGACATGTAAGAACACGGATCATATAATAAACCATAGATACAATAATTGAGTACAGCATTCTATGAAAACATAAGAAGTACAGAAGTACGATTCATTATTGAAATTTCGAAAAATCATATCTCCGAAAGTATTAGCTTGTTAGAGTTCAAAATGAAATGGAAATTTGTGTTGTAAAAAAAAATTGTTATTTCGTTTCTCCGAAACCATCAGACCAATTTTGCCCAGTAACGAACTCAACCGAGATAGTTATCTCTCAAAACTACTCTGAAAATTTCAACTGCCTAGCTCATTCTGTTCGAGAGTTATTGTAGAAACGAAATTTAAAAATAAAACAAAAAAAATTTGGATACCTTATTGCAACCCGATCAAAACAAAACTTCGTGTTACGTTTCGGAAAACTTCATAAAAAATGTTTTTTACAAAAAAGGACCACAACTCCGAAACTGCTTGGTGGATTTTGCCCGTTAACGAACTCGTCCGAGATATTTACGCTACAAACCTACTCTGCAAATTTCAATCCTCTAACTCCTTTCGTTCGAGAGTATCGTGCCTACGGCCGGCCAGCCGGACCGGCCGGACATAATTGATTTCGACCACGGATTCTTGATCGGTGAGTCGAACCAAATCGTTTAAGACCATTTTCATAGGAAAATTCGAAAATTACAGACATTTGGGCAAATTCATAAGCACTCTGTTCCGAGGAATAAGAGTGCCAAAAAGTGGAAAAGCCCTGTGAATAGGAGCTTTGGCGGTCTTGTTCAAACTTTGACAAATCATATCTCCGAAAGTATTGGTTTCTCAGAGTTGTGAATTATATCAATGGATTCTTATGATAGAAAACTACATCATAAAACAAATTAAATTCAACTAGATTACCAAAAATTATTAATCCAAAACCACCAGACCGATTCTGCCCTATAACGAACTTATCTGAGATATTCATTCCTCCAATCTACTCTGAAAATTATAATAATATCATTTGAAACTGAGCCAATATTCCAGTTTTGTTTTGAGAGGAGATATTCTGAACCCAATTTGATTAACTTACCAAAGTATATAGTATGTATTTCCATCATTATATGGATTATACAAGATTCGATAGCTGAGGCTATTTCATTGTTTATGTATTCAATCATACTTTGTTTGACCTGTCTCTTATCTGTAGATGAGATGACAATGATGACATGTATGAACACGGATCATGAAATTCATAGATACGGACGTTATTTTCAATTACAGCATTATGTGAAATCATAGAGTTACGATTTGATATTGAAATTTTGAAAAATCATATCTCCGAAAGTATTAATTTCTTAGAGTTGAAAATGATATCGGTGGATTCTTATGATGAAACTGCATCTTAAAAAAATTAATTTGAAATTTTTTATGGAAAAAAAATTATATCTCAATAACGAACTTAACCGAGATATTTATCTCCTAAATCTTCTGTCTAGCTCATTCCGATTTAGAATTATCGTGCCTACGACCGGCCGGACAGAATCAATTTTGACCAAGGAGTCTTAATCAGTGAGTCGAACCAAATCCTTTAAGACCATTTTCAGCCAAAAATACGAAAATTACAGACATTTGGGCAAATTGATAAGCACTCTGTTCTGAAGAGCAAGAGCGCCAAAAATGAACAGGAAATCGACATAGAATCACACTAATGTGGCAATTAAGGACAGTCAAAGTTTCATGCAACCCTCGTTAGTCAAATGAAATCGTGGGTTGTCACTATCTCTTTCCGTTATCGTGGCAACGATCACCGATCAATCCACCTTAACGGCGAGAATCAAATTTTGACCTCGGATTCTTCATCAGTGAGTCGAAACTAATTGTTTGAAACCATTCTTTGCCAAAAATTCGATAGTTACAGACAAAAACATTTCTGAAGAACAAAAATTTTTTTTTTCTAGTTATGCGTTCCTCGCAAAATTCTGCAAAAAAATTGAACGTCGACATTCTACAACTGCTAACCAAGTTTCAATTCAATCGGATCTGTATTTTTTTGAGTTGTTGAGGAAATAATATTTTGGAACAGAAGATACCAATTCGAAATTTTATTTTCACAATAATTACTAAGATAGTTTCTGAAGTTTACCATGTTTGAATTCGATCGAGTATTCATTTTTCGAGATATTAAGGAAACAGTATTCCAGATATGGTTATAACTCCGAAACCCTTTGACTGGTTATGCCCATTAACGAACCTAACCGTCGTATTTTGATGGGCAACTTACCTTAAAAATTTCAACATGCTATCTCTTATCGCCGCAGGACAAAATAAATTTTGACCTCGAATTCTTCATCAGTGAGTCGAACCTGCTCGAGCAGAAAATGGGTCATTTTGACAGGATCGAATTTGACTACGGATTCATTAATAAGATACGGTGGGTTGCATAAAGCCTCCATTAGCTTAATTATAGATGTGGCAATTAAAGACAATCAAAATTTAATGCTACCCACGTAAGTCAAATTAATGGTGCTATTCTGCTTTCATCTATAAGCCAATTTGTAACTTTGCATAACCTTATAGGAACATTGCTATTCTGAACTGTCTTTTAGCGATCTGTAACTTACAGATATTCTTAAATCCTTACTAGTAGGGTAGACTGGGTACGGTTGTGACAATTTTGGTTTGATGACCAATAATTTTGTTTATATACTAGTTATGATGAAGAAAAGTAACCTAAAGCGTACTATGTATTTTTGCCTGCGTAAAAACTCCAAAATATTGCCCCTAAATGCGCTGTAGTATGTGGAGCATCTATTTAAAAAACAAAGAGAAAGTGTCACAGTGTCAGGACGGTTGTGATAGTGGTTGGGTTCGGTAGTGACAAACATCAACATACACAGAAATTGTTTTTAATCACTTTTATTGTTAGAAATAAAAAGCTTCCACATTCGTACTATTAAAACTTTTAGCTCTTGAAAGGCTTGTAGCCTGAGCTACGCGTACAGAGAGTGATGGGTTCCTATTCATGAATGAACGGAACCATTCCTCACCAGCCATCTTATTCTCATCCCAAGTAGCAGGTCGCTTTATATTATATTTAGTTGTTAGTTCAAATGCCAGCTTCCGTATCTCTTTTGTAGAAAGACTAAAGTATATTTCAGCGCAACGATTAATATATTGTGATAGCTGCTGTTCTTACTCATTGGAGAATACTTCACTATGAGCAACATATCCCATGCTGATGCTGTTTTCATCGTGATTCGCACTGGCTTCATTACGTTTACGAATATATCGCAACAACGACGTACGATTAACTCCGTCTTCCGCAAGCGCTTTCTGGGTATCTGAAAGCAAAAATATGAAAAAAACATATGTCACAACCGTACCCAGCATAGACTTTTGAATTCAAACGATCGCCGTGACTTTGCTAAAAAATTTTCGTAAAAAGTAATCACACGTAATTAATTACTAATATCGAACTTCTAACAAAAAAATATAGGACATCGACTATCTGCATACTAATAACAGTAACTATAAAAAGAAATTGATCAAAAAACTTACTTTTGACGGTTGAAAAGCAATGTGGCAACCTGTTAGCGTTCACGTCGCGCGCCGGCTGAAGCAATACTGGACAATGCGTTGAAACTTGCATGGTGCTTCTCTCTCCCCTTGCACCCTACCCCGCATTCCGTATAGTTTGACTGTTATGACGACTGTCACTACCGTACCCTGGCACAACCGTACCCAGTCTACCCTACTCGAGTGGCGATCGAAAGCATATCGGAAGATATAATGTGAGGTTATTTTAAAGAATTATTGTATGATTTTGCGGCGTGACGGGTTTACCCCGAATATGAAAATGGATATGTAAATAATATACAGATTGCTTGGATTATTGGCTTATTCTTAGAGCACGATAAAAACTCGTATCCAACTAACTGTGCGTAATTTCACATGACTTGAAAATCATTTTTATTATAATAGGAACTTCGTGAGAATTGAGAGAAAACGGTTAAGGGATCAAAAATGGATTCATTTGAAATTCCGGATGATCAACTTATCATCATCTTCAATTTGAATAAAAAAACATTGCACTTTGGTTTTAGTGAATGCTTTAGAACCAGTCCTAAAAACAAGAAATGCTAATGCCATATTGAAGTAGCGGGATAGGTATTATCCCTCTTTCTGTAATATATGTATGGTGGGTGATATAATAATTGGCATTTTAATATGGGCATTTATTTCAAGTAATACAGACTATTTAGACGTGAAACCATGTTAAAAATCAATATATCTCATTTCACATTGCTTTTCTTCATCTCTTCAACAATAGTAAACCTGCAATCAAACAAAATCCTATTAAAATATATTGGGGTGATAAGTTATACTCTACTCGAATACCTTCAACTTCAAAATATCTCTACGGTTTTAGGTTGTTTTCCAATAAATTCATCAAAGTAGTTCAAATGTAGCACCGTAAATGAGATAGTTACAGGAACAATTCCAGAATTGCATTATTAACGATTTCATAAGGCGGCCTCTTACAGAGCAATCGTTACCTAGAGATTCACAGCATACAGATAAAAAGCAGAATAGCACAATAAATCGTGGGAGACCATTCTCGACAAAGAATTCGAAAGTTTCATATACCTATTTGGACAAAACGATAGCGCCCAAAAGTGAAAACAATGTTACAACGGTTTCAAGGCAATAATTAAATTACACATTTTTAACAAATTGAATTCTTGAAACTTTTATTTCAATGGTGAACAAAGCCATCCGTGTTTTTGTTCACATGATGTTCACTCCAACAACTTGAAAACGCTCGTTGATGTTAAAAGAATATGTTTATTGAAGATACTGCTTCTATTAACTTTCAATAGTCTCTTCATACATTCAACCTTCGTGCACACATGAATATTTCCATATTCCATGAATATTTCATAAAAACTAATTGATCCAACAATTACAATCTAATTTATCGAATACGTGACATTTTCGCGTATAAATTCGAAGTGATGTGGTTCTCACATCATGAATAATCAAAGATTCTTTCTCAGAGAGGTCATTACTGTTATCGGAACATTTTATTAGACTGATATATTGTGTCAAGGTTGTTTGGAGCTTCAAATATTTTGTGGGGTTATTGAAACTATAATCAATCAGAAACAAATTTCAAAGTTTTTGTACGCATGTTCTAGGGTAAATTTTGCGCAAATGTCCGTAATTTTCGTGTATTTATATGGTCTCAAACGATTCGGTTCGACTCAATAATGAAGAATCCGAGGTCAAATAATATTATGCCCGGCCGGACATTGCCACGATAACTTTCGAAAAGAAAGAGATATCGACTTGAAATTTTCAGGGTATATTGAGCATCCGAATATGACGGTTAAGTTCGTTAATGGGCATAATCGACCAAATCGCTTCGGAGTTGAAATTTTGTTTTCAAACAATACAGATCTGATCGAGTTGAATCTTAGCTTAACTAGCTGTATAATGCCGACACAAAGACATCTGCGAAATTTCGTGAGCATCGTATCAATAGAAAATTTTAAAAAAATTATTAAATTCAGAATCAAATTCAGAATCAGAAACTATTCGTCCGATATCGCTGAAATTTTACGACAGTCCGAAAATTCTACAAGTCCTAAATTTGAACACGAGCGGATCTGCATTGTCGGAGTTATGGAAACCGAGCAGCGTTGGGCCAACACTTAAAGGAACATGTCCCGTTAGGTGTTAATGTTTGGGCGCGGATGGGAGTAATGTTTGGGCCAAATGGTTTTGGAGTTATACCCATC
This sequence comes from Halyzia sedecimguttata, assembly GCA_937662695.2. Taxonomy (NCBI): domain Eukaryota; kingdom Metazoa; phylum Arthropoda; class Insecta; order Coleoptera; family Coccinellidae; genus Halyzia; species Halyzia sedecimguttata. The sequence continues at coordinate 77,714,365 of OW569414.2, forward strand.
AAAATTTTTTTTGTAATTTCATCAGTAACCCAAAAAATACAGATCTGATCAAATTTAAACTTGGTAATTAGTCGTAGGAATGCTAATGCGCAAATTTTCGCCAAATTTAGTGTGGATCGTACCACCTGAAAATTAAAAAAAAATTCTGCTGGTCGTTGCCACGATAACTTTCAAACGAAGAGAGGTAGCCTACTTCAATTCTTTCAATTTGAAATTTCAATTGACGTTTTCTCCCTCAAATCAAATGTACAATACAAAGTGTGATATATATATATATATATATATATTCTTTTGAACTTGAGCATTACAATTGGTTTTTCATCTAACAATAAAGCATGTGTATGAAAAAAGTATTAGCAGAGGTTAGTGTAACGGGGTACCATATAATTTGATATATGATACTAGAGCTTAGGGAAAAAACCTCAGCAAAAAACCCTATCTCCCCGTTAGTGTTGTGATTTATGAAAATTGAAATTGTTAACAAAATATGCTGAAATATTAAATATTGAAGGGCATCTTTTTCTTCATTATCGCTTCTTCCTTCAACAAGCAGAGAAGTTTCTCCAAGGTACCCGAAACCTAATCTGGAAAAGGAAAAGACAAAGGGAGAAAACGAACAAATTAAAAGGGCAATATTCTATATTTTATTAAATAGATTTAAAACTCGCTACCCATTCTAAAAAAGATTCAGAAACATTATGAATAGCCCTAAAACCATCTTTGAATCTATATATGCGACAATTATTAACTAAATTATCTATGGTTTCATCTGCTTCCCCGCATTCACAACTAGGGCTCTCAACTGAGTTCCACCTGAAAAGCATGCTGTTGCAACGACCATGATCGGTTCTTAGACGATTCAGAATAGACCATATTCTCCTTGGATACATCGTTGGAAAGGTAAATTTGTGTAGAATTAAGAAATTGCCAAAAATATATAGGGTGCATGCTATTAGAGATAAAAAGTCGGAGTCACTTCCGGTCAAACCGAAAGTGACTTTCACTTTTTGTTTTTCTCAGTTGAAGGTTCCTTGAACAAATTGAAAATCATAAAATTTTCAAATCATTATCTTTTGAAATGGATGAGATAATCTATATATATATGTATACTGGGACACCCGGCATATATATTCTTTTGAACTTCGAGCATTTCAATTTTTTTCATCTAACAATAAAGCATGTGTATGAAAAAAGTGTTAGCAGAGGTTAGTGTAACGGGGCACCATAGGATTCCATTTATGATAGTAGAGCTTAGGGAAAACACCTCAGCAAAAAAACCATATCTCCCCGTTAGTATTGTGATTTATGAAAATTGAAATTGTTAACACAATATGCTGAAATACTAAATATTGATTTTGCCCAAATGTCTGTAATCTTTCCGTGGACCAATTTTATTTTCAACCAACTCGAAAACATAAAGAGATAGCGACTTGCGATTTTTGGGGTAGGCTGCGCATCCGAATGCGACATTCGAGTTTGTTAATATGCATAATCAGCCAAACGGGTTTGGAGTTATACCCATCCGAAATTTTGTTGTTATTTCCTGTATCACTCAAATAATACAAATACTATCCAATTAAACCTTGGTCATTACTTATAGAATTTTCATGAATATGGTATCATAAGATAAAAATTTTATGTCAGACACTATGCATCAGAATCAGTTGAAATGCCGCACATAACTTCGAGCACCCATTTTATAATCGAGTACCTACCAAATTTCAGCTCGATCTACTTCGTATTAGACGCGAATAGACAATGTGACATGCTCGCAAAAGCTCCCGACTTCGCGTCAGTGCTTTTCTCAATTTTTTTCGAGTTTCAGAATCCCGAAAAAATGTTCGCTTCGCTTCACGTCATAAACACGACTCATCCGGGTATTCATATGGCATCAAACAACTCCAAGGAAATATACAGTCATATTCAATTCTGTCAAACATATCAAATCACCTACCTATACTCCAGCATCATATCTACCATCAGGAAATGAATCAAATCGAACAGCATATTCCAAGTAGCAGACCTGGCAGATCTGATTTTATCGGCATATTTATCAAAACTTCTCGTCCTGTTAGAATTAATTGATGATTTATATTCAGAACTTACACATATACATATCTCTGTGCTCAAGATACCCGACATTAGATGTGAATAATACCGAAGATTTCGATCTTTATTATGTTCGAAGATCTCATTTTGATTGAACGTTTGAGGCAATCGCAAATTGGCCTATTCAATTAATACACCAGGGTCGAAAATAAAATAGTAGGCTGAAATCCATTGAAAAAGGAAGTGAATATAACAAAAATGAAAGAAAAAATAAGTTACGGGTGATCTGAGGTCGAGAAGTGGAAGGAGGTGAGTTTTTAAGGGTAAAAATCGGTTTATCTCGATTTCCGGCACATCTACAACTTATGGAAAAAAGTAAAATAGCAAAGTTGTAGGTAATAAATAATTATGATCTACAACTTTTGGATTTATAATTTTTTCATATAACCTCAAAATTTATGTGAAAAATTAAAATAACCAAGTTTTTGGTTTTTTATTTTTATCTTTTACAAATTATTTTTTCTTTTCACGAAATTTTGTGTTAACTCAACTTTTTATGTCTCAAACACACTGTAATTTGTTTGATTTAAAATTTTCATTTTTTCACCTTATTTTGACTTCATATCAAAAAACCAGCCTAATTTTCAATCGAAAATTCTCACGTCAAAATATATGCTTTTTTTAAAGAGTCAGTCGTTGAAATCTCTACTTTCTGATGGTGTAAAAAAATATACATTACTATTGTAAATAATCTCAGAAAATTCTTAGTTAATAAAGTAAGACATCTACAATATTTTGAAAAAGTTGTAGAATCTCCTCTAAATTATATGCGTAGATGCCTATCTATTGCTATTTTAAGATCATTTATACACCTGAGTGTCCTACCGAAAATTTCAGCCCATCAAAAGGTATTTCATAGAGAAGGGGCGAAGGGGCTAGGAGGGTCTGGGCATTACTACCTGTTATTTCGTAGCATTTTCTTTGAAAATTTACCATAGTTATGTATATTTTTTTTACGCCATCATGAAGTAGAGATTTCAACGAACAAAAAGCTCAGCAATTTTTGTAAAAACGCAGATATTTTGACGTGGGAATTATTTATTTCTGACCCTCAAACAGCAAAAATCTGCTGGTAACAGAGTCTAAATTTACAAAATAGATTTCGAACAACAATAACAATAATACAATCCACCAAAATTTGCAAAACAAAAATAAAATACTAATTCTACGTACATAAAGAAATTACTGAAGTTTAAGATACTTTTTGAGGTTATGGCTCATTTTTCTAACATTCTTGCATAGACATAAGTCGAATTTTAACCGGAACAGTGCGGTTAAGACCAATCCCTTGCTATTATAACCGATCGGTTATGTTTAGCAAGGGATTGGTCTTAACCGCACTGTTCCGGTTATTCGCTTAAATTCGACTATAGAATAACATGGACTGGCCCTCACGTAACTTTATCACACAGCTCGTTGCGGAATACATAAGAAAGAGAGATGTTATGAAGGATAGAATAATTAAAGGCAAATAATGGTATAAAAACAATGGTCTTTGTATACCATGTGCCATTACACAAATTGGAAATTGGGGTATATTGGAAAATCCCGATTTTTTTAAGAGGAATATTGATTATTTTGAATGAGTATCGAAAAAGTTGAATGAATTACAGTAAGGAAATATATGAGAAATATTTTCAGATTATAAGTATCAGAATATTCAGAAACGAGTCTCGGATTTAAATGAAAATATTTTGCCTTTAACTATTCTGTCTACAAATCACCAAAACACATACACAATACACGAAACCAAACACTACAGTATACAAGAAATGTCAGAGGATGAAGGAAACCAATGTTTCGTATTCTGTGATTTTGCCAATCGCCAAATTATATGAATATATTCGTATACTATGGTTTGCCTTTAACTATTCTGTCTTTTTTTGATGCTGATATCAATGGTCTCTTTCTCACAACCAGTCCATGTTATTTTATGTCTATGCATTCTTGTTACAGATTATTTCGACAGGGACAGAATTAAAGACATCGACACCCCGATACACCGGACACATGTTCTTGCAAATTTTTTTTTTCTCAACACATCTTTACTCCTACTAGTTGTGCTTATTGTTAACTAAGCATAAAGTAGTTTGAGTCCTCAATAAATTATTCTTTATTTTATAAATTAATATAGTTCGTTCTAGTTTCTTTAATTTATTAATATTCAGTATTGAAGTAACAGAATATATACAGGGTCTTTCACGAGGAACCTCACCCATATTTATACGGGAAACTACTGAACGTATTTTCATGAAATTCAGCACTTATAAGTATTTCACGATGCTGATGAAATCTAAAATATTTTCAAGGCATGAGCACCTCCGGTTTTTCCGGAAATGACGTCAACTTCCGTTTTTCAAATTAGAACCCCATTTTTTTATTGCAGAAATAGATTCCTTAGAAAATTTCAAGTTATTTTGATGTAACATTTTTCAGTTTTGGTTGGAAAATTCTCTCTGAGCGGGAAAATTCGAAAAAAAAAATCGAAAATAGAGCTCCGCTGAAACAAGCATAACTTCGAGGTTTTTGGATGGAAAATTTTCATTTTTGGGATTTTTCAAGATGTAAGATTGATGTATCCACTTTAGAAATCGAAATCGCGATTCATGATACAGGGGGTGAAAAAATCGCTTTCAAAGTTAGGGATGACAAAATCGTGAAAAATCAATTTTTCAAATTAGAACCCCATTTTTTTATGGCAGATATTGAATCTACGTTAAAAAATAATGTGACTGTATGCCCTAAAATGGATATTTTCTGAGTTATTCACAAAAAACTGTTTTTTCGTCTTGAATTTTCAGCTATTTCTTTTCCCTTCACGCCAAAAAGATGAAATTTTCAGGAACTGTTATTTGAACCATGCTGTAGATTTTTCACCCCTTCTTGAAACCGACTTCAAGTTACTATTAGGAGAACCATGGCAAACTCTCGCAGTTATAACTAGAGAAGATGCTCAAAGTTTTGACCGTTAATATCTAGACATTTATTTATACGTCTCAGGAATGATTCGTGCGTTGCTCTTCTTATTTCATCGGGAGGAAGAGATCTGCAAAAGTGTTTAAAAACCAAATTGAGTTTCAAAACTATGAATCTAAAAATCTAAACAAACCTGAACACATTTCTGACTCGTTCTATGCAGTCCTCTTTATCAGTCAGGGGAGTTGAGTAGACAATATTTTTTATCCTACCCCAAACATAATAGTCTAAAGGAGTTAAATCGGGAGAACGTGTTGGCCAAAGATGTGGACCATTGTTCACCAACCATCGATATTTGACACATTGAGTGAATTGTGTGGAGGCGCGCCATCTTGTTGATACCATAAGTCATTATGGTTCTGTACTAGCGGCTCAATTATTTGAGTCAATATGTCAGAATATCTATCTCCTAAGGGAGAACATTCTTTAAATAATGCAAACATGTGTAGTGTTCTATCTTACCAGTTGAAGTCCCATCATAAATGTGAACATCGAGAATTGCATTATTTTTGATGGCGCAAAAAACATTGAAACTCCAGGTCTCTTGAAAGCTCCATTGTCTGAAGTGGTGGTTGTTCTCTTCAGCCCAATAATGACTGTTATGCCTATTGAAAGAACCATTCTTTGTGAATTTAGATTCATCTGTCCAAATTATACAGTCCAAAAAGTTTTCATTCTCTTGAAATCGAATCATCATAGCTTCGCAAAACTCTGTTCTCCTGACGAAATCAGTTTCCTTCAAATGCTGTACCCTATTGAATTTATATGGGTGCATTTTATGTTTTTTTAATATTCTCCAAGCACTCGATTGAGATAATCCCAGATCAATCTCGGCATCTTTGAGAGAATTTTGAGGATTCACACGAAAATATGCAAGAACTGTAATTTCGTTGTTCTCATCTTCTACTACACTTTTTTCTCTGTGTATAGTTTTCTTAACGAAAGATCCGACATTTCTCAAGTTTGTCATGGTTCTGTTAATGGTATATCTCGTTGGTCTGGGTCGGTCAGGAAACCTCTCAATGAACAGTCGAATCGTTCTATCTACAACTTTATTACATTCTCCATGAAGTAGAATGAGATTTAAATAATCTTCATTGGTAAAATTAGGCATAGTGATCGATTTTATAACTTAATACGAATTATCACCAAATTAATAGTAAACACAAAATGCTACTGAATAAAGAGGAATTTGGCAGATGTAATTAATGATACCTATCATTAAAAAAAAAGAATGTAAAACATGGTAAGTTTTTGCATATGGTTCATAAGGAATTATTTATTTATCACTGGAGAGAAAACCGATGGCCGATTAGTTGAAATAAAGAGGTTTCCGATACAAATTCGAATCAAAATTCGCCATCTATTTAGGAACAACCTGTAACTTTTTTCTCTTGCATATTAGGGTAGTAAAATCTAAAACATGGTTTAAGTAACAGTTCCTGAAAATTTCATCTTTTTGGCGTGAAGGGAAAAGAAATAGCTGAAAATTCAAGACGAAAAACAGTTTTTTGTGAATAACTCAGAAAATATCCACTTTAGGGCAAGGGTGTGATGCATACACTCACATTATTTTTTAACGTAGATTCAATATCTGCCATAAAAAAATGGGGTTCTAATTTGAAAAAATTGATTTTTCACGATTTTGTCATCCCTAACTTTGAAAGCGATTTTTTCACCCCCTGTATCATGAATCGCGATTTCGATTTTTAAAGTGGATACATCAATCTTACATCTTGAAAAATCCCAAAAATGAAAATTTTCCATCCAAAAACCTCGAAGTTATTCTTGTCTCAGCGGAGCTCTATTTTCGATTTTTTTTTCGAATTTTCCCGCTCAGAGAGAATTTTCCAACCAAAACTGAAAAATGTTACATCAAAATAACTTGAAATTTTCTAAGGAATCTATTTCTGCAATGAAAAAATGGTGTTCTAATTTGAATAACGGAAGTTGACGTCATTTCCGGAAAAACCGGAGGTGCTCATGCCTTGAAAATATTTTAGATTTCATCAGCATTGTGAAGTACTTATAAGTGCTGAATTTCATGAAAATACGTTCAGTAGTTTCCCGTATAAATATGGGTGAGGTTCCTCGTGAAAGACCCTGTATAGCTGAGTTGTTTGTGTGTAGAAGTGTGTAGAAGTTGTAAATAAATTTGATAAATTTGTTCTATACTCTCTGAGTTTTATCTGTCAAATATTTTGTAGCATTTTACCAGCAGGGAATTAAGTACCTATGCTGAGATTCTTAAAGCTATTATACAGTACTGCCTTCGATGAAAAATCTAACAAATAAGAACATCTTCTCACAGCTCCTACCATTAGAGAAATCTTTTCCATCAGTTTTTCTATGTGAGGCCTCAAACTCAACTTATTATCAAGTGTTAAACCCAAATACGTATATTCCTTCACAGATTTGATTTTGGCATTATCTATAGCTAAATTTATCACAGGTTGCTTTGCTTTTTTGATTGAACAACATATATACTGTTTTACTGTTTTATCTAGATTAATACTAAGTTTGTTGTAACACAGCCATTCATGGTAAAGTTCAAGATCACAGTTAACATCACATTCAAGTTGTTTCATTATCGAATTAAAATTAGGGTGCTTTTTCGATATTAAGTCAAAATAGGGTGAAAAAATTAATATTTCAAATAAAATAAATTACAGTGAGTTTGGGACATAAAAAGGTAAATTTTCACGAAATTTCGTGAAAAAAATAAATTTTTTTTAAAGACAAACATTGAAAACCAAACCTTTCACCTTAATTCTGAGGTTATGTGAATAACGTGTGAGTACAAAAATTGTAGATCTTTTATTACCTGCAACTTTGCCATTCAACTTTTTTCCATAGGGATTGTAGTTTTGTAGGAAATAGCGATTAACCGTTTTTTTCCCTTACAAACTCAACCCCTTAAACTTCCCCACCTCAGATCACCCGTATATTATTTTTCCTTTGATTTTGTTATATTCCTTTCTCAATTGGTCTCATCCTAGTATATTGATCACCAGTGTGGTCAAAAATCGTTGAACAGTTACGCGACAACTGGAGATATGAGGAATCTAATCGTAAAACGCATGAAGGAAATGTATAAATGAATTGGTTATGTTTGCAAATGTATAAGGAGCATACGAGTCATACAGTTAACGGTAAGACGGTTTTTCTCACTATTTTAAGTGTTTGTTAACTGATGTGGCATAAAATTTGATAGCACTCGCAACCAGTGAGGAAATGACTGCAGTTGAGCATAACAAATTTTTATCGTTATTGTTTCCGAAGTAATGGACTAGGTTCAACTTGTTGTGTGAGAATAAAATTTATTGAAGTGTTGGATGTAATAAAATCCATTTTCAAGAGGCAATTTGTACATTGTTGAGAATCCTGATAAGAATCTGATTTTGTTTTCCTTATATGAAATGTAATGTTCGCAGTGGTTTTATTAAGTTCCATCACTACTAGTCTAGTCAAGAAGTGCTTTTTAGGTAAATATTTTTGCGTATTCTCCGAAAATCATGATTGAGGTGTCATTCGATTCGGAATAGCATGTAGATAGTTTTTGAGAAAATGCTAAGGCCGTTCGTAAAAATTGCCATGGTTATAAACAATTAAGTGAAAAAAAGAAGGGGCTTTGGTTTTTCGCCAATATCTCAAAAACTGTCTGAGATAATTCAAATTGGAAAAAGATTCAAAAAGAGAAGAAAATTTCCTAAGAAAAAGTCCCAACTCCCGGAACTAGGACCAATATTTATAAATTTCCCAGACGGTTGAAAATACTCCCGAAAATGGGTACTCCGGCATGCGTAAGCCTCGACCCCTTCGGATCTTTCATTAATAAATATTATTTAAACTTATTAAATATGAAAATAAAAAATTGAAAACATTCACGCGTCTGCAGGATAGATCAACGAACAATAATCTGTGGTTCAAAAATGTTTATCGCAACTTTTCAACTAGTTATTCATTAGTTAATTCACAATTTTTTGTAGCATGACATAAATAATCATTAAAGGATACTGTGGAAATGTACATTGATTATTAAATGGTTTCTTTCTGGGTTTTCTCTCCCAAACTCTGAAAAATATTCCTTAGATAAAAATTTATTTGTGAATTGCTTCTGCGTTATAATAAATATTTATTTAACAGGAATTTTTCGGAGCTTTGGAGAGAAAACCCAGAAAGAAACCATTTAATGGAAATATCTAATTTGACTGGGAATTTTATGAAGGTGAAAGCTTATGGCCACATTCAATGGTGTAAAATAACAATTTAAATAGGTTCATTTTACGGTACTAGCGGACCTATAAGGGACTTTGATTTATATCGCTTCTCATTAAAATGAGTAATTTGCGCCTTCCCTGCGGGATTTTTTCCAATCACTCTAAAACTAAGAGTACAAAAAAGTCTTCCACTTGCATCCCGATCAGATGGCTTTTAGTATCGACTAGCTTCTTTTCGAAACTCTGCTAAATCGCAATTAATTAACTGGAATGCAGGGCTGAGAAGATGCTCATCTTGCTAGAGGATTAAAATAAGCTGTCGAAATTATCATTATTAGTCCATTAAACATGAGTATTTATCCCAGAAATAACTGCGTTAAGAAATATACGAGCAGAGTTCATAGGCATTTTGAAATTTGATAGATTATACAGATGCTGATCCTTAAGGGTCTGAATCCTTAGGTGATTTTAAGAAAAAAGTTCCAATAAACCAATGTCCTAAACCTCTTCATTTTTGAGCTAGAGGATGTTGAAGTTACGAGAAAAAAGAGCTCTTTGATAGCCTTATCCCCTCTCCGTTCCATTTTTAATAGCTCCGCTAATATGTTCTTGGAGAATATTCCGTGAAAAAATCCTTGCAACATTTTTTTCGTCCTAGATCAAAAATCTTTTGGTTGTTTGTAGGTAGAAGATCCACCGTCAAGTATATGTAACTCTTATTGTCCTACAATAATTATTTTGGCAGTTATTTAGCTAGAAAGATGATCCTCCTAAATTGGTCTTAAAGTGGCGCTCTTTTTCAATCTTTGACAAATCATATCTCCGGATGTATTGGTTTCTCAGAGTTGGGAATGATATCAAAGGATTATTTCGATAGAACTACATCATGAAAGAAATTAAAATCCCTTGGCATCTTATCTTCTTATGACGGTCCAATTTTGGCTACAACTGTTTCAAAACTATCAGGAGTCATTATGAAAAAAATGGGTTCAAGCCCTGTGGACAGAAGCTTTTTGGCGCTCTAGTTCAAAGAGACAAATTATATCTCCGAAAGAATTGGTTTCTCAGAGTTGGGAATTATATCAATGTATTCTTATGATAGAACTGCATCATAAAGGAAATCCATTTCAAATAATAGTTTATTTATCAAGATTAAATGAGCTATCTGAGAATGAGAACTGCACCATGGAAGAAATCAAATTAAAATAGCTGAAATGAATTTGACTCTCTTTTATAGAACAGGATGACATGTACGAGTATGAGCACAGATCATATAATAAAGCTTAGATAGAATAATTATAACATTCTGTGAAAACATAGAAGTACGATTCATTATTGAAATTTCGAAAAATCATATCTGCGGAAGTATTAGTTGTTGGAGTTGAAAATGATATCAATGGATTTTTATGGTGAAACTGCATCTTAAGAAAAATTGAATTTGAAATTTGTTAGTTAAAAAAAAGCATCTGGCCTATTTTGCCCAATAACGAACTTAACCGGGATATTCATCTCCCTAACCTATTCTGAAAATTTCAACTGCCTAGCTCATTCCGTTCGAGAGTTATTGTAGAAAGTTGACAGTTTGCGGTAACCTGGTCAATACAAAACTTCACATGCGTATAAAGGTCATGATTCTACAATTTGATGCTAAATTTCAGATAGATCGAGTGATCGGTTTCGGAAATATTCATAAAAAATGTTTTTACTAAAATTGGCCATAACTCCGAAACCGCTTTATGGATTTCGCCCATTAACGAACTTGTCCGAGATATTTACGCTCCAAACCCACCTTGCAAATTTCAATCCTCTAACTCCTTTCGTTCGAGAGTTATAGTGCCTACGGCCGGCCGGATTCTTCATCAGTGAGTCGAACCAAATCGTTTGAGACCATTTTCAGCCAAAAATTCGAAAATTACAGACATTTGGACAAATTGATAAGCACTCAGTTCCGAGGAACTAGAGCACCAAAAATTGAGTAAATGAAATAGCCAGTTTTATTCATGAAACAAATCTAATGTAATCAGTCCAGAGAGAACTCAGTCCAGAATATTTATCTCAAATAGTGTTACTAAGGAATAACTACCTGTACATTAGTTGAAAATCCCGTTCTAAATCTTCCATAATTAGAGAATGACTCGTAAATTATGCTCGACTTTCCTGCATCATTCATTTCCGACTCAGTTACCAAAAAACTTTTGCCTATGAACTTAGCGAATCCAAATTTCCAACATCAACCAAACTCTCCAGAAATACAGTTTCAGTTTCGTTTGACATTAATGACGTTTATCTTTCAAACTGGACCAAACGACAGCTACCGCAAGCAGATAGAACACAGACAGATATAATTGGCATTCTGTCAGAACATAGAATAACGATGAATTATTGAAAATTAAAAAAATCATATATCCGAAAGTATTAGCTTGTTAGAGTTGCGAATAATATCAATGGATTTTTATGATGAAACTGCATCTTAAAAAAATTGAATTCCAAATTTTTAATGTAAAAAAGATTGGTTTTTGTTCCTCCGAAACCATCTAGCCGATTTCGCCCAATAACGAACTTAACCGAGATATTTAGGTCCCAACCCACTCTGAAAATTTCAACTGTCTAGCTCATCCCGTTCGATTTAGATCACGCATTCTTGATCAGTGAGTCGAACCAAATCGTTTAAGACCATTTTCATCAAAAAATCCGAAAATAACAGACATTTGGGCAAATTGATAAGCAATCCGTTCCGAGGAACAAGAGCGTCAATAAGAATTACGGGAAAATGTACCTTGAAAAATAAATTACTTTGACCTTTCCTCAACCATTTTTTGATATTCCTGAAAGGTGGAAAGGGGAAAAATTCATTATTCACTACTTTTGACGCTCACTGTAGAAGTTGACTGAATCAAAGATAGTACGAACTTTCTTCAACTTGGCCTTGTGGACGAAGAAGCGAGAAAAGTAGACTTCCTAGTTGAGAACCGAACCCAACCAATAATTATTGCGCAACAACTTGCAGTCCACATCAACTTCCATAAGTGGCAGTACGAGATGTTCCTAATTGGTCTAAGAATTCAGTCAGCTTAGTTCCACTGTTATCTGGGAAAATGTATGTAAATAACAGGGGTACCATACGTTGGAAGGTGTATTACTAGAGATTTACGAGTTTGGAGCTATCGACAAATTCTATTTGTAAGCTATAAATTCTGTCGGCAGGTTGATCAAGATTTATGTTTGTCCGCAACCTTTCTAGAGTCTGCAGGTGTAACGATTAATATAAACATATACGTATCACTGAAAAACGTTTGGAAAATGTTGAACCTCTAGATTTGAATTGTGCCAACCTTTGGTTCCGAGAAGATATCGAAGTTAAGAATTAATAAAATTAATTCATATTCACCTGTCACAGTAAAACTCTACACACCGATTACAGCATAAACGTTAGATTGTCGATTCATAATCTGAAGGTACCGGGATCGATTCCCGTAGACGAAATTGCTCTTTTTAATGTTTTTGGCGCTCTTGTTCCTCGTAACAGAGTGCTATCAATATGCCCAAATGTCTTTAATTTCCGAATTTTTGGCTGAAAATGGTCTTGAACGATTTGGTTCGGCTCACTGATCAAGAATCCGTGGTTGAAATCGATTCTGTCCGGCCAGCCGTTAACACGATAACTATCGAACGAAAGGAATTAGAGGATTGAAATTTGTAGGGTAGCTTTGGAGCGTAAATATCTCGGACGAGTTCGTTAATGGGCAAAATCAACCAAGCACTTTCGGAGTTATGGCCGTTTTTAGTTAAAAGTAGTTTTTAGGAATATATCACTCGATCTATCTGAAATTTACCATCAAATTGTAGAATCATGACATTTATACGCATGTGAAGTTTTTATCGATCAGGTTGCCGTAAAGTGACAAGAAAAAATTTTTAAATTTTCAAATTTTGTTTTCACAATAACTCTCGAACATAATGAGCTAGGCAGTTGAAATTTTAAGAGTCTGTTTGAGAGATAAATATCTTAGTTGAGTTCGTTATTGGGCAATATCGGACTGACGGTTTCGGAGTAACGAAAAAAAAAAGTCCTTTTTCGAATCACAAATTTCAAATTAAACTTTTTAAAATGCTATTTTACCATAAAAATCCACTGATATCATTTTCAACTCTAACAAGCTAATACTTTCGGGGATATGATTTTTCGAAATTTCAATAATGAATCGTACTTCTATGTTTTCACAGAATGCTGCACTTAAGTATTCTATCTATGAATAATTATATGATCTTTGTTCTCACATGTCATGTTTTCCTATGAGAGATAAATGTCAAAATTATTTCTGGTTCGTTATTCTTGATATAAAATACACCTTCTGTTCTAGAAAACAAAGTATGATTGAATGCAAAATGACCAATGAAATAAACTCAGCTATCGTAGAATTGAAGGGGCAAGTGGAAGAAGGAGTTATGTTACAAAAAATATGAGTTTGCGAGAAAATTAGATTTTAGTGAAGTGAGCGGCATTATTTGATGGAAGGTAGTTTAATAATTTGATTGGTGCAATTGTGAGGATTAGTTTTTGGATGATTTTTCATGATTTACAGCATTCTGCTATCATATTTCTTTTCGATATAAATTTTGATTCATGCGTACATTACTTTGCGCGCTTGATGTTTAATGTAACATAGCTCCCTCTACCACTGTGTATCTGCTCAGATATGGAGAATAGAAGCAAATCCTGACAGGACAAGTTACATATGCACATAAGACCTTCTTCCATGATATAACCGAATATTTTTAGAAAATGTCACTTGAACCCTTCTTCCACTTGTCCCTTCAATTATGAGGATAGATTTGGGGAATGAATATCGCGGATAAGTTCTTCATTGGGGAGACTCGATCTGTAGGAATTTAATTTCTTTCATGATGCAGTTCTATCTTAAGAATCCATTTATATCATTCCTAGAGACCAATCATTTCGGAGGTATGATTTGTCAAAGTTTGAACCAGAGTGCCAAAGCTCCTGTCCACATCGCTTGTGTCACTAGAAAATTTTAAAAAAAATCAGAAACTATCCGTCCGATATCGTTGAAATTGTGTGCCTTCAAAACCTAACTTTACAGCCAAATTTGAACACGATTGGATCTATGTTGTTGGAGATATTGAAAAAAATATTAGAAACCAATCAGTCTTAGGTGAGTTCAGTTGCTGGACGGGTGACCATTGCCACGATTACTTCCGAATGGAAAGAGATTTTCAGAGTAGGTTGTGCATCCGAATGGGGCAATTCAATTTTGTTGTTATTTCTCCTATAATTCAAAATATGCAAATCCGATCCAAAAAAAACTTGGTTATTTGTATAATGCCTACGCGATGATTTTCGGGAAATTTCGTGAATATCGTACCTCGAAAAAAATAGGAAAAATAATTAATATATTTAAAACTGTCCTTCAGAATTCGCTCAAATTCCGCACATACCTTTAAGCCACTATTTTACAATCAAGTACTGGATTACAGATTGATCAACTTTATATGAGGCGTTATTAGACAATGAAATATACACGCAGAAGCTGCTGACTTCACGTCAGTGTTTTTTAAGAATTTTTCAAATTTTCCTTGGTAGAACTGTTTTTACGTAATCATAATAAGATTCTAGCTGTCCGAAGAAGGTTTACTTTCCTCTCAGGGCTAATTCCGTCGCTTCCTCGTTGTCTTCAAATCGTGAACTTCTAGGTATTCTGATCAAGAAGACCTTGTTCTTCGTCACCTACAGTTTCCTACGTATTTCCTTTATTTGTTTATGTTAGACCGATGACAATTGGGTTGTTAGCTGCCATAGGGACTCTAAGTCGATCCGCTGCTGCTCAGGTTTTCTTAACCGAGCTAAGTATTGCATCGCTGAGATTATATGGGTCTCATGTAACATCCCCACATCAGCCAATTTTCCTAGTGACGAAATGATCAAGAAAGTAAGCATCGAAAAGAACTTTACCACGATGCTTGGTATGAAGAAAGATTGGGACAGAGAATCCACTACCCAAGTTCTTAAAAGAAATTCCATTCAATGGTACACAGAAGATTTAAAGACCACTACAGGAGCCACTATGGGCCAGACACCAAATGCTCACTATCGCTAGGCTCCTATCCGACCATCTTTCAGGCAGAAGTACTTGCAATAGAAAGATGCGTGGAAATGAACCTAGAAAAAAACTATCAGAGATGTGATATAGCAATCCACTCTGACAGTCAAGCTGCTATTAAAGCTCTGAGCTCCCATGTTATCGAATCCAAGCTAATATGGTAGTGCCGAAGAAAACTCAATGAAGTAGGCAAGAACAACAGGGTCTGCTTGGTCTGGGTTCCTGGTCACGCGGGAATCATAGGAAATGAGGAGGCCAACACACTTGCCAAGGAAAGAGCACAAACCTCCTTTATTGGACCGGAACCTTATTGTGGAGTTGGTAGACACACCTAAAAAAATGAATTCCGGACGAAAGACGAAACTGAGAGAGGTACTATCTGGAGATCTCTCCCCGGAATGCATCACTCCAAGAAATTCCTCCGGAACTTTGATACTGTCAGATCCAAGAAATACTTGGACCTCAGTAAGAACAAGCTGCACCTCCTCACTGGCTTCCTCACATGGCACTGCGACTTCAGGAAGCATATGATGAGATTAGGGCTAGCAGGAACTGACGAGTGCAGATTATGTTGGGAGGAGGATGAAACTCCTGATCACCTGATAACGGAATGCCTCGCCATCTCAAACCAACGCAAGGAATGCTTTGGGCAAGAAAACTGCAGGAGCGAAGACTGGAGTCCATTGGAACTCTGGAACTGGAAGGTGAGCTGTAGATGGTAATGACATCGACAGTTCTGAAGGGGAGGGGGGACACAATAGACCTTAAGGTCGCAGTGCAACGTTACCCCCTACAACAATATACAATATACAACATCCCCACAGCCCTACCTACATTACCTACATAAGATCCATTTTCCTAGCAAGTAGGATTAGGCCCTTGACTAGGTTTCTCTCGCGTCTTCTGGCACTCAGGGTCGTTTCGTCGCCCCCGTAGTGAAGTCTCCATCGTGTAAGGGCTGGAGAGTCAAATATGACATGTGAGGCAGATTCCTCTGCCTTCCCACATTTCCTACAAACAGGGTTTTCTCGGAGAATCCCCATATTGTTCATGTGCTTTCTCAGGATACAGTGGCCGGTTAGTAGACCAATTACAGCCCTGAGCTTTCTCCTGCTCAGTACAGTAGGACTTCTTTAGTTAGTGAAGCACTTCCTTACCATTTTCCTATAGATTTCATGAGTAAAGATGTTACTTTGACTAATCTCTTTTTCCTTAAATGTATGCTCTCAGTGTATCCAAACAAGTAAAAATCGAAACTGAAGATAAAAGTTCTCTTGCATGAATTTTTTTGCGCGTATGTTTTTATTATTGAAATCGATTATTATATCCATAAGAATACTGAAAAAGTTCAACCACCGTCAAAAATTCAAATTTGGTTGTACATAATGCCTGTTCAAACGATCGAAACTGGCGCCAGTCTGTGACGAAACCCGTCATATCTACTCTCACTCTCTTCTCGTGTCCGTTTCACTCTTTATTCCAGTGTAACACAGCACCATATAAAAGGCTCGTAGTCGGTATTGGCTGAAACAAGCAGATGTTACATTTTGATTACGTCAGCCTTCATAGCAACGATTCAGGAGCGTTTCACCTCATTTGAATTTGCTTCTTGATTTACCGATTTTCAATACTGAAATATTCAAATTTTATAAATTATGAAAGTGTATATGGGCATACATGATGATCCGGTATTGAAGTAGATTCAGAAAAACATAAATTTATGGTATTTCGTGTTACATGCAAGAGACCTGTTGCGAGGTATACCTCTATCTCAAACCTCTTATGACAATATGATGAGTTGAGATAATGCAATGAAAATTATATACAACGTCCCAGCAAAAAAGCTTAATGGATCTCATAATTATTAATTAGTATAATGAAAAGGGATCCCTGGGGTTTACCAATTAGTATTATCGAGCTTTCATGAGAGGTCGGAGTTGAAGAAGTTTATGACGAAAAAGTTTTTGCTTGTTTCAATTATTCGCTGGCTCATAAACAACCGGTCAGCTAAACCAGACCGTCGAAAGGTATTCAATTAATTACTCATTTAATTACATCACTGAAGTATTGAGTTGTGCCTATGTTCCAGCCAAGGGGTAAAGGCAGGCGCCTGCCTTCCGAAACGGATTACGAATTTCTAATTTAGGAGAAAAATTGATAATAAAGGCTTTTCCAATAAGAGGTGTTATTTCGAATAGTCCGCTATTTCGGTAGATGTCACTATTGAAGCTGTCAATTTTTGACATTTGACAAGTAGAAACTACGCCATTAATAAAAATGGAACGATACACGCTTCAAGAACGCATTGAAATTATTAAAATTCACTATAAAATGGTGAAAATTTGGCAGAGACGGTTCGTAAAACTCGAACATTTTACGGTCGTCGTGAAGCACCTTGTCGGACCGCAATAAAGAAATTGGTGGAAAAATTCGAGCTGTTGGGACAAGTAAGTTATGTGAAGAATAAAACCCGTGCACGTCGCTCAAGAACAGCCGAGAATATTGCTGCTGTAGCCGAAAGTGTTGAAGAAAACCCAGGTTTGTCCATTCCACGTCGTTCTTTGGAATTAGACATTCCACAAACGTCATAACACCGTCTTTTGCTCAAAGATTTGGGTTTTAAGGCTTATAAAGTTCAGAACACAAGAACTCAAGCCGGCCGATCATCAACAACGTCGTGTCTCTGCTGATTGGGTCGTTGAAATGCATGAAAATGGTCCGGAATTCCATCGAAAAATCATCTTGAGTGATCATCATTTCCACCTCGGTGGCTTCGTCAACAAGCAAAATTGTCGCATCTGGGACTCGGAAAACCCAAGAATTATTGTTGAAAAGCCTCTCTATGCTCAACGTGTGACTGTTTGGTGCGGTTTATGGTCCGGCGGAGTCATTACTTTTTCGAAAATGAGGCTGGAGCAACCGTTACGGTGAATGGATAGCGCTATCGAGAGATGATTATTGATTTTTTATGGCCGGAATTGGATGGTATTGATCTGGACAACGTTTACTTTCAACAAGACGGCGCTAGGTGCCACACAAGCAACGAAACATAGGGCAGCCACTTTGCGATTTGGTTATGGAAAATTTCATTAAAAGGATATGGTCCTGTAAGCTTGGTCGTGGTGGTAATTTGCCTGATGTTATTTTCCACTATTAACGGCATAGCTTCTTCTTTATAATGAAATAAACATCCGATCATTTATATTGAAAAATGGCATTTTTCTTTGAATATCAAAATAACACCTCTTATTGGAAAACCCTTTACTAAATGATTTCCCCCTGGGTTTTCTCTACAACAATCTGAAAAATTTCTATAGAACAAAAAATGTATTATTTTGTGAATCGCTTCTGCGCAAGAAACACAAGAACAAGAGCGCAAAAGCCCCTGTCCTCACATTTTCGCGTGCTATCATTTTGCGCAAACGCCGGCCGTTGCCACGATAACTTTCGAACAGAAAGAGATAGCGACTTGAAATTTTCAGGGTAGTTTACGTATCCAAATGTGAGGGACAAGTTCTTTAATGGGCGTAATCGGCCTAACGGTTTCCGAGTACAAACAAATCGAAACCGTTCGAATTCAAACTTTGTAGTTAGTTGTAGAATGCCAACACAAATATTTGTGCGGATCGTATATCTATAAAATTAAAAAAAATTATATTGAATATGCGTTTAAAAATATTATGTATCTGAGAAACTATCCGTCCGATATTATTGAAATTTTGAAACAGCCTTCAAATCCGTATTCTTAAGCCAAGTTTCCAATTTGAACATGATCGAATCTATATTCTAACAGTTATAGAAGAAATACTGAAACCGAGTTCTGACAAAGGACGTTTAGAATTTTACTTAGGGAAAATTTGTGTAAATGGGGGGACGTCTAGAGGGAAAAAAGGGGATTTTTGAGGTTACGGGGGGCAAGGGAATGAATGAAATTGCCGATAAGGCTATAGTGGCGATCTTTGGAAAAATTCTATATGATTTAAAACAAGCCCTGTGGACAGGATCTTTCTGGCGCTCTAGCTCTAACAGACAAATTATATCTCCGAAAGTATTAGTTTCTCAGAGTTGGGAATTATATCAATGTATTCTTATGATAGAACTGCATCATAAAGGAAATTCAATTCAAATAATAGTTTATTTATCAAGATTAAATGAGCAATCTGAGAATGGGAACTGCACCATGGAAGAAATCAAATCAAAATAGCTGAAATGAATTTGACTCTATCTTGTAGAACAGGATGACATGTACGAGTATGAACACAGATCATATAATAAAGCTTAGATAGAATAATGATAAAATTCTGTGAAAACATAGAAGTACGATTCATTATTGAAATTTCGAAAAATCATATCTCCGAAAGTATTAGCTTGTAGGAGTTGAAAATGATATCAATGGATTTTTATGGTAAAACTGCATCTTAAATAAAAATTGAATTTGAAATTTGTTACTTAAAAAAAAAATTTTTTTTTCGTTACTCCGAAACCATCTGGCCTATTCTGCCCAATAACAAACTTAACTGAGGTATTCATCTCCATAACCTACTCTGAAAATTTCAACTGCCTAGCTCATTCCGTTCGAGAGTTATGGTAAAAAAAAAATTTGTAATTTTCAAAAAAATTTTTTTACACTTTGCGGTAAACTGGTCAATACAAAACTTCACATACGTATGAAGGTCATGATTCTACAATTTGATGCTAAATTTCAGATAGATCGAGTGATCGGTTTCGGAAATATTCATAAATCGACGTAAGGAAAGCTGCTATTTTTGGCGCTCTAGTTCCTCGGAACTGAGTGCTTATCAATTTGCCCAAATGTCTGTAATTTTCGAATATTTCGATGAAAATGGTCTTAAACGATTTGGTTCGACTCACTGATCAAGAATCCGTGGTCGAAATTCATTCTGTCCGGCCGGCCGGCCGTAGGCACGATAACTCTCGAACGGAATGAGCTAGAGACTTGAAATTTTCAGAGTAGGTTTGGGGGATAAATATCTCGGCTAAGTTCGTTATTGGGCAAAATCGGACAGATGGTTTCGGAGTAACAAAAAAAAAAATTTTTTTTTACGAAACAAATTCCAAATTAAATTTTGTTTTATATGAAGTTTTATCATAAGAATCTTCAAAATTTCAATGTAAATCGTATTTCACACATTGATAAAATTATTCTATGTATGAATTGTCATAATGACAATTTGACAGAAGGGAATATTGTAACTTCAAAAATATTGGGGTTAAAATACTCGTATTTTAGCGATGCAACGGGGACCTCACCCGAAAATGTTTGAAAATATTACGTAAATATTGAAAGCATAATTCTGTAGTTCGAGAGAGGAGAAAATTTGGTGAACGTAGATCAGGAAATTTTTGATCGATTACAAGGTAATTTTTGGCGCTCTAGTTCCTCGGAACTGAGTGCTTATCAATTTGCCCAAATGTCTGTAATTTTCGAATTTTTCGATGAAAATGGTCTTAAACGATTTGGTTCGACTCACTGATCAAGAATCCGTGGTCGAAATTCATTCTGTTCGGCCGTCCGGCTGGCCGTAGGCACGATAACTCTCGAACGGAATGAGCTAGACAGTTGAAATTTTCAGAGTAGGTTTGGGGGATAAATATCTCGGATAAGTTCGTTATTGGGCAAAATAGGACAGAAGGTTTCGGAGTAACAAAAAAAAAATTTTTTTTTACAAAACAAATTCCAAATTAAATTTTTTTCAATAAGCAGTTTTACCATAAGAATCCATTCATATTATTTTTAACTCTAACAAGCTAATACTTCCGGAGATATGATTTTTCAAAATTTCAATGTGAATCGTATTTCTACGTTTTCACACAAGGATAGAATTATTCTGTGGGTATTCTATGAATTGTTATAATGTCAAATTAGTTTCGTCCAGCAATCCTATAAATATGAGAATTCTAATTCAATATCATACTTCAATCCATATGATGATGGGAATCAAGGGCGTAGCCAGAATTTAATTTCGGGGGGGGTTTTGAAATAGGAATTAATTTCGGGGGGGGGTTTTGTGGTTGTAAGGGTCACCATCTGCAGCAAAAATTTTTTTTTTCAAGAGAAAAATAACATTTCGGGGGGGGTTTGAACCCCCAAAACCCCCCCCCTGGCTACGCCCTTGATGGGAATGGTAATGGTAAGTTAATAAGAATACATTGATATAATTCTCAACTCTGAGAAACCAATACTTTTGGATATATAATTTGTCTGTTTGAACTAGAGCGCTAGAAAGCTCCTGTCCACAGGGCTTGAACCCATTTTTTTTTTCGACATCTGTCAGGTTGGATTAGAGTGGGTGTGAGGTTTTAAAGTTTTCACGCAAAATATGCTGATACGGACGGGAAATTAGGCAAAGGTGTATAGATTATGGATACAAACCGTAGAATAACAAGTGACATGATGATATTTTCCAGAAATTATAAAGCTGAAAAATTAAAAATCTGAAAAAAGGGTGAAAGTAATACAATTAATTCATATACACCTTTCGTCACAGATTCTGCATATAGCTATTGTAGCGCATGGGTTAATATGTTTGACTAATAAGCTGAAGGTACCGGGCTCACTTCCCGTAGCCGTAACTTTCCTTTTTCATTTTTTGTACGCATGTTTTGGGAAACAGCGTGCCCAGCTGTCCGTAACGTTCGAAAATAGTCTCAAACGAGTAGGTTCGACTCTCTGATGAAGAATTCGAGGTCAAATTTGATTCTCTCCAGCCGGCCGTTGCCACGATAACTTGAGAACGGAAAGAGATAGCGACTTCAAATTTTCAGGGTAGGTAGCGTGTACAAATACCACGGAAAATTTTGTCAATGGGTATAATCAGCCTAATGGTTTCCGAGTTCTAATTTTTTCTTCAACCAATACAGATGCGATCGAATTGAAACTTAGTTACTAGTTGTAGAATACCACAATAAAGTCATATGTGAAATTTCGTTAGGATCGTAATACTAGAAAATTGAAAAAATATATTATTTATCCCACGATAACTTGAGAACGGCAAGAGATAGCGACTTGCAATGTTTAGAGTAAGTTGCGAATCGGAATGCGCCATTTGGCTTAGTTAACAGGCATGATCGGCCAATCGGTTTAGGAGTTATATTTATCTAACATTTTGTTCTTATTTCCTCAATTACTCAAAAAATACTGAACCGATCCTAATAGAACTAGGTAATTAGTTGAAGAATGCCGACGCGCAAATTCCTGTGAAATTCTGTGAAGATCGTATCGCTAGAAAATTTTAAAAGAACCATTAAAATTTATTGAAAAAAATTCTATATATAAAAAACAATTGCTTCAAGCACTCCTGTATTGGACACTCTTAATCGAATTTACCGTGGTAAATTCGAGAGTGTCGACCAAAGGAGTATGGATAATGGAACATGCGTGCAAAAGCTCCTGACTTCACGTCAGTGCTCGTTTATTTCTCTGTCATTTAGGTTATTCATTCGGAACAAATAAACTGAAATATTAGTATATTTCATCTAGGTTAGGATATTTGACAAATTTAAAATAAATTAGCTGTCCTGAAAACAGCTTGTATATGCTGAAACCCAACACACTTCCAGGATTTGACTGAGTCTCATTTAAACAATTCGCTACTGGTATCCATGTTAAAAACACCCCAAAACTGGTTAGGTTTAATTCACACATACCCTTCTCTGGTGTTGATGAGCAGAGGGGTGATGGTTTCAACAAAATAATCAAATGGTGTGACTTGAGGGGCAGGGTAGATATGATTCGTTCCAGTTTTCGGTTCGATTCCAAACTACAAAACTTTCACCTCCAACAACTGTGAGAGTAGGTGAACACCAGTTTGCTACGGAAGGGTATTTTGAATAGGGGAGCGAAAAAAGTCAAGATTAGGAACATCAATCATTTCTCATTTTACGTTTTTGTTGCAGACAGTTTGTAAAGATATGTTTATTTTCTGTCCGAACCCTTTACATGGGATATGCGAATTATACAAGAATGTTTAGAATTTATAGCACATAGAAATGTGTTGCGAGTTGGAGAGGAAAGTTAAATAATAATAATAAATTAACATTCATTCCAGTCACCTCTAATGGACACTCTACTACGAATTTAGCATCGATATATACCGTTTTCTCAGCTTTTACAATATACGAATACAGTTCATACCATTTAAATGACATACTTCAGTTGAGAATCGTCTATGATCACAGATAGTTTAATTTTGACATATGTATTCTATTGAAATTGAAATACGAAAAAACTTACGCCTCAAGTAACACCAGGATACGATATTCATGAAATTCCGCGAAAATTAGTGGGTTGGTATTCTACAACTAATCAGTTGGATCAGATTTGTATATTTGAGTTATTGAGGAAATAAAAACAAAATTTCAGATGATTATAACTCCAAAACAATTCAGCCGATTATGCCAATTGACGATCTTAATGTCGCATTCGGATGCACAACCTATCCTGAAAGTTGCAAGTCGTTATCTCTCTCCGTTATCAAGTTATCGTGAGATACATAATATTTTTTTGCAATCTCTTTAAAATTTTCTAATGGTACGGTCCTCACAAAATTTCAAACACGTCTTTATGTCGATATTCTACAATAGTTGCCAAGTTTCAATTCGATCAGGTCTGTATTTTTTGAGCTATCGAGGAGATAATATCCCCGATGGGTATAACACCGAAACCGTTGGGCCCATTATGCCTAACAACGAACTTAACTCTCCTATTCGGATGCGCAACCAACCCTGAAAATTTCAAGTCCCTATCTATTTTCGTTCGAAAGTTATCGAGTCAACGGTCAGTCATCCAGCTCCTTAACTCACCCAAGACCTCCAACAATATAGATCCGAGCGTGATCAAACTTGAAACTTGGCAGCAGATGTATAGAATTTTTCAATGATTTTTCAAAAATTTTCTAGTGATACGAACCTCACGAAATTTTGCAAGAATTTTCGCGTCGGCATTATACAATTAAGACCCATGTTTGAATCGGATCAGTTTCGTATTTATCGAGTTATTGAGGAAAGAACAAACAAATTTCAGATGTGTATAACTCCAAAACCGTTTGGAGTTATACTCTTAGGCCTGTTAACAATCTCAAATATCGTAATCAGATGCACAACCTAATCTAAAAATTGCTAGTCGCTATCCTTTTCCGTTCTCAGATTACCGTGACATAAATAATAGATTTTCAATAATTTTTCGAAATTTTCTACTGATCCGATTCTCACAGGAGTTCACAAAAGTCTTAAGGTTTGTATTCTACAACTACCCACCAAGTTTCAATTCGATCGGATTTGCATTGGTTGGAAAAAAATTTTACTCGGAAACCATTCGGCCGAGTATGCCCATTAGCGAACTCATATGTCGTATTGGGGTGAGCCACCAACCCTTTTTTTTTTCAAGTCGCTATCTTTTTCCGTTCTCAAGTTATCGTGGTAACGGACGATAGTCCGACAGTCGAAACCAATCGTTGGAGATCATTTTCGGCGAATTTTTCCCCGAAACATGCGCACGAAAAGGAAAAATTTTCTGTGAAAATTTTATATTTAAGATAATCCGCCGTATTCACTAAACATTCAATCTCCGAGAAGTCCTAACTGAGGTCCTCAGTTAAGGATAAATATGAATCGCAACCTCAGTTAACGTATTAAACGGTGGTGAAGCAGGTCTGTTTCATTTTAATTTTCACGTTCACTGAGGTTGCGATTCAAATTTATCCTTAACTGAGGACCTCAGTTAGGACTTAACGGAGATTGAATGCTTTGTGAATACGGCGGTATATAAGTCAAATTCCGCTGAAAATTCGTAGAAATCTTAAAGCGGCTATTTTACAATAGATAACTTGATTTCTGCTCGATCGGCCCTGTATTTTTGGAATTATTGCATTTTAAACTTTGAATATCATCTGTAACGCTTCCTTCGTTCATATTCAACATCATGCAGTATTTCGTGACAGTGTGTATCAATAGACAATAGAATATGCGCGCCAAAGTTCCTGACTTCACGTTAGTGCTTTTTATGCGCATGTTCTGGGGAACAGCGTGCTGTAATTTTGGCCAAATGTCTGTAATGTTCTAATTTTTTTTCGAAAATGGTCCTCAGTGAGTTGATGAAGAATTCTAGGTCAAATTTGATTCTGTCCGGCCGGCCGTTGCCACGATTGCGCATCCGAATGCGACGTTTTGAGTTTTAATAGGCATAATAGGCCAAAAGGTTTTGTAGTTATACACATCTGCAATTTTGTTTTCATTTCCTCTATGACTCAAAATATACAAATTCGATTCGATTTAAACTGGGTAATTACTTGTAGAATGCCTACACGGTAACTGTCGCGGAATTTGACGAATATCGTATCCTGAAATTACTTGCACAAATTATTATATATTCAACGAATTTGAATTCCGACAGAATACATATTTCAGAATTAAATATTCTGTGATCTTAGACGATTCTTTTATTACTCAAGTCTGATGTCATTAAAATGGTACGAAATTTATTCATATCTTATAAAAGTTGAGAATACGGTCTATATCGATGGTAAATTCGTTTAAGAGTGTCCAATAGAGGTGAATATTAGTATAGTCTAAAATAAGTTGCAGAATGAGCTCCTATTCAAACACGAATACGAAATTCGAAAACGAGTGACGAAGGAGTGTTGGAATTGCCTTCTGCAACGAGTATTAGATGACATTTTCTCTATTTCAGGCAAGTTTTGCGAAATACTGTTGTTGGAATTGCCTTCTGCAAACAAGTATTAGATGATATTTGCTCTATTTCAGGTAAGTTTTGTAAAATACTGTTGAAAAATTCGGATTATACATCTAGTTACTTTTTTATTATATCTTGGCAGTTGGTGTGACTGTTACGAAAGTTGACAGATTAAGGAAATTGAATTTGAATCGTACGTAGGGCATGGAGATTATATTTAAAACAGTTTCCTAATAGCATGAATTATTCAAAAATAGCAAGAAGGATATCTCTAGTACCTTATTTTTGATGAAAATATAACTTTTCCTTTCAAGAATTATTTCACTATATCCAGATTATATTATATTGACAATTGACGTGTGTTGAAATTTGATAGGATTGAAGGTCAGTGCTGACTACCACAAAACGAAAAATATAACTAGAAACAATGTGGGAATGAGTTTATTACAGCACTGTTTTTAGTGCTGTAATGAACTCATTACGATACTGAAAAGAAAATATAATTACCAGTAGTTACAACCGAATTTCAGCACGAATGACTTCGTATGAGGCATGAATAGCTCCTACTTCAAGTCATTGTTAAAGAATCATTGCGCTGGTTTTCTATTCGAAAATGACTAAACCTAATTAATCACTATCGAGTATTCTGATCAACATCGAAATATTTTAGGCACAGACAACTGACGCACTATTGTTACCCCAATTCAACGCCACTCTAACTACCAGACCGAAACTAACCAGTCGAGCAGATGTTCAACTGCCTTCTCATCAAAACGGACTGCTCTAAATCAATTCATCTAAAACATTTATGTTCATTTAGTGAAAATGGCGTCCCCTGGTTTGATTTATGTTGCATTATTTTGATTCATGTTCATGTTTACCCCACCAGTAAGTTGTTATGCTGATTGAAATTAAAGTATGAAAGAGTTATGGCCGCATATGACATTCGATTTCCGCTTATAATTGCTTCGCATCCTTTCCTATGACCAGTTACTTTTATGTATGAAGTAGCTGGGGTCCTGGGCATGCACGGGCAAGCAATTGAGGTGTCAGAGGGGGATAAGAAAATTTTAAATGCTCCCCTTTCTTTCATAGTCTAGTCATCAAGTGCTTTTTAGGTCAAAATGTTTGCGTATTCTCCGAAAATTATGATTGAGGAGTCATTCGATTAGGAATGGCATGTACCTAGATAGTTTTTGCACAAATGTTAAGGTCACTCTTGAAAATTGCAATAGTTATAAACAATCAAGTGAAAAAAAAGAAAGGGGCTTTGGTTTTTTGCCAATATCTCAAAAACTATCTAAGATGATTCAAATTTGAAAAAAGATTCAAGAAGAGGAGGGTAATTTCCTAAAAAAAAAGTCCCAACTCCCGGAACTAGGAGCAATATTTATAATTTTACCAGAGGGTTGAAAATACTCCCGAAAACGGGTATTCCGGCTTGCGAAAGCCTCGCCCCCTTCGGACCATTCATGAATAAATATTATTCAAACTTATTAAATATGAAAATAAAAAAAAAATTAAATTCAGGCGTCTGCAAGATATATCAATGAACAATAATCCGTGATCCAAAAATGTTTAATGCTACTTTTCAATTAGTTATCCATTAGTTAATTAACAATTTTTTGTGGCACGAACATTAACATTGCAAGTGAGATAATTGTTAAACTATTAATCTGAGAACTTTTTCCTTTCGTGGAGCTACTTTTCAAAGGTCTTGGAATAGATTCCCGTTGGAAAATTTGAGAAATTGTGAATTTTCGTTTTGTTATTAACAATTTACTGCAGTGAAAATTAATAAAGCTGCAATTATGTTTCATAAGAAAATTTTGAATCATTTCATAAACAACGCATTGCTTTATAACAATTTCCTAAACAATAAGGGATAATAATTATTAAGAATCATTTTTGAGTAGTTTCTGATCATAAGAAAACGGATCAATAGTAATATTATAAATTGAAGCTTCACTTAAGTAGGTTGTTCATAACAAAACGAAAATTAACAAATTTTATAATTTTACAATAGGAATCTATTCCTATTGAAACCTTTGAAAAATAGCTCTAAGAATGGAAAAAATTCTCAGATTAATAGTTTAACAATTAGTGTGCTTGCAATGTTAATGTTCGTGCTACAACAAATTGTTAATTAACTAATGGATAACTGATGAAATGGGTAATGAAAAATCGCGATAAACATTTTTAGACCACGGATTATTGTTCATTGATCTATCCTGCAGGCGCCTGAATTTTTTGAATTTTTTATTTTTATATTTAATATGTTTAAATAATATTTATTCATCAGGTACGAAGGGATCGAGGCATGCGCAAGCCGGAGTACCCGTTTTCGGGCGTATTTTCAACCCTCTAGGAAAATTATAAATATTGATCCTACAGCTCCGGCAGTTGGGACTTTTTTTAGGAAATTTCCTCTTCTATTTGAATCTTTTTTCAAATTTTATTATCTCAAATAATTTTTGAGATATTGGCGAAAACCTGAACCTAAATATTGCGATTTTTGCAAAGCGGCCTTATCATTTTCTCAAAAACTATCTGCATGCCATTCCGAATCGAATGACTCCTCAATCATTGATCAGGACTTCATTACCCGACTGTCATAGAGTAAATTTAATTTTTGATTAAGTGACCCCGAAAACTTTGGATTATCTGCGTGAAGTCAGAAGCTTTTGCGCGTATGTTCTATTGTCCATTCTTCTGTATTGGACACCCTTAATCGAATTTACCATGGTAAATTCGACACTTAATTCGAATTTACCATGGTAAATTCGAATTAAGAGTGTCCAATACAGGAGAATGGACAACATAATTTACCATGGTAAATTCGATTAAGGGTGTCCAATACAGAAGAATGGAAAATAGAACATACGCGCAAGAGCTTCTGACTTCACGTCAGTGCTTGAACCAATTTTTTTTTTCGTGATTTTTTTTTAAATTTTCTAGGGGTACGGTTCTTACAAAATTTTAAACACGTCTTTATGATGATTTTCTACTACTAGTTACCAAGCTTCAATTCGATCGAATATTTATTTTTTGAGTTATCAAGGAAATAATATTCCAGGTGGGTATAACTCGGAAACCGTTTGACCGTTTATGCCCAAAAACGAACTCAACTCTCCCTTTCGGATACGCAACCTACCCTGAAAATTGCAAGTCCCTATCTCCTTTCATTCGTAAGTTATCGAGGCAACGGTCACCCATCTACTAAACTCACACATGAATGCTCGAATCTCCAACAATATTCAACCGATCGAGTTAAAACTTGAAACTTGGCAGTAGAGTTAGGTTATGAAGGCTCTTGTAAAATTTCAGCAATTTCAAACGAATAGTTACTGATATATAGAATTTTTTTTTTCAATTTTCAATGATTTTTTTTTAAATACTATCCTCACGAAATTTTGCAAGAATTTTCGCGTTGGCATTCTACAACTAATTACCTTGTTTGAATTCAATCGGTTTAGTATTTTTCGAGTTAATGAGGAACAAAAAACAACCAAATTTCAGATGGCTATAACTCTAAAACCGTTTGGCCGATTATGCTCATAAACAAACCGAAATGTCGCGTTCTGGTGCACATCCTAACCTGAAAACTTCAAGCCGCTATCTCTTTCCGTTCTCAAGTTATCGTGACAACATAAATATTTTTTAATAATTTTTTTTAAATTTTCTAGCCATACGATTCGCACAAAATTCCACGAACGTGCTTAGGTTTATATTCTACAACTACTCACCAAGTTTCAATTTGATCGGATTTATATTGGTTGAAAACAAAATTATTACTCGGAAACCACTAGGCCGATTATGCCCATTAACGAACTTGTCCGTCGTATTGGGATGCGCCACTCACCCTGAAAATTTCAAGTCGCTAGCTCTTTTCGTTCTCAAGTTATCGTGGCAAAGGCCGGACGGCCTGTCGGCCGGCCGGACAGAATAAAATTTGACCTCGAATTCTTCATTGGGGAGTCGAACTAAATCGTTTGAGACCATTTTCGTCAAAAAATTCGAAAGTTACAGACATTTGGGCAAAACTATAACGCGATGTTCCCCAGAACATACGCGCAAAAATGTAATGTTCAAAGTTCAAAAGATTATATTTATATCATAAAATAAATTCAATTCAATAAAGTGTAATTTAAAAAAAACAACAGTGCCAAAATGATTAATCCGAAACCACCAGCATTATGTATTCTACCCTATAATGAACTTATCCGAGACATTCATTCATCAAATCTACTCTTAAAATTATATATCAATTGAAACTTAGACAATTTTGCAGTTTTATTTTTACTAGAGATATTCTGAACCCAATTTGATAAACTTACCAAAGTGTATATTTGCATGATCATATCATTATATTAGGACCTAAAAATTGTAATATCCTATAACCCTCATAATTCTACGATAGCTGAGGTTATTTCATTGGTCATTTAGCATTCAATCATACTTTGGTTTCTAGAACAGGAGGTATTTTATATAATCTGTAACGAATTTTGAATAGAACCAGAAATAAATATGACATGATCGGTAGATAAGATGGAATGTATGTACACGGATCATGAAATTCATAGATACGGATATCAATTTTCGATTTATAATTGAAATTCTGAAAAATCATATCTCCGAAAGTATTAACTTGTTAAAGTTGAAAATGAAATCAATAGATTTTGCCCAATAACGAACTTGACCGAGATACTTATGCCCCAAACGTACTCTGAAAAATTCAACAGTCTAGCTAAGTGAAAAAAAAGAAGGAGGTTTGGGATATCGCCAATATCTCAAAAACCATTTGATATAATTCAAATTTAAAAAAAAATTCCAATATAGGAGGAAATTTCCTAAAAAAAGCTCCGACTGCCGGAAATGTAGGACCAATATTTATAATTTTCCTAGAGGGTTGAAAATTCGACCGAAAACGGTCACTCCAGCATGCGCAAGCCTCGCCCCCTTCGTACATTTCATGAATAAATATTATTTAAACCCATTAAGTATGGAAATTAAAAATTGAAAAAATTCAGATTGATAGTTTAACAATTATCGCAATTGCAATGTGCTACAAAAAATTGTTGATTAACTAACGGATAGCTAATTGAAAAGTTGCGATAAACATTCTTGGACCACGGATTATTGTTCATTGATCTATCCTGCAGAAGCCTGAATTTTTTAAATTTTTTATTTACATGTTTAATAAGTTTAAATAATAGTTATTCATGAAAGGTCCGAAGGGGCGAGGCTTACGCAAGCCGGATTACCCGTTTTCGGGAATATTTTCAACCGTATGGGAAATTTATAAATATTGGTCCTAGTTTCGGGTAGTTGCGGTTTTTTTGTAGGAAATTTCCTCCTTTTCCTGAATCTTTTTTCAAATTTGAATTATCTCGAACAGTTTTTGAGATATTGGCGAAAAACCAAACCCCCTTCATTTTTTTCCCTTAATTGTTTATAACTATTGCAATTTTTGCGAGCGGCCTTAGCATTTTCTCAAAAACTATCTACATGCCATTCCGAATCGAATGACATCTCAATCATAATTTTCGGAGAACACGCAAAAATTTTGACCCAAAAAGCACTTGTTGAGTAGACTAAATGAACAAGAATGCAAATGCTGACTTCAGTCAGTGCTCTTCTGGAATTATTCGTTTTTTTTAGGTTCTAAACTACTCTCTTGTTTGAATTTATGTGACGCTCGTTTTTTGGAGACATAGGAAAACCAATTGTTGTGTACCGTTCAGAATAAACCGTTTGTAATGGCTGTAAATGGTTGTCACTTAATAGGATACCTGTCTTTTAAAATAATAATAATAAACCTAATTTAATCCTTCCCACGGCATCCGTTCGAGGTCCTTCAACCTGTATTGAATGTTCAAAAAAAGTGGGAAAGCCCTGTGAACAGGAGCTTTGATTTTCGGTTATCAATAAATATGGCTCAAACAACAGCTAATGAGTCTCACTAACACCTACTCCAAGGTTCATGTCTAATTTAGAATCTAATTATTAATCATTAAGGTAAATTCTCATGAATTATCAGTCTTAACAAAGATAGATTTCAATAACTTATACGACAATTATGTATACCTACTTATAACTCAGTTGGCCAAATAGACCAGTGTCGAAGCCTTTAAAAATGGTAAAAAGTGAAAAAAAATTATAGTAGAATGAAACCCATCGGAAAAGGAAGGGAATATAACAAAAATGATAGGAAAAATAATTTACGGGCGATCTGAGTTTGGGAAGGGGAAGGGGAAGCGGGTGAGTACTTAAGGGTAAAAAACGGTTTATCTCGATTTCTGGCAAAACTATGTAAAAAAGTTATACAGCAAAGTTGTAGGCAATAAAAAGATATACAACTTTTGTGTTTACAGTTTTTTCACATAACCTCGAAATTCATGTGAAAAATTCAAATAACCACGTTCTTGGTTTTTAATTTTTATCTTTTACAAAAAAATTTTTTTTTCACCAAATTTGGTAAAAACTTACCTCTTTATGTCCCAAATGCACTGTAATTTTTTGGATTTAAAATTTATTTCTTCACCTTAGTTTGACTTAATATCGAAAAAGCACCCTAATTTTCAATCAAAAACTCCCACGTCTAAATATCTGCTTTAAAAAAAAAAGGTGGCTTTTGTTCGCTCAAATCTCTACTTGCTGATGGTCTAAAAAAGATATACATTACTATGATAAATTTTATCAGAAAATGCTACGAAATAACAGGTAGTACTTAAGGCCCAGACCCTAATAGCCCTTTGTCCAATTCTCTATGAAATAACTTTTGATGGGCTAAAAAGGTCACTCAGGTGTATAAGTTATATTAAAATAGCAATAAATAAGCATCTACGCATATAATTTAGAGAAGATTCTACAACTTTATCAAAATATTGTTAGTGTCTTATTAAATATTAACTTTATTACCTAACGTAGCATTTTCTGAGAAAATTTACCATAGTAATATATATATTTTTTAGACCATCAGAAAGTAGAGATTTCAACGAACAAAAAGCCCACCTTCTTTTTCAAAAAAGGATATATTTTGACGTGATAATTTTTGATTGAAAATTAGGGTGCTTTTTCGATATTAAGTCAAATTGAGGTGAAAAAAAAAATTTTATAATCCAAAAAATTACAGTGTATTTGGGACATAAGAAGGTAAGTTCTTACCAAATTTGGTGAAAACAATTTTTTTTTGAAAGATAAAAATTAAAAACCGAAAACGTGATTATTTCAATTTTTCACATAAATTTTGAGATTATGTGAAAAAAGTGTGAATACAAAAGTTTTAGATCTTTTTATTACCTACAACTTTGCGACTTTTTTCCATAGGACTTGTAGTTTTGCCGAAGATGGAGATAAACCGTTTTTTACCCCCTTCCCCTTCCCGGCATCAGATCGCCCGTAAATTATTTTTTTTTTACATGTTGTAATTAGTTTTCGTTTTGTTATTAACAATTTACGTAAGTGAAGAATTACAAAGCTTCAATTATGTTTTAAAAGAAAATTTTAAATTATCTTATAAACAACGCATTGGTTTATAACAATTTTTTGAACAATAGGAGATAATAATTATTAAAAATCATTTTTAAGTAGTAGTTTCTGATCATAATAAAACGGATCAAATAGTAATATTAAAAATGGAAGCTTTATAATTTTTCACATAAGTAAATTGTTCATAACAAAACGAAAATTAACAATTTTTAAAATTTTCCAATAGGAATCTATTCTAAGACCTTTGAAAAATAATTACACAAAAGGAAAAATTTCTCAGATTAATAGTTCAACAATTATCGTACTTGCAATGTCAATGTTCGTGCTATAAAAAATTGTTAATTAACTAATGGATAACTAACTGAAAAATCGCGATAAACATTTTTGTATCACCTATTATTGTTAATTTTTTCATTTTCATATTTAATAAGTTTAAATAATACTTATTCGTCAAAAGTACGAATGGTGCGAGGCTTGCGCAAGCCGGAGTATCCTTTTTCGGGCGTATTTTCAACCCTCTAGGAGAATTATAAATATTGGTCCTACAGCTCCGGCAGGAAGTTTTCACCCCTATTTGGATTCTCTCAAATAGTTTTTGAGATATTGGCGAAAACCTAAACCTCCTTCTATTGTTTTCACTTAATTGTTTATAAATATCGCAATTTTTGCGAGCGGCCTTAGCATTTTCTCAAAAACTATCTACATGCCATTCCGAATCAAATGACACCTGAATCATAATTTTCGGAGAATATGTAAAAATTTTAACCTAAAAAGCACTTGTTGACTAGACTATAAACCGTTTTGTGACCGGACTAAATCTCTAGCAAATTAAACTCAGATTTCCAGCGCACACGGATATGAAAATTTCATCAGCAATTTAAGCGTCTCTAATGAGAAACTGTCCAATGGTCATCAAAATAGGAGTCACGCCGACATAACGAACATTTCTTTCCCGCCTTGGACAATTGAAATATTGTTCGTACGTTACAGTGATTATTTCAAGTGAAATACATTTTCATACTTCATTGGTTTCAGATAATCAACTTGTCCGATGAACATGATGGATGACACAATGATGTTTGATTTTCCGTCCGTTTTTACGGTGCTTTATATGGCGTTGTTATTGAATAGTTGTCAGCTAATTGTACGCTTAATACGAATTGATCTAATTAGTGAATCATCTACGTTCCACTAAGGTGATTGTACGTTTACGTTTAAGGAAATAAATCCATTGGTCGGTGAATAAGTTATCGACGGAATGACTTAGTTTGTTGTTTTGCATGTTGGTTTGGTTTATATTAATCACACATTATTATTAGTTGAAGAATAATTATTAATAATTATTACTCCTATAATTTCGTAAAATGCGTCATTAATCATGTGTATAAGATTCTACAAAAGTAACTACACTACAAATTTTGTCGTCCGACATTATGTTTCATAACGATGTTTCCATCTTCTGAGACGAAGCGTTACTAAAGTATGCTATCAATTTCTACAAGTATGGGTTGACATTATACCCTTAGTCATAAACCGATTAGTGAGATCAATGAGTTGTTGATAGGGGTTAGATCATTATTGAGTACAATATCTTTTCTTTTATATATCTCGATACCTTTAAGTGTCCCTAAGTACAATTTATTGGAATTGTTTAACAATTTGACGGAATTTTCTGAAATTAAGTGACCATTTGTTAAAACTTGATTTGCAACAACAGATTTATCGATTTTGTTGTTCCGAATGTGTCCCGTATGTTCTCGTGCGAGAATGTTTCTGGTTGTTTGCCCGACGTATCACTTTTGCAATCTAAACATTTATATATTATTATATATTTATACACCCGATTTTAAACGGATGTAACCGGAGTTTTATTCAATGTATTTACTAGAAGTTGTTTAATTTTCGTAGGAGTTTTGAAGGGCAGTTTTATATTAACCTTTTAAAAAATAACCTGGAATTTGTTGGTTTTTTTCTGGTGGAACGTGAAGGCTTGGAAACCTTTTACCGTTTTTGTTTTGTTTCGTTAGGGTTGTGTTTTTTGAAGGTATTTTTGCACGTATGTTATAATTATTAAAAAATATTATTTATGCAACGGTAACCTGAGAACGGTAAGAGATAGTGGCTTGGAATTTTCAGGTTAGGTTGTGCATCTGAATGCGACAATTAAGTTTGTCTGTAGGCATAATCGGCCAAACGGTTTTGGAGCTATACCCATCCGAATTTCGGTTGTTATTTTCTCAATAACTCGAAAAATACAGAACCGATCCAATTCAAGCATGGTTATTAGTTGTAGAATGTCAACTCGAAAGTTTTCACGAAATTTTGTGAGGATCGTATAAACACAAAATTCTAAAAAAATCATTGAAAAATTAGTTTTTTCATTTCGAAGGTGAACTTGATAGATTGGTATTTACTGTTTAATAACTTGTAAATTCGTTAATATTAAAATTTGCATCCACAATTGCAGAGATCATCGACGTATCTAGCCCAAAATTTTGGAAAATATTTGTGTTCTTCGTGTATTTCAAGTTCTGATTTGCCGAAGAGCAAATTAGCTGAAAAGGGGGTTACCAATGGCCGTACCAAAAGTTTGTTCATAATATTTATCGTTCTTTTAAATTTTTCACATCTATATACTGTGAAAATGCCGCAAAAGTATGAAATTATATTGTATTAAATCGAAACTATTCGACTTGTTATGCATTCTGGTCCTTCATTCCGGTGAATTTATTCTAGTTACATTACATACTTGTTGCCTATTTCAGGAATCCACGTCGATCTTTCGCCAAACCAGTGAGTAGGATGTTGCCATGAATGACCAAGAAGAGCTTAGTCTCCAGTCTCGTTGCCAGTTGCCCCCAGGGGGCCGTCGTTCGGTCTGTTCACGTCCACCATCCAACCTCCATTCAGACTGTCCCACAGAACAAGAAGAAGGATCGCCAACTATTGGACAACAAAGATCCGTATCGCTGGTGAGTGTTAATAATTGAAAGAAATCAGGAAGACTGATAATACCATGAAGAAGCGATAAATTTTATTATACGTTAAAAATAAAATTAATCGTAAATTAAATGATTAGCAACTAATGATTCGATTCATGAAAATGCTTATAAAAAAAATGGGTTCAAGCCCTGTGGACAGGAGCTTTCTGGCGCTCTAGTTCAAACAGACAAATTATATCTCCGAAAGTATTGGTTTCTCTGAGTTGGGAATTATATCAATGTATACATATGATAGAGCTGCATCATAAAGGAAATTCAATTCAAATAATAGTTTATTTATCAAGATTAAATGAGCAATCATGAGAATGAGAACTGCACCATGGAAGAAATCGAATTAAATCTGGCCAATTTTGCCCAATAACGAACTTAACCGAGATATTCATCTCCCTAACCTACTCTGAAAATTTCAACTACCTAGCTCATTCCGTTCGAGAGTTATTGTGGAAAAACTTTTTTTAAATTTTCAAAATTTTTTTTTTACACTTTGCGGTAATCTGGTCAATACAAAACTTCACATGCGTATAAAGGTCATGATTCTACAATTTGATGCTAAATTACAGACACTTGGGCAAATTGATAAGCACACTGTTCCGAGGAACTAGAGCGCCAAAAAAACAAGTTTCGTATGACAATTGCCCAAAACAGGTTTAAAGTACCTACAAATAGTAGGTATTCCATAAAACAAATATGAAAGAAGATAAGTAATAATAAAAAATTACCTTGTAATCGATCAAAAATTTCCTGATCTACGTTCACCAAACTACAGAATTATGCTTTCAATATTTACGTAATATTTTCAAACATTTTCGGGTGAGGTCCCCGTTGCATCGCTAAAATACGAGTATTTCAACCCCAATATTTTTGAAGTTACAATATTCCCTTCTGTCAAGTTGACATATTGAGAATTCATACATAGAATAATAATTATATCAATCTGTGAAATACGATTTACATTGAAATTTTAAAAAATCATATCTCCGAAAGTATTAGCTTCTCAGAGTTGAAAATGATATGAATGGATTCTTATGATAAAACTGCTTATTAAAAAAAATTTGATTTGGAATTTGTTTCGTAAAAAAAATTTTTTTTTTGTTACTCCGAAACCATCTGTCCGATTTTGCCCAATAACGAACTT
Organism: Halyzia sedecimguttata; assembly: GCA_937662695.2. Lineage (NCBI taxonomy): Eukaryota > Metazoa > Arthropoda > Insecta > Coleoptera > Coccinellidae > Halyzia > Halyzia sedecimguttata. The sequence continues at coordinate 77,752,128 of OW569414.2, forward strand.
AGCCGAGATATTCATCCCCCAAACCTACTCTGAAAATTTCAACTCTCTAGCTCATTCCGTTCGAGAGTTATCGTGCTTACGGCCGGCCGGCCGGCCGGACAGAATGAATTTCGACCACGGATTCTTGATCAGTGAGTCGAACCAAATCGTTTAAGACCATTTTCATCGAAATATTCCAAAATTACAGACATTTGGGCAAATTGATAAGCACTCAGTTCCGAGGAACTAGAGCGCCAATATAGAAGAGCACGTTCATTTTTAAATTAGTTTCCCTTGTACATATGCTAGCGGTCGTAATAATCAGATAAAATACGTGTAGAAACTGAATTCGATACATTATTGTAGGTATATTGTTGTAGGGGGTAACGTAGCACTGCGACCTTAAGATCTATTGTGCCCCCCCGTCACAGCTGTCGATGTCTTTACCATCTACAGCTCGCCTTCCAGTTCCAGAGTTCTGATGAACTCCAGTATCTGGGATGGCTTCAAGGAGGCTACGTCTTCGCTCCTGCCGATTTCTTGCCCAACGCATTCCTTGCGTTGGTTTGTGATGGTGAGGCATTCCGTAATCAGGTGGTCAGGAGTTTCATCCTGCTCCCAACAGAATCTGCACTCGTCAGTTTCTGCTAGCCCTAATCTCATCATATGCTTTCTAAGGCAGCAGTGCCCTGCCCTGTGAGAAAGCCAGTGATGAGGTGCAGCTTGATCTTACTGAGGTCCAAGTATATCTTGGATCTGACAGTATCAAAGTTCCGGAGGAATTTCTTGGAGTGATACATTCTGGGGAGAGATCTCCAAAAAATACCTCTTTCAGTTTCTTCTTTCATCCGGAATTCACTTTTGTAGGTGTATCTACCAACCCCACAGTAAGTAACTGTCGACAGTCGATAGTAAACAGATACCTTTAATTCACGTGGAAAACAACTTTTAAATAATTTGCCAGTGTTGGAAGTTCTAAATTGTTTAATTTTTTTGAGGTTCCTAGTGGTCTGTTTTCAATGAGATTTTGCACGCTTCAAGAGGTCATTATTGGTCACCGAAATGCCAAAATTAGACCCAATACGATGTTTGGTTTAGGAAATTCAAGCAAAATATTCCGCAAACTACATATTAGTAATTTTTTTAATTTTTTCTAGTTATGCGTTCAAACACTGAAGTGAAGTCTGGAGCTTTTGCGCGCATATTCTATTGTCCATACTCCTGTCTTGGACACTCTCGAAATTACCATGGTAATATAATGTAGAATGTAGTACTGTATGTAGAATCTGCGATGAAAGGGGTATATGAATGAATTTGATTACTTTTACCCTTTTTTCAGATTTCTAATTTTTCAGCTTCTTAATTCCTGAAAATATCATGTTAAATATTATTCGCGGTTTTTATCCCTAATCTTCACCTTTTGTCTAGTTTCCCGTTCGAAAACAGTCCGTATCGGCATGTTTTGCGTGAAAAATTTTAAACCTCAACCATTTTAATCCAATCTGACAGATCTCGAATTTTTTGATTGGTCGAAAAAAATTTTAATTCTTCCGAAAAATACCAGCTTTCTTTACGTCGATTTCGAATATAATAGTTTCGAAAAGGAAAACACCACATATTTTATTGAGCGTCGATCTTTCGACATAAACTCGCGAGCAAGTCCTCAACTTTTCGACTATCGATTTGAGGTCCGGACGTGACCATAATTTCTTTCGTAAATCCTTCGTGAATGGTAATAGATATTGAAATTTCGTCTTTCGCCCTCGAAACGACCCATGAATTTTAAAATAAATTCCCAAAATTCCCGACATACTAAGGAAAAATACTTCACCTTCGGAATTTTTTTCAAATTATATGAAAATTTTCCAAAGATCTAACCTCAAGATTCCCTCTTTTTCCACCTTTTTCCCTCATTCACACAAATTTTCCCTGAGTAAAATTCTAAACGTCCTTTGTCAGAAACTGAACTTGCCCAATGATTCTCGGTTTCCAGTACTCCGTCTATAAGCCCTACAGTTTAGATTCGATCGAGTTCAAATTTGAAAGTTGGCTTGCGAATTAGGATTTGAAGGCTGTTGCAATTCAACAATATCGGACGGATAGTTTCTGTGATACATAATATTTTTACACGCATATTCAATAAATACGATCCACACGGAATTCCGCACAAATATTTGTGTTGGTATTCTACAACTAACTACCAAGTTTCAAATCGAACGGTTTTGTATTGTTCGAAAACAAACTTTCTACTCGGAAACCGTTAGACAGATTACACCCATAAATTAACTTGTCCGTCACATTTGGATGCGCAACCTACCCTGAAAATTTCAAGTCACAATCTCTTTCCGTTCTCAAGCTATCGTGGCAACGGTCGGCCGGCGTTTGCGCAAAATGATAGCACGCCGTTCCCTAGAACATGCGCGCAAAAAAGTATTATTTTGTGAATTGTTTCTGCGTAAGAAACACAAGATATTTGTCAGAAGCAATCAATCGAACAATGTTGAATAACAAACAACACCGAAACAACATCAACGATGAAAGATGAAACAACTAAAGGGTTTTCCAATAAGAGGTTTTGTTTTGATAATCAAAGAAAAATGCCAGTTTTCAATATAAATGATCGGATGTTTATTTCATTATAAAGAAGAAGCTATGCCGTTAATAGTGGAAAATAACATCTGGCAAATGACCACCACGTCCACGCTTACAGGACCATATCCGTTTAATGAAATTTTCCATAACCAAATCGCAAAGTGGCTGCCCTATGTCCTCGATAGCCTCACGAATTCCATCTTTGAGGTCTTGGTTACACGCTGGGCTATTGGCGTAGACCTTCTCTTTCACGTGGCCCCAAAGGAAGAAGTCGCAAGGGGTTAAATCACAAGATCTCGGTGGCCAATTGTGATCACCCCTTCGAGAGATAACACGGTCCGGAAACTTTTCCCGTAAAAGATCAATGGTTTCGTTGCTTGTGTGGCACGTAGCGCCGTCTTGTTGAAAGTAAACGTTGTCCAGATCAATACCATCCAATTCTGGCCATAAAAAATCATTAATCATCTCTCGATAGCGCAATCCATTCACCGTAACTGTTGCTCCAGCCTCATTTTCGAAAAAGTAAGGTCCAATGACAGCAAAGACACGACGTTGTTGATGATCGGCCGGCTAGTTCTTGTGTTAACTGAACTTTATAAGCCTTAAGACCCAAATCTTTATGCAAAATACGGTGTAATGACGTTTGTGGAATGCCTAATTCCAAAGAACGACGAGGAATGGAAAAACCTGGGTTTTCTTCAACACTTTCGGCTACAGCAGCAATATGCTCGGCTGTTCTTGAGCGACGTGCACGGGTTTTATTCTTCACATAACTAACTTGTCCCAAGAGCTTGAATTTTTCCACCAATTTCTTTCTTGCGGTCCGACAAGGTGCTTCACGACGACCCAAAAATGTTCGAGTTTTACGAACCGTCTCTGCCAAATTTTCACCATTTTTATAGTGAATTTTAATAATTTCAATGCGTTCTTGAAGCGTCTATCGTTCCATTTTTATTAATGGCGTAGTTTCTACTTGTCAAATGTCAAAAAATTACAGCTTCAAAAGTGACATCCACCGAAATAGCGGGCTATTCAAAATAACACCTCTTATTGGAAAACCCTTTATCAGACTCCTTCGTCAGACACTAAACGAAAATCTTCAGAATTATTTTTTGTATGATAGTTATTCTGAAATTCGAAAAATTTCAGAATAACTATCACTATCAGAAGGCATGCACAAAAAAAAATGATTTTTTTATTTTATAGATATTTTTCTGAGTTTGGGAGAGAAAACCGAAAAAGGAACCATTCAATAAGTCAATTGGGATCGTTGGAGACAATTAACGTCTCAAAATTCGAAAACTACAGACATCTGGACACATGAGCAAAAAATTGTCTGCAATCACGATGGTTCATCTGTCCAAATTCCATTTTCACACCTGACATCGCGAATCCATGAATAAAAGCGACCAATTATTCTTACCGTTTCAGTCTTGTACTTCGAAATCCGTTCGCTCGATCTGCGGCAGTCGTATTTCATTCCCCATGGATTCAAACCCACGTTCTCCGTCTCTGCTCGAAAAATAAACGAACAAAACGTCGAACGAAATCGAAACCAATGCCCAAGAAACGAAGAAAAAGACCGGCGGTTGCTCTGGAACGCTTGAAATTTTAATGGACTGTTTTGATGAATTCTATCAGGTGACTTTAGGTATGTGGCCGAAGAATTTGATGGCTAAGAAGAGCTGGAAGAGTTAACGTTGGCCAATGTTCAAATTTAGCATTGATTTTTAATGATTCCTTAATTGTCACTAATCTTTTTGCGGCCTATCATTTTGCCCAAATAATCGTATAATTCGAATTTTTTGCCGAAAATGGTCTCAAACGATTAGGTTCGACTCACTGATTTATTTAAATAATACAAAAATCAAAGTATAAAATACAAACAAAATGGTTATGTAAAGTTCAACAGTGAGTCAGACATAACAGTAAGTGTGTATAAACATAAAAATATACATAAAAATAACACAAGATCACTGATGAAGAATTCGAGGTCAAATTTGAGCGGAAAGAGATAGCACTTGAAATTTTCTGGGAATGTGGTGCGTTCAAATACGACGTTTCCGAGTACTAATTTTGTTTTCAACCAATATACAGAGTGTCCGGGAAAATGTGGGAAATCTCTCGGATTCAAATGAAACATAAAAAATAAGATGATAAGTTCCCATCAACTTTATTCCTAGCGGCCTTCCCTACGGAGAAACGGCCTCCTAAAGGGCGCCACTGGAAGTTCATTTTACTGGAATAGATTTTAAACTACTCAATATAATTTAATGAGCATTTGATATGATAAACAGTAGTAAGGACCTCTCAAAATACTGTCCTTAAATTTAAATTAGCTCGTTTAGTTTACCAGGGGCGGACTAGGTTGTACATTTTAATGCTTACTTTTTTAACACCATGTATGATAAGGAGTTAAAAAAAACAAATTTGGATACCTTGAACATAAAGCTAAAGCAAAGGTACTTTTGTTCATTGTCAAAAAAATTAACCGTTTTCAAGGTATCCAAATTTGTTGTTCCAGAAAATGGAAAAGAATAAAAATCATTTCGGGAGAAAGAAGAAACGAAATATGATTTATCGCAATTTTCATTAGCCTACCCTAGATGTACAAACATCACATTTATAAAACTAGGGTAGGCTAATGAAAACTGCAATAATATCATATTTCGATTCTTCTTACTCCCGAATGATTTTTATTCTTTTCCATTTCCTGAAAAAACAAATTTGGATATCTTGAAAACGGTTTTATCGACAATGAACAAGAGTACATTTTCTTTAGCTTGATGTTCAAGGCATCCGAATTTGTTTTTTTAGCTCTTTATCATACAGGGTGTTAAAAATGTAAGCATTAAAATGAACATCCTAGTCCGCCCCTGGTAAACTAAACGAGCTAATTTAAATTTAAGGACAGTATTTTGAGAGGTCCTTCCTACTGTTTATCATATCAAATGTTCATTAAATTATATTAAGTAGTTTAAAATCTATTCCAGTAAAATGAATTTTCAGTGGCGTCATTCAGGAGGCCGTATCTCCATAGGGAGGGCCACTAGAGAAAAAGTTGATGGGAACTTGTCATCTTATTTTTTTATGTTTTATCTGAATCCGAGAGATTTCCCACATTTTCCCGGAAACCCTGTAGATCCGATCAAATTGGAACATGGTACCTATATAGTTGAACGAAATTAACGCAAAGACGTGTGTGAAATTTTGGCAGAATCGTATTTCTAGAATATTTAAAAAAATGTATTAAATCATGAAAAAAATTGAAAGGCCTTTGTTAGCATCTTATCTTTATATGGATGTCCAATTTTGGGTACAAGTGTTTCAAAACTATCAGGAATCATTCTGAAAAATTTAATAAATGAAATAACCAGTTTTATTTATGAAACAAATCTAATGTGATCAGTCCAGAGAGAACTCAAACCAGAATACTTATATAGGAAATCTTAAATACTGTTACTAAGGATTAACTACCTGAACATTAGTTGGAAATCCCGTTCTAAATCTTCTATAATCGAAGAATGACTCGTAAATTATGCTCGGATTCCTTGCATAATTCATTTTCGGCTCACTAACCAAAAAACTCTGCCTATGTTCTTAGCGAATCTAAATTTCAAATTGTTCACATGCTTACATCAATCAAACTCTCCAAAAAATAAACTTTCAGTTTCGTTTAACATTAGTGACGTTTATCTTTCAAATTGGAGCAAACGACAGCTACCGCCTTCTATAAGCTAAGGCTACCGCAAACAGATATTATTTATTAAGCACTAAATGGTTCCCTTCTGGGTTTTCTTCCAAACTCTGAAAATAAAATATGTAATAAACCAGTTAAAAGTTGTTCATAAGTGTTCGATATGAAGTGCAGAAAATTTCATTTTATGCGAATAGCGTGTTGAAAATCATTACTTCAATATGGAAATTTGTATAGCCAGTATCCCCAAAGAAATAATATTTTACGAATAAAATGATATTATTCATAAACTACGAGTAAGTATATATGGAGAAATAATGAGAACTAAATATCATTTTCAAACGATCGGTCCAAATGACGGAATTTTATAGAAAATGACGATTCCTCATCTCATCATTTACCAATGTCATTCAGTAAAGTAGGAAGTTCCTGGAATTATAGTGAAAGTAAAACAACTTAAAGAATCATAAATCTGAATTCTTCATTAAAAATTGGTCATATCTTAAGTTAAATCTTGAAAATAGATTCAGTTATCTTCAACAGCGTACGTGAAAAACACATATGACTTAGAATGTTTCTCTAAACCTATTCAATCTTCTAAGGGAATGAGAATTTTGATGTGAATTATCCAATATAATGAAGTGTAATGAGTGTCTGAGTCTCCTGATGGAAAAAGTATGTACACATTTTAGTCAATAATTTTCATTCCCTTCTAAGATTATACAACATTGATAATATGAAGCTTGAAGTTTGTCTAGTTCAAGAGTTCACTGAAAAAATTCTTAATAATTATTTCAAGCTCTGACGTGAAGTTAGGAGCTTTTGCGCCCATGTTCTATTGTCCATTCACATCTATTGGACACTCGAATTTACCATCGATATATACCGTTTTCTCAGCTTTTATAAGATATAAATACATTTCGTACCATTTTAAGGACTTGAGTAATTAGAGAATCGTCTAAGTTAAAAGAATTTTCAATTCTGACATAAGTATTCTATTCGAATTGAAATTCATTTAATACCTAATAATATACGAAAAAACAAATAAATTCTTTTGTCGTATTTATTCAACAGAGTAATTGATTTTCCTTTTAAAATATCGGACTCACCCAGGTCTGCTCGGATCTTCAAAAATAGAGATCCGAACATGTTCAAACTTGCAACTTGGAAGTAGAGTTAGGTTTCGGAGCTTCTCGCAAAATTTCACTGGTGTCAGATTTATTTTTTTCGCGAAATACTGCATGACGTCTTTTTGGCGCTCTTGTTCCTCGGAACAGAGTACTTATGAATTTGCCCAAATGAATGTAATTTTCAAATTTTTGGCTGAAAATTGTCTTAAACGACTGGGGACCATGGTCAAAATCGATTCTCTCCGGCCGTCCGTTAACACGATAACTTTCGAACGGAATGAGCTAGACTGTTGAAATTTTCAGAGTAGGTTTAGGAGATAAATATCTCGGTTATTGGGCTAAATCGGCCAAGTGGCTTTGGAGTAACAAAAAAAAATTTTTTTTTATATAACAAATTTTGAATTCATTTTTTTTTTTCAAGATGCAGTTTCATCATAAGAATCCATTGATGTCACTCTTAACTCTAACAAACTAATACTTCCGGAGATATGATTTTTTTAAATTTCAATAATTATTCTCAATTCTACATGAATTCATAGAATACTCTGATTGTAATTTCCTGATGTATATAAATCCAACATGAGATGAGTCAAAGATCTAAGTTTTGAATTTAATTACGAAAATTCTTGAGAATTGACGCACAGAAGCCAAATTGAAAAAGGGGGAAAGCCCTGTGGAAAGGAGCTTTGGCTCTTGTTCAAACTTTGACGAATCATAACTCCGAAACTATTGGTTTCTTCGAGTTGGAAATGATATCAATGGATTCTTATTTAATTAATTTTATTTTATGATGCAGCTATATCACAAGATTCCATTGAAATCATTCCGAACTCTGAGAAAACAATACTTTCGGAGATATACTTTGTCAAAGTTTGAACGAGAGCGCCAAAGCTCCTGTTCACAGGGCTTTCCGACATTTTTTTCAACCGAGTACTAGATTTCAATTTGATCGGGTCTGTATTTTTGGAAATATTTGAATAATAAAATTTGGGAGGTTCGTGCGGAATTTCAGCGGAATCCAACAAATAGTTTCTGAAATACATATATAACTTTTGATTAAAATTTCATTTCCAAGAATATCTCAAATCGAATAGTTGAGATGTGATTCCAACTGAGAAAATAATCATAATAAGAATAATCACCGTTCGCATACGGCGTTGTCAAAGTGTGTACCAGGCGTTGGTACCTATATATTTAATCAGGGAACATGAATTATCTATATCTTTTGATAAAAAAGCGAGTGTGGCAACGTAGATATACATATTGAAGGCCACCCTAGGTCAGCAGTGAGGTCAACCAAAATAAGGGAAATTCTCAGATTTTTTAAGATTCAACGTTGAATATCTTGAAAACGATGCGTTTTAGCAGAAATGATAAGGAATGATTTAATTTCCTAAAAAAAAATTCATGTAAAACTTAAAGACTTGCCCTGTATAAGCAGCTGTCGTCACAGTTGTGGTTTTAGTGTTTAGTGGTTTAGTTCAGGTTCTAAGCGTTTGACTTGGGAGCGGAAGCCCCAAGATCAATTCCGAGGCTAGGAAAGAAATTTTCTAGTCACAGTAATCGCCACCATTCACTGTTAGGTCAAAAAATCAACAGTGCTGTGCCTAAGGTGGCGTAAGGACACAGTAACAAAACCTACACAGAGCACAACTGGTTCTCCTTACTCGTTCAAGCTCTTCGAGAGCTTATGAGGGGTCTCCTTGGGGAAGACCTAGGAGGATCAGTATAATAATATACAATATACAGAAACGTAAAGCTAGTTTTACACGGCGAAGAAATTTATGAATTTTTTCGCGAAGTTCTTCATGAAGAAATTCTCCGTGTAAAACATAAACTTGACGTGAAGTTTCTTCAAGTAAAATTTCATGAAGAACTTCACAAAATTAGAACTTGTTCTATTTTATCAACAAGTTTCGCATGAAGTCAGGGGTGCCAACATATGTTTCATGCCATAAATGATCGGAAAAGATGTAATATATAAACTGGTGGTCGTTGAGGTTGTTGTTTGGAAGTTCTAGTAGTGTTTTGAGGTAGACTGTCTGTTCAGAATCTACCCACAGCTGCTTTTGTTGTCGTCTGGATATTTGCTAGTTTAGAAGTTTACAGTTGGTATTACTGTTATTTGACATTTATCTTCATGAATTTTTTCGCCCGTGTTAAATCACATACTTCATGAAGGAATTCGTGAATAAATTCATGAAGAACTTCGCGAAGCAATTCATGGATTTCTTCGCCGTGTAAAACTTGCTTTATGAATTAGAAATAAACCATTCAAGGCTGTGAAAATTTCAACCCAGACTAATTTCTCATTATTCAGCACGACATTCAAATATATCATTTCTGCGTGAAAACGAAACGAAATTGGCACTCTGGCAAGCAGAATTCATCGACATCGTAAGTTCATTGCTTCGTTGTTGACCTTTCAAGTCACGGTTTAGTTTATCTCTAGAAATCTGTGTGAAATGCTTTTTGTCATTGAGAGCATGCCGAGTTCTTGTTTTACTGCCGTGGAGCTGAAATGCAGATACGTTTGCTGTCCTTGAAAAGCTCATTTTTCTACACAATCGTTTCCTCGGCATGTTGAACGTTGATGCATAGAATAATCGAATTAAAAATATGATATGATTGTTTGCGAACAATACACAAGCGGTCGAATTCAAAATTGGTAATCAGTTGTAGAATGCCGACATTAATACTTACGCGAAATTTCATGAGGATCGTATCACTAGAAAATTTAAAAAAAATTATTTAACTTGCGTGCAGAAATGTTATTAATCTCAGAAACAATCCGTCGGATATTGCTGAAATTTTGCGAGAGCCTTCAAATCCTAATTCTAATACCAAGTTCCAAATTTGAACATGATTGGATCTATATTTAGGAGTTATTAAAGAAATACTGGAAACCGAGCAGCTTAGGGATTTGTGTAATTGAGGGGACCTCTGGAGGGAAAATGGTGAAGTAAGAGGGGATTTTGAGGTTACGGGGGGAGAGGGGGTGGTTTAAATTGCCGCCTAGTCTATTCCCAAAAGTGATTAATTTTTCAAAAGTGAATCGGGAATTTTGGGAATTGAATTAAAAATTTGAGGCATGTTCCGAGGGTTGTCACAGCATGCGACCGAAACTTTGGTAAGGTGAAAAGCGAAAGCTGAAGACGAAATTTCGATATCTATTACGGTTTTCGAAGGATTCACGAAAGAAATTTTTTTCACGTCCGGACCCCGAATCGCGACAAAATCGTTGGTCGAAACGTAGAGTGATATGGATCTGATCGGACCCGGGCTCCAAAGTAGGACTTGCTGGCGAGTTTATGTCGACAGATCGATCCGCCCAATAAACTACTTGTGGTTTTCCGATTCGGAACGTTTATATTCGAAATCGACGTAAGGAAAGGTGGTAGTTTTCCGAAGAATTTCAAATTTTTTCGACCAATCCAAAAATTGGAAATCTCTCAGGTTGGATTAGAATGGACGAGGTTCAAAACTTTTCACTGAAAATATGTCGATACGGACCGTTTTCGAATGGGAAACTAGGCAAAAAGTGAAGATGAGAGTTAAAAATTGTCGAATAATATGTAACATTGATATTTTCCTGAAATTAAAAGGCTGAAAAATGATAGAAAGTAATTGAATTCGTTCGTATTCATCTTTTACTGTGAATCTATACACACCAATTATAGCGCAGAGGTTAGTTTGTCGGGCTGATAAACTGAAGGTACCGGGATCGATTCCCGTAGCCGAAATTGCTCTTTTTCGTTTTTTTTCATTTCTATGGAAATAATAAATTCGATAAAAGGTATATCTACTGAATTTAGGTCGATGGATGGGTGACCTTTAACACGATAACTTCCGAACGGAAAGAGATAGTGACTTGCAATAACCAGGGCAGGTTGCGCGTCCGCATGCGACATTCGAGTTCATTGATAGGCATAATCGGCCAAGCGATTTTGTGGTGATACACATACTAAATTTTGTTGTTATTTCCTCAATAATTCGAAATATGTATACAAATCAGATCCAATTGAAACTTTGTAATTACTTGTAGAATGTTGTCGCGCTAATTTTGCGAAATTTCCGTAATATCGTATATCCAGAAAAAAAATAAAATAAATTTTTTCTTCGAAGAATTTGTATTTCGGAAGTCATTATACACTCAGGTAACGCATTTACTTTCCAGTCTCCATTTTACAATTAAGTACTGAATTTGAGTATGAGTCGTGTATAGACAATATAAAAGGTGAATCTTATAGTGTTCATTAATTTCAACTATAAATTTATCACATCAAATAAAATACTTTTTTCATTTACAATTTTTCCAAATTCGGCTCAGCTAAAAAGTTATAAGCGTCAGAATATTTCACAATGTGCTAATAATATACTCCTGCATATAAATTGTCTATCGCATTAATGGTGGACGAGAAGAAGGTACGGTAACGTAGTTTACAGCTTGATTCGGGATTTAGTGAATAATATCTCGAAAACGGTGCGTTTAAGGAGAAATGATGAAGAATAATTTAATGTTCTAAAACGATTGAATTGAATATTCTTGAAATGACTCAAAAAAACTTTATCTGCCTTCTTTATCCTAATTTCGTTTAGTTTTATGAATCCCTGTCTATAACTAGAAAACCAGTAGAAGTAGGAAAAACTAATATTTGGAAAATATGTATCATTGTCATAGGAAACTTCACACCAACATTCATTTCATTCGAAGTAAGTATGTCAAAGCTACAAAATAAAAAAAAAAAAAGCACTGACGTGAAGTCAGTACTCTTTGGCGCGCGTGTTCACGGTGGCTAATTTGAATTGAATGATTCAAAAATTAACAGTGCTGTATCTAAGCTGCCATCAGGATAGAGTAACAAAGTTGGAAAAGAACACAAGTGACTCTCCTTAGTCGCACAAGCTCCTAGAAGATTTGGGAGGGTCAGTATAATCCTAATCATGTTTATAGCAAGCGCGCCAAAGCAGATTGACTTTTTACACTTTTTCTTTCATCGTTAAGTCAATCTGCTTTTGCGCGCTTGCTATAAACATGATTAGGATTATACTGACCCTCCCAAATCTTCTAGGAGCTTGTGCGACTAAGGAGAGTCACTTGTGTTCTTTTCCAACTTTGTTACTCTATCCTGATGGCAGCTTAGATACAGCACTGTTAATTTTTGAATCATTCAATTCAAATTAGCCACCGTGAACACGCGCGCCAAAGAGTACTGACTTCACGTCAGTGCTTTTTTTTTTTTTTCAAGTTCCTTTAACAAATGTAGCTATCAATACAGTTTGGCTGTTAGTTTTACCGTAGATCAGAAAAAAATTCGGTTGTGGGTCCTCCGTTAGGGACGAAATTGCATCTTCTCCAAATCCGAACGCATTTTAATATAGATCTACCGAATATAGTTATTTATAAATTCGCCTCAGGGCCACCATACAGACCATTCAAATCGGAAACAACGCTATTTCCCCCAAACTGACTTGTGTCCGTGCACTGAATTGACATGAATATTCTTTTAAAACCTCACAATATCGGCTCATTACTCCCAACATAACCCAAACAACCCAAAACCATTCACTTCTCGTCTGCGCAAGCGCAGTATACTCGTGGCTGCAAGTCCTCCCAAAATTACACACCTCACAAAAAACTCCGTTTCTCCAACACTAGTGGTTCAGGAGATATCGCTTCTTGAATCCACGCATGCGCAGACCCTCACCAGGGGATTCTATAGCGGAAAAGCACCTGCCACCCCAAAACCCCAATCCTCTCTGACGAAAGCACCACCAGTTAAATCACTGATGGTCTGCTCATGCCCATAACGAAAAATGCCCGTAAGGGGTTACATCCATTTCGAAATTAGCCCCAGGGCCACGGTACGGACACTTTAACTCTGAAACAACGCTACAGCCCCCAAACTGACTTGTCCTTGCACTGAATTGCTATGAATATTCTTTTAAAACCTCATAATATCGTCTCAGCACTCCCAACATAACCCATCCAACCCAAAAACAGTCACTTCTCTTCTGCGCATGCGCAATCTACTCGCGGCTAAAAGTCCTCTCAAAATAACACACCTTACAAAAAACTCCGATTCTCCAACACTAGTGGTTCAGGAGATATCACATCTTTAATCCACGCATGCGCAGACCCTCAACAGGGGATTCTATAGAGGAATAGCATCCGCCACCCCAAAACCCTAATCCTCTCTGACGAAAACACCACCAGTTAAATTACTGATGGTCTGCTCATGCGCATAACGAAAAATACCTGTAAGGGGTAACATCAATTTCAAAATTAGCCCCAGGGCCACGGTACGGACACTTTAACTCGGAAACAACGCTACATCCCCCAAACTGACTTGTCCTTGCACTGAATTGCTATGAATATTCTTTTAAAACCTCATAATATCGACTCAGCACTCCCAACATAACCCATCCAACCCAAAAACAGTCACTTCTCTTCTGCGCATGCGCAATCTACTCGCGGCTAAAAGTCCTCTCAAAATTACACACCTTACAAAAAACTACGATTCTCCAACACTAGTGGTTCAGGAGATATCACATCTTTAATCCACGCATGCGCAGACCCTCAACAGGGGATTCTATGGAGGAATAGCATCCGCCACCCCAAAACCCTAATCCTCTCAGACGAAAACACCACCAGTTAAATCACTGATGATCTGCTCATGCGCATAACGAAAAATGCCTGTAAGCGGTAACATCAATTTCAAAATTAGCCCCAGGGCCACGGTACGGACACTTTAACTCGGAAACAACGCTACATCCCCCAAACTGACTTGTCCTTGCACTGAGTTGCTATGAATATTCTTTTAAAACCTCATAATATCGACTCAGCCCTCCCAACATAACCCATCCAAACCAAAAACAGTCACTTCTCTTCTGCGCATGCGCAATCTACTCGCGGCTAAAAGTCCTCTCAAAATAACACACCTTACAAAAAACTCCGATTCTCCAACACTAGTGGTTCAGGAGATATCACATCTTTAATGCACGCATGCGCAGACCCTCAACGAGGGATTCTATAGAGGTATAGCATCCGCCACCCCAAAACCCTAATCCTCTCTGATGAAAACACCACCAGTTAAATCACTGATGGTCTGCTCATGCGCATAACGAAAAATGCCTGTAAGGGGTAACATCAATTTCAAAATTAGCCCCAGGGCCACGGTACGGACACTTTAACTCGGAAACAACGCTACATCCCCCAAACTGACTTGTCCTTGCACTGAATTGCTATGAATATTCTTTCAAAACCTCATAATATCGACTCAGCACTCCCAACATAACCCATCCAACCCAAAAATAGTCACTTCTCTTCTGCGCATGCGCAATCTACTGGCGGCTAAAAGTCCTCTCCAAATAACACACCTTACAAAAAACTCCGATTCTCCAACACTAGTGGTTCGGAAGATATCGCATCTTTAATCTACGCATGCGCAGACCCTCATCAGGGATCTGAATTCTATGGGGGAATAGCATCCGCCACCCCAAAACCCCAATCCTCTCTGACGAAAACTACAGCAGTTAAAGGACTTCTCATCTGCGCATGCGCAATACGGAAAATGCCCGGAAAGGGCAGCATGAACCTCAAAAACATATGTTTCGGCATTAAAAGCAAAGTATTCCGCAAAATAGTAGTAATTTTTTTATTTTTTTCATGTCACGTGATCTTCACGAAATTTTGCAAAAGTGTTTGCTTTGGTCTTTTGCATCTAACTACTGAGTTTCAATTTAATCAGATCAGTATTTTTCGAGTTATCGTGAAAACAAAATTTTCAAATTTTCAAAATTTTTTTTTGCCACTTTAGGGCCGTCCGTTCAACACAAAACTTCGCAGGCATATAAAGGTCATGATTCTACAATCTGATGCCAAATTTCAAAAAGATCGAGTGATCGGTTCCGGAAATATTCATAAAAAACGTTTTTATTAAAAACGGCCTTAACTCCGAAACCGCTCGGTCGATTTCGCCCGTTAACGAACTTGTCCGAGATATTTACGCTACGAAACTACCCTGCAAATTTCAACGCTCTAAGTCGTTCCG
This sequence comes from Halyzia sedecimguttata, assembly GCA_937662695.2. Classification (NCBI taxonomy): domain Eukaryota; kingdom Metazoa; phylum Arthropoda; class Insecta; order Coleoptera; family Coccinellidae; genus Halyzia; species Halyzia sedecimguttata. The sequence continues at coordinate 77,767,580 of OW569414.2, forward strand.
TTCGAGAGTTATCGTGCTAACGGCCGGACCGGCCGGCCGGACCGGACGGACAGAATTGAATTTGACCTCGAATTCTTCATCAGGGAGTCGAACCCAATCGTTTGAGACCATTTTCGAAAAAAAATTCGAAAAATACAGACATTGTGACGAAATGATAGCACGCTGTTCCTTGCGGAACACGCGCGCAAAAACTGATCTTTTTCTGAAATTTCAACAGCCTGTATCTTTTTACCTGAGCTGAATTTGGAATAATGGTAAATGAAAAGTGTTTCATTTGAGGATAAGAATCTATGGTTGAAATTAATTTACAACTCATGTCAGTGCTTTTTGAGAATTTTTTCATCGTCATTCGTCTCCAACGTAGACGAATATACTCTACAAGAAAGATAAAAATCACTAAATGCCCTTTAATGTAGAACTGCTGTAATTGCTGATGCGAACGAATGGACTTTATTAAGATTAATCGTTGGGCCATATAAGGAAGCCAACAACTCAAAGAATGTAGACCCTCTTATGCAGAACACGGTACAGGTCGGCTATGAGAATGAGCTGTTTTAGCTTTCTCGGAACTTTACGAAAAATTTAAATGAAAGCACAACTTACCTTCTGTGACTCTGATGAATAACTGTTACTAAAGCATGGAACATATGCCGGTTGTGTCAGATGAAGAAATCGAAAGCTTCTACTTATATGTACTGCATGAAAATTCTCATGAGTGGTATTTCTAGATGATTACATTTTTGCATGTAACTTCCCCTCACATAAGGAAAGTGAGTTTGGATTGGGTCACTTTGTGATCTCCTACTTTACTCCCCGGAATTGTCCTATAGTTTAGCGAGGAGATAAAATATCTCATGAGTTCCCAGGTCCCTGGCAAATAGAAACAAAAGATTTCTGTAAAAACAACCCTGTGGACATGAGCTTTCTGGCGCTCTAGTTCAAACAGACAAATTATATCTCCGAAAGTATTGGTTTCTCAGAGTTGGGAATTATATCAATGTATTCTTGTGATAGAACTACATCATAAAGGAAATTCAATTCAAATAATAGTTTATTTATCAAGATTAAATGAGCAATCTGAGAATGAGAACTGCACCATGGAAAAAATCAAATTAAAATGTCTGAAATGAATTTGACTCTCTCTTATAGAACAGGATGGAATGTACGAGTATGAACACAGATCATATAATAAAGCTTAGATAGAATAATTATAGCATTCTGTGAAAACATAGAAGTACGATTCATTATTGAAATTTAGAAAAATCATATCTCCGGAAGTATTAGCTTGTTGGAGTTGAAAATGATATCGATGGATTTTGATGGTGAAACTGCATCTTAAATGAAAATTGAATTTGAAATCTGTTGCTTAAAAAAAATTTTTTTTTCGTTACTCCAAAACCATCTGGCCTATTTTGCCCAATAACGAATTTAACCGAGATATTCATCTCCCTAACCTACTCTGAAAATTTCAACTGCCAAGCTCATTCCGTTCGAGAGTTATTGTAGAAAAAAATTTTTAAATTATTGAAAATTTTTTTTTTACATTTTGCGGTATCCTGGTCAATACAAAACTTCACATGCGTATAAAGGTCATGATTCTACAATTTGATGCCAAATTTCAGATAGATCGAGTGATCGGTTTCGGAAATATTCATAAAAAATGTGTTTTACTAAAATCAGCCATAACTCCGAAACCGCTTGATGGATTTCGCCCATTAACGAACTTGTCCGAGATATTTACGCTCCAAACCCACCTTGCAAATTTCAATCCTCTAACTCCTTTCGTTCGAGAGTTATCGTGCCTACGGCCGGCCGGTCGGACCGGCCGGACAGAATCGATTTCGACCTCGGATTCTTGATCAGTGAGTCGAACCAAATCGTTTGAGACCATTTTCAGCCAAAAATTCGAAAATTACAGACATTTAGGCAAATTGATAAGCACTCAGTTCCGAGGAACTAAAGCGCCAAAAACCTGCTTATAACGCTTATAACTGCTCTTTCAATGGGAAAGCCCCATTTTCAAATTGACATTACTCACGCACGACAGCCATTTATTATTTGTGACATTGACAGTTGTATTTGCCAATGTCAGATCAGTAATAATTTGTTTCCAAACCTACCCATAAGTCTTCAAGAACGCCAGGGATGGACTGGCCGCCTAGCCCTTATGGTCAGAAACTTTTTTTTTGGTTGGAGATATCGGTGAAATTCCTCCATTCACGTATTTCATCAATAAATCTGAAAAAAAATTGGTTCAAGCTCTGTGGACAGGAGCTTTGGCCCTCTTGTTCAAACTTTTACAAATCATATCTCCAAAAGTGGTTTCTCAGAGTTGGGAATTATATCAGTGGATTCTTATGATAGAACTGCATCATAAAATAAAATATATTAAATAAGAATCCATTTATATCATTCCCAACTCTGAGAAACCAATACTTCCGGAGTTATGATTTGTCAAAGTTTGACCAAGAGTGCCGAAGCTCCTGTCCACAGGACTTTCCCACTTTTTCAGTTTGGCTTCTGTGCGTCAGCTTTCAAGAATTTTCGTAAATAAGTTCAAAACGTAGGTCTATGAATCATATCATGTTGGATTTACATACATCAGCAAATTATAATTAGAGTGTTCTATGAAATCATATAGAATTATTGAGAATACTTATTGAAGTTTTGAAAAATCATATATCCAAAAGTATTAGTTTGTTAGAGTTCAAAATGACATCAATGGATTCTTATAAAACAGCATCTTAACAAAAATTGAATTTAAAATTTGTAATGTATAAAAAAATATTTTTTTTGTTGTCCAAAACCTCCTGGCCGATTTTGCCCAATAACGAACTTAACCGAGATATTTATCTCCCGAATCCCGAATACTCCGAAATTTTCAACTATCTATAGCTCATTACGTTCGAGAGTTATCATGTTAACGGCTGGACTGACGGACGGCCGGACTGAATCGATTTTGACCATGGATTCTTGATCAGTGAGTCGAACCAATTCGTTTAGGATTTTCATTTTCAGCCAAAAATTCGAAAATTACAGACATTTGGGTAAATTGATAAGCACTCTGTTCCGAGGAACAAGAGCACCAAAAAGGTGTACCAGTGCAACATTTAATAAATGTACTGATTTCGAGTTACAAGCATTTTTACGATTTATTCGGTTTATTGTTGCTATTGTTACTAGAACTTCTCTTTCTGTGATTGTTCATTTATCTGAACCTAGTCCAAAATATTCTAATACAACCATAAACATGGTTGTAACTCGAAAACGGTGAATTTTGTCAATCTTCCCCTTTTTTTGCAGAATCAATGATAAAATACATGAATGGAGGAATTTTGGTGATATCTTGAACCGAAAAAAAGCTTTTTTCTATTAAGTGCTAGGGTCTTTCCATCCCTGGCTGTCTTGAAGACTTATAGGTAAGGAGTTAGAAACAAATCATTAATGATATTTGTATTGACCCAAATTTAAAAAAATACCAGAATTAGTTGAGTCCTTCAGAAGTTATCACTAAAAAAATTGGTCCAAGCACTGACGTGAAGTCAGAAGCTTTTGCGCGTATGTTCTATTGTCCATTCTCCTGTATTGGACACTCTTAATCGAATTTACCGTGGTGAATTCTATTGTCTGTTCTCATGTATTGGACAATAGAACATACGCGCTAAAGCTTCTGACTTCACGTCAGTGCATGAACCAATTTTTTTTTCGTAATTTTTTAAAAATTTTCTAATGATATGGTACTCACAAAATATAACACACGTCTTCATGTCGATATTCTACACCTAGTTACCAAGCTTCAATTCGATCGAGTCTATTTTTCTTGAATTATCGAGGAAATAATATTCCAGGTGGGTATAACTCCGAAACCGTTCGACCGAATATGCTCAAAAACGAACTCAACCGTCCCATTCTCTGAAAATTGCAAGTCCCTATCTCCTTTCGTTCGAGAGTTATCGAGGCAACGGTCACCCATCTAGCTACTGATATGTACGAAAAAAGCAAAACTATGCTGTAAGACGTTGAAAAAGAATTACTACGATTTGAAATTTGGTATATGAATAAAAGAAAATCAATTTCTAATATCAATTTGCCTGCATCTTTCGAATTTCAAAATTTATGTATGCGTGAAGTATTTTAAAAACTTGCCAAATTCCTTCTTCATTCTCTAAAAAATTTCGTTAGAATGCTTAACTAGTTTCGTTCCAGCAATTTTTTATAAGCATCCTTTTGAATGTCCGGCATACAAAATAGTGAATGTGCAATCAAAAGGCAGCGTGAGTAAGAGTTAGGTTCTGAAGGCTCTCGCAAAATTTCGCAATACGCGCAAAAACTAAGTTATTGGAATACCATTTGCAGACACATATCATAGCAGGGGGGCGTGGTAGGAAGAAAAATTAAAGCATTCCTGACTCGTCTTAAATACTTTATTTGCACCTGAAAAAGAGCCAAGTCGTGCCGGGACACTCTGTATATTCTTCTGAACTTCACAGCATCACTATTAAATGAAGCAGTGTGATGAAGCTGCTGACGTCAAGTGAGTGACGTTTAAATTATCTATTATGCATCAATCTATAGAAATTCAAGGTAAAAGAACTCTATTCCAAGACGGCCATGTTGTGCTTCTCAGATTGTATTTTTTTTCATGGTTTCCATCTTCCCGCTATGTAAATAGGAATAGATTAATTATTTAATTGAATTTTCTGGTTTCACTAAAATCTCCATTAAAACCAAGATAGCTTTTGACGAATAATAAATATGTTACCAATCAATATCTAGCGTTGTATCACTCAATCCCAATTAAATACAAATCAAAAGTATCCGACATATTATCTTCGACCGTCCAGGTTCACAGTCGAAAGAATTATCGACACAAGCAGCGGGCATAAATTCAAATGAAAAGCCGTCGATAAATCACCATCCTCCATCTTTTCTCGTCTTTTAAAACGGCCCAGAAGTTATAACTCTTGTGTCCCTTGAACTCATGCCAGGGAGTGTTCTCATATTACTTGCTTTTGTTTCATCCTCGATCTGTGTACCATATAATTATAACCCACCCATCTCACATAACTTGCCTGCCTATCATTCATGCTTCTTCTTCATTATTCACAGAGACGCATCATGAGAGGATGAGGATGGTATATACACGGTTATCTTGACGAAGATGTTCATCCTTGAATCAGAGCTGTAATGAATCTGTTTAAGAAAGATTCGATTCAAAGATGCTTTCGATACTCAAGGTTTGAAATCGTGATAGTATAGAATGACGTTTCTAATTAATCATTTAATTAAATAAAACTTTTAAAAGGCAAAATGAGATCCCTTATAAGAAAATTAGATGACATCAATGAACACACATCATATAATAATTCATATATAGAATAATTGAGTACAGCATTATGTGAAAACATAGAAGTACGATTACTGTTTGAAATTTTGAAAAAGCATATCGTCGAAAGTATTAGCTTGTTAGAATTGAAAATGATATTGATGGATTCTTATGATGAAACTGTATCTTAAAAAATGGGTTCAAGCCCTGTTGACAGGAGCTTTCTGGCGCTCTAGTTCAAACAGACAAATTATATCTCCGAAATATTGGTTTCTCTGAGTTGGGAATTATATCAATGTATGCATATGATAGAGCTGCATCATAAAGGAAATTCAATTCAAATAATAGTTTATTTATCAAGATTAAATGAGCAATCATGAGAATGAGAACTGCACCATGGAAGAAATCGAATTAAATCTGGCCAATTTTGCCCAATAACGAACTTAACCGAGATATTCATCTCCAAAACCTACTCTGAAAATTTCAACTACCTAGCTCATTCCGTTCGAGAGTTATTGTGGAAAAACTTTTTTTGAAAAATGAAATAAGATGAGTAATAATAAAAAATTACCTTGTAATCGATTAAAAATTTCCTGATCTACGTTCACCAAATTTTCTCCTCTCTCGAACTACAGAATTATGCTTTCAATATTTACGTAATATTTTCAAACATAGGTCCCCGTTGCATCGCTAAAATACGAGTATTTCAACCCCAATATTTTTGAAGTTACAATATTCCCTTCTGTCAAGTTGACATTATGAGAATTCATACATAGAATAATTATATCAATCTGTGAAATACGATTTACATTGAAATTTTGAAAAATCATGTCTCCGAAAGTATTAGCTTGTTAGAGTTAAAAAAGATATGAATGGATTCTTATGATAAAACTGCTTATTAAAAAAAATTAATTTGGAATTTGTTTTCTAAAAAAAAAATTTTTTTTTTATTACTCTGAAACCTTCTGTCCGATTTTGCCCAGTAACGAACTCAGCCGAGATATTCATCCCTCAAACCTACTCTGAAAATTTCAACTCTCTAGCTCATTCCGTTCGAGAGTTATCGTGCCTACGGCCGGACAGAATGAATTTCGACCACGGATTCTTGATCAGTGAGTCGAACCAAATCGTTTAAGACCATTTTCATCGAAATATTCGAAAATTACAGACATTTGGGCAAATTGATAAGCACTCAGTTCCGAGGAACTAGAGCGCCAAAAAATAGAATTTAAATTTGTAATGCAAAACAAATTATTTTTTCTTTACTTCGAAACCATCAGGCTGAGTCTGCCCAATAACGAACATAACCGAGATATTTATCTCCTAAACCTACTCTGAAAATTACAACTGCCCAGCACATTCCGTTCATGAGTTATCGTGTTAACGAAGGGCCGGACATCGATTTTGACTACGGATTCTTGATCAGTGAGTCAAAACAAATCGTTCAAGACCATTTTCATCAAAAAATTCGAAAATTACAGACATTTGGGCAAAATTATAAGCACTCTGTTCCGAGGAATAAGAGCACCAAAAAGCACTGACGTGAAGTCGGGAGCTTGTGCGCGCATGTTCCATTGTCTATTATCTCGATCCAGCATAGTCTCTGAAATATAAAATTTTCCAAGATATCTGATAAAAGTGGGAAAGCCCTGTGCACAGAGGCTTTGGCACTCTTGTTCAAACTTTGATAAATCATATCCCCGAAAGTATTGGTTGGAAATTATATCAATGGATTCTTATGATAGCACTGCATCATAAAAGAAATTAAATTCAAAAATTGTCATAAAAAAATGGGTTCAAGCCCTGTGGACAGGAGCTTTCTGGCGCTTTAGTTCAAACAGACAAATTATATCTCCGAAAGTATTGGTTTCTCTGAGTTGGGAATTATATCAATGTATTCATATGATAGAACTGCATCATAAAGGAAATTCAATTTAAATAATAGTTTATATATTAAGATTAAATGAGCAATTGAATACGATAGTACGATTTTTCGTGAAAAGCAGCAAGTTGCGATGGACGTTAAAAGAAGAACACCCTGTATAGAGATTTCTAAAAAATACATTATAAGAATCCATCCAAGATTTCTATTTAGATAACGGTTTGTTTGTGGCAAAAATCAAATCAATCGCGTAATATTGTGCCGATAGGAAAAGAACACCCTGTATAGTAATGGTTTGTTTTCAACGATGTAGGTCCCGAAAGTATATCTTTTATCACAATTGAATACAATAGTACGATTTGTCGTGAAAAACAGCTAGTTGCGATTGACGTTAAAACAGAAACACCCTGTATAGAGATTTTTAAAAAATACATTATAAGAACCCATCCAAGATTCCTATTTAGATAACGGTTTGTTTGTGTCAAAAATCAAATCAATCGCGTAATATTGTTCCAATAGAAAAAGAACACCCTGTATAGTAATGGTTTATTTTCAATGATGTATGTCCGAAAGTATATCTTTTATCACAATTGATTACAATAGTACGATCTTTCGTGAAAAGCAGCAAGTTGCGATGGACGTTAAAAGAAGAACACCCTGTATAGAGATTTCTAAGAAATACATTATACGAATCCATCCAAGATTCCCATTTAGATAACGGTTTGTTTGTGGCAAAAATCAAATCAATTGCGTAATATTGTGCCGAAAGAAAGAGAAGATCCTGTATAGTAATGGTTTGTTTTCAACGATGTAGGTCCCGAAACCATATCTTTTAACACAATTGATTACAATCGCACGATTTGTCGTGAAAAGCAGCTAGTTGCGTTTGACGTTAAAACAGAAACACCCTGTATAGAGATTTTTAAAAAAATACATTATAAGAATCCATCCAAGATTCCTATTTAGATAACGGTTTGTTCGTGTCAAAAATCAAATCAATCGCGTAATATTGTGCCAATAGAAAAAGAACACCCTGTATAGTAATGGTTTATTTTCAACGATGTATGTCCGAAAGTATATCTTTTATCACAATTGAATACAATAGTACGATTTAGCGTGAAAAGCAGCAAGTTGCGATTGACGTTAAAAGAAGAACACCCTGTATAGAGATTTCTAAAAAATACATTATAAGAATCCATCCAAGATTCCTATTTAGATAACGGTTTGTTTGTGTCAAAAATCAAATCAATCGCGTAATATTGTGCCGATAGAAAAAGAACACCCTGTATAGTAATGGTTTATTTACAACGATCAGAGCTTCGGAAAAAAAAGAAAAACACCCTTACTCAAAGTCGACAGATATAGCGTAATTCGAAGTTAAGATTCCGATAGAAATTGAAAAAAAAACACGAAAAAGCGTAATTCCTTTTCCGGGATTCGAGTCCGCCTTTCTCGTGACGAAACCGAGATCCCGACGTTCTAGACCACCTAACTATCGGACTGCTTGTACGATCTTGTCGATCTCCGCTATTAGAATATAACGTCGGTAATTACCAGAGAAATTATATTCTTAATTTTCACTTTTTGGACATAAAATCGCCACATGGGGGTTTATTTGACGGTTTCTTACCATTAACTTCGCTTTTCGCCAACTTTCAGGCCCTAAAAATGCCTAGAACGGCCGTTTTCATACCCTGTCTATCTCAGTCGATTTTGACGTTTCTCGAACCAACTATTATCAAGGAAAATCCCCGGGGTCGAAAAAACCTACAGAACTTGTATCAATTTGATATAGTTAGACTTATTGTACGTGAATGAAAATGTAGAAAAGCAAAAATGGATACTTCTCCATCATCTCGATAATAATTTTAAGGGACAAAAAGTCCTTCGATTTGAGTTTCAGGCAAAATCAAATTGGAACCTCGTTTTTCTAGGTTACTTAGGAAAAAATACAAATTTGTTCATAAATCAAAAACTATTAAGGATATCGACTCGGGGTTTTCGGTTTTACCTTTTCTCTCTAGCAAATTTTCGTTATCTACCTCTTTCAAACCCCCACATTTACTGTGGATTCTTAAAAAAAATCTCAAAATTCTCGTTTTACTCACCTTGGATTGTTAATCTTATATTTTACTGATTGTGATCGAAAATCGTCAAACGAAGGTTCATCGGACGATTTTTCACAATTATCTTCTATTTTCTTCAAGTTTCAGGTCCCAAAACCACCTAGAACGGCCAAATTAGGCCTAAAAAAATCTCAAACCTCGTCTCTCATTACGTAGAATTTGTGACGTTTATATGATCGAATTTACAAAGGAAAATTCTCCAGGTCAAAACTTCCAGAACATGTATCGATTTCTTATATTTAGACTTAATGTAGGTACATGAAAAGTTGGAAAATGACGAATTGATACTTCTCGTTCGACTCGGTAACGATTCCGGGGGCAGAGCAGCGGTTCCTTTAAAGTTTTAGATAAAACCAACTCGGCACCTCGCTCTCTGTACCTACCTCACCTGAATTTGCTCATTTTTCACATTTCTAGATCGAAAATAGCCACATGGCGATTTATGGGACGGTTTTTCGCCCTTATCTTTCATTTTCTTCAAGTTTCACACCCCAAAAAGGCCTAAATCGTCAGTTTCGCTTCCGAAAATATGATAGAACTGCATCATAAAGGAAATTCAATTTAAATAATAGTTTATTTATCAAGATTAAATGAGCAATCATGAGAATGAGAACTGCACCATGGAAGAAATCAAATTAAATCTGGCCAATTTTGCCCAATAACGAACTTAACCGAGATATTCATCTCCCTAAACTACTCTGAAAATTTCAACTACCTACCTTATTCCGTTCGAGAGTTATATCTATGTCTATGGATGAAAAGCAGTCTCACTACTCTCAGATCTCTTACTTCATGTTCCGTTCCGAAATTTAAGAATTTTCTGAGAAAACCTAATTTCGGAGCAAACAACTGAGATTTTTCTCACTTCGCTGACAATTCTTCGATTGATTATATAATGTCATGTCCCAGGAACATCATTTGACATTATGACAATTCATACTTAGAATAATATCATTCTGTGACAACGTTGAAATACGATTTATTATTGAAATTTTGAAACATCATATCTCCGAAAGTATTAGCTTGTTGGAGTTAAAAATGATATAATTGGATTCTTATGGTAAAACAGCTCATTAAAAAAAATTAATTTGGAATTTGACTTGTAAAAAAAAATTTTTTTTATTGTTACTACGAAACCATCTGTCCCATTTTGCCCAATAACGAACTTAGCCGAGATATTTATCTCCCAAACCTACTCTGAAAATTTCAACTGTCTAGCTCATTCCGTTCGAGAGTAATCGTGCCTACGGCCGGCCGGACAGAATGAATTTCGACCATGGATTCTTGATCAGTGAGTCGAACCAAATTGTTTAAGACCATTTTCATCGAAAAATTCGAAAATTACAGACATTTGGGCAAATTGATAAGCACTCAGTTCCGAGGAACTAGAGCCCCAAAAAACAAAGGTGCCAAAATTTATTAATCCGAAACCAACAGACCGATGTTACTCAATAACGAACTTATAGGAGATATTCATTCCTCATATCTACTCTGAAAATTATATTATATCAATTAAAAATTAGCTGATATTCCAGTTTTGTTTTTACTGAAGATATTCTGAACCCACTTTGATTAACTTACCAAAGTATATATTTCCATCATCATATGGATTATCTAGGGGCATATCTCCCAAAAATTATACTATTCTATAATCCTCATAATTCTACGATAGCTGAGGTTATCATTGATCATGTTGCATTGAATCATGCTTCGTTTTCAAGAACAGGAGGGGTTTTTATATCCTGAGTATCGAACCAGAAATAAATTCGACATGTCTCTTATATCGGTAGATAAGATGACATGTATGAACACAGGTCATATAATAATTCATACATACAATAATTACAGCATTCTGTGAAAACTAAGAAGTACGATTTATTATTGGAATTTTGAAAAATCAAATCTCCGACAGTATTAGCTTGTTGAAAATGATATCAATGGATTCTTATGATGAAACTGCTTCTAAAGAAAAATTGAATTTGATATTTGTTGTGTAAAAAAAAAATTTTTTGTTACTATGAAACCCAATTTTACCCAATAACCAACATAACCGAGATATTTATCTACCAAATCTACTCTGCAAATTTCAACTGTCTAGCTCATTCCGTACGAGAGTTATCGTGTTAACGGTCGGCTGGACGGCCAGACAGAATCGTTTTCGACCACGGATTATTGATCCCTGAGTCGAACCATATCGTTTAAGACCATTTTCGGCAAAAATTCGAAAATTACAGACATTTGGGCAAATTGATAAGCACTCTGTTCCGATGAACAAGAGCGCCAAAAACACTAACAAATATCAACACAATCGTCTGAATTTAAAATATCTTTGGAGTCAGATCTCAATCCAGATATAATATAAAATTACATAGTATCTGAATTGACTCCAGTAGGAAATCATCAGAGTGGTTTAAACACGCATAGTAGAGTGCCATCAGTTATAAAAGCTCAATTATCCTCTTTAGAGCGGTCACTACAACTTAGGTACGTATATCCTAACAAAAATCGAAATTTATCGAACGTAAATCATGATTTGAATACAATGAATATTTAACGAATGGTTCAAGTAGATCGTTAAGTTACGAATGTATCATGGATAGATACCAGATCTCGTTCTCCTTACCGTGCATTCGTTTGGACCAAGAAGAAAATTAAATAGATATCAATTTAATTCGTACTAGTAGCAGATATGGGAGTGACCAGGTTCTCTTTATAGCTGTGAAATGTTTCCTCCAATTAAAATTTTAAAAGCACTCACGTGACGTCAGGAGCTCAAGCGCGCTGGTTCGTTTAACGATCAATACATTTCACCGATTCGTGATACCAAACACTAATGAAATTTATGGCTAGTAAATATCCGGTACATCAGGAGAGCCAAACTTTAAATGGGTACTTTTTGGAAATATGCATTCAAATAAATAAGCTAATCCATTGGGCATTCAAAGCACGTCATATTAAGATGCAAATCTATACTGGGTTCATTATTCTCATTAATCGGTGTTATAAGGGTATATCCAACCCATACTTAAGTGTAGAAATTGATAGCATGCATTAGTAACGCTTCGTCTTTGAAGATGGAGACGATGACATATTTGCAATTGTTAATGAAAATTTTAATATTAACGAATTTAGCAGTAAATGCCCATCTATTATAACTATTTTGAGTTCACTGTGGACTTATTATGAACACTATAAAAGTAACTACACTCTTGTCCACTATAGTTCAGGTTTTCCAAATTCATATTTTTGGGGTATAGGCTATACTTTAGACCCTTACTTAAAAATTGATGTTCTTCGTTTCTAAATTTGATATCCGAAAGATTGATAACCGTATTGTCGTGTTGTACTTTGATATCCGATTCAATTTTATTTGTGTCGCGCCTGAATTTGTTGTTGACCAATTTAATTTTCTTGTTCGTTTTAATCTCAACTACCTTTTTGGCGCTCTAGTTCCTCGGAACTGAGTGCTTATCAATTTGCCCAAATGTCTGTAATTTTCGAATATTTCGATGAAAATGGTCTTAAACGATTTGGTTCGACTCACTGATCAAGAATCCGTGGTCGAAATTCATTCTGTCCGGCCGGTCCGGCCGGCCGTAGGCAAGATAACTCTCGAACGGAATGAGCTAGAGAGTTGAAATTTTCAGAGTAGGTTTGGGGGATAAATATCTCGGCTAAGTTCGTTATTGGGCAAAATCGGACAGATGGTTTCGGAGTAACAAAAAAAAAATTTTTGTTTTACGAAACAAATTCCAAATTAAATTTTTTTTAATAAAAAGTTTTATCATAAGAATCCACTCATATCATTTTTAACTCTGACAAGCTAATACTTTCGGAGATATGATTTTTCAAAATTTCAATAATAAATCGTATTTCAACGTTGTCACAGAATGATATTATTCTATGTATGAATATGAATTGTCATAATGTCAAATGATGTTCCTGAGACATTATCTAATCAATCGAAGAATTGTGAGCGAAGTGAGAAAAATCTCAGTTGTTTGCTCCAAATTAGTTTCTCTCAGAAAATTCTTACATTTCGGAACTGAACATGAAGTAAGAGATCTGAGAGTAGTGAGACTGCTTTTCATCCATAGACATAGATATAACTCTCGAACGGAATGAGGTAGGTAGTTGAAATTTTCAGAGTAGTTTAGGGAGATGAATATCTCGGTTAAGTTCGTTATTGGGCAAAATTGGCCAGATTTAATTTGATTTCTTCCATGGTGCTTTTCTCATTCTCATGATTGCTCATTTAATCTTGATAAATAAACTATTATTTGAATTGAATTTCCTTCAGGATGCAGTTCTATTAAATGAATACATTGATATAATTCCCAACTCTGAGAAACCAATACTTTCGGAGATATAATTTGTCTGTTTGAACTAGAGCGCCAGAAAGCTCCTGTCCACAGGGCTTGAACCCATTTTTTTATGTAGAAGTACCAAAAATCGAAGTAAATTTTCCAGGTATTATTCCCTAATTTTAAATGAGTTTGATAAGCCCGCACTTGCAATATATCTAATTTATGATAATGTTGACCTAAAACTAATTTTAGCCATTTGAGCTTCGCGGTAAAAATAATTTTTTCCAGATTTTTCAATTTCGGGGTAGTTGATTTAATGAATTTGGGAAAACCTTGTGCACTGATACAATCTTTGAGGAACTTGATGTCAATTTTAGTTAAGATATTTTGGTTAGTAATTTAAAGAAATGGTTGAACTCACTTGACTGAGAAGCCATGTTGTATAACTATTTTGAGTTCACTGTGGATTATAAACATTATAAAAGTAACTACACTCTTGTCCGCTACAGACTACACTGTAGTGGATATCTATTAAGTTCATCAGTTTTGACATTTTTAAACCTACCAATTCTGATATTTACTTTTCGTCTGATTCAGTTGCTCTCTGGTTACATAAAACAGCCAGCATACATTTCCTCGTCAACCGGTTATTTAATATTCCGCTAAGCAATGTACATTTCAAGAAAGAAAGAATATTATTTTCCAAATTGCTGGAAAAAACTGTTATAGTCATCAACTAGTTCAGTAAATTATCAGCAAACATAAAGATAAAAAAAATTGGTTCAAGCCCTGTGGACAGGAGCTTTGGCGCTCTTCTTCAAACTTTGACAAATCATATATCTCCGAAATTATTCTGGGAATGATATAGATAGATTCTTACGATAGAACTGCATCATAAAAGAAATTAAATTCAAACAGACCGATTCTCCCCAATAACGTACTTATCCGAGATATTCATTCCTCAAATCTACTGCGAAAATTATATTATTTCAATTAAAACTCAGACAATATTGCAGTTTTGTTTCTACTGGAGATATTCTGAACCCAATTGGATTATGTATCTTAACAAAGAATATATTTCCATCATCATATGGATTATCCACGGGCATTTTATTATCACCTTAAAAGTATAATATCATATAATCTTCATATTTCTACGATAGCTGAGGTTATTTCATTGGTCATTTTCCATTCAATCATAGATACTTTGTTTTCTAGAACAGGAGGTGTATTTTATATCAAGAATAACGAACCGGAAATAATTTTAGCATATATCTCTCATCATATCTTCGAAAGTATTAGCTTGTTAGAGTTGAAAATGATATCAGTGGATTTTTATGGTTAAACTGCATCCTGAAAAAAAATTAATTTGAAATTTGGAATATAAAAAAAAATTTTTTCATTACTCCGAATATTCTCCCAATTCAAACTTAATCGAGATATTTATCTCACAAACCTACTCTGTAAATTTCAACTGCCTAGCTCATTCTGTTCGAGAGTTATTGTAGAAACAAAATTTTAAAATGTTTTAAAAAATTTTTTTTTCACAATTTACGACAACCTGATCAATAAAAGAAGCACTGACGTGTAGTCAGTACTCTTTGGCGCGCGTGTTCACGGTGGCTAATTTGAATTGAATGATGAGTACTTCAAGCTCAGTAGATAGAGCGAGCCGAAGATCTACCCAAAGGATAGTGGACACCATTCACTGTCGGTTCAAAAATTAACAGTGCTGTATCTAAGCTGCCATCAGGATAGATTAACAAAGTTGGAAAATAACACAAGTGACTCTCCTTAGTCGCACAAGCTCCTAGAAGATTTGGGAGGGTCAGTATAATCCTAATCAAGTTAATCGCACGCGCGCCAAAGCAGATTGACTTTTTACACTTTTTCTTTCATTGTTAAGTCAATCTGCTTTTGCGCGCGTGCGATTAACTTGATTAGGATTATACTGACCCTCCCAAATCTTCTAGGAGCTTGTGCGACTAAGGAGAGTCACTTGTGTTATTTTCCAACTTTGTTAATCTATCCTGATGGCAGCTTAGATACAGCACTGTTAATTTTTGAACCGACAGTGAATGGTGTCCACTATCCTTTGGGTAGATCTTCGGCTCGCTCTATCTACTGAGCTTGAAGTACTCATCATTCAATTCAAATTAGCCACCGTGAACACGCGCGCCATAGAGTACTGACTACACGTCAGTGCTTTTTTTTTTTTTTTCAAGTTCCTTTAACAAATATAGCTATCAATACAGTTTGGCTGTTAGCTTTACCGTAGATCGAAAAAAAATGCGGTTGTGGGACCTCCGTTTGGAACGCAATTGCCTCTTCTCCAAATCCGAACGTATTTTAATATAGATCTACCGAGTATAGTGATTTATAAATTCGCCTCAGGGCCACCATACAGACATTTCAACTCGGAAACAACGGTATTTCCCCCAAACTGACTTGTGTCCGTGCACTGAATTGACATGAATATTCTTTTAAAACCTCACAATATCGGCTCATTGCTTCCAACATAACCCAAACAACCCAAAACCATTCACTTCTCATCTGCGCAAGCGCAATATACTCGTGCCTGCAAGTCCTCCCAAAATTACACACCTCACAAAAAACTCCGATTCTCCAACACTAGTGGTTCAGGAGATATCGCTTCTTGAATCCACGCATGCGCAGACCGTCACCAGGGGATTCTATAGAGGAATAGAATCCGCCACCCCAAAATCCCAATCCTCTCTGACGAAAGCACCAGCAGTTAAATCACTGATGGTCTGCTCATGCGCATAACGAAAAATGCCCGTAAGGGGTAACATCAATTTCGAAATTAGCCCCAGGGCCACGATACGGACACTTTAACTCGGAAACAACGCTACATCCCCCAATCTGACTTGTCCTTGCACTGAATTGCCATGAATATTCTTTTAAAACCTCACAATATCGGGTCAGCACTCCCAACATAACCCATACAACCCAAAAACAGTCACTTCTCTTCTGCGCATGCGCAATCTACTTGCGGCTGAAAGTCCTCCCAAAATCACACACCATACAGAAAACTCCGATTCTCCAACACTAGTGGTTCAGGAGATATCGCCTCTTGAATCCACGCATGCGCAGACCCTCACCAGGGGATTCTGTAGAGGAATAGCATCCGCCACCCCAAAACCCCAATCCTCTCTGACGAAAACTTCAGCAGTTAAATCACTGATGGTCTGCTCATGCGCATAACGAAAAATGCCTGTAAGCGGTAACTTCAATTTCAAAATTAGCCCCAGGGCCACGGTACGGACCGAGGTACGGACACTTTAACTCGGAAACAACGCTACATCCCCCAAACTGACTTGTCCTTGCACTGAATTGCTATGAATATTCTTTTAAAACCTCATAATATCGACTCAGCACTCCCAACATAACCCATCCAACCCAAAAACAGTCACTTCTCTTCTGCGCATGCGCAATCTACTGGCGGCTAAAAGTCCTCTCAAAATAACACACCTTACAAAAAACTCCGATTCTCCAACACTAGTGGTTCGGAAGATATCACATCTTTAATCTACGCATGCGCAGACCCTCATCAGGGATCTGAATTCTATGGAGGAATAGCATCCGCCACCCCAAAACCCCAATCCTCTCTGACGAAAACTACAGCAGTTAAAGGACTTCTCATCTGCGCATGCGCAATACGGAAAATGCCCGGAAAGGGCAGCATGAACCTCAAAAACATATGTTTCGGCATTAAAAGCAAAATATTCCGCAAAATAGTAGTAATTTTTTTATTTTTTTCATGTCACGTGATCTTCACGAAATTTTGCAAAAGTGTTTGCTTTGGTCTTTTGCATCTACCTACTGAGTTTCAATTCAATCAGATCAGTATTTTTCGAGTTATCGTGAAAACAAAATTTTCAAATTTTCAAAATTTTTTTTTGCCACTTTAGGGCCATCCGTTCAACACAAAACTTCGCAGGCATATAAAGGTCATGATTCTACAATCTGATGCCAAATTTCAAAAAGATCGAGTGATCGGTTCCGGAAATATTCATAAAAAACGTTTTTACTAAAAACGGCCTTAACTCCGAAACCGCTCGGTCGATTTCGCCCGTTAACGAACTTGTCCGAGATATTTACGCTACAAAACTACCCTGCAAATTTCAACGCTCTAAGTCGTTTCGTTCGAGAGTTATCGTGCTAACGGCCGGACCGGCCGGCCGGACCGGACGGACAGAATTGAATTTGACCTCGAATTCTTCATCAGGGAGTCGAACCCAATCGTTTGAGACCATTTTCGAAAAAAAAT
This sequence comes from Halyzia sedecimguttata, assembly GCA_937662695.2. Taxonomy (NCBI): domain Eukaryota; kingdom Metazoa; phylum Arthropoda; class Insecta; order Coleoptera; family Coccinellidae; genus Halyzia; species Halyzia sedecimguttata. The sequence goes on from OW569414.2 coordinate 77,785,512, forward strand.
TCGAAAAATACAGACATTGTGACGAAATGATAGCACGCTGTTCCTTGCGGAACACGCGCGCAAAAACATCGCATGCATATAAAGGTCATTATTCTACAATTCGATGCTATATTTCAGATTCAAACCAAATCGTTTAAGACCATTTTCATCAAAAAATTCGAAAATTACAGACATTTGGGCTAATTGATAAGCACTCTGTTCCGAGGAACAAGAACGCCAAAAATTGATGATTAAATCGGAGATCGACATTAAGGTAAACACTTACCCTCAAATAATCTCACCCACCTTTTTTCACAAAGCTAGACTGAAAGAATAGGCACTCAATAGTGCCTATATCAAGTCTGCCATATATGCGTAATCGAGGAAATCAATATCGTAATCAAGAATTCTTACAGTCAACTAATTATTGAATATCTCAGAAGTTATTTCCGAACGCCATGTATGCTATTAATAGCATTCTTCGGCGCCGTTTTCGTCAGTTCATCTGATACCACTTTCATTGACCTTAAGAAGGTCTTTCAAACGATTGATCACCTGTTTGTTGAACTTCATATACACAGACGGTTGAGAACAGGTATGAACAGACCGGAAAAGGAAGCACAACGGTTTCTTCGCCCCTTTTTCCACATTATGCCATAGGTAGATAAAAAGTGAAAATTGGAATTCGTCTGACCAAATCGGCAGTTCAAGCTGAAGAGTTGTTGAAGTGTCATCATTCGTAGAAGTGATCTAAGTGACTTTAAACTGGAGTGACTTTTCAAAGCGTGATTCGTAGGAAGTTTATTGTTGCTATGATCGTCTTGGACAACTGTAACAACTTACGAGTGTCTAAGCCCAATTTGGTAGAGGCGCCTTGTATTATTATTATATTGAATAATTATACATAAAACGCCAATCAACGGTTTATATTAAGTGTAAGTTAAATTTCTGTTTACTGTTATTTTATCTTTCGATATACATAGGTAATGTAAAGAAAGTATCGGTTATCGATCATATAAAAGCCCCCTTGAAGGAAATGTCAGAATACTTTCGCTGAGTTGGCACTGCTATCCTCTATGTGCACGCTGAGTTTGAGCCTGAGCTGTCATTTAGTTTGTTTACAGTGCTCCATTTTGTCAGGTCATCCCAAATATCGAACAAAGAATTTCTTTTAAGTAATCATTAAAGGATACTTTGGGAGGAACATTCATTATTAAATGGTTCCTTTATGGGTTTTTTCTCCAAAATTCTAAAAAATATCCATAAAATGAAAAATTTATTATTTTGTGAATTACTTTTGCGTTAAAAAGACAAGATATTTGTCAGAAGCAATGTATATATAGAACAATGTTTCCCAACAAACAATAACGAAATAACATTAATGATAAAACAACAACATATTTCGTAACGTTTTGGAGACTAGATCAGACTCCTTCGTCAGACACCCAGCGAAAATCTTTAGAATTATTTTTTGTTGAAAGCTTTTGACAGTCTTTGAAGATCATAGCCACATAGTTTCACTTTGCATAGAAATTTCCAAGTTGAAACTCCTTTTTCAACAACTCAACCAAATATGGCCAATTGAGCAATTTGCAAAATTGCATTCTCTGTTCAACAAAATACAAGTCGACTCCTTAGGTTTCCTTTCAATGTAATCAGACTCTGTCATCAGAATCTTCGTTTAACTCCAATCCATCTCAATGGATTGTACATACATGTTCTGCCATTTTTGCGCGTATGTGCATCATTTTGCGCAAATGTCTGTAATTTTAGAATTATTCGCCCAAAATGGTCTCAAACGATTGGGTTCAACTCCCTGATCAAGAATTCGAGGTCAAATTTAATTCTGTCCGGCCGGCCGTCCGTTGCCACGATAACTTGAGAACGGAAAGAGATAGCGACTTGAAATTTTCAGGGTAGGTGGCGCATCGCAATACGACGGACAAGTTCGTTAATGGGCATAATCGGCCCAATGGTTTTCGAGTAATAATTTTGTCTACAACCAATACTGATCGGATCGAATTGAAACTTGGTGAGTAGTTGTAGAATATAAACATTAGGACGTTTGTGAAATTTTGTGAGAATCGTATAGCTAGAAAATTTTAAAAAAATTATTGAAAAATATTATTTACGTCGCGATAACCTAAGACCGGAAAGAGATAGCGACTCGAAATTTTTAGGTTTGGTCGATAATCTGAATGCGCCGTTTGAGTTTATTTATTGGCATAATCGTCAAAACGGTTTCGGAGTTATACCCATCTGAAATTTGGTTCTTAATTCCTCAATAATAAAAATATAAAACCGATCCAATTCAAGCATGGTTGTCACATAGGTCACATAGGTTGCACATCCCAATGGGAGAGATAAGTGCGTGAAGTCAGGAGCTTTTGCGCGTGTGTTCAATTGTCCATTCTCCTTTACTGGACTGGTAAATTCGATTAAGAGTGTCCAATAAAGGAGAATGGACAATAGAACATACGCGGAAAAGCTCCTGACTTCACGTCAGTGCATGAACCAATTTTTGATTTCTGTATGTCTTTATTTCTTGAGTTCTTCTTATGTTCTGACTTTCTTACTTCTAGTGGTCTCGATATTTTGAATTTTTGTTTTTGATTCATGGGTTTTGTTTTTGTTAATAATTACCTAAGATCATTTTTTGTCTTGAAAACGGTTCTTATATTGAACTTAGAACCGATTCTCCTGATTTTTTCCGGAAGGCCACGAAATAAGGGATCACATTCAAAAGCTTGAATTGTTGTTCTTGTTGGCTATTTTGTTGTACTTGATTAATTGTTATTTTACTAGAAGCTCTTCAATCTAAATTTTTGATAAATGTATTTATGAATTGCCTCTGATATCCAGTATCTTCAAGAAATTTTTTGAAGAAATCAATTTGATTATTTCGAAGAAGAACAAATCAGATCCGTTCTATCGTAATGTGATTCAATAACACCTCCTTTCACAATTTTCAAGTTTCCGGGGTACAGAATATTTTTTAATAATTTTTTTTTCTGGTAATACTATCCTCACGACATTTCGCGTATGTCTTTGTGTCGGAATTCTAAAGTCAGTTAACAAGTTTCAATTCGATCGGATCTGTATTCTTTGGAAACAATTTTTTTTTTGTTTCTATCACATCTTGAAGGCAAATAAGTTTAGTATTATTGTAATAAGATTTGGGAATATCCGAGAGAATATTATAATGAATATTGGTAATCACATGATTCTATGTTTGTCTATTTTGAGTTTTGCAATAAACATGAAAGTTATAAAAGTTCTGAATAAAAAATGATGCGACCTTTCGAACGATGTATCACAAACCCATACTTCCTATTTGAAAAATTGGGGGTTATACCTGTATTTCGAAGGGGGTTGAAGGTAGTGTTCGCATTTTTACGAAGAAGAATGAAAATTTAAAATTAACATTTGACGTGTTTCGGAATTCTTTATAAATATCTACAGTAACCAATATAATGAATTTATTCCATTTGGCTTCTTCACACTGTATATTTAACATTACGGGTAAATTCTTCAAGTTTCTTCATCGGTTGTAAATTGCAATAGGAATGTTTCTCACCTATATTCAAAGAAAATTTTTCAAGAAGACAGGATTGTTTGATTTGATACTTTTATGTCTTTCTCACTATTAAATGTCCATTCTCGATAATCAATTTAGTCCGAACCGTTTACTTGGAATATCTGAACGAAAGCTATAAACACAGAATGGGAAAAAATGTAAAACCAACTGCGTGTTTCGCATCTATACTGTCATAATGGAGATATTCAACGCGTCTTGTTGGCGTATGGGATCGTTACAACAAAAACGAAGTTTTTCATATCCGTTTAAGGAAACGTGCCGTATTGGCGTTTCCGCGGTGCAGTACTGGATTTCTACAGAGATGTACTCCGAATATTTAGACTCGCTTGGAAGTTTTCCACTAAGGATTATAATGAGTTTTCGGAACAAAAACTATGCGAAAATAGTATACTCCATTCACTTTCATAAAGTCTCCTGGTTGGCCCTGAAATTTCGACACATTTCAACGTGTATATTTTGAAAATGTTAGGTTATCCTCATTTTCCTGTCAGATAACAACGCAACGTTGCCCTCTCTACAAAGAAGTCTTAGTAGTTACGTATTTTTCACAATGTGAATTTTCTGGGAAGTATTATGAATTTGAGAAGATATTCTATGTAAATTCAACAATTCCAAAGACCTGGCGACTGTTGAAGAAAATGTTTCATCTGGTGTTACTAAGGGAATTTTTCACGTATATAAACTGGTTCAAAGATTCAGTTATGCTATTTTCTTGTACGGAAATCAAGAATTAAGTGTTGAAATTTTAATGAAAAATAATGGATACGGTAGTCCGTTACTTTGTGATAGTTCATTTGAAAAAGAATAAAAGTACCTGAATAACCAGGCAGGAAAACTTCTAAACGAATAGACGTACCCCACTTTACGAAATTCTCAAGAAATACAGAGGCAGTAGTGCTGCACCACTTGAAATACTACAGTTTCAAAATGTAGATAGTAGGTACTATACGAAACCCGAGTCACTGTTAAACCTTAATAAAATATAGTGATAGGAAAGGAAACTTCCTGATACTTTGTCACTGCTTCTTCAAAAATACTTTCGGCATTTTCAATTTCAAAGCGAAGAGTTCTTCATTATCAGAAGATAATGATCTGTGATAATATCTTGTCTAAGATGGAACATTATGTTGATTATTGAGAGTAGAAATTGGCAACGTCTCAGAGAATTGTTTTGACATTGACGATATTTCAGGAGTGCCAACCTGCCTTAGTTTTAGTTACGAAAACGTGATAGACCTAAATCATGGCCAACCGGGAGATTTTATAAAAGTGATTGCAGTAAACATTGTGTATCTAGTAGTAAAAGGGATACTTCACTGGACGACAATGTAAAGCTTGTGTTTTTTTTTCCTCAAAAACATTATATTTCAGAAATCCGTCAGATATCGCTGAAAATCCGCACAAAGCTTCAAGCCGCATTTTATGTTTCCAATTTTTCAAAAATTTTCTGAAGTCGATCCAGCTGAAATTCGGTACTCGATTGTTGAATGGTGGCTGAAAGATATGTGCGGAATATCAGAGGATTCTGACGTATAGTTCCTGAAATACACAATTTTTGCCGAAAAAATAATTATTTAATTTTTTTTCTAGTGATAGGTACTAATTATCAAGTTTTAATTGGATCGGATTTGTATATTTCGAGTTCTAGAGGAAATAACAACAAAATTTAAGATCGATATAACTCCGCAACCGATTTTTACCAACAACAGCAGACATAACTGTCCTATTTGGATGCGCAACCGACCGTTCGAAAGTTACCGTAGAAACGATCACCCATCCAGCTACTGAACTGACCCAAGTTTGCTCGGATCTCCAACAATATAGATCCGATCGTGTTCAATTTTGTAACTTGGCTGTAATGTTAGGTTTTGAAGGCTCTCGCAAAATTTCAGCGATATCGGACGGATAGTTTATAAGATTTTTGTTCAATGATTTTTTTGAATTTTCTATTAATACGATCCTCACGAAATTTCGCAAAAATTTGCGTGTCAGCATTGAACAACTAACTACCATATTTGAATTGGATCGGAATCGTATTTTGTAAGTTTTTGAGGAAATAAGGACAAAATTCCATTTGGGTATAACTCCAAAACCGTTTTGCTAAGTATGCCTAGTAACAAACCTAAATTTCGCATTTGGATGCGCAACCTACATGAAAATTGCAAGTCGCTGTCTTTCTCCGCTCTTAAGATATCGTGAGATACATAATATTGTTTAATAATTTTTTTTTTAATTTTTCAGTGATAACATCCTCACGAAATTTTGCATACGCCTTCGTATCGGTATTCTACAACCATTTACCAAGTTTCAATTTGAACAGATCTGTATTGTTTAAATCAAAATTAATACTCGAAAACCGTTAGGCCGATTATGCCCATTTACGGACTCAACCGTCACATTTGGATGCACCAATTACTCTGAAAATTTCAAGTCGGTATCTCTTTCCGTTCGAGAGTTATCGTGGTAACGGCCGCGTTTTCTACGGTATTGTCCATAATTTTGATCTGAAACTGGTTTTCAACATTAGTTACATACACAGGACCAAAAATGTTGATTTCCCCTATTAAACAGTGGCCTCCAATCTAGAGGTCCACCAGATCAACATCTTCTCGACTACGACTCCTATATTCAGCAAAAAATGACTAATTCATTCAGTTCATCGCTTGATCGGGAGTTGGGGTCTCCAGATGTCTCGCAGGTTTTTAGAGCTTCATCATCATATCATCAATTTCTATAATATAGATATATCTTATCTCCGAAAGTAGGTATTCGTTTCTCAGAGTTGGGAATGATATCAATGGATTCTTATAATAGAACTGCATCATAAAAGAAACTAAATTAAAATTAAATAACGAACTTATCCGAGATATTCATTGCACAAATCCACTCTGAAAATTATATTATACAATTAAAACTCAGCCAATATTCCAGTTTTGTTTTCACTGGAGATATTCTGAACCCAATTACCAAGTTTATATTTCCATCATAATATGGGTTATCCAAGGGCATATAGGGTAGGGGTATATCACCCAAAAATTATAATATCCTATAATTTGCATTCATATTATATATTATCCTATAATTTGCATTCGATCATACTTTGTATTCTAGAACATAAATAAATTTGACATGTATCTCATAGGTAGATAAGATGACATGTATTAACAGAGACAGATTCTCGCATTCTATGAAAACATAGAAGTACGACGTATTATTGAAATTTTGAAAAATCATATCTCCAAAAGTGTTAGCTTGTTAGAGTTGAAAATGATATCAATTGATTCGTATGATGAAACTGTTTTTCTCTAGGCAACTGTGTTTTCTCTAAGCAACTCAGTTGAGTTAAGAAATAAAAGACAGAATTAGGAGAGAAATTCATTCACGAGGGATATTTCATTAGACTATTTCACGAACAAAATGACTCATGTTCACATCTGTAATGTATATTTATCATTTGTCAAACAGTCCGTATCCATAGCTGAGTCGTTAAAAACACCAAAGTTGTAAGACCAATCATAATTCAAAGACAGTTGGTGTTTTCGCGATAATACGAGTTGTCTTTTGCCTGTGGTTGGTCAGATGTTGATATGAGTGAAATAGTCAAAATAACAAATTTAATAGATATTTTTGGGAGAGAAACCCCAGAAATTAACCATTTAGTGATGAATTCACCTCCCAAAGTATGCTTTAATGATTACTTGAAGTATCCTAACCTTGTCGAGTAAAATACATCTCGAATTTTCTATTGAACGTCCACTGAATGTGTTCCTTTGTCAGCTGCAAAAGCGCCAACCCATTTCTCTCCAATTGTTATGATACGAACAGGCAGTGTCTCAGAGATAGAGATTGGCCCTCCCACAATGTGGACAGGACTCGAGCCTGGGATAAGGAGTTGGTATTTTTATATGTCACGTTTTCAATTATTCTTATCCGAGATATGTGACTGTTATGGCGCGAGATTGGAAGATAACGGAGGGTGAAATATTCGCGACCACATGGCCGTATGGAAATTATTTCAATTTGCAATCCTCTGGAATTGAGTCACTTTTGTTGCCGAGACACGAATTTATATGGTGGAAATTCTGAATATATGTATAAAGTTCCAACTAGATGAAATGGAGATATACAGTGAGTAATTTAATTGAATTAAACATTTTTTTACATTACCAATTTCAAATTCAATTTGCAAGATGCAGTTTCATCATAAGAATCCATTTATATCATTTTCAACTCTGAAAAGCTAATACTTTTGGAGATATGATTCTTCAAAATTTCAATAATAAATCGTAATTCTTTGATTTCGCAGAATGCTGTAATCGAAAATTAACGTCCGTATTTGTATCTATTAATTTCATCATCTGTGTTCATACATGTCATCTTATCTACTGATAAGAGACAGGTCATATGTATTTATTTCTGGTTCTATTCAAAATTCGTACTTTGATATAAAGTATATCCTGTTCTAGAAAACAAAGTATGATTTATTGCAGAATGACCAATGAAATAACCTTGGGTATCGTAGAATTATGAGGATTATAGGATATTATAATTTTTGTGTGATAATATAATGCCCTTGGACAATCCATATGATGATGGATATGTATACTTTGGTAAGTTAATCAAATTGGGTTCAGTAAAAACAAAACCGTTAATTTCGGAGATATGATTTGTCAAAGTTTGAACAAGAGCGCCAAAGCACATGTTTCATTAATCGGTTTTGTCGTATTTAATAAAGATTATTAGATCCTTTTGAGTCTTGAAAATGCTTCTTATAGTGAACTTAGAGCTCATTTTCCTGATATTTTCTGAAAGGCCGCTATAATAGGCCAGATGGTTTTGGATTTATACACATCTGAAATATTGTTGTTGTTTCCTCTATAACTCAAAATATACGAAACCCTTCCAATTAAAACTCGGTAATTACAAGTGTAGAATGCCGACGCGCTATTTTTCGCGGAATTTCTTGAATATCCTGAAAATTCTTGAGAAGTTTTTCGTATATTATACGAAATTTAAAGAATTTCAATTCCGATAGATTACATGTCAGAATTAAAATCTTTTTATTTATTTATATATTTAAAAGCTGAGAAAACGGTATATATCGATGATAAATTTGATTAAGAGTGTCCAATAGAGGCGCATAGACAATAGAATAGGCTACCAAAAGCCCCTGACTTCTCGTCAGTGCTTGAACCAATTTTTTTCTCAATTTTGCGCTCTTCATTGTTCACTTGTATATCAACTGTTTATGAAAATAGTTTCCCACTATTGGTATTTATATTTGACTGATTTATTCACGTCGTTATGATTGGTCCACGGGTGTTCGCCTATCGTTATTTCGTTATACATAAGAGCGACGGAGACGGATGAAGTTTGCTGGACCCTCGATTTCGTAATACCTGCATATTTCTAACATTTACGGGACCTTTCTCGAAACCGCTTCATATTCGGCAATACAGAGGCGTAGGTACTCAATCTCGTACGTAAAAAAATTAATTCGATTTTTCCACCGCCATATGTGCAAGCAAAGTATGTATATGATGGACAAGTGGAAAAATTTCTAGTTCCATGACTGACTAACATCCCAAGAATCATTCAACCAATGGAAAATAGCCGCGAAAGTGATATAAAATGATTTACTGAGAAGAAGTAGAAAATTGGTTCAAGTACTGTTGTACTTGAACTGTACTGTATTGGACACCCTCAATCGAATTTACCATAGTGAATTATGTTGTCCATTCTCCTGTATTGAACACTCTTAATTCGAATTTATCATGGATGATTATGCTAATAAACAAACTCAAATGTCGCATTCAGATGCACAACCTAATCTGAAAACTTCAAGCCGCTTCCTCTTTCCGTTCTCAGCTTATCGTGACAACAAAAATATTTTTTAATAATTTTATAGTGATACGATTCTCATAAAATTCCACAAACGTGCTTAGGTTTATATTCTACAACTATTCACCAAGTTTCAATTCGATCGGATTTATATTGATTGAAAAAAAAATTATTACTCGGAAACCATTGGGCCGATTATGCCCATTAACGAACTTGTCCGTCGTATTGGGATGCGCCACCTACCCTGAAAATTTCAAGTCGCTAGCTTTTTCCGTTCTCAAGTTATCGTGGCAACGGCCGGACGGCCGGCCGGACAGAATCAAATTTGACGTCGAATTCTTCATCGGGGAGTCGCACCAAATCGTTTGAGACCATTTTCGTCAAAAAATTCGAAAGTTACAGATATTTGTTCTCTTGTTCAATATTCGACAAATCATATCTCCGAAAGTATTGGTTTATCAGAGTTGGGAATTATATCAAGTGATTATTATGATAGAACTACATCATGAAAGAAATTGAAATCCCTTTGCATCTTATCTTTATATGACGGTGCAATTTTGAGTACAAGTGTTTAAAAACTATCAGGAGTCATTTTTAAAAATTGAGTAAATGAAATAGCCAGTTTTATTTCTGAAACAAATCTAATGCAATCCAGAGAGAACTCAAACCAGAATACTTATGTAAGAAATCTTAAATAGTGTTACTAAGGAATAACTACCTCTACATTAGTTGGAAATCTTGTTCCAATTCTTCCATAATTAGAGAATTACTCGTTAATTATGCTCGACATCCTTGCATCATTCATTTTCGACTCACTACCCAAAAAACTCTGCCTATGAACTGAGCGAATCCAAATTTCAAATTGTTTACATGCTTACATCAACCAAACTTTCCAGAAATACATTTTCAGTTTCGTTTAACGTCAATGACGTTTATCTTTCAAACTGGACCTACCGCAAACATATAGAACGCAGACAGATAGAATTCGCATTTGGTCAAAACATAGAAGTACGATGAATTATTGAAATTTTGAAAAATCATATTTCGGAAAGTATTAGCTTGTTAGAGTTGAGAATAATATCAATGGATCCTCATTATACAACTGCATCTTAAAAAAATTGAAATCAAAGATTGTAATGTAAAAATAAAATTTTTTTTGTTACTCCGAAACCATCCGGCCGATTTTGCCCAATAACGATCTTAACTAAGATATTCAGATCCCAAACCTACTCTGAAAATTCCAACTGTCTAGCTCATTCCGTTCGAGAGTTATCGTGTTAACGGACAGCCTGACAGAATCGATTTTGACAACGGATTCTTGATCAGAGGGTCGAACCCTTTGATTTGGGGAGAGAGGCAGAAAGGGGATACCGCATACCTTACTACGTAACGCTATCGATCTGAAACCAAACTTTTGAGACTTTGACAGTTTGGTGGATACCAAACGATGTGGTGGATGTGTGTTTCTTGTGTTTATCTGAGCGTTTAGGGACTGTTTTGTTATAAAACTGTGTTACGCATAATGGTAGGATGTGCAGCTTACGGCTGTAAAAGCCACAGCAGGAAAAAGGAGCCTGGTTCTGTGGTGCCCATTTAGTTTCAATGTCAGGGAATATGTTATCCGTCCTCTCTCTTTTATAGTCTAGGGTCGAACCAAAACGTTAAGACCATTTTCAGCCAAAATTCGAATATTACAGACATTAGGGCAAATTGATAAGCACTCTGTTCCGAAGAACAAGAGGGCCAAAAAGTGTTCTGGTCCTAATTAATAGGGGTTTTTAATCATAGACAGAACAATACCTGAAGCCGCAGATGGAAAGCCCATATGTTCTTTACCGTACGGTAACGACCGCAAGATAAAAATAGACCACAGAGCAATTGCTCGTAAATAATGCAGACTTCATGTAGACATTAAACGTCAATAATATAGACAGACAAACAGAACTGAGGTCGTAATAACGGCCGATTATAATGGGTACCATATATACGTGTATACTTCTGGTTATTACCCCACAACTTCGAGTTTCGTATAATTTATAGGACAAATATAATGGTGAAGATGAGGCAATTTGATGGCCCTTTTTGTGCACAGCCCTGACACTAAATCATCAGATTAAATTTCATCTCGCATGTTGGGTTTCATTAGGAAGAATTGAAATTTCTTGGTGCGGCAAGTATATTTCGAGTGTATTATTGTTGATCGTTAAGTAGTGAATTTTAATGAATTGACAAGAAAATTGGCTAATCTAAGCTTAATGATGTCGGCGAAAGCTTTTACTCTTGCGTCCAATATGATATGACATGGTTATACTAAAACTCCCCAGTCTATAGAAGAGACCCTACATTCTCTTACAAGAGCTTGTTCGAGTTAGGCGGTGGTCACACAGATACAGCAATTTTCAACGTATATCAATAACCACCAACCCGTAAACAATCTGACCGGTTCAATTAATAAATTTCGGTAAAATAAATATAATATTTGAGAATCTCCCGAGGGTAAGTTAAAGATAGATGAATGAAAGGACTGACCTTAGATCATCTTCCTGGTTTCAGTTCCAATGCAATTTCACTTCGGTGAAGAAAATGTGGGAAATCCCTGTGGACACGAGCTTTGGCGCTCTTGTTCAAACTTTGACAAATTATATCTCCGAAAGTATTGGTTTCTTAGAGTTGGGAATTATATCAATGGTTTCTCATAATAGAACTGCATCATAAAATTAAATAAATCAAATAAGAATCCATTGATATAATTTCCAACTCGGAGAAACCAAAACTTTCGGAGCTATGATTTGTCAAAGTTTGAACAAGAACGCCAAAGCTCCTGTTCACAGGGCTTTCCCACTTTTTCAGTTTGGCTTCTGTGCGTCAATTCTCAAGAGTTTTCGTAATTAAATTCAAAACGTAGGTCTATGACTCATCTCATGTTATTTTTAATCAGAACTTTAGATGTTCGAAGACCGCTACAGGATCCTAATGTAGGGCTATCATCTCCCATAGATTATATTGTGTTATGAAAAAATCGGCCCGAAAATTTATGTTATAATTTAATATGTCATCATGACGTTCGTGGTTTCGAAGGTTCTCAGCGATGTCGGACAACTGCTTTCTGATATATTTTAAACATTTTTTTCAATGATTTTTTTGAAATTTTCTAGTAATACGTTCTTCACGAAATTTTGTAAAAATTTTTGCGTCACCATTCTAGAACTTATTACCGTGTTTGAATTGAATCGGCATCGTATTTTTTGGGTTATTGAAGAAATAATAACCATATTTCAGTTTGATATAAGTCCAAAACCATTTGGCCGATTATGCTAATTAACAAACTTGAATGTCGCATTCAGATGCGCAATCTACCCTGAAAATTTGCAAGTCGCTATTTCTTTCCGTTCTCAAGGTATCTTGAGATACATAATATTTTTTCATAATTTTCAAAAAAATTTCTAGTGGTACGGTCCTCACAAAATTTTACACACGTCTTCATGTTGATACTCTACAACTCGTAAGCAAGCTTCAATTCGATCGGTTCTATATTACTAGAGTTATCGAGGAAATAATATTCCAGATATGTATAATTCTGAAACTGTTGGGTCGACTATGGCCAACAGCGAACTTAACTCTCTCATTCAGATGCGCAATCTACCCTGAGTCCCTATCTTTTTTTGTTCGAAAGTTATCGAAGCAACGGTCACCCATACAGCTACTGAACTCACACAAGGTTGCTCGGGATCTGATAGTGTTCGAACTAGGTAGTAGAGTTAGGTTCTGAAGAATCTCGCAAAATTTCAGCCATATCGGATGAATCGTTCCTGATAATTCCTGGGAATTTTTTTCAATGATTGTCAAAAAATGTTCTAGTGATACGATCATCACGAAATTTTGCAAGAATCTTCGCGTTGACATTTCAATTGATAACCATGTTTGAATTGGATCGGTTTTGTAATTTTCGAGTTATTGAGGAAATAACAAGCAAATTTCAGATGGATATAACTCCAAATCCGTTTGGTCGATTATGCTTATAAACAAACTCAAATTTCACATTCAGATGCATAACCTAACCTGAAAATTTCGCTATTTCTTTCCGTTCTCAGGTTATCGTGATATAAAAAATATTTTTTAATAATTTTTTTAAAATTTTCTAGTTATACGATTCTCACAAAATTTCAGAAACGTACTTAGGTTTGTATTCTACAACTATTCATCAAGTTTTAATTCGATCGGATTTATATTGGTTGAAAATAAAATTGTTACTCAGAAACCATTGACCGATTATGCCCATTAACGAAATTTTCCTTCGTATTGGGAGGGACCATCTACCTTGAAAATTTCAAGTTGCTATCTCATTCCTTTCTCAAGTTATAGTGGCAACGGACGGCCGGCTGGCCAAACAGAAAAAAATTTGTCCTCGAATTCTTCATCAGGTAGTCGAGCTCAATCGTTTGAGACCATTTTCAGTAAAAAATTCAAAAATTACAGACGTTTGGGAGAAATGATAACGCGATGTTCCCCAGAACATAGGCGCAAACATATTATGTATCTCACGATAACTAGAGAACAGAAAGAGATAGCGAAATGAAATTTCCAGGGTAGGTTGTGCATCTGAATGCGATTTTTAAGTTCTTCAATAGCCATAATCGGCCAAACGATTTTGGAGCTAAACCCATCTGAAATTTTGTTTTTATTTCCTCAATAATTCAAAATATACTAATATGATCCAATTGAAACTTGATAGTTATTTGTAGAATGCTGACGCGCTAGTTTTCGCGCATTTTCGTTAATATCGTATCACAAAAAAAAAAAAAAATTTTCTTTAAAAATTTTGTATTTCAGTAACTATTCGTCAGAATCCTCTGGAATTCTGCACGAAACTCTGAGCCACCAATTTACAATCGAGTACCGATCGACTTCGTATGAGGCGTGAATTGACAATAGGATATGCGCGCAAAAACTCCTGAGTTCAAGTCAATTAACAATATTGCTACTTGCAACAAAATAAGGCAAAATTTTAACGCCTTGGTGCTAGCGCGAAATATTATATTCTAAAACAAGTTGCAGAATGGGCTACTATTAAAACACGAATGCGAAATTCGAAAACGAGCGACGAAGGAGCGAGTTTTCGAATGCATTAGTGTTGGAATTGCCTTCTGCAACGAGTATTAGACGATATTTTCTCTATTTCAGGCAAGTTTTGTAAAGTACTGTTGAAATTTAATGAAAAAATTGGATTATACATCCTAGTGGCTGTTGTATTATATCCCGGTAGTTGGTGTGACTGTTACGAAAGTTGACAGATTTAGGAATTTGAATTTGAAACGTACGTAGGGCATGGAGATCAGATTTTAAACAGTTTCCTAATAGCATGAATGATTCAAAATTAGCAAGAAGGAAATCTCTAGTACCATATTTTTCAATGAAAATAAAGCTTTTCCTCAACAATTATTTCACTATATCCAGATTATATTGTATTGTCAATTGACGTGTGTTGAAATTTGATAGGATCGAATGTCAGTGCTGACTACCACAAAACGAAAAATATAACTAGAAACAATGCGGGAATGAGTTCATTCCAGCACTGTTTTCAGTGCTGGAACGGACTCATTACGATACTGAAATAGAGAAATAATATTCGATCACCTTCTCCTGAATTGTTAATCAGAAACGAATTAGCAATAACCGCATCAATAAGTTGATGTAATGGCTCTCAAAGTCACGTCTGATTACATTATGAGGTTCTAAACTATACTCCGAAGGGCGGAAGCTCATCTATCCTTCGTCCATTGCCATAATTCAACGGCTTATTCCAAACTTAAGACCGAAGGATAACGGCATCTAAACATACCATCGGGTACATTTTTTATTTTTTCGTTTACGTGGGTGATTGCTGCATGTCACTCCCAAACAAGGAAATAAATACCCGCATAGACGTCTTTCTCAGCTTTCTGCGGTTTCATGCTTCTCTCCGATAGTTCTCAGTCACGAGATCGTGTAGCTAAGGTCACATCAAATGCATATTTCATTCAAACTCAATTAAACCGCGGATTCCGTGAATATGGTACTGACTGAGACGATGTTTTATTCATTTATCCGATCTGAGGGACGACGCACGAGGTCTATCAATTACTTAATCTTATTTAGTTATTTGTATCGAAAAGGAAACATGTCAAAATCTCGAGTATGGGATGCCATAGGCGTTGAGGTGGGCCTTGATTCAATAGTCTTTGTTTATCGGCAATTCACTTTAAATAATCGGAAATACAGTCTGGGGATAAAGTAACGAACAAAATTCATAACTGCGTTATTGAATGTTTTAAAGCAAAACGCTGGGACAGGTCAATTTTAGTTTTTGGCGCTCTTGTTCCTCGGATCAAAGTGCTTATCAATTTGCCCAATAGTCTAGTCGACAAGTGCTTTTTAGGTCATAATTTTTGCGTATTCTCCGAAAATTACGATTAAGGTGTCATTCGATTCGGAATGGCATGTAGATAGTTTTTGAGACATTACTAAAGCCGCTCGCAAAAATTGCAATAGTTATAAACAATTAAGTGAAACAAAAAGAAGGGGCTTGGGTTTTTTGCCAATATCTCAAAAACCATCTGAGATAATTAAAATTTGAAAAAAAGATTCAAGAAGAGGACGAAATTTCCTAAAAAAAATCCTAACTCCTGGAACTAGGATCAATATTTATAATTTTCCCAGAGAGTTGAAAATACTCCCGAACACGGGTACTCCGGCCTGCGTAAGCCTCGCCCCCTTCGGACCTCTCATGAATAAATATTATTTACATAAGTCGTAATTTGTCCGGCGCATTTTTTCATTCCATTATACAATATAAAGTAAAATATATATCTATGGGAGATGATAGCCCTACCTAAGGGCCCTATAGCGGTCTTCGAACATCTGAAGTTCTGAATAATCATCGCTTGGACTTGGACCGGTCCTGGCCTTACGAGCAACATTTTCATTTTTGAATTCAAATATTGAAGGGATTTCAGGAGTGAATATCTTCGAAAACTAGCGGAGGCGATTCTTATCCACGAGATCCCATGCGCCTACAGAAGAGTATATTTGTGAGAGGAGACTTTTTGAAAGGTTATGTATTATTTTTAATTTGATCGTTTCCTCCTCTTGTCTTTTCATTTTTGGCGCTCTAGTTCCTCGGAACTGAGTGCTTATCAATTTGCCCAAATGTCTGTAATTTTCGAATTTTTCGATGAAAATGGTCTTAAACGATTTGGTTCGACTCACTGATCAAGAATCCGTGGTCGAAATTCATTCTGTCCGGCCGGTCCGGCCGGTCCGGCCGTCCGGCCGTAGGCACGATAACTCTCGAACGGAATGAGCTAGACAGTTGAAATTTTCAGAGTAGGTTTGGGGGATAAATATCTCGGCTAAGTTCGTTATTGGGCAAAATAGGACAGACGGTTTCGGAGTAACAAAAAAAAAATTTTTTTTTTACAGAACAAATTCCAAATTGAATTTTTTTTCAATAAGGAGTTTCACCATAAGAATCCATTCATATCAATTTTAACTCTAACAAACTAATACTTTCGGAGATATGAATTTTCAAAATTTCAATGATAGAATTATTCTGTGGCTATTCTATGAATTGTTATAACGTCAACTTTGACGTTGTCTCATTGTCATTCATTCCAGTAATGGTATCAATATGAGAATTATAGTATCATCATACTTTTTGTTGGTTGATATTTTCATGCCGATGGTCAATCCATATGATGATGGGAATGGTAATGGTAAGTTAATAACATTGTCATTCATTCCAGCAATCGTATAAATATGAGAATTATAATATAATATCATAGTTTTTGTTGGTTGATATTTCCATGCCGATGGTCAATCCATATGATGATGGGAATGGTAATGGTAAGTTAATAATATTGAGTTCAGAATATCTCCACTAAAAACAAAACTGGAATTGAGGAATGAATATCTCGGATGAGTTCGTTGTTGGGTTGAATTTAAATTCTTCTTTGATGTTTGAATTAAATTTCTGCTAAGATGAAGTTCTAAATTTCAATAATGAATCGTACTTCTATGTTTTCACAGAATGCTATAATTATTCTATCTAAGCTTTATTATATGATCTGTGTTCATACTCGTACATTTCGTCCTGTTCTATAAGAGAGAGTGAAATTCATTTCAGCTATTTTAATTTGGTTTCTTCCATGGTGCAGTTCTCATTCTCAGATTGCTCATTTAATCTTGATAAATAAACTATTATTTGAATTGAATTTCCTGTATGATGCAGTTCTATCATAAGAATTCATTGATATAATTCTCACGTCTGAGAAACCAATACTTTCGGAGATATAATTTGTCTGTTTGAACTAGAGCGCCAGAAAGCTCCTGTCCACAGGGCTTGAACCCATTTTTCAGGTTGAGTTTCGGATACCTTGGAGAAACCTATCCGTTTTTTTGACGAGGGAATCCATATTGAAGAAATATTTGCCCATCAATATTTTTAAATTTCAGCAAATTTTGTAAACAATAGTTACAAATCACCACACTCACGGGGAGGAAGGGTTTTTTGCTGAGGTTTTTCCCTAAGCTCTTGTATCATACGTCGAATTATATGGTACCCCGTTACACCAACCTCTGCTAACACATATACAGCTCTCAGTCAAAAAAAAAATATATATACAGGGTGAGTCTTTGACCACTGCATTAATTTTAACCAAAGATTCCTCTCATCAAATGAAACACTTTTTTCATTTACCATTTTTCCAGATTCGGCTCAGGTAAAAAGTTACAAGCGTTTAAATATTTCACAATGTGCTAATACACTCCCGCATATAAATTATCTATGACATTGTTGGCGGACGAGAATAAGGCATGGTAACGTGGTTTACAGCTTGATTCGGGATTCCAACGCTCAGATACGGATCCATAAAAGTAGTGAAATTTCTGGAGTTTTCCATTTTAAAACATTCAATGAAGAATAACTAGAAAACGGTGCGTTTAAGGAAAAATGATGAAGAATAATATAATGTTCTAAAACGATGGAATATTCTTGAAATGACTCAAGAAAAACTTTATATGCTTTCTTTATGCTAATTTCGTTTAGTTTTATGAATCCACGAGTCCATAACTAGAAAACCAGTAGAAGTAGAAAATAACTAATATTTGGAAAATATGTATCATAGTTATAGGAAACTTTACGCCAACATTCATTTTATTCGAAAAAAGGATGTCAAAGCTACAAAATAAAAACTGATTTTTTTTCAAAATTTTAACAGCCTGTCTCTTTTTACCTGAGCTGAATTTGGAAAAATGTTAAATGAAAAAAGTGTTTCAATTGATGAGAGGAATCTTTAGTTAAAATTAATGCAGTGATCAAAGACTCACCCTGTATATATATATATATATATATATTTAAACTTATTAAATATGAGAATGAAAAATCGAAAAAAAATCACGGGCCTGCAGGATAGATATGTAAATGAACAATAATCCGTGGTCCAAAAATGTTTATCGCTACTTTTCAATTAGTTATCTATTAGTTAATTAACAATTTTTTGTAGCACGAACATTAACATTGCAAGTGCAATAATTGTTAAACTATTAATCTGAGAATTTTTTACTTTGGTGGAGTTATTTTTCAAAGGTCTTGGAATAGATGCCTGTTGGAAAATTTGAAAAGTTGTAAATTTTCGTTTTGTTATTAACAATTTACTTAAGTGAAAAATTATGTATGCTTCAAGTATGTTTTAAAAGAAAAATATAAATTCTCCTTAAAATCTCGTAAACAACGCATTGGTTTATAATAATTTCTTCAAGAATAAGAGATGTTAATTATTAAAATCAGTTTTAAGTAGTTTCTGATCATAAGAAAACGGATCAATAGTAATATTATAAATTGAAGCTTTATAATTTTTCACACAAGTAAATTGTTCATTACCAAACGAAAATTGACAATTTTTAAAATTTTCCAATAGGAATCTATCCTAAGACCATTGAAAAATAGCTCCACGAAAGGTAAATATTCTCAGATTAATAGTTTAACAATTGGCGTACTTGCAATGTTAATATTCGTGCTACAAAACATTGTTAATTAACTGAAGGATAACTAATTGAAAAATCACGACAAACATTTTTGGACCACAGATCATGGTTCATTGACCTATCCTGCAGGCTCTCGATTTTTTTCCAATTTTTGCGCGTATGTTCTGGGGAACATACGCGTTATAGTTTTGCCCAAATGTGAAATTTAATTCTGTGGTGCCGTCCGGCCGTCCGGCCGTCCGGCCGTTGCCACGATAACTTGAGAACGAAAAGAGCCAGCGACTTGAAATTTTCAGGGTGGGTTGCGCATCCCAATACGACGGACAAGTTCGTTAATGGGTATAATCGGCCCAATGGTTTCCGAGTAATAATTTTGTTTTCAACCAAAATAAATCCGATCGAATTTAAACTTGGTGAATAGTTGTAGAATATAGACCTAAGCACGTTCGTGAAATTTTGTGAGAATCGTATTGCTAGAAAATTATTAAAAAATTATTAAAAAATATTTTTGTTGTCACGATAACCTGAGAACGGAAGGAGATAGCGGCTTGAAAATTTTAGGTTAGGTTGTGCATCTGAATGCGACATTTGAGTTTGTTTATGAGCATAATCGTCCAAACGGTTTTAGAGTTATAGCCATCTAAAATTTTCTGAAATTTGGTAGTTTTTTGTTCCTCATTAACTCGAAGAATACAAAACCGATTGAATTCAAACATTGCTATTAGTTGAAGAATGCCAACGCGAAAATTCTCGCAGAATTTCGTGAGGATGGTATAACTAGAAAATTTAAAAAAAAATAGTTGAAAATTATTGAAAACAAATCTATATATCATAAACTATTCGTCCGGCATGGCTGAAATTTTGGAACAGCCTTCAGAACCTAACTCTACTGCAGAATTCCAAGTTTGAACATGATCGGATCTATATTGTTGGAGAACCGGGCAGCCTTTTGTGAGTTCGGTAGCGTAGTGGTAGCCAAGTGTAGCGTGTAGCGGATGGGAATCGTCGTATGATAATATGTAGTCTATGGTCGTATTTTTGCGAGAAGCTTCAAAAATAAATATATGAATGTCATGATGACATATTTCCGCTCGTATATTATGGGAAACTCGTCTTATTTCATCACAAATCTATGGGAGATGATAGCCCTACATTAGTGGTCAGACCTGGTTTTGAAAGAGATCCTCCTTAGGAGGAGGCAACTAAATATTGAAGGGATTTCTATGAACAAGAGTGAATATCTTTGCGAAATAGAGAAGGCGATTCTTCTTCAAGAGATCCATGTGCCTTCAGAGGAGTATATTTGCGAGAGGGGACTTTTGAAAGGTTATGTATTATTTTTAATTAGGCAATCCAAACCACGTGTGACGTGACCCAATGTGGCGGTCGTTGGCACACAAACAATTAACGTGTTCTGGTCGTTGGTTATTGTAGAGTGTTTTTTCAGTTATTCCGGAGCTTTTGTGCTGTTTAAATTATATTAAAATGGAGAGTGAATATCTGAAAAGACTATTGTTAAACAACAGAGACGTTGCTGAACGGTAAGTTCGAAAAAAAGCACCTTCATCATGTGTTTACATTTCTTCCTATTACAGATATATAATGAAATTGGGATTAATTAATGGATTAGATCCTTTTACATTGAATTTTTCTGATCTGGATGAATCAATCGATGGTCTTCCTCCAGTCACATATATGGATATTGCATCCTACATGGTTTTTACCCACAGCTATTACTCCAATGTTCAGATGAAGGCCTATAAAAGTTTAGAGTCTTATAAATATTTTGAATCTGGCTTCGTGAAGGTGGGAACAAAGGTGGAGAATAATGTATACATTCTGGTTGGACAGGTGAGCTTTTTTCTTTACTAGCCTTATATTAACTTTCCTATGACAGTTAATATATCCAAGAAACCGTACTTGTGAAACTGTTTATGTTAATCCACCATTAGCTATGCTTGTGACTATTCATAACATCTTTTTTGATCAAGAGTGATTCAGTATATATTTTAATGTTTCTGAGAGATTCTTACAATACATTATAAGTGTAATAAATTATTTTCAGGTCAAACATTCACAGAGATCAAATGAGAAACCGTTAGATGTGTGGTGCATCATTGCTAAAGATGGAAGTGTTTGTACAGCCCACTGTACTTGTATGGCTGGACTCGGTGAAGTTTGTAGTCATGTTGGTGCCATATTATTCGCTGCAGATTATGCAAACACTAGAAAGATAGAAAGGTCATGTACAGACGTAGGAGCTGTGTGGCCAATGCCATCAATGACACAGAAAGGCCCAATTGTTCCAGTACATGAAATGAATTGGGGAAAGTCTTCAGGACACCAACGAGCCAGTTCAAGCCATGATATAGGGGTACCACTGACGTCGGAACATGAGTTTGCCGATATAATGAATATGATTTCTGAGTTGGGTTACAGTTGTCCTCTTATGAGGATAGTACAGCCTTATGCCACTCAGCTTGCTCAAAAAGAATCCATAGTTTTACCTTCAGTGTTCAATATTTTTGACCCAAATAATATACAAAAAAGTTATCCTGAACTTATGAAAATGGCGAAAGTTTTAAATATTTCATTGTCAGAAGAACAGGTCAATTCTATAGAGGTAGCTACTAGAAAGCAATCAGAAAATAACAACTGGTACATTCAGAGAGCTGGTAGAATAACAGCGTCTAAATTCAAATCGGTTTGCAAAACAAATCAGTGCAAACCTTCTTTGTCTTTAATAAAATCAATTTGTTACCCGACAAAAATGATATTCCATTCCAAAGCAACTTCATGGGGTATACATCATGAGAATAATGCCGTGGAAGAATATGCAACCAGTATGAAAGGAGAAAATCATGAAGGATTTCAATTAAATGAAGTGGGATTGATCATCAACAGTAAGTGGCCCCAATTCGGTGCCACTCCTGACCGATTGGTGTATTGTGAATGTTGTTCAAGAGGGTGTCTGGAAGTAAAATGCCCCTATTTATTATACACGAATGATGTACAAGACATTCATGAATATTTGCGTATGAAGAGTTCATGTTTGGTAGCATATGATGGAATAATCACTTTGAAAAAAACTCACAGTTATTACTACCAAATACAAATGCAACTGTTTATCTCACAGTCACATTATTGTGATTTCGTTATATGGTCTCCAAATATTTTTTTCAAAGAACGAATCCTACCAGATGTGGAAATGTGGGAAAGGAACTTAGAAACTGCTAAACATTTTCATTCACAGGTTATTATGCCAGAGCTAATGGCGAAATATTTCACATCAGAAGAGGGTGCAGCTGAATTGATTCACTACTGTATTTGCAATGGCGTTGATGATGGACGTGCAATGATAAAATGCGATGGGGATGACTGCCAAATAGAATGGTTTCATTTTGATTGTGTGGAACTTGTAGACACTCCTGATTTTCCCTGGTATTGTGATAGATGTGATGAATAGTTCTTGATTTTTGTAAATATGGAATAAAAATCAACAAGTTAAGAGCGTTCCTGCTAATCGGGTCCTTCATGAATGGCTTCGTATAATAAATATACTTTATTATATTGATTATAATGATCGACCGAGCCGGCTCTGAAAGGCTTAACCCGGGTCAGTTTAGTTGAATTTGTCGGGAAAGCTACAGGGTACTGATGAAGGCCAAGAAGCCAGAAACGCGTCTGCTCTTGCTTTCTCGGCAGATCAATGAACCCTCTGGGGTCTATTTGATTTGTGAAATATATGCACAAGTATATTTATTATACGAAGCCATTCATGAAGGACCCGATTAGCAGGAACGCTCTTAACTTGTTGATTTTTAACAACGGTATCGCCATTTTTCATTATTAAATATGGAATAGATTACATAAAAAAATATTGATTTTTCATGAATGAATATAAATATTTTGAATATATTTGTGGTTCAATGAAAGTTGAACATTGAAGTTGGAAATACAGAGATGTATATGTTAGTAGCCATGGCTCTTTCATTGTAGTTTCGTCAATTGTTGAAAAAAAATGGGTCAATAAAAGTAGAATAAAAGCAATGAATAAATTTAATCATCTGTGCCTTGTAAATGAAAGATATAACAATTAAATAACAATTACAAGTCTTTTCGCTGGCTGAATCTAAAGCGGAATTTAGGTTCTGAAATATTCACCAATCCACTGCAAACAGTAACAATTTTGTTTATTAAATTTACTGTTTCAGTGCCTTTCTTGACCATACTTATTGGAATAGTACCATGCAAAATACAAAACTTGTTTTTCATCAGACCAATGATTCGTTCAACATGTATGAATTTACCATAGTAAATTCGAATTGAGAGTGTCCAATAAAGGAGAATGGACAAGAACATATATGCACAAAAGCTCCTAAATTCACGAAAAAAAAAATTGGTTCAAGCACTGACGTGAAGTCGAAAGCTTTTGCGCGTATGTTCTATTGTCCATTCTCCTGTATTGGACACTCTTAATCGAAAAAAAAATTGGTTCAAGCACTGACGTGAATCAGGAGCTTTTGCTCTTCTTAATCGAATTTACCATGATGAATTCTATTGTCCGTTCTCCTGATTGGACCCTTTTAATCGAAAAAAAAATTGGTTCAAGCACTGACGTGAAGTCAGAAGCTTTTGCGCGTATGTTCTATTGTCCATTCTCCTGTATTGGACACTCTTCTTAATCGAATTTACCATGATGAATTCTATTGTCTATTCTCCTGTATTGGACACTCTTCTCAATCGAATTCACCATGATGAATTCTATTGTCCATTCTCCTGTATTGGAGACTCTTCTTAATCGAATTTGCCATGATGAATTCTATTGTCCAGAATGGACAATAGAATTCATCATGGCAAATTCGATTAAGAAGAGTCTCCAATACAGGAGAATAGACAATAAAAATCATCATGGTGAATTCGATTGAGAAGAGTGTCCAATACAGGAGAATAGACAATAGAATTCATCATGGTAAATTCGATTAAGAAGAGTGTCCAATACAGGAGAATGGACAATAGAACATACGCGCAAAAGCTTCTGACTTCACGTCAGTGCTTGAACCAATTTTTTTGTTTTCATATTAAATAAGTTCAAACAATATTTATTCATCAAAGATACGAAGGGGGCGAGGCTTGCGCAAGCCGGAGTACCCATTTTCGGGCGTATTTTCAACCTTCTAAGAAAATTATAAATATTGGTCCTACACTTCCAGCAGTCCGAACTTTTTTTTAGAAAATTTCCTCCTCTATCTGAATTCTTTTTTTGAGATATTGGCGAAAACCTAAACCTCCTTCTTTTTTGGCGCTCTAGTTCCTCGGAACTGAGTGCTTATCAATTTGCCCAAATGTCTGTAATTTTCGAATTTTTCGATGAAAATAGTCTTAAACTATTTGGTTCGACTCACTGATCAAGAATCCGTGGTCGAAACTCATTCTGTCCGGCCGGCCGGCCGTAAGCACGATAACTCTCGAACGGAATGAGCTAGACAGTTGAAATTTTCATAGTATAGTAGGTTTGGGAGATAAATATCTCGGCTAAGTTCGTTATTGGGCAAAATCGGACAGATGGTTTCGGAGTAACAAAAAAAAATTTTTTTTTACAAAACAAATTCAAAATTAAATTTTTTTCAATAAGCAGTTTCACCATAAGAATCTAATGATTTCATTTTTAACTCTAACAAGCTGATACTTTCGGAGATATGATTTTTCAAAATTTCAATAATAAATCGTATTTCACAGAATGATATAATTATTCTATATATGAATTTTCATAATGTCAACTTATTTTCCTGAGACATGACATTATCTAATCAATCGAAGAATTATGAGAATAAAGTGTATTCCGAAATGTGAGCGAAGTGAGAAAAATCTCAGTTGTTTGCTCCGAAATTAGTTTTTCTCAGAAAAGTCTTACATTTCGGAACGGAACATGAAGTAAGAAAATCCTCAGTTCTCTCAATTTATGATGGGACTGACGGAAGGGAATATTATAACTTCAAAAATATTGGGGTTGAAATACGTAAATATTGAAAGCATAATTCTGTAGTTCGAGAGAGGAGAAAATCTGGTGAACGTAGCTCAGGAAATTTTTGATCGTTTACAAGGTAATCTTTCATTATTACTCTTCTTTCATACATATTTTATGGAATATCTACTATTTGTAGGTACTTTAAACCTGTTTTGGGCAATTGACATACGAAACTTGTTGGCGCTCTAGTTCCTCGGAACTGAGTGCTTATCAATTTGCCCAAATGTCTGTAATTTTCGAATTTTTCGATGAAAATGGTCTTAAACGATTTGGCTCGACTCACTGATCAAGAATTTCGGCCGGCCGTAGGCACGATAACTTTCGAACGAAAGGAGTTAGTGGATTGAAATTTGCAAGGTGGGTTTGGAGCGTAAATATCTCGTAAAAGCTCGTTAATGGGCGAAATCAATCAAGCGGTTTCGGAGTTATGGCCAATTTTAGTAAAAATATTTTTTATGAATATTTCCGAAACCGATCACTCAATCTATCTGAAATTTAGCATCAAATTGTAGAATCATGACCTTTATACGCATGTGAAGTTTTGTATTGACCAGATTACCGCAAAGTGTCAAAAAAAATTTTTTTAAATTTAAAAAAAGTTTTTCTACAATAACTCTCGAACGGAATGAGCTAGGTAGTTGAAATTTTCAGAGTAGGTTAGGGAGATGAATATCTCGTTTAAGTTCGTTATTGGGCAAAATTGGCCATATTTAATTCGATTTCTTCCATGGTGCAGTTCTCATTCTCAGATTGCTCATTTAATCTTGATAAATAAACTATTATTTGAATTGAGTTTTCTTTATTATGCAGTTCTATCATAAGAATACATTGATATAATTCCCAACTCTGAGAAACCAATACTTTCGGAGATATAATTTGTCTGTTTGAACTAGAGCGCCAGAAAGCTCCTGATGTCCACAGGGCTTGAACCCATTTTTTTTTCACTTAATTGTTTCTAACTATTGCAGTTTTCGCGAGCGGCCTTAGCATTTTCTCAAAAACTGTCTGCATACCATTCTGAATCGACCGACACTTCAATCATAATTTTCGGAGTATACGCAAAAATTTTTACCTAAAAACCACTTGTTGACTAGACTACAAATGTCTTTAATGTTCGAATTTTTTGCTGAAAATGATCTTAAACGATTTGGTTCGACTCACCGATCAAGAATCCGTGGTCGAAATCAATTCTGTCCGGCCGGTCCGGTCAGCCGTAGGCACGATAACTCTCGAACGACATGAGTTAGAGGATTAAAATTTGCAGAGTAGATTTGGAGCGTAAACATCTCGGACAAGTTCTTTAACGGGCGCACTGACAGTTATTCTGCGGACGAGAAAGTACTTTCTCGTCCGCAAAGTACTTGCCTTCAATAATAGTCGATTTTACGGCCCAAATTAGAATGTGAAATGTCACTTTTCATAGAGGTCAACGAACAAGGCTTTTTCAGCGATCATGATCTGCCCTGGTCACCCTTTCACAGAATTTAAAACTCATCGAACATTTGTGGAATATGAATGGCCCATTCGTATTTTGTACCATCGTGGTCAGACTCGGCTACAGTTAATCCACGAATTTCAAGTTGCTTGGAACGAGGTGTCACAAGCACACATCGAATATCTCATTTTGGCGATACCTAAACGTGTAGGGACGTGTAGTCAGCCACGGGGTTGCCAAACAATCATTAATTTTTTATCGGATTATAAAGGGTGTCTCAGCAAGGACTTGAATTCTAAAAATTAAAAAATATATATTTGTTTAATATTTTAATAACATTTTTTTCCACATATGTATAGAGGTAGTGATGACATTTACACATGAATCAAAATGTTGGCAGTTATGCACTCTTTTGATGAAATTTTGCAGTAGGGGCTGTTGGATTAGACGAATTTGACGTGCAATTTCTTCTTTGAGTTCCTCAGTTATCTCAGGATGGTTCGCATAGACCTTACTTTTCAAAAACCCCAGAGAAAATAGTCCTAACAAGTTAAATCACAACTTCTTGGCGGCCAGTTCTGGTCTCCGAAATGAGAATTTATTCGATCTGAAAACTTGGTTTGTAACAAGGTCATTGTTTCCCTTGCGGTGTGCAAGGATAGCGCCATCCTGTTGAAACCACATCTCATTTAAGTCCATTCAGTCTTATTCTTGCCAAAAAAGTCTGTCAACATGTCCGGTAACGATGACCGTCGACACTCACGGCTAGGGCTTCACGCGAGAGCAAGATTTTTCTCGTCTCGTCTCGTTCTCGTCTCGGAAAAGCGAGACGAGACGAGACGAGACGTTTTCAAAAATATTATAGGCGATACCAAGACCACATACAGCGCAACACGAGAGTCTCGTTTTTGGTCTCAATAAATTTTTTGTATGAAGTTTTATATACGACTCGACTTTTTTTAACACCCACAGAGAACAATTGAATATGAAGAGTTTCCGCTACAATTACCAATATATTTTGTCTATATTATGCATCGATCATTCTAGAAAAACACGATTTTTAGAAGATTATTAATTCGTTATGACCTTGCGATATTTGTGATTATTTTGCAAGAAAAAATTGAATTCACGACCATAAAAACTGATGCCATTATAAATTCAATACTTAACGGACAACTTTTATTGCCCCTAAATCCCAATGCTTTGAAAATGTCGTCTCTGTCTGAACATCTGGAGAAATGTATTGACTTGTGCTCCTTGTAGTGAAGATGTGAACAATTTGTATACTCGTACATCTGTGGAACTACGTATAATAAAACTGGTGAAGAAATGAAGCTATTCAATGTTTCGAAAAGTGTTATGAGTAATACACCAAGAACACCCTCAATGATCTACCCACTGGGAAGGTATTCTTTCAAAACTATACCAAATTGCTAAATTTTATTAAAAAATATGTCGGCATCGATAGCCTCTTTAAGTGTGGATTCATGCAGCCCAAATTAACGAGTATCGAGTAACAATTAACAATTACAAATAGTGAGTAAAAGTTGAACTTCATATATCTGAATGAGAGTGTTCATGCAGCCAAGTAACAATTATCAATTAACAAATAACAAGTAGGAGTTCGCCAACTTTTAACTTTCTACTTTAATTGAACGAGATTTCGTACTTGTACGCAACTCGTGCGCAGCTGTACGCAGATTAGACAGTCCGATGATGTAAATATAACCTTACTTTGTAAAATATTCAATTTATTTGGTGTGTATTTATGTGGGTTCCGTGTTATAACATTGGAAAAATGAATTTTGAACACTTGTTTTCAAATATAGGGGGAACAGAGGTTATTTTGAGAAATTAATACCTCCGATCTTTGACTTGTGGGTTTTATTTCTTAATTGTTAATTTGAGTGCATGAATGCTGCATTTTTGTACGTGGTAATTCATAATTGTTATTTGATACTTTTTACTTGATAATTGTTATTTGATACTGCATGAATCCACACTAAAACTTAAACAAAACTTTCGAAATATTGGAAAGCTGAGTTTGAAGAATATTTGCTGTTAGAAAGAGCAAATAGGAATCAAAATATTTTACAGTGGGGGAGAGTGATTTATTTATTTATTTATTTATTTAACTATAAATATGGGTTGAGGATTTACCTATAAACCCAACAAAGAAAAAAGTACATACTATGAAAATTGAACTATGAACAATCGGCCAAAATGGCGATTGAGAAGAAAAAAGAAAATAAAAGAAGGTGAGTGATTAATGCGATCGCCATTGGTCCAGTCCATTCTTGAATGCATTTACAGTTTGAGACTCCACAATCGTTGACGGCAGCTGGTTCCACGCGTTGAATACCCTGTTTGGAAGGAACATCTGGCGTGGCGATGTTTTGAAGGGTTCCTTGGACAACTTGAAGCGGTGACCACGCAAGCAGTTTGTGTTGAGATGGAAAAAATCTCATATGTTCTCACCTTAATGACAATTCAATGCACGAAATGTGAAAATAAGGTCTCCCCTGGATCGGCGGTCGGCAAAGCTAGACAACCCAAAAATAGTTAGGCGATCCTTATAGGATGGGCGAAAGCGTGAATAAGGAAGACGAGTGACCCAACGCTGAACAGACTCCAGGAGATTTTCATCGTGTTTAGTTGATGGCCACCATACCTGACCAGCATACTCCAATATCGGTCTTATGTACGTCTTGTAGAGGAATTTCTAAGTTCATGCTTCGGAGTTTTTGAAGGTCTTGCTCTCGTTTCGCCTTTGCCGTAACAGACCCAACATGTTCGGACCATGGAAGATCTGAACAGATAGTCACTCCAAGATCGTCATGGTGAGTCACAGACCGCAGCTGATGACCATCGATCGAGTAAGATCGCTTTGGGTTGTTCCTGCCAATGTGGAGAACGCAACATTTCTGGATGTTGAGGGGAAGCATCCATACACGGATCCATCTAACAAGGATATCCAGGTCCTCCTGAAGAGTGTGAGCATGAAGAAGGGGAAGGTTGGAGAGTTTGGTGTCATCAGCAAATGAGGAGAGGGAGGACTTGAGGAGGGGAGGTAGATCAGATATATATAACAGAAAAAGAATTGGGCCCAGAACAGATCCCTGAGGGACACCAGATTTTACAATCTTCTCCACGGAGGAGTAAGCATCACCCACCCTAACGCGAAACTTGCGTTTGGTCAAAAACGATGAAAAAGTTCTTCCTATACTTTCCAAGATGGCCGATGATTTATTAATGGCTACATCCGTACCTGTTGGTATGATCATGGCAAAAACACGTACATCATTGAAGGATCATGTAATGCAAGCATGATTATGTTTGAATTCTTGGTCATCGAGTAATTTAAAAGATGAAATTATCAGCGTTTAAAATTAAAAATAATATGTACATGGATAAATATTTTTGTATAAGAGCGTAATAAATATAGCTTTACAAAATTATTCAATATTATATACCATTTCGATTAAATATTATAATATTTATTATCGTTATTCAGAATTTAGCTAGACGAGACGAGACAACTGATAACGAGACGAGAACGAGACGAGATTTTTTATACTCTCGTCTCGTGTGAAGCCCTAGTCACGGCGGCACCTTCATTATTTTATAATGGGTTTTCACTATTAACAAACGTTCTTCCAAGCTATAGCGCACCATTTTCGTAAATGTCTATGTTTTAATTAAGCCAACAACAAATATGGCTGACTCAACAATGGACAGTCAAAAATGGCGCGCAATTCAAAATTCAAGTTCTTGCAGGGACACCCTTTATGTTCATAATTTCTTGCAAATGTTATCGTTTCATTGTTGAAGTAAGACTTCCATATTGCCAAAAAATCACGTTCAAAAAATTAATCCTTCTTTGTGTAACACTTCTAATGTCCATGAGTATACAATACATAGTTGCCTGAATAGGTTAAACTAGTGGCCAGCAGTCCATATTTTGGGATTCAGATGAGCCAGCAGATCTACCTAGCAATAGATCCACATTTTTCTGGGAGATCTACATTTTTACGGTAGATCTACATTTTTCCGGTAGATCTGCATTTTTCCGTAGATCTACATTTTTTCGGTAGATCTACATTTTTCCAGTAGATCTACATTTTTTCGGTAGATCTACATTTTTCCGGTAGATCTACTTTTTCCGGTAGATCTGCATTTTCCATGAGATCTAAATTTTTTCAGTAGATCAATATAATCGGTAGATCAATTGAACCGGTTTTTCAATGACATCTAACAGGTTCTGTTGTGATTCGTAAACCTAAGGCCTTCCGAAACAC
Organism: Halyzia sedecimguttata; assembly: GCA_937662695.2. Taxonomy (NCBI): domain Eukaryota; kingdom Metazoa; phylum Arthropoda; class Insecta; order Coleoptera; family Coccinellidae; genus Halyzia; species Halyzia sedecimguttata. Next base: position 77,816,711 of record OW569414.2, read on the forward strand.
AATCACAAAGATTCACCAAAATCGGTATAGCCATTTTTGAGTTCGTGTAAACCAATTGTAGTACCACCTACCGGGGAATATTGTGGATCTGAAACCTACTCAGATACATACACAAAGTTTCATCGAAATCGGTCCAGTCATTCTTGAGTCTTCATAAACCGAATGCAGTGCCACCTAACGGGTTTCTATTGTTACCCTTAGAGCCACTCAAACACGCACACAATGTTTCATCAAAATCGGTCGAGGCACTTCTGAGTTCTTACAGACGGATTGCAGCGCCACCTACCGGGGTGTATTGCGGACCTGACACAACCTCAGATACACACACAAAGTTTCATCGAAATCGGTTCTGCCGTTCTTGAGTTTCTATGAAACGAATACAGCGCCATCTAACGGTTACCTATTGTGACCCTGAGACACGCCGAAACACACACACACACAAAGTTTCATCAAAATCGGTCAAGTCGTTTCGGAGTTGAAATGTTTTTAGAAACACCCCGTATAGCAGCGGTTATCTTTTCGTAGCAGTTTTACAGTGTTGAGAATTCTCTTTACGATAGATCTCTTGTGGTGACATTTTACTTGAAACACCCTGTATAGCAGGGGTTTTTCATTTTGACCGTTAATTTTCAGCTCAATATTTGAATATTTTGAGTAATTTTAATGCAAAAATCCGTCCGATCGAACGGATATTCTTTATAGATTTCGTGACTTAACGAAAAGATCCAAATCCCAAAATACGTTCACCGGAGAACGCTCCTCTGCGTTTTCCATTGGGTAAAAATGAAAAAATTAATAAGTTAGCTATTTCGGACGCACCGAGGATTCGAACCCGCCGCCCTGCGAGGCTCTGGCCTATGAACCCAACGCCTAGTCCGCTCTGCCACCGACGTCTACGTGAATCGATCCCGATTATGTACCACATAAAGATTTTAAGTACTCGGATGATTTCCGTCTTTCGATTTTCAGAATATCGTCAATCCTGTCGAGCGATCGATCGAAATCGGTTACTCGTTCATATTTCTCGCGGTTTTTCTAGACTATTCGAAGGTTTTCGACCGATTCGGTTCGAAATTCAAATTCGATTTGACATTTCTAATCGCTCGTTCGGACCGAAAACGTCGACCGTGAAGCAGCCGCGTTAAAATTCGCCACAGAAATACGTGAAACGTCAGAATTTCGTCGATTCTCGCAAAAAGTCACATTTTCCTATCGTTCTTCCGGGAAAACGAAAGAGTGAATCGAAAAAAGGGCTCAGCTACGGACTAATTTCGAATCTCGTCTTCGCGTTCCCGCAAATACCGTCGTTCCGAACGCCACCCGTCCTCCGATCTCCTTTCCTTCATTTCGTACCTTTCGCCAAAATCGGCGTTTTTTCGCCTTTTCGCGATTTTTTTAAAAATACACCCCCTTCTTTTCGCTCCGAAAACGCGAAACCCTACGAAACTTCCGTCTTTTTCCTCGCGAAACCCCTCGGAAATTTCCCCCCTCCCCCCCTCCTAACGTCCGAAAAATCTTCACGTTCGTAGTAACATTTTCAAAAAAGTTTTTTTGTTCCTTTTCTATAGAACCCATCTTCATTTTAGTAATAGTGACTAGTAGCCAGCAGTCCATATTTTGGGATTCAGATGAGCCAGCAGATCTGCCTAGCAATAGATCCACATTTTTCTGGTAGATCTACATTTTTCCGGTAGATCTACATTTTTCCGGTAGATCTACATTTTTTCGGTAGATCTACATTTTTCCGGTAGATCTGCATTTTTCCAGTAGATCAACATTTTTTTGGTAGATCAATATAATCGGCAGATAAATTGAATCGGTAGATCAATTGAACCTGTAGTTCAATGCCATCTAACGGGTCCTGTTGTGATTCTGAGAATCATTCATCACTCGAAAGTCCCATTGAAATATGTCAGGAGTTTTTGAGTTGCTAAAAACCGAATATAGCGCTTCCTACCGAATCGTATTGTGAACCTGAGGCCTTCCGAAACACAATCACAAAGATTCATCAAAATCGGTATAGCCATTTTTGAGTTCCTGTAAACCGATTAAAGTGCCACCTACCGGGGAATATTGTGGATCTGGAACTTAGTCAGATACACACACACAAAGTTTCATCGAAATTAGTCCAGTCATTCTTGAGTTGTTATAAACCGAATGCAGCGCCCCCTAACGGGTTTCTATTGTGACACTGAGAGCCATTCAAACACGTACACAATGTTTCATCAAAATCGGTCGAGGCATTTCTGAGTTTCTACAGACCGAAAGCAGCGCCACCTACCGGGGTATATTGCAGACCTAACACATACTCAGATACACATACTAAGTTTCATCGAAATCAGTTCAGCCGTTCTTGAGTTTCTATAAACCGGATACAGCGCCACCTACCGGTTACTTATTTTGACCCTGAGACATACTCAAACACGCACACAATGTTCTATCAAAATCGGTCGAGCCATTTCTGAGTTCCTATAGAGCATTATCAGCGCCACCTACCGGATGCTATTGTGAAGCAAGGACACACCGAAACACACGAACAAAGTTTCATCAAAATCGGTCAAGTCGTTTCGGAGTTGACATTTTTTTTTAAACTCCCCGTATAGCAGCGGTTATCTTTTCGTAGCGGTTTTACAGTGTTGAGTATTCTCTTTACGATACATCTCTAGGGGTGACATTTTACTTGAAACACCCTGTATAGTTAATTTTCTGCTTAATATTTGAATATTTTGAGTAATTTTAATGCAAAAATCCGTCCGATCGAACGGATATTCATTATAGATTTCGTAACTTGACGAAAATATCCAAATCCCAAGATACGTTTACTGGAGTATGCTCCTTTATAGTGCCACCTACCGGGGAATATTGTGGATTGAAACCTACTCTCAGATACACACACAAAGTTTCATCGAAATCGTTCCAGTCGTTTTTGAGTTGTTATAAACCGAATTCAGCGCCACCTAACGGGTGCACCCAAAGTTTCATTAAAATGGGTAAAGCCGTTTCGGAATTGACATTTATTTAAAAACATCCTGTATAGCAGCGGTTATCTTTTCGTAACGGTTTTACAATGATGAGAATTCTCTTCACGATAAATCTCTTGCGGTGATATCTCACTTAAGACCCTGTGTAGCAATGGTTTTTCATTTTCGACCGTTAATTTTCCACTTAAATGGTTGAATATTTTGTGTTATTTCAATGCAACTCATTCAAAATTATACGTTCATTTTTGGATCAAAAATAATCAAGGCTGTGTCCTTGGTTGCTTAAGGTACCTATTCATATACATACATTCACGGTTGGATAAAAAATAAACAATGCATTGAACGCGGTGGCGTAGGTTCATATTCAAATACATACATTCACAATTGGATCAAAAATATTCAATGCTGCGTCTTTGGTTAAGTAAGGTCCTTGTTCAAATACATACAGACACTCACAGTTGGATAAAAAATAAACAATGCAATGAACGCGGTGGCGTAGGTTCCTATTCAAATACATACAAAAATCCGTCTGATTGAATCATTGATTATAGATATCGTAACTTGACGTATAGATCAATATACATTTCGTAATTTGACGAAAAGATCAATAGCCCATGATGAGTTTACACGGGAATAACACACTCAGAAGTTTTCATTCTATAAAAATGAAGAAAAGTTATAACGTCAACGATTGCCGGCCACTCCGAGATTCGATCCGGCTGCCCCGCGATGGTGACCGTTGCGTCCTAGGACGCGTGAGGGAAGCGTCCTAGGACGCTTCCCTCCCGGCCACTTTCGCTATAGATAAAAGTAGGAATTATGCGCTATATAAAGGTTTTATAGCACTGGGATGATTTCCGTCCTTCGATTTCTAGAATATCGTCAATTCTGTCAAGCGATCGCTCGAAATTGGCGAATTGTTCATATTTCTCGCAATTTTTCTTGACGATTTCGAGATTTTCGACTTATTCCGTTGGAAGTTTGAATTCTATTTGACAATTCGACCCTCATTCGGACTGAAAACTATGACGTTGAAGGAATCGCGAAAAGATTTCGCACAGAATTACGATACGATTTCTACAACGATATCATTCGAAAATACTCACGTTTCGTAAAAGAATCCAAAATTCGACGGAAAGATTAAATTCAGGCGATATCCCATCATACTTCATACACCTGTCAACAACTAAAAAATGTTTCCTTAGGATACATTCGGTTGAATTTTGAATTCGTATATAAATGCCTGCAAGTATAAATCGGTAATATCTTCAAAATTGTAGATCGATATTTACCTTATTTTACGTTCTCCACTTTCGGACCGTTTCATCAAAATTCTTTCCTCGAAGATACCTATCAGTCATTTCAACTTAGAATTTGATAGAACACATTATTTCTCAAATATCGAAAATTCTGCCATGCGATCGCTCCAAATCGGCGACTCTATCATATTTCTTCTTATTTCTAGCAATGTATCTTCACGATTCGAGATTTTCGACAAATTCCGTTCGAAATTTTAATTCTATTTGACACTTATCGCAACTCATTCACGATAAATTCAAACTGACAGAAGTTTCTTTCATCTGTGATCGAAGTAAAACATCCACGTTTCATCTTCTATAGCAGGACCCGAAGTCGGTCGAGCGAAGCCGAACCGGTCTAAACGTCACATTTCACCGAGGTTTTCAAAATATGTCAAAGTTTGCGATCTTTTTACGGAAAAAGAGAAGGTTTCATCGAAAATCGAGATCCGTTACGGACTACCAACGAATCTCGTCTTTCGGACCCCGACGAAATACCTTTTCGAGCGTCGCGTCCTCGCCAGATCTCTCCCATACCGATTCGCACATTTAGCCGAGAAGGCCGTTTTCGCCCGAATTTACGATTTATTTAAAAATACTCCCCACGTTTTCTCTCGTCGAAGACGGATACCCGGAGAAAATTTCGTCTTTTCTCGTTCCCTTTTCCACCTCGAATCCCCCCTCGCCCCTCGAATAACCTACGAAAAAATCGAAAATATCGACCTCCTCGAGAAAAAAATCTTTTTTGACCTCTCTCTGTGATCCCGAGATCTTGGCGTTAGTAATATAATGTAACCAGCAGATCTACCTAGCCAGTAGATCTACATTTTTCTGTAGATCTACATTTTTCTGGTAGATCTACATTTTTCCAGTAGATCTACATTTTTCTGGTAGATCTACATTTTTCCGGTAGATCTGCATTTTCCAGTAGATCTACATTTTTTTAGTAGATCAATATATAATCGGTAGATACATTGAAGCGGTAGATCAATTGAACCGGTAGTTCAATGCCATCTAACGGGTCCTGTTGTGATTCTGAGAATCATTCACACACGAAGGTCCCATCGCAATATGTTAGAAGTTTTTGAGTTACTAAAAACCGAATATAGCGTCACGTAGCGAATCGTATTGTGAACCAAAGGCCCTCCGAAACACAATCACAAAGATTCATCAAAATCGGTATGGCCATTTTTGGGTTCCTGTGAACCGATTATAGTGCCACCTACCAGGGAATATTGTGGATCTGAAACCTACTCTCAGATACACACACAAAGTTTCATCGAAATCGTTCGAGTCGTTTTTGAGTTGTTGTAAACCGAATTCAGCGCCACCTAACGGGTGCACACAAAGTTTCATCAAAATGGGTAAAGCCGTTTCGGAGTTGACATTTATTTAAAAACACCCTGTATAACAGCGGTTATCTTTTCGTAACGGTTTTACAATGATGAGAATTGTCTTCACGATAAATCTCTTGCGGTGATATCTCACTTAAGACCCTGTGTAGCAATGGTTTTTCATTTTCGACCGTTAATTTTCTACTTAAATGGTTGAATATTTTGTGTTATTTCAATGCAAAACATTCAAAATTATACGTTCATTTTTGGATCAAAAATAATCAAGGCTGTGTCCTTGGTTGCGTAAGGTACCTATTCATATACATACATTCACGGTTGGATAAAAAATAAACAATGCATTGAACGCGGTGGCGTAGGTTCATATTCAAATACATACCTTCACAATTGGATCAAAAATATTCAATGCTGTGTCTTTGGTTAAGTAAGGTCCTTGTTCAAATACATACAGACACTCACAGTTGGATAAAAAATAAACAATGCAATGAACGCGGTGGCGTAGGTTCCTATTCAAAAACATACAAAAATCCGTCTGATTGAATCATTGATTATAGATATCGTAACTTGACGTATAGATCAATATACATTTCGTAATTTGACGAAAAGATCAATAGCCCATGATGAGTTTACACGGGAATAACACACTCAGAAGTTTTCATTCTATAAAAATGAAGAAAAGTTATAACGTCAACGATTGCCGGCCACTCCGAGATTCGATCCGGCTGCCCCGCGATGGTGACCGTTGCGTCCTAGGACGCGTGAGGGAAGCGTCCTAGGACGCTTCCCTCCCGGCCACTTTCGCTATAGATAAAAGTAGGAATTATGCGCTATATAAAGGTTTTATAGCACTGGGATGATTTCCGTCCTTCGATTTCCAGAATATCGTCAATTCTGTCAAGCGATCGCTCGAAATTGGCGAATTGTTCATATTTCTCGCAATTTTTCTTGACGATTTCGAGATTTTCGACTTATTCCGTTGGAAGCTTTAATTCTATTTGACAATTCGACCCTCATTCGGACTGAAAACTATGACGTTGAAGGAATCGCGAAAAGATTTCGCACAGAATTACGATACGATTTCTACAACGATATCATTCGAAAATACTCACGTTTCGTAAAAGAATCCAAAATTCGACGGAAAGATTAAATTCAGGCGATATCCCATCATACTTCATACACCTGTCAACAACTAAAAAATGTTTCCTTAGGATACATTCGGTTGAATTTTGAATTCGTATATAAATGCCTGCAAGTATAAATCGGTAATATCTTCAAAATTGTAGATCGATATTTACCTTATTTTACGTTCTCCACTTTCGGACCGTTTCATCAAAATTATTTCCTCGAAGATACCTATCAGTCATTTCAACTTAGAATTTGATAGAACACATTATTTCTCAAATATCGAAAATTCTGCCATGCGATCGCTCCAAATCGGCGACTCTATCATATTTCTTCTTATTTCTAGCAATGTATCTTCACGATTCGAGATTTTCGACAAATTCCGTTCGAAATTTTAATTCTATTTGACACTTATCGCAACTCATTCACGATAAATTCAAACTGACAGAAGTTTCTTTCATCTGTGATCGAAGTAAAACATCCACGTTTCATCTTCTATAGCAGGACCCGAAGTCGGTCGAGCGAAGCCGAACCGGTCTAAACGTCACATTTCACCGAGGTTTTCAAAATATGTCAAAGTTTGCGATCTTTTCACGGAAAAAGAGAAGGTTTCATCGAAAATCGAGATCCGTTACGGACTACCAACGAATCTCGTCTTTCGGACCCCGACGAAATACCTTTTCGAGCGTCGCGTCCTCGCCAGATCTCTCCCATACCGATTCGCACATTTAGCCGAGAAGGCCGTTTTCGCCCGAATTTACGATTTATTTAAAAATACTCCCCACGTTTTCTCTCGTCGAAGACGGATACCCGGAGAAAATTTCGTCTTTTCTCGTTCCCTTTTCCACCTCGAATCCCCCCTCGCCCCTCGAATAACCTACGAAAAAATCGAAAATATCGACCTCCTCGAGAAAAAAATCTTTTTTGACCTCTCTCTGTGATCCCGAGATCTTGGCGTTAGTAATATAACTAGTTGGCCCGCAGATCTACCTAGCCAGTAGATCTACATTTTTCCGGCAGATCTACATTTTTCCGGTAGATCTACATTTTTCCAGTAGATTTACATTTTTCGAACTCGAAAGTTCGAAATCGTTCGAGCCATATCTGAATTTCTATAGACCTACTGCAACCTGACACATACTCACATATACACACCAAGTTTCATCGAAATCTGTGCAGTCGTTCTTGAGTTTCTATAAACCGAATACAGCGCCACCTACCGGTCACCTATTGTGACCCTGAGACACACTCAAACACGCACACAATGTTTCATTGAAATCGGCCAAGCCATTTCTGAGTTTCTATAGACCGATTGCAGCGCCACCTGCCGGGGTATATAGCAGACCTGACACACCTACTCAGATACACACACAAACTTTCATCAAAATCAGTCGAGCCATTTCACCTACCGGATGCTATTGTGAAGCCGTTTCGGAAAACAGCCTGTATAACAGCGGTTATCCTTTCGCAACAATTTTACAATGTTGGAAATACTGTTCATGTTAAATTGTTATCTTGAGGTGGCAACTGGGCCAATTTGCCTATCAGAGAATTAGGGATCTCTACCCACGATTCCAAGATTTTTGACCAATTCCGTTGGAAGCTCGAATTCTATTTGACAATTCGACCCTCATTCGGACTGAAAACTATGACGTTGAAGGAATCGCAAAAAGATACGATACGATTTCTACAACGATATCATTCGAAAATACTCACGTTTCGTAAAAGATTCCAGAATTCGACGGAAAGATTAAATTCAGTCGATATCCCATCATACTTCATACACCTGTCAACAACTAAAAAATGTTTCCTTAGGATACATTCGATTGAATTTCGAATTCGTGTATAAATGCCTGCAAGTGAAAATCGGTAATATCGTCAAAAGTGTAGATCGATAATTACCTTATTTTACGTTCTCCACTTTCGGACCGTTTCATCAAAAGTCTTTCCTCGAAGATGGGTACCTACCAGCATAGATTATAGATACTACCAGTCAATTCAACTCAGAATTTGATAGAACACATTATTTCTCAAATATCGAAAATTCTGCCATGCGATCGCTCCAAATCGGCGACTCTATCATATTTCCTCTTATTTCTAGCAATGTATCTTCACGATTCGAGATTTTCGACAAATTCCGTTCGAAATTCTAATTCTATTTGACATTTATCGCAACTCATTCGCGATAAATTCAAACTGAGAGAAGTTTCTTTCATCTGTGATCGAAGTAAAACATCCACGTTTCATCTTCTATAGCAGGACCCGAAGTCGGTCGAGCGAAGCCGAACCGGTCTAAACGTCACATTTCACCGAGGTTTTCAAAATATGTCAAAGTTTGCGATCTTTTCACGGAAAAAGAGAAGGTTTCATCGAAAATCGAGATCCGTTACGGACTACCTACGAATCTCGTCTTTCGGACCCCGACGAAATACCTTTTCGAGCGTCGCATCCTCGCCAGATCTCTCCCATACCGATTCGCACATTTAGCCGAAAAGGGCGTTTTCGCCCGAATTTACGATTTATTTAAAAATACTCCCCACGTTTTCTCTCGTCAAAGACGGATACCCGGAAAAAATTTCGTCTTTTCTCGTTCCCTTTTCCACCTCGAATCCCCCCTCGCCCCTCGAATAACCGACGAAAAAATCGAAAATATCGACCTCCTCGAGGAAAAAATCTTTTTTGACTTCTCTCTGTGATCCCGAGATCTTGGCGTTAGTAATATATTGTAAACTATCGGAATAACGCTTTGAGTGTGGCAAAAATCAAATCAATCGCGTAATATTGTGCCGATAGAAAAAGAACACCCTATATAGTAATGGTTTATTTTCAACGATGCAGGTCCCGAAAGCATTTCTTTTATCACAATTGAATACAGTAGTACGATTCTTCGTGAAAAGCAGCAAGTTGTGATTGATTGATTAAAAGAAAAACACCCTGTATAGAGATTTCTGAAAAATATATTATAAGAATCCATCCAAGGTTCCTATTTGAATAACGCTTTGTTTGTGGCACAAATCAAATCAATCGCGTAATATTGTGCCGATAGAAAAAGAACACCCTGTATGGTAATGGTTTATTTTCAACGATGTAGGTCCCGAAAGTTTATCTTTTATCATAATTGAATACAATAGTACGATTTGTCGTGAAAAGCAGCAAGTTGCGATTGACGTTAAAAGAAAAACACCCTGTATAGAGATTTCTCAAAAATACATGATAAGAATCCATCCAAGATTCCTATTTAGATAACGGTTTGTTTGTGGCACGAATCAATTCAATCGGTAAAATTGTGCCGTGAAAAAAAGAACACCCGGTATTACTATACCGGGTATATGGTTTATTTTCAACGATATACACAACACAACACAAAGTTTCAACGAAATTGGTCGAGCTATTTTAGAGTAACCATAAATCGATCGGGGTGCCCCCTACAGTATGCTATTGTGAATCAGAAACGCGCCGAATCAAAAACACAAAGTTTCATCAAAATCGGTTCAGCCATTTCTCAGTTTCTGTTGACCGTATATTGTGGACCTGAGACCTACACAGACACAAAAATTCATTGAAATCGGTTGAGCCGTTTTCGAGTTCCCATAAATCGATTGGTCGCCCCCTTCCTGACGCTATTTTGAACCAGAGACCCACCGAAACACATACACAAAGTTACATCAACATTTTTCCAGCCGTTTTTGTGTTCCTACAAATTGATTACAGCGCCACCTACTGCATCCTATAGTGAACCTCAGGCCCACTAAATCTCATTCTAAAAGTTTTGTTAAAATCGGTCCATCCGTTTTTGAGTTCCAATAGACCGATAGTGGTGCCACCTACCGGATCGTATCGTGAACCCCAGGCCACAGAAACACTTCATCAAAATTGGTATCACAGATTAATCTGTATCGGTATAGCCGTTTCTGAGTTCCTGTAAATCGATTGTAACGCCACCTACCGGATCCAATTGTGAATATTAACCTCTTCGAGATATATCGAAACACACACACACAAAGTTCCATCACAATCGTTCATGTCGTTTCGGTGTTGACATTTTCCGAAAAACAACCCTCGAGATTCCCGCCAAATCCCTCTCCTAACATCCAAAAAAACACACGAACGACATAAATTCAAAATGTTTCCCTTAATCCTCTTCGATTACTCCAATTCTTCACGTGAGTATTATTTAGTATTGAAACAGCAGAACTTCTATAGCTATAGATCAATATTTTTGCAGTGTAGATCAATCGAAAAAAATTTAATGACTCTTCCGGGATTCGACCCGGGGTTTCTGACTCAGAAAGCTAGCCTCCTGACCCGCAGATCTACCTAGCCAGTAGATCTACATTTTTCCGGCAGATCTACATTTTTCCGGTAGATCTACATTTTTCCAGTAGATTTACATTTTTCCAGTAGATTTACATTTTTCGAACTTGAAAGTTCGAAATCGTTCGAGCCATATCTGAATTTCTATAGACCTACTGCAACCTGACACATACTCACATATACACACCAAGTTTAATCGAAATCGGTGCAGCCGTTCTTGAGTTTCTATAAACCGAATACAGCGCCACCTACCGGTCACCTATTGTGACCCTGAGACACACGCACACAATGTTTCATTAAAATCGGCCAAGCCATTTCTGAGTTTCTATAGACCGATTGCAGGGCCACCTGCCGGGGTATATAGCAGACCTGACACACCTACTCAGATACACACACAAACTTTCATCAAAAGTGGTCGAGCCATTTCACCTACCGGATGCTTTTGTGAAGCCGTTTCGGAAAACAGCCTGTATAACAGCGGTTATCCTTTCGCAACAATTTTACAATGTTGAAAATACTGTTCATGTTAAATTGTTATCTTGAGGTGGCAACTGGGCCAATTTGCCTATCAGAGAATTATGGAACTCTCCCCACGATTGCAGGATTTTTGACCAATTCTGTTGGAAGCTCGAATTCTATTTGACAATTCGACCCTCATTCGGACTGAAAACCATGAAGTTGAAGGAATCGCGAAGAGATTTCGTACAGAAATACGATACGATTTCTACAACGATAACATTCGAAAATACTCACGTTTCGTAAAAGATTCCAAAATTCGACAGAAAGATAAATAATAATAATAATAATAATAATAATAATAATAATAATAATTAATAATGATTAAACTCAGTCGATATCCCATCATACTTCATACAACCAACTGTCAACAACTAAAAAATGTTTCCTTAGAATACATTCGATAGGATTTCGAATTCGTATATAAATGCCTGCAAGTGAAAAATGGGTAATATCGTCGAAAGTATAGATCGATAATTACCTTATTTTACGTTCTTCACTTTCGGACCGTTTCATCAAAAATCTTTCCTCGAAGATAGGTATCTACCAGTCATTTCAACTTAGAATTTGATAGAATACATTATCTCTCAAATATCAAAAATTCTGCCATGCGATCGGTCGAAATCGGAGACTCTATCATATTTCTTCTGATTTCTGGCAATGTATCTTCACGATTCAAGATTTTCGACAAATTCCGTTCGAAATTCTTATTAGATTTGACATTTATCGCAACTCATTCGCAAAGAAAACGTCGATAAATTCAAACTGACAGTTTCATTCATCTCTGATCGAAGTAAAACATCCACGTTTTATCTTCTATAGCAGGACCCGAAGTCGGTCGAGCGAAGCCGAACCGGTCTAAACGTCACATTTCACCGAGGTTTTCAAAATATGTCAAAGTTTGCGATCTTTTTACGGAAAAAGAGAAGGTTTTATCAAAAATCGAGATCCGTTACGGACTACCTACGAATCTCGTCTTTCGGACCCCGACGAAATACCTTTTCGAGCGTCGCGTCCTCGCCAGATCTCTCCCATACCGATTCGCACCTTTAACCGAGAAGGCCGTTTTCGCCCGAATTTACGATTTATTTAAAAATACTCCCCACGTTTTCTCTCGTCAAAGACGGATACCCGGAGAAAATTTCGTCTTTTCTCGTTCCCTTTTCCACCTCGAATCCCCCCTCGCCCCTCGAATAACCGACGAAAAAATCGAAAATATCGACCTCCTCGAGGAAAAAATCTTTTTTGACCTCTCTCTGTGATCCCGAGATCTTGGCGTTAGTAATATATTGTAACTAGCTCGTTATTCATTTCTGATGGAATTATTGGGTCCATTGTGTGCATAATGAATAAGCATGAGAATTGTATATTTAGGTAGCGGATATTTAAATTGTTCACTAGCGCCGCATTGAATATTTCTCAATCGAGAGTGGTCAGAAGCTGATTCAGAAAATTCCGGAATCTATTTTATTGCCTGTTCGACAGTAGCTTTGCAGAATAGCTCATAATTTGCATTAGTTGATTATAGAATAGGAATCAACACAATTGATGAGCGTTATATGGATTATAATATACACCCATGACTTTAATTCAGGCATTCCTTTTTGACTGATTGTGAGTAATAGTGCAATCAAGTTCAAGCCTTACAATTTACATTCTCTATTTGCATTTACTATTATACAGGGTGGCTCATTCATTATTCAATTTTCCACCAAGTCGTCGCTGGTATTCCTCAGAATTCTGCTGTTAGATTTTCGAAATCTTTTAGTCGTGATATACTGTGTTATTATTTTTATTATAACGTCATGGGTCATGGGGCTTCCATTTCAGACAATCTTGAGCACAAATATAGACAGCGCTAGTGGCTTTGCCTGTAAGATAGAGTGCTCATTTCCCAGGGGCACAGAAATCCTCAGTTTCGGCCCATTTACCCCAATACCTGCACCCTTATCTGATTTTGATCCATCCGTATACCGAACGGATGACTTTTTGCGCGCATGTTCCGCTAGGAACAGCGTTCTATCATTTTACCCTGATGTCTATATTTTTGGAATCTTTTGCTGAAAATGGTCTCAAACGATTGAGTTCGACTCACTCATGAATAATCCGAAGTCAAATCCAATTCTGTCCGTCCGGCTGTTAGCACGATAACTCTCTAACGAAATGAGTTAGATAGTTGAAATTTACAGGGTAATTTTGGAGCGTAAATATATCGGTTAATTACGTTAATAGGCGCAATCAACCAAGCAGTTTCAGAGTTATAGCCATTTTCAGTTGAAACATTTTTTTTTAATATTTCCGAAACCGATTACTCGATCTGTCTGAAATGTAGCACCAAATTGTAGAATCATAACCTCTATATGCATGCCAAGTTTTGTAATGAACGAATGACTATAAACTGGAAAAAAATTTGAAATATTTCAAAATTTTGTTTTCACTATAACTCGAAAAATATCCATCTGATTGATTTGAAACTCGGTACTTCGATGCAAAATACCAACGCAAACACTTGTGCAAAATTTCGTGCATATAGCATGTATCATAAAATGTTAAACTACTGGCGGAATGTTTTGCTTGAAATTCCGAAACCAAATATTGAGTTTAATTTTGGCTTTACGATAACCAATAATGACCTTTTGGGGTGTGCAAAATTTCACTGAGAACAGAACACAAGGAATGTAAACAAAAATTCAATAATTTAGAACTTCCAAACTGAGCGAAATATTTCAGTTGTTTTCTTACGTGGGGAATCACATCTGGTAATCATTCGTCTCCGATTCCTACACGTGTCTTATCTGAATATAGCGATCGCTAGCATAAATGTACAAGGGCTAATAATTCAAATATGGACGTCTATATATAGTGATAATTGAATAAATGGGTGAACGATGTGTGGAATTTTAAATTATTTTTGAAAAGTTGTCTGAAAGTTGAGAGAATGACTCAAGGGCCATATTTCCACTTCATTTCAATTCTGCGAGTGTGCAAGCCACAACTTTCGCTTGCGAATAGTTCATCATCAGGAGTACACTGGCATATCTTCTTGTAGATCACTGTTTTTAAACTCTTGCAAATTCTGCAGAAGTTATTGATAGAATTCTCCTATCCCTTATAATATGACCTATTTTGAAACATTCTCTATAATTCCATTCCCAAGAAATTATACTTTAAGAAATTTAGAAAAATATGAAAAAATTATTGTAAGATTTGTTTTTTTGTCTCCCCTGAATAATGTATTCATTATTATTTTTGCAGAGCACACTTCAGCCTGGTGTGATACAACCTAGAATGGCCCAATTGGAAACTTTAGAAGCAAAGGTGAGTTCAGGAATCTCGTCAATTCTTCTGTGCATCTCTTAGGTGACCAATAATGACCTCTTGGGGCGTGCAAAATTTCACTGAAAACAGACCACTAGGAGCCTCAAAAAAATTCAACAATTTAAAACTTCCAAAATTATTTCAGTTGTTTTCCGCGTGAATCATAGGTATCTGTTTACTTTTGAATTCGGTTCCTACACGTGTTTTATCTTATTATTGCGATCGTTAGCATATGTGTAAAGGCAACTAATTTAAATATGGACGTGTAGAATTTTAAATTGTTTTTCAAAATTCCTGTGAAAGTTGAGCGATTGGAGAGGAACTGGAAGGTCATATTACCACCTCATGTTAATTCTGTGCAAGTCAGTACAGGATGTAATTCCCTTGTGAGGGTCCACACGTCCACACATGTGTGGATTGAAGCTGCGATATCACCTGAACCACTGCTGTTGGAGAATCGGAGTTTTGTTTGAGGTCGAGGGTGTGGTTTTGAGAGGACGGTTAGCCACGAGTACATTGCGCATGTGAAGAGGTGAAGTGCTTGCTCTATGCACTAAGCTTGATGTCCTCATAATTCAATTCAACAAGCGCTCCAAAGAGTGCTGACTTCAAGTCAGTGCTTTTTGCGCGTATATTTTGTGGAACATCGCGTTATCATTTTGCCCAAATGTCTGTAATTTTCTAATTTTTCGCCGAAAATGGCCTCAAACGGTTGGGTTCCCTGACGAAGAATTCGAGGTCAAATTTGATTTTGTCCGACCGGCCGTTGCCACGATAATTGAGAACGGAAAGAGCTAGCGACTTGAAATTTTAAGGGTAGGTGGCGCATCCCAATACGACGAACAACTTCGTTAATGGGGATGATCGGCCCAATGGTTTCCGAGTAATTATTTTGTTTTCAACCAATATAGATCCGATCGAATTGACGCTTCGTTAATAGTTGTAGAATATAAACCTAAGCACGTTTGTGAAATTTTGTGATAATCGCATCACTAGAAATTTTTTTTAAATTATTAAAAAATATTTTTTATGTCACGATAAGCTGAGAACGGAAAGAGATGGTGACTTGAAATTTTCAGGTTAGGTTGAGCATCTGAATGCGACATTAGTTCATTTATAAGTATAATCGGCCAAACGGTTTTGGAGTTATACCCATCTGAAATTTGGTTCATATATCCTCAATAACTCGAAAAATACGAAACCGATCCAATTTAAATATGGTAATTAGTTGAAGAATGCCATCGCAAAAATTCTTGCAAAATTTTGTGAGGGCCTTATATCTACAATTTTTTTTAAAAATCATTGAAAAAATGTTATATATCAGAAACCATTCATCCAACATGGCTGTGCCTTCAGAACCTATCTCTACTACCAAGTTCCAAGTTTGAACACGATCGGATCCATATTGTTGGAGATCTGAGCAGCCTTGTGTGACTTCAGTAGCTGGATGGGTGACCTTTGCCCCGATAACTCCTAAACGAAAGGAGATAGGGACTTGCAATTTTCAGAGTAGGTTGCGCATCTAAATGGGACAGTTCAGTTCGCTTAAGTGGCCATAATCGGCCTAACGGTTTCGGAGTTATACAATCTGGAATATTATTTCCTCGATGGCTCAAAAAATATAGACCCGACCGAATTGAAGCTTGCTAACTAGTTGTAGAATATCGACATAAAGATGTGCGTAATATTTTGTGAGAATTTTACCCCTAGAAAATTAAAAAAAAAATTGTTCAAGCACTGACCTGAAGTCAGGAGCTTTTGCGCGTATGTTCTATTGTCCATTCCTGTATTGGATACTCTTAATCGATTTTACCATGGTGAATTCTATTGTCCGTTTTCCTGTATTGGACACTCTTAATCGATTTTACCATGGTAGATTCGATTAAGAGAGTGTCTAATACAGGAGAACGGACAAGGGAATTCACCATGGTAAATTCGATTAAAAGTGTCCAATACAGGAGAATGGACAATAGAACATACGCGCAAAAGCTCCTGACTTCATGTCAGTGCTTGAACCGATTTTTTATTTTTCTATTGAAAGTTGTCGTGAATATTAACTTTTGAAAATACAGATATTTTGACGTGTCGCCCAATTATTTCTTTCGATAGATTGAGGTGACAGAAATACATATTTCCTTACATTTTCTAACAAGATATCTCAAGGACAACATGAAGAAGATTCTCACGAAACGTTTATCTTACATTTGAACCATTAATCTAAGAGGATGGACCATAGCTCTCGAACAATGAGCTCTCAGGATAATACCCCTAAGCCATTTTTTCCAAATCGAAATTTATCGCCTGGATGTCTTCAATCTGTGTACATAGAAGGATATAATGTTACACCATTATGGTACCTCGTAATATGAAAGGTATAGATTTTTATTGAAAACCGACTGGATCGCTGTGAAACCTCCTACACATAGCTCGGGGTTACGATGTTACATTGCGGCCTTTTTTCATTGGCGTAGGTGGACGGAGGCCTGGATATATTGATCTAAATAGATCACAAAAAATATAGGTAGTATACAAGGTGACCCAGTCGATGGTCGATGGTACCCTGGATTTTATAAGAAATTTGGTTTCTTTGTTAGGAATCACTCTATCGATCTAGAATATTTTCAGCGCTGCGGTGTTGCCACTTATAACTAAAAGTACTAACAACTTTGATATTTCAAATGGACCATCCTGAATATTTTTGCTTCTTTCGATTCGCCATCGCCTCCTGATTATTTCTGTATCAACTTCCTCATGGGATGACCCAAGCAGTCTTTGTCTCAGTGAAGGAAAGAGAACTCATGTATGATCGCTTAATGAGGTCACCAGATGACACTGATCTGAAATTTCAATATAATAAATTAAATAAACTGATAAGACTCTCGAAAAAAATGTTTATACAGAAACAGATAGCTGATAATTCTAACCAGTCTTCGGCCCTGTGGGAATGTGTAGGTGAAATCTGCAATCGTTCCAGAGCCAAAACAAAAATTGAAAACATTCATTCTATGAACGGTGACCTTGTTGGATCTGGAAAAGATATTGCAAATATTTTCAATCAGTATTATAGCAGATTAGGCCAAACCTATGCAGACAGAATAGTTGAACCTGAGAATTACTCCGAAAAAAGAAAATCTGTAAGAGAGTCTATGTACCTGTACCCCACAACCACAGACGAGGTGAACCGTGTTATTAAAGAATTAAAAGCAAAAAAATCTCCCGGCCATGGTGATATTCAAACGGAAACTCTGAGGAAAATCTCTGATTAAATAAAAGCTCCCCTAACGCATTTAATCAATAGTTGCTTTGATAGAGGATATTTTCCTAAGTGTCTAAAGGTCGGAATCATCAAACCAATATACAAGTCAGGAAATAGAACAGAGACTATTGAGAAGATTATCAAAATAAGAATTTTGAAATTTTGTGAAAAACATGACATAATATCAAGGCATCAATATGGGTTCATGGAGGGGAAATCTACAGATGATGCCATTCACCAACTGACTAAATATCTTTATGAATCACTTGATAACAGCAAACCATCTCTATGTGTGTTTGTTGACCTGTCGAAAGCTTTCGATACAGTGTGTCATGGAAAACTTTTGGAAAAGTTGAATAGCTACGGATTGCGAGGAAACGTCAGTAAACTTTTGGAAAGCTATCTTACAGGGCGAGAACAGAGAGTTTGTATTGGGGAATACCTCAGCGTTCCAATGCATGTCACATACGGAGTACCCCAGGGAACTGTTTTAGGACCGATTTTGTTCACTCTGTACATTAATAGTTTACTGGATTTAAAAACAAAAGGGAAAATCATTAGTTTTGCAGATGATACTGCGATATTTTATGAAGGGAAAACATGGCAACAACTAATGTCCGAGGCAGAAAGCGACTTCGGGAATATAGAGAAATGGCTAAGATACAATAAGCTTACACTCAACTTGGAGAAAACAAAATACCTGCCATTCTCGTCATATTCTGATGGATTACCAAATATGGGACCTCTGATTATAACCCCAAATTCTTGTATTCCCGAGGCTGAGTCGGTCACATACCTTGGGATCGTAATTGACCGACATCTGAGGTGGGACCTACAGATAGCAAATGTTGTCAAAAAATTAAGATGGATGTTATTCAGGTTTAAACTCCTCAGAGACTATCTGGACATAAAACATTTGAAGATACTATATCATGCACTTGTGCAATCACAATTAACATACGGGATAGTTGGCTGGGGAGGTGTGTGTGACACACATTTGGAGAGCCTGAACGTTATACACAGATGGATCTTGAGAGTGATGTTTAGGAGGCCTATGTTATATTCAAGTGACACTTTATATTCGGAGTCTGGGGTTTTTTATGTGAGACAGCTCTTTTGTATGTGTGTCCTGTTGCGAACTAAAAGGCATAAGATCACCTCCATACCAATCTCACATTGCTACAGCACAAGGAACAAGGATAATTTATTTTTTGTACCTCGTTGTTATAAAACCATAGGTCAACGACAATGTGAGTATCTATCGCCAAGAATATATGGTGTATTACCTCTAGAAATAAGGAAAATAAATAGTTTAACATTGTTCAAGAAGAGGATCAAATCTTGGATCACGGGATCGGGGAGAAAATTTTTTCATGACCTCGTGAATCAAATCCAATAACAGTGGGACAGAAACGTGTATGAGATTGTGGGAATTGGGCATAGGAATTGCAGTGAAGTAGTAGTAGAAAAAAAAAATAAAAAAAAATAATTTAAGGAATAAATAAATTAAAAAAAAAACATATATATGTTTTAATAGTTGTAATATTTGTTCATGTAATGTAATCTACACAAATGTAATTTATCAAAAAATTATTTATAGATGTAAGTCAGATTAATGCAAAGGAGTAAACATTCGGACGGACCACGTACAAGTGATAGTTTCTAAAGCTTCTGTGGGATCCTTATTTATTCCAATTTGTTGGACTTAATTTTACAGAGTATGCATTGCATTTTAATTGTATCATTGTTTGATGAAAGGAATAAATTATTATTATTATTATTATTATTATATTCTCTAGCAGGTTTAGAGTAATTCATCGATTTACTTGTTCATTTGTGCAAAGCACAGCAATCAAACCTTCAATACTTTTGTACTTGGAATCCTAGGAAGCTGAAGATTCGGGTGTGGACTACCGATATTCCGTGTATCATTTACGTATAATAAGATACATCCTTGAACATACATGGTTGTTCAAACTCTGAGGATTTTCGGAGACATACTAAACTGATAAAAAGTGCGTTTATCCAAATGGAATGACCTATATCATAAGATATATCGGAAGAGAATTAAATTTGCTTTGAAACGAAAAAACATGTTCTTATACCTAAATTGTAAGGTTTTCGAATTAGAAATTGGTTCAAGCCCTGTGGACAGGAGCATTCTGGCGCTCTTGTTCAAACAGACAAATTATATCTCCGAAAGTATTGGTTTCTCAGAGTTGGGAATTATAACAATGGATTCTTATGAAAGAACTTCATAGTAGCAGAAATTGAATTCAAACATCATAGAAGAATTTAAATTCAACAAGAGTGCCAAAAATTATCAATCCAAAACCAATAGACAAATTCTACCCAACAACGAACTCATCCGAGATATTCATTCCTCAATTCTATGATGAACGATAGGGGAAGTCCGGGAGACCTGCTCAGGTGGGAGAGTTGAACCACCTATCAAAACTCAATTTAAATTTCGCGCTAATGAAACGTCAAGACGGTCATTGGTTCAGCACGGGACGCCAATAACCAGCAAGCTGTCATTTTGTACAATGACCGGTTTGTTTGGCTCTCAAGTTCAAAAAAGTGTATTTGTTACAGCGGAGTAAATTTTATTAATTTATGTCATTTTGAGATTGCGACCGTGTTTATAGAGGTACGTATTGTGTAATATTACTATTGTACTGTCTGATTACTGTAATTTGAGGTGTGGTAAGTGCTTTTTCGCTAAGATTGATCGTTTTTTCTGTGAGTAAAATGTAATGTCAAAGTAGTACATGCGGGAGACTTGCACCATGGCGAGTGCGGGAGATATGCTCAGTGGTTCATGTCTCCCTCTATATTGTTTGTATGATTATATTTGCAGTTTCATTTAATATAGGTACCCTATATTGAAATTAAAAACTTTTTTACTAAATTTAAAAACAATTCGGAAACCTTAACACGCAAGTTCTATATGCATTTTATTTGTTTTTTTTTTTCAATGTTCAATCTTATTTTCTCTCACAGGTTAATTGCATGCAAAATGTCTTTTCGATACAAGCCTTCTGAAGCAACACGCAAAAGAAAAAAGCATACCGTCACAGAATTGGAAGAAGCTATATGTGAGGAAATAGAGGATGTATCTTTAAGAAAAACAACTATTGATTATGGAATAGATAGAAAGAAGTACACTAAGAAATTGAAGGAAAAATAGTCATTATAAAGAGTCACAAATATTTACTGTTTCTGAAGAAAAACTCATGGTACGAACTATCTTGCAGAAAAATGCATTACGGTCCAATGTTACGAAGAATGATTTAATAGAAAACCAAAAGATGGATATTAAGAACAGTTTTTTTGAGAATAGCGATATTGAATAAGAAGGTCCTGATAAGAAAGGAAAGAAAATAATAAAAACCAAACAAAATCCTAAACTGAAAGATGACAAAAAAGATATCGTTGCAGTAGAAACTAAAGGAACGAAAACATTGAAAACTAGACAAGGTTCAAAACAGAAAGCCCAGAGAAAGAATGCTAGAAAAGGAAAAAAAAATAAAATGTCAATGATGATAGCGAAACCGAGTGTAAAGACGAAAATGTTTTGCATACGCTGAAATGTTTAATTTTGTTAACAAAATGTTTAACAATTATGTTGATTTTGGAATATTGAAGAATAGGTTGAGTTTTGTTTTTTTTTATAAGAAGTGTGCTTCTTCATCATTCAATTTAATTTTGTGATGTTTTGTTTAATATATCAGTGATTTAAGCTGCAAAATGTTTTTATTTTTCCCTTTAAAAAGCAATGTTCAACTCTCCCCAAACTGCGGTTCGAGTGTCCCTAAGGGTGGGGAGAGTTGACTCATATCCCATTTTTCATTCAAATAGATATAACATATTTTGGTACTATAATATCGAAAAAGTAATTATGCATAAGTGAGCCTAAATTAATAAGATACTTCATTTTATAATAATTGAGTCACTAAGACTCATTTCCAAGAAAATACGTTAATTTAAACAAAAAGCGGTGCAACTCTCCCGGACTTCCCCTAATATATATTCTTTCCTCAAATCCACTCCAATACTCCAATAGACCAATATTCCAGTTTTGTTTTTACTGGAGATATTCTGAACACAATATTATTAACTTACCATTACCATTCCCATCATCATATGGATTGACCATCGGCATGAAAATATCAACCAACAAAGGGTATGATATCATATTATAATTCCCATAATTCTACGATTGCTGAAATGAATTTGACAATGTCATGTCTCAGGAAAATGAGTTGACATTATAACAATTCATACATAGAATAATTATATAATTCTGTGGAAACGTAGAAATACGATTTATTATTGAAATTTTGACAAATCATATCTCCGAAAGTATTAGCTTGTTAGAGTTAAAAATGATATCAATGGATTCTTATGGTAAAACTGGTTATTGAAAAAAGTTTAGTTTTGAATTTGTCATGTAAGGCAAAATTTTTTTTGTTACTCTGAAACCATCTGTCCGATTTTGCCCAATAACGAACATAGCCGAGATATTTATCTCCCAAACCTACTCTCAAAATTTCAACTGTCTAGCTCATTCCGTTCGAGAGTTATCGTGCCTACGGCCGGCCGGACAGAATGAATTTCGACCACGGATTCTTGATCAGTGAGTCGAACCAAATCGTTTAAGACCATTTTCATCGAAAAATTCGAAAATTACAGACATTTGGGCAAATTGATAAGCACTCTGTTTCGAGGAACAAGAGCGCCAAAAACGAGTTTTCATGCCAATGGTAGTAAAAGGTATATTTTGTATTTAGATATCCACGAAATTTCATAGAACATCCAAATTATGATAATTCAAAAGGTATATTTTGTAAAAGGTATCCATGAAATGTCATAAAACATTCAAACTATGATAATTTGACAACGAATCGATTGTAAAGTATTGTTGAATTTATTAGCGGAGATTTAATTGAAAAATGGGTTCAAGTCCTGTGGACAGGAGCTTTCTGGCGCTCTAGTTCAAACAGACAAATTATATCTCCGAAAGTATTGGTTTCTGAGAGTTGGGAATTATATCAATGTATTCATATGATAGAACTGCATCATAAAGGAAGTTCAATTCAAATGATAGTTTTTTTATCAAGGTTAAATGAGCAATCATGAGAATGAGAACTGCACCATGGAAGAAATCAAATTAAATCTGGCCAATTTTGCCCAATAACGAACTCAACCGAGATATTTATCTCCCTAACCTACTCTGAAAATTTCAACTACCTAGCTTATTCCGTTCGAGAGTTAAGTATATCTATTTCTATGGATGAGAAGCAGTCTCACTACTCTCAGATCTCTTACTTCATGTTCCGTTCCGAAATGTAAGACTTTTCTGAGAAAAACTAATTTCGGAGCAAACAACTGAGATTTTTCTCACTTCGCTCACAATTCTTCGATTGATTAGATAATGACATGTCTCAAGAAAATAAGTTGACATTATGACAATTCATACATAGAATAATTATATCATTGTGTGACAACGTTGAAATACGATTTATAATTGAAATTTTGAAAAATCATATATCCGAAAGTATTAGCTTGTTAGAGTTAAAGATGATATCATTGGATTCTTATGGTAAAACTGCCTATTGAAAAAAAATTTATTTTGAATTTTTTTTGTAAAAAAAACTTTTTTTTGTTACTCCGAAACCATCTGTCCGATTTTGCCCAATAACAAACAAAGCCGAGATATTTATCTCCCAAACCTACTCTGAAAATTTCAACTGTCTAGCTCATTCCGTTCGAGAGTTATCGTGCCTACGGCCGGCCGGACAGAATGATTTACGACCACGGATTCTTGATCAGTGAGTCGAACCAAATCGTTTAAGACCATTTTCATCGAAAAATTCGAAAATTACAGACATTTGGGCAAATTGATAAGCACTCAGTTCCGAGGAACTAGAGCGCCAAAAATCATTCGAATGGAAGGCAATAACCATTCAAATGAAGTGTTGATGAAATTGTTTATGCTTCACAATCAATGCGAATAAATTGTGGTAAGAAAATGCATAAAGTTTAATGAGATGTGTCCTTTCTTATAACCAATAAACAAGAAAAAGTTTGTCCGCGGATTGCAGAATAATTGCATCAATGCATTTGAGAAAACGCACATTTTATCGTTTTGGTTTGTCTAGGGAAAGCCTCGGATTTTGAACAGCCTGTACAATTTGGGTTATATTTCATTATATACGAAATTATACACAGGGATATGGGTAACCCGTACCCGAAATTTCCGCTTTCTAGGATTCCAAGTAACGAAGTAATCAATGTTTAATTGGATCTATATTTTGCACAAAAAAATGTGGGAAAGCTCCATGGTAAGGGACTTTGGCGCTTTTGTCAAACTATTCGCGAGTAATTATTAAAACTTTGACAAATAATATCTCCGAAGGTATTGGTTTGCCAGAGTTAGGAATGTTATCAATGAATTCTTATGATAGAACTGCATCATAAAAAATTAAATTAAAAACGTTGGTCTATGACTCACCTCATATGTTGGATTTACATACATCAGAAATTATTATTAGAGCATTCTATAAAATCATTATATTACGATTAATTATTGAAATTTAAAAAAATCATATCTCCGAAAGTATCAGCTTGTTAGAGTTGAAAATGATATCAGTGGATTCTTATGATGAAACTGCATCTTATACAAAATTGAATTTGAAATTTGTAACGTAAAAAAAATTGTTTTCGTTACTCCGAAACCACTAGGCCTATTCTGCCCAATAACAAACTTAACCAAGATATTAATCTCCCAAACCTACTCTGAAAATGTCTACTGTCTAGCTTATTCCGTTCGAGAGTTATCGTGTTAACGAACGGACGGCAGTACAAAATCGATTTTGACCACGTACTCTTGATCAGTGAGTCGAACCAAATCGTTTAAGACCATTTTCATCGAAAAATTCGAAAATTACAGACATTTGGGCAAATTTATAGGAACTCTGTTCCGAGGAACAAGAACGCTAAAAAGAATGAAATAAATCAATCTATCGAAAACCCTTAGATAGGGTTGAGGAATTTGTACTGAAATAATCAGGAGGCAATGGCGAATCGAATAACGTTCAGGATGTCCCATTAGAAATATGAAAGTTGTTAGTACTTTCTTATATAAACGTCAACACCACAGTGCTAAAAATAATTTAGACCGATAGAGCAGTGGTACCCAACCAAGAAACCAAATTTTTAACAAAATCGTACGTCCCGTTCTGCGTACCTTCCAGGGTACCATCGTCTATGGCACACCCGGTATATTGGTGCCAATGAAAAGGGAGCAAAGTTTGTTGTTATAGGTGGCTCGTACAATTATATTAATTTTATCTTTGGAGTTTTACGCCATTATTCTCTAGAGTAGTAACAACGCAATGTGTGTATTGCATACCGTGACGCAAATAGCAAACGTTTCAATATTTCGATCCGTACAACTGTAGGTTTGATAAATTTATTCAATATGCCCCAACACCATGAAGAAAACAAATTCGAAGTTTATCAGTTGGATTGTGGAAATTGTGATAATAGTCATAGAACTACCGACAAAATCGGAGTTTAGTAATGGCCCATAATTCAATATGATTGAGTATTTACGGTGTATATATGACTCAGCAACCACTCGCAAAGTCAGGGAGTGAAACACCTGGTGGTGGCGCGCTCTTGTTGCGTTTTTGTAATAATTAAAAATTGGCAGTAAACTAATTTATAGTACAAATTAACGTGAGAACTTGGTCAGACCACATTGTTGTGGAAGGCGGTGAGTCAGCACACTAACCGTCGTATTCACAAAGCATTCAATCTCCGTCAAGTCCTAACTGAGGTCCTCAGTTAAGGATAAATAAGAATCGCAACCTCAGTTTACGTGCAAATTAACGTGAAACAGGCCTGTTTCACCACCGTTAAATACGTTAACTGAATTTGCGATTCAAATTTATCCTTAACTGAGGACCTCAGATAGGACTTAACGGAGATTTAATGCTTTGTGAATACGGCGGTAAATATGTTGTTGCATATCGATGACACTACACTTATATTCAACAATGTCGGTGTTAGTGTTCTATTGGTTAAAATTTTATTTATTGCTTAATTATTATAATATATAATTTGAGGAAACAATGGTCAGACCACAGATTAATGAAACAGAGATATGCAGCAGTGACAGAAGTTATAAGATCTTATAAAAATCCAGGCTTCTGAGTGTACAAGTCCTATCTCTACTCTATAAGCTCTACTCTATAAGCCCTTATTCTAAAAACCCCACATCTTGGTCAAAAAGTATAGCTTGGCTGTTTCATAGAAAATTTATAGCACATAACACAACATTAAAAACTTAATTTCTCCCCATAAGTAAATGAGAGTATCGTTCAACGGCTACGAAACAGCCAACTTATTTGACCAAGATGTGGGGTTTGTAAAATTAGTGCTTGCAAAGAAAAACCTTGTGGAGAAAGTGGCTTGACTTTTTTTAAGATCTGAAGATTTTTTCACTGTTAGAGCTTCTTGTGCGTCTTGTGAGACATGTGTTTTTTGGGATTTAGTTTCTTTTTGTATGAAGCCTTATTTCTTTTTGGCGTGCTTGTTCACCGAACAGAGTGCGCCTATCCATTTTCCCAAATGAATTTTTGGTCGAGAATGGTCTCAAACGATTAGTTTCGACTCACTGATGAATAATCCGAGGTCAAACTTGATTCGTCAGCACGATTAGGCTCGAACGTTATGAGTTAGAGAGTTGAAATTTTCTGAATAGGTTTGGAGTTTAAGTACGCCGGCTAAGTTCCTTAATTGGCAAAATCCACCGACGGGTTTCAGAGTTATAGCTATCTAAAATTATGTTTTTCGAAAAATACTGATCTGATCGAATGAAAGCGCGGTAGTTAGTTGAAAAATACTGACACAAAGACTTATGCAAAATTTTATTATTATCCCAGGACAGCAAAATTAAAGAAGAAAGTGTTTAAAAAATTCTGTATCTCAGAAAGTATCCGACAGATATCGTTAAAATTCTGTGAAAGCTTTCAAAACCTTATTTATATTGGTGAAGATATCACGGAAATATCGAAATATTTCAACGATCGAGATGTACTGGTTCATTTTTTTACACTCGACAAACGAAGTTGTCAACACTTGATTTCTTTTTTTTGAGAGAATTGAATGAATTATTATGAGCATACAGCGACCGAAGTCAAATTGGACAAGTTGATACGTCACTAATAATATTCGTTCAATACCTAGTGGAAATTGAATATGTACCTTATTTTACAACCGTCCTTGATTTAAACTTGATCAAAGGTCAGTAATAAAATTCGTTCAAGCTCCAGCTTTCATTGTAATTCTGTAAAGGGCGAGTAGTGCAGTTGGTAATATATCGAAATAATAACTTTGAGAAAAGGTTTATGGGCAGAATTCAGTCGATATTTTCATAAAATAACGTGAAACGTGAGTGTTTTCACATATTATTAAACATTAAAAAAAATGACAGCTATATTATAAAATGCCAATTCATAGTTCCTCTTTGCACAACCGTAGGATTCTACGGATCTGTTTAGGAATAATTCTCGGAATAAACTATTGGAAATAAACCACTGCGATACCAGTGTTTTTTTATCTCATGGCACAATTGTCAATTGTACGATTGAACTGATTTGTGTCCTTACGCCACCACGAACACAGCACTGTTCATTTCCGAACCAACACTGAATGTATGTATTTGAGTCGAAACTTATCGTTTGAGACCATTCTCGGCCAGAAAGTGGACTAGTTTTCTTTGGACGCTTGTTTTTACAGTAGGGTTTACATTCTTGGAAACATTGGGAATATTATGTTTTTCCTGGATCTAAGCAGCTTTGGGCTAGTTCAGTGTCTGAATAGATCACCGCTCTGGCTATAAATTCAAACAAGTACGCCAAAGCTCCTGGCCACAGTGCTTTTCCAGCTTGTTTAATATAGGTAGTTTTGCTACCGCACCCTGTATTAGGCATACGGTACCGCGCTTCGCCTGCCTGTTTTATCCATATTATGTGATTGGATCGCGGATTTAATTGCTCATCCATCCACTGTGTATAATCCAATCCATTAATTCGAGACCGATTAAATATTTTCAATATAAAAAAAATCCCGAAATGCTGTAGACGACCATGAATCAAATCTTCGGCGCCTACAATACATCACGTAATAATATGATCATTAATTAATTCACTTGATCGTTCCTAGCCAACCAGTCTAACTTCCACATATTATGTTGCGTGAAAACGAATGGGTCAAACGATGTGAATTGATGGTACTGAAATATATTCAAGTCCCTACGCTAATGGTAGGCAGAGGCAACACTGTTAGGGTGGCGGTACTGGTATCTTTCATATGCATATAATTTATTATTCGAGATTGCATGGTTGTTTCTAATAGCGGACCGTCGTTTACAATTATTCAAAAAACCCATACTTGTCCCATCTGATGGCATAAACAATGGATGTACGAGAACTTAAGCGTGTAATGATTCAACATTCCCATGATGATTGGTCGTTTCCAGCAGAGGAGATGGGGAAATTTTATTTCCATATGGTTCGCAAGAATTTTCAACAGCTCTGTGTCTTATGGAAGGACATATTACATTTTAGTTAGAGGTCTGCGCATGTTCTATTGTCTACTCACCTCTATTGGACACTCTTTATCGATATATACCGTTTTCTCAGCTTTTATAATATATGAATTCATTTAATTTATCAAAAACTTTCAATCGGCATAACTCTTAAACGCCTGCATGGATCTTCATGAAAATTCCACGGAATGAGTATAGGCCTATGCCTAATATTCGCTCATTATGACTTGTTGATAGCGCAGGTCCGGACTGATAAAAATATCTTCTTTATTCCAGAAGTTGTACATCAAATTTTCAAGAAGTAAAATTTTTCTCAGAATCTACAATAAATATTTAAAAAAAATATTTCCAACCTATTGGCAAGGATGGCACACTTCGTATCAATATTTTATGAACCATTGAATATTTGGAATTTTCAATTTATAATAAACACGGACCTGTGAATCTCCGAATAATGCGTTAATTCATATTGAATCAATTGAAATTCTCAGTAACATCACTTAATTATAGTACTGATGCATCTTATTCCATCCAATACATGAATTTAGGAGTTCCACATTTGATGACCTATGTAGATACCTGAAAATAGAAATGATAGAAATACTCATTTTCGAATTATTCATCTTTGAAAATTCTTTTTTCGAATAATTGAACCACAAATGTTAGAATAATTGAATATTTTATGCCAAACAATCGAAAACTCGAATTAAGTATCGATAGAAGTGTGAAAGAATAGTTTCGTGTGTTTTGGTTGCTTAGACCGATAAGTATATCCCAACTGAGACTCGAAATACCATAGAACATTTCATTGGGCTATTATAAAATGGACTTAACCTGTAAAATGTATCTTATAAACATATATTAAAGTGAAAATAATTGAAAATAAATGAGAATAAAATCATAACTGGTAGATCCCTATCCACGATTTCTTCGGAGTATAATTTATTTCTCAATTGTCCGCAGAGGAAATAATCCAAGCATGCAAGATCTGGGGATCTTGCAGGCCAGTTATAAGGTCCCTCTCTACCAAACCAATGGTCTGGATAAACTTCATACAAATGCTGCATGTGAGGAGATAATCGACCAGAAAGGCTAATGAAAGCTGCAGCACATTCAATACAAGAGCTAGCAAGTGTCAAAAAGAAATAGGGAAATTTTCGAGAACAAATCACATTCTCGTTCCTTTTATTCCCTTTTATAATGAAATAGTTCACTTCAATGTTCAATATTTTTTTGTGTTTTTGCTTTTATGAAATTTCTGATTCTGCTACCATCGGTTTCAGTTATTCAAAACAATGAGTTTTCGAAGAATAACTCGAGAATGAAAATTTCTATATACTCGTATTCTATTTGAACCATGTTTTTGAACAAAGCAGTATTCTTTTGAAAAACCATTTTGGGTAATCTGAAGTCGAAACCCTGAATTTGTGGATTGGGTGAAATAAGATGCACCATATTCCTGAAGTCATGATACCGAGAAATTCAATTCATTCAATATGTATTAACGGATTAATCGGAGGCACACAGATCGAGTGCTTCCAAACTTTTTAAGTAATCTAATCATTACAGAGATTAACAAATAATTAAAACACGAATTGGAAAATAATACATAAGTGCAGCATCACCAGTTTGTCTATTTATAATTATAAATTCAATTATGAAGATATGTCAATTATTTTTAGAAACAATCAAATTCAGGTCGATATCTCCCAACAGATCTCAATTCATCCGAAATTTTTCCGAATATTATACTTGATCGGCATACCAATATCTTTGAGATCTTAATAAACAATAGAACGATAGCTATCTGCCGGAATTCACAACAGATATTATCAGCGCTATATCAGATTATGATGCCGATCTTTAAATACAATAAATGAGGAAGACTCGATTAATTTGAACCATTAGAATTTATTCAGTTTTTACATTTGATCCTAATATTTGTGTATTGAATGAGAAAGATGAAATTCCTTTTGCTTTCCGTTTTGATTCTTCATCGGTGAATCGACTCTAATCGTCTGAGACTATTTTCGGCAAACAATTCTCAAATCACTAACGTGAGTTCAGTATTCTTCAGCGCACTCGTTCTAATTCATAGACAAATTCCCCCATGCAGGTTCTGAACTCGCTCAAGGCTGCGAATATCTCAGTTTATTAAACTAATTAAACTAACAGAATAATGAATCTACATTGCAGAATTAATCTATTGCTGTCGATTCTTAGTATTCATGTGATTTTTGGGAAGAAATTGCCAATTTAAACGTTTAATGATATTTTTTTTGTCATCTTCAATTTCCAAATCCACTTTCTTTTCAGATGGCCAGTATAGAAGTATCTCTCTCCAGCACTCCTAGAAGAAAGAAGAACGGTAGTATAGGTGGATTCAGTCTCGGTTCATCCATACGCTCGATACCTAAAGAAATAGCTACCAAAGAACTGGAAAATTTACGGAATGCACTGAGGGACAAAGAAAATATCATCCAAACCCTCAAGGGACAATTGACAATCCCCGGAATAAGGCTGCTGAACATCAAGAATGGGGGTTCGACGAATTCTGTTGGTAGCAGAGATTTGACGGACGTGGAAAAGAAACAGGCTGAAGAGAGATTGAATAGATTGAGAACTGATGTAGATAATAAGAGACTGGCAATTAAGAACCTCAAAATGGCTTTGGAGAGGCTGGACATAACAGAGTAAGTGCCTATTATTCGAAAATAATCGAAAAAGGTTGATATGCAGGGTGAATCCTGATTGACTATACAGTGATCTCCCCAAAGCAGTTGGAAAAATTTTAAAGCAGTTGGAACCCCCCCCCCCTTCGGTTTTTTTTTTATGTAATCCTTCATGCTCAGTTCGAAAATTTTCAATGCTCCTCTCCCCCCCCCCAAATTTGTCTTCGGCCCGTCCGTGCATTCAGTTTGGCTAAGTTTCGCTGACGATTGGTAATAACCATGAAATCGGTTCGTATCTGCCCCTGAATGACGCTTTCCTCTCTGGAGAACACTGAGCGATGAGGTGACCCCAGCCCGGCCACGCGGAATATTTGTTGATGGTTAAAATCAATGAATATTCACCGTGTGTCTTTTACATGTGACAAATTCAAAATTTTCGAATTTTCGTTTCTGTCAATAATCCACGTTACACGAAATAGGAAAGTTATACAGGATGTTTCATGTACATCACCTTTACAGCAATATCGACGTACGGATACAACAAGCTGAACTAGAGTACCAGCTTGGCCGGGAAGAACTCAACCTCCTCACCCTCTTAGAAGAGACGAGGGCGCTTCAACTATGCCTAGATGAATCCAATAAAAACAGCAACACAATGAATACGCTCTTCAGGTGAGTACCGAAGGAAGGAGAGGAAAGGATCAAAATTATAGAGTTGTTCGTTTTTGTAGTTGCGTGCATGGAAAAGGTAACATTATTTTGGTGGGTGTTGAAGTCGAATTCGATCCGAAAAGTCCGAAATTTGGAGCGGGCGAAAAGGAACAAGGTGGACTCTGGATAGATTGGGCTTTGGAGAATACGGGGCTGTGCCAAGATGACAGGTTAGTTTGGAGTTTATTTACTCTAGCAATTGTACTCGATATAAAGCATGGATAGAAATCTTTGCAATCCAAATTAGATCTCAATTATATTTTGTGTACTGATATGATTCAAGTTGAGACTATTCCATCGTCAATTTCAAGTTTTTTTGCAAACATTGACAAATTAGCCATCACTTGAGTGGACCGTTTCAATGGTCATTATAAGAAAAATTGGTTCACGCCCTGTGAACAGGAGCTTTGGCGCTCTTGTTCAAACTTTGACAAATCATATCTTCGAAGGTATTGGTAAGAGTTGGGAATTATATCAATGGATTATTATGAAAGAAATTCGTCTTAGCAGAAATTGAAATCAAACATCATTGAATAATTTAAATTCAACAAGATAGCCAAAAATTATCAATCCAAAACCAATAGACGAATTCTACCCAACAACTTACTCATCAGAGATATTCATTCCTCAATTCTATGATGAACGATGATATATCCTTTCCTCAAATCCACTCCAATACACCAATATTCCAGTTTTGTTTTTACTGGAGATATTCTGAATTCAATATTATTAACTTACCATTACCATTCCCATCATCGTATGGATTAACCATCGGCATGAAAATATCAACCAACTAGAAGTATGTTATCATATTATATTATATTATCTCATAATTCTACGATTGCTGAAATGAATTAGACAATCTCATGTCTCAGGAAAATAAGTTGGCATTATAACAATTCATAGATAGAATAATTATATCATTCTGTGAAAACATATAAATTCGATTTATTATTGAAATATTGAAAAATCATATCTCCGGAAGTATTAGCTTGTTAGAGTTAAAATGAGTTCAAGCCCTGTGGACAGGAGCTTTCTGGCGCTCTAGTTCAAACAGACAAATTATATCTCCGAAAGTATTGGTTTCTCAGAGTTGGGAATTATATCAATGTATTCATATGATAGAAATGCATCATAAAGGAAGTTCAATTCAAATGATAGTTTATTTATCAAGATTAAATGAGCAATCATGAGAATGAGAACTGCACCATGGAAGAATCAAATTAAATCTGGCCAATTTTGCCCAATAACGAACTTAACCGAGATATTCATCTCCCTAAACTACTCTGAAAATTTCAACTACCTACCTCATTCCGTTCGAGAGTTATATCTATGTCTATGGATGAAAAGCAGTCTCACTACTCTCAGATCTCTTACTTCATGTTCCGTTCCGAAATGTAAGACTTTTCTGAGAAAAACTAATTTCGGAGCAAACAACTGAGATTTTTCTCACTTCGCTCACAATTCTTCGATTGATTAGATAATGACATGTCTCAGGAATATAATTTTACATTATGACAATTCATACATAGAATAATTATATCATTGTGTGACAACGTTGAAATACGATTTATTATTGAAATTTAAAAAAATCATATCTTCGAAAGTATTAGTTTGTTAGAGTTAAAAATGATATCATTGGATTCTTATGGTAAAACTGCTTATTGAAAAAAATTTAATTTTGAATTTGTTTCGTAAAAAAAAAAAATTATTTTTGTTACTCGGAAACCATCTGTCCGATTTTGCCCAATAACAAACTTAGCCGAGATATTTATCTTCCAAACCTACTCTGAAAATTTCAAATGTCTAGCTCATTCCGTTCGAGACTTATCGTGCCTACGGCCGGACCGGCCGGACAGAATGATTTTCAACCACGGATTCTTGATCAGTGAGTCGAACCAAATCGTTTAAGACCATTTTCATCGAAAAATTCTAAAATTACAGACATTTGGGGAAATTGATAAGCACTCAGTTCCGAGGAACTAGAGCACCAAAAATGATATCAATGGATTCTTATGGTAAAACTGCATATTGAAAAAAAATTTTTGAATTTGTTATGTAAAAAAAAAATTTTTTTGTTTGTTACTCCGAAACCATCTGTCCGATATTGCCCAATAACGAACTTAGCCGAAATATTTATCTCCCAAACCTACTCTGAAAATTTCAACTGTCTAGCTCATTCCTTTCGAGAGTTATCGTGCCTACTTCCGGGCGGACCGGCCGGACAGAATGAATTTCGACCACGGATTCTTGATCAGTGAGTCGAACCAAATCGTTTAAGAACATTTTCATAGAAAAATTCGAAAATTTCAGACATTTGGGCTAATTGATAAGCACTCTGTTCCGAGGAACAAGAGCGCCAAAAATAATTACGAAAATAAAAAATTGGTTTAGCTCTGACGTGAAGTCAGGAGCTTTTGCGCGTATGTTCTATTGTCCATTCTCCTGTATTGGACACTCTTAATCGAATTTACCATGGACAATAGCTCCTGACTTCACGTCAGTGTTTGAAGCAATTTTTATTTTAGTCATTTTTTTTTATTTCCTAGGAGTAAGGTTTTCACAAAATTTAACACACGTCTTAATGTCGATATTCTAAAACTAGTCACCAAGTTTCAAATCCACCGAGTCTATATTTTTTCAGTCCCTGTCTCCTTTCGTTCGAAAGATATCGAGGCTTCGGTCACCCATCCAGCTACTGAACTCACACAAGGCTGCTCGGATCTCCAGCAATATAGATCCGATCGTGTTCAAACTTGACAGTTGACTGTAGAGTTAGGTTTTGAAGGCACTCGCGAAATTTCAACGATGTCGGAGGAATAGTTTCTGATATATAGAATTATTTTAATGATTTGCAATGATTTTTTTTTTTAATTTCTAGGGATACGATCCTACGAAATTTCGCAAGAATTTTCGCGTTGGCATTCTACAACTAATAACCATGTTTGAATTGGATCGGCTTTGTATTTTTAATGTTATTGATGAAATAACAACCAAATTTCAGATAGGAGTAACTCCAAAACCGTTTGGCCGATTATGCCTATAAATAAATTTAAATGGGGCATTCGGCTGCGCAACCTACCCTGAAAATTGCAAATCGCCATCTCTTTCTATTCTCAGGTTATCGTGACGTAAATAATATTTATAAATATATAAGATAATTCATGGGATTGGAATAGGTTGGAAATGAGACACTAATTCATTCCTTCAAGCAACGTTTCGCAACTGTTTCATTGCTTCTTCAATCTTTATATTATGAAAACTTATTTGAAAACGGAATAAAAAACAACCTAAACATATTATAGGATGGCAAAATTTTGTTCCTTACCTCGGAAGCAGTTAATGTCCCGTTAATTTTTCCATATAATAATAATTTTTTTTAAAATTAGCTATTAGACAATACTCACAAAATTTCACACACGTCTTTATGCCCATATTCTAAAACTTGCCACTAAGTTTCAATTCGATCAGATCTGTATTGGTTGATGACTACCCTGAAAATTTCAAGTCGCTATCTCTTTCCGTTCTCAAGCTATCTTGGCAATGGCTGGCCGGCCGGACATAATCAAATTTGACCTCGAATTCTTCATCGGGGAGTCGAACCCAATCGTTTGAGACAATTTTCGTCAAAAAATTCGAAGATTACAGACATTTGGGCAAAATGATAACGCGATGTTCCCCAGAACATACGCGCAAAAACCATTCACATATAGGAGAGTAAACATTTGATTTCTCATGAATGAACATATGGTGGACAAGAATCGGAAATTTTTAACATCCTTAATTTTTGTGGAGCACTGCATTTCATGACAATATTAACAATTAATTGAATTTAGTTCTCCTAAAAAATCCTTGAGATCAAGATAATTAAAACAAAAATAATCAATTCGCTTACGATGCCGATGTAGAACAATACATAATAGCTTCTGCCGGAACCTACTCCATTGGGAGACAAAACTCTCTGAGAGTATATAGTGAAAACTATTCATTAGGATTGTTCTCAAAAGAATCCGTTATCTCCATATATCTCAAAGAGACTATTCAATTAATTTACAAGAGCATTGTTCTGATGATGTACGAAAATTACGAAACGATGCATACACCCGTAATTGGCGAGTTGTTAACAATATTTTGATGACTCCGGTGATTTAACCAGAATAAATCTGTAGCATCATCATCCTAGTTCACACAATTTAAGAATATTTCACCGACATATAATACCTTTTTTCGAGATTGCTCATTGTGTAGTAATAGTAATGAAGTTTTAACAACAGGCTTTCAGCTCTTCCCTCTTTAATGCCGGAGATTGATTTACGGCATAAACGCGAAAGCATGTTTAAATAAAGAGAAAATGGTTCTGGGAAAATTAATCAATTTGCAGCATTAGAAATTGAGCAGCGGAAATTGATATGCATTAACTGACAAGACAATTGAGGAACTATCATAAGTGAAACCATATGTTATAACGTTATAATATATTAAGAATTCAGGATATTAGGCATAACCATGAATAGCGAACCAATGCAACAGTAGATTATCTCAATAATAGGATGGAAATTTTACATTGGAGTAGTTTTCCTATACAGGGTGAGTCTTTGACCACTGCATTAATTTTAACCAAAGATTCCTCTCATCAAAGGATACACTTTTTTCATTTAACATTTTTCCAAATTCAGCTCATGTAAAAAGATACAGGCTGTTGAAATTTTGAAAATCAGTTTTTATTTTGTAGCTTTGACATCCTTTTTTCGAATAAAATGAATGTTGGCGTAAAGTTTCCTATAACTATGATACATATTTTCCAAATATTAGCTATTT
Organism: Halyzia sedecimguttata; assembly: GCA_937662695.2. Taxonomy (NCBI): domain Eukaryota; kingdom Metazoa; phylum Arthropoda; class Insecta; order Coleoptera; family Coccinellidae; genus Halyzia; species Halyzia sedecimguttata. Next base: position 77,853,690 of record OW569414.2, read on the forward strand.
TCTACATCTACTGGTTTTCTAGTTATGGACTCGTGTATTCATAAAACTACACGAAATTAGCATAAAGAAAGCATATAAAGTTTTTCTTGAGTCATTTAAAGAATATTCCATTGTTTTAGAACATTATATTATTCTTCATCATTTCTCCTTAAACGCACCGTTTTCGAGATATTCTTCATTGAATGTTTTAAAATGGAAAACTCCAGATATTTCACTTCTTTTATGGATCCGTCCCTGAGCGTTGGAATCCTGAATCAAGCTGTAAACCACGTTACCATGCCATATTCTCGTCCGCCAACAATGTCATAGATAATTTATATGCGGGAGTGTATTAGCACATTGTGAAATCTTTAAACGCTTGTAACTTTTTACCTGGGCCGAATCTGGAAAAATGGTAAATGAAAAAAGTGTTTCATTTGATGAGAGGAATCTTTGGTTAAAATTAATGCAGTGGTCAAAGACTCACCCTGTATATGCCTATTGGATGAAACCTGACGAGCAGTATCTATTTTTTCCGAGAATTTCCTAATTTTCTTACACATTGCTTCCCAACAACTCCGCACCAAGAGGGGCTTTTTGCGGGCGTATGTTCTGGGCGTACATCGCATCATTTTGCCCAAATGTCTGTAATTTTCGATTTTTTTAAACGATTAGGTTTGACTCACTGATGAAGAATACGACGGATAAGTTTCCGAATAATAATTTTGTCATCAGGCAATACAGATCTGATCAAATTGAAACTTGGTAGCTAGTTGTCGAATACTGACACAAAGACGTTTGTGAAATTTTGTGAGAATCGTATCACTACAAAATTTTTTAAAATTTATTAAAAAATATTATTTATGTCACGATAACCTGAGGACGGAAACAAATAACTACTTGCAATTTTTAGGGTAGGTTGCGCATCTGAATGCGACATTCGAGTTTGTTAATAAGCATAATCGGCTAAACGGTTTTGGAGTTGTACCCATCTAAAATTTGGTTGTTACTTACTCAATAACTCGAATAATACGAATCCGATCCAATTCAAACATGGGAATTAGTTTTAGAATGCCTACTCGAAAATTCTTGCAATATTTCGTGAGGATCGTATTAATAGAAAATATTGAAAAAATCTATGAAAATCATTGAAAAGAATTATATATGTCAGAAACTATTTATCCGACATCGCTGAAATTTTGCGAGAGCCTTCAGTACCTAACTCTACTGCCAAGTTCCAAGTTTGAACATGATCGGATCTGTATTGTCGATATCCGAGCAGCCTTAAGTCAGTTCAGTAGTTGGATGGGTGACCGTTACCTTGATAACTTTCCAACAGAGATAGGAACTTGCAATTTTCAGGGTAGATTTCGCATCCGAATGGGAGAGAAAAGTTCGTTGTTGGGCATACTGGGCCCAACGGTTTCGGAGTTATACCCATCTGGAATATTATTTTCTCTATTTTAATTTAAAAAAAGTATCGTTTAAGAAAAATGCTTCAAAAGTTATCTTTGAAAAAAAAAGAGCCATCTACAATGCTTCAATACTTTAAAAATTGTCATTAAATTTATTTATCAAGATTAATGGTGCAATCTGCAATGATTCAACCTCGTGATAGTTCAAAATATATTAATAAAATACTATCCTTTTTTCATAATTTAAATTTTAATAGTTCATACCACTAACACATTCTTTTCTGTATTATGAACCTTAACTCAACAAAAAATGATTGATACACAAATGTAGATCCATATTCCAGTATTTTTTTGCTAGCAACATCATGAAAATACTGTATATAGGAACATGTCTCACTACCACTACTTAAGGTAAGTAAAAGGTAATATTAACCTCAGTGGTCAACGAACAGTAATTTCTTTTGATGATTCCATTATGTTCTTCTTTCCTATTGCCTCCATAAACTACATAAAAACAGTCTTGTGTATATTCACAAGTTCAAGAATCGAATATAATCAAAAATATATGAATTGACAATCTCTAATAGCTAGAAAAGATGACATTTATGGATAGTCACACAGACAGATTCTGTGTTCACATTCTGTAAATACATAGAACTTACGATGTATTATTGAAACTTTGAAACATCATATCTCCGAAAGTATTAGCTTGTTAGAGTTGAAAATGATAACAATGGATTCTTATGATGAAACTGCATCTTAAAAAATTTGAATTCAAAAGTTGTATTGTAAAAAACATTTTTTTTCGTTGCTCCGAAACTATCAGACCGATTTTGCCCACTAACGAACTTAACCGAGATATTTATCCCTCAAACCTACTCTGGAAATGTCTACTGTCTAGCTCATTCCGTTCGAGAGATATCGTGTTAACGGCCCGACGGACGGCCGGCAAGCCGGACAGAATCGATTCCAACCACGGATTCTTGATCAGTGAGTCGAACCAAATCGTTTAAGACCATTTTCATCAAGAAATTCGAAAATTACAGACATTTGGGCAAATTGATAAGCACTCTGTTCCGAGGAACAAGAGCGCCAATAATAACCCAATCAGAAGATATCGACAAGTGTATTCTCAGCAGAAACAGTTCACTACAGACCGGAAATATTTTCAGTCTTCAAGTCCACGAGATGGGTACTTAACAAGAACCATGGCTGACTAGTTGAAGGACACCCTGTATATTGTTGGAAATATTGGGAAAATATTACATTTTCCCCTGGAATCCATGCCATGTAGCTCCGACTTTGAATTTGAACAAGCACCTGAGAGTTTTCGCCCGATTCAAACATAAACTTGTATGATACCTCGCGAGTTCACCAGTTTTGTAACGTATAAGACAATAACCGGAAATTATTCAAAGGTTATTGTGATCTCCCATCCGTGTATCCGGCAGTTACGAAGCCAACAGCGGAACAGAAAACAACGATCAGAGCACCTGAAAAACCGAAGAAGGCACAGACTGACATATTATTATTATGGAAAGTTTTCTGGATAAAGATCGAGTCCAACGAATTCTGAACCCAATGAGCAGGTGTCAAGTACAATACAATCGGAGATTTCCTCGATGGTTCCAGCCATTTCAGGTTCTTAGTAATTGTCGTATTACTCCTTCAATTGGATGAATTATTTATTCATCAAAATTAACAGAAATGACTAAAATCAATTTAAGTAGCGCTCACCTGTACCGGGCGCTTATGCGCTCTTGTTCATTCAATGATCAACATAATATGGTGATCTATCTATATATCTATAAATATCTATTGATATTTTTCAGTGGCTCAAATTCATAGCAACGAATTCCATAAAAAACATTATATTTTCTGTTATTGAGAAAAGTACTGACGTGAGCTTTTGCGCTCATGTTCTATGGTCTATTCACCTCTAATGGACACTCTTAATCGAATTCACCATCGATATAGACCGTTTTCTCAGCTTTTATACGATATTAATATATACAATTCGTACCATTTTAATGACAGATTCGAAGAATGGAAGAATCGTCTAAGATCAAATAATTTTTATTTCTTACATATGTATTCTATCGGAATTGGATTTCATTAAATATCTAATAATATACGAAAAAACTCACGTCTCACGATCGACTTAAATTCAGTAGATATAAAATGCATCAAAGTTATTATTTTGATAGAAAAGAAGAAGAGTCGCTGTCTCTTTCCATTCCCAGTTTACGTAAGCAGAATATTATTTCTTATTTTTTGACGCTCTTGTTCCTCGGAACAGAGTGCTTATCAATTTGCCCAATGGTGAAAATGGTCTTAAACGTTTTGATTCGACTCACTTATTAAGAATCCGTGGTCAAAATGGATTCTGTCCGGCCGCTAACACGATAACTCTGGAACTGAATGAGCTAGAGAGTTGAAATTTTCAGATTAGGTTTGGGAGATAAATTTCTCATTCAAGTTCGTTATTGGACAGAATCGACCAGGCAGTTTCGGAGTAACGAAAAAAAAAATTTTTTTGCAATACAAATTTTGAATTCAATTTTTTTTAAGATGCAGTTTCTTCATAAGAAGCCATTGATATCATTCTCAACTCTATCAAACTAGTACTTTTGGAGATTATTCTTAATTCTATGATTTCATAGAATACTCTAATTATAATTTACTGATGTATGTAAATACAACATGAGGTGAGTCATCGAACTATGTTTTGAATTTAATTACGAACATTCTTGAAAATTGACGCACAGAAGCCAAATTGAAAAAATATGATAGCACCGAGGTGTTCCCGAGCGGTCACCGATCCAAGTACTAACCGTTACCGACGCTGCTTGGCTTCAGTGTTCGGACGGTATCTAGCATATTCAGTGTGGCATGGCTGCAAACAATATGTTTTCCTCTATCTCTGGAATTAAATTTATGATGCAGTTCTAACATAAGAATCCATTGATATAATTCCCAACTCTGAGGAATCAATACTTTCAGAGATATTCGAATTGAATTTCTTTTATGAAGCAGTTCTATCATAAGAATCAATATTTCCAACAATATAGCGGATCATGTTCAAATATTTGGAACTGTAAAGTTAGGTTTTGAAGGCTCTCGCAAAATTTCAGCGATATCGAACGGATAGTTTCTGAGATGTAGATTTTTTCTCACTGAATTTTTACAAAAATTCTATTGATACGATCCTCACAATTTCAACTCATTTCGATCAGATCTGTTTTGTTTGAAAACAAAATCAGTGATCGGAAACCGTTGGGCCGATTATGTCCCCAAACGAATTTGCCGTCACAAGTTCTATATCGTTGGTAAATTCGATTAAGAGTATCCAATAGAGGTGAATGAAATATTATTAACAGTAATGTTATTTTTTTTTAGCTATCTTCAAAAATTTTATATTTCAGAAACCATGCATCTGAATCAGCTGATATTCCGCCACCATTTTACAATCCAGTACGGAATTTCTGCTCATTCGAGTTCGTATGAGGCGTGAATAGACAATGGAATATGCGCGCAAAAGTGCCTGACTTCACGACAGTTCTTTTCTCAAATTTTTCATTGGTGTATTTGGTATTTTATTCATGATGCGGTAGTAGTATGATACTTTATTCATAAAAATCGCCGAATATAGGAGAATATTGGGAAGAAGTTGTTGCAATAACCACTACTCGACATGCTTCCCTGTCATATCCTCATTTTAATTTGGTCGTACGTTTTCGTTAAACGGAATAATCAACGATTAAAACAATGACGATGATATATTGGATGAAATTACTCAAGAACTTCTCAACCTGTTTAGATTCAGGTCGGAACGTGTATTATTGTGCTCAAATTCAAAACAAAGATGGCGAAAATGCAAAAAAAACAATATCTCAAGAAACAAATATGAAGCAATAACATTTTGCAGCGTTTTTATCAACAAATTAAATGAGGTACTAAAATTCAACAGGATATCATTTCTGGTCATTCCATTACAGTGAGACACCGCTTTACTTTTACCTCTTCCGAGAGCTCGGCAAAGATAAACGGTAATTTTCTACAAATCACTACAGTTATATCAACAAATAAGGCAGCTATAGTTTCAGTTAAAGTTCAGATTTGTATCGACCTATTCGGTATTTTAAACAATATGCGGAAGTTATCATGATGCATATCCATAATCTCCGAATTTCGGAGAATATTGGGAAGAAGTTGTTGCAATAACCACTTCTCAAAAAACTCTCCTGTCATATTCTCATGATAATTTGATCGTACGTTTTCGTTAAACGGAATAATCAATCACGTGTCTACGATTAAAACAATACGTAATAATGACGATGACGATGAGTTTCCTACATATTCGATGAAATTCCCCAAGAACTTTTCAACCTGTTTAGATTCAAGTCGGGACTTATATTATTGTTCTCGAATACAATACGAAGATAGCGAAAATGCGAAAAAACTAATAGCTCGAGAAACAAATAGGAAGCAATAACATTTTGCGGCGTTTTTATCAACAAATTAAATGAGGTACTAAAATTCAACAGGATATCATTTCGGGTCATTCCATTACAGCGAGACACCGCTTTATTTTTACCTCTTCCGAGAGCTCGGGAAAGATAAACGGTAATTTTCTACAAATCACTACAGTTATATCAACAAATAAGGCAGCTATAGTTTCAGTTAAAGTTCAGATTTGTATCGACCTATTCGGTATTTTATTCAATATGCGGAGGTTAGTATGATGCATATCCATAATCTCCGAATTTCGGAGAATATTGGGAAGAAGTTGTTGCAATAACCACTTCTCAAAAAACTCTCCTGTCATATTCTCATGATAATTTGATCGTACGTTTTCGTTAAACGGAATAATCAATCACGCGTCTACGATTAAAACAATACGTATTAATGACGATGACGATGAGTTTCCTACATATTGGATGAAATTCCTCAAGAACTTTTCAACCTGTTTAGATTCAAGTCGGGACGTATATTATTGTTCTCGAGTACAATACGAAGATAGCGAAAATGCGAAAAAACTAATATCTCGAGAAACAAATAGGAAGCAATAACATTTTGCGGCGTTTTTATCAACAAATTAAATGAGGTACTAAAATTCAACAGGATATCATTTCGGGTCATTCCATTACAGCGAGACACCGCTTTATTTTTACCTCTTCCGAGAGCTCGGCAAAGATAAACAGTAATTTTCCACAAATCACTACAGTTATATCAACAAATAAGGCATCTAGTTTCAGTTAAAGTTCAGAACAATGGTGAATAATGCAATACCTATTACACGTGAAACATACGTCGGCTCTATTTGTTTTCAAGCATAAAGGAAGATAAACCAGCCTAGAATTGAGTTGTTGAGGAAGTGAGCGAAAACGTACGAGCTTATTGGGGATACCAAAATGGATATTGACATTCAATGGAGTGAGTTCATTGTTTGGTAACACGCGCGTTACAGCTTGTGGATCGTTCCTTATGCGAACTCAAAGAGGATGTACATATGTACAACGTTGTAGCGAAAATGAAATCTCCTGACCTGAAACGCTGGTGTTTTTGAGGCTCCTTGTGATCTGATTTCAATGATTTCCACGCCCCAAGAGGTCATTATGGGTCACCGAAGTGCCAAAATTAGGCTCAATCCGATAGTTGATTCCGGAATTTCAAGCAAAATATTGCGCAAAATAGTTGAACATTTTTTTAATTTTTTCAAGTCCTGTGATCCTCTGCAAATTTTGCACAAGTTTTTGCGCTGGTTTTTTGCATCTTACTCTCGAGTTTTCATTTCAATTATTTCAGTATTCTTTGAGTTATTGTGAAAACAATTTTTTTTAGTTTGTTGCTATTTCATCAATTCAAAACTTGGCAAGCATATTAAATTCATGATTCCAATTTGAATCTGAATTTTTAGTAAATCTAGTGATTAATTTCGAAAATATTCATAAATAAATACTTTATCAAAAATGGTCATAACTCCGAAACCATTCGGTGGATTGAGATTTTCAGGGTAGGTGGTGCATCCAAATACGACGGACAAGTTCGTTAGTGGGCATAATCGGCTCATCGGTTTACGAGTAATAATTTTGTCATCAACCAATGCAGATCTGATCGGATTGAAACTTGTTGAGTATACTCCATTCACTTTTATAAAGTCTCCCGGTTGGCCATGATTTAGGTCTATCACGTTTTTGTAACTAAAACACAGGCAGGTTGGCACTGCTGAAATATCGTCAAGGTCAAAACAATCCGCCGAAACGTTGCCAATTCTACTCTCAACATAATCATAACTAAATCATAGACAAGATATTATCACAGACCATTATCTTCGAATATAATGAAGAACAGAACCGAAATCTGCAATAGGAAAACTTCCTTCTGACATGTTGAACTCTCGAATGAAATTACTTAGTTTCCTGTCACTATATTTTATTAAGGTATAAGAATGACTCAGGTTTCGTAGTACTATACCTACTACATTTTAAAACTAGTGTATTTCAAGTTGTACAATTGCGTATTTATCTGACAGGAAAATGACTATAACCCAACATTTTCAAAATATACATGGTGAAATGTGTCAAATTTTCATGGCCAACCGGGAGACTTTATACATGTGAATAAAGTTTATTTGTAGAATGCAAACCCAAGGACGTTTGTGAAAATTCGTGAGAATCAAATCTAGAAAAATTTAGAAAAATTATTATTTTTGTCACAATAACCCCAGAACGGAAAGATATTGCGACTTGCAATTTTTAAGGTAGGTTGTGCATCTGAATGCGACATTTTTGTTTAATAATAGGCATTATTGTCTAAACGGTTTTGGAGTTGTACCCATCTGAACTTAGGTTTTTATTTCCTCAATAACTCTAAAAATACAGAACGGATCCAATTCAATTTGGGTTACATGTTGTAACATGCCGGCTCGAAAGTTCTAGCTACATTTCGCGAGAATCGTACAACTAGAATATTCGAAAAAAAATAACGGAGAATCATTGAAAAAAATTCTATAAATCAGAAACTATTCGCCCGACATCACTGAAATTCCAAGTTTGAAGACGATCGGATATATATTTTCGAAGATCCGAGCAGCCTTGGATAAGTTGAGTGGTTGGATGGGTGACCGTTGCCTTGATAACTTTCTAACGAAAAGAGGTAGGGAGTTGAAATTTTCATGCTTGGTTGCGCATCCGAATGGGAGAGTTAAGTTCGTTGTCGGCCCAACGGTTTCGGAGTTATAGCCATCTGGAATACTATTTTCTCGATACCTCAAATAATACAGACCCGATCGAATTGAAACTTGGTTTCTAGTTGTAGAATATCGACATACAGAAGTGTGTGGAATTTAATGAGGATTGCAGAATTTGTAACTTTTAGAAAAATTACGAAAAAATATGATGTATCTCACGATAACTTGGGAACAGAAAGAGATAGCGATTTGCAATTTGGTTGCGCAGCCGAATGCGACATTTAAGTTCGTTAATTAGCATAATCGACCAAACGGTTTTGGAGTTATACTAATCTGAAATTTGGTTGTTATTTCCTCAATAACTCGAAAAATACAAAACTGATCCAATTCAAACATGGGTATTAGTTGTAGAATGCCAACGCGAAAGTTCTTGCGAAATTTCGTGTATCACTAGAAATTTTTTTAAAAATCTAACTTAACTCTACTGCCAAGTTTCAAGTTTGAACACGATCGGATCTATATTGTTGGAGATCGGAGCAGCCTTGTGTGAGTTCAGTAGCTGCACGGGTGACCGTTGCTTCGATAACTTAAACGATAACTAACGAAAAGAGCTAGGGACTTACAATTTTCAGGGTAAGTTGCGCATCCGAGTGGGAGGGTCAAGTTCGATTTTGGGCATAATCGGTCCATCGGATTCGGAGTTATACCCAACTAGAATATTATTTCCTTGATAATTAAAAAAATATAGACTCGATTGAATTGAAGCTTGGTAACTAGTTGTAGAATATCGACACAAAGAAGTGTGTTAAACTTTGTAAGAACCGTACCCCTGGAAAATAAAAAAATAATTATGAAAAAAAATTGGTTCAAGCACTGACGTGATGTCAGGAGCTTTTGCGCGTATGTTCTATTGTCCATTCTCCTGTATTGGACACTCTTAATCGAATTTTTTAAATATAATACTCAGTTTGTTCATTGATAATCAGATTACCCATTGAATTCTACTTTGTTTTAATGTGTCACTCACATATTATTCTCAGAAAAGTCGTGTGAAATCTGAAAAAACCCTTTAAATTTTCTCAAATACGGCTTCACTCCAATGTTAATAACTTATTGGTAGATTTTTGCAAAAAAATTCCTAATTTTCTAGCTTCTATCAGAAGGCATACCGATGCTTCTCCTTCGTTAATTAAAAATTCAATCTAACATATACGGTGTTTCTATATCAATGTCAAAGTCAGCCATGACAAAAACCTCAAAATTATTTTTTTTCAAATGAGAACCCATTTTTTTCATTGGTCAGTTGGAATCTACGTTAAAATATAGTGTATTTTTTATGATACCTACTACTGCCTTACTTACCGAATATCTCAAGAAATAAGCATTTTAGAGCAGTAGTATGTATTATGAAAATGCACTAATTTTTAACGTAGATTCCAGCTGACCAATAAAAAAACATTGGTTCAAAAAAAAGTCAGAAGCTTTTGCGCGTATGTTCTATTGTCCATTCTTCTGTATTGGACACCCCTAATCGAATTTACCATGGTAAATTATGTTGTCCATTCTCCTGTATTGGACACTCTTAATTCGAATTTACCATGGTAAATTCGAATTAAGTGTCCAATACAGGAGAATGGACAACATAATTTACCATGGTAAATTCGATTAGGGGTGTCCAATACAGAAGAATGGACAATAGAACATACGCGCAAAAGCTTCTGACTTCACGTCAGTGCTTGTTTAATAATAACTAAGAGAATATTGTAGACATCTTTATAAAATTTAATACATGTCTTCTATGCATGAAGGTGCATTTTGTGATGTACAAAAATTTTCTCTACCAGTGGCGTCCATACGGGTTTTGCATTGAATATTTTTGGAGAAAAAAATACTATGCCACTGCTTTGTTTTGAAATAAAAATTACCTGTGAGATTCTCATTCATTATTGAGTAAATTTTATCTCATGGGTTTTCTTTGTCCGACGCACGATTTCTGCATAACAAATAGATCTCGTTTTACTTCAGGATCGATTCCTCAAAAATCAGATGTGGTGTGGAAATGTTTGTGTATCGAAAAGCAAATTAAGAGATCAGATTCGTTCCAAATCGAATGAGATTCCAAAAAATATGTTTTCTTGTCAGATGCTCTGTTCTTGATTAACATAATTAAATTAAAATTGCTTCATATCGCAGTACAAAAATGTTATCACACAGTATCTCAAAAGTTCAAACGTTCATAGGAAGTTTTTCTCCTAAAACGATTCGAAGAATCACCCCCTTAAATATAAGCATGTCTTCAAGGATCACCCTGTATAATAACTATACGAATTTTCGGGTGTATTAAAATAGCCCCAGTTATGTTTTTTGGAAAGTTCACAATTCAATGGATATTACAGCTTGAAATCACAAAAGTGAAGCTTTTGATTGAATAAACGAGCTTGCTGAAGCTCTTGCCTCATGTCACTACTAATTCAACTGTATTTTTACTCTTCCGAGGCACTCCGTCGTTTCTGTCCTTTACCCACTAATTGTCATGTCCTTAATTAATTATGTTTGATGTTCTTCAATTGATTCCGTTTTTTTCGAACGTGATATCACGCACAACAATAGTAGAAGACATCAAGAAAAAACAACATTTCGAAATACCGTAAGTTCCGTGATTTCCCTCGAGTCCGTCGCAAAAAAATCTAATAAATTCCCATCCGATCGAAATGAAACCAGAAACCACCGCTCTTCTAACAACTGTTGAATTCCAATTCCCCGCATTCTTTTTGAACTGTCCGCATAATAAACGTACGATACCATAATCAGTTACGAAACTAATTAAATTCATCCTCAATCGAAGTAATTCCAAGTTCGTCTTAACATCTCACCGCAACCAATTCATCTTTTCATTGCAGGATCATCGAGGTAAACGGAAAAATAGTCTTGACAAAAACAAGAGACGATCTGGCTCGTCTTCTAGCAGCGGCTCCGGATCCGGCGCAGATGGTGGTTCTCAGGAAAACGCAGAACGCCTCCTCGGCGAAGACGTCCGTCGAACACAAAAAAGAGCTGACCGGCCTGAGAACGGAGTTGGACGCTGTCAAAGAGAGGGCCGAAGAAGCTCAAAAAGCCAAAGATGGCCTTAGATCCGACAATTTAAGGCTGACACATAGGATCTCGTACTTGGAAGAGCAGGTAAAATTTTTTGGTTGTCTATCGAAGGGATTGTGGGTGGATACTTGATATATACTGCTCCAAAAAAGTTAAGAAAGTTCAGAAATTTCGTGACCGTTTAAAAACGTTTGCTGATTCTTGTCCGCCAAATGTCCATTTATGAGAAATCAAAGGTTTACTCTCTTATAAAGGGTTATCCAATAAGAGGTGTTATTTTGAATAGCCCGCTATTTCGGTAGATGTCAATTTTGAATAATTATAGCATTCTGTGAAAACATAGAAGTACGATTCATTATTGAAATTTAGAAAAATTATATCTCCGAAAGTATTAGCTTGTTGGAGTTGAAAATGATATCGATGAATTTTAATGGTGAAACTGCATCTTATATAAAAATTTAATTTGAAATTTGTTACTTCGAAAAAAATTTGTTTTTTCGTTACTCTGAAACCATCTGGCCTATTTTGCCCAATAACGAACTCAACCGAGATATTCATCTCCCTAACCTACTCTGAAAATTTCAACTGCCTAGCTCATTCCGTTCGAGAGTTATTGTAGAAAAAACTGGTTTAAATTAAAAGAAAAATTTTTTGACACTTTGCGGTAACCTGGTCAATACAAAACTTCACATGCGTATAAAGGTCATGATTCTAAAATTTGATGCTAAATTTCAGATAGATCGAGTGATCGGTTTCGGAAATATTCATAAAAAATGTTTTTACTAAAATTGGCCATAACTCCGAAACCGCTTTATGGATTTCGCCCGTTAACGAACTTGTCCGAGATATTTACGCTCCAAACCAACCTTGCAGATTTAAATCCTCTAACTCGTTTCGTTCGAGAGTTATCGTGTTACGGCCGGCCGGCCGGACAGAATTGATTTCGACCTCGGATTCTTGATCAGTGAGTCGAACCAAATCGTTTGAGACCATTTTCAGCCAAAAATTCGAATTTTACAAACATTTGGGCAAATTAATAAGCACTCAGTTCCGAGGAACTAGAGCGCCAAAAATGGAAACTTTTTAAACAATATCAAAATTTCTGAACTTCCTTAACTTTTGTGGAGCAGTATATTCGATTGACTAGTAAGGGTGTTTCTCAATTCAATGTTGGATAATAATAGGACCCTTCAAACTACGATATCCCAAATTCAATCTAGAGACCTGTCTTTGAGTTACTGAATTTATTCGAAGTTAGAGACTCACACTGTTTTCACGGTCTATACCTTTTCAAGTTCAATTTAGGAAACTTCTGCACCTATTTGGTGGTTGTTTTCATATCATCTAACAGAAAAATGAGCTTATTTGTAAACAAGATTCTGAAGGCGAGTATCGCAAACTGAATTTCGATTATTGGGATAAGTTGACCTTTTAGTGGTGCGTACAGCTAATTATGGTCTAATGGCAAATCACCTATTTATGTCAGTTGTTAAATTGGCTGTTTATGGGAATTTTGTTGGGACTTCGATAAAAACAAATGAAAATATTTCATTAATTTTAAAAGAAAATAATTCCAGAAATAAGAAGCCGATCAAGCTGAAATCCTGTAATCTATTGTAAAATGGCTGCTAGAAGGTTTGTACGAAATTTCAGCGGAATCTGAGAGATGATTTTTGAAATATACAATTTTCGACGAAATATTTTCATTCTTTAAAAAAAAATATATTTTTTCTAGTTTTCAATTCCTTATGAAATTTTGCAGAAATTTGCGGGTAAGCATTCTACAACTAATTATCAAGTTTAGATTCGATCGGATGTGTATTTTCTGAGTTATTGAGGAAATAACAACAAAACTACAGAGAGGAATAAGTCCGAAACCGTTTGGCCGATTATGCCCATTTACGAACTCAACCGTCACAATTGGAGTCGCAACCTACTCTGAAAGTTACAAGTCGCTATCTTTTTCCGATCGAAAGTTATCGTTGCAACATTGGTAGGCCGGTCAGACAGAATCGAATTTGACCTCGGATCTTCATCAGTGAGTCGAACCTAATCCTTTGAAACCATAATCGGCAACACGGATGCACAGATATGTTTATCCTGAGTCTGCTAACAGTAATTCACCGTATCATATCATTTTTCTTCGATAAAAAATATGATTATTTGTTGCAGGTATCCGAACTATTGAGCAGAAAAACCTCAGAATCCGACATAAAAATAATGACTCAAAGCCCGATCATCTCGACGGTAAAAAGCAACCAGAACATCACCAACATCAACATATCCCACCAATCAGGTCCCTCCTCACCGAGCGGAAGTAACAGCTCGAAGGATATCCAGGTGTTCCAGAAAGGACCACAAGTCACAGCCTTACTGGCGAATATACCTGGTCTGGAGACCAACAGAGACAGCCACACCTCCCTTCCTGTCAGATCGAAGAGCAGTTTATCAAACGTTTCCAATTCCCATCACTCGACATCCGGACATCAAACATCCGAAAACCACAGCTGCCACAAGAGTCATCGTCACAAGCACAAGAGTAGGAGCGGTATGTGCAGCTCAGGTAGTACGCAGACCTTAGACCAAGCAAATGACAAGATTACCTATAGGAAACATTCGCATCATCATCACCATTACAGGGAGAAAGATTACAGCTCGGAAACGAATTCGGCGATAGAACAGATCACAAGATACAACAAGAAGAACTTGGAGAACGGTTACAAACTCGCCGAGAAGGAACAAGTGCAAAATACGAATAACATAATGGATCAAAGTTACCACAAGGCGAACAAAATTGTACACGAGTTGACCAGAAGGAGCGACGTCAGCTCATACGAAATACACCGCCAAAAATGTTTGATGGCGACTGAAAAATACAACGGGGATATCCTGAAACATTACAATTCGAGAAAATCAACATCTGTGATGGATTTCCGTTCAGAAATCCTCATCGGTCCGAAGTACACGGACTGTAAGAGCACAGAAGAACTGAATGGGAACGAGAGTGACTGCAATTTCAGACAGAGAATTCAAAATTCGCAAAGTATGAAGTCGCTGGATTTTGACAGTGACTGCAACTCCACCAAAACCAATGGGAAATTATCGTCATGTAACAAATCTATAGATTACACCTCTGAACCACTCGATAACAACAAAAAATCAATGAGCTGTTTCGCGGAACAGCAAAAGCGACCTATGCCACCTAAGAAGCCTCTAAGATTGTCTTTGCACAAGGCTCAGAGTCTTCAATCAGTGGACACCGGCCCTAATGAGTCTTCCAATCGGGAATCCAGAAAATCGTTGAAACGTAGTTATAAGGGAGATTTATCTGCACACAAGAGGCATGGCGAGATCAATGGCGATTATGGCAAGCATAATGGTTCTTCCTTGAAGTGGAATTTGGGACAGAACCAGAGGATTGTAGAGAATGGGATAGAGATGACTGGCAGTTGGTGCTAAGCTTCATCGTCATGTAATTAGTGTTGAGAAAGTATTTATGTACAAATTAATTTTTAGCAATTTTATTTATACATTATTTCATGAAATATATTTCAAGAATTTTATCACATTTGAGTGTTTCTTTTTGTATTGTACGAATCTTTCCTAGTTGAACAATCAAGGAACGGAAAATTCTGCAATATTCTGTACAGTGAGAGTATTTCTGAAAAAGTTAACTAGCCTTCAAAACTTCCCCGAAAATCAAACAATTCTAGGGAATACATTCGTTAAAACTACGGATACGGTAAAATTGGGTGTATAGGAGATTAAATGTTTACACTGTAACAAGTGCTACGTTGGGCAAACAACCAGAAACATTATTACACGGTATAAATAGTATGGGACACATTCGGAAAACAACATCTATAAATCTGCTTATGCAAATCACGTTTTAACAACTGGCCACAAAAGTAGGAGTGGTATGAGCATTTCTGGCAGTACGCAGACCTTAGACCAAGCAAATGACAAGATTACGTATAGGAAACATTCGCATCATCATCATCATTACAGGGAGAAAGATTACAGCACGGAAACGAATTCGCGATAGAATATATCACAAGATACAACAAGAAGAACTTGGAGAACAGTTACAAACTCGCCGAGAAGGAACAAGTGCAAAATACGAATAACATAATGGATCAAAGTTATCACAAGGCGAACAAAATTGTCCACGAGTTGACCAGAAGGAGCGACGTCAGCTCGTACGAGAAAGACCGCCAAAAATGTTTGATGGCGACTGAAAAATACAGCGGGGACATCCTGAAACACCCAGAAAATCAACGTCTGTAATGAACTTTCGTTCTGAAATCCTCATCGGTCCGAAGTACACGGACTGTAAGAGCACAGAAGAACTAAATGGGAACGAGAGTGACTGCAATTTCAGACAGAGAATTCAAAATTCGCAAAGTACGAAGTTGCTGGATTTTGACAGTGACTGCAACTCCACCAAAACCAATGGGAAATTATCGTCATGTAACAAATCTATAGATTACTCCTCTGAAGTCCTGAACCACTCGATAACAACAAATAGTCAATGAGCTGTTTTGCGGAACAACAAAAGCGTCCTATGCCACCTAAGAAGCCTCTAAGGTTGTCTTTGCACAAGGCTCAGAGTCTTCAATCAGTGGAAACCAGCCCTATTGAGTCTTCCAATCGGGAATCTAGAAAATCGTTGAAACGTAGTTATGAGCGAGATCAATGGCGATTATGGCAAGCACAATGGTTCTTCCTTGAAGTGGAATTTGGGACAGAACCAGAGGATTGTAGAAAATGGGATAGAGATGACTGGCAGTTGGTGCTAAGCTTCATCGTTATGTAATTAGTGTTGAGAAAGTATTTATGTACAAATTAATTGTTAGCAGTTTTATTTATACCTACATTATTTCATGAAATATATTTCAAGAATTTCATCCCATTTGAGTGTTTGTTTGTGTATCATGTGAATCAAGAAACAGAAAATTCTATAATATCCTTTACAGCAAGAATATTTTTGAAAATGTGGAAAAATCCTGAGGACAGGGGCTTTGGCGCTCCTGTTCAAGCTTTGGCAAATTATATCTTCGAAACCATTGGTTTCTCAGAGTTGGGAATGATATCAAGGGATTCTCATGATTGAACTGCATCATAAAAGAAATTAAATTCAAAAAAGTATCTTTAAATGGTTTCTTTCTGGGTTTCCTCTCCCAAACTCTGAATAATATCTATAAAATGAAAAATTAATTATTTTGTGATTTGCTTCTGCGTAAGAAACATAAAATAGTTGTCAGAAGCAATAAATCGAGCAATGTAGCCTAACAAATAACAGCGAAACAACATCAACGAAGAAACAACTATATCGTAACGTTTCGGAGTGTATATCAGACTCCTTCGTCAGACGCTTAACGAAAATCTGCAGAATTATTTTGTTGATAGTTATTCTGAGATTCGAGAATTGTCACATTGTTTCATTGTTATTTGTTAGGCAACATTGTTCGATTGATTGCTTCTGACAAAAAAATCACAAAATTATTATTTTTTATTTTATAGATATTTGGGAGAGAAAACCCAGAAAGAAACCACTTAATGATAAATATACTTCCCACAGTATCCTTTGATGATTACTCAAAAAAGTATCATTAAAAAAAAACAAGAGTGCCAAAAATTATTAATCCGAAACCACCAGACCAATTCTAACCAATAAAGAACTTATCCGAGATATTTGTTTCTCCAATCTACTCTGAAAATTATATTATATCAATTGAAACTCAGCCAATATTGGTTTTTTGTTTATACTGGAGATATTATGAATCCAATTAGATTAACTTACCGAAGTATATATTTCCATCATCGTATGGATTATCCTAGGAGATTATATTATCACCCAACAATTATAATATCATATAATCCTCATAATTCGACGAAAGCTCATAGAAAAATACGGACCCTAATTCTTGATTACAGCATTCTGTGTAATCATAGAGTTACGATTCATTATTGAAATTTTGAAAAATCATATCTCCGAAGTAATTAACTTGTTAAAGTTGAAAATGATATCAATGGATTCTTATGAACAAACTGCATCTCAAAAAAATTGTCTTTTTTTCGTTACTCCGAAACCACCAGGGGAAGATTTTGCCAAATAACTAACTTAACCGAGATATTCATCTACCAAACCTACTTTGAAAATTTCAATTGCCCTGCACATTCCCATTCCAGAGTTATCGTGTTAACGACCGGACCGGCCGGAAAGCATAACGAAATGGTATAAAAAAACCTTTAAGTCCTGTCAATAGATAGTCTGAAGTTGTGTGGCAAACGCAATCTTGCACTACGTGGTCATAATGAGTCGGAAGACTCGATCAATAGCAGAAGAAAACGAGAACGTGACCGGTTGCTTACGTACTTTAAATTAAATATAGTGTCGTATGGTTTGGATTCAACGTTTTGTGAAACATGTATTGTTTTGGATATTTTAATATCGATGCCAACCGCAGAAACTCAGCTCAAGATATGTTTCTCTACTTTAAAACTGATCAAGACAGTTCTAAGAAATACAATGTCGGAAGAAAGACTGACGGCGCTCGCAATGTTGTCCATCGAATAAAATTTGGTTAAAGACATTCCTGACTTCAACGAAAAGGTGATCGAGAAGTTCATCTGCGACAAAAACATAAGGATTGAGTTTAATTTTAAGAAGTAGGCATTTGGTAATTACCTTTTGAAACATTTATATTTATATATTTATATTTTTGTATTCTTGAATCAGCGCCTCCCTGAAAAAAATTATTACCAGCCACCAGTGTCTAGGAGAGTTGAAGGATTAATTTCAACCCTTGTTCCCTGTTCGATACTCAAGGGGTATTTAGATTGCTGAATGAAGTTGAAGAAAAAATTGTGATGTATTACTGTGACCTACTATATGAAAATTTTCGTTATCCCCCTTTCTTGAAATTATTTATAGAAAACTATCTTCATCATAAATATTGGTGAATGCGCTTCTTTGAGATCAGTAAGAATAAAAATGGCGGATGCGCTAAAATAGTCCATAGAACAATCCAGTGCGTTGATATCAATCCAACAAAATTCCTGTCAGAAGCAAAATGACATCAGTAAATTCAGTTAATTACAATATGTTAACATTGTTTGTCCTTTCGTGAACGTATGTAATCCCCGAAAGTAAAATTCCAAATTCATTTCTTCCTTCAAAATGTACGTTTACTGGAAACCACTCTTCCTTTTGGGAATCGTGTTTTGGATCACCTTATTCTCAACAGATGTCCTTCGTCGTCACAAAATCTTCGAGTCTTTCATTCCAGGTGAGTGGAAATATATTATAATGGAAATATATTATAAAGAAATGTCTAACTGAATAGTAGGAATTTTGCAATAATTCTTCAGTGAAATAGATTTCACCGATTTTTTAGAATTCTTTTTCTACTTGCAATGCAATTATGACATTTCGGCTGCATATTATGTGAGATCGTTGATTGAATACTTCAATCAATAATACTTCAATCAACGGTGAGATGTATATTTCCGAAAGAAAGTTTATTTCCAACATAGAAATGTATATATATATATATATATATATATATATATATATATATATATATATATATATATATATATATATATATATATATATATATATATATATATATATATATATATATATATATATATATATATATATATATATATATATATATATATATATATATATATATCTTTTGGCGCCCTTGTTCCTTAAATCAGAGGGCTTATCAATTCGTCCAAATGTCTGTAATTTTCGAATTTTTGGCTGAAAATGGTCTTAAAGGATTTGGTTCGACTCACTGATCAAGAATCCGTTGTCGAAATCAAATATTTCCAGCCGTCCGTTAACATGATAACTCTCGAACAGAATGAGCTAGAAATTTTCAGATTAGGTTTGGAAGATAAATATCTCGGTTAAGTTCGTTATTGGGCAAAATCAGCCGGATGGCTTATTATATATTACCAATTTTGAATTCAATTTTTTTAAGATGCAGTTTCATCGTAGGAATCCATTGAAATCATTTTCAACTCTAGCAAGCTAATACTTTCGGATATATGATTTTTCAAAATTTCAATAATACATCGTATGTTTTCACAGAATGCGAATTCTATCTGTCTGTGTTCTATCCGTGTTCACTGTTCATACATGTAATCTTATCTACCTATAACAGACATATCAAGTGTATTCCTGTTCTAACAAACAAATTATGATTGAATGAAAAATGAGCAATAATGGAATATTATGATTACCCCTATACCCTATATGCCCTTGGATAATCCATATTATGAAGGAAATATGTACTTTGGTAAGTTAATCAAATTGGATTCAGAATAATCATTAAAGGATACTGTGGGAGGTATATACTCATTATTGAAAGGTTTTTTTTGGGTTTTCTCTCCCAAACTCTGAAAAATATCTATAAAATAAAAATTAATTATTTTGTGATTTGCTTCTGCGTAAGGAACAAAAGATATTTGTCAGAAGCAATCAATTGAACAATGTTGCCTAACAAAACACAACGAAACAACATCAACGAAGAAACAACTATATCGTAACGTTTCGGAGTCTATATCAGACTCCTTCGTCAGACGCTTAATGAAAATCTTTAGAATTATTTTGTTGATAGTTATTTTGTGAAATTCAAGAATTGTCACATTGACAGTATTTAAAAATCATAGCTAACATAGTTTTACTTCGCATAGAAATTTCCGTTCCAACTCCTTTTTCAATAAATTTAGCCAAATATGGTCAATACCAATTGAGCAATTTGCAAAATTGCAATTTTGCAAATTAGATTTGTGGAATGAATATCTCGGATAAATCCGTATTGTATTTTAATTTAGTTTCTTTTATGATGCAGTTCTATTATAGGAATCCATTGATATAATTCCCAACTCTGAGAAACCAATAATTTCGGAGATGAATTGTCAAAATTTGAACAAGAGTGTCAAAGCTCCTGTCTACAAGGCTTTCAAACTTTTTTTAACCCAACGATTGGAAAGAAATCCTTTCATATTAATGAAAAATAATCTCCAAAATTTTCTCCTACACATCCAACCAGATTGAGAAGATCTAAGAAAGGAGAAATGAGAATAGGGGAATCAAAAAAAAATTGATGGGGAGGGAGCAAGTTAAATTGGTCGTGTCTACTGAACTTACTTCATTGAGATCCTGCAAAGACAAAGAAGATGCAGAATTGTTTTCATTGATTTTTTTAAAATTTTCTAGTGATACGATCCTCACGAAATTTCCCAAAAATTTGCGCGTCTACAACTAATAACCATGTTTCAATTGGATCAGTTTCGTATTTTTTGAGTTATTTGAGGACATTACAACAAAATTTCAGATGGATGTAATTCCAAAACCGTTTGGCTGATTATTCACAAAGCATTCAATCTCCGTTAAGTCCTAACTGAGGTCCTCAGTTAAGGATAAATAAGAATCCAAACGTGAGTTAACGTGAAAATTAACGGGAAACAGGCCTTCTTCACCAACGTTAAATACTCTAACTGAGGTTGCGGTTCAAATTTATCCTTAACTGAGGACCTCAGTTAGGACTTAACGGAGATTGAATGCTTTATGAATACGGTGGTATGCCTATTAACAAACTTAAATGTCGCATAAGGACTCTCAACCTACCCTAAAAATTGCAAGTCAGAGATATGTACATAATATTTCTTAATAATTTTTTTTTTAAATTCCTGTTATACGATCCTCACGAAAATTTACATAGGTATTGCGGTCGGTATTCTACAACTACTTACCAAGTTTCAATTCGATCGGATCTGTATTGTTCGAAATCAAAATTAGTCGTTGGGCCGATTATGCCCATTAACGAACTCAACCGTCGCATTCGAATGCGCCACCTACCCTGAAAATTTCAAGTTTATCCGTTTGAAAGTTATCGTGGCAACTTCAGGATCAAATTTGGTCTCGAATTCTTCAACAGTGAGTCGAACCTAATCATTCGAGACAAAAAAATACGAAAATTACAGACATTCGGGCACGCTGTTCCCCAGAATATGCGTGCAAAAATATTCAATATTCGCCACAGCTATCTATGGTTCAGTTGACATTCGATGTCAAACTTAGGAAAAAATTTTCAATCAAGGAAATTAAATTTTCACTTTATTTCGTCGCCGTCATGGTGTCATTAATCCTCATTTAAAATCACTAGTTTCTTGTATCAGTTCTTCAAAAATGGACACCAACGAATATTTGGAAAGAAAAATTGAAATAGCAAACGAATATATCAGACTTAACGAAATAGAAATGGCTGCTACACAAATTTCTGAAGGTATGGGTTTGAACTTTCTCGTTCTAGTCGTTCTTACAATTCTAAATTATGACTATAAGAGAGATAATCCGCCGTACTCACAAAGCATACTATCTCCGTTAAGTCCTAACTGTGGTCCTCAGTTAAGGATAAATAAGAATCGCAACCTCAGTTTAATTGAAAATTAACGTGAAACAGGCCTGTTTCACCACCGTTATATACGTTAACTGAGGTTGCGATTCTTATTTATCCTTAACTGAGGACCTCAGTTAGGACTTAACGGAGATTGAATGCTTTGTGAATACGGCGGAATGAGTGGTATAAATCCTGATACAACCATTTATTTTCAGATTTTAATATTCCAGAACCTCCTCACTTTTTCGCATCTACAGATAAAGCCACGGTTGACGAGAAAAAATCTTCTATATCGACGTTCCTAGAACCTACTTCCTCAGACAAACTAAGCTCAAACCTTGGACTCACTATGATCATCGTCAATCTCCTAATATTTGTGGCCTCTATCGTTTTCTGTTCGCTTGCCAGGTTTGTGACATCAATCGTCTGCAAGCATTTCAGAAAGTAAGTATTTTAAGCAGTTTTTGGCGCGTTTATTCACCTGAACAAGCCGTAACCAATCATTTGTACAATTGTTATCTTGTGCATTTCCGTTAATCGAACCATTATTCAGAATTGAAGTTAATAAAATTCAAACACAAATGAGACAATTATTCATAAACTATATCTTATCAGCACAAAACATTTTGCGAAGGTGTTCTAAAGAAACTAACATTTCCACAGAAAGTG
Organism: Halyzia sedecimguttata; assembly: GCA_937662695.2. Taxonomy (NCBI): domain Eukaryota; kingdom Metazoa; phylum Arthropoda; class Insecta; order Coleoptera; family Coccinellidae; genus Halyzia; species Halyzia sedecimguttata. Next base: position 77,876,465 of record OW569414.2, read on the forward strand.
TTTTACGTATATTTCGTGGTACCATCTGAAAAACACAATTTTATGGCTTTTCTCATCACATCTTGGCAAATAAGTTTAGTATTATTGTAATAAGATTTGGAAATATTATAATGATTTTCGGTAATCACATGATTTTATTTTTTTCTGTTTTGAGTTTTGCAATAACCACGAAAGTGATATCGGTTCTGAGTAGAGAATGACGCGACCTTTCAAACGATGTTTCAGAAGCCCATACTTCCTATTTGAAGAATTGGGGATTGTACCTACTTGTCTTTCGAAGGAGGTTGAAGGTAGGGTTCGCATTTTTACGAAGAAGAATGACAATTTAACATTTGAATTTGACGTGTTTCGGAATTTTCCATAAATAAGTACAGTGACCAAGATAATTAATGTATTGCATTTGGCTTTTCCACACTGTATAAACGCAATAATGACTGGAAATGTGTAAAATAGGGTCAGTAAATTACGTGAAACGTGAAAGTATTTTCGTATCTTATTAGATAATACTAGTGGGCCCGCTGATCTACCTAGACAGTAGATCTACATTTTTCCGGTAGATCCACATTTTTTCGGTAGATCTACATTTTTCCGGTAGATCTACATTTTCCGGTAGATCTACATTGTTCCAGTAGATATACATTTTCCGGTAGATCTACATTTTTCCGTTAGATCTGCATGTTTAATGGTAGATCAATATAATCGGTAGATCAATCGAACCCGTAGTTCAACGCCATCTAACGTGTCCTGTTGTGTGAAAGTCCTATCGAAATATGTCAAGGTGTTTTTGAATTCCTAGAAACCGAATGTAGCGCCACCTACCATATCGTATCGTGAACCTTAGTCCTTCCGAAACACGATAACAAAGTTTCATGGATATTGGTATAGCCATTTTCGAGTTCCTGTGAACCGATCATAGCGCCACCTACGGAGGGTATATCGTGGATCTGAGACCTCCTCAGACACACAGAAAGTTTAATCGAAATCGGTCCGGTCGTTCTTGAGTTTCTAAAAGCCGAACACAGCGCCATCTACCGGGTTCCTATTGTGACTCTGACACCCACTCTAGTACGTACACAAAGTTTCATCGAAATCGGTGGAGCCGTTTTCGAGCTTCTATAGATCAATCGAGGCGCTCCCTACAGGATGCTATTGTGAATCAGAAACACGCCGATACAAAGTCACAAAGTTTCATCAAAATCGGTCCGGGCGTTTTCGAGTTCCTATACATCTATTGTAGCGCCACCTACAGGGTCTAAAAAACACGAAAAATAGTGATTCCCTCTCCAAGGATTCGACCGCGCCTTCTCTCGGTCTGACACCGATAGTTCGATCGTCAGACACATGCGTCACCGACTTCAACGTAGATTTTGACCGATCTCCGGTATTCGAATAATTAGTCGGTACTTACCGGGGATAGATATTCTTAATTTTCACTTTTCGAAATAAAATCACCACATGGCGGTTTATTGGAGGGTTTTTCACCCTTATCTTCGCTTTTCGTCAACTTTCAGGCCCGAAATCGACCTAGAAGGGCCGTTAGTTCGTCTCTCATGTCAATTTTGACGTTTCTCGGAATGTCTTCTAGCAAGGAAAATTCCCGGGGTCGAACTTCCAGGACTTGTATCGATTTAGTATATTTTGACTTATCGTAGGTAAAAGTTGAGCTGGTTTTTGGCGAACCAATACTTCTTCTTCGTCTCAACGAAAAATTCGGAGCCAGAGCGGTCGAATTTATAATAATGAAAAATGGCGATACCGTTGTTAATAATTCACTGGTGGGGAAAGGCTGAATTCCTTGTTTTGTCTCATAGGTGGCGTGGGCGATTAAGTATAATCGACCAAGCCGGCTGTGAGAGGCTTAACACGGTTTAGTTTAGTTGAGTTCCCCTTTACAGGGGAGAGGAGACTGAAACTGAACCAAATGTACCAGAGATATTAACGAACGATGAGATCGATGTAGAAGAGAAAGATATAGAGACAGCACTGCAAAAGTTGAAAAACAAGAAGAGCCCAGGTCAGGATGACATCACTAACGAGCTACTCAAATATGGAGGAGAGAAGTTAAACCAACAGCTAACTACTCTGATCAGAAAAGTTCTCTTTCAACATAAGATACCAGATGAATGGCGAACTAGCGTTACGATCCTTCTATTTAAAAAGGGAGATAAGGAAAGGCCTGAGAACTATAGAGGAATAAATCTTATGTGCACGACCCTGAAGTTAACTACAAAAATAATAACAAACAAAATAAATGAATGTATCTCCCTAGCAGACGAACAACAAGGGTTTAGATCCGGAAGATCCTGCACAGACGCCATCTTCATCACAAGACAAATAACGGAAAAATCTATCGAATATAACAGACCTGCATTCATGTGTTTTATTGATCTGCAGAAGGCCTTCGATCGAATACAACTGAAAGACATAATACATCTTCTATATGATAGACAGATACCATACTGCATCATCAAGACAATTGAAAATGTATATTCGGAAAATAAGATCCAGGCGAAAATGAATGGCGAACTAACAGAACCGATACCTGCAAGTAATGGCATCCGACAAGGGGACTCTCTAAGCCCGCTCCTTTTTAACATCGTAATGGATGAAATCATAAAACAAGTACGCAAACTAAGAGGGTACAAAATGGGGAATAAAGAGATCAAAATTCTGTGCTATGCAGACGATGCGGTGCTCGTGGCGGAGAACGAGGATGATCTCCAGAGACTACTGTACCAGTTTAATAAAACAGCCAAAAATTTAATATGGTAATATCAGCGGCAAAAACAAGATCAATGGTTACTTCCAAATCACCGATCAGATGTAAGCTTGTGGTTGATGATAAAATAATACAGCAGGAGATGAAGTTTAAATACTTAGGAATCGAAATATGAAGTGAGAAACCAAGCTACAAGAGCATCAAGAGCAGCGGCATACCTAAACGACACAATCTGGAGGAATAAGCATATTCGAACGGAAGCCAAAGCTAGGATATACAAGACCGCAATTAGACCTATATTAACGTATGCAGCAGAAACCCGACCTGAGACCCCTAGAACAAAAAGAATATCGGAGACCACAGAAATGAAAATTGTGCGGAGAATAGCGGGAAAAACATTGATGGATGGAGAAAGAAGTGAAAATATAAGACGAACATGCGGGATAAATAGGATCAATGATTGGGTGTTGGATAGGAAGATACAATGGAGTGAACACATTGATCGTATGACAGAAGAACGAGTTGTGAAGGTAGCAAGGGACAAATCATCAGCGGGAAGAAGGAGCCTTGGAAGACCTAGAAAAAGATGGAGCGACAACCTTCCAGTGGGGGCAATGACGAGACGAAAAACAGGCAACTATGCCTATATTCAGCAGGAAGAAGAAGAAGAGTTTGTTGGGAAGCTGCAGAGTACTGATGGAGGCCAAGAAGCCAGAAACGCGTCTGCTCTTGCTTCTCGGCAAAGCAATGAAATCCTCTGGGGTTATTTGACTTGTGAAATATATGCATAAGTATATTAATTATACGAAGCCATTATGAAGACCCTATTGGCAGGAACGCTCTGGACTTGTTAAAATTGAATTTGTTTACAAACGTAGCTGAAATTTAAAATATTGATGGGCATTTCTTTCTTCATTATGGATTTCTTGGTCAAACTCAACCAGAAAAAAAAATTGCTTCAAGCACTGACGTGAAGTCAGGAGCTTTTGCGCGTATGTTATATTGTCCATTCTCCTGTATTGGACAGTTTTAATCGAATTTACCATGGTGAATTCTATTGGACAATAGAACATACGCGCAAAAGCTCCTGACTTCACGTGCTTGAACCAATTTTTTTTCGGGTTGAGTTTCGGTACCTTGGAGGAAACTCTCTAATTTTTGACCAAGAAATCCATATTGAAGAAAGAAATACTCATCAATATTTTAAATTTCAGCTACTTTTGTAAACAAATTCAACTTTTACCGTCGTATTGGGATGCGCCACCTACCCTGAAAATTTCAAGTCGCTATATCTTTCCGTTCTACAGTTATCGTGGTAACGGACGGCCAGCCGGCCGGACAGAATGGAGTTTGACATCGAATTTTTGATCAGGGGGTCAAACCCAATCGTTTGAGACCATTTTCGGCGAAAAATTTGAAAATTACAGACATTTGGGTAAAATGATAACGCGATGTTCCCCAGAACATACGCGCAAAAATGAATAGACAACAGGAGAGAAACGAAAAAATTCAAAATAATACATAATCTTTCAAAGGTCCGCTCTCACAAATATACTCCACTGTAGCTGCATGGATCTCTTGAAGAGGAATCGCCTCCACTAATTTTCGAAGATATTCACTCTTGTTCTTAGAAATCCTTTCAATATTCTAATGTAAATAGGAGAATGTCGTAGCTCGTTAGGCCAGAAGAGTTTTTTCAAAACCAGGTTTGGCCAATCCAACCGATGATTATTGAGATCTTCAGATGTTCGGAGACCGCTACAGGACCCTAATGTAGGGCTATCATCTCCCGCAGATATATTCCTCACCTTATATTGTATAAAAGAACGAAAAAAGAGCCAGAAAAGGTATGTCATCATGACATAGAAATTACTCTCGGAATGCACTATTGAAATTAAACCACTTCTATACAGGATGTTTTTTTATCTCATGGCACAATTTTATGATAGCACTGATTTGTGCCCTTAGGCCACCACAAACAGAGAACTGTTTATTTTCGATTCAGCGATAAATGTTTGTAGTCGAATAGAGTCTTATACCACCGCAGACACAGCACTGCTCATTTTCAGAAGTGAATGTTTATATTTCAATGGGTCCTTACGCCACCACAGACACAGCACTCTTATTTTCTACCCAACAGTGAATGTATGTATTTCGGTCGAAACTAATCGTTTTAGATCATTCTAGGCCAAAAAGTGAACTAGTTTTTTTTTGGACCTTTGTTTTCACAGTCGGATTTATATTCTTGGAAATATTATATATTATATATATATATATATATATACACTCATAAACAGCCATTCGGAGGCCCAAAAATGCATGTTCCGCAGCTTATCGGAAGCCCGCACCACCTAACCTAACCTAACCTAACTAACGTGTATAATTTGGTCTGGAGAGTCCTGACATCTCAGGGACCATTCTCTCAAATTTTTGCTCGGGCACCAAAAATGCCTTATACATCTCAAAACATACGCGATCGGGTTCACGGAACGTCCGCGCTGAGAGCGCTTCGGTCGGTCTGTATAAACTTTATATACATTCTACAGATTTTACGCATCCTACGAAGCCCGTATAGGTTCATCTGCACATGGCAGTCCCATAAATTTGGCATCATCGGAGATAATAATCTCCCATCCAAAATTATCGCACCACTCACATATTCTAACAGAGTTCGATTAATCGAGAGAACATTGAGGTATAATCTGAAATATCATAGAAGGCTCATGTCAAGTACACACTTTTTTCAGTATTTTACTGTTGCTATCATATACGCAAATTTTACTAGGAGAATATGAACAATTAGTTTGTTAATTTCATTTCTCTTCACATCGTGAATTTTTGCGCGTATGATCTTGGCAACATCGCGTTATCATTTTGCGCAAATGTCTGTAATTTTCGAATTTTTTGCTGAAAATGGCCTCAAACGATTGAGTTCGACTACCTGATGAAGTATTCGAGGACACATTTGATTCTGTCCAGCCCGCTGGCCACCCGTTTCCACGATAACTCGAGAACGGAATGAAATAGCGACTTGAAATTTGCAGGGTAGGTGGCGCATCCCAATGCGACGGACAAGTTCGTTAATGTTCATAATCGGCCTAACGGTTTCCGAGTAATAATTCTATTTTCAACCGATATAAATTTTATCGAATTGAAACTTGGTGAATAGTTGTTGAATATGAACATAGGAACGTATGTGGAATTTTGTGAGAACCGCATCACTAGAAAATTTCAAAAAAAATAATTAAAAAATATTATTTATATCACGATACCTGAGAACGGAAAGAGATAGCGACTTGAAATTTTCAAGTTAGGTTGTGCATCTCAATGCAACATTTGAGTTTGCTTACAGGCATAATCGGCCAAACGGTTTCGGAGTTATAACCATCTGAAATTTGCTTGATATTTCCTCAATAACTCCAAAATACAGAACTGATTGAATTCATGCTTGGTTATTATTTGTATAATGCCAATGCGAAAATTCTTACAAAATTTTGTGAGGATCGTATTATTAGAAAATTTTTAAAATTTCATTGAAAATTATTGAAAAAAATTCTATATATCAGTAACAATTCGTCCGGCATCGCTAAAATTTTGTGAGAGCCTTCAAAACCTAACTGTACTGCCAAGTTTCAAGTTTTAACATGATCGGATATATATTGTTGGAGATTCGAGCAGCCTTGTGTGAGTTTAGTAGATGGATGGGTCACCGTTGCCTTGATAACTTTCGAACGCAAGGAGATAGGAACTCGCAATTTTCAGGGTATGTTGCGTATCCCGAGTGTTGAATTTCATTATGGCCATTAGCGGTCCAACGGTTTCAGAGTTATACCCACCTGGAATATTATTTCCTCGATAACTCAAAGAATATAGACTTAATCGAATAGAAGCTTAGTATCTAGTTATAGAATATCGACATAAAGACGTGTTTAAAATTTTATAAGAACTGTACCCCTAGAAAATTTTAAGAAAATTATGAAAAAAAAATTATTCAAGTACTGACCTGAAGTCAGGAGCTTTTGCGCGTATGTTATACTGTCCATTATCCTGTATTGGACACTCTGAATCGAATTTACCATGGTAAATTCGAATTAAGAGTGTCCAATACGGGAGAATTGACAATATAATTCACCATGTTAAATTCGATTAAGAGTGTCAAATACAGGAGAATGGACAATATAACATACGCGCAAAAACTCCTGACTTCACGCCAGTGCTTGAACAAATTTTAAATAGCTATAGGGTACTTACATTTTTTTTACTAGTTAGATGTCAATAAACTAGTGTGAAAAATTGATTTTTAACTAATTTGCAAGAACTCATGAAAAGAACAAGTAATTTATTTTGAGCCCCCTAGCAGTCGGTTTTAATTCAAATTTTGCATGGTCCAAGAGGTGATTATTAGTAACCTAAATACGGAATTCAATTCGATCAGATCAGTATGCTTCGAGTTATTGGAAAAACTAGTTTTTGAAATTTCCTAATGTATTTTTTTTGTTCCCAGTAACCCAATCAATACAAAACTGTGCGTACATTCAAGTCGTAATTAAATTAATTATTTCTGAATTTCAGTTACATCAAATAAGTAATCTCGGAAATATTCGAAATTTACACAAAATGGCCATAATATCGAACCCTTTCAGCCGATTTTGCCCTTCAGCAAATTAAACCGAGATTTTCATGCACCAAACGTACCCTGCAAATTTAATTTATAAGTCATTTCATTCGAGAGTTATAGTACTATAGATATATAAATTAAAAAAATTATGATCTCCGAAAATATTCGCCAGAGCACGAACATATTTCATACTAGTATTACTTATACCCATACCTATATCCTCTGATAAATTAATCGACTTAGGGGCTACTCCGAGGGGCTACTGGCCAGCTTTTTCAACCCTTAAATATCAAAATTAAATATCTCCGGAAATATTCACCGGAGCACATGCAGATTTTATATATGGGTTAATTATACCGATAACGACGTCCCCTGAAAATATGATCGGCTTCCTGATGGGTTTCGGGGTAGTGAGTTCAACCCTTAAATTTCATAAGTTATATATCCGGAAGTATTCACCGGAGCACATACAGATTTCATACACGTATTACTTAAACCCATACCTATACCCCTTGGAAAATGTATCGCCCATCGGAGGGGCTGCACTGTAGTTTTTTAACACTTCACTTTCAAACTTAAATATCTCTGGAAATATTCGCCGAAGCACATACATATTTCATACACGTATTACATATACCCAATACCCATACCCATAAACCATGGAAAATTAATCGATTTTGCGAGGGGTTGCAGGGTAGGTTTTCAACCCTTTAATTTCAAAATATAATATCTCCGGAACTATTCGCCGAAACACAAACAGTTTTTGTATGCGAGTTAATTATACCGATAGTTAATTATACCGATAACGACATGCCCTGAAAAATTGATCGACGTTCCGAGGGGTATCGGGGTAGTTTTTCTAACCCTTAAATTTCATAATTTAATATCTTCGGAACTATTCGCTGGAGTACATACATATTTTGCATGTGGGTTGATTATACCGATAACGACATCTTCTGAAAAAAGGATAGACTTCCCGAGGGGCTGCGGCATAGCTTCTCCAACCCTCAAATTTCAACATTCAATATCTCTGGAACTATTCACCGGAGCACATACAGATTTCAGACACTTATTGCATAAACCCATACCTATAATCCTTGGAAAATTGATCAACTTCCCGAGTGGCTGCAGGGTAGTTTTTCAACCTTTAAATTTCAAAATTTAATTTCTCTCTATTCGCCGAAGCACATACATATTTCGTATATGGGTTAATGATACCGATAACGAAATATACATTTTTCATACACGTATTACTTGTACCTATACCGATAACCCAGAAATTGAGTTCCCGAGGGACTGCGGGGTAGTTTTTTCAACCCAATTCAGGGGATATAGGTATGTGTATAAGTAATAAGTTTATAAAATCTGTATGTGCTCCGGCGAATAATCCTGGAGATAAAAAATTTTTAAATTTAAGGATCGAAAAAACTACCCCGCAGCCCATCGGGAAGTCCATAAAATTCTTAGGGAATGTCGTGATTGGTATAGTTAACCAACACACAAAATCTGTATTTGCTCTGGCGAATAGTTCCGGAGATAAAATACTGGGTGAAACTTTAAGTTGTACATTAATTTTAACCATAGATTATTAACATCAAATGAAACACTTTTTGCTTTACCATTTTTATAAATTCGGCTCAGGTAAAAGGATACAGGCTGTTGAAATAAAAAAAAACCTGTTTTTATTATATGGCTTTAACATCCTTTTTCTGAATAAAATGAATGTGTGTGAAGGAAACTTCACGCCAAAGTTTCCTATAACTATGATACATATTTTCCAAACATTAGTTTTTTCCTACTTCTAGTGTTTTTCTAGTCATAGACTCGTGGATTCATAAAACTAAACGAAATTACCATAAAGATGGTAATGTTCTTTTAGAGACAATTTAAGAATATCTAATCGTTTCAGAACATTGAATTATTCTTCATCATTCCTCCTTAAACGCACCGTTTTTGAGATGTTCTTCATTGAATGTTATAAAATGGTAAACTGCCGAAATTTCAATACTTATATGGATCCGTCGCTGAGCGTTGGAAACCTCATCAAGCTGTAAGCCACTTTACCGTACCTTTTTCTCGTCCAGATTTAATGTTATAGATAATTTATATGCAGGAGTGTAGGAGTGTATTGGCACATTCTGAAATCGTTAAACGCTTTTAACTTTTTATCTGAGCCAAATTTCGGGTGTTTCCGCCAAAAAGTCTGCTGAAATAGTCTGCTAGGTTCATACCGATGCCTCACGAACCCGTTCTAACAATGATATTAGCAAATTGTCCTACTCTGGTCCTTTCAATTACGCAGGTGGAAACTTAACAAAAGGGGTGATATAGTTGCAAAATTCGAAATCTGACAGTTGATTGTTTCAAGATTTATGGGTGTTTTGCGCATATTGTCTATATTCACGCCTCACATACCCTCATGAAATACTATATGAAATTCAGTGTAAATAAAGAAAGCGAAACCACGTGAAATAAATCATTGTATTTTGAAATGAAATAATTCCAAATATACAAATCTGATCGAGATCAATCCGATAGTCGATTGTGAAATATGAAATTTAAATTTTAGAAGGAAAATACCGGAGACCTTATTTGTTCAGAATGAATCAAGGTCTTTTCATTTATTTATGAACAAAGGACGACAAACTGTCCATAAAAGTCCAGGTCACAAATTTCTATCTGAGGAGAAGCCGGGGGTAGCAATCAGGCGAGACAATAGACAGTTTTTCGCCGAGGTGCATATCACATTTTTTCGTAGACCTCTACATACAGTTGAAATGATAAAATATTGTTTTTCATAGAGGTCGACGAGGAAATTATTTTTAATGATAGAGTATGAATAGAAAAAAAATTTTGTTGCGAAACAAATTTAAGGGGTGGCTGTTTCTTCTATCCCTTGCAAACACAATAGAATACAATTATTGATGAAGATACCTCCCACAGTATCCTCTAATGACTACTTACAATACATAGAATACTACTCAATATTTTTTTGAGTGCCTTCTCGCTCGCATATAATGTCCTCTTAATTTTATTCATTGTTTTTACTTGGTTTAAATAAAATGTAAATTGGTTTTTCGGTGCCATCTTTAGGGGGCTGTATATAATAAAAGGCTGCCCAACAAAAACCTATAAAAAACCCACCCTATTTTTTGAAAATAAATAACCTCTCAAATTCACAATTACTGGTTAACACCCTGTATATAGAGACATCGAATATTCAGAACATATCTCTTGAAACTGTTAAATTTGTATAGAATTCGATGGAAATCTAAGGCGATCATAGTGACAACACCGCCGGGCTTCCGATAATCGTACAAGTGCATACTTTTTACACAGAGGGCGTCAAATCCACCTAGAAACATGTCGGGATTCCGAAAATCTTCAATTCATATATTTTTTTGTATATAGAAAATAATCTTCCCCTCTGAAGTTGCTCTTGAAGATATGACTGTTATGAATGTTTTCCAAAAAAATACACTCTCCTAAACCAATCAGAAAAGGCGGGCCTCCGGTTGCCTGTGCAACGTACCGGGCCTGGTAGAAGGCGCGTTATGAGTATATATATATATATATATATATATATATAACATTGAACTGGCCACAATGATTTTCCAACTAGTTAATTTTCAGAACAGCTCCTATACTTTATGTTGTTACAGATCTGAAGTGGTACTAACTCCAGAATCTAAAGCAACTGCACCCATTGAGACTTATCCCATCGGCGACACCATCAGAACTCCCGACTATCCAAGCGAAGAGGGGTTAATAAAAATAACATCCAGTTCAAACACTGAACTGAAGGAAAGCACAGATCAAATATGCCAAACGATATTTCACCATCCCGTTCCGCTCAAATACGATCAGACGCTCAGAGAGGAATGTTCAAAACTGAGAGACCAACTTTTGATGGTCCAATCGAATTCTACAAAAGAAAATGCCTTACTCTCCAGGAAACTGGACTTGATGGTCAAGGAGAAGAGGGATTTAACCAAACGATTGAATGGAGCAATCAAAGAAAATAACGTCGCTAAAGCGCAGATAGAGGAGATAATGGAGGAGAAGAAACTTATACAGAAACGCTTAGATATCGTCACCAAAGATTCTAGGCTGAACATGAAAACCAAGAAGGTTACACTCGCCAGACTTGAAGAAGTATCTGCAACGGTGGACGACCTCAGAATACAACTTGAGCAGGTTCGTATTAATTGGGATTGCTCGACGATTATCTGTGTCTGTTCATTCTCATGGTCTCTCTATCCATCGTTCTTTATAACATCGAGGGTTATGTGGATGACATCTGCATATCAATCCGGGTAAAGATTCCAAGGGGAGTCTCTGAGTTAACTCTCCAGGCTATGGAAGTGGTGGAAAGCTCAGAGGGTCATCCTCAGTGTTAACCCCTTAAAAACAGTTATTATACCGTTCACACTCAAAAGGAATTTGGAGGGAATTAAAGCCCCCAAACTCATAGTTGTGCAACTAAACCTGGCTGATGAGATACGCTACCTGGGGTTATGCTTGATACCAAGTTAACCTTGAACTCACAAGTCTCAGCAACCGTTGCCAAGGGAAAGAAAACCCTCATGATTGTTCGCAGGGGAATTGGCAAAACAAGGGGCTTGATCCAGGGAATTACTAGGTGGATTTTCATTACTATAGTGAGGCCCTCCCTCACATATGCTAGTGCTGTGTAGTGGACAAACATGAACAGACCAGGGCCGTCAAGGAGCTGGTCTTTTCCTTGGTTTCTTGGTTGCTCTGTCCTAGAGAAGCCAATTAGCAGAAACATGTGTCGGCAGGTAACAGCAGAATACTTTTTCTCTGTTCCTTTTGAGGAATTACTCTTGTATATTGTACATATATTGTTGAAGGGGGTAACGTGGCACTGCTACCTCAAGGAACATTGTGCTCCCTCGTTAGAGCTGTCGATGTCATCATCATCTACAGCTCGCCTTCCAGTTCCAGTATAGGGAATGGCTTCAAGGAAGCTACGTCTTCACTCCTGCAGATTTCTTGCCCAAAGCATTCCTTGCGTTGGTTTTAGATGGCGAGGCATCATCCTCCCAACAGAATCTGCACTCGTCAGTTTCTGCTAGCCCTAACCTTATCATATGCTTCCGCAGTGCCCTGTGAGTAAACCAGTGAGGAAGGGCAGCGTATTCTTACTGAGGTCCAAATATTTCTTGGATCTGACAGTATCAAAGTTCCGGAGGAATTTCTTAGAGTGATACATTCCGCGGAGTGATCTCCAGAAAATACCACTTTCAGGTTTTTCTTTCATCTGAAATTCACTTTTGTAGGTGTATCTACCAACCCCACAGTAGGATTCCGGGCCAATAAAGAAGGTTTGTGCTCTTTTCTTGGCAAGTGTGGTGGCCTCTTAATTTCCTTTAATTCCCGCATGACCAGGAACCCAGACCAAGGAGACCCTGCCAACTTCATTGAGATTTCTTCGGCACTCCCATATTAGCTTGGACTCGATAACATGGGAGTTCAGAGCTTTAATAGCAGCTTGACCGTCAGAGTGGATTGCTATACCACATCTCTGATAGTTTCCTTCTAGGTTCATTTCCACGCATCTTTCTATTGTAAGTACTTCTGCCTGAAAGATGCACGGATAGGAGCCCAGTGATAGTGAGCATTTGGTGACTGACCCATATACTCCAGCGCCAACCCCTGTATTGATTTTTGAACCGTCTATTTAATGGAATTTCTTGGGTGGTGGATTCGCTGTCCCAGTCCTTTTTCCTAACGAGCATCGTAGTGAAGTTCTTTCCGATGCTTACTTCATTAATCAATTAGTCACTAGAAAGATTGGCTGATGAAATGTACCTGGTAAGAGAGGACCAGACTTTCTGGTTAAATACTCTCATTACCTGTTCCTTTCCTAGATATTCTGAGAATGGCTTCATGGGCCATTGTATCTGTCATTAGATGAAGTGGTATCAGATTTGTGATAATCTCGAGTCCCCTGGTAGGACATAGCTCCAGTGATACACACACAGGCAAGCCTTTGTGCTTTTTCGAGGGCTTTCCACGTGCTGTTCTGGCTTGTTTTTGTGTACCAGACTACTGTGCCATGGGTGATTATGGGTCTCACAATCATGACGTACATCCATTGTAGTATCCTAGGGTTGCAGCCTCAAGTCTTACCGGCTAGAGTCCTGCACGCCATTAAAGCCTTTATTTATTTGCTGGCAGTGATTTCAACATGCCTATTCCACAGGAGTTTACTATCTAGTGTTATTCCTAGGTATTTAACTTCAGACTTCCATTCTTCAATATTTCCGTTCAAAAAGAGGGATCTCACAGCTGGAAGTTTCCTTCTCCGAGTAAACAGAATCACTATGGTCTTCTTCAAGTTTATGGTCAGCCCCACTGCTTGATAAGTCTAAGGCCCTCCTGTAGTAAGTTACACAAAGTGCCTTCGAATTTACCTCTGACGTATTTAACTGACACATGTGTTGTATTGTCTAAGGCCCCAGATATATCCAGCAATGCACACATTGCGATTTCTTTATTGTCCAGAGTTCTCTGGATGACTTCAGTCGGCTGATACAGAACAGTCTCTGTAGATCCAGCCAGCCCTGTAAGCATGCTGGCTTTTGTGAAGTGGAATGCCTTACAGATTCTTGGTTCTTATGCAGTTGTCCACTACCTTCTCCATCGTTTTAAGTAGAAACTACGTTAGACAAATGGGTCTGAAAGATCGAGGATCAGTCCCGTCCTTCTTCCCTAGAATTGGCATTAAGGTTACTTTTGTCCTTCTCGATTTGCTAGGTACTTGACCCAAGGCTAAACTGCTTCTCATGATTTTCAGTACATGGGGAAGAATCTCTTCCATATCTTTCTGCAGGAGTGCTGGAAATATACCATCCACTCCTGGTGACTTATACGACTGAGAGGAGTTTATTGCCCATTCTAGCCTATGAATTATCCTTTGAACTCATCCATTTACCAATATTTCTCCGGGCTTTTATGTTATCATCTTTGATAGGCAGGAGTTCATTAGAACTAGAAATAATATAAACCATGATTATCTCGTTCTTCAGCTTCTTTTATTCTTATCATATTTCTTTCAAGGATATACTTCAATGAGGAAGGTATATCTCATTCCATTCCGTATAATGTGCCCATATGATGGGGTCATTCAAGGTTCCAGAAGCCTCTTTCTCATGATTTCTCCCTGATTTCAGATGTAAAAATCTATCTTCGATCGAATTTCAGGTAACGCGAGATAAAGAAATCCTACAAGGAAAGCTCCAGGTGCTCAGGAGCGAGTATGAGAAGATGCAAGAACGAATGAGAATGATGCAGATTAAAGAAGCGAATAGAATAAACGAGGAAAAAACGATAACTCTCGAGTTGGACAGAGCTGAGAAGGATGAAAATGTAGCCGAGAATAGCAATGGGAAAACGAACGAAGATCAGTCGACTTGTGACTCTAGTCAATCGAGTCTGAATAGAATTCTGAGCAAGGTAATAATTGATTTATTATATTTGAGTGCAAGAGAGCGTCTATCCTCTAATTTCGCCTATCTGCAGGCCTCATAGGACTAACTTTAATTAGGGCTTCACATGAGAGCGAGATTTTTCTCGTCTCGGAAAAGCGAGACGAGACGTTTTGAAAAATATTATAGGCGATACCGAGACCACATACAGCGCAACCCGAGAGTCTCGTTTTTGGTCTCGTTAAATTTTTGTTAAGAAGTTTTTATTCGAAAGTTTAGAAAAGGTCTACATAGAGATCAATACATTTTACAGAATATCAACTCTTGTGACTATCTATGAAGTATTTCATTCTAAATTAAAATAATTTTTTCACATTTTTAATTCAACTTGTTAACTGTTCTTATAACTTCTTATAGTAACGTATCTCTTATCATAAATATCTATCCTTGCAAATTTTTATATTTTAAGTGTTTTTTTCAAGATCGATTTTTTACTCTCGGTTTAGTATATGTGTCTATAAACTACTGAGTAATAAACGTGTATACTATTGAAAGGGTTTCTTTGACTCAAAAATTG
This sequence comes from Halyzia sedecimguttata, assembly GCA_937662695.2. Classification (NCBI taxonomy): domain Eukaryota; kingdom Metazoa; phylum Arthropoda; class Insecta; order Coleoptera; family Coccinellidae; genus Halyzia; species Halyzia sedecimguttata. The sequence goes on from OW569414.2 coordinate 77,891,833, forward strand.
CTACCTGGAAGATCGTCTTATTTACTACAGATACATACAGTAAACTTTTCTTATATACGACTCGACCATTTTCAACACCCACATAAAACAATTGAATAAGAAGAGTTTCCACTGTAATTACCAATATATTTGGTCTATATTTTACATCGATTGTTCTTGAAATACATGATTTTTTAAAGACCTTGTGATAATTGAGATTATTTTTCAAGAAAAAATAGAATTCACAACCATAAAAACTGATCTCATTATGAACTCAAATCTTAATGGACAACTTTTATTGCCCCAAAATCCCAATGCTTTTATCTGGAGAAATTTATTATTTTTAATTGTGGTTCTTTTATTGAAGATGTTAAAACTTATTGAAGATAATAAAACTGGTAAAGAGATGGAAAATTAAGCTATTCAATGTTTCGAAAAGTGTTATGAGGAATACGCCAAGAACAACCTCAATGATCTACCAACTGGGAAGGTATTCATTGAAAATGATACCAATGCGTCCAATTCTTTTCAAAGAACATTTGCTGTTAGAAAGAGCAAATAGGAATACAAATTTTATTTTAGAGTGGAAAAAAAGATGGCCGATAATCTAATAATGGCTACATCCGTACCTGTTGAAAGATCATTATCTACAGCAGGTATGATCATGGCAAAAACACGTACATCTTTGAAAGATAATAATGTGATCCAAGCGTGATTACGTTTGAATTCTTGGCCATCGAGTAATTTAAAAGATGAAATTAACAGTGTTCAAAATTAGAACAATTATGAACATGTACAAATATTTTATATAAGAGCGTAATAAATATAGCAAAATTATTCATTGTCATCTACCATTTCGTTTATATATTATAATATTTATTAACGTTGTTCAGAATTAAGCAAGACGAGACGAGACAACTGATAACGAGACGAGACCGAGACTTTAACGAGACTTAATTTTTTGGGAATTGGTGAGACCAAGACGAGATTTCTTATATTCTCGCTTACTCTCGTCTCGTGTGAAGCCCTAACTTTAATGAATCAAAAAATTATCACATTAAACACTTTCAGTTTTGACAGTCTTTAAACGATGGTTTTGTCTTCAAATGTATCAAATCTGATATTATTTCATTAACGGTTCTGAAGACAATACGATATCCACAAGAAGATATTTTCTAAAACGAATATTGTTGTTATTATTGTTGTTATTAAAAAAATTATTGTTGTTATTAAAACGAATATTGTTGTTATTAATTTATCATTATTACTCAATAGTCTCATTTTGTTGTGACGTTGCTATTACTCTCTATATTTTCATGAATAGGAATCCGTTTTTTTGCCTTACGTGATCTCACAAACGGAACTAGATATGAAGAACATTCAAAGGAAGATTCTTCAGTTAGAAAACAGTATGAAAGGATTCGGTTCCGGGAATGATCATTTGCAGGAAATCTCCACATCTAACGGAGACGCTGAAGGAGGCCTCGAGACCGTGAGTTTCTTCGATCTCTGAATATCTTTAATTGAGAGATTTTTTATTTGGACTAACAGAATTAGCACAGTAAAATACTGTATGAATTATATTCAATCATTTTTAACGTATCTAATGAATGCAATACTTTTTAGACCATGAATAAATCTACGGAAGAAGCTGAAAAACTAGATGAAAAACTAGCTTCCTTCCTTGCCAAAATGAAAAACACTAGGGAAGATTTCACGTTCGGCAAATCATATGATGAAATGAAGGTAAACAATTTCTTATCCATCCCATATTGGGCACTCCCTAGAAACATACAGGATTCACGAATTATTGTACAGGCTTTCAGTGCAGATGCGGGACATTTTGGTGAGTCTAAATCAGCGTTCGAAATATGTCCTAACTATATTCCTTTAAGAGATACAGGATATTTTATGTATTTTATCGGAAACTTTCAATCGGCATAACTTTCGAACTCCTGCATGGATCTTCATGAAAATGAATGTGTATAGGCCTATGCCAATAGAAAATTCTTCATTTATTGCACATCTTGTAAAAAACTCTGTACATTAAATGTTCAAGAAATTAAATTCATCTCAGAATCTACATTAAATACTCTTCCAAACAAGCCTATTGGCAATAATGCCAAACTTCGCATCAATATTTTATGAACCATTGAATATCTGAAATTTTCAATTCATAATAAACACGAACCTGTGTGCCTGCGTTAATACAAATTGAATGAATTGAATTTCTCAGTATCATGACTTCAGGAATGTAGTGCATCTTATTTCACCCAATACACAAATTCAGGGTTTTCAAAAAAATACTGCTATGGTTCAAATGATAGAAATTCTCATTCTAGAATATTATTAATCGTCAAAAACTCTTTGTTTTTAATAACTGAAACAGATGGTAGCAGATTCAAAGATTTCATAAAAACAAAAAACACAAAAAAACATTAAAGTATACATCATAAAACGGAATGAGAATGTGATTTGATCTCGAAAATTGCCCTATTTATTTTGACTGCTAGCTCTTGTATTGAAAGTGCTGCATCTTTCATTAGCCTTTCTGGTCGATTATTTGTCTCCTCACATGCAGCTTGAATGGAGTTTACCCGGATCATTAGTTTGGTAGATGGGAACCTTATGCCTGACCTGCAAGATCACCAGATCTTACATGCTTGGAGTATATCCTTTGGCGACCCTTGAAATATAAAGTTTACTCCTAAGAAATCGTGGATAGGGAGCAACTGATTAATCGTATTCAAGCTTCATGTGAAGAGATACGAAATCGACCAGAAATTAAAACAAGCTGTATAGCATTTGATCCCAAGTTGTTATGTTTATAAGATACATTTTACATTTTTATTCTTAAGTCCATTTGATAATAATCCAAGTAAATGTTCAATGTTATTTCGGTCTAAGCAACCAATACCATTCCTTCACACTTCTATCCATACTTACCGCCGTATTCACAAAGCATTCAATCTCCGTTAAGTCCTAACTGAGATTCTCAGTTAAGGATAAATTTGAATCGCAACCTCAGTTAACGTATGTAACGGTGGTCAAAAAGGCCTGTTTCAGGTTAATTTTCACGTTAAATGAGGTTGCGATTCTTATTTATCCTCAACTGTGAGGACCCCAGTTGGGACTTAACGGAGATTGAATGCTTTGTGAATACGGCGGTTAATTCAAGTTTTCGGTTGGTTGGCATGAAATCTTCAATTGTGCTTACATTGCTGTTTCAATTATTCGAAAAAATGATCATCGAATAAGATGCATCAGTATGATTAAGTGATGTTACTGCGAATTTCAATTGATTCGATATGAATTAACGCATTATTCAGAGGCATACAGATCCGTGTTTATTACGAATTGAAAATTCCAGATATTCAATGATTCATAAAATATTGATGTGAAGTGTGCTATTATTACCAATAGGCTTGTTTAAAGAAGTATTTATTGTAGATTCTGATAAATATTTCACTTCTTGAAAATTTGATGTACAGGGTGTTTTACAAGATGTGGAATAAAGAAAATAATGTTCTCAGTCCGAACCTGCGCTATCAAAAAGTCATTAAGAGCGAATATTACGCATAGGCCTATACTCATTTCCTGAAATTTTGATGAAGATCCGTGCAGGCGTTCAAGAGTTATGCCGATTGAAAGTTTTTCATAAAACATCCTGTATCTCTTAAACGAATATAGTTGGGACATATTTCGATCACTGATGTAGCCTCACAAAAATGTCCAGCATTTGAAAGCCCTTACATTCATTCGTGAAACACACTGTATAAAACTACAGAGCAGAAACAAAAATTTAATAAATCTTAAAAAAATATGGAGAACACTGTTTTTCCGTGGAACGTGGAAGAAGATTATTTATGTCAACAAGAAGGTAGGAGGCAGATATGCAGATAATCTTTCATACATATCTCACGTATAAAATTAGCGGTCACCGTCCAACTAGTTCGAAATTATTGCTCAAAGGGAAGGATACGGATGTCTTGGTAATTTTACTGGTCATCTTTTGCATTTTTTCTTCATTTACCAGAAATCTGGTTGTATATATACATTGTATATTGTTGTAGGGGGTAACGTTGCACTGCGACCTTAAGGTCTATTGTGCCCCCCCGTCAGAGCTGTCGATGTCATGACACCATCTACAGCTCGCCTTCCAGTTCCAGAGTTCTGATGAACTCCAGTATCTGGGATGGCTTCAAGGAGGCTACGTCTTCGCTCCTGCAGATTTCTTGCCCAAGCGTTCCTTGCGTTGGTTTGAGATGGCGAGGCATTCCGTTATCAGGTGATCAGGAGTGTCATCCTCCTCCCAGCCGAATCTGCACTCCTCAGTTTCTGCTAGCCCTAATCTCATCATATGCTTCCTAAGGCGTAGTGCCCTGTGAGGAAGCCAGTGAGGAGGTGCAGCGTGTTCCTACTGAGCTCCAAGTATTTCTTGGATCTGACAATATCAAAGTTCCGGAGATATTTCTTGTAGTGATACATTCCGGGGAGAGATCTCCAGAAAATAGCTCTTTCAGTTCCTTCTTTCATCCGGAATTCACGTTTGTAGGTGTATCTACCAACCACACAGTGGGGTTCCGGGGCCATAAAAGGGGCTTGCGCTCCTTACTTGGCAAGTGTGTTGGCCTCCTCATTTCCTTTCATTCTCGCATGACCAGGAACCCAGACCAAGGAGACCATATTTTTCATTGAGTTTTCTTCGCCACTTCCATATTAGCTTGGATTCGATAACATGGGAGCTCAGAGCTTTAATAGCAGCTTGATTGTCAGAGTGGATTGCTATATCACATCTGTGATAGTTTCTTTCTAGGTTCATGTCCACGCTTCTGGTTAAAACTCGACATAAAACTTGCAATTGAAATAATAATAATGACTTTTCAATTAAATTTCAGTTGCAACTGTTGAGAGGCACCTTGAAAGACAAGATCAAAATTCTTGAAAATATTAAGGATAGAGCAGAAGAATCTTCACGCAATGGCTGTATGTCGGAAAGTACTACCATAGCCGAAGAAGATTTGGAGATGTCCTCAGAAGAGACCAATTCATCGCCACGATTGGTTAGCAATTCGCAGGCTTTCCAGCGTTTTCTGAAGAACATCGGAGCAGAAGCAACAGTCGTCACAATCGGTGATACGAAATTGAATACAGAGTGTAAATGAAAAATACAAATATTTTCTTCAGATTAATAAATAATGTCGAATAGAAGCGAATTTATTTAGGATTATCGCTGGGTAGCAAATCCGAGACCAAATCTGTTTGATAGGATGGATATAATATCTTGTCAAGAATTAAACCATGCGATTTTGCAATTCCAATACCTGAATACCTATAGAAGACTAATCAATTCACCCTTTTTCACGTTCATGTTTTCCTTGTTTAGCACTTTCGTTCACTGCATCGTTATTTTGACTAGATGGAAATCTAATTCCGTTTATCTTGAATTGTTGCGCGCATTTTCTAGGGAACGGCGTGCATTTTGCCCAAACGACGGCCGGCCTTTGAAACGATAACTTCCGAACGGAAAGAGATAGCGACTTGTGATATTCGAGTTCGTTAAAAGGCGTGATCGAACAAACGGTTTTGGAGTTATATCAATCTGAAATTTCCTCAATAGGTCAAAAATTCAATTTAGTAATTAGTTCTAGAATGCCGACGCCAAAATTTCGTATATCGTTTTACTAGAAAATTTTAAAAAAATCATCAGAAAAAATTATATATATCAGAAAGTATTCGTCCGACATCGCTGAAATTTAGCGAGAACCTTCAAAACCTAACTCTACAATAGAGTTGAGAAAACGGTCTATATCGATGATACATTCGATTAAGAGTGTCCAATGGAGGTAAATGGACAATAGAAGATGCGCGCAAAAGCTCCTGATTTTACGTTAGTGCTTGAACCAATTTTTGCTTTAATGGAATGGCAATACGTTCGCCTTTATCACCTGTCATGAGTAATATATTCATGGAAAAGTTTGAAGAAAAATTTGTGGATACATATTTGTTGAAACCAAAAGCTTGGTGGCGATATGATGACGATATATTTGTAATTTGGCAACATGGTAGAGAAGAGTTAAGCAAATTTTTCGATTTCATGAATTCAAAGTAACCTCCAATAAAATTCACTTTGGAAATAGAGAAAAATAATCAGCTTTCTTTTCTGGATGTTTCGATAATTAAGTATCCGAACCATTTCGAAACGAGTGTCTTCAGGAAGCAGACACATACAAATAGATATTTAAATTTATATTCAAACCATCAGCTTAGTGTGAAAAGAGGTGTTATTAAAACACTTTATGATAGAGCGAACCTAATTTGTTCTATTCTCGAAATTCGAAATAATGAAATTGATTTCATCAAAAAATTTCTTGAAGAAAATGGATATCCAAGGCAATTCATAAATACATGTATCATGAATTTAGATAGAAGAGCAAATAATCAAGAACAACAAAATAATCAACAAATACAACAGAATAATCAACAAGAACAGCAACCCAATCTGTTGAATTTGATCCCTTATGTTCGTGGCTTTTCTGAAAAAATTAGAAGAATCGGTTCAATATAAAAACCGTCTTTAAAACACAAAATTATCTTAGGTCTTTATTAACGAAAACAAAACCCACAAATGAAAAGCAAAAATCAAAAAACTGTGTATATAATATTCCTTGTATTTGTGGTAAATCATACACAGGAGAAACATCAAGACCACTAGAAGTAAGAAAGTCAGAGCATAAGAATAACTTTAGAAATAGAGACATACAGAAATCAAAAATAGCAGAACATGTATGTACAATCCAAGGAGATCACATGATGGATTGGAGTAATACAAAGATTCTAATGACAGAACCTGATTATATTAAAAGGAAACTTAAGGAGTCAACCTGTATTATATTGAACAGAGAATGCAATTTTGCAAATTGCTCAATTGGTATTGACCATATTTTTAAATTTATTGAAAAACGAGTTGGAACTTGGAAATTTCTATGCGAAGTAAAACTATGTTAGCTATGATTTTTAAATTCTGTCAATGTGACAATTCTTGAATTTCACAAAATAACTATCAACAAAATAATTCTAAAGATTTTCATTAAGCGTCTGACGAAGTAGTCTGATATAGACTCCGAAACGTTACGATATAGTTGTTTCTTCGTTGATGTTGTTTCGTTGTTGTTTGTTAGGCAACATTGTTCAATTGATTGCTTCTGACAAATATCTTGTGTTTCTTACGCAGAAGCGAATCACAAAATACCCCAAAAAAAAACCTTTCAATAATGAGTATACCTCCCACAGTATCCTTTAATGATTTTTAATAATAATAATAATAATAATAATAATAAGCCTTTATTTCCAACTGGTGTGATACCGAATTACAGGAAATTAATATTCAAAAATAAACTAAAAATAATTAACATTGAAAAGTAACAACATATTATATCATGAACGCAATCTTACAGTACAATAAAAACCCGAAAGATAGCCGGACCATATAACCTCAACAGACAGTGTTTTTGGCCATGAAATATAAAAATAATAATAAGAGAACTATGAGATAACTGAAAAAACAGTAGAATAACATCATAGGAAGACATACACAGACATAGTTCAGAGAATGAGAATGCAGATCGCATCTATCCGCAATAGAATTGACAACGGAACAGGCAAATCTCAGTGGTGACTGCAAGAGCAAATTATTTCTAGGAGTATTGACATAAAAAAGGCATCTAGATCTGGCATTTGGACGAGGTACGAGAAAATTTAGTTTACCCAGCAACTCATCGCAGTCAATCCTGCCACCGAGAAGACCATGAAGGAATTTGATTTTTCCCAAATGTCTATAATTTTCGAATTAGAAAAAAGACAGTGCCTTGAAATTTTCAGGGTAGGTGGAGCGTCTCAATACGAAGGACAAGTTCGTTAATGGGCCTAATCTGCACAATGGTTTCCGAGTAATAATTTTGTTTTCAACCAATACAAATCTGATCAAATTGAAACTTGTTGAGTAGTTGTAGAATAAAAACGATTGTGAGATTTTGTGTGAATCGTTAGAAAATTTAAAAAAAATTGTTAAAGAATATTATTTATGTCACGATAAGCTGAGAACGGAAATAGATAGCCATGAACCTTGAAATTTTCAGGTTAGGTTGTGCATCTGAATGCGACATTTGAGTTTGTTTACCTATAGACATAATCGGCCGAACGGTTTTGGAGTTATACCCATCTCTAATTTGGTTGTTATTTCCTCAACAACTCGGAAATTACAGAACCGATCCAATTCCAACGTGGTTATTAGTTGTAGAATGCTAACGCGAAAATTCTTGCGAAATTTCGTGAGGATCGCTAGAAAATTTTTAAGAAATCATTGAACATCATTGAAAAAAATTCTATATATCAGAAACTATTCATTAGACATCGCTGAAATTTTGCGAGAGCCTTCAGAACTCTACTGCCAAGTTTCAACACGATCTGATCTATATTGTTGGAGATCCGAGCAGCTTTGTGTGAGTTCAGTAGCTGGATGGGAGACTGTTGCCTCGATGACTTCCGAACGGAAGGAGATAGGAACTTACAATTTTCAGGGTAGCCCCCAACTTCACATCCTTGCTTTTCAAGATTTTTTATATCATTCGAAGGAGTACGAATTTTTTTCTAAGTAATATTTTCTCTTTAGAAAGTATGAACCTAAAAATATAACACTTCTTCAATTTTTAGACCTCTCCTTCAATCGATAAAGCTACGAATCGTAATACGAAGAACCATTCTTTGACATGTTCCGACCGAATACCCTTCATTCATCATCGATTACTCGAAGACCATACAGATTTCAACCTCTTCAAAGGAAAGTTCCGTGTTACCCTATCTGAAAAACTTCCCGCCTCCTTAACCAGACCGTATTCTCATTGAAATTTCCCATGGAATTTATCGATTCGCGCCGAAAGATAAGCTCCCGTTTATTGTCGATTTCGGATAACGCCAATATCTCAGTGGGACAACCCTCAACTACAACGAACAGGTAATTGGGGCAAGGGGGTTGACATTCGATACGATGCTACCTGTATAGGAACTTGCACCGAATTGCACTTCGAGTTTCCGCTCTTTTCAATCAGATTTAGGTCAACTGAAAATCCTGATTGATTAAATAGTCTTAACTGGAGCAATTATTCTGGGATAATCCCACCGAATATGTCGCTATATTCTCATAATATGTCCCTGCGACGAGGGGGTTGAAGTATTGTCCTGGTTTTTGCCGCTCTTGTTCCTCGGAACAGAGTGCTTATCAATTTGCCCAAATGTCTGTAATTTTCGAATTTTTTTATGAAAATGGTCTTAAACGATTTGGTTCGGCTCACTAATCAAGAATCCGTGGTCGGAATCGATTCTGTCCGGCCGGCCGTCCGGCCGTTAACACGATAACTCACGAACGGAATGAGCTAGAGCTAGACAGTTGAAATTTTCAGAGTAGGTTTGAGGGATAAATATCTCGGTCAAGTTCGTTATTGGGCAAAATCGGTGTAATAGTTTCGGAGTAACGAAAAAATATATTTTTTTTTACATTACCACTTTTGAATTCAATTTTTTTCAAGATGCAGTTTCGACATAAGAATCCATTGTCATCATTTTCAACTCTAACAAGCTAATACTTTCGGAGATATGAAGTTTCAAAATTTCAATAATACATCGTAAGTTATATGTATTCACAGAATGTGACCACAGAAGCTGTCTGTGTTCACTGTTCATAGAAGTCATCTTTTCTAGCCATAAGATATTGTCAATTCGTGGTTGAAAATATTTTCTCTTGGGAAACAAGTATCCGATTCTTGAATTTGTGAATATATACAAGACTGTTTTGAAACCGGACTGTTTTGAAACCGGAAACTTTTCCCGCAAAGATCAATGGTTTCGTTGCTTGTGTGGCACGTAGCGCCGTCTTGTTGAAAGTAAACGTTTTCCAGATCAATACCATCCAATTCCGGCCATAAAAAATCATTAATCATCTCTCGATAGCGCAATCCATTCACCGTAACTGTTGCTCCAGCCTCATTTTCGAAAAAGAAGGTCCAATGACTCCGCCGGACCATAAACCGCACCAAACAGTCACACGTTGAGGATAGAGAGGCTTCTGGGGTTTTCCGAGCCTCAGATGCGATAATTTTGCTTGTTGACGAAGCCAACGAGGTGGAAATGGGCCTCATCACTCAAGATGATTTTTCGATGGAATTCCGGATCATTTTCATGCATTTCAACGACCCAATCAGCGAAGACACGACGTTGTTGATGATCGGCCGGCTTGAGTTCTTGTGTTAACTGAACTTTATAAGCCTAAAGACCCAAATCTTTATGCAAAATACGGTGTAATGACGTTTGTAGAATGCCTAATTCCAAAGAACGATGAGGAATGGACAAACCTGGGCTTTCTTCAATACTTTCGGCTACAGCAGCATTATTCTCGGCTGTTCTTGAGCGATGTGCACGGGTTTTATTCTTCGCATAACTAACTTGTCCCAACAGCTCGAATTTTTCCACCAATTTCTTTATTGCGGTCCGATAAGGTGCTTCACGACGACCCAAAAATGTTCGAGTTTAAGGAACCGTCTCTGTCAAATTTTCACCATTTTTATAGTGAATTTTAATAATTTCAATGCGTTCTGGAAGCGTGTATCGTTCCATTTTTATTAATGGCGTAGTTTCTACTTGTCAAATGTCACAAAATGACAGCTTCAAAAGTGACATCTACCGAAATAGCGGAGTATTCAAAATAACACCTCTTATTGGAAAACTTTTTAGATCGCCGACTCTCTAATTTTCACGCAATTTCCTGAATAGCGTAACCTGGAGTTACTTGAGCGTAAGTTTTTCGTATTTCAATTCCAATAGAATACATATGTGAGAGTTAAGAATTTTGTAATCATGGACAATTTTTTCGTTACTGAAATATGTCATTAAAATGATATGAAATGTATTCATATATTTTAAAAGCTGAGGAAACGGTATAATATAACGTTTCCTCAATTAACCGTTTTAAAGGCAATAGTAAAATTGGTTCAAGCAATGATGTGAAGTCAGGAGCTTTTCTGTGCATGGTCTATTGTCTATTCACCTCTATTGGACACTCTACTATGAATTTAACATCAATATATTATATCCATATCGAAATGCATATTATATCGATGCTGAATTCGTAGTAGAGTGTCCAATAGAGGTGAATAGACAATAGAAAAGGCGCACAAAAGCTCCTGACTTCACGTCAGTGCTTGAACCAATTTTTACTATTGCCTTTAAAATGGTTAATTCCATCAGAATCAATCGAGCAGACAACACTTTAATTTCAACGACCCCGGAGCCCAACAACCTCGTGCCGTCGCACTTTCCCATCCCCCTCAAGCACCCCTCTCAGAAACAGAATACTACGTGCCCGCTACCCAAAACTACTAATATTTTTACGATCAACTTGACGCACAAAAAACGCATGCCTTCCAGACAGAACAAAAGATCTGCAAGGTTCGACCACCTGACGTCGAAGAATGGCTGACTTCATGAATCGAATTTTATTTGTTGTAGTAATAGAGCTCGTAGTAAATTGTTAGTCCATCATGCTTTCTCTAGGTGCTTGAGGGGTGGGCCGGGGGACCGTCCGTGAATGGGCACTCGAGATGAAAAGGCGAAAAGAGAACGTAAGGAGAGTATGCGGATCTTTGTCTCCGATTTTCGGCTCCTCAAACGCGATTCTGTGCGAGGCAGGAAGTGGCTTATTATTGACTATTCGGAATACTCCGAGTTATTCTGGGATAACAATGATACCGAGAGTACTCAGGAGATGGTCGATATCCATCATTTTCGGGCATTTGAATGGACGTACAGTTAAAGCGTGTAGGAGGCTTTGATGCTTTTCAAGTCGGGTTGAGGTAAACTTTTCATGGTTCATTCATGAGTGGTACTCGAGTTGTTCATATCGACGTTGGGAAAACATTTTTCGAGTGGCTGTAAATGTTGTTAAAAATACAAATCTTTAAGAATGATTACATTTTATATAAGGGTGAGTTTCGGTCACTAATTCTGATTTATCATTTCTAAATGATTAATCTTATGAATGAAAAAAAAAATTGGTTCAAGCCCTGTGGATAGGAGCTTTGGCCTTCTTGTTCAAACTTTAACAAATCATATCTCCAAAATGATTGGTCTCTGGGAATGATATAAATCGATTCTTACGATAGAACTGCATCTGAGAGAAATTAAATTCAAACAGTAGGATTCTCCCCAATAATGAACTTATCCGAGATATTCATTCCTCAAATCTACTCTGAAAATTATATTATATCAATTAAAACTTGGACAATATTGCAGTTTTGTTTTTATTGGAGATATTCTGAACCCAATTTCATTATGCATCTTACCAAAGAATATATTTCCATCCACGGGCATTATATTATCACCTCAAAAGTTTAATATCATATCATGCTCATAATTCTACGATAGGTGAGGTTTTTTCATTGGTCATTTTGTATTGAATCATAATTTGTTTTCCAGGACAGGAAGTGTATTTTATATCAAGAATAACGAACCAGAAATAATATTGACATGTATCTCTCATAGGAAAATAAGCTGACATGCGAGAACACAGAGCATATAATAATTCATAGATAGAATAATTAAGTAGGTACAGCATTCTGTGAAAACATAGAAGTACGATTCATTATTGAAATTTCGAAAAATCATATCTCCAAAAGTATTAGCTTGTTAGAGTTTAAAATGATATCTATTGATGAATTTCTATGGTCGATTTTGTCCAATAACGAAATTTGCCGAGATATTTATCTCCTCAACACACTATGAAAATTTCACCTGCCTAACTCATTCTGTTCGGGAGTTATTGTAGAAACATAATTTAAAAATTTTTTTTTTTACACTTTGCGGCAACCCGATCAATACAAAACTTCGCACGCATATAAAGGTTACTATTCTACAATTTGATACCAAATTTCAGACAGAACAAGTGATCGGTTTCTAAAATATTCATAAAAAATATTTTTACTAAAAACGGCCATAACTCCGAAGCCGCTTGATGGATTTGCCCCTTTAACGATCTCGTCCGAGATATTTAAGCTCCAAACCTATCCTGTAAATTTCAATCCTCTAACTCCTTTCGTTCGAGAGTTATCGAGTTAACGGCCGGCCGGCCGAACAGCCGGATAGAATCGATTTCTACCACGGATTCTTGAACAGTGAGTTGAACCGAATCGTTTAAGATCATTTTCAGCCAAAAATTCGAAAATTACAGACATTTGGGCAAATTGATAAGCACCTTTGGGCAAATTGATCCTCACGAAATTTTGCAAAAATTTTCGCGTAGGCATTCTACAACTAATAACCATGTTTGAATTGGATGGATATTGTATTTTTCGAGTTATTGAGGAAATAACAACCAAATTTCAGATGGGTATAACTCCAAAACCGTTCGGCCGATTATGCCTATAAATAAAACTCAAATGTCACATCCAGCTGCACAATTCTCGAATTTCAGAATATGTAATTATCAACAAAATAATTCTGAAGATTTTCGTGTATGACGAAGGAGTCTGATAGACTGCGAAACGTTACGATAGTTGTTCCTTCGCTGATGTTGTTTCGTTGTGTTTTGTTAGGCCACATTGTTCGATTGATTGCTTCTAACAAATAATTTGTGTTTCTTACGCAGAAGCAAATCACAAAATAATAATTTTTTTTATTTTATAGATATTTTTCAGAGTTTGGGAGAGAAAACCCAGACAGAAACCATTTATTTAACAACCTAACATGAAAATTTCAAGTCGCTATCTTTTTCCGTTCTCAAGTTATCATGACAACGGCCGGACAGCCGGCCAGACGGACATAATCAAATTTGATCTCGAAGTCTTGATCAGGGAGTCGAACCCAATCGTTTGAGACTATTTTCGGAGAGAAATTCGAAAATTACAGACATTTGGGCAAAATGATAACGCGATGTTCCCTCGAACATATACGCGCAAAAATAAAGATAAAATGGGCCTATATTTATATGAATCTTTTGAATCAAATTCATGCATATAATTATCTCCTTAAATATTGACATTCAATTTCAAAACAGCCTATATGTTATTTTTGTTTTGGGTAATATCCTCTTTCGGAATAATACATCAAAAAAATGTTGCAAGGTTTCCTCTGAATTATTCACACTTTACGTTCGGAGCACATCGAATAAAAAAATATACAGTGATTCTACTACATGATGCCAGAAGCCACCAAGTCTTGCTTCTTTCCACTTCACTTGATGCCGTAATTTCTTTGGCGCACTTGTTTATCGTATAGAGATCGTTCTACCGTGATTCCGTCATCGTCAAACAGATAAAGGAATAGCTGAGATCAACTTAATTTATCTGTATTTTTGAAGAAAACTGCCAGTTTTTTAATTCCGAAATTTCATTATGAAGGGGTGAAAAATCAACCTTTACTATATTTTGCATCAGAACTTTTTAATGGTCCAATATTTTTCAAATTAAAAAATCGATTCAAGAGAGCAAGTTCCATTTTTTGTATCATGACTTTTTCTGCTAAAATTGTTAGTTTGATTACAAAAAAAAATACTCAGACTCTTTTGACATAAATTCACAGACGAATTAATTCTTCGAAAAATTGAGTAGACTACTGTCAAATGTATTCATTATTGAAGGGATTTTTTTTCGATTTTCTCTCCCAAACTCTGAAAAATATCTATAAAATAAAAATTAATTATTTTGTGATTTGCTTCTGCGTAAGAAACACAAGATATTTGTCAGAAGCAATCAATTGAACAATGTTGCCTAACAAACAACAACGAAACAACATCAACGAAGAAACAACTATTTCGTAACGTTTCGGAGTCTATATCAGACTCCTTCGTCAGACGCTTAATGAAAATCTTTGGAATTATTTTGTTGATAGTTATTGTGAAATTCAAGAATTGTCACATTGACAGTATTTAAAAATCATAGCTAACATAGTTTTACTTTGCATAGAAATTTCCAAGTTCCAACTCCTTTTTCAATAAATTTAGCCAAATATGGTCAATACCAATTGAGCAATTTGCAAAATTGCATTCTCATTTATTGTTTCTTCTTCTTCTTCTTCTTCTTCTTCTTCTTCTTCTTCTTCTTCTTCTTCGTCAGCCCTCTCTTGTCCACTCCTGGACGTAGGCCTCTTTCCTGTTCCTCCATGCTGTTCTGTCCTGAGCAAATCACAAAATAATTAATTTTTATTTTATTGATATTTTTCAGAATTTGGGAGAGAAAACCAAGAAAAAATCCCTTCAATAATGAGTATACCTCCCACAGTATTGTATTGTATTGTATATTATTATCCTTTAATGATTACTTGAAATGTATTCATATTAACTAATATCATTAAGGTTGGTATCGAATAAAGTCTCAAATATTTTATGTGCAAATATTTCGTTAGATCATTTTGAGTTTTGAAAATAGTCCATATATTGAACTTAGAACCAATCTATCGATTGTTTTTCAAAGGCCGCGAACATAAGGGATCAAATGCAATAGATTGGGTGGTTGTTATTACCGGTTATTTTGTTGTTGTTCTTGATTAATTGACACTTGATTTGAAGTTTTTTTTTACTTTCTAGATAATGGATATCCGAAACATTTATAAATAGAACTATCATGAGTTTAGACCGAAGACTTTCAAATCAAACAACAACTAATCAAGTACAACATCAAAATAACCGTTCAATATAACAACAAACTCATTAATCAAAGAGAATAATCCAAAAACTGTGTATTCAGTAGCAGAAATTGAATTCAACAAGTGTGCCAAAAATTATCAATCCGAAACCACGAGACCGATTCTACCCAATAACGAACTTATCCGAGATATATACATTCCTCCAATCTACTATGAAAATGATTATACTATCATATCAATTCAAACTTAGACAATATTCCAGTTTTGTTTTTACTGCAGTTATTTTGAACCCAAATTAATCAACTTACCAAAGTATATATTTCCATCATCATCATATGGATCATCCAAGGGCATTATATTATCATCCAAAAATTAAAATATCCTATAATCCTCATAATTCCACGATGGCTGAGGTTACTTCATTGGTCATTTTTCATTCAATCATAGTAACGAATTTTGAATACAACCAGAAATAAATATAATATGTCTCTTATCGGTAGATATGTTGACATGTATACACTGATCATGAAATTCATAGGTGCAAATACGGACGTTAATTTTCGATAACAGCATTACAGCTCTGAAGCCATAGAATTACGATTTATCATTGAAATTTTGAAAAATAATTTCTCCGAAAGCATCAGTTTGTTAGAGTTGAAATTGATATCAATGGATTCTGATGATAAAACTGCATGTTAAAAGAAATTTTTTAATGTAAGAAAAAAATTTTTCGTTACTCTGAAACAGGCAAATTTTGCACAATAACGACCGAGATATTTATATCCCAAACTTACTCTGAAAATTTCAATTGGCTAGCTCATTCCGTTCGAGAGTTATCGTGTTAACAATGGCCGGACACAATCGATTTTGACCAAGGATTCTTGATCAGTGAGTAGAACCAGATCGTTTAAGACCATTTTCACCACAAAATTCGAAAATTACAGACTTTTAGGCAAATTGAGCACTCTGTTCCGAGGAACAAGAGCGCCAAAAACACACGGTGATTAAAATCTATGAATAAATCGATTTTAACCATCAACAAATATTCTCTCGTGATCTGAGCTGGTCACCTCATCGCTCATTGTTCCCCCAAAGAGGAAAGCATCATTCAGGGCAGATACGTATCGGTTTCATGGGTGTTACCGATCATCCGCGTAACTTAGAACACTGAACGACAAACGAAGGAGCTCTAGGAAACTTAAACCGTACTGTTGCGAAATACTAGAGAGAAAAAATCTCACCAGCGCCACCTAGGGAAACCCTTACGAACTCCAACCCTCTGATATGGAAACCTTGAGCGATGTTCAGTGACGTTCATTTATTGATGGTTTAAATCGATGAATATTTCTCCGTGTGCCTTTTAACGTAACTACTTTTTATCGAAAACCACAAGGAACAGTAGAACAGTCCTCTTTACTAAATGAAGTCACGTCCCATCGCCTTCTCCCGATCTGTCACGCTCATCGTTACTTTTCCGAAGAACTAGCCATAGTTGAAATAATGAATGGGCATCGTAGAAATCTGATAGAATAGAATGGTTTACAACTGACCGGAAGGGCGGTATAAAGGCGCTTAAACACAAATTGTCAATGGATAAAAGGTATGTTATTGTTACATGATATACCCTAATGATGTCCATCTGATATTTTATAGCGGCCGTAGGAGGAAAATTAATGAGTACCTACAGGAAACTGGTGCTTGGACTTCTCGGGTATGTCTTGGGTCAGGAGAATGGACGAAGGTCTTTTGTGGTTTGTCGATGAATATTCAGGGGGGTGCGAAGGAAAGGGTGTCCGGTACCAACATAAATATGAAACATAGTTTTTTCTCCTATCCAAATTCATCTTCGTATTTGATTAATTTTAGAAATTAATTATACTGGTTGTCCAGGGACGGGCCGAAGACAAATTATTGGGGGAGGAAAAACATTGTAAATTTTCCAACTGTGTATGAAGGATGACATAAAACAATGTGGGAATGCCCTGTGGACAGGAGCTTTGGCGCTCTTGTACAAACTTTGACAATTCATTATTATTATTATTATTAAACGATGAAAAGAGTTGAGGCACAGGCCTATAAACTCACAATAACAAAATTCAACAAAACAAGTATTTCAAGAACATTAAATTACATTGAAAAAAAAATGGGTTCAAGCCCTGTGGACAGGAGCTTTCTGGCGCTCTAGTTCAAACAGACAAATTATATCTCCGAAAGTATTGGTTTCTCAGAGTTGAGAATTATATCAATGTATTCTTATGATAGAACTGCATCATAAAGGAAATTCAATTCAAATAATAGTTTATTTATCAAGATTAAATGAGCAATCTGAGAACTGCACCATGGAAGAAACCAAATTAAAATAGCTGAAATGAATTTGACTCTCTCTTATAGAACAGGATGAAATGTACGAGTATGAACACAGATCATATAATAAAGCTTAAATAGAATAATTATAGCATTCTGTGAAAACAGAAGTACGATTCATTATTGAAATTTAGAACTTCATCTTAGCAGAAATTGAATTCAAACATCATAGAAGAATTTAAATTCAACAAGAATGCCAAAAATTATCAATCCAAAACCAATAGACGAATTCTACCCAACAACGAACTCATCCGAGATATTCATTCCTCAATTCCAGTTTTGTTTTTATCGGAGATATTCTGAACTCAATTACCATTCCCATCATCATATGGATTGACCATCGGCATGAAAATATCAACCAACAAAAGTATGATAATATTCTAATTCTCATATTCATACCATTACTGGAATGAATTACAATGAGACAACGTCAAAGTTGACATTATAACAATTCATAGAATAGCCACAGAATAATTCTATCATTGAAATTTTGAAAAATCATATCTCCGAAAGTATTAGTTTGTTAGAGTTAAAAATGATATGAATGGATTCTTATGGTAAAACTGCTTATTGAAAAAAATTTAATTTGGAATTTGTTCTGTAAAAAAAAAAATTTTTTTTTGTTACTCCGAAACCATCAGTCCGATTTTGCCCAGTAACGAACTTAGCCGAGATATTTATCCCTCAAACATACTCTGAAAATTTCAACTGTCTAGCTCATTCCGTTCGAGAGTTATCGTGCCTACGGACGGACCGGCCGGAAGGCCGGACAGAATGAATTTCGACCACGGATTCTTGATCAGTGAGTCGAACCAAATCGTTTAAGACCATTTTCATCGAAAAATTCGAAAATTACAGACATTTGGGCAAATTGATAAGCACTCAGTTCCGAGGAACTAGAGCGCCAAAAAGAAATAACAGAAAACAACTAAGTGGTGAAGAAAGATAAGAAGAGTCTCCGAAGTTTTTGGTTTCTCAGAGTTGGGAATGATATCAATATCAATGGATTCTTATAATAGAATTGCATCATAAACGACACTGAATTAAAATTAAATAACAAACTTATCCGAGATATTCATTCGTCAAATCTCCTCTGAAAATTATATTATATCAATTGAAACTTAGCCAATATTCCGGTTTTGTTTTCACTGAAGATATTTAGAATATATTTTCATCATCATATGGATTATCCAAGGGCACATAGGGTAGTAGTAATTATGATATCCTATAATTGTTCATTTTGCATTAAATCATACTTTGTTAGAAGATAAATCAATATATTTGACATATCTGTCACAGCTAGATAAGATATGTATGAACAGTGAACACAGATAGAACACAGACATATAGAATTCGCATTGTGTGATAACATAGAAGTACAATGTATTATTAAAATTTTGAAAAATCATATCTCCGAAAGTATTAGCTTTTAAGAGTTGAAAAAGATATCAGTGGATTCTTATGATGAAACTACATCTTGAATTTGAAATTTGAATTATAAAATTGGTCAGGAGCTTTTGCGCGTATTTTCTATTGTCCATTCTCCTGTATTGGACACTTTTAATCGAATTTACCATGGTGAATTCTATTGTCTATTCTCCTGTATTGAACACTCTTAATCGAATTTACCATGGTGAATTCTATTGTCTGTTCTCCTGTATTGTACACTGTTAATCGAATTTACCATGGTGAATTCGATTAAGGCTGTCCAATACAGGAGAATAGACAATAGAATTCACCATAGTAAATTCGATTAAAAGTGTCCAATACAGGAGAATGGACAATAGAACATACGCGCAAAAGCTCCTGACTTCACATCAGTGCTAAAACCAATTTTTTTTCGTGAAGTCAAGATAGAAAGCAATGATGAAAATAACACATTATTGCCTACCTTCAATTCTTCTTTAGGAGAAGAATACATAATTATTCTTGAAAAATATTACTGGAATTAATGTCATATTTAAATAATCAAAGTAAAGAAAATTATAAGTTTGGTTACTAACATTTTGAATGAAATTCAATTGAATTCCAGTAATATTCAATTACTTATTCTTAACCAATAAATGTCCATTGATAGATCTAAAGGTGATGAGGTGAAACATAAAGATATATTCTCATTAGTGATAGAAAAACTGGCCTAAAATTCCTCTCTACCCATCACAAGATTTAATATCCACAAATGAGCCTTTCACCTTACAAGATACGAAATTGTGGTTAATTTGAAGTTTTGAAGCCTTCAGCAAAATTTCAGCGCTATCATATTAAAAATAATTAGTGTCCGACCGAAACTGGTTTTTCAGCCGAAACCGAAGCCGAAACCGAACTTTCGGCCAGGGTCTCAGTTTCGGCCGAAACCGAAACCGAAAGCGAAACTTTTTATTTCATACTGAAATCTACTGTATTTTTTACAATTTTATTTGCATATACATAAAAACAGTTAAGCAGTGTTAAATAAAATAAAAAGACAACTTTTTTGATATCCTTATTCATTATTTTGGTATTACAAAGTTATAAAAATAATTAGTCGAAGTATACAGGGTAATTCCAAATCAGACACGTCAACTTTGGAGGAGGTGTTAGTATGGATAATTTGCTGTGGTTTGAGCCATTTTTATTGATGACCAAAAATCAACAGTTTCCGAGATATTTGAGTTCTGGTTCTGGTGAAAAAGAATTAGTATGATTTGAAAGGGGATGTAAGAAGCAAATAGAGAAAAATAACGAATTAAATATTATTTTTTTTTGCAAATGAGCTCGAAATTTCATTAGAAAATGTATTCATAAATTATGTTCCACCTTTCCATATAAGCAAGCACATTATTGAAAGGTTTTTTTCTGGGTTTTCTCTCCCAAATATCTATAAAATAAAAATTAATTATTTTGTGATTTGCTTCTGCGTAAGAAACAATATATTTGTCAGAAGCAATCAATTGAACATTGTTGCCTAACAAACAACAACGAAACAACATCAACGAAGAAACAACTATATCGTAACGTTTCGGAGTCTATATCAGACTCCTTCGTCAGAGGCTTAATGAAAATCTTTAGAATTTTTTTGTTGATAGTTATTGTGAAATTCTTGAATTATTGTGACAATTCTTGAATTTCACAATAACTATCAACAAAATAAGTCTAAAGATTTTCATTAAGCGTCTGACGAAGGAGTCTGATATAGACTCCGAAACGTTACGATATAGTTGTTTCTTCGTTGATGTTGTTTCGTTGTTCTTTGTTAGGTAACATTGTTCAATTGATTGCTTCTGACAAATATATTGTCTTTCTTACGCAGAAGCAAATCACAAAATAATTAATTTTTATTTTATAGATATTTTTCAGAGTTTGGGAGAAAAAACCCACAAAAAAACCTTTCAATAATGAGTATACCTCCCACAGTATCCTTTAATGATTACTGAAGGCACGCACATGCCGTCTTTCTGATATCTTCAGTTGTTATTTTCCACCTGAAATTTACTCACGCTGTCCTTTGATACACATTCCCTATTTTATATGCCGGACATTCAAAAGGTTGCTTATAAAAAATCTGCTGAAACGAAACTAGTTATGCAATCTAACGAAATCTTTTATAGAATGAAGAAGGAATTTGGCAAGTTTTTAAAATAATTTTGACATATAAAATTGTGAAATTCTAAAGTTGCAGACAAATTGATATTAGAAATTGATTTTTCATTTATTCATATACCACATTTCAAATCATACAAATTCTTTTTCAACCTCTTATACAGCATAGTTTGGTTTTTTTCGTACATATCATATCCTTTTCTGATGAAAATAAACCAAAATTATCATCAAATTTGGTCAACGTAGAAAAAATTGACGAAATATGAACTAAGTTCAGAAATCTTTTAAAAATCACCCGAACTCCAAAAACTGTTGATTTTCGGTTACTAATAAATATGGATTAAACAACAGCTAATGAGACATACTCGCTTCTCCTCCAAGTTTCACGTCTTATTTGGAATCACCCTATGTAATCTATATAATAATCATTAGAGTGAATTCTCATGAATTATCAGTCTTAACAAAGATAGATTATAATAACTTGTACGACAATTATGTATACCTACTTTTAACTCCTGGCCAAAGGACCAGGATAATTCACGAACAGTCAAGTTTCGGCCCGGCCGAAAGTTTCGGCCATTTTTGGCCGAAACCGAAACTAAGGCCGAAACTAGATTTCTTGGCCGAAACTGGCCGAAACCGAAACCGAACTTTCGGTCGGTCACTAAAATAATACATAACCTTTCAAAAGTCCCCTCTCACAAATATACTCCTCTGAAGGCACATGGATCTCTTGAAGAAGAATCGCCTTCTCTATTTCTCAAAGATATTCACTCTTGTTCATATAAATCCCTTCAATATTTAGTTACCTCCTCCTAAGGAGGATCTCTTTCAAAACCAGGTCTGACCGCTAATGTAGGGCTATCATCTCCCATAGATTTGTGATGAAATAACACGATTTTCCCAAGAACATACGCGCAAAAATATGTCATCATGATATTCATTTTTTGGAAGGTTCTCTCAAAAATACGACCATAGACAACATATCATACGACGATTCGCATCCAGCTACCGAACTCACAAAAGGCTGCTCGGATCTCCAACAATATGGATCCGATCGTGTTCAAAATTGGACTCTGCAGTAGAGTTAGGTTCTGAAGGCTCTCCCAAAATTTCAGTAATTTCGGACGAATTATATATGATATATAGAATTTTTATCAATTATTTTCAATAATTTTTATGAAATTTTCTAGTTAAACCATCCTCACGAAATTCTGCAAGAATTTTCGCGTTGTCATTCTACAACTAATAACCATGTTTGAATTCAATTGGTTTTGTATTTTTCGAGTTAATGTGGAACAGAAAACAACCAAATTTCAGATGGCTATAACTCTAAAACCGTTTGGCCGATTATGCTTATAAACGAACTCAAATGTCGCATTCAGATGCACAACCTAACCTGAAAACTTCAAGCCGCTATCTCTTTTCGATTCCAAGTTATCGTGACAACAAAAATATTTTTTGATAATTTTTTAATAATTTTCTAGCCATACGATTAGCACAAAATTTCACGAACGTACGGTTCATATTCTACAACTACTCACCAAGTTTCAATTCGATCGGATTTATATTGGTTAAAAACAAAATTATTACTCGGGAACCATCGGGCCGCTATCTCTTTCCGTTCTCAGGTTATCGTGTCATAAATAATATTTTTAATAATTTTTTCAGAATTTTCTAGTGACACGATTCTCACAAAATTTCACAAACGTGCTTAAGTTTATATTCTACAACTATTCACCAAGTTTAAATTCGATCGGATTTATTTTGGTTGAAAACAAAATTATTACTCGGAAACGATTGGGCCGATTATACCCATTAACGAACTTGTCCGTCGTATTGGGATACGCCACCTACCCTGAAAATTTCAAGTTGCTAGCTCTTTCCGTATTCAAGTTATGCTGGCAACGGCCGGACGGCACCACAGAATTAAATTCCACATTTGGGCAAAATGATAACACGATGTTCCCCAGAACATACGCGCAAAAAAATATGTTTTGAATATGAATTTACCATGGTAAATTCGAATTAAGAGTGTCCAGTACAGGAGAATGGACAACATAATTTACCATGGTAAATTCGATTAAGGGTGTCCAATACAGAAGAATGGACAATAGAACATACGCGCAAAAGCTTCTGACTTCACGTTAGTGCTTGAACCAATTTTTTAATGACAATTTTTTTAATTTAATGTCTTTTATGATGCAGTTCTATCATAATAATCCATTGGTATAATTCCCAACTCTGAGAAACCAATAATTTCTGAGATATTATTTGTCAAAGTTTGAACAAGCGCCAAAGCTCCTGTCCACATAGCTTTCCCACATTTTTTCATATTTTTGTCGGTGAATCTAGTACACATTGTCCTTTTATTCAGATATCCTTAAGATGACGGCCTCACGTCCAGCTAAAAATTCAATTCACATTATGTTTGACTGACAAGGACAGTAAAGATGAGAGTTTCTTTCTGCCTCAAATAGACGGCCAGCCCCTAACAATTCGTAATATTGAGAAATTCTAATCCGCAGCTACAGAAGTGAACTGAAGCGAAGATGAATGTCACAAAAACCACCGACACATCAGGTGCGAATGCTTCTTCAGAAATCACACCAACCGTCGAAAAAAAGAGCTGCGACACGTAGTGAAATTCCGAACATCAATGGTTATTCATCCCCTGCTGAATGCTTCGGATATCTTCACAGGGCAAGATTAGGGGTATCATCCCTCGACGGGAGCCCTTGTAATCTGGAGCCGAAGGTGTGAAAGGGTGGAGGATTTTTACACCCATCTGGTCACTTCCAGAAAGGGATTTAAATTGGTGGATTTTTGGCGCTCTTGTTCCTCGGAAACGGAGTGCTTATCAATTTGCCCAAATGTCTGTAATTTTCGAATTTTTGGCTGAAAATGGTCTCAAATGATTTGGTTCGACTCACTGATCAAGAATCCGAGGTCAAAATCGATTTTGCCGGCTGGTCCGGCCGGCCGGCCGGCCGTAGGCACGATAACTCTCGAACGAAAGGAATTAGAGGATTTAAATTTGCGAGGTGGGTTTGGAGCGTAAATATCTCGTACAAGTTCGTTAATGGTCGAAGTCCATCAAGCGGTTTCGGAGTTATGGCCGATTTTAGTATGAACATTTTTTATGAATATTTACGAAACCGATCACTCGATCTATCTGAAATTTAGCATCAAATTGTAGAATCATGACCTTTATACGCATGTGTATTGACCAGGTTACTGCAAAGTGTCAAAAAAAAATTTGAAAATTAAAAATAAAATGTCTACAATAACTCTCGAACGGAATGAGCTAGGCAGTTGAAATTTTCAGAGTAGGTTAGGGAGATGAATATCTCGGTTATGTTCGTTATTGGGCAAAATAGGCCAGATGGTTTCGGAGTAACGAAAAAAGAATTTTTTTTTAAGTAACACATTTCAAATTCAATTTCTATTTAAGATGCAGTTTCACCATAAAAATCCATTGATATCATTTTCAACTCCAACAAGCTAATACTTTCGGAGATATGATTTTTCGAAATTTCAATAATGAATCGTACTTCTATGTTTTCACAGAATGCTATAATTATTCTATCTAAGCTTTATTATATGATCTGTGTTCATACTCGTATATGTTATCCTGTTCTATAAGAGAGAGTCAAATTCATTTCAGCTATTTTAATTTGATTTCTTCCATGGTGCAGTTCTCATTCTCAGATTGCTCATTTAATCTTGATAAATAAACTATTATTTGAATTGAATTTCCTTTATGATGCAGTTCTATCATAAGAATACATTGATATAATTCCCAACTCTGAGAAACCAATACTTTCGGAGATATAATTTATCTGTTTGAACAAGAGCTCCAGAAAGCTCCTGTCCACAGGGCTTGAACCAATTTTTTTTGAAGAAGTTCTGACAGTGAAGATTTGTTTCATATGATCCCTGCTAAACATTAATAACATCCTAATAATAAACCTCAATTCGATCTCATTTTAACTATGTCGTTGATTAGGTTATGACAAATAAAAAATTCTTAAGGAGCACCGACGTGAAGTCAGGAGCTTTTACGCGCAGTTCCATTGTTTATTCACGCCTCATATACCAAATCGATCGAGCTGAAATTCCGTACTCGATTGTAAAATGGTGCCTCGAAGGTATGTGCGGAATTTCAGCGAATTCTGATGAAAAGATTCTGAAATATAACATTTTTGACAAAAAAAAACATTTTTTTTTGTGATAAGATTTTCACAAAAATTCGCGATTCTTCCTACAAGTAACAACTAAGTTTTAATTGGCCCGGGTTCGCATATTTTGAGTTATTGAGGAAATAACAACAAATTTTAAGATGGATATAACTCCAAAACCGTTTAGCCGATTATGCCCAACAACAAACTCAACTGTCACATTTGGATGCGCAACCTACCCTGAAAATTGCAAGTCGCTATCTCCCTCCGTTATCATGGCAACGGTGACACATCCAGCTACTGAGCTCACCCAAATCTACTAATATAAATCCGATCGTGTTCAAAATTAGAACTGTAGAGCTAGGTTTTGAAGGCTCTCGCAATATTTCAGCGATATCGGATCTTCACGCAATTCCACATAATAGTAGAGTTCAAACCGGGCTCTATCGTGTCACCCCGTGGGACCTTCATTGCTAAAATGTATAGACCACTGGGTATCATTCTCCATACCGTTACAATGTAAATTCAACTGGTCGTCAAAAAATCGTCGTGTGCAGGAAGGGGTGGGGGGAATTTTTCCAAAAATTGACAAAATTTTTTTTTCTGTTCATGGTCATCTATATACGGTGAACATCACTCACACAAACTTCTGTTGAAATATACGATTCAGAAATATTTTTTATTAATTGTCAAAAAAGTCGGATACAATGCTCTTAAATGGAATTCCTTAAGATATAAACGCTTGCCCTGAACACCCATATTAACTATTATGTTCCACTCGGTTTTACTAGAGATCTGTTAGGATTATCGAAAAAATGCTTCATATGAAAGGTCTGCTCCGAAAACCAACGATTCAGATGCTTCTTTCAAAATTACAATAGGTAGAACAGTTTCCTCACAAAATAAGAAATTGTGTTATTAACTCCCATTAACCGAAACCGAACCTGGAGACGCTAGTAAGGCGCAATTTGTAGCGTTAGTCCATGTTAGTGGCGACCTTATGGATTTGAGCTTTGATCTATGCACATAAGGTTCGTTATATCTATCCGACCAACTTTACAGTACTATTCCTGCGTGCATTCAGAACGCATTTTGAAGATATTGTTTAAATTCCTAATTTTTTATATATATGAGAATTTTACATATAATTCATATATATTTGATTTAATTTTGTTAATTCGTTAATAAATATGCAAATATGCGAGTTCAAACTTATATTCATTACTTCATAAATCAATTTTGTGACGTAATATTAACACATTTTTGAAATCATCGTTTATTCTCATTAGTAGTAACAAGATTTCCTGAATCTTAGACCAAAAATCTAGAAAAGAATTAAGAAGGTATATAGTTGGTATCTATGATATTTAGGGCCTAAAAATTTCTTACATGTCATGATTCATCTAATTCAACTATCACTATCACATGAAGAATCATCAAGGGAAGGAAGATTTGAAAAATTTGAAGTACTCGTATTTGCACATGTTTTTGGGCCATACATTTGCAGGAGCCAATACACGGAATTTGTTTTCTTTTACAGGAACACATTGATCCTGTGCAATCTGAAATGAGAATTTTCATTTCATAAAGAATATTTACGGATCTGATATTCGAAATAATATTTACCTTTCCTACAACTGCAGTTGCTAAGGATAGATGTTTCCTTAGGTAGGATTGGCATCGTCGTTAATTTTGGCAGAAGTTTTCCATTTTCTACATACCACCCACTAAATATAGGATCCGGTAAAGATGGTCATGGTACATTACTATTGAACAAAATTTTTGTTTGGTAATGGACTCGAAGGCTGTGTTGTCTCAAATTATCCAATGTTGGAGGTAATTTACTTATAGTAGGGGAGCCCAAGCGGGGATTTTGGGATTTACTACAGCGCGGCAGATTAATATATAGGGGGATACCTTGTACCTGGTAGAGTTTTTCCACCAAACATGAGCCATATATATATGGCCGCCCGTCAAGGATAAAGCATCAGATTAGTAAAAAAAAGTTGATCATCGGAAATTCTCGAGCGCGTCAGATTAAGGTAGGGTGAGTTAGTTACATGCTAAAAAGTGTATATTCCATTAATCTGACAATTTGAGAGTGACGTAAAGAAGGGGGAGGGTCACAAAGTTGTAAAAAAAAAACGACATCTTGACATTCTCGAGCGTGGTGAATTTTTTTTTTATTTTGAAGGGAATAATGCAAGAGTTACGAAAAATATATAATCTGACGATTATCACAAGCCGAAGTAATAAAAATTAATTGATAAAGTTGAATGCGTGCAGCTATGCCATGCCTATATTCCCCTCTCCGTGTTTCTATTCTCCTCTCTCTCTTTCTCTATCTATTGTTCTCTCACTCCGTCCCACTCCGGAAGAGGATTCTACTGATGAAGATGATTAAAAAAAATACCCTTAAAAATTAAATTTTGTATAATTATTATTTTTATAAATATTCTCCTCAAAACAACACAAGCTTTTTCATTTGCAAGCTATTTCCTGAGCTTTTCGATTAATTAAGTTCAATGATTTAAAAAAATAAAAAAATAAATTTTTTCATTGTCAGATTTAGCGAATCCCTCCAGACAATCGTCAGATTAAGAGACAGCACGTCTAGGCCATTTTGATGAACCACATATATCTTAATCTGACGCGCTTGAGTATTTCTAAATGGCGATTTTTTTTTGCATATTCTAATGATGACCACGAGTTTGCGTTACATCCCAATCGTCAGATTATTATACAAGAGCATCTTTTAAGGTTCACTTAACACCCCCTTAGAGAATCTGACGAGCTCGATAAAAATTTTTTTTTTTTCATTTTCAACCCTTACGTATGATCACCTCCATCATGGAAACGGTCAGATTAACATATGTACATGTTTTAAAATACGTAGGACACAGATGCTATCAATATCTGACGCGCTCGAGTATGTCCACGTAACGGTTTTTTTTTACATTTTTGAAAATTTATATCCGCTCACCCCACCGATGAACAGGTATATATTATATAACATTTTTTTCTTCTTATCATCTAAGCTTGACAACCCAATAGCTCTCTATGACGCTCGAGTAAATCCCGAATTAGCTACCTGGGCTCCCCTACTATTATGGATCTTGAAGAAGCTATAATATTCCCCTGAGCCTGTTGATACATTTCACATTTTCGTTTGTCGTATACAGATGGATTTCAAATTCAACAATATCATTGAATACTTATTCTCTCGAATTCTCAAAATCTTAAAAGTTCACTCTGCAGTATCTGCTCAGAATCTTCATCAATTTTCATTATTTTTTTACCTTCTTCGACATTTTGACCGAATGAAGATGCAAAGATGAGCGTAATGTGACTAACTTCATACCAATAATGTTGTAACTCAAGAACCATTCATCCATTCTATAGTACTATTTTCTGTTTATCCCACTGTTCCTCCTGCAGCTTTGGAATTTTTGTTGATATGCTCTAGCGCCTGATCTACAGAAAGTTGGTTAAAATTCCCAATCAAACATTTAATGACAAAATTCCTATTTTTGAATTCATCATGTACTTCCGGTGCCATGTTTGAAAGTATTCAATGATATTGTTGAATTTGTAATCTGTCTGTATACCACAAACGAAAATGTGAAATGTATCAACAGGCTCAGGGGAATATTATAGCTTCTTCAAGATCCATAAGTAAATTACCTCCAACATTGGATAGTTTGAGACAACACAGCCTTCGAGTCCATTAGCAAACAAAAATTTGGATCAATAGTAATGTACCATGACCATCTTTACCGGATCCTATATTTAGTGGGTGGTATGTAGAAAATGGAAAACTTCTGCCAAAATTAACGACGATGCCAATCCTACCTAAGGAAACATCTATCCTTAGCAACTGCAGTTGTAGGAAAGGTAAATATTATTTCGAATATCAGATCCGTAAATATTCTTTATGAAATGGAATTTCTCATTTCAGATTGCACAGGATCAATGTGTTCCTGTAAAAGAAAACAAATTCCGTGTATTGGCTCCTGCAAATGTATGGCCCAAAAAACATGTGCAAATACGAGTACTTCAAATTTTTCAAATCTTCCTTCACTTGATGATTCTTCATGTGATAGTGATAGTTGAATTAGATGAATCATGACATGTAAGAAATTTTTAGGCCCTAAATATCATAGATACCAACTATATACCTTCTTAATTCCTTTCTAGATTTTTGGTCTAGGATTGAGGAAATCTTGTTACTACTAATGAGAATGAACGATGATTTCAAAAATGTGTTAATATTACGTCACAAAATTGATTTATGAAGTAATGAATATAAGTTTGAACTCGCATATTTGCATATTTATTAACGAATTAACAAAATTAAATCAAATATATATGAATTATCTGTAAAATTCTCATATACATAAAAAAATTAGGAATTTAAACAATATCTTCAAAATGATGATTCTTCATCTGATAGTGATAGTTGAATTAGATGAATCATGACATGTAAGAAATTTTTAGACCCTAAATATCATAGATACCAACTATATACCTTCTTAATTCTTTTCCAGATTTTTGGTCTAGGATTCAGGAAATCTTGTTACTACTAATGAGAATGAACGATGATTTCAAAAATGTGGTAATATTACGTCACAAAATTGATTTATGAAGTAATGAATATAAGTTTGAACTCGCATATTTGCATATTTATTAACGAATTAACAAAATTAAATCAAATATATATGAATTATATGTAAAATTCTCATATATATAAAAAATTAGGAATTTAAACAATATCTTCAAAATGCGTTCTGAAGGCACGCAGGAATAGTACTGTAAAGTTGGTCGGATAGATATAACGAACCTTATGTGCATAGATCAAAGCTCAAATCCATAAGGTCGCCACTAACATGGACTAACGCTACAAATTGCGCCTTACTAGCGTCTCCAGGTTCGGTTTCGGTTAATGGGAGTTAATAACACAATTTCTTATTTTGTGAGGAAACTATTCTACCTATTGTAATTTTGAAAGAAGCATCTGAATCGTTGGTTTTCGGAGCAGACCTTTCATATAAAGCATTTTTTCGATAATCCTAACAGATCTCGAGTAAAACCGAGTGGAACATAATAGTTAATATGGGTGTTCAGGGCAAGCGTTTATATCTTAAGGAATTCCATTTAAGAGCATTGTATCCGACTTTTTTGACAATTAATAAAAAATATTTCTGAATCGTATATTTCAACAGAAGTTTGTGTGAGTGATGTTCACCGTATATAGATGACCATGAACAGAAAAAAAAATTTTGTCAATTTTTGGAAAAATTCCCCCCACCCCTTCCTGCACACGACGATTTTTTGACGACCAGTTGAATTTACATTGTAAGGGTATGGAGAATGATAACCAGTGGTCTATACATTTTAGCAATGAAGGTCCCACGAAAATCTGTTTTAGAGCTCTTTTCATGCCTTGTGAACTCTACTATAAGTCAGCATTCTACAACTGTTCATCAAGTTTCAATTCAATCAGATTTGTATTTTTGGCGCTCTTGTTCCTCGGAACAGAGTGCTTATCAATTTGCCCAAATGTCTGCAATTTTCGAATTTTTGGATGAAAATGGCCTTGAACGATTTGATTCGACTCACTGATCAAGAATCCGTTAGGGAGATAAATATGTCGGTTAAGTTCGTTATTGGGCGAAATCCGCCAGATGGTTTCGGTTGAACAAAAAAAAATTTAATTACATTAAACATTTTGAATTCTATTTTTTTCAAGATGCAATTACCATAAGAATCCATTGATATCATTTTCAACTCTAATAAGCTAATACTTTCGGATTTTTCAAAATTTCAATAATTAATCGTACTTCTAGGTTTTCACAGAATGTAATTATTTTATCTACGAATTATTATATGATCTGTGCTCATACATGTCATCTGATTTTCCTATAAGAGACATGTCAAATTCATTTCTGGTTCGTCACTCATGATATAAAATAGCCCTCCTGTTCTAGAAAATAAAGTATGATTGAATGCAAAATGAGCAATAAAATAACCTCAGCTATCGTAGAATTATGAGGATTATAATGATATCATACTTTATTGGTGATAATATAATACACCTGGATAATCAATATGATGATGGAAATATGTACTTTGGTAAGCTAATCAAATTGGGTACAGAATATCTCCAATAAAAACAAAACGGGAATATTTTCAATTCAATTTCAATTGATAAATTATAATTTTCAGAGTAGATTTGAGGAATGAATATCTCGGATAAGTTCGTTATTGGGTAGAATCGGTCTGGTGGTTTCGGATTAATAATTTTTGGCACTCTTTTTTTTTTAATATGACACTACATGAATTTAATTTCTTTTTTGTGATAAAAAGGTTTTTGTTTGATGAAACCTTAATTTAAAAATTCACAAGTTTTTCAAATTTAAAAAAATAATATCTCGAGAATTATTGACCCAAATGGCGTTAAATATGTTTTACTGAATTCATAATTTTATGATTTTACCATGTCAAGACAAAAAATAAAGCTTGAAATTTAAAAAAACTATCGATGACGATGCTTGGTAATATGATAGGTTATTTGATAATATAGAATTACGAAAAATATTCATTAAAAAATAAATTACTTTGACCTATCAAACCATTTTACGATATTCCGTAAAGGGGAGAAAATATATCCATTATTCCATACTTTGACGTTCACGGTATAAAACCTCTGAATCTACGGTTTCACTTTGCCATATACTTAACCAAAAGAAGACTCTTTTAACACTTTCTATTAAGGATGAGGTTGTCGGAAGGATACGAGGGATTTAATCTACTTCCTTCACCAATCTCTGATATTCAAATTCAATTCTCAACTTGATTGTTCAAACTTTGACAATTCATCCCCGAAATTATTGGTTTCTCACAGTTGAGAATGATCAATCAATGGATTCTTACGATAGAACTGCATCATGAAAGAAATTAAATTTAAATTAAATAACGAACTTATCTGAGATATTCATTCCTCAAATCTCCACTGAAAATTATATTATATCAATTGAAACTTAGCCAATATTCCAATTTTGATATCACTGAAGATATTCTGAGCCAAATCTGATAAATTTACCAAATTATAATAATATTAATAATAAATGTATTTATGGCCATCGACCTGAGTCCTTTAGCCACCAAATTATATATTTCCATCATCATATGGATTTTCCAAGAGCATATAGGGTAGGGGTAATTATAATATACTATAATTGGTCATTTTGAATTCAATCATACTTTGTTCGTTAGAACAGAAATATATTTGACATATCTGTCATAGGTAGATAAGATTACATGTATTAACAGTGAACACAGACAGAAAGAATACGCATTCTGTGAAAACATAGAAGTACGATGTATTATTGAAATTTAAAAAAAATCATATCTCCGAAAGTATCAATTTGTTAGAGTTTAAAATGATATCAATGGATTCTTGTGATGAACCTGCATCAGCCTAAAATTCGTAAATTACAGACATTTGGGCAAATTGATAAGCACTCTGTACCGAGGAGCAAGAGTGTCAAAAATAAATTACTTTGACCTATTAAACCATTTTTCGATATTCTTGAAAGGGGACAAAATAAATCCATTATTCCATACTTTTGACGCTCACGACGGTATACAAACTCTGAGTCTACGGTTTAACTTTGCCATATACTTAACCAAAAGAAGACTCAAGTAACACTTTCTATTAAAGATAAGGATGTCGGAAGGATACGAGGGACCTAATCTCCTCCCTTCACCAATCTTCGATATTCAAATTCAACTCTCAACGTACATTTACCAATCTCCACGCGTCCTACTCGAATACACTCACAAAAAAAAACAGACAATCGACTATATCCCCGATTCTTTGATGGAATTCCACCCGTCTCAAAAAGAGCGAAAAAAAATCGTTATGCCCAACCGATACCTGATGTATTAGACCGCGTCAATCTCATGCATGTCTAGTCTTCGTTCACAATTTGAAGAAGACCAACGAACATCTCTTGAAAGCACAGGAAGTAGGTGGATCGCCCTGGTAATATGAGATGAAAACAAGTGAATGTTCCACTTACATTTTCTTTTCTGTTGATGTTCCCAGAGACTCGAGGGAAAGGTACAGAAGGTTAATTTTTTACGGCTGGACTGAAGGGCTGATTTTCCCACAATTTCCAACAAGTTTTGACTCTTTTGGATGTCATTTATGAGGGAGTTGTTTCAAGGTTCGATGGTCGTCCGATATACAGGGTGAGTCTTTGACCACTGCATTAATTTTAACCAAAGATTCCTCTCATCAAATGAAATACTTTTTTCATTTAACATTTTTCCAAATTCAGCTCAGGTAAAAAGATACAGGCTGTTGAAATTTTGAAAAAAAAAACAGTTTTTATTTTGTAGCTTTGACATCCTTTTTCGAATAAAATGAATGTTGGCGTAAAGTTTCCTATAACTATTATACATATTTTCCAAATATTAGTTATTTTCTACTTCTACTGGTTTTCTAGTTATGGACTCGTGGATTCATAAAACTAAACGAAATTAGCATAAAGAAAGCATATAAAGTTTTTCTTGATTCATTTCAAGAATATTCCATCGTTTTAGAACATTATATTATTCTTCATCATTTCTCCTTAAACGCACCGTTTTCGAGATATTCTTCATTGAATGTTTTAAAATGGAAAACTCCAGAAATTTCACTACTTTTATGGATCCTTCCCTGAGCGTTGGAATCCCGAATCAAGCTGTAAACCACGTTACCATGCCTTATTCTCGTCCGCCAACAATGTCATAGATAATTTATATGCGGGAGTGTATTAACACATTGTGAAATCTTTAAACGCTTGTAACTTTTTACCTGATCCGAATCTGGAAAAGAGAGGAATTTACATTGGTAAATTCGAATTAAGAGTGTCCAATACAGGAGAATGGACAACATAATTTACCATGGTAAATTCGATTAAGGGTGTCCAATACAGAAGAATGGACAATAGAACATACGCGTAAAAGCTTCTGACTTCACGTCAGTGCGTGAACCAATTTTTTTTATTTGCAATAACAGTGATATAAATGTCGATAGAACGTCGTATTAATTGTCTATTTGCAATTTGGTCATATATTTCTCGTATTCATGCTAAATTAAGTCATTGTTGAGGCAATTGAAATTAGAGATCGGGAAAATTTTTCCGGAGCTCTAATTTAATTTAGATGCGCTAAACAGTAAAGAGGATCTTTTGGATCGAATCATAGTCATAGAAAGTTGATATTTTCGGTGAGCTATAATTAAAAAGCATTGTTTGGCGCTCTTGTTCCTCGGAACAAAGTTTTTATCAATTAGCCCAAATGTCTGTAAATTTCTAATTTTTGGATGAAAACGATCAAGAATCCGTAGTCACAATAATAACTCTCGAACATAATGAGCTAAACAGTTTAAATTTTCAGAGTAGGTTTGAGAGATATATCTCGATTACGTTCGTTATTGAAAAAATTATTTTTTACATTACAAATTTCAAATTCAATTCTTTTTAAGATGCAGTTTTATCATAAGAATCCATTGATATCATTTTCAACTCTAACACGCTAATACTGTAATCGAAAATTAACATCCTTATTTGTATCTATGAATTTATGTTCGTCTTATCTACCGATAAGAGACATGTCATATTTATTTCTGGCTCAATTCGAAATTCGTTACTCATGATATAAAATGCCTCCTAGATAACAAAATATGATGTCCAACGAAATAACCTTAGCTATCCTAGAATTATGAGGATTATAGGATATTATAATTTTTGGGTGATAATAAAATACCCTTGGATAATCCATATGATGATGGAAATATATGCTTTGGTAAGTTAATCAAATTGGGTTCAGAATATCTTCAGTAAAAACAAAACTGAAATATTGGCTAAGTTTCAATTGATATAATATAATTAAGAGTATATTTGAGGAATGAATATCTGGGATAAGTAATTGGGTAGAATAGGTTTGATGGTTTTGGATTAATAATTTTTGGCACTCTTATTTTTTTTATGACACTTTTTTTATTTTAATTTCTTTCACAATGCAGTTCTTTCACAAGAATCCATTGATATCATTCCCAACTGTCTAAACCAATACTTTCAGAGATGTGATTTGTAAAAGTTAGATCAACAAGAATGCTAAAGCTCCTGTTCACAGGGCTTTCCCGCATTTTT
This sequence comes from Halyzia sedecimguttata, assembly GCA_937662695.2. Classification (NCBI taxonomy): domain Eukaryota; kingdom Metazoa; phylum Arthropoda; class Insecta; order Coleoptera; family Coccinellidae; genus Halyzia; species Halyzia sedecimguttata. The sequence continues at coordinate 77,927,825 of OW569414.2, forward strand.
ACATAAAAAAATATGACCTATTCGCAATGAGTGAGGGGAAAAGAAAGAATGTTTTAAAATAACAATGCTGAGAAAATGAATTAAAGAAGCAATGACGTTTAAGGTAAGCCTGCTTCAGCGCACTTCTTCAAATTTATGGCCGGAGCAGTCATAAAATAAGAAATAAATTTATTATTTGATGAAGGACTTTGATTTTTATCAACAATTATATTTAAAACTCTTAATAAGCACTGACATGAATTAAGGAGCTTTCGCGTGCATCTTTTTCTGTCTATTCATACTTCAAACACCCTTACGAAATACTGCATCCACCTTCAAGTCGTCCTTTTTCAACCCAGTACTAGATTTCAATTCAATTGGATCTGTATTTTCGACAATATTGGGACAATGAAATTTGGCTTGAATGTTTGTGCAGAATTTCAGCTGAATCTGACAAATAGAACAATTTCTTTTTAAGAAATATTTTAATTCATTTTCTACTCATACGATCATCACGAAATATTGCTAAAATATGCGCATCGGCATTCTATAACTAATTAACAAGTTTCAATTCAAATGGATTTTTATTTTTCGAGTAATTGTCGAAATAACAACAAAATTTCAGATGGGTATAACTCCTATACCGATTGGCCAATCAGGCCTATTAAATTAATTAACCGTCACATTAGGAAGCGCAATCTGCTCAGAAAATTGTAAGGTGCCATCTCTTTCCGTCCGAAAGTTATCGTGACAACGGAGGGCCGGCCGGAAACAATTTAATTTGACCACAGGCCGACATAGCAGGAGGTATTTTATATCATGAATATCGAATTTTGAATAGAACCAGAAATAAATATGACATGTCCCTTATAGGTAGATAAGATGACATGTATAAACACAGATCATGAAATTCATAGATACAAATAGGGACGTCAATTTTCGATTACTACATGCTGTGAATTCATGGAATTACGATTTATTATTGAAACTTTGAAAAATCATATTAGGATAGATTCTTATGATGAAATTGCATCTTAAACAAAATTGAATTTGAAATTTGTAATGTAAAAATGTTTTTTTTTTACTCCGAATCTGAAACTATCAGTCGAATTTGCCCAATAACAAACTTAACCGAGATATTTATTACCGAAATCTACTCTGGAAATTCAAACTGTCTAGCTCATTTCGTTCGAGAGTTATCGTGCTAACGGACGGCCTGACCGAATCGATTTTGGCCACGGATTCTTTATCAATGAGTCGAACCAAATCGTTTAAGTCCATTTTAATTCAAAAATTGGAAAATTATAGACATTTGGACTAACTGATAAACACTCTGTTCCGAGGAAAAAGGATGGCCGACTTTTATCTTTATTTCTCATTCTGTTTGAAAAATGTTAATGTGCATGCTCAAATTGTGAAATAGACATAAAATTGTCAAAAAGCTGCGGTTTGATTGTGTCATTCTCATTTCTTATTTTGTTTTAGATCATCTGTAAAAACAAATCATTTATTCCGTAATTCTTATTTTATTTCAATTCGTTTCTTATTTATTTTATCTGCTGTATAAACCCACCTTAAGAATTTTTTACTCATATCTACCTATTCAGTATTTCTACTCTATTGAAATATCAAAATTTAATATTTTTTAACGATTGAAAGATTTCATAAAGTTATCAAGCTTTTCGACCCTTCGAAAGTTAGATTCACCCTCCCTTTTCAGCCGCAATAATGTAGACTCAATAGATATCCCAATGAAGTGAATGCGAATTGTAAAATCTCAATATAAACCAATTTTGACTTCATCTCATACCTTCAAAGGTCCTTTATTCACATATTTCCATTCTCGGCAACAAAAGAATCTGTCTCGCCGTCAACATATAGAGAAAATCTAGCATTGCCATTTTTTCCACTCCATCTCCACTTATCAAGAATGAGCGACCTCTAAAGGAGACTATTAATTTTTCTAAAGGACCATATTTTAAAGCAATTTGACCATATTAAAGGCAATTGGTTCGGAATCCAAAGGACCCAGTTTCGAAGGAAACATCTGGCGAAGACCATATATCACTTCGGCTAAACGACGAAAAATCTTTTACTAATTGTTCATGGCCAAACCAAACCTTTTGTCCATTCATGGGACCGTCTTTTCTGAACCCATCCACCGTCTTCAATGAGCTGTGCTGCTGCCCTTTTTGTCATTTGCTCACGCAACCGTAAACTTTAAACTCTGCACGCCAGAAGAAACGCGTGGTAAGGGGACAGCGTCGACTCGTCACTCGAAGTTAATGGGTAAAGTTAAACACACTTGATATCAGATATCGAAAAGAATATTGTGTTTGCGATCTACGTCATCCACTTAATCAAGTTTTGTTGGTGTATTTTGTCTGAATATACAGGGTGATTCCAAATCAGACGTGAATCTTGTATAATTTGCTGTTGTTTAAGCCATATTTATTGATAACCGAAAATCAGTAGTTTCCGAGACATTTGAGTCGACATTTGATTTTCAAAAGATTTCTCACCTTAGTTCATTTTTCGTGAATTTTTTCTACGTTGGTAAATTTGTTTCGTAGAAAATTGTGTTATTTTATCAGAAAAACTATGCTGTATATTTGTTGAAAAAGAATTAGTATGATTTGAAATGTGGTATGTGACTCAAAGAAAAATTGGTTCAAGCACTGAAGTGAAGTCAGGATTGAGAGTGTCCAATGCAGGAGAATGGACCATAGAACATACGCACAAAAGCTCCTGACTTCACGTCAGTGCTTGAACAATTTTTTCGTAATTTTTTAAGAATTTTCTAGGGGTGCGGTTCTCCCAAAATTTTACACACGCCTTTATGTCGATATTCTACAACTAGTTACCAAGCTTCAATTTGATCGAGATAAAATTTTTTGAGTTATCGAGGAAATGATATTTCAGGTGGTTATAACTCCGAAACCGATGGACCAATTATACCCTAAAACGAACTTAACTTTACCATTGGCATGTGCAACCTACCCTGAAAATTGCAAGTTCATATCTACTTTCGTTCCAAATTTATCGACGCAACGGTTACCCATCCAGCTACTGATGAACTAACACAAAACTGCTCGGATCTCCAACAATATAGTTCCGATCGTGTTTAAACTTGGAACATGGCGCTATAGTTAGGTTTTGAAGGCTCTCGGCAAATTTTCAGCGATGTCGGACGAATAGTTTTTGATATATAGAATTTTTTTCAATGATTTTAAAGAAAAAATTCTAGAGATACGATCCTCACGAAATTTCGCAAGAATTTTCACGTTGGCTTTCTACAATTGATAACCATGTTTGAATTGGATCGGTTTTGCATTTTTCGAGTTATCGAGGAAATAACAACCAAAATTGAGATGGATATAACTCCAAAACCGTTTGGATGATTATGCCTATAAACAAACTCAAATATCCCATTCAGATGCAAATCCATACGCGACAAATTTAAGTCGCTATCTCTTTCCGTCCTCAGGTTATCGTGACATGAATAATATTTTTTGATAATTTTTTTTTTATTTTCTAGTGATATGATTCTCAGAAAATTTTACAAAAGTCCTTAGTTTTGCATTCTACAACTACTCAAACAGTTTCAATTCGATCGGACTTGTATTGGTTGAAAAAAAAATTATTACTCGGAAACCATTGGGCCGATTATGCCCATTAACGAGCCCCTCCGTCGTATTGGGATGCGCCACCTACCCTGAAAAATCTCTTTGCGTTCTCAAGTTATCGTGGCAACGGGCGGCCGGACAGAATGAAATTTGACCTCGAATTCTTCATCAAGGAGTCGAACCCAATCGTTTGAGACCATTTTCGGCGAAAAATTCCAAAATTACAGACATGGCAACATGATAACTCGATGTTCCCCAGAACATACGCGCAAAAATCAATTTCTAATATCAATTAGCGTGCAACTTTCGAATTCCACAATTTATGTATGCCGCAATTATTTAAAAACTTGCCAAATTCCTTCTTTATTTTTCGCTGAAAAAATATTGAATTCGTTATTTTTCTTTCTTTGCTTCTTATATAATAATAATAATAATAATAATAATAATGTCTTTATTTTCCCAGCAATCATACAATCATCATCTACAAATTATAACAACCTAATACAGCCTAGGTTTGCTTTTTTCACACATATCATATCCTTCTCTGATAAAAATAATCCAAAATTATAATCAAATTTGGACGTAGAAAAAATTGACGAGAAAAGAACTAAGGTGAGAAATCTTTCAAAAATCACAAGAACTCAAATATCTCGCAAACTGTTGATTTTCAGTTATCAATAAATATGGCTCAAACGACAGCAAATCACCCAGAATAACACCTCCTCCAAGGTTCACGTCTAATTTGGAATCAGCGTTCGTTAATGAGTATAATCGGTCCAATGGTTTCTGAGTAATAATTTTGTTTTCAACCAATACAGATCCGATTGAATTGTTAAACTTGGTGATTAGTTGAGAATACAGATTTAAAGACGTATGTGCAATTTTGTGAGACTCGTATCATTAGAAAATTTTAAAAAAATTATTATAAAATATTATTCATCTCGCGATAACTTGAGAATGGAAAGAGGTAGCGGCTTCCAATTTTCAGGGTAGGTAGAGCATCCGAATACAACATTTGATTTCGTTAATAGATATAATCGGCCAATCAGTTCTGCAGTTATACCTATCTGAAATTTTGTTTTTATTTCCTCCTTAACTCAAAAACTATGAAACCAATCTGACTCAAACATGGTAATTAGTTGTAGAATGCTGACGCTCAAATTTTCACGAAATTTTGTTGAAGATCGTATCACTAGATAATTTTAAAAAATCTATATCTATGTCCGTCTGATATTGCTGAAATTTTGTAGCAGCTTTCAAAACCTTTTTACAGCCGAGTTCCAAATTTGAACACGATCGGATTCATATTGTTGGAGATATGAGCAGCCTTGGGTGAGATCAGTAGCTGGATGGGTGACTGTTGCCACGATAACTTTCGAATGGAGAGAGATGGCAACTTGCAATTTTCAGGGTAGGTTGCGCATCTGAATGGGACACTTATGTTCATTGTTGGGTATAATCGACCAAACGGAGGTATACCCATCTGAAATATTGTTTTCTGGATAACTCAAAAAATATAGATCCGATCGAATTGAAACTTGGTAAGTAGTTGTAAAATACTGACGCAACAAAGTTTGTGGAATTTGGTAAGGATCGTAACTCTAGAAAATTAAAGAAAAATCATTAAATAATATTGTTAATCTCATGATAACTTGAGAACGGAAACGCATAGCAACTTGCAATATTTTTAAAGTAGGTTGTGCATCCTAATGCGACATTTGAGTTCGTTAAGAAGCATAATCGGCAAAACGCTTTTGGAGTTATACCCTTCAGAAAGTTGGTTTTTATTTCCTCAATCACTCAAAAAATACGACGCCGATTCAATTCAAACATGGTATTTATACTTCTAGGATGCCGACGCAAAAAATTTTGCAGCATTTCGTGGGGACCGCATTACTAGAAATTTTTTAAAATTCGATCAGATCAGAATTTTTCGAGTGGGAAAACAGTATTTCAGATGGCTATAACTCTGAAACCATTAGGCGGATTTACCTACCTATTAACGAACTCAGCCGGCGCATTCGGTCATCAAACCTACCCTGTAAATTTCAACTAACTAACTTATTCCGCAAATAATGGTGCCTACGGACGACCGGCCGGCCGAACAGAATTAAGTTTCACCTCGGTCTTATCATGCTTAAAGTGATGGGCCCTATTTTAACTACGCCTCTGGATAATCCGTGTCATAACAATTGACAAACCTTTATCTGATCCATAAGAAAAGATCAACAGGTATCGACGTAGAGGCGATGGTGGTAGTAGGGGAGGGGTAGATAGCCTTAAGAGCACGTTGTATATCCAAAATATGACATTCAGGTCTTGAAGTGCGACTAGAAAGGTTTTCGAAAAAACTGACGGAGTTCGATTGGTATTAGTGATATTGGTTTGTAATTGCCAAACAGAAAAATTGGAAAATGAAGAGTGTTATCACACATACGGCTTCTATCGTTTCGGAGAGCAGAAAGGTAGGCAAAAAATCAGAATTCTTATTAGAAAACTAATATTATTTCATTGAATAATCATTGCAATATGCGAAAATTATCCAAAATGATAATAATAGGAAATCAAATTTATAGCACCATTGAATTATGTAGTTTCTAGAAATTCCATATTTTCTGAAAAATCATATGTCCGAAAGCATTCGTTTCTCAGAATTGGGAATGGTATCAATGGATTCTTATTTAATTTAATTTCCTTTATGATGGAGTTCTATCATAAGAATCCATTGATATTATTCCCAACTCTGGGAAACCAATACGAAGACAAGTTTTTTGGTTCTAAATTAAAATTTGGGGATGAAACATACTTTTTGCATTCGGAAAAATCGACTTGATTCCTTTTTTTCTGAAATCCAACTTTGACTGTCTCCTTTGAACCTCCTGTATATCAGAAGCTAATGTTACCTACGAAATAACATTTCGGTAACCAATTTCATAAAACTGATCTGAAGTGTGTGCACTGCGCAATATTTTCCGAGAGCGTGCTCTGGAAAAATATACAGCGTCATCATAAAAGCCTTCTTCAGTCATTTTTTCAGAAAACGGATAATAATTTGAAAACTGTTCAACATAGGGAATGCTACTTGAAATAAACGTATAATTTGGAAATACATTCGGAAATGTAATAATATACCTACGTACAGGGTGTTCTATTTGAAAAAAGCGAGTTGATTTTAATTTCCCGTATAACCGGAAGTCGTAACTTGTTCAAAGCAGTTTTCATTCGAACTCTAGTTGAAAATTGAGGGTTGAATTAAAAAAATTATATTTCTCGAAATTTATCGAAGAATTTTTATGGAAGTCTTACTGTAATTACTGTTGAAATGCTCAGTCTAAAGATTTTCCCCGCAATATTTTAGATTAGAGGTTCGCGAATTATTAAACGGTACCTATATTAGAGGGAATCAGTACATTTTGAAGAGAAATGAAAAATCCGTTAAATTTGCTCTCTGAGGAAGTTACGATAATTTCAAACTGATAGCTTTCAATGTATATCGATTGTCATACTTCTTGAATCTTGCACTCAAAACATCTAAGGAAACAAAAACAAACTCTATAATTTTCATTGATTTTTTTGGCAGGTTGACGATTCTTTCACAATTTTACGAAGTGAAAATGGTCCGGCTAGACAGTTGATATTTTCAGAGTAGGTTTGGGAGATAAATATCTCGGTTAAGTTCGTTTTTGGGCAAAATCGGCCAGGAGGTTTCGGATTTTTTTGACATTACCAATTTTAAATTCCATTTTTTTGAGATGCACTTTCATCATAAGAATCTATTTATATCATTCTCACCTCTAACAAACTAATACTTTGGGAAATTTTTCAAAATTTCAATAATTAATCGTAATTTTATGATTTTTTGAATTTACTTTTTTTATGATGCAGTTGTACCATAAGAATCCATTGATATCATTCCCAACTCAGAGAAACCAATACTTTCGGAGATATGATTTCTCAAGAACGCCAAAGCTCCTGTTCACAGGGTTTTCCCACTTTTTCTTCAAAATTTTGATAATCGGCCATGAGAAACCACTCCATTGATCGATCTGCTTTTTTAAAGGGCTATTAGGAGTACATTGAAACGTAAAAATCCCATCAACATTCGCCAATATAAGCTCAGTTCACCAAAACAACTTAAACAACCAAATTAAAATTACGGATGAAAGAAATTTCTTGGTAGATCTTAATAAAAAGTTTATTCAGCCTTCCGAAGCTATCGTTGAGTTTTCTGTACGATTATTGGTTGCTGAGATACCGAGTGTTGAAGAAAAAAGTTCCCTTTTTCGTTTGATTTCGGATATCTCCGCGACATACAAAAAAGTAAACTGAAGCTGAATGAGCAGGCAATCTGGTGCATATGGTGGCTTAACTTTAAAAAAAAATTCCAAGCCCCTGGACCGAGAAATAGAAGGCTTAAAATTAGGATTTTTTTTTGCGCTATTTCTTCGGATGTAAATGGAAGCCTAGAATTTTTTTGTCTGAAGTTCCACGAACTAGAGTTTGGAAGCTTCAGAATTGTCTTATTAAATCCTCGATACGATCATTTTCCACTGAGATACAGTTCGTTAAAATTTCTGAATAATTCAGATTTCATTTCTGTATACGAGCAAATTACGAATAATAATTATGCTTGTAATGTCATTCTATTATCTGAAGAGCTGAGATTGAACATGACTTATATTTATTATAATGACATTTTTGAAGTAATACATATTTGCATAAAATCACGTTGCAAATTGGTGGATGCGAGGATATGTTTATTACGCGTAATTGAGTATTAACTATTAATATTAATACTCAATGATAAAACGAAGATTAACTTCACTCAACGCCTGAAAAATTCAATAAAAATCGTCTCAATCATTGAACAATGTTGATCAATATCCTATTAATCCCAAATCAAAAGACTAAATATTCCATTTTTTCAGATAAGAAAACCCCTGATGGAAAAAAAACGGAGAGCAAGGATCAACGACAGTCTAGAAACCCTCAAACAGATACTCCTCGACTCAAAAACGCTGCTCAGAGAAGGTGCCTGCAAGAAAAACGGAATAAGGACAGCCAAACTGGAAAAAGCCGATATACTCGAGATGACAGTACGATATCTACAGCACCTCCACCAAAAAGTAACCACAATACAAGATCAAAACAAAGAAAAACAGCCGGGATTCGTGGTGAGAACAGCAGCTGACAGTTCGACAGGGAATATCAAGGTGGGAGTGACGCTTATACCCACAAAACTCAAAACTGGGGAGCTTGTGCTGATGGTGCCTTCGACCGAAATACAAGAAGCGAAAAGGAACAGTAGGGATAGCGAAGGTTATGCAATGAAAATTGAGGATAAGGTTTGGAGGCCTTGGTGACGCTTCGAAGTAGATCCTCGTGAACAAAATGGCTGTGATATTGTACAAAGTGTAAATATGTTGTTAATAAATTCGATTTTTATATTTTTCTATTTCAAAAGATTGTGATTTGATTAGTCAATTCTGAATTCATTCCTATCATATCCATTCACGAAAAATTGCTCAGTAAGAGTTGCAATAAGTATAAACATTTTGAAAGCACCCGCGTAACATCGGAAACTTAAGCGCCCTCGTTCATTAATGATCCAACGGAACGGAAAGAGATAGCGTTTCGCAATTTTCAGGGTAGGTTGCGTATCCAAATGGGACAGTTATGTTCATTGTTGGGTATAATCGGCCAAACGGTTTCAGATAGGGCTTCACGCAAGAGCGAGATTTTTCTCGTCTCGTTCCGAGACGAGACGTTTTCAAAAATATTATAGGCGATACCGAGTCCACATACAGCGCAACATGAGAGTCTTGTTTTAGGTCTCGTTAAATTTTTTGTTTGAAGTTTTATATACGACTTGACTTTTCACAACACACACAGAAAACAATTGAATATGAAGAGTTTCCACTTTAATTACCAATATATTTTGTCTATATTATACATCGATCGTTCTAGAAATACTCGATTATTAATTCGTTATGACCTTGTGATAATTGAGATTATTTTTCAAGAAAAAATATAATTCACAACCATAAAACGGATGCCATTATGAATTCAATACTTATCGGACAACTTTTGTTGCCCCTAAATCCCAATGCTTTGAAAATTTCGTCTCTATCAGAATATCTGGAGAAATTTATTCTCATGTGCTCCTTGTAGTGAAGATGTGAAAAATTATTGAATACATCTGTGGAACTACGCATAATAAAACTGGTAAAGAAATTAAGCTATTTAAAATTTTGAAAGGTCTTATGAGGAATACGCCAAGAAAACCTTCAATGATCTACCCACTGGGAAGGTATTCTTTGAAAACTATTGGGAACTTCCAAAACTCTGGCGGCGGGATTCGGCAACTAACCAAGCTAGTAATGAGCGACGTGTTCGAGTTTAATTGTTCAGTATTCGTCAATAAACTTTTGTTTAAAAGAAAAATTCAAGTTGAAATAATGAATATTATCCTGCCTAATATGTCTTCGACCAGAAACGACTATTGTTGTGTGTCTCAATGCAATTCATGGGCGAAAAAAATGCCAAAATGTATAGGTTTGAGTTTTCACTTCTTACCTCCGGAAAACCAAATACAAATGTTGGAAATGCGTTAGAAGGATAACTAATAGACCGAAGAGTACTTAACCTGGACCTACATCCAGATAATCTTTATTATACCTCAAACATTACACTTATTGTTAATAATTATTTTCACATAATATATGTATCATATTTTGAAAAAATCATTCCAATTATTGGTAACTGTTTTACAAAAGCTTTATCTGGTTCAATTTGACACTATATTCTCATAAATAAACTAGAAGATCATGCACCTGAACTTTAATTAATACATCAGTAATATGTTTACACCTCCTCCGTGCTCCGACTTTACAAGAATATACCATACCTTCTATTTTAAGTTTACCATTCTCCACATTAATGGGCCATCAATTTTACGTGGTACTGAATTAAGGGCACTACTTTGTAAACATAAAGAACAAATATCTATAAAACTGGGACCACAATTTGTTTTGTCACACACGATTACATGATCTACATTTAGAACCTCTTCTCCTTCTACAAGGACTCTAGAATTAGAAGTTGAAGCTCCTATGTACTCCAGAAATTCTAATCAACTGAGTCCCTTCTTAATCATTCAATAATAGTAACTGAAAGAACTTTTAAATATAATGTAAGTTTGACAAACATATATGAATATACTTACTGGTTGTAGTCTTTATATCAATCAAGTGCCATAAAATTAGTTATATAATAATCTATATCACAAAGTAATCCAACAATGATCTCAAGTCAATCATAATTTAAATTTTCCATGAAAATTTCGGTCAAACTTCGTCGACTGACCTGTCCAACACGAGATTGTTTACATTTATTACTAGCGTGGTTAGTTGCCGAATCCCGCCACCAGAGTTTTGGAAGTTCCCAATACCAAATTGTTCAATTCTATTAAAAAATGTATCAGCATCGATAGCCTATTTAAAATATCAACATAACTTTCGAAATATTGGAAAGCTGAGTTTGAAGAATATTTGCTATTAGAAAGAGCAAAAAGGGATCAGAATATTCTACATTGGTGGAGAGTGAAGAAAAAGTTCTTCCTACATTTTCCAAGATGGCCGATGATTTATTAATGGGTACATCCGTATGCAGCAGGTATGATCATGGCAAAAACACGTACATCATTGAAAAATGATGTGATGGAAGCGTGATTATGTTTGAATTCTTGGTCATCGAGTAATTTAAAAGTTGAAATTATCAGTGTTTAAAATTAAAAATAATATGTAGGTACATGTACAAATATTTTTGTATAAGAGCGTAATAAATATAGCTTTACAAAATTATTCATTATTGTATACCATTTCGTTTATATATTATAATATTTATTATCGTTATTCAGAATTAAGCGAGACGAGACGAGACTACTGATAACTAGACGAGAACGAGACTTGAACGAGACTTATGGCGATTTCCATTGACACGCTCGGATCACTCGGAGCTGTCACACTGACATATTTGACAGATATTTTCGGTTCAATTGGACAGATGCATGACAGATGAGATCGATTTTGAGTGCTCCGAGCGTGTCAATGGAAATCGCCATTATTTTTTTGGGAATTGGCGTGAGCGAGACGAGATTTTTTATACTCTCGCCTACTCTCGTCTCGTGTGAAGCCCTAGTTTCAGAGTTATACCCATCTGGAATATTTGTTCTTGATAACTCAAAAAATTTAGATCCGATCAAATTGAAACTTGGTGAGTCGTTGTAGAATGTCGATGCAAAGAGGTTCGTGCAATTTTGTGAAGATCGTATGTCTAGAGAATTTGAGAATAATTATTAACTAAAAAATATTATTTATCTTACGATTACTAGAAAACGGAAAAACATAGCGTCTTGTAGTTTTTAGGGTAGGTTGTGCATACTAATACGATATTTTAGTTCGTCAAAAGGCATAATTGGCTAAACGGTTTTGAAGGTACATATATCAATCTGAAATTTGGTTGTTATTTCCCCAAAAAATACGATGCCGATTCAATTCAAACGTGGTAATTAGTTCTAGAATGCCGACACAAAAATTTTCGCAAAATTTCGTGGAGATCGTATTACTAGAAAATTTAAGTAAAATGATTGAAAACAATTGTATATATCTGAAAGTATTCGTCCCACATCGCTGAAATTTTGCGAGAACCTTCAAAACCTAACTCTACGACAAAATTGAGAAAACGGTCTATATCAATGGTAAATTCGATTAATAGGGGTGAATGGACAATAGAACATACGCGCAAAGGCTCCTAACTTCACGTCAGTGCTTGAACCAATTTTTTTCATACATATTAAGTTTGGTAGAGAAAACCCCGTCTGACAAAAATCTTGTGTTGCTAACGCAAAAGCAATTTACAAAATAATAATTTTTCATTTTGGTTTGGGAGACAAACCCAGAAAGGGACCATTTTGTAATGAATATACCTTCCAAAGTATCCTTTAATGATTACAGTGAAGGTTGAATAGAAATGCAAAGTACATCAAAGAAAAACTGATTTGAAGAAAAATCATCAATATTCATGATCAATTTGAACAATTATATAGGTGGTTTCCACCCCTATTTAATCAGGGATAATTCCAAATGTACCCCCATTCTTCCAAATTATACTACAGCGGCGCGCACATGACTTCTGGCATTTCCCACTCCGCCAATTGAATTCGGACGTCACTTTGTTCGGGGATCTCTAAACTTCAAACGAACCTGTGAGTTGAGACTTGAGAGGATAGAGGAAGAGCGTTATTATCTCTTTCGACTCTTCCCACGTGGGTTATCGTGTTTATTTTCAAAATGCACCAACGTTGAACCAGAGTTATTGGTGGATTGTACATCGTACTGATGATAAAAGTTTCAGACACAATCATTTCGGTTTGTTGAGTGACCTACAGACGTCTATTGAGGTGAGTCGAAGTATTGCAACATTCCCGAATTTATTGCGGTTCATGATATTTCGCTAGTTACGATTTTACTGTTGAAAATTTCAATATAATTAGAATTAATAGTGGCGGATAAACCGGTACGCTTAAGCTTAGGGGCCCCCGATCCCATCGGTATTTATTAAGAAAAAAAATTAATGACACACAAGAGATCGAATGATATTTTAAGAGCTTTAAAGCACAACGCTATTTCATCCATCTATATAATATATGGATGAAACAGAAAAAAAAAGATCGTAGAAATGATGACAAAAAAACTTATCAAATCAGAATACGCTATGCCAACTGCTAGTTTGGAAACGAAACCAAAAACACCTAATTTGGATATATGTAGGTACAGGTACATACATGGAAGACCATCTATTGGACGAGAAATTCAGACAAGCACACAAGCAGACCAGAAAGAGGCACAAACTGAAGAACTAAGCTAAGATATTGAAAGAGAAAACTCCAATGGCAGGTTCAATAAACGCGTTGGAAAAATATAAATTACGAACAGGGGGATTTATATGCCAATATTCATTGGAATTTCTTACTGAAATTCCTTTTTTTAGGAGAAAGAAATTTCATTTGGTATTTTGCGCCTCATTTAGTCCTGTTATAATTATAATAATTTCCTCAATTTCATATGTATTTATTTTCGATCATTTCTTGTCTTTTTCGATTGACCTTATATTTTATTGATAAATGTTTCGTTTTGTAATAATTGAGATTCCGTTGAACTATGGTTTTGAAATAAAATGGAAAAGTAGGGGTGTATAGGACCCAAAATTGAAGCGCCACAATTGTTTTAGTGATTGGCCTCGGAAATCGTAAATCGGCCATTGATAATTAGTGCAAAATTATTAATTAGCAATAAATGAAATACATAGAAAACCTGTTATTTCCGTTTTTATATTCTCATAGAAAAATATATATTGAAGCCAAATTCATTGCTTTTTTTTCTATTTTCACCTTCAAGAAATTGAAAATTTCCAATAAAATGTGGGAAAGCTCTGTAGACACAGGCTTTGGCGCTCTTGTACAAAATTTGACAAATCATATCTCCGAAAGTATTGGTTTCTCAGAGTTTGGAATGATATCAATGGATTTATGATAGAACTGCATCATAAAATAAATTGAATAAAAAAAAAGTGTCAATACAAAACTTTGCACGCATATATAAAGGTTGTGATTCTTCAATTTGATGCTAAATTTCAGATAGATCGAGTGATCGGTTTCGGAAATATTCTTGGCAAATGTTTTAACTAAAAATGGCCATAGCTCCGAAACGGCTTGGTGGATTTTGCCCATTAACGAAATTGTTTGAGATATTTACGCTCCAAAAATATCCTGCAAATGTCAATGCTCTAACTCGTTCCGCTCGAGAGTAATCGTGCTAACGGCCGGCCGGCCGAACTGAACGGACAGAATTGAATTATTCATCAGTGAGCCGAACTGAGTCGTTTGCGACTATTTTCGGAAAAAAAATCGAAAAATACAGACATTGTGGCGAAATGATATTGTGGAAATAATTTTGTTTTTGCGAAGACTTAGCTGAAGATTTTCACGAAATTCAATAAACTGGCCATACCTCGAAAACTAAGATGTCGGTTTTAGGATACCCTGTATGTAGGTAGGTATACATTCACGAATTATGCGTTCTTTATGCTATGTAGAAGCACTTATGTTTAACAAAATTCCCATCCGAATTTCAAATAACATGAAAATGAATGACTCATTAACCTATTCGAAGATAAGGTCAAGTTCATTGTGAATGATATGATTGAATTCCTTCACTGTCAGATAGCTTGCAGCAAGAAAATTTTCGTGATTTACGTTTTCAGCTTACGTGGAACTCAAAAATTGTATTAAAATCGACCCGTTGAAAAATTAATAAACCAATAATTGATTGTGGAAATATGGAAATGTTCGTAGATATTTATGAAAAATTGGTATAATAATGAAAGAAAAGGATGAATCTGTGATTAAGGAAGAACATAAATGTAGATAATCATGATCACTGAACATATTTCGTAGTCCATGTTATTTACAGAATGGTCAACGAATAACTCTCCATAGTTTTATAGTGAATAGATAGTACCTAGGGTAGCCAAAAAACAGCAATTATATATGATAATGCTCTTCGTTTCTGAGATACAGGGTGATTTATTGATGCAGGTTAATATTTGGTTAGCCATAACTCACAACAAACATTTCTGGTTATTGGCATCACCTTGAGATATTATTTTTCAAAATTTCAATAATTAATCCTAATTTTATGATTTCATAGAATGCTCTAATTATAATTTGCTGATTGTATGGAAATCAAACATATGAGGTGAATCATAGACCTCCGCTTTCAATTCAATTTTTATGATGCAGTTCTATCATAAAAATCCATTTATATCATTCCCAACTTTGAGAAACCAATACTTTCGGAGGTATGATTTGTCAAAGTTTCAATAATTACTGGCTAGTAGTTTGACAAGAGCGCCAAAGCCCCTGTACACAGAGCTTTACCACTTTTTCTCTTTAGAATTTATTGAGGAGAGAGGAGATCTCATCACAGAGTGTTGTTTATGCTAACGAAAATAATTTAAATCGTCACAACTGCAAAACAATATTCAGGGCTGTATTGACACTCAAAAATTATGTTCGTTAATAAATTTGAAAGAAAACAAGAGCGCCAAAAATGAATGATTTGTATGCCATTCTAGTGAAAAACTGTGTTCGAAGGGCAGAATAAGATAATATTAACGACCAATTTATATTTCACGCATAGGGTGTGTTATAAGCGAGATTATAAGGCCCGAACGAAAAATCGAAATTTCTAATTTGTAATTTTTCGGTACCGTTTTTATGAACATTTTGATGGCCTGAGATGATAATATCTGCCAAATTTAAAAATAATTTGTTTGACGGTTCAATAGCTATGAATAACCAAAGTTTCCGCCAAAAGTCAATAAATCTCAGTATCTCAGAAGCGAAGAGCCTTAGCCCATATTTAATATTAGTTATCTATTCACCACCTAACTATGTACAGTTATATGTGAACCATACTGTATCCCATTCTCGTACCACAATATTTTTCGTAGTTGATTCGTTTGGAAGTAAAAATATGCTAATTAAATTTCTGAATTCATTGGCAAACTGCATGAACTCACCTAAAACTTTTAGTATCCAGTTTCTCAACATATACGATCAACTTGTTTTTCCCTCTCGTGCATTGTACAGAACTTTACACGCGAAATTGAATTACTATCGATTCCTTCCATTTTACTTGATGCTCGGAAAATCGCCAATCCTTTAAAAATTCAACTCCAGCATTTGCAGTAATGGAAATAAGAGCACAGAAAAAACTGAACGGAATATTAATGAGTATTTTCAACTTATAGAGTGCTAAAAGTGAAACCGATGGAATTATGAGGTTTCTCCGTTTGACATAAGAGGAAAATGATCTAGATGCATAGAATGTATTCTATGCATCTTAGAATGTATTCTATGCATCAAATTATGTATTCTATGCATCATAGAAATAGAATATCAATTACTACGTTTACATGCATCTTCTCGATCCGTTTTGAACCAATGCGCATGTTTTGATGCGAATTAGATGAAATATGGTTTGAGAGTTTACATGCCTTATCTGAAACTAGTTTTCTGTAATTCGGCTTTATTCTAAGCTCGCGTAGCCAACATGGGAAGATTGAAAAAAATAAAAAATGGAAATTGAGAAAAGAAAATCATTCTAAATATCTTACAAAATGATGAAGAACACCATAATTTTGCAAGGAATTAACCTCTTCTGGGTGGTTACAACGATTGAAAGAGCAAATCGTGAAAAATTAATCCAGAAAATTGGATGAAAATGATTAAAGATAATAGAAAAAGTTACCTCGAACTATATATATGATTTCATTTTATCTCAAAAGATTTATTTCGATCTTCCAGCTTAGGAATTACGATTAACGTAACCCCAAAGCAGGTTGGTTAGATTTATCAGATTTGTCAAATTAATAAATTTGGTGTTGGTAATTCTGAAATTTGTTTCTCTTAAAACTACTCTCAATGCGTATTTGGTGTATACATGCACATTAAATCGGTTTGGAAAAACTCAATCCACCTTTTCAAATCGCATTTACTAATTCGCATTTGAGTATTCAATTCGAATTGAATAAATGTTTACATGCGTTTTCAATGCGCATTACGGAATACGCATTGGCTTAAAACGGTTCGAGAGGATGCATGTAAACGTAGTAATTGAAATGATAAAAATATCAAGGCCACTTGTTTCTATGGAATTGCATACAAAAAATTTGGAGTAATCATTTTAGTTACTTATAGGTTATTTCAAAATGCAACAATTTGTACCGTGTTGATCTGAAGTTATTAGGTGTTCAATATTATGGTTTCTTAGTCGAGTATTATATTAAATTGGATTCGAGAGGTTCAATGACCGTTTGCTTTTCATTATAAAACCAGTTTAACTTCGTATTTTACCTATGTACTCGTAATCATTTCTACCCCAAAACTTAATAAACCGAATCCTTATGAGCTGAAACGGAATTGTGAGTGTCAAATTACTTTCGATTCATCGAACCATTATCGTATCTCTATGCATACTTAATAGTTTTTTTTGAAGATTGTTTTTACAGTCGGATTTATATTCTTGGAAATATTCGGAATATTATTTTTTTCCTGGAGCTAAGCAGCCTTGGGCGAGTTCAGTACCTGGATGGGCGACTGCTCTGGCTAGAAATTTGATCAAGCGCGCGAAAGCTCCTGGTCATAGTGCTTTTTCCAACTTATTTTTTTTCTTTCATTTCGACCACTTTTACTGTTTTCCATGGTGAAACTCGATTTTTATAATACAAGTGGGAAAGCCCTGTGGACAGAAGCTTTGGCGCCCTTGCTCAAACTTTGACAATAAAATTCATCTCCGAAATTATTGGTTTCTCAGAGTTGGAAATGATATCAATGGATTCTTATAATTGTATTACTGCATCATAAAATAAACTAACTTAAAATTAGACAACGAACCTATATGAGATATTCATTCCTCAAATCTCCTCTGAAAATTATATTATATCAATTAAAACTTAGTCAGTATTCCAGTTTTGTTTTCACTGTAGATATTCTGAACCCAATTTGATAAACTTACCAAATTATAGGTTAGGGGTAATTATAATATCCTATAATTAGTCATTTTGCATTCAATCATACTTTGTTAGAATAGAAATACGTTTGACATATTTTTCATAGGTAGATGTATGAAGATTAAACACAGATAGAATACGCATTCTGTGAAAATATAGAAGTAGGATGTATTATTGAAATTTTTAAAAATCATATCTCTGAAAGTATTAGCTTGTTATAGTTTAAAATGATATCAATGGTTTCATATGATGAACCTAAATTAAAAAAAAATTAATTCGAAATTTGTAATTTAAAAAAAAATTTGTTTCGTTACTCCAAAACCATTCGGCTGATTTTGCCCAAAAACGAACTTAACCGAGATATCTATCTCCAAAACCTACTCTGAAAATTTCAACTGTCTATCTCATTCCGTTCGAGAGTTATCGTGTTAAAGGCTAGCCGCACAGAATCGATTTCGACCATGGATTCTTGATCAGTGAGTCGAACCAAATCGTCCAAGACCATTTTCACTCTATTCTGTTTCGAGCCAAAAATCGAATGGTATCGAACAAAATATCGTTCCGATCACTACATTCTACAATTAATGAACTATATTTGCTTCCTATACGCAGTATGATCGGCTATAACACAGCCCACTATAGAGATAGCCTGGAAAACAGTCTGACAACGCCGCAATTAATCGTCTCTTAAAGGCATACTCCTTCAATGCGGTAGCGCTGGATTTTGATGAAATTTCGACTATTTCATCATTTTTCAAATGATTTACTGTCGAAAAATGATGAGGACTACAATAAGATCTTATTTATGATGAATATTTACCGATAAAACAGTTTAAAACAATGTAATTACGAGATGAAGTGTTGTGATTTTGGACACTTTGGGATTAAAAAAAAACTAGAAGAGTGCACGGATTTTCAACTTCAGATTCGTTATCTACAACCCAAAATTAGCAAGTGAGTAAACTTTCAGGAAGATTAGACAGTTATGGGATGTTCTAGACAATTACCAAAAAATTATAAACTTGAATGAAATTCTTAAAATAAAAATATATCCCCAAACATAACTAATATATAAGACTATAATAAGGTAGGCTAATGAAAATTGTGATAATCATCTTAGACTTTGTCTTGTTTTGGTTCTTACTATAATGGTAAGTTTCTGCTATCTACAAATGTTTCTGTTTATTTTCCGTTCGGTGGACAATAACATTGTAATTCGTATTTTCTACAAAATTTTTCAAAAGTTAATTTGCGAAAACAGAACAAGGTGAATTTAGAATGATTTATTAACACTACAAGTCTATGTGAATTCAGAATTCCAATTCAATGCTACAAAGAGGAAATTCACATAAAATTATTTTTTGATCTGAACTGTGTAAAAATGTTGATAAAACAAATTGGTAAATTCTGAATCTGAATCCCCATTAATTATATTTCTGTAGAGGGAAATGTTTACTTATTGATCTGAGGTTGAGACCATCTGCTCGGGTAAAGGTAAGATCGAAAGGAAGAATCCATTTCAAATCACTGCAGAAAATCTGAATATTTTTAATGAATATAATTTAAGATGAATAATAAGGTCCTTATTGATTTCAACTGAAGCATCTACAGATGCAGACTTTTGGAAATTGAATACATATATATATAAAAATAAATAGGTTCTTTGAGCTTCTTGATCTACTATTCAGATGTATCAATTTTTGTTGAAAAATTATTAGAGAGGTCATCAATATGTTTTATAAAATCGGAAGAAATGAAAGTTCTATTTCACTCATATTTCTAGTCCATCTTGTTGTCTATAGTCTCAACTGAAATATACTCATCTCCAATAAGTAGAAATAACCCAAAGGAAATTTCACTATTTACACACTGCAGTTTAATCACAGAACATATAAATATCCGACCATATTTATCACTGCATTGCATTAATTCACATTTGACACCGTTATACACAAAAAATACCACGAAATGCCCGCGAAAAACAATAATGGTTAGCTCCAGAATCAGAAGTAATCGTCCATTTTTACAATAACAAACGAACAAACGTTCGACCGACGTAAGTCTCTGAGCGGTGTTGCCATTTTATCATCTTCCAGGCTAGTAGATATGGTGGGTTGTGGCTATAATAATTAACAAGCTTACTAAAAACGAAAGTTTAACTTGACTCTACGTTCTAGGTCATGACTACTTGTACGCTGTTCCATTCTAGTATCGTATAGTGAAACTGCATCTCGACAGGTAGATATCTATTTCGTGGTTAATATTTCTCTAGTGAAATTTCGAACCGAAAGTGCATGCACTGTCAAATCTGTGACATATGTGACATTTTCAGAGGAATATATATGAAGAAATATAGTGAGTATTCCAAATTAATTTCAGTTCGAATTGATGAATTTGTAGAATAATTATGCAAACATTATCCACTATATAGATATTATAATATTGTTAACCAAGGTTAACAAAGTACGCGGAGGAACGCAAGTTAAAACTGAAAAATATACTGGTCCACAAAAGTTAAGGAAGTCCAGAAATTTTGTACCTTTTCAAACGTTGCGGATTCTTGTCCAACAAATGTTCGTTTATGAGAAATCAAATGTTTACTCTCTTATATCTGAATGTTTTTTTGGTCCTCGTTCGATAACTTTTTCAGTTTCAGGCATGTTCTTGTCGTTTGCGTTTCTGAGAATTTTGGATCATTTATTGTTTTACGTTCTTACAATCAACTTTGATACAAAATCTGAAAATTTGTTTTGCGACCATGGTAAATTTGATTAATCTTAATCGAATTTACCATGGTTTAATCGAATTTACCATGGTAAATTCGATTAAGAGTGTCCAATACAGGAGAACGGACAATAGAATTCACCATGGTAAATTCGATTAAGAGTGTCCAATATTGGAGAATGGACAATAGAACATACGCGCAAAAGCTCCTGACTTTACGTCAGTGCTTGAACCAATTTTTTTGAGATTTTGTAAGGGTACGGTTCTTATAAAATTTTAAACACGTGTTTATGTCGATATTCTACAACTAGTTACCAAAGGTTCAATTCGATCGATTCAATATTTTTCGAGTTGTCGAGGAAATAACATTCCAGGTGGGTATAACTCTGAAACCGCAAGTCCCTATCTCTTTTCGTTCGAAAGTTATCGAGGCATCAGTCACCCATCCATCTACTGAACTCATACAAGGCTGCTTGATTCTCCAACAATATATACCCGATCGTGTTCAAACTTGAAACTTGGCAGCAGAGTTAGGTTCTGAAGGCGATGTCGGTGAATAGTAACTGATATATAGAATTTTTTTTCGATAATTTTCAATGATTTTTTATAAATTTTCTAGTAATACGATCCTCACGAAATTTTGCAAGGATTTTTGCGTTGGCATTATACAACTAATAACCATGTTTGAATTTAATTGGTTTTGTATTTTTCGAGTTATTGAGGAAATAACAGCCAATTTTCAAATGGGTATAACTCCAAAACAGTTTGGCCGATAATGCCTAGAGACAAACTCAAATGTCGCATTCGAATGCCCAACGTAACCTGAAAACTTCAAGTCGCTATCTCTTTTCGTTCTCAGGTTATTGTCACATAAAAAATATTTTTCAATAATTTTTTTGATAGTTTCTAGTGACAAGATTCTCACAAAATTTCACAAACGTGCTCAGATTTATATTCTACAACTATTCACCAAGTTTCAATTCGATCGGATTCGTATTGATTGAAAATAAAATTATTACTCGGAAACCATTGGGCCGATTATGCCCATTAACACACTTGTCCGTCGAATTGGGATGCGCCACCTACCCTGAAAATTTCAAGTCGCTATCTCATTCCGTTCTCAACTTATCGTGGTAACGGACGGCCGGCCGGCCGGACAGAGTCAAATTTGTCCTCGAATTCTTCATCAGGTTAGTCGAACTCAGTCGTTTGAGACCATTTTCGGCAAAAAATTCGAAAATTATAAACATTTGGGCAAAATGATAACGCGATGTTCCCCAGAACATACGCGCAAATACACAAAACCAAATATTAAACGTGTATATGTGTGAAAGGGTTTCATTCATTTTCAGTTGAAAACGGATACTAACAGAACCGAATGGAACCGTATGCATATGAAACAAGCATGCAAGCATGCATATTATCTGAATTCTCAATATAATAATCCATAATTTAGAAGCCGAATTAAAATTAACTGCACCTCTTTGTTTCGAAAGGAAATTGAACAATAGCGCACGACAATTGACAATTGTTTTCTGGATCCATTAATCTCTATACCTTGACTGATATCCATTTAACTTAGGTAGAATATCTTCTATTTCTCACGATTAATAATTGGCGTTAATTGAAATTGGTCCGATACACGAAATATTCCTTCGTGACCGTATTGGAAATGATTAAAAATTAAAGTTTAATCGACCACGGGAAGTTTCATTAATTTCATTGTGGCAACCATCAATATTGACGATATTATATACCTAGTCTTCTGATGAGACAACTAATAGGCTCTAGTGAGCTTTTGTGAATTAGGAGAATCAGTTGTGTACTGTGTAGACTTTGTCACTGTGTTCTTACGCCATCTTAGGCACAGTTAATTTTTGACCCAAGAGTGAACGGTGGGCGCTACCGCTGAAGTGGAAAATTTATTTCTCATCCTCGGAATGGCACTCGGTATCACTGTTTCCTGGTTCAACATAAACATGTGATCACCAGCATGGTGATCACATGTAAATTCTAGAAATAATTATAGTTCTTAACATGCCTACTGTAAGAGGACGGTGCCCAAACTACCTCGAGTAAGTTCGTTGCAATTTGTCGATACAAATTTTTCCTGGAGTCATTCATAAATCACTCAACGTACGAGTTAAAATCATAATAAAGAAGATGTTGCTCACGAACATATCGAAAATGAAATGAGTCTGATGGACATAAATTTGTACTGATTTCTAAAGTTCAGGGTCACACTCAGGCACCTTACTAAAGGGTTTTCCAATAAGAGGTGTTGTTTTGAATAGCCCGCTATTTCGGTAGATGTCACTTTTGAAGCTGTCATTTTTTGACATTTGACAAGTAGAAACTACGCCATTAATCAAAATGGAACGATATACGCTTCAAGAACGCATTGAAATTATTAAAATTCACTATAAAAATGGTGAAAATTTGGCAGAAACGGTTCGTAAAACTCGAACATTTTTGGGTCATTGTGAAGCACCTTGTCGGACCGCAATAAAGAAATTGGTGGAAAAATTTGAGCTGTTGGGACAAGTTAGTTATGTGAAGAATAAAACCCCTGACGTCGCTCAAGAACAGCCGAGAATATTGCTGCTGTAGCCGAAAGTGTTGAAGAAAACCCAGGTTTGTCCATTCCTCGTCGTTCTTTGAAATTAGGCATTCCACATGGATTGCTTCGTCGATGCAGTAAAGTTCGATGCAGTAGAATGTTTGTGCAATGAGTCTTTCTAGTAGTGAGGCGCACCAATTCCACAAACGTCATTATACCGTATTTTGCATAAAGATTTGGGTCTTAAGGCTTATAAATTTCAGTTAACAAAAGAACTCAAGCCGGCAGATCAACAACAACGTAGTGTCTTTGCCGATTGGGTCGTTGAAATGCATGAAAATGATCCGGAATTCCATCGAAAAATCATCTTGAGTGATGAGGCCCATTTCCACCTCGGTGGCTTCGTCAACAAGCAAAATTGTCGCATCTGGGGCTCGGAAAAACCAAGAGTTATTGTTGAAAAGCCTCTCTATCTTCAACGTGTGACTGTTTGGCGCAAGTTATGGTCCGGCGGAGTCATTGGACCTTACTTTTTCGAAAATGAGGCTGGAGCAACAGTTACGGTGAATAGATTGCGCTATCGAGAGATGATTAATGATTTTTTATGGCCGGAATTGGATGGTATTGATCTGGACAACGTTTACTTCCAACAAGACGGCGCTACGTGCCAAACAAGCAACGAAACCATTGATCTTTTGCGGAGAAAGTTTCCCGACCGTGTTATCTCTCGAAGAGGTGAACACAATTGGGCACCGAGATCTTGTGATTTAACACCTTGCGACTTCTTCCTTTGGGGCCACGTGAAAGAGAAGGACTACGCCTATAGCCCAGCGTCGATTCAAGACCTCAAAGATGGAATTGGTGAGGCTATCGAGGACATAGGGCAGCCACTTTGCGATTTGGTAATGGAAAATTTCATTAAAAGGATATGGTCCTGTAAGCGTGGTCGTGGTGTTCATTTGCCTGATGTTATTTTCCACTATGAACGGCATAGCTTCTTCTCTATAATGAAATAAACATCCGATCATTTATATTGAAAAATGGCATTTTTCTTTGAATATGAAAATAACACCTCTTATTGGAAAACCCTAGCTTTATATTCCCAAGGGATTCATCAGCGCTCTAGGCATACGGTGTTCTCATATGAGTTATGTTAATATTTTTATATACAGAACGGGCATTATAATTGGATGATTTCATTATTTTCAACAATACATGCACGTTCCGATGATGAAATTCAATGTGGATTTCAGTACACGTAAATATACGAAAAACAATGAGAATTATTTATTTCGATTTTCAAAGACGATAAGACAAGTAAACAAGGGTTTTTCTTATCAACTGTTTCCTTCATAACGACCATAACATAACTGTATCTAAGGTCAGTAGCGGTACAGTAATGCCTTGCACTTGGAACTATTTATAGCCTTTATAACATTGCTTCTGCTTGGAGACATTCCAGATGAGATAGATTCGTTAACGCTAATAGCAGAAGGTTCCGAAGGCATTCAGATCGTTTAACAATTTAACCAATGGCTAGTGTTTCATTTTGATCATATAATTATGGAAAAATCAAATTATATTAACAAATATTAATAATTTGTATCTCCTATTGTTTAAAAAATTGTTATAAACAAAAAATCAAAACCCCTCTTTCTTCACTCAATTATTTATAACTATTGCAATTTTTGCGAGCGGCCTTAGCATTCTCTCAAAAGCTATCTACATGCCATTCTGAATCGAATGACACCTCAATCATAATTTTCCGAGAAACTCAAAAATTTTGACCTAAAAAGCACTTGTTGACTACTAGACTATTGAGAATATTCGTACGATATACGAGTATTTGTCGGAGAATTAGTGTTGAAGTCGACTATTTGATTTGTTTGGCCAGGCGACACGTAGTGTTGCTTGATGTGGCCGTAGATTTACGTTTCAGCTTGAGTGCCCCTTCAGCAAGATTAGTTTATGGAGTATAGGATAAGAAATTATTGTAATGAGGAAAGAGAGGAGGGCACGAGGGCAGTTAGTTTCGGGAGACGAAAGAAGCGTGATCCACGGATGCGTCGGCCAAAATAACGAATCATTAGTTATTGAAAGTAATTCTTGAATTTTGGTTGATGAATAATCATGAATAAAAAACGAACGATTCTACATATTTATAATTATACTGTAGGAAATACTCAACAACAGTTTATAATTAGATTCAAACTAAATAAAATACGTCCCAGTTTCACTTTTTCTCTTCTCAGATTCGCATAAACCGCTTCCTGTCGTATCAACCGAGAATAGAATACAAATCACAATATTTATCTTGGAAACTAGATAAGCATTTGTGGACTTCCATAAATTATGAAAACCGCTGCTAATTTTGCTCAAACTCTAATTATTATATTATATCCAAAACGCATCAGGTCTCTCTAATATTCATCTACACCATTTTTTTTCATTGCGAAATGTGGAAAGAGGGTTTGAATAGTGAACGAATATTTCAGAGGCCTACTAATAAAAAGTTCGCCTGTTTGTTCTTTCAGAAGTAATTTGTTCTTCAAAATATCCACCTTGAATATAACTAAAATAAGGCTAAGGCGAGTTGCATAATTATTACAAGTCTTCTCATAAGACGATAGATATCTCCTGTGCTTCGTTGGCTCTCTTAGTTTCCTTAGTAACAGAATGGGAGACTTCTATATTTTCTCATCCAAAACGACCAAAACTGTGGATCCAGAATTCATATTTAATATTTAAAAAATTTCATGCATAACTCACATGTACCTCAGTTAGTAGGTACTGTACGTCCAGAAGACGTTCATTGCATGTCCAAAAATATTAACAAATTGACTATAGGTCCGCGACCTATTTTGGACGTTTTAAGGATATCCTCCCATCAACGTATCCAAGACGTCCAATAATAAATGTCCCCATAACGATCATTATACAGGGTGCTCTACAAGCTCTATGACGAACTTTGGCAGATGATAGCTGTGCTAATTCTAAATATTTTTTTCCTGAACGTAGGTTCGATTCGTTTTCAAGATACAAGCATTTGAAAAAATATATTTTCATGTTCAAATTGAAAGTAGGCTGACAAAAGAAAATACTGGTTGATTGAACTCCAGAAAAACAGCTCGGGAATAGATGTAGGAAATGAAGAAAATGTAATTGAAGCTGTTCTTGACCCTTCAATTAGTTTTCGGCGTCTAGCTGCTGGTCTTCATTTAGCTCCGAATTTTGTATGGCGTGTCTTAACCATCAACAAATATTCCCTCGTGTCCGGCTGGTCATCTCATCGCCCAGTTTTCCCCCGAAGACGAAAGATCATTCAGGTCAGATGCGTACTGGTTCCATGGCTTTGACCAATAAACAGCGTAACTTAGCACACTGTATCACGAACGAAGGAGGTCTAGGAAACTTAAGACCTATTTATGCGAACTACTGAAGAGACAAATCTCACCAGCGCCACTTTTGAGTATTGTGATTTGTAAATATTGAATTTGTGTACAGAATTAGCTGAAAGTTAAAATATTGATGGGCATTTCTTTCTTCAAAATGGATTCCTTAAAAATTTGGTTCAAGCCCTGTGGACAGGAGCTTTCTGGCGCTCTTGTTCAAACAGACAAATTATATCTCCGGAAGTATTGGTTTCTCAGAGTTGGGAATTATATCAATGTATTCTTATGATAGAACTGCATCATAAAGGAAATTAAATTCAAATAATAGTTTATTTATCGAGATTAAATGAGCAATCTGAGAATGAGAACTGCACCATGGAATAAATCAAATTAAAATAGCTGAAATGAATTTGACTCTCTCTTATAGAACAGGATGACATGTACGATTATGAACACAGATCATATAATAAAGCTTAGATAGAATAATTATAGCATTCTGGGAAAACATAGAAGTACGATTCAATATTGAAATTTCGAAAAATCATATCTCACAAAGTATTAGCTTGTTGGAGTTGATAATGATTTTTATGGTGAAACTGCATCTGAAATGCAAAATTTAAATTTTGAAATTTTTTAATTTGAATTATTGAATTTAAAATTTGTTAATTAAAAAAAAATTTTTTTTTTTCGTTACTCCGAAACCATCTGGCCCAATAACGAACTCAACCGAGATATTCATCTCTTTAATCTACGCTGAAAATTTAAACTGCCTAGCTCATTCCGTTCGAGAGTTATTGTAGAAATTTTTATTTGACACTGCGTATAAAGGACTAAATTTCAGATAGATCGAGTCATCGGTTTCGGAAATATTCATAAAAAATTGTTCTTACTAAAATCGGCCATAACTCCGAAACCGCTTGATGGATTTAGCCCATTAACGAACTCGTCCGAGATATTTACGCTCCAAACACACCTTGCAAATTTCAATCCTCTAATTCTTTTTGTTCGAGAGTTATCGTGCCTACGGCAGGCCGGCTGGACAGAATCGATTTCGACCTCGGATTCTTGCTCAGTGAGTCGAACCAAATCGTTTGAGACCATGTTCAGCCAAAAATTCGAATATTACAGACATTTGGGCAAATTGATAAGCACTCTGTTCCGAGGAACTAGAGCGCCAAAAACGGAGAGGTTTCTCCAAAGTATCAACTGAAAAATGAAATTCAAAGGGGAGAAAATCGAACGAATTAAAAATAATACATAACCTTTCAAAAGACTATTCTCTCAAATATACTCCTCTGTAGCCGCATGGATATCTTGAAGAAGAATCACCTCCGCTAATTTTCAAAATTATTCACCAGAAATCCCTTCAATATTTGAATTTGAGAAGGAAAATGTCATTGCGCATAAGGCCAGGAGGGTTTTTTTCAAAACCAGATTTGTCCAATCCAACCGATGATTATTCAGAACTTCATATGTTCGAAGACCACTACAGGACCCTAATTTTGGGCTATCATCTCCCATAGATATATGCTTCACTTTCTTTAGTTTATAAGATTGAAAATAAATGAGCTGGAAAAATAACGTTTTAATTCAACTTGTCAGATGATATGCAAATAGCCATTTCATGAATTTCCCCAATACGTCAATTTTATGTTCCAACTAGGTCCCACTCCGGACATATACAGGGTCTTTCACGAGGAACCTCACCCATATTTATACGAGAAACTACTGAACGTATTTTCATGAAATTCAGCACTTATAAGTATTTCACGATGCTGATGAAATCTAAAATATTTTCAAGGCATGAGCACCTCCGGTTTTTCCGGAAATGACGTCAGCTTCCGTTTTTCAAATTAGAACACCATTTTTTTATTGCAGAAATAGATTCCTTAGAAAATTTCAAGTTATTTTGATGTAACATTTTTCAGTTTTGGTTGGAAAACTCTCTCTGAGCAGGAAAATTCGGAAAAAAAATCGAAAATAGAGCTTCGCTGAAACAAGAATAACTTCGAGGTTTTTGGATGGAAAATTTTCATTTTTGGGATTTTTCAAGATGTAAGATTGATGTATCCACTTTAAAAATCGAAATCGCGATTCATGATACAGGGGGTGAAAAAATCGCTTTCAAAGTTAGGGATGAAAAAATCGTGAAAAATCAATTTTTTCAAAATAGAACCCCATTTTTTTATGGCAGATATTGAATCTACGTTAAAAAATAATGTGAGTGTATGCATCACAACCTTGCCCTAAAATGGATATTTTCTGAGTTATTCACAAAAAACTGTTTTTCGTCTTGAATTTTCAGCTATTTCTTTTCCCTTCACGCCAAAAAGATGAAATTTTCAGGAACTGTTATTTGAACCATGCTGTAGATTTTTCACCCCTTCTTGAAACCGAATTCAAGTTACTATTAGGAGAACCATGGCAAACTCTCGCAGTTATAACTAGAGAAGATGCTCAAAGTTTTGACCGTTAATTTCTAGACATTTATTTATACGTCTCAGGAATGCTTCGTGCGTTGCTCTTCTTATTTCATCGGGAGGAAGAGATCTGCAAAAGTGTTTAAAAACCAAATTGAGTTTCAAAACTATGAATCTAAAAATCTAAACAAACCTGAACGCATTTCTGACTCGTTCTATGCAGTCCTCTTTATCAGTCAGGGGAGTTGAGTAGACAATATTTTTTATCCTACCCCAAACATAATAGTCTAAAGGAGTTAAATCGGGAGAACGTGGTGGCCAAAGATGTGGACCATTATTCACCAACCATCGATCTTCATATAGCCTGTAGAGGATATTTGACACATTGAGTGAATTGTGTGGAGGCGCGTGTGGTATCTTGTTGATACCATAAGTCATGGTAAGTTTTTGCATATGGTTCATAAGGAATTATTTATTTATCACTGGAGAGAAAACCGATGGCCGATTAGTTGAAATAAAGAGGTTTCCGATACAAATTCGAATCAAAATTCGCCATCTATTTAGGAACAACCTGTAACTTTTTTCTCTTGCATATTAGGGTAGTAAAATCTAAAACATGGTTTAAGTAACAGTTCCTGAAAATTTCATCTTTTTGGCGTGAAGGGAAAAGAAATAGCTGAAAATTCAAGACGAAAAACAGTTTTTTGTGAATAACTCAGAAAATATCCACTTTAGGGCAAGGGTGTGATGCATACACTCACATTATTTTTTAACGTAGATTCAATATCTGCCATAAAAAAATGGGGTTCTAATTTGAAAAAATTGATTTTTCACGATTTTGTCATCCCTAACTTTGAAAGCGATTTTTTCACCCCCTGTATCATGAATCGCGATTTCGATTTTTAAAGTGGATACATCAATCTTACATCTTGAAAAATCCCAAAAATGAAAATTTTCCATCCAAAAACCTCGAAGTTATTCTTGTTTCAGCGGAGCTCTATTTTCGATTTTTTTTTTCGAATTTTCCCGCTCAGAGAGAATTTTCCAACCAAAACTGAAAAATGTTACATCAAAATAACTTGAAATTTTCTAAGGAATCTATTTCTGCAATGAAAAAATGGTGTTCTAATTTGAAAAACGGAAGTTGACGTCATTTCCGGAAAAACCGGAGGTGCTCATGCCTTGAAAATATTTTAGATATCATCAGCATCGTGAAGTACTTATAAGTGCTGAATTTCATGAAAATACGTTCAGTAGTTTCCCGTATAAATATGGGTGAGGTTCCTCGTGAAAGACCCTGTATACAACGTCCCCAAGACATCCTGATTCGTGATTAATAACATGGAAGTCCATCGTCTGGAAATGAATGTCTCTAAGACGTCTGAATGCCCAGGCTAGACTTTTTAAAAACGTCCATAAGACGTACCTACTTGTACTGATTGGTTTTATTTTTTGCAGATGTGTCCTATCAATGCTTTGACGCAAATTATGCTGCTCATATTTGCAAATAGCCATTTCATGAATTTCCCCAATACGTCAATTTTATGTTCCAACTAGGTCCCACTCCGGACATATACAGGGTCTTTCACGAGGAACCTCACCCATATTTATACGAGAAACTACTGAACGTATTTTCATGAAATTCAGCACTTATATGTATTTCACGATGCTGATGAAATCTAAAATATTTTCAAGGCATGAGCACCTCCGGTTTTTCCGGAAATGACGTCAACTTCCGTTTTTCAAATTAGAACACCATTTTTTTATTGCAGAAATAGATTCCTTAGAAAATTTCAAGTTATTTTGATGTAACATTTTTCAGTTTTGGTTGGAAAATTCTCTCTGAGCAGGAAAATTCGGAAAAAAAATCGAAAATAGAGCTCCGCTGAAACAATAATAACTTCGAGGTTTTTGGATGGAAAATTTTCATTTTTGGGATTTTTCAAGATGTAAGATTGATGTATCCACTTTAAAATTCGAAATCGCGATTCATGATACAGGGGGTGAAAAAATCGCTTTCAAAGTTAGGGATGACAAAATCGTGAAAAATCAATTTTTTCAAATTAGAACCCCATTTTTTTATGGCAGATATTGAATCTACGTTAAAAAATAATGTGAGTGTATGCATCACAACCTTGCCCTAAAATGGATACTTTCTGAGTTATTCACAAAAAACTGTTTTTCGTCTTGAATTTTCAGCTATTTCTTTTCCCTTCACGCCAAAAAGATGAAATTTTCAGGAACTGTTATTTGAACCATGCTGTAGATTTTTCACCCCTTCTTGAAACCGACTTCAAGTTACTATTAGGAGAACCATGGCAAACTCTCGCAGTTATAACTAGAGAAGATGCTCAAAGTTTTGACCGTTAATTTCTAGACATTTATTTATACGTCTCAGGAATGCTTCGTGCGTTGCTCTTCTTATTTCATCGGGAGGAAGAGATCTGCAAAAGTGTTTAAAAACCAAATTGAGTTTCAAAACTATGAATCTAAAAATCTAAACAAACCTGAACGCATTTCTGACTCGTTCTATGCAGTCCTCTTTATCAGTCAGGGGAGTTGAGTAGACAATATTTTTCATCCTACCCCAAACATAATAGTCTAAAGGAGTTAAATCGGGAGAACGTGGTGGCCAAAGATGTGGACCATTATTCACCAACCATCGATCTTCATATAGCCTGTAGAGGATATTTGACACATTGAGTGAATTGTGTGGAGGCGCGTGTGGTATCTTGTTGATACCATAAGTCATGGTAAGTTTTTGCATATGGTTCATAAGGAATTATTTATTTATCACTGGAGAGAAAACCGATGGCCGATTAGTTGAAATAAAGAGGTTTCCGATACAAATTCGAATCAAAATTCGCCATCTATTTAGGAACAACCTGTAACTTTTTTCTCTTGCATATTAGGGTAGTAAAATCTAAAACATGGTTTAAGTAACAGTTCCAGAAAATTTCATCTTTTTGGCGTGAAGGGAAAAGAAATAGCTGAAAATTCAAGACGAAAAACAGTTTTTTGTGAATAACTCAGAAAATATCCACTTTAGGGCAAGGGTGTGATGCATACACTCACATTATTTTTTAACGTAGATTCAATATCTGCCATAAAAAAATGGGGTTCTAATTTGAAAAAATTGATTTTTCACGATTTTGTCATCCCTAACTTTGAAAGCGATTTTTTCACCCCCTGTATCATGAATCGCGATTTCGATTTTTAAAGTGGATACATCAATCTTACATCTTGAAAAATCCCAAAAATGAAAATTTTCCATCCAAAAACCTCGAAGTTATTCTTGTTTCAGCGGAGCTCTATTTTCGATTTTTTTTTCGAATTTTCCCGCTCAGAGAGAATTTTCCAACCAAAACTGAAAAATGTTACATCAAAATAACTTGAAATTTTCTAAGGAATCTATTTCTGCAATGAAAAAATGGTGTTCTAATTTGAAAAACGGAAGTTGACGTCATTTCCGGAAAAACCGGAGGTGCTCATGCCTTGAAAATATTTTAGATATCATCAGCATCGTGAAGTACTTATAAGTGCTGAATTTCATGAAAATACGTTAAGTAGTTTCCCGTATAAATATGGGTGAGGTTCCTCGTGAAAGACCCTGTATACAACGTCCCCAAGACATCCTGATTCGTGATTAATAACATGGAAGTCCATCGTCTGGAAATGAATGTCTCTAAGACGTCTGAATGCCCAGGCTAGACTTTTTAAAAACGTCCATAAGACGTACCTACTTGTACTGATTGGTTTTATTTTTTGCAGATGTGTCCTATCAATGCTTTGACGCAAATTATGCTGCTCATATTTGCCCTCATTTTAATCAATGGTGTCGTGATAAACGCTCTCTCCATCAAATTCAAAAATGAATCTATAACTGTACATATGGATGAGACTGTGAGTGTACCATACACTATCCTTAAAGGTAAGTCAATATAAGCGCTCCTTCTTTGGTTAAGTATAAAGTTTTGCATTGATTACCCGTATAACAATTCGTTATCGGCCGAATATTTCGTTATCCGATCGTAACGACTGAATAACGTTCTAATGTTAAAGCAAAACTCTATCGATTCTATATCCAAACTTTAAAGATAATCTGTATACATTATAGCGTTCCCTAATATATAAATTCGACAAAGACTAGGTAAAGATCTTGCAAACAATATCTGTATCGATAATCGATATCTAATCGCTACGCATTCAGTAAGAAAATCGCTAACGGTTATCTTTAATCCCTCTGTAAAGAATATATAACGATATTCGAAGATATTCCTATATCAAAAAACTTTATAGGTTCTATACTATCCCGTGATTAAATTATTTATCGAAAATTCACGATGAATCGATAGACAATAGATACAGTTTTCAGAGGAAAATACTATACTTCTACCAGATATATACTCTGCGTCTACTCTACTGTACTCTCTGCTTTCCTTTCAGTAATGAAATGTAAATCTCACATGCCAAACGCATACAACGCGTTGTCGCGTTGAAATTCAATGATATTACAATATTTAATACTTTAATGAAAAATTATATACGATTTACACTTATTTATTCAATATTGTGACGCGTTTCGTCGACACAGCGACTTCATCAGACTACATCATATCAGTATGATGTAGTCTGATGAAGTCGCTGTGTCGACGAAACGCGTCACAATATTGAATAAATAAGTGTAAATCGTAAATAATTTTTCATTGAGTTAATATGGATTTGCATCAAGTAAAAGCCACAAGCATTAATAGTAATTTACGTAACAAGTCCGGAAAATAGGTTTTTTTTTGGACGAATAGACAAAATTCTAGGACGAGCGTAAGCGAGTCCTAGAAGTCTATGAGACCAAAAAAACCTTTTTCGGGCTTGTTGCGTACAATGTTTTTTCGGCAACCGTGTAGAATAACAAATCAATGAGACGACACATTTCTTTTTTATATATTTTGATTCTTATTCAAATTAAACAGAACAGAAAATATAACATGTTAACTATTTTATATGAACTGTCAGCCATTTTCTCAGTGCTATGGTAACTTCATTTATCAAAAATATACCTACCAAGATTTTCATATTTACAATGACCAAAACGACGTGATTCTTCCGGCCTAGTCCGGGAAGTACGTACTTCCCGGACTAGGCCGGGAAATGCTTCTTTCTCAAAGAAAAAGCGTCCGGGAAGTGGGCACTTCCCGGACGGTTGCCGAAAAATATTTAATACTTTTTAATTTAATACACACTACACAGGAACAGATCATTCTTGAAATCGGGATTGTCCTACTGTTCATAGGTTTTCTATATATGTAGTGTAATTTTGGCACTCATTACACTAAGTTCATTTTTAATTCCATACAAGGACATATTTTGTTTTCTTTCCGTCCATTGGGTCGAAAATGGTCAGGCAAGTTTATTCGAATAAAGCTCATGATAATATAAATATAGATCACTAACAATAGGTATTATATAATCAGTAATCAGCTAATCACTTACAGGTAATGTGTGAACTCTTATGTATCACAGCTTAGTACTGTGATCACTGGAGGGAAAGTTATTGTTTATGTTTATGCCTTCAATAACTGTGGTAACAAATCAAAAGAAATTATGATACGTAGTATTGATTATAGCGTTTGAGTAAAAAATGTAGAATAAAATGAAGTTCTTACACTGATATTCCTTCCACAGAATTCCTTCATCGTATCATTATTAAGGTCATTTGCATTATTTATTATTTCTACTTATTTTATTATGCGGAGCTTCCATTTTCTTTTTGTTTAAGATTTAATCGTGAATATTCAGTCTCCGATCGTCAGTTATATCGCATTATTTCATTATGTGTATCCATTGCACCCATCAGACGTTAAAATGGACGCACTTGCGATATCCTACAACAAGGTTAGTGGATGGATGAATTGGTAAGGTGGTGGTCAGATCGAAAATTGGAGGTAAGGTATGCAGGTTCGAATCCAAATGAGGAACGAAAATTTAAATTAATACGTTAAATCAATACAGTGGTAATAGGGGTTAAATGAGAGGATGGATTGAGTTATCCGAACGATGAAACGCAGAAAATATAAGAAAAACATTCAAAATTATGTTTTTCCACCGTAATTCTTATTAATTCTTGCTCCCAAAATAGGTATCTGTTCGATAAAGAATTTCTGTATTAAAACTTTACCGTTTGGATGATAATTTTCGTTATTTGATCTGTATCA
Organism: Halyzia sedecimguttata; assembly: GCA_937662695.2. Lineage (NCBI taxonomy): Eukaryota > Metazoa > Arthropoda > Insecta > Coleoptera > Coccinellidae > Halyzia > Halyzia sedecimguttata. Next base: position 77,963,372 of record OW569414.2, read on the forward strand.
AAGGAGTAGAGGTTTTTGATAACGTTTTGTTGCTGGTTCAGATAACGATTTTTCGTTAGCGTACCGGACATTCAGATATTCTACCTGTAACGAATCGATAACGAATTGTTATACGGGTATCATGTATAGAATACTTCAAAAAACAATAACGCCATGTGTGATGACTAAAATTTGTTTTTGTGCTCTGTTACGGAAATTTAAGAGGATACCCTCGTCATTATTGGTACAAATTAGTATTTAATGATCAATTTCACGAAACCAACCAAGGTGATATCGTCAGCATAATTCAAAACTTTCATTTCAGACCAAGCAGATGTAGATGATGGCCAATACACTCTACAGTTAAGATCCGATGATGATAATATAGCGAAAATAAATCAAGAAATATATTTCCAATTCAATGAACTTCCATTAAATGCTTCCTTGAATATTACCGGAGTATTTTTGGGTAGAGAATTCGATCAGATTTTTGCGACATACCTAATAGCATGTTCCTTCAGGAAAAACGTCGGTTTCTTGCAGAGATGTTCGAAGTAACAGAACATTAAAAGGAGGAGTAGATGTGATTATTATCAGAAAGAAACGTTTGATCGATACAATTTTCACAGCATCAGTGGCCACATTAGTTAGCATCATATACATCAATTTTGGATGTTTTCTGAATTGGGGTGAATTAAAACGTAATTTGAAGAGGCCCGTTGGTCCTGTGATTGGATTATGCAGCCAATTTCTCTTCATGCCCTTGGTGAGTAATTTTAGCATATACAGGTACACGGTACGATTCCAAATTATACGTGAACCTTGGAGGAGGTGTTAGTATGGATAATTTGCTGTACTTTGACTCATATTTATGGATAATCGAAAACCAACAGTTTCCGAGATATTTGAGTTATGCTATTTTTAAAATATTTCTGACCTTAGCTCATTTTTCGTAAATTTTTTCTAGTTTGACCAAATTATATTATAATTTTGGATTATTTTTATCAGTAATGGATATATGTGTGAAAAGGCAAAACTATGCTGTATTAGATGTTGAAAAATAATTAGTATGATTTGAAAGGGGATATAAGAAGCAAAGAAAGAAAAATAACAAATGCGATTCTTTTATTGCAACTAAACTCGAAATTTCATTAGAATAGTATATTCTAAAACAAGTTGCAGAATGGGCTCCTATTAAAACACGAATGCGAAATTCGAAAACGAGCGACGAAGGAGCGAGTTTTCGAACGCATGAGTGTTGGGATTGCCTTCTGCAACGAGTATTAGACGATATTTTCTCTATTTCAGGCAAGTTTTGTAAAATACTGTTGAAATTTAATGAAAAATTTGGGTTATACATCCTAGTGACTTTTGAATTGTACCTTGGTAGTTGGTGTGACTGTTACGAAAGTTGACAGATTACGGAATTTGAATTTGAAACGTACGTAGGGCACGGAGATAAGATTTATAACAGTTCCCTAATAGCATGAATGATTCAAAATTAGCAAGAAGGAAATCTCTACTCTAGTACCATATTTTTTAATGAAAATAAAGCTTTTCCTCAACAATTATTTCACTATATCCAGATTATATTGTATTGTCAATTGACATGTGTTGAAATTTGATAGGATCGAATGTCAGTGCTGACTACCACAAAACGAAAAATATAACTAGAAACAATGAGGGAATGAGTTCATTCCAGCACTGTTTTCAGTGCTGGAATGGACTCATTACGATGCTGAAATAGAGAAAATATATTCATGAATTATGTCTGAAATAACCTCCACCATTCCTTATAAAAGCAGGTGCCCTCTTTCTAATTTCTTCAGTTGTTATACTTTCCGCCTGAAATTTACTCTCGCTGCTTTTTGATTACTTATTCACTATTTTTTTCCGGACATTCAAAAGGTTGCTAAGAGAATATAGAAGGAATTTAGTTTTAAAATAATTTTGGCTTACATAAATTGTGGAATTCGAAAGTTGCAGTCAAATTAATATTAGAAATTAATTTTTCTTTTATTCATATACTACATTTCGTATGAGGCGTAAAAAGATAATGGAACATGCGTGCAAAAGCTTCTGACTTCACACGTCAGCGATTTCTAAGAATTTTTTATAACACATCGTTGATGGAAATTTTTCTAATCAAGTGTGAACTTTAATTTTCAGTTAAGTTTTGGACTTGGGAAAGTTCTGTTTCCAGAAAGCCCTGAGATGCAGTTGGGGATGTTCTTCACAGGAGTAGCGCCTTCGGGAGGGGCCTCTAACATATGGACGTTAGTTCTGGATGGAAACGTGGATCTTTCTATAACCGTGACTAGTTTAGGCAATTTTGTAGCCCTCTTCATGATGCCTTTATGGATATTCAGTCTTGGCGAACTGATATTCAACCAAGCCAAGTTGGGTGTACCATATATCCATGTTCTCACTTCCGCTTTTGGATTAATCATACCGTTAGCTATTGGATATTTACTGACTAGATACTGCAAAAACGTAGCCTCATTCTTGGCCAGGATTTTGAAAGGATTGTCATCTTTACTACTAATATTCATCATTGTTTTTGCTACCGTCACGAATTTGTACTTATTCAAAATCTTTTCTTGGAAAGTGAGTATTTTTATTTCATTTAATTTTTGAGTAGTGTACCAAACATTCACAATCTAGATCTGATCTGGAACAAATTTTTCAGATTGTTGTAGCAGGAATGGCTTTGCCATATGCAGGGTTCCTAGTCGCATTTATACTATCAAAAATACTGAGACAACCAGGTCCGGATTGTCTGGCAATAGCAATAGAGACCGGAATACAGAATACTGGAATAGCTATATTTTTACTGAGGTTTTCTTTGACACAACCAGCTGCGGATTTAACAACAGGTAAAGTAATATCCATAGTGAATACTTGACGAGACAATCAAAAATTATACATGGTATACCATGTATAATGTTTGTACATTGTCAATGGTGTTAACACACCTGATGACGTCCTTAGGAACCTTAGCTATCACGTCATGATGACTCACAACTGGCTCAGTTATATGTAAAACTCTCAGGCAGGTCAGCTCTGGGCATTTCCAAGATGAGTTCGGCAGTTGCCTTGTCCAATCCACAGAGCCTGCATGTTTCGTCTGCTGATTTACCCATGCGGTATAATTCGTCTTTGTTTTCGCCTTTTGCAATATTGCTGGGAGGTCGCCAAGAGCTCTATATCACCTCCAAATGTCCGCCACAGGGTATGAGCCCAGTAAACTCTCAGATATCGCATGAGGAAGTTCCTAAACAGCTCAACCTGGGGAATAGTTTCAGTGGTTCGCTGGGATGTCGCCAAGAGCACTATACCTTCTCGAAATGTCCGCTACAGGGGGATAAGCCCAATAATATCATTTCGCATGGAGAAGTTCTCAAACGGATTAACCTGGGCGATACTGAGAGAAAATCGCTGCAATATGGATCTATAATCTACTAGCGACCCGGTACGTGCTCCGCAACGTATAAAGTGAAATAATAAAAAAATTGGAACATCAAATTCATTTATTCGAACGAAAAGATATTTTATTAATGGCTAGCTATATTAAAACTTAATCCAAAACATTCGGATAAACAATATTTATTGATGTTCCATTTTGAGCATGTATAAACAAACGGCTGGGTGTTTTTCATTTTCGACCGTTAATTTTCTGCTTAATGTTTGAATGTTTTGAGTAATTTTAATGCAAAAATCCATCCGATCGAACGGATATTCATTATAGATTTCGTAACTTAACGAAAAGATCAAAATCCCAAGATACGTTTACTGGAGTAACACTCCTTTGAGTTTTTCATTGGGTAAAAATTTCAAAAAATTAATAGAAAGCTATTTCGGACGCTCCGAGATTCGATCCCGCCACCCCGCGAGGCTCCGGAGCTATAAATTCCCAATCCAACTCCTCAGCTCACTCGGCCACGTTGCCTACGTGAATCAACTCCGATTATGTATCAAATAAAGATTTTTAGTAGGTAGGTACTCGAACGATTTCCGTCTTCCGATTTTCAGAGTATCGTCAATCCTGTCAAGCGTTCGATCGAAATCAGTTACCCGTTCATATTTCTTGCAGTTTTTCCGTTAGAAATTCATATTCGATTTGACATTTCTCGGAAACATAAGAATTTTGTCGATTTTCGCGAAAAGTCACATTTTCCTATTGTTCTTCCGGGAAAACGAAAGAGAGGATCGAAAAAAGGGCTCCTTTACGGACTAATTTCGAATCTCGTCTTCGCGTTCCCGCAAATACCGTCGTTCCGAACGCCACCGTTTCCCGAATTCAATGTTGCTCCTTTTGCCAAAATCGGCGTTTTTTCGCCTTTTTGCGATTTTTTTTTAAATACACCCCCATCTTTTCGCTCCGAAAACACGCGAAACTCTACGAAACCTCCGTATTTTTCCTCGATAAACCCCATCGAAATTTCCTCCAAACCCCCCTTCAACATTAAAAAAAACATCACATTTTTAGTAACATTTTCAAAAAGTTTCCTTTGATAAATGAAGAACCGCTCGATCGATTTTGTGCAAACTTCACATAAACCATCTACTAAATAGTCCGGACAAAGCCTAAACATTTGGTTTGAATAGGTGACTCCGTTCTTGAGTTATAAAATTACAACGAAAAGTGGCATTGATTTTTATATACATTGATATATCCTCCAAATGTGCTGTAAACGTGTGGCGCCGAATACTTCATTCCTTCGATGCGTAGATCGAGATACGATAGCTGTTATTAACGATGCAGTTGTTTTTCCAGGTACGGCGTAGACGATTGCGCCATCTATCGGTGGAAACGAGAAGTGGTTAGGGATGGAGTAGATTCCTACAACACCACCCCTCATTTCCTTTTCTTGTTGAACTTGAGGGGCCCGCAATTTTTTCATGATACGATCGCGACGAAATTTTGCCAGAATTTTCGCGTCGGCATTCTACAACTAATAACCATGTTTGAATTGGGTCGGTTTCGTATTTTCCGAGTTATTGAGGAAATAACATCGAAATTTCGGATGGGTATAACTTCAAAATCGATTAGCCGATGATGCCTATTAACAAACTCAACCGTCGCATTCAGATGCACAACCTACCTTAATAATTGCAAGTCGCTAGCCCATTACCGAATTTGTCCGTCGTAATTGGACGCGCCACGTACCCTGAAAATTTCAAGTCGCTATATCTTTTCGTTCTCAAGTTATCCTGGCAGATTTGACCTCGAATTCTTGATCAGGGAGTCGAACTCGATAGTTTGAGACCATTTTCGGCAAAAAATTCGAAGATAGACATTTGGGCAAAATTATAACGCGATGTTCCCCAGAACAACGCAAAAATGATCTATACTTACCTATCCGTTAGATATCGCTGATTTCGCAAGAGCCCTCTAAACCTTATTCTACATCCAACTTCTACATATAAATTGAATCGTATCTATATTGCTGAGTAAACCTGTTCTTTCCAGTCGATCAGCAAAATGTTCATTATAATTCACAGAATTTCCTCGAAGTTTCTAGCGAACTACTCTGATCTTATTACCATTAGCTCGTCCAAGTCAAATTCGACAAATCTAGATGACAAATGTTATTTAACGTTTAAATGTGCAATTCGTTCACAATAATCACATGTATATCTACCAAAGAATCGAATAGAATAAGATTAATTCTGCAATTGAAAATTCAGTAACTTGGTAGTTCAATAAAATGGGCATTGCTTTTAATTTAACATAAATTTGCAGCCTTGAGTCAGTTCAGCACTTGGATGGGTAACCGCTCTAGCTATGCATTCGAACAAGCGCGACGAAGCAGACTGACCTCATGTCAGTGCTTTCCCAATTTTTTTATTGAATTAATTAATCCAGTTAAATATTCTCATTTTCAGTTTGTCCAGTTGCTGTTTCTATGATGACCCCAATACCTTTGGTTGGAATATACATTTACAAGAAGATTCTAGCAAGGTACATTCATCAATCAAAAAATACTAATTGTTGACGATAGCAAACATGTTTCAGGATACGAGCCCCTTCCAAGGATATGAGCAATAACCAGAGTATACTGAATGATCCAGAAAGCTCCACGGACGATAAGCAGGAAGAGCAACCTGCTCAGCACTGAAGCGGCGTAAGAATATGTCGAATAACACGAAAGAATAGTATTATTATAAAGAGTTAGTTTTAAATTATTGTTTTCATGGAAGTGGTTGATATTTCCACAGAACAAATGATGTGTTAATTAACATGAATGTCGAATACAGTGTACATCACGTTTTTTTAATCGAATTTTTTATTCAAAAGTCATCCCATTCTTTGAATGGAAGCCATATTAGATTAGATTAGGGTCATTTGGCCGCCTTTCAGAACTGCGAACATTTTGATGTTTTGTTCTATTAATCAGTTGATCCCTAGAAACATATTGTCGATGGCTTCTGCAAACCCGACAACATCGCTCAGTTCCTTGGCAATCACTTTTAGAGGACCAAGAAACTGGCTCACCCAAGTTTCTCGTATCTGGGGAGAGCCAGTTTTGGACCTATGCATAGAATGTGTTCAGCCGTTTCATTGGTCAATTCACAGAGTCTGCATATTTCATTTGCCGATTTGCCCATGCTGTACAGATGCTATTTGCATCTCCAGTGCCCCCTCAGTAGTCACGGAGTTCATTTACTGATAATTGCACTGGTTTCCTAGCGTAAGACGGCGTGAGGCGGACTGATGATTGCTGGCTGATGAGGTACCCTACCTGGGCGTTATGCTTGATACCAAGCTAGCCTGGAACGCATAACTATCAGCAACAGTTGCCAAGGGAAAGAAAACCCTCATGATTGCTTGCAGGGCAATTGGCAAAACATGGGGCTTGAGCCCGGGAATCACTAGGTGGATTTACACTGCTATAGTGAGGCCCTCCCTCGCATATGCTATCCCAGGTAACACAGGGACCTCCCGGAGATGTCTCGGCGAGCTCTTGCCGGGATATTGTGACGCCTATTGCGATATCGCCGGTAGGTCGCCAAGAGCTCCCTATCACCTCTAAATATCTGCCACAGGGGATGAGCCCAGTAACATCTCTGAGATATCACATGGGGAAGTTCTCAAACTGCTCACCCTGGCGAATATTTCGAGAGGTTTATTGCGATATCGCAGGGAGGTCGCCCAGACCTCCCCATCACCTCCAATTGTCCGCCACAGGGGATGAGCCCAGCAACATCTCAGAGATATCGCATGGGGAAGTTCTCAAACTGCTCACCCTGGGGAATATTTTGAGAGGTTTATTGCGATATCGCAAGGAGCTCGCCCAGACCTCCCTATCACCTCCAAATGTCCGCCACAGGGGATGAGCCCAGTAACATCTCAGAGATATCGCATGGGGAAGTTCTCAGGCTGCTCAACCAGGGCAGATGGCTGCGATATGGATCTATAATCTATATATCGTCCAAATGTGTAATACATGTTTGGCGATGAATGCATAACTTCATTGCGAAGATCGATTCGATATTCCACTCTGGTTATTAGCGATGGGGTTGTTCTTCCGGGTACAGAGTAGACGATTGCGCCATCTACCAGTGGAAACGAGAAGTACAGAGTAGGGATGGAGTAGATCCCTGCAACACGCCACCTGATTTCCTATTCTTGTTGAATTTGCAATGTTTCGAGGACCTCGCAATGGAATTGCGTTATTCTCGTTACACTTGTGATATCTTGAGGAGCTCACAATAGGAATGTCTTATTCTGGTTATCTGTGTGATATCTTTAGGAGCTCGCAATGGGAATGTCTTATTCTGGTTACCTATGGGATATCTTGAGGATCTCCGCAATAGGAATATCTTATTCTGGTTATCTGTGTGATATCTTTAGGAGCTCGCAATAGGAATGTCTTATTCTGGTTATCTGTGCGATATCTTGAGGATCTCACATTGGGAGCTGGCATTTTCATCCAAATTGTAACCTCTCGGAGACCTCTATGCGAGGTCTGATACCTGGGTATAGTACTGTGTGGTGGACAAGTATGAACCAGAGCAGGGCCGTCAAAGAGCTGGAGAAAGTTCAGAGATTGGCCTTGCTTTGTGTGACTGGAGCAATGAGAAGTACTTCAACTGGGGCTTTGGAGGTTTTCGAGGGACTCCCTGCCCTTCACTATCAGGTGAGTGGTGAGACCCGAAGCAAGGCTGGGACCTACACGCTGCAGCTAATCGTAGTCTGGAGACAAAGGTCATACGGACACGCTGGGATTGGGGGACTTATAAGTCACCCGATCTTGTACATGGTGAGTGACTGGAGTCCAGTAACTCACAAATTTTATCCTTCCTTCAAGCCCCCTGTGGAGGGGGAGAAACATAGTTCACGGACGGTTCAGTGATGGACTTACGCTCTGGGGCTGCACCCAATGTGAGCATTTCGATGTCGCTTGAGCAATGCACCACTATATTCCAGGCGGAAGTGGTAGCCAACACGAAATGTCTCGTGGAGTATATTCGCATGGGCTACTCCAATAGGAACATACGACTCTCGGACAAGTTGGAGAATTAACTGCAGGCTTGTGCTGTAATGGCGACAGCACCTGGAAACCTTGGCTACCAGAGACCAAGTTGAGCTCGGGTGGGTGCCGGGGCACACGGAGGTTGAAGGCAATCAAAGAGCTGACGCACTCGCTAGAGGGGGCTCGGCTATCCCCCTCTTCGAACCAGAGCCGGGAGTAGGGGTGACCGGATCGTCTGTGAAAGGCGTCATTGAAAAATGGATCCTTTCACAGCACACTCGATACTAGAACTAAACTTCGGGCCAGCAGCATTGAATTATTAATGAGGCAGCCCTGTCCATCACTAACTAAAGAAGTCCTACTACTGAGTAGAAGTAAGCTCAGGGCAGTAACTGGCCTACTAACCGGAAACTGAAACCTGAGAAAGCACCTGCACAACATGAGAATTCTCCGAGAAGGTCCTGTTGGTAGGAAATGTGGATAGGCAGGCGAAGCTGCCTCACATGTCATATTTGACTGTACAGCCCACTATCGATGAAGAGTTCACTATAGGGGCGACGACGCGATCCTGAGTGCTAGAAACCGTCCGAGGAACCTAGTCAAGGGTCTAATCCTACTTGCTAGGAAAATGGACCTTATGTAGGTAACACACCGACAAGACAGTGGGGACGTTACATGAGACCCATATAATGTCAGCGCTGCAAGACTTAGCTTGGTTAAGTAAATCTGAGCTGCAGGGGATTGACTAAGAGACCCTATGGCAGCTAGCAGCACGAGCTCAAGGGGATCAACCATGAGACCCTGTCAGCTAATAGGAGACCAACTGAGGTGTAATAAGCCTCTCCAACCTGCAGCAGGGGCTACTCGCTCAATAGGCATTGGTCTAACACAAACAAGCGGGTGTGTTCGAATAAAGTTCCCTTTTGCTAAGCTCCCATTGTTGAATTAACAGCCTCTCTATATTGGTCTTTGATCAGACCATAGACAGGTTCTAGTCAAACTGCCAAGGGGACAAGTTTATCACAATACCCTCGTAACCATAAAAGAATCACTTTGTTGTCCCTGGCCAGCTGCTTGATGGAATTGCAGCATTCACAGTATAAGAGGGAACTACTACAGCTGTAAACTTCCAATACCCTCAAGGTAGTCTGGCCTATATGTGGCAATATACAGTTTGTGGATAAATTGCAGATCAATGAACAATAATCCGTGATACAAAAATGTTTATCGCGACTTTTCAATTAGTTTTCCATCTAGTAGTCAATTCAATTTTTTGTAGCACGAACATTGCAAGTACGATAATTGTTAAACTATTAATCTGAGATTGTTTTCCTTTCGAGGAGCTATTTTTCAAAAGTCTTGGAATAGATTTGCGTTGGAAAATTTGAAAAATTGTTAATTTTCGTTTTGTTATTAACAATTTACTTAAGAGAAAAATTATAAGCTTCAATTATGTTTTCAAAAGAAAATTTTGAATTATCTCATTATCAACGCATTGGTTTATAACAATTTCTTTAACAATAGGAGATAATAATTATAAAAAATAATTTTTAAGTAGTTTCTGATCATAAGAAAACGGATCAATAGTAATATTATAAATTGAAGCTTTATAATTTTTCACTTAATTAAATTGTCCATAACAAAACAAAAATTAATAATTTTTAAAATTTTCCAATAGGAATCTATTCAAAGACCTTTGAAGAATAGCTCCACGAAAAGAAAAAAATTCAGATTAATAGTTTAACAATTATCGTACTTGCAATGTTAATGTTCGTGCTACAAAAAATTGTTAATTAACTAATGGATAACTGATTGAAAAATCGAGATAAACATTTTTATACCACGGATTATTGTTCATTAATCTATCCTGGAGGTGCCCGAATTTTTTCAATATTTTATTTTCATATTTATTAAGTTTAAATAATATTTATTCATCAAAGATACGAAGGGGGCGAGGCTTGCGCAAGCCACGGAACCCGTTTTCGGGCGTATTTTAAACCCTCTAGGAATATTATAAATATTGGTCCCACAGTTCCGGCAGTTGGGACTTTTTGTTAGGAAATTTCTCCCTCTATTTGAATCTTTTTTCATATTTGAATTATCTCGAATAGTTTTTGAGATATTGGCGAAAACCTAAACCTCCTTTTTTTTCCATTTAATTGTTTATAACTATGGCAATTTTTGCGAGCGGCCTTGGAATTTTATCAAAAACTATCTACATGCCATTCCGAATCGAATGACACCTCAATCATAATTTTCGGAGAATACGCAAAAATGTTGACCTTAAGGTGGGTACAGACATGCAACAGAACTTCGTACCGTAACACCGTCGCGCAACAATCGTGGTTACGCGTTGGAGATACGATGTTAAGAGATTTTCAGCGTAACAGCACATCGTTGCGTAACACATGAGCAGAACATTCTATCGTTCCATAAAATTTTGTTCAGTTTTGTGAAGTTCGTCAAAAATATGGAGGTTTTTGCAGCAGCCTATATATTTATGCATTATTGACCGAAGAAACGATTACGCTCAAACGCAATGAGTTAGAGAGTTGAAATTTTCAGATAGGTTTGGAGTCCAAATGGGCCGGATAAGTTCGTTAAAGGGCAGAATCCACCGAGTGGTTTCAAAGTTATAGCCATCTGAAATTTTGTTTTCTGTCGGAGACATATTCTTGGAATGAAAATTTTTTTCGAAGCAGCTTTGGGCGAGTTTAGTACCTGGATGGGCAACCAATTTGGCTATGCGCGTGAAAGCTCCTGGCCACATTGCTTTTCCAACTTGTTCATTTGATGCAATCTCTTCATTTTGATAATTTTTAATGAACTCTAAGGTAGATTCTTCCGTCCACTACATAATTAAACACTTTGTCAATCGAATAAAAATGCAACCGAAAAGAAATCGCTATCATGTTACGCAGATCAGTACAAACATGAAAACTAGTGGAGCAACATCACTCCGTATCGTTCCTTTGATGTGACGCGGAAATACCGACAACCGATGGAACGCTTCGATGTTACGTTGTTACGCGATGCCGTCCACACTAGTTGCGCGACGGTGTTACGTTACGTGGTTTTGTTGCATGTCTGTACCCACCTTTAAATGCACTTGTTGACTAGACTATCAAGGCAGGAGGACACAATCCCTGACTTTGTAGTTTTGTAGTGCAAAATGTGAAGCAAAACAATTGAACACAACAAAAAATAAACTTATTACTGTGATATTAAAATTTGTGCGTTTATGTTGTAAAATTTCTCTCTGCCTACAGTTTCAGAATTGTATTATATTCTTTTACTGTGACTCGCATAAATGGTATCCCAATTTTCGATGCAATTTATTCATTATTTGTATAATCCATTAGAGTAAATACATATAAAACGCTCATGTTATTACAAGTATATGGTACTCAAAAACCATTACATCTTCTGATAAGTTATAAAATCTATAAGAACTAACTAACGGTATCAAAAGTAATAAACGCTAAGCTCTCGAAAAATTACATTTTCATCAATTTGCTACCTACTTCTAGAGAAATAAATTAAATGTAAGTACATAAGGCTTCCGATTTATTTAACTAAAAATTTTAATCTAGTATGAAATCATGATTTATTTATAATATTAATTACTCAACAGGTCCATTTTCTCCATTCTCCTTCATTCCAAGTGCAAGTTTATTCGGAATACCAGTAATGTAAAGAGACTGAAGTGGTACATGAAGAAGCTCTATGATTCGCAGTAACTCTTTTTCTATGAAAAACGAAATAATCAGCACTATTAAAAAATTGACGCTCGAAATTTCTCACCATTTTCGACGTTGATAATACCATGCCTAATAAGAAAATCAAGAACTACTGGTGCGCTAGTCGTCTTGAACTTATCAGAACAAATCCTATCTATGACTTCAACAGCTGGTAGGAGTTCAAATTCATCTACTTCCCCATCTGAATTGACAGGCTTGAAATCTAATGGTAACTCGATGTCGAAAACAAATACAGTGTTGGGGAACAGACCTCGCTCAGATTCATAAAAAAACCTGCAACATACATGAAGAACTTCAATAATTTCACAAAATACATTATGTATGAAATTGTAATAAAAATCGAACATCCCAAATCAACGAAATCTGTGGAAACAAATCTACAATAATCGAGTTGGACAGTGAAATTTCTTCTGGTACGTCTATTGTGGTTGGTTATCCGTATTTATTTCGATGGACAGACTTTATGACATATTCATAATATATGGCGGAGGTTACACGGTCAATCTGGTAGCAATCTGGCATCAATGTTGCTATCAATCCATCAGTCTACGCGGATAGAATCGGTTTCCCGCCAATCTGACATCAATCCATGATTGAAGTCAGACTGAACTGATGCCAGATTCACCGTGTACCGGGTGTTTATTTAGCTGCATGAGAAGTTTCGATGGTTGTTGTCTATGGTTTGACAGTTGAGAATGTCAAACTGAGTTGACATTTCTGTTCAGTAAGGTTTGTCCATTCATCATCAATCGTTTAACGCCAAAACAACGTTTCTAAATTGTGGAAATTTTCTTTAAAAAGAATGAATCTGTTCGCGAAGTTAATATTGCGGCTGTAGCGCGAAGTGTTGAAGAACACTACGAAATGTCGATACGTCGCCGTTCTCATCTTGTTGGCCTTTGTCCTTCGTGGAAAATTCTAAGTAAGAATATTGGCTTACGTGCAAGAACTAAAGCCAAATGACCAAATGATTGAATAGACTATGTTACTCATAGCCGCGGCCGACATATGCCGGAAATCATATTTGAAAAATAAATGCCATGAAATTATCTACCAGATTATATAATAAAAAATTAATTCCAACAATATTTCTGTCTTGTATTATTATTTAAATGTCCCAAACTCTTGAAAAAACACCCTGTACTATTATTATTCGTGATTACCTCCACACTGTCGTTGATCATATTACAAATTTGAGAATTAATGTTTATACTCACGATACTGAACCAGCACTAACTAAATTTGCCATTAATTCTCTAGAAACTGAAGCCTCCTCTTGCGATTCTTTAAGGGCAGTCTCCAATATTCCATGACCTACTGATAATCCACCCCCAACCATGTTATCCCAATATCCTGTAAATTAACAGAATCCATGAATCTTACCAGTACCTTTATACAGGGTGAGTCTAAATTAGACGTGCATCTTGGAGGAGGTGGTGGTATGACTTATTTGCTGCTTGAGTCATATTTATTGATAACCGAAAATCAACAGTTTCCGAGATATTTGAGTTCTGGTGATTTTTAACAGATTTCTCGCCTTAGTTAATTTGTCGTCCATTTTTTTTACGTTGACCAAATTTGATTATGATTTTGGGTTATTTTTATCAGAAAAGGATAATATGATATGTTTGAAAAAAGCAAAACTATGCTGTATATGATGTTGAAAAATAATTAGTTTGATTTGAAATGTGGTATATGAATAGAAAAATAATTCTATTTTCAATTTGCCAGCAACTTTCGAATTCCGCAATTTATGTACTCATGCCAAAATTATTTCAAAAACTTGCTAAATTCCTTCTTTATTCTCTTAAAAAAGTTCGTAAGAATGCATTCACTAGTTTCGTTTCAGAAATTTTTTATTAGCAACTTTTTGAATGTCCGACATAAAAAATAGTTAATTTGTAATCAAAAGGCAGCGAGAGTAAATTTCGGGCGGATACTAACAACTGAAGATATATTCTAAAACAAGTTGCAGAATGGGCTCCTATTGAAACACGAATGCGAAATTCGAAAACGAGCGACGAAGGAGCGATTTTTCGAACGCATGAGTGTTGGAATTGCATCTGCAACGAGTATTAGATGATATTTTCTCTATTTCAGGCAAGTTTTGTAAAATACTGTTGACATTCTATGAAAAATGGATTATACATCCTAGTGACTTTTGTATTGTATCTTGGCAGTTGGTGTGAATGTTACGAAAGTTGAAAGATTACGGAATTTGAATTTGAATCGTACGTACGGCATGGAGATCCGATTTAAAAGTTTCCTAACAGCTACCTTAACTAGTACCTTATTTTTTAATGAAAATAAAACTTTTCCTCTCAATAATTATTTCACTATATCCAGATTATATTACATTGACAATTGACGTGCGTTGAAATTTGATAGGATCGAATGTCAGTGCTGACTACCACAAAACGAAAAATATAACTAGAAACAATGCGGGAATGATTTCATTACCGCACTGTTTTTAGTGCTGTAATTAACTCATTACGATACTGAAATAGAAAAAAATAGTTATTTATGTATCAAGGGAGTTATGAGGATGTTAAGTAGAGAGGTTAACATTTTGCAATCCCGAGGGACGTGAGTCCCGACGGATTGTTAAGTTGCCCGAGGTTGTTAACATCCAATAACTCACGTGATAGATAATTCATTTTATTCCATACTGAATGAAAAAAAAAATTGACAATTGAAAATTTGATAGTTTGAAAATTTGACAATTGTCGATTTGTTTTTGTAAATACATTAGAGGGAGTTGAAGATCTATAACTGCTTAGTATAATCCCAAGGGAGTTATAACCATGTTCATAGTTACGGAAACTAAGGGTTTATTTCTTCATAATGTATCAGTATGAAATGAATATGATTTCTAAACATTCGTGAAACAAGTGGTAAAAGAGTATCTTACCTGGCCATGTTTGCTTGTCAGCTGCCCTTTTCTGAAACCAAATGCATATACCCAACGTTGGGTGTCTGACATAACCAGTGATGTCAACGCCATAATTCAAAATTCCAAACAAACAAGTGGCGCATCGATCCATCTTGAACAAACTGCGAGAGCTAAAGTCTCGCTTAACTTCATAACACTGCAATAAAAAAGCAAACCTCACTTCGCAAAGCCTCAAAAACTGTACAGGAAAGAAGAACACCTTCCAAATCGCCAGTTGATGAGATTTCGAGAAAAATTTTTGAATTTTCAACTAGTATGGTGTGATTTGCCAGTTATTTTCAACAGCAGTCGAAAAACCGTTTGAACAGGCAAAACTAAACAACCAAATAAATTTGAAGCAGAGATTAGAAAACTTCGCCGGTCGATTAAGATTGCATACTTTCTGCCTTTATACCCTTCACAAAATTCTGACATTGGCATCACCTCAATTAGTTTAGTCAACAAGTACTTTTTAGGTCAAAATTTTTGTGTATTCTCCGAAAATTATAATCGAGGTGTCATTCGATTCGGAATGGCATGTAGTTTTTGAGAAAATGCTAGGCCGCTAGAAAAAATTGCAATAGTTATAAATAATTGAGTGAAAAAAAAGGGGGTTTGGTTTTTCGCCAATACCTCAAAAACTATTTGAGAAAATTGAAATTTGTAAAAAGATTAAAAAAGGGCAGGAAATTTCCTAAGAAAAATCCTAACTCCCGGAAGTGTAGGACCAATATTTATAATTTTCCAAGAGGGTTGAAAATACGCCCGAAAACGGGTACTCCGGCTTGCGCAAGCCTCGCCTCCTTCGGACCTTTAATGAATAAATATTATTTGAACTTATTAAATATGAAAATAGAAAATTGGAAAAATCCAGGCGCCTGCAGGATAGATCAATGAACAATAATCCGTGGTCCAAAAATTTTCATCGCGATTTTTCAATTAGTTAATTAACATTTTGTTAGTACAATACATTAACATTGCAAGTGCGATAATTGTTGAACTATCAATCTGAGAAATTTTTCCTTTGATGGAGCGATTTTTCAAAGGTCTTAGAATGGATTTCCGTTGGAAAAATAAAAAAATTGTTAATTTTCGTTTTGTTATTGACAACTTACTTAAGTGAAAGATTATAAAGCTACATAAACATTGGAAAAACCTTTTTCTTTATCATTTTACTACTGATCCCTTTTCTTATGATTAGAAGCTACTGATGATTTTTGATAATTTTTATCTCCTATTGTTAGAAATTTTTTATAAACAAACGCGTTGTTTATGAGATAATTAAGAATCAAATTTTGATAACATAATGCTGATAATTATGATTTATAAAAAAAATCGTTTCTTAAAAAAAAATTATTGCTTAAGAACGCATTTGTTAAATAACAATTTGTTTACCACTTGTTATGAAAATTAAGGAACCATTTTTTTTAAATCATTATTTATATTGGTCTTTGATATAAACAAAAACGATTATTATTTAAATTTTCATTGTTTATTTAATGAACAATTTGTTATAAACAAATAAATTATCTCTTTGTATTTTTTTCTTTTTCTATTTAAAAAAACGGCCACAAAAACAAACACTTAATTGATTCTAACTATTGCAATTTTTGCGAGCGGCCATAGCCTTTTCTCAAAAACTATCTACATACCATTCCGAACTGAATGACACCTCAATCATAATTTTCGGAGAATACGCAATAATTGTGACCTAAAAAGCAGTAATTGTCTAGACTAAATGTTGGGCAAAATTAAATTTCGTTCAATCTATAACGGACTATCTAGATATGTTAATGAGATATTGAACAAACTATTTGTTCGACAATGCTTACATTCTTTGAAGAGCTATAACTCACAAATCACATTAATATTGTAATCGTCATGTTCAATAGAATATATGTATTGAAGGTTAATTTTTGAACTTTCTTCACTATAATGAACTACTAAGCATTAATATGACAATCTAAAATAAAGTGAAATTTAACTAACCTTAGTTCCACAAATTTAATTTGTTTTATTTAATAGATCCCAATATATTTATATGAATCTACAGATTATACTACAGATATGGTTCAAGAAATACCCAACCTGACGAACAGATGACGGATGTTGATAAAAACGAATGAGTATGGTAGAAAGTACCAAGCATACAAATCTTAAGTTAAGAAGCTAAACATGAAAAAAATTGTTTATCGTTTCACAAAGCTTGAATTTGAAATGTCTCGCTACAACTAATATCAAAGCAAAGCTAGACTATACTCTGAGGAAGCAGATTCTTCGTTTACAACAGTTAGTGTTGGTTGAGATTAAAGAAGGATGGGTGGTAGAAAAATTTCCAACAATATAGAGGTGGAGTTCAAGAAATTTCGACGATGCTTGTTTTACACATCGCTGGGAAAATAAACGAAGATATGTCTGTTTTCTTCGTTAGGTCAGGCACTTCTGTAACTAACCTCCAATAAAGAAAATTATTCCTTACGGATTTGTATTATATGCAATTTAACCAAAAATATGAGAAATAAGATCAAAGACTAAAGCAATTCAAGGAATATATTATTTTATTTTCAATGAAAGAGGACAATAGCTTAGATACAAAAGCAAAGAATGTCACACAATTAAATAAATCAAAAAGGGTCAAAATCATAAATAAAACTATTCCAAAAATACTCTCTCCTAAAAAAAAATTGAATATACAAAACATTTTACAATAGACACAATATATAACAAAACAAAAGCTTTACATTTCTTCAAATATATCCACTGATTCAGAAAAACTCTTAAGAGAACTATTGATTAATTAGAAAATGTAAAAAATTATCAATATATTTTCTTCAGTTTCCAGAAACAAAAGTTCGATATAAAAATCTAAGTAATTTATTGAATAGTATAAATATATTTGACACCATTTTAACGAATAATTTCTAATTGAGTGTTCTTCAAAGATTATTTTCACGACCACAAAAATTCTACATCAAAACTCAAAATTACTATAGGCTTAATTCTGGATAGCACTGTATTGTGTGTTAAGTTAATTTTCGACATCCTTGGATAAAATATACGTTTCCTGCTGAATATATATGTTTGCGAATTTAAATCATTATTTGAATATTTCGGAATTTATGTGGAATTCTTCGAAATGTTAAAATAGCAAATTTGCTCTTTATGAAGAAAAATAGCTTAGAAGCTTTCAATTACAGTGAAATGGGCAGTTGAAATATTCTTAAATTCTAGAGAACTTTACAGATAATAATTTTATATTCCATGGAATAAAAGATTAGTAGCAGGAGATTTGCTACTTCCTAAAGTGAAATTACATTAATTTATAATTCCCTCAATGTATGAAGGAAGAATACCCAACTGCTGATGTTTCTTCAAACTTTGATGAAAGAAATTTTAGATTCAACATCATTTTAGTACATTAGATTGAACACTATGAGTACATAAAAATATATTTTCTCAACGCCTAAGGTAGAATACAAATATTCAGATAACGATTTCAAACATGGAATAACCTACATTTCTCACTAGCAAGAGAAAGTATAGTCATAGAAACTGTTACTCACATCTACCACTATGTCAGTTGATATATTTGGTTGCTAGCGAAAGGACAGAACAAACAATACATAGTTTGACAGATTCACATTAATTGCCTGCTATTCAACCTGTTCATATGAATGATAGTTAAATATGAAAAAAAAAAAAGATTTATATCTGCAAGTATCTATTAACATGATTGTTCTCACACTCACCAGTTTTTAATCAAGCTTTGTATTGTGCCATTTTGAATTAATTTATTAGCTTGTAGTTCTGTCTTCTTTAATCGTAATAGGCGCTGAGAAAGTAAGGTATATAACATGTTGGGAATGGTACAAATTTCTACTCATGCGATATATGCCTCATTCCAAACATGTCCTAGAATATTAATTTTCATTTCGCGCGCTTGGTTCACCAGGAACAGCGTGCTATCGTTTTATAATTTCACACTTGAAAGTTTTTTTTGCGTGAACAACAGATTTGTACTTATTCGTTAGTGAGAAACAATATCACCAGAAACAATTTTTTTGTACTTTAAGTCACCAGAGTAGCTTTAAAAATCCACTGTAAATGTACAGTGGTTTCAAAATAGAATTTTGAAGTCTGAGTATTCAATTCGACTTTGTTTACCATGAAATGTGTAAATTAAGTAATAAGACTGGTAAATTAACGTTGGATCTATAAAAACACACCACAAAACTTAGATGGAATCACCCAGTATCGATATGAAGTATTCCTTTATTTGCGATGGAAATGTACACGTGTTTTCTAACAAAAAAGGTAGATCAACAAATCAATTGATAATATTTGTCCTGGCAGTTTCAATATTACTCGCCTACAAGTCGAAGTGAGGTTATAATTTATTTATTTTCGCACATTTAAAAAAACATGCCGGAGGGGAAGAATTATTGCTCTTTATGAACAAGGAATGTCACAAAGGCAGATTGCAAGAACGGTGGGGGTTACACAAGGGGTTGTTTCAAAAACATATTCAAGGTTTCTGGAATTGGGAACGCTGAAGAAGAGACCGGGGAGAAGTTTTTGAAGAGTAACTACAGAAGGGCAGGATCGCTTTGTAGCTCAAATAGCCAGAAGAAATCCCACAACATCTCATCCAGAGCTTCAAAGGCAACTTTTTCAAGCTATAGGTTTGAGTGCTTCTGTCGAAACTATCAGAAGAAGACGCGCTCGGTAAATATTAAGCAGAAGGCAGTTAAGGGTTCCAGAACATTAAGGCAGTATAAAGCCAGCCGTTTAAATTGGTGTTTGGGGCATGAAACTTGGACTAGGTATTGAAGATTGGAAATTTTTTAAATTTTCCCAGAATCCTCCTACGATCGGATGATGAATTATCCCGAAATACAAAGAAGGTATTGTAATATTTTGGGGTGCAATTATGATCGATGAAATAACTCCTTCAATTTCCATTCCACAAACCCTTACAGGTTTTAGGTATGATGATTTAGATTGCAACCTGTAGTCAGACTCTGGCACCTCCAAATACCAGCAGAGTTTCAAATTTTTTTTTAGAAACGGAAGGTGTTGCAGTTTAGAGTGGCCTTCTTGGTCACCGGATCTGAATCCTATAGAGCACTCATGGGATAGGGGGTTTTAGAAGAATAAGCAAATGTTCCCCTAGAAGAAATTAAAAACTTGATAGATAGCATGCCTCGTCGGATTACTTATATGAATCTACACTTTTTGTTAATTGTTCAATTATTATGAAAATTGTAATAATTTCAATTTTATTTTTTTATTAAACTTAATTTGGAAAACTGTTCTTTACTCCTCAATAATTTTTTTTCAAATGAAATTCTATCTCTCGAAATTACTGAGTGATTCCATATAAGTTTGGTTGTGTGTATTTGGGGCAGTGGAAGAACATGTGGTACGCTTTTGGTGGGTTTTGAACTCTCTAAAATCTTTTGGTAGGTGGTAGCAATTGGTTCGTGAAACAGTTTGCCTTCTGAAAATGAGAGGTATTATTTTAGAGAATTGTAAACATTTATCTGCAAAACTTCAGGAGGCCTATGGAGTCAGTGTCAAAGGCACTTGTTGAACATGGAACCTCGTAGTGGTACACATTCCTCTGCAAAACTTCAGGAGGTTCATGCAGATTGTCAGAGGCACTGGTTTAACATAGAGCTTCGCAGTGGTATACATTCCTCTGCAAAACTTCAGGAAGTCTATGGAAACAGTGTCAAAGGCAGTGGTTGAACAAAGAACCTCACAGTGCTACACATTCCTCTGCAAAACTTCAGGAGGTCTATGGAAACAGTGTCAAAGGCACTGGTTGAACATAGAACCTCGCAGTGGTACACATTCTTCTGCAAAACTTCAGGAGGCCTATGGAGACAGTGTTGAAGGCACTGGTTGAACATAGAACCTCGCAGAGCTACACATCCATCTGCAAAACTTCAGGAGGTCTATGGAGACAGTGTTAAAGGCACTGGTTGGACATGGAACCTCGCAGTGGTAGACATTCCTCTGCAAAACTTCAGGAGGTTTATGGAGACAGTGTCAAAGGCACTGGTTTAACAAAGAACCTATAAAACCTCTTCAAAACCCATTAGAAATGTCGAAAGAATGTGGCATGTTGTGCATGGTCAGGCAGGTGAAACCAACATCAAGAACATTAGAACATTGAACTTTGTCACAAGGCCTTCAGCCCCCTCATGCGCCTCATTTGAGTCCTTATGACATTGTGGTCTTAGCAAGATTGATAATGCAACGTGGGTGCTTGACTTCTAGATGTTATGTAATAAAATTGGAGGAAAGAATGCACAATCGTTATTACATAATTTACACATTTAGTAGAAGAAAATATTGACATTATAGAAACATCAGCAATGTTTAAATTTCAGAAAATTTTGAAGGACGAAAGTGTAGTGTCTAACCTGACGGTTCCCTAAATCTATACCATTTTCACTTTAATAAGACTACAGATTGCGACAGTCAATCACACCGCGATTTCAGTGTCTCGTCACTTTCATATTTCGCACTTCAAAAGTCATAAAGTTTGTTGTTTCAGGATAGTTAACTGACCTTTAACGGTATGGAAAGTCGGTCTTTTATCTGGATTCAAATCCCAAGCTTGTTTCATTATCTCGTAAACTTCTGGAGGGCAACCTTCTGGAGCTTCCATCTTATACCCCTTCTTCTCCACGTGTTTCACCACGTCAGCCAGAGGTATTCTCGGGTAAGGAACTCTGCCGAAGGAATATATTTCCCATAATAATATGCCGAAACTCCACATATCGGACTTATTCGAGAATTGGTTACATTTGAGAGCTTCTGGCGCAGTCCATTTAATCGGAAGTTTAGCAGATTCTGAACCTGCGTGGAAATCCACCCTGGCGAGGCCAAAATCAGACACTTTAGCCATCCCGTTTTCCGCAATCAAGACGTTTCTGGCCGCTAGATCTCGATGTACGACGTGCATCTTTTCAAGGTACTCCATTCCAGCGCTGGTGTCTGTAGCGAAGTTTATCTGGTCTCTTTTGGTAACGTGCAGTCTCCCCCTCGACCTCAGATAGTCAACTAAATTTCCTTTGCTCATGAATTCGGTAACTAAATATAGGAGGTGCTTTTTTCTCACGATACCCAACAGATTGACCAAGTTCTCGTGGTGCAGGGATTTCATTAATATCGCTTCGGCTTCACTGGAATCTGTCAGAACTTTAACTGCGACTTTATTCTTTTTCCATTTCCCCAGCATGACTTCGCCGAATTCGCCTTTGCCTATCGACTCGCAAATTTCCAATTCTTCTTCTGGAATTATGCAAAGGTCGTCTACGACAAGTTGAGGCTTGACGAGTTGGGTGCATAGACCGTCTGCGTCCATTTTGTAGTGTTGTATCAAGTTTTCGAGGTCGTCGAAAAATTCCTCATCGTCTATGGTGTGTTTTCCATCTTGCGTTTTTATCCTATAATGTTCTACTTTGTTCTGGAAACATACACAGAGAGTGCAGTCCCCAGGAAAATTCGTGGATTCTCTTATGAGGAACAAACCATCAGTTCGTGGGTTTAACACCCTTTCGGCATCTTCTCTCGAGATCTTACTATGAAACCAAATCTGGTGACCATAAATGCGTTGCAAGCGGCCATCGAGACAATTAGTATTGACGTCACGTCTATCGTGCAAATCTTCGTTTTTGATGTTCATGTTATTTTCGGTTCTTAACAGTAAATTTGTGTCATGCATGAGATTATTATCCATTTTACTGGTCGGAATCTCACCAGGGGCGATCCAGGGGGAGTCTTCGCTACGGTTTAGAGGGGACGTATCGCTTTGTAAGTTTTTTTTTATTCCTCGGGCAGGTACCATGGGTGGGTTGCTTTCCTGGGCCGGTTCCCATTGCTGGCCACCCTCCGGTTGCCGGTACTGGTCGAAAATGTAGGGTTTGTACCTCTGTGTAAACGACGGGTTATGACTTGTCATATCTCACGCGCTCTTTAACACGTTTATCTGCAAAGACGAATGAAAAAATTGTATTGGAAAGGGTTCGATCACAGCTTTCAAATACTAAATTTACTAATTAGATATCTGTGCCATTTCACCACACGATTAATCAAGGAAATTCCGACCTCCAAGATGATTGAACAGTTTAACCGAAACATTTACCAAGAAATCGATTTTCAATTGGAAAGTTCTCTATGTGTGTCCGATTTTTGCCATCATTTTGCCCAAATGTCTGTAATTTTCGAATGTTTTGCCATAAATGGCCGCAATCGGACCAGTTCGTTAATGTGCATAATCAGCCCAATTGTTTCAGAGTAATAATTTTGCTTTCAACCAATACAAATCCGATCGAATTGAAACTTGGTGAGTAGTTGTATAATACAAACCTAAAGACGATTGCGAAATTTTGTGATAATCGTACCGCTAGAAAATAAAAAAAAATATATATATTAAAAAATATTATTTGTGTCATGATAACCTGAGAGCGGAAAGAGATAGCGACTTGCAATTTTAAGGGTAGGTTATGCATCTCATTGCGACATTTCTGTTTGTTAATATGCATAATAGGCCAAACGGTTTTGGAGTTATACCCATCTGAAATTTGGTTGTTGGTTCCTCAATAACTCGTAAATACGAAACGGGCCCAATTCAAACATGGTTATTAGTTGTAGAATGCCGACGCGAAAATGCTTGCAACATTTCGTGAGGATCATATCACAAGAAAGTTTTTTTTTAAATAATTGAAAAAAATTCTATATATCAGAAACTTTTCGTCTGACATCGCTGAAATTCTGCGAGAGCCTTCAAAACCTAACTCTACTGCCAAGTTCCAAGTTTGAACACGATCGGATCTATATTGTTGGAGATCCGAGCAGCCTTGGGTGAGTTCAGTAGCTGGATGGGTGACAGTTGCCTCGATAACTTTCGAACGAAAAGAGACAAGAACTTTCAATTTTTAGGGTAGGTTGCGCATCCGAATGGGACAGTTGAGTTCGTTAATAGGGGCGCGTTCCACTAAGGTCCCACAACGATCACGCGCATGACCACAGAACTGCGCAGACGACTCTACGAACGTTGCGATCGCCTAGTGGAACACGCCCTAGGCATAATCAGCCAAACAGTGTCATCTTAAATTAAGTTGTTTTTTCCTCAATAACTCAAAAGATACACATCCGATTCACTTTAAACATGGTAAATACATATATATAGAATGCCGACGCACTAATGTTCCCGAAATTTCATTCGAATGGTTCACTAAAAAAAAATATTTAGCAGAAAAAATTTTTTTTCTTAAAAAATTTTATATTTCGTAAACTATTAGTCAGATGGTGCTGAAATTCCGCATATACCTTCAAGCCGAAAAAATTTCACTGGGTTAGAAAAGATAAATGAAATAACATGCTAAAATCCAATAAATAAACTATTGAACAGATCTCTGTAAGACTTGATGCAAGTGAGTTCAACTGAATTTATTTTATTCACTGTGGAAAAGTGGGAGTTGATATAAAAAATATTCTTAAAATCACTGCCGTGAAGTATGAATATTTGCGCGCATCTATTCACCTCTATTGGACACTCTTAATCGAACTTACCATAGATATAGAGCTAGACCGTTTTCTCAGCTTTTGTAAGATATGAATACCGTTTGACGTATGCCTAATAACAAACTTGGATGTCGCATTCGAATGCGCAACCTACCCTAAAAATTGCAAATCGCTATCTCTATCTTTTCTTAAGTTATCGTAAGATAAATGATATGTTTTCATAATTTTTTTTATTTTTTTTATAGTGAATCGATCCTACAACTAGTAACCAAGTTTCAATTCGACCGAATCCGCATTTTTTGAGTTATCGAGAAAACAATATTCCAGATGGGTAAAACTCCGAAACCGTTTGGCTGATTATGCCCAACAACGAACTTAACTGCCAACCTAACCTGAAAATAGCAAATCGTGATCTCTTTTTGTTCGAAAGTTATCGTAGCAAGGGTCACCCATCCAGCTACTTTAATCACCTAAGGCTGCTCAAATCTTCATCAATAAAGCAATTTGCAACAACACTGTAAGGTTAGAATGTGAAGGCTCTCGCAAAATTTCATCGATATAGGATGGTTTTTAAGATATTACATTTTTTTCAATAATTTTTTTTATTTTTTAGAGATACGATCCTCAAAAATTTCGCAATAATTTGCGCTTCTGCATTCTACAACCAACTACCATATTTCAATTGGATCGGATTCGTATTTTTTTAAATTATTGAGGAAATAACAACAAAATTTCTGATAGTTATAACCTCGGGTATAACTCCTAAACCGTTGGGCCGATTATGCATATTAACAGACTCAAATGTCCCATTCGGATGCACAACCTACCTTGAAAATTGCAAGTCGCTATCTCTTTCCGTTCTCAAATTATCCTCAGATAAATAATATTTTTTAATGAGTTTCAATTCAATCAGATTTGTAATGGTCGGAAACCGTTGGGCTCATTAACGAACTTGTACTTTGCATTTGGACGCGCCACCTACCCTGAAAATTTCAAGATGCTATCTCTTTCCGTTCGAAAGTTATCGTGACAACGACCGGCCGGACAGAATCGAATTTGACCTCAGATTCTTCATCAAGTCGAACCTAATCGTTTGAGACCATTTTCGGCATAAAATCGACATCTGGGCACATAACGCTGAACATGCGAGCAATAACCGATCTGAAAATTGAAAACTACTTTCTTCAATTCACAGTTGAAAATCGATTTCGGTTTCACGTGAAGAATTATTATCGTAAGTACTCGTTCAAGCAAAAAATAAATTTCCGGATAATTTTTCCGCTTGTTCAATCATCATTGGTAAGTCGGAATCTGAGGGCATCTTGGCATCCTGGCATGTTAGTAAAGATGAAGATTTTCAATTTAAATCAACCTGTTAGAAGACACCCCCTGGATTTACACTCATGGACATTCTACTTACTGTTTTCGATAAAGGCTTATGATCGTTGATTACAATAGAATTTTTTTTAGAATACGTCTAAATATAAATAATACTGATGAAAAATGTGTGCAGATTAAATATTATATACGCTCAACATGCAGTTCAATAGTATGTTCTAGAGAATGTTACAAATACAAATTGCTACTTAAACCATATATTTTGTTCAGAAAAGGAAAGCATCATGTATGGGACAAATAACGTCATTATATTACAACAATTAATTCAGGACATATCCTAACCTACTGGAAAATATTTTGCTCACCAATTTCCTCTAAGAATTACTAATTAATTTTTGCGGCGTCAGTTATTGGTCTATTATTTTCTTGAATGTTAAACCATTGGAATCCGGAAGCGAAAATATATTTCTATCTTATTTCGATGTTCAATTTCTAAACTTAACTATATTTGATGTTTAGAAATGTTAAACCAATGGATATTAGATAAAACCTGTTCAATTTCCACTGAAAAGAGTCATTTGAAATGGGTGAATAACTTTTCTAAAAGTGGGATAGCTCTGCGGACAGGAGCTTGGGTGCTCTTGTTCAATCTTTGACCAATCATATCTCCGGAAGTATTGGTTTCTCAGAGTTGAGAATGATATCAATGGATTCTTGTGATAGAACTGCATCTTAAAGGAAATTAAATTCAAATAATAGTGTATTTATCAAGATTAAATGAGCAATCTTCAATGCTCTAATGTTTTAATTATTATCATTTGAAAAAAATTGAGCAATCTGCAATGCTTAAATGCTTCAAAAATTGTCATTAAAAAAAAACAGTCTCAGAAAGTATTAATCCGAAACCAACAGACCGTTTCCGCCCAATATCGAACTAATCCGAGATATTGATTCCTAAAATCTACTCTGAAAATTATATTATATCAATTGAAACTTAGTCGATATTCCAGTTTTGTTTTTACTGGAGATATTCTGAACCCAATATTATTAACTTACAAAGTACATATACAGGGTGTCCCAAGTTCGAGTGCCTATTAGACATTTCTGGAGAAATGGACATATTTCAAATCTGAAAATTAGGATTATGATATTGCTTGAAATTCTCTACAGAGCTAAAATATTTTCGAAGCTCAATCACTTCCGGTTATACAGGGAGTGAAAATAAATTTGATGAAAAAAATTTGTTTTCAAGTTTTGCATTCCTGGTATGATCAAGTATTCAAAGCTGAATACATTTCTGTTAAAACCATTGTATTCATTCGAATATTTTCCAAAATATCGTAAAAGAATGGGTTCAAGCCCTGTTGGCAGGAGCTTTCTGGCGCTCTAGTAGTAGTAGTAGCAATCATGAGAATGAGAACTGCACCATGGAAGAAATCGAATTAAATCTGGCCAATTTTGCCCAATAACGAACTTAGCCGAGATATTCATCTCCCTAACCTACTCTGAAAATTTCAACTACCTAGCTCATTCCGTTCGAGAGTTATTGTGGAAAAACTTTTTTTAAATTTTCAAAATTTTTTTTGACAATTTGCGGTAATCTGGTCAATACAAAACTTCAAATGCGTATAAAGGTCATGGTTCTACAATTTGATGCTAAATTTCAGATAGATCGAGTGATCGGTTTCGGAAATATTCATAAAAAATATTTTTACTAAAATCGGCCATAACTCAGAAACCGCTTGATGGATTTCGCCCATTAACGAGCTCGTCCGAGATATTTACGCTCCAAACCCACCTTGCAAATTTCAATCCGCTAACTCCTTTCGTTCGAGAGTTATCGTGCCTACGGCCGGCCGGCCGATCAGCCGGCCGGACAGAATCGATTTCGACCTCGGATTCTTGATCAGTGAGTCGAACCAAATCGTTTGAGACCATTTTCAGCCAAAAATTCCAAAATTACAGACACTTGGCAAATTGATAAGCTCTCTGTTCCGAGGAACCAGAGCGCCAAAAAAACAAGTTTCGTATGACAATTGCCCAAAACAGGTTTAAAGTACCTACAAATAGTAGATACCATAATGTATTCCATAAAACATGTATTAAAGAAGAGAAGTAATAATGAAAAATTACCTTGTAATCGATCAAAAATTTCCTGATCTACGTTCACCAAATTTTCTCCTCTCTCGAACTACAGAATTAAGCTTTCAATATTTACGTAATATTTATAAACATTTTTGGGTGAGGTCCCCGTTGCATCGCTAAAATACGAGTATTTCAACCCCAATATTTTTGAAGTTATAATATTTACTTCCGTCAGCCCCGTCATAAATTGAGAGAACTGAACAATTTATGTCTATGGATGAAAAGCAGTCTCACTACTCTCAGATCTCTTACTTCATGTTCCGTTCCGAAAATGTACGACTTTTCTGAGAAAAACTAATTTCGGAGCAAACAACTGAGATTTTTCTCACTTCACTCACAATTCTTCGATTGATTAGATTGTCATGTCTCAGGAAAATAAGTTGTCATTATGACAATTAATACATAGAATAATTATATCATCCTGTTACAACGTAGAAATACGATTTCTTATTGAAATTTTGAAAAATCATATCTCCGAAAGTATTAGCTTGTTAGAGTTAAAAATGATATCATTGGATTCTTATGGTAAAACTGCTTTTTGAAAAAAATTTGATTTGGAATTTGTTTCGTAAAAAAAATTTTTTTTTCATTACTCCGAAACCATCAGTCCGATTTTGCCCAATAACGAACTTAGCCGAGATATTTATGTCCCAAACCTACTCTGAAAATTTCAACTGTCTAGCTCATTCCGTTCGAGAGTTATCGTGCCTACGGCCGGCCGGACCGGCCGGACAGAATGAATTTCGACCACGGATTCTTGATCAGTGAGTCGAACCAAATCGTTTTCAGCCAAAAATTCGAAAATTACAGACATTTGGGCAAATTGATAAGCACTCAGTTCCGAGGAGCGCCGAGTTCCGAGGTAATATGTTCATTATTCTTGTTTTAAACATACTGAGCGTGAACAGTTTTTAGAACATCAAAGTGGAAGAATGTAGGAAGGTCATGCATCTTTTGAATTTCAGAAATATCCTCACAGGGTGTTTCAAATTTTGTGTCGAAAATTGTGATCAAAAATTGGCCATAAATTGTTTTTCAAATTAGAACCCTATTTTTTTTATGATTGCGATGGATTCTGCGGTGAAAAATTATGATAGTTTTCTTACATGATTATGCTCCTAAATTAAATAAAAAAACCTAAGAATTTTTTTTTTAGGAGCATAATCATGTAAGAATACTAAACAGCCTAAACGAAGTCGCTATTTCGCATCTATCTGTATTCAAAATACGTACACACAAATCGATTCAAAAATTCAAAACAGTAGGCTTTTCTGAAAAAATCAGAAGAATCGGTTCTAAGTTCAATATGAGAACCGTCTTTAAAACACAAAATGATCTTGGGTCTGTATTAACAAAGACAAAACCCATTAATGAAAAACAAAAATCAAAAAACCTGCGTATACATATAATATTCCTTGTATTTGTGGTAAATCGTACACAGGAGAAACATCAAGACCACTAGAAGTAAGAAAGTCAGAGCATAAGAATAACTTGAGAAATAGAGACATACGGAAATCAAAAATAGCAGATTACTATCGAAAGGAAATTTAAGGAGTCAACTTGTTGTTGTTTTGTTGAACAGAGAATGCAATTTTGCAAATTGCTGAACTGGTATTGACCATATTTGGCTGAAAAATGGGTTCAAGCCCTGTGGACAGGAGCTTTCTGGCGCTCTAGTTCAAACAGACAAATTATATCTCCGAAAGTATTGGTTTCTCTGAGTTGGGAATTATATCAATGTATACATATGATAGAGCTGCATCATAAAGGAAATTCAATTCAAATAATAGTTTATTTATCAAGATTAAATGAGCAATCATGAGAATGAGAACTGCACCATGGAAGAAATCGAATTAAATCTGGCCAATTTTGCCCAATAACGAACTTAACCGAGATATTCATCTCCCTAACCTACTCTGAAAATGTCAACTACCTAGCTCATTCCGTTCGAGAGTTATTGTGGAAAAACTTTTTTTAAATTTTCAATTTTTTTTTTTTTAATTTTTTTTTTTACACTTTGCGGTAATCTGGTCAATACAAAACTTCACATGCATATAAAGGTCATGATTCTACAATTTGATGCTAAATTTCAGATAGATCGAACGTACTTGTCCGAGATATTTACGCTCCAAAACCACCTTGCAATTTTCAATCCGTTAACTCCTTTCGTTCGAGAGTTATCGTGCCTACGGCCGGTCGGCCGGCCGGACAGAATCGATTTCGCACTCGGATTCTTGATCAGTGAGTCGAACCAAATCGTTTGAGACCATTTTCAGCCAAAAATTCCAAAATTACAGACACTTGGGCAAATTGATAAGCACTCTGTTCCGAGGAACTAGAGCGCCAAAAAAACCAGTTTCGTATGACAATTGCCCAAAACAGGTTTAAAGTACGTACAAATAGTAGGTATTCCATAAAACATGTATGAAAGAAGATGAGTAATAATATGAAAGAAGATGAGTAATAAATAAAATACCTTGTAATCGATCAAAAATTTCCTGATCTACGTTCACCAAATTTTCTCCTCTCTCGAACTACAGAATTATGCTTTCAATATTTACGTAATATTTTCAAACATTTTCGGGTGAGGTCCCCGTTGCATCGCTAAAATACGAGTATTTCAACCCCAATATTTTTGAAGTTACAATATTCCCTTCTGTCAAGTTGACATTATGACAATTCATACATAGAATAATTATATCAATGTGTGAAATACGATTTACATTGAAATTTTGAAGAATCTTATCTCCGAAAGTATTAGCTTGTTAGAGTTAAAAATGATATGAATGGATAATTATGATAAAACTTCTTAACAAAAAAAATTTAATTTGAAATTTGTTTCGTAAAAAAAAAATTTTTTTTTTGTTACTCCGAAACCATCTGTCCGATTTTGCCCAATAACGAACTTAGCCGAGATATTTATCCCCCACACCTACTCTGAAAATTTCAACTCGCTCATTCCGTTCGAGAGTTATCGTGCCTACGGCCGGCCGGACCGGCCGGACAGAATGAATTTCGACCACGGATTCTTGATCAGTGAGTCGAACCAAATCGTTTAAGACCATTTTCATCGAAATATTCGAAAATTACACACATTTGGGCAAATTGATAAGCCCTCAGTTCCGAGGAACTAGAGCGCCAAAAAGAGTTGGAACTCGGAAATTTCTATGCAAAGTAAAACTATGTTACTATGATTTTCAAATACTGTCAATGTGACAATTCTCGAATTTCAGAATAACTATCAACAAAATAATTCTGAAGATTCACGTTATTTGTCTGACCAAGCAGTCTGATATAGACTCCGAAACGTTACAACATAGTTGTTTCTTCGTTGATGTTGTTTAGTTGTTGTTTGTTAGGCAACATTGTTCGATTGATTGCTTCTGACAAATATCTTGTGTTTCTTACGCAGAATCAAATCACAAAATAATAATTTTTTTATTTTATAGATATTTTTCAGAGTTTGGAAGAGAAAACCCAGAAAAAAACCTTTTAATAATGAGTATACCTCCCAGAGTATCCTTTAATGATTAAGTAAAATTCAATCTCACCATTCTCACTTCAACTGAATCGTGGAGACTGGCAGGCCATTAATTGCATCGATTTTTACAATTATTATTGAAATTAAGAAAAATGTACAGATCTAATAATTCGGTATGAGCCAATCAGATCTTACGATGTAACGTGGACCTTGACGGTTTATGAATAATTCAGAAATCGCCGAAGCGAGACTCCGACACAACAATAACTATTCATCATTAGCACCAGGCCAACATACGAACGAATAATCAAAATTCCGGCGGCCATATTTTCACGCAAACGTGATCACTAGGTCGAAAAAAAGACAGAATTAAAATTCGGGCATAATGTAGAAAGCATGAATAGCTAAACGAGTTTATTCTGAAAATAATCACGAAAACTATCTTTCGTTCGGAACCAAATGTAAAGGCCACATTCCATAGAAGTAAATTAAGCTTTTAAGAAATAGGGAACGAAGAATTGGATAAGCATGGCTGTGTTTACATTTTATTCTATGCTCTACTCTATTAGTTACGGTAGAAAAATATGGATAAAATAGCCATATAATTCATGTAAACAGTGCGAGTCCCGAACTTGGAATAAATTCGGTGTAATAAAGACAGTTTTTGGCGCTCTTGTTCCTCGAAACTAAGTGTTTATCAATTTGCCCAAATGTCTATAATTTTCAAATTTTTGGCTGAAAATGGTCTCGAACGTTTTGGTTTTACTCACTGATCAAGAATCCGTGTTCAAAATCTATTCTGTCCGGTCGTTAACACGATAACTCTCGAACTGAATGAGCTAGACAGTTGAAATTTTCAGAGTAGGTTTGAGACATAAATATCTCGGTTAAGTTCGCTATTGGGTAAAATCGGCCCGATGGTTTCGGAGTAACGAAAACAAATTTTTGTTTTATATTACAAATTTAAAATTTAATTTTTTTCAGATGCAGTTTCACCATAAGAATCCATTGATATCATTTACACCACTAACAAGCTAATACTTTCGGCGATATGATTTTTCAAAATTTCAATAATACATCGTACTACTATGTTATCACAGAATGCGAATTCTATCTGTACCTATGTGTTCTTTTCATCCATGTCATCTTATCTACCTATAAGAGACATGTCAAATTTGTTTCTGTTCTAGAAGGCAAAGTATGATTGAATGCAAAATAACCAATTATAGGATATTATATACCCTATATTATGCCCTTGGATAATCCATATGATGATGGAAATATACTATATACTTTGGTAAGTTACTCATATTGGGTTCAGAATATATCTTCAGTGAAAACAAAACTGGAATTTTGTTTCAATCGATATAATATATTATCATTTTGCCCAAATGTCTATAACTTTCGAATTTTTTTATGAAAATGGTCTCAAACGACTCCCCAATGAAGAATTCGAGGTCAAATTTGATTCTGCCCGGCCAGCCGTCCGGCCGTTGCTACGATAACTTGAGAACGGAAAGAGCTAACGACTTGAAATTTTCAGGGTAGGTGGCGCATCCCAATACGACGGACAAGTTCGTTAATGGGCATAATTGGCCCAATGGTTTCCGAGTAATAATTTTGTTTTCAACCAATATAAATCCGATCGAATTGAAACTTGGTGAGTAGTTGTAGAATATGAACCGTACGTTCGTGAAATTTTGTGCTAATCGTATGGCTAGAAAATTATTGAAAAATTATCAAAAAATATTTTTGTTGTCACGATAACTTGGAATCGGAAGGAGATAGCGGCTTGAAGTTTTCAGGTTAGGATGTGCATCAGAACGCAACATTTGAGTTTGTTTATAAGCATAATCGGCCAAACGGTTTTAAAGTTATAGCCATCTGAAATTGGTTGTTTTTTCTCCTCATTAACTCGAAAAATACTAAACCGATTGAATTCAAACATGGTTATTAGTTGTAGAATGCCAACGCGAAAATTCTTGCAAAATTTCGTGAGGATAGTATTTGTAGAAAATTTTTAAGAAATCATTGAAAATGAAAAAAAAAATTATATATCAGTAACTATTCTCTTGAAATTGCTGAAATTTGCAAGAGCCTTCATAACCCAACTCTACTGCCAAGTTTTAAGTTTTAACACGATCGGTTAAATATTGTTGGAGATTCGAGCAGCCTTGTGTGAGTTCAGTAGATGGGTGACCGTTGCCTCGATAACTTTCGAACAAAAGGAGATAAGGACTTGCAATTTTCAGGGTAGGTTGCGTATCCGAATGGGAGAGTTAAATTCGTTTTTGGGCATAATCGGTTTAACTTTTTCCGAGTTATACCCACCTGGAATATTATTTCCTCGATAACTCAAAAAATAAAGATTCGATCGAATTGAAGCTTGGTAACTATTAGTAGAAAATCAACATAAAGACGTGTTTATAATGTTTCAAGAACCGTACCCCAAGAAAATTTTAAAAAAATGACGAAAAAAATTTTTTGTAAGAACCGTACCCCTAGAAAATTACAAAAAAATTACGAAAAAGAAATGGTTTAAGCACTGACGTGAAGTCAGTAGCTTTTGTGCGTATGTTCTATTTAATCGAATTTACCATGGTAAATTCGAATTAAGAGTGTCCAATACAGGAGAATGGACAACATAATTTACCATGGTATATTCGATTAACGGTGTCCAATACAGGAGAATGGACAATAGAAGAACATACGCGCAAAAGCTCCTGACTTCACGTCAGTGCTTGAACCAATTTTTTAAATATAACTCCAAAGCTAATTGGACAAACATGGCTGTGTTTACATTATATTCTGTGCTCTACTCTACTATCAGTTACGGTAGAAAAATATTGATGAAATAGCCATAGAATTAATGTATATAGTGCGAGTAAAAACTTGGAATAAATTCGTTATATCAAAGACCGTTTTTGGCGCTCTTATCAAGTGCTTATTAATTTGCCCAAATACCTGTAATTTTCGAATTTTCGGCTGAAAATGGTCTCAAATGTTTTGATTCAACTCACTGATCAAGTGGTCAAAATCGATTCTGTCTGGCCAGTCCGGCCGTTAACACGATAAATCTCGAATGGAATGAGCTAGACAATTGAAATTTTCAGAGTAGGTTTGAGACATAAATATCTAAGTCAAGTTCTTTATTGGGCAAAATCAGCCTGATGGTTTTTATTTTCAACACTAACAAGCTTATACTTTCGGAGATATTATTTTTCAAAATTTCAATAATACATCGTACTTCTATGTTTTCACAGAGCATTCTATCTGTCTGTATTCTATCCAGGGTTCGAAAATATCATGATATTTATATAAATATCAAAATATCGGATATATATCGATATATATCCGATATATATCAATTTCCTGATATTTATTTTTAAAAACAATTTTTAAAGTGTTTTCCTAATTGAAATCAATAAATTAACCGCATTAAAATGGTGATTTACTTAATTTATTGAACAATGCAAACAAGATTCTCAAAAACAAAGAATATAACAAAAATAAAAAAAAATTGTTAGTTAAAAAATTCATCAAAGGTACCAGAAGGAGTCTCCAGTGTAGACGCAGTGGGATCATCCCATATACATTCTATATTGCTACTATTGCAAGCTCTAGGTGTAGGTGCATGCTCTCTGTTTAGATATTAAAAATTAACAAGTTTGGCTGTTTTGTCACGTTACAATCGATTTCTTAATTTTGATTCTACCCAGCCGAATGTTGAAAAATACAATTCCGTGGCGAAGTTATAAAATCACCATCTAAAGATATACTAAGATGAAGTTGGGGATTCCCCGATAATGCGTTGCTTCTTGCTTCATCCATCGGACAAAAGCTAATACTTTCGGCGATATGATTTTTCAAAATTTCAATAATACATCGTACTACTATGTTATCACAGTATGCGAATTCTATCTGTACCTATGTGTTCACTGTTCATCCATGTCATCTTATCTACCTATAAGAGACATGTCAAATTTGTTTCTGTTCTAGAAGACAAAGTATGATTGAATGCAAAATGACCAATTATAGGATTATACAAGAGACACAAAATATTTTTCGATAATTTGTAAAGTTAGATTTTGAAATATCTCGTAAAATTTCATCCGTTATTTTCGGCTAGTAATAATTATTCTCATAATTTACCCACGACACAGCTCGTATACCAATCATTTACAAACACACTCAGCCACAACACAAAACTAATAAGTACCGCAGTGATCAAGCTGTATTAAAATATAAATTATTCGGTACCTAAACTTCACAACAGTTTATTTCGCAAACAAGAGAAAAATCGATTTAGA
The DNA here is from genome assembly GCA_937662695.2 of Halyzia sedecimguttata. Classification (NCBI taxonomy): domain Eukaryota; kingdom Metazoa; phylum Arthropoda; class Insecta; order Coleoptera; family Coccinellidae; genus Halyzia; species Halyzia sedecimguttata. The sequence goes on from OW569414.2 coordinate 77,999,338, forward strand.
GACTTAGTTACAGCGTACGATTATTACACTAGACCCCGAATAATTTGTAAATATTGCAATGGATAATTATTTATAGAATGCAAAAGTTATATATATAATTCAAATACCACCGTCCGATTCCCGAATTATGCTTGATTGAATTTGAAATTCGGCTTCCGGCATTTCGCGCGTCTGACCGAAATTATTATTCCATTTATCAACGTCGTTGTGTCTGAAATATACGACGCGTATCGAAGAACAGTTAATGGATTTGTCATTTGTCACAAACGTGAAAGGTTTCCTCGGTATGTGTCATTCCGAGTACGTAAACAAACTGAAGAACTATCCAAATTTTAAAGGTTTATCATTTCCCATTCAAAGCCTACCAATCCTTTATACAGGGCGAGTCTTAAAATTGTACATTGATTTTAACCATAGATTTTTCTCGTTAAATAAAACATTTTTGTGCGTATGTTCTGGGGAACATCGCGTTATCATTTTGCCCAAATGTCTGTGATTTTCGAATTTTTCGCCGAAAATGGTCTCAAACGATTGAGTTCGACTCCCTGTTTAAGGATTCGAGGTCAAATTTGATTCTGTCCGGCCGGCCGGCCGTTGCCACGATAACTTGAGAACGGAAAGAGATAGCGACTTGAAATTTTCAGGGTAGGTGGCGCATCCCAATAGGACGGACAAGTTCGTTAATGGGCATAACCGGCCCAACGGTTTCCGACTAATAGTTTTGTCTACAACCAATACTGATCCGATCGAATTGAAACTTGGTGAGTAGTTGTAGAATATAAACCTGAGTACGTTTATGTAATTTTGTGAACATCGAATTTTAAAAAAATTATTAAAAAATATTATTTACGTCACGATAACCTAAGAACGGGAAGTGATAGCGACTTGAAATTTTGAGGTGAGGTAGAGAATCTTAATGCGCCATTTGAGTTCGTTTATAGGCATAATAGGCAGAACGGTTTTGGAATTATACCACTCTGAAATTTGGTTGTTATTTCCTCAGTAACTCGAAAAATACAAAACCGATCCAATGCAAACATGGTTATTAGTGTTAGAATGGCAACGCGAAAATTCTTACAAAATTTTGTGAGGATCGTATGACTAGAAAATTTTTAAACAATCATAGAAAATTATTGAAAAAAATTCTATATATCAGAAACTATCCGTCCGATATCGCTGAAATTTTGCGAGAGCCTTCAGAACCTAACTATACTACCAAGTTCCAAGTTTGAACATGATCCGATCTATATTGTTGCAGATCCGAGCAGCCTTGTGTGAGTTCAGTAGCTGGATGGGTGAGCGCTGCCTCGACAACTCTCGAACGAAAGGAGATAGGGACTTGCAATTTTCAGGATAGGTTGCACATCTGAATGGAAGAGTTAAGTTCGCTGTTAGCCATAATCGGCCCAACGGTTTCGGAGTTATACCTATTTGGAATATTATTTCCTAGATAACTCGTAAAATATACTCGATCGAATTGATGCTTGGTTGTAGAATATCGATATGAAGACGTGTGTAAAATTTTGTGGGGACCGTACCACAAGAAATAGCGACTTGCAGTTTTCAGGGTAGATTACGCATCTGAATACGACGTTTAAGTTCGTTAACTAGCATAATCGGCCAAATGGTTTGGGAGTTATATCAATCTGAAATTTTGTTGTTAATAACTTAAAAACTACAAATCCGATTCAATTCGAATATATGGTTATTAGTTGTAGAATGCCAACGCGACAATTCTAGCAAAATTTCGTGAGGATCGTAGTACTAGAAAATTTAAAAAAAATCATTGGAAAAAAAGTTGGTTCAAGCACTGACGTGAAGTCAGGAGCTTTTGCGCATATGTTCTATTGTCCATTCTCCTGTATTGGACACTCTTAATCGAATTTACCATGGTGAATTCTATTGTATGTTCTCCTGTATTGGACACTCCGAATTTACCATGGTAAATTAGATTAAGAGTGTCCAATACAGGAGAACAGACAATAGAATTCACCATAGTAAATTCGATTAAGAGTGTCCAATACATGAGAATGGACAATAGAACATACCTTCTAGGGCAAAATTCATTTAAATGTCGATTCAAGTTAAACATAACATTAGGGATAATTTATTTTAATAATAAAGAAATGATGCTTGAGAACAAGAAATCAGGAGGTTAACAGAATCGAATTCGCTCACGGATTCTTCATCAGTAGGTCAAATGAAATCACCTGAGAGTTCTTTCTGTCCTAAGGTATCGTAAGTAATCATTAAAGGATACTTTGGGAGGTATATTTATTACTAAATGGTAACCCGGTCAATACAAAACTTCACATGCGTATAAACGTCATGATTCTACAATTTGATGCTAAATTTCAGATAGATCGAGTGATCGGTTTCGGAAATGTTCATAAAAAATGTTTTTACTAAAATCGGCCATAACTACGAAACCGCTCGATGGATTTTGCCCATAAACGAACTTGTCCGAGATATTTACGCTCCAAACCCACCTTGCAAATTTAAATCCTATAACTCCTTTCGTTCGAGAGTTATCGTGCCTACTGCCGGCCGGACAGAATTGATTATCAACCTCGGATTCTTGATCAGTGAGTCGAACCAAATCGTTTGAGACCATTTTCAGCCAAAAATTCGAAAATTACAGACATTTGGGCAAATTGATAAGAACTCTGTTCCGAGGAACTAAAGCGCCAAAAATTATGATTATACATCCTAGTGACTTTTGTATTGTACCTTGGCAGTTGGTGTGACTGTTAGGAAAGTTGACAGATTACGGAGAGGAAACCCTGGAAGGAATCATTTAATAAAGGTATCCTGTTTACTGTTTACTGATTATTTCACCATATTTTTCTTCATAACTTATGAACTTCCTACAGCATAGTACCACATACTTCATTTAATTCCAACGTATCTCTGTATCGAGCTTTAGTTTTATCAAACGACCTATTTAAATCAAGGAAAAACCTTTTTAATTCCGATTTTTCTTTCCTCGCCTTTTACAACATTAAAATGTTCAGAACTTTGTGTTGTTTTTTCGAAATGGTTTGTTATGAGAATAACTACAGAATAGTATAACGAAATTTGTTTTCCTCCAATGAGAAATTCCATAGATTTATTGCCCGGTATGATAAACCTGAAATAATCTTACAGTTTATATCGAAATGAAAAAGTTTATGCGAGTTTTACATGATACGATCGATAAATTTACAATTTTCATTCTTCGGTTTTGCGGTAAACCGTAATATCGCATACACACACATATATTTATAATCGCAGTAGATTATATTGATTGGTCTCCCATTCACTTGACATTTTTCTTTATTTTACGTTGTTATAAAACTATACGAAAACATACAGGGTGATTCACGAAGACCGTTCGTTGGAATATTTCAAAGAAATACCCGAGATAAACACTGCAAATTTTAAAGTTGAGCTTTGTTAGGAGAAATGAATTCTCGGAAAAAATTCCAGATTTGTTCGACCTCCGGTTTCACCGGAAATGATAACAACTTTCGTTTTTTTAAATGTAATGCCCAGTTTTTCATTGATTATCAGATTACGCATTGAATTGTACATTGTTTTAATGTATCACTTACATATTATTCTCAGAAAATTCGTGTGAAATCAGAAAAAACCCTTCAAATTTTCTCAAATTGGGCTTCATTAAAAATAATAATAATAATAATTTATATTGTCCTTGAAACCAGATACAGAGCTTAAGTGTATACAAATTGATATTGGACATGTCAGGTTCCAATGTTAACTTGTAGATTTTCACATGTTAATTCCTCATTTTCTAGCTTCTATCAAAAGACATGCCAATGCTTCTCCTTCGTTAATTAAAAATTCAATTGAACATACATGGTGTTTTTATTTCAATGTCAATGACAAAAACCTCAATAACTCATGACAATGACAAAAACCTCAAAAACTCATGACAAAAACCTCAAAACTAATTTTTTACAAATTTGAATCAATTTTTTTATTGGAAAGCTGGAATCTACATTAAAAATAATGTATTTTTTATAATACATACTACTGCTCTAAAATGATTTTTTTTCCGAGATATTCGCTAAGTAAAGCAGTAGTATGTATTATCAAAATTACACTATTTTTTAACGTACATTCCAGCTGACCAATAAAAAAATGGGTTCTCATTAAAAAAAATGAGTTTTGAGGTTTTTTTCATGAGTGACTGACATTGAAATAGAAACACCCTGTATGTTCAATTCAATTTTTAATTAACGAAGGAGAAGCATTGGCATGTCTTTTGATAGAAAGTGGCAAATTAGGAATTTTGAGGCAAAAATTTACAAGTTATTAACATTGGAAATTTAACAGGGTTTCTTCAAATTTCACACGAATTTTCTGAGAATAATATGTAAGTTACACATTAAAACAATGTAGAATTCAATGGGTAATATGATTATCAATGAAAAACTGGGTATTACATTTAAAAAGCGAAGGTTGGTATCATTTCCGGTGAAACCGGAAGTCGAACGAAACTGAAATTTTTTCCAATAATTCATCTCACCTAACAACGCTTATCTATAAAATTTCAAGTGTTTATCTCGAGTCTTTCAAATATTGTAACGAACGGTCTTCGTGAAACACCCTGTATATCGCTAATATTCTTTTGTCCTAGATTCTAAAACTCAGCAAATTTTAAACAAAGCTGTTATGGCCTTTTCAAATCCTATACATTGTCTTTGTATTGTCACATAGTATTCGGATAGTTGAATACTCAATGATTTTCCCAAATGTGTAATTTTGAATTTTGAGCCAAAAATGACCTCAAACGAGTGGCCACATAGTCCAGGAGGAATCGGCGCATGAGTACCGAAAACTATTCCACCTCAATTTTTGGCGCTCTAGTTCCTCGGAACTGAGTGCTTATCAATTTGCCCAAATGTCTGTAATTTTGGAATATTTCGATGAAAATGGTCTTAAACGATTTGGTTCGACTCACTGATCAAGAATCCGTGGTCGGAATTCATTCTGTCCGGCCGGTCCGGCCGGCCGGCCGTAAGCACGATAACTCTCGAACGGAATGAGCTAGAGAGTTGAAATTTTCAGAGTAGGTTTGGGGGATGAATATCTCGGCTAAGTTCGTTATTGGGCAAAATCGGACAGATGGTTTCAGAGTAACAAAAAAAAAAATTTTTTTTCACGAAACAAATTCCAAATCAAATTTTTTTAATAAGCAGTTTTATCATAAGATTCCATTCATATCATTTTCAACTCTAACAAGCTAATACTTTCGGAGATATGATTTTTTTAAATTTCAATGTAAATCGTATTTCACAGATTGATATAATTATTATTCTATGCATGAATTCTCATAATGTCAACTTGACAGAAGGGAATATTGTAACTTCAAAAATATTGGGGTTGAAATACTCGTATTTTAGCGATGCAACGGGGACCTCACCCGAAAATGTTTGAAAATATTACGTAAATATTGAAAGCATAATTCTGTAGTTTGGTGAACGTAGATCAGGAAATTTTTGATCGATTACAAGGTAATTTATTATTACTTATCTAATAAACTATTATTTGAATTGAATTTCCTTTATGATGCAGTGATATCATATGAATACATTGATATAATTCCCAACTCTGAGAAACCAATACCAGATATAATTTGTCTGTTTGAACTAGAGCGCCAGAAAGCTCCTGTCCACAGGGCTTGAACCCATTTTTTTTATGCGATTGTCTTCAAATTACCCTACTAATGATATAAATGCATGTTGCCATGGGGCAACCCCGTGCCATATTGTTTAAACTGAAATTGTTTAAACAATTACAAGGAATTGTTATTTTTCAACCGGACAATTTTTTTTTGTATTCTTTGTTGAAATACAATTAAAAAAAGTCTTATGGCTTATTACGATAAAGTAATTATTTTTCGAGATATGGATTTTTAAAGGTTGAAGAACCCATTTTTGGCGCTCTAGTTCCTCGGAACTGAGTGCTTATCAATTTGCCCAAATGTCTGTAATTTTCGAATATTTCGATGAAAATGGTCTTAAACGATTTGGTTCGACTCACTGATCAAGAATCCGTGGTCGAAATTCATTCTGTCCGGCCGGCCGTCCGGCCGTAGGCACGATAACTCTCGAACGGAATGAGCTAGAGAGTTGAAATTTTCAGAGTAGGTTTGGGGGATAAGTTCGTTATTGGGCAAAATCGGACAGATGGTTTCGGAGTAACAAAAAAAAAATTTTTTTTTACGAAACAAATTCCAAATTAAATTTTTTTTAATAAGAAGTTTTATCATATCATTTTTAACTCTAACAAGCTAATTCTTTCGGAGATATGATTCTTCAAGATTTCAATGTAAATCGTATTTCACACATTGATATAATTATTCTATGTATGAATTGTCATAATGTCAACTTGACAGAAGGGAATATTGTAACTTCAAAAATATTGGGGTTGAAATACTCGTATTTTAGCGATGCAACGGGGACCTCACCCGAAAATGTTTGAAAATATTACGTAAATATTGAAAGCATAATTCTGTAGTTCGAGAGAGGAGAAAATTTGGTGAACGTAGATCAGGAAATTTTTGATCGATTACAAGGTATTTTATTTATTACTCATCTTCTTTCATATTATTACTCATCTTCTTTCATACATGTTTTATGGAATACCTACTATTTGTAGGTACTTTAAAACTGTTTTGGGCAATTGTCATACGAAACTTGTTTTTTTGGCGCTCTAGTTCCTCGGAACAACGTGCTTATCAATTTGCCCAAGTGTCTGTAATTTTGGAATTTTTGGCTGAAAATGGTCTCAAACGATTTGGTTCGACTCACTGATCAAGAATCCGAGTGCGAAATCGATTCTGTCCGGCCGGCCGATCGGCCGTAGGCACGATAACTCTCGAACGAAAGAAGTTAGCGGATTGAAAATTGCAAGGTGGTTTTGGAGCGTAAATATCTCGGACAAGTTCGTTCGATCTATCTGAAATTTAGCATCAAATTGTAGAATCATGACCTTTAACGCATGTGAAGTTTTGTATTGACCAGATTACCGCAAAGTGTAAAAAAAAAATATTGAAAATTTAAAAAAAGTTTTTCCACAATAACTCTCGAACGGAATGAGCTAGGTAGTTGAAATTTTCAGAGTAGGTTAGGGAGATGAATATCTCGGTTAAGTTCGTTATTGGGCAAAATTGGCCAGATTTAATTCGATTTCTTCCATGGTGCAGTTCTCATTCTCATGATTGCTCATTTAATCTTGATAAATAAACTATTATTTGAATTGAATTTCCTTTATGATGCAGCTCTATCATATGTATACATTGATATAATTCCCAACTCAGAGAAACCAATACTTTCGGAGATATAATTTGTCTGTTTGAACTAGAGCGCCAGAAAGCTCCTGTCCACAGGGCTTGAACCCATTTTTTAATCGTAAATTCCGCGCGCTCAAAAGTTTACTCGCTTACCTATAAGCATCGCCGTCTCTCTCTGACTCATACTCTGACGTACCCAGTTTGTGAAATGTTACCTGCTTTACACGCATTTACGGGGTGTGATACGACTAGTAAGATTGGCACCAAAAAAAAGCTCTAGAATTAATAAAAATAAAAGAAAATCGTGATGCTCTAGGCAATGGCTTAGAATTAAGTACTAATCAGTTAATCGATTTTTCTCACTACGCTCACATTTCGGAATACACTTTATTCTCATAATTCTTCGATTGATTAGATAATCCTTGCGTTCCGAAATTGCTGGCATTATTGGCCGCAGTAAGTAATTTCGGAACGCTCTTAAGTAAGAGTAAGCATCGCCAGTGAATTTCAGTAATATCTGACGTTTCAATTTACTGCTCAGTACTATTCAGGAATATCGGAACACGGCATGTGTCATGTCTCAGGAAAATAAGTTGACATTATGACAATTCATACATAGAATAATTATATCATTCTGTGAAAACGTAGAAATACGATTTATTATTGAAATTTTGAAAAATCATATCTCCAAAAGTATTAGCTTGTTAGAGTTAAAAATGATATCATTGGATTCTTATGGTAAAACTGCTTATTGAAAAAAAATTTATTTGGAATTTGTTTTGTAAAAAAAAATTTTTTTTTGTTACTCCGAAACCATCTGTTCGATTTTGCCCAATAACGATCTTAGCCAAGATATTTATCTCCCAAACCTACTCTGAAAATTTCAACTGTCTAGCTCATTCCGTTCAAGAGTTATCGTGCCTACGGCCGGTCGGCCGGCCGGACAGAATGAATTTCGACCACGGATTCTTGATCACTGAGTCGAACCAAATCGTTTGAGACCATTTTCATCGAAAAATTCGAAAATAACAGACATTTGGGCAAATTGATAAGCACTCAGTTCCGAGGAACTAGAGCGCCAAAAACATCAAATGTGAACCCTGAATTAAATAATATCCGCACTAGATAGTTCAAGGCATATTGCGGCACTGCTTATTATGTGTCAAAGTTTTGCCTTTAATTGTTCTGTCCTTTTTCAGTGCTGATATCAATGGTCTCTTTCTCTCAACCAGTCCATGTTATTTCTATGTCTATGATATGAAATGAGGAGCAACTTTTCAATACGCATTTAGTCCAAAAACCATTTTATTGGAAATCAACGAAAAACGATTTTTTTCTTTCACCCTGGCTTATAATTTGAGTACGTCGAGTTTGTTTGATAGAAATTCACATCTAAAGATGATAACTAATCTCATTTAAATCAATATTGATCAGATATATACAGAAAATGTTAAAAACGTTTGGACTTAATGCGTTTTGATTCATCCTATTGTATATAATGCGTTTTGTTGTGGTTGAAATTGAACCTAATGCTGTTTGTTGCGATTTATTATAAATTTAGAGAAAACAGTCTACACAGTAAGTGTTGGCCTGTAACCTGATTAACATGATCAAATCGATAAAAACATTTTTTGGTTATATTTTATTCGTTTTAAAAATACAAACGTAAACATAATTTATTGCGATGCGGCTTACATACTTTGGATTTTAATTACACAGAGACATAATGCCATTTGGAAGATTTTGTTTACATAGGGCTATAGAGGAATAGAAATAATTTCTGAATCCGCTTCAAACTCAATTTCGCCCAAATTGGACATAATGCGTTTTGAAAAGGTACTCCTCAAATAATGATATTTATGTGAAATGTCATGTCAGGGTGCATACTGCACTCTATGAATCCCTATATATTATAGTGATGTGATATTCCTAGTAGGATGGAAGCAGTAGGGGGCATCGCATCAAATCGAATTAAACGATTAAATGCACAAAGCAATGCATTCAGTATCAAGGCAATGATACGAATTTAAGTCGATTATGTTGAACACACGCCATAAACTGGAAATTAGAACGGGATTGATTCATGTTAATTCTGACTGTCTTTTATTGAGTTAAATATAACATTCTATTTGTGCATTCATCTTTTCTAAAACTAATTTTATATGCCCTGAATATAAGAGGTCAGTTTGGAAACTAGGTGCGAAAGTACCTAATTTAAAATCATAGATGATGATAAATTATTCAAATTTCCATAATATATGTAACATTTCGAAAGTACACATTCAGAAACTTGTCATTTTGGATCTGTCGAAGTAACGCCATCTATGCACATTTTCAGAGTACAAATCTAATATATAAAATGTCCCTGTCACAATGTTAGTTACCGTACTCTGCCGAAACAGCTTTACCGATTTTAACCAAATTTTATATGCGTATTCAGTAGGTCTGAATTTTTTTTTTATTTTTGAACGAAATTTTTTTATTATTATTTTTTTATAATGTGGCATTAAAAAATACATAAAACCCTAAATTTTTCCTTTTTTATCACCAACCCCTATTTTTTCTATAGCCATTTTAGTAATTAATCATTTTTCATCCCGCTCGATAACTGATCAATTATCACTTGGTAAGATATCCCAGAGAAAGAGCTAATTAAAACCAAGTCGCCGTATTTTTTGTGAATGTTTTTCACTCTATTTCGATTGAAATTTACCTGAGCTTATGGCAAAGCTAACATTTTTATATTTATCTTCATTAAAGTATCAAGGCAGTTTATTCCTGCTATACTTAGGTCTAGATTTTTTAAAATTTCCGCGTCTTTCTGGATCAACACTCATTTGCCAGACTATATCGGTGTCACGTCCCAGTAAACAGCACGGAGTAGGGATGAGAACGAAGCCGGTCTCCTGTCTTTCTCACCTTTTCTCACTTTTCTTAACCACATACGTTTGAGTGGGTAGTTCGTATTCGCAATTGAACCCGGTAGTTGGCGCCGAAATCGGGTTATAGGTATTTTTTAGAATTACGTGTTTGAGTGGGTCCCTGGATAACTTGGAAATTCAATTGTCCCGGTAGGAGGCGCTGCAATCGGGTTCTAGGTGTTTTTTTAAGCTTTTTCGCATTTGGAAATAAAATTGCAACCGCAATAACCGATTTGGCGCAGGCGAAGTTGCGTGAGTCAGCTAGTATATGTATAATAAAATAATTCACCGCTTTAAGGTTTGAACACGTGACTAATTCTTCATCGCTAAGTCTAATGTAATCGATCGAACCCATAAGTATAATATTTTAGTGACATAAAAGCGGAACTAAAAGAAATTTTTTTTTGATATACAAATCCAAATTTTTAGCCAGAGCGATCACCCATCCCGGTACTGAACTCGCCCAAGGCTTCTTAGCTCTAGGAAAAACCTAATATTCCCAATATTTCCGAGGAAAAATCTGTATAGTAGAGTTCAAACCGGGCTCTATCGTGTCACCCCGTGGGACCTTCATTGCTAAAATGTATAGACCACTGGGTATCATTCTCCATACCCTTACAATGTAAATTCAACTGGTCGTCAAAAAATCGTCGTGTGCAGGAAGGGGTGGGGGGAATTTTTCCCAAAATTGACAAAATTTTTTTTTCTGTTCATGGTCATCTATATCCGGTGAACATCACTCACACAAACTTCTGTTGAAATATACGATTCAGAAATATTTTTTATTAATTGTCAAAAAAGTCGGATACAATGCTCTTAAATGGAATTCCTTAAGATATAAACGCTTGCCCTGAACACCCATATTAACTATTATGTTCCACTCGGTTTTACTCGAGATCTGTTAGGATTATCGAAAAAATGCTTTATATGAAAGGTCTGCTCCGAAAACCAACGATTCAGATGCTTCTTTCAAAATAACAATAGGTAGAACAGTTTCCTCACAAAATAAGAAATTGTGTTATTAACTCCCATTAACCGAAACCGAACCTGGAGACGCTAGTAAGGCGCAATTTGTAGCGTTAGTCCATGTTAGTGGCGACCTTATGGATTTGAGCTTTGATCTATGCACATAAGGTTCGTTATATCTATCCGACCAACTTTACAGTACTATTCCTGCGTGCCTTCAGAACGCATTTTGAAGATATTGTTTAAATTCCTAATTTTTTATATATATGAGAATTTTACATATAATTCATATATATTTGATTTAATTTTGTTAATTCGTTAATAAATATGCAAATATGCGAGTTCAAACTTATATTCATTACTTCATAAATCAATTTTGTGACGTAATATTAACACATTTTTGAAATCATCGTTCATTCTCATTAGTAGTAACAAGATTTCCTGAATCCTAGACCAAAAATCTAGAAAAGAATTAAGAAGGTTATAGTTGGTATCTATGATATTTAGGGCCTAAAAATTTCTTACATGTCATGATTTATCTAATTCAACTATCACTATCACATGAAGAATCATCAAGGGAAGGAAGATTTGAAAAATTTGAAGTACTCGTATTTGCACATGTTTTTGGGCCATACATTTGCAGGAGCCAATACACGGAATTTGTTTTCTTTTACAGGAACACATTGATCCTGTGCAATCTGAAATGAGAATTTCCATTTCATAAAGAATATTTACGGATCTGATATTCGAAATAATATTTACCTTTCCTACAACTGCAGTTGCTAAGGATAGATGTTTCCTTAGGTAGGATTGGCATCGTCGTTAATTTTGGCAGAAGTTTTCCATTTTCTACATACCACCCACTAAATATAGGATCCGGTAAAGATGGTCATGGTACATTACTATTGATCCAAATTTTTGTTTGGTAATGGACTCGAAGGCTGTGTTGTCTCAAACTATCCAATGTTGGAGGTAATTTACTTATGGATCTTGAAGAAGCTATAATATTCCCCTGAGCCTGTTGATACATTTCACATTTTCGTTTGTCGTATACAGATGGATTACAAATTCAACAATATCATTGAATACTTTCAAACATGGCACCGGAAGTACATGATGAATTCAAAAATAGGAATTTTGTCATTAAATGTTTGATTGGGAATTTTAACGAACCTTCTGTAGATCAGGCGCTAGAGCATATCAATATTGTTGAATTTGTAATCCATCTGTATACGACAAACGAAAATGTGAAATGTATCAACAGGCTCAGGGGAATATTATAGCTTCTTCAAGATCCATAAGTAAATTACCTCCAACATTGGATAGTTTGAGACAACACAGCCTTCGAGTCCATTACCAAACAAAAATTTGGATCAATAGTAATGTACCATGACCATCTTTACCGGATCCTATATTTAGTGGGTGGTATGTAGAAAATGGAAAACTTCTGCCAAAATTAACGACGATGCCAATCCTACCTAAGGAAACATCTATCCTTAGCAACTGCAGTTGTAGGAAAGGTAAATATTATTTCGAATATCAGATCCGTAAATATTCTTTATGAAATGGAAATTCTCATTTCAGATTGCACAGGATCAATGTGCTCCTGTAAAAGAAAACAAATTCCGTGTATTGGCTCCTGCAAATGTATGGCCCAAAAAACATGTGCAAATACGAGTACTTCAAATTTTTCAAATCTTCCTTCCCTTGATGATTCTTCATGTGATAGTGATCGTTGAATTAGATGAATCATGACATGTAAGAAATTTTTAGGCCCTAAATATCATAGATACCAACTATATACCTTCTTAATTCTTTTCTAGATTTTTGGTCTAGGATTCAGGAAATCTTGTTACTACTAATGAGAATGAACGATGATTTCAAAAATGTGTTAATATTACGTCACAAAATTGATTTATGAAGTAATGAATATAAGTTTGAACTCGCATATTTGCATATTTATTAACGAATTAACAAAATTAAATCAAATATATATGAATTATCTGTAAAATTCTCATATACATAAAAAATTAGGAATTTAAACAATATCTTCAAAATGATGATTCTTCATCTGATAGTGATAGTTGAAATAGATGAATCATGACATGTAAGAAATTTTTAGACCCTAAATATCATAGATACCAACTATAAACCTTCTTAATTCTTTTCCAGATTTTTGGTCTAGGATTCAGGAAATCTTGTTAACACTAATGAGAATGAACGATGATTTCAAAAATGTGGTAATATTACGTCACAAAATTGATTTATGAAGTAATGAATATAAGTTTGAACTCGCATATTTGCATATTTATTAACGAATTAACAAAATTAAATCAAATATATATGAATTATATGTAAAATTCTCATATATATAAAAAATTAGGAATTTAAACAATATCTTCAAAATGCGTTCTGAAGGCACGCAGGAATAGTACTGTAAAGTTGGTCGGATAGATATAACGAACCTTATGTGCATAAATCAAAGCTCAAATCCATAAGGTCGCCACTAACATGGACTAACGCTATAAATTGCGCCTTACTAGCGTCTCCAGGTTCGGTTTCGGTTAATGGGAGTTAATAACACAATTTCTTATTTTGTGAGGAAACTATTCTACCTATTGTAATTTTGAAAGAAGCATCTGAATCGTTGGTTTTCGGAGCAGACCTTTCATATAAAGCATTTTTTCGATAATCCTAACAGATCTCGAGTAAAACCGAGTGGAACATAATAGTTAATATGGGTGTTCAGGGCAAGCGTTTATATCTTATGGAATTCCATTTAAGAGCATTGTATCCGACTTTTTTGACAATTAATAAAAAATATTTCTGAATCGTATATTTCAACAGAAGTTTGTGTGAGTGATGTTCACCGTATATAGATGACCATGGACAGAAAAAAAAATTTTGTCAATTTTTGGAAAAATTCCCCCCACCCCTTCCTGCACACGACGATTTTTTGACGACCAGTTGAATTTACATTGTAAGGGTATGGAGAATGATACCCAGTGGTCTATACATTTTAGCAATGAAGGTCCCACGAAAATCTGTTTTAGAGCTCTTTTCATGCCTTGTGAACCCTACTAGTAAAAGCAAGCGTCCAAAAAAAATCTGGTCCACTTTTTGGCGCTCTTTATCCTCGGAAAAATCCTCGCCCAAATATATGTGATTTTCGGATTTTTTGATGAAAATGGTATTAAACGATTTGGTTCGACTCACTGATCAAGAATACATGGTCGAAATTTATTCTGTCCGTAGGCACGATAACTCTCGAACGAAATGAACTAGGCAGTTGAAATTTTCAGAGTAGGTTTGAGAGATAAATATCTCGGCTAAATTCATTATTAAGCGAAATCGGTTTCGGAGAAAAAAAATAATTTTTTTACATTACAAATTTCACATTCAATTTTTTTAAGATGCAGTTTCACCTTAAGAATCCATTGATATCATTTTTAATTCTAACGAGCTAATACTTTCGAAGATATGATTTTTCGAAATTTCAACGATTTAAATATCGTTGCACATGCAATTTGAAAATTGGTTTTTCCTCATTATACGAAGATAGTCAAGTGACTCAACAAGGAAGTATCATATCAGTCAATAATGATAGATCTACTTCCTCTGCATAATTTCGATTTTCATTAAAGTAACGTCGCAAATTTTAATATTTAATTATTTTTGGTGCGTTCGTAGCAGGGCGATTCCTTTTCTTGAAAAAAATTGGTTCAAGCACTTACGTGGAGTCAGGAGCTTTTGAGTGCATTTTCTATTGTCCATTCTGCTGTTCGAATCGATTAAAAGTGTCCAAAACAGGAGAATGGACAATAGAACATACGCGCTAAAGGTCCTGACTTCACGTCAGTGCTTGAACCAATTGTTTTTAAATTTTCTAGGGTTACAGTTCTTACAGAATTTAACACACGTCTATGTCGATATTCTACAACTAGTTACCAAGCTACAATTCGATCGAGTCTTTTTTTGAGTTATCGAGGAAATAATATTCCAGGTGGGTATAAGTTCGAAACCGTTGGACCGATTATGCCCAAAAACGAACTTAACTCTCCCATTCGGATAAGCAACCTACCCTCAAATTGCAAGTCCCTATCCTCTTTCGTTCGAAATTTATCGAGGCAACGGTCACCCATCCAGCTACTGAAATCACACAAGGCTGCTCGGATCTCCAACAATATGGATCCGATCATGTTCAAACTTGAAACTTGGCAGTAGAGTTTCAAATTCAAAGGATCCATTGTTATAATTTTCAACCCTAACAAAATAATACTTTCGGAGATATGATTTTTCAAAATTTCAATAATAAATCGTACTTCTGTTTCCACAGAATGCTGTACTTAATTATTCTATCTATGAATTATTATATGATCTGTGTTCTTACATGTCATCTTATTTTCCTATGAGTTAAATGTCAAAATTATTTCTGGTTCGTTATTCTTGATATAAAATACACCTCCTTTTCTAGAAACGAAGTATGATTGAATGCAAAATGACCAATGAAATAACCTCAGCTATCGTAGAATAAAGGGGATGATTTGTTATCATACTTTTAAGGTGATAATATAATGCCCCTGGGTAATCCACATGATGATGGAAATTTATACTTTGGTAAGATACATAAACAATTTGGGTTAAGAATATCTCCAGTAAAAACAAAACTGCAATATTGTCTAAGTTTTAATTGATATAATATAATTTTCAGAGTAGATTTAAGGAATGAATATCCCGGATAAGTTCGTTATTGGGGAGAATCGATCGGTTTGAATTTAATTTCTTTCATTATGCAGTTCTATCGTAAGAATCCATTTATATCATTCCCAGAGAACAATAATTTCGGAGATATTAATTGTTAAAGTTTAAACAAGAGCGCCAAAGCTCCTGCCCACAGGGCTTTCCCACTGGACATAATCAAATTAGACCTCGAATTCTTCACCCAATCGTTTGAGAACATTTTCGGCAAAAAATTCGAAAATTACAGACATTCGGGCAAAATGAAACCCGATGTTCCCCGGATAATGTATGCAATAAGAATTACGGCAAAATGTACTGTATATAGGAACATGTCTCACTACTTAAGGAAGTAAAAGGTAATATTAACCTCAGTGGTCAACGAACAGTAATTTTTTTGTAGATTCCATTATGTTCTTCTTTCCTGTTGCCTCCATAAACTACATCAAAACAGTCTTGTATATATTCACAAATTCAAGAATCGAATACTCGCTTTCCAAGAGAAAATAACAACTACGAATTGAACATCTCTAATAGCTAGAAAAGATGATCACTATTATGAATAGTGATCACTGACAGATTCTGTGTTCACATTCTGTGAATACATAGAACTTACGATGTATTATTGAAACTTTGAAACATCATATCTCCGAAAGTATTAGCTTGTTAGAGTTGAAAATGATAACAATGGATTCTTATGATGAAACTGCATCTTAAAAAAATTTGAATTCAAAAGTTGTAATGTAAAAAAAATATTTTTTTTCGTTACTCCGAAACTATTAGACTGATTTTGTCTAATAACGAACTTAACCGATATATTTATCCCTCAAACCTACTCTGAAAATTTCAACTGTTCGAGAGTTATCGTGTTAACGGCCGGCCGGACAGAATCGATTTCGACCACGGATTCTTGATCAGTGAGTCAAACCAAATCGTTCAAGACCATTTTCAGCCAAAAATTCGAAAATTACAGACATTTGGGCAAATTGATAAGCACTCTGTTCCGAGGAACAAGAGCGCCAAAAATAAATTACTTTAACCTATCATCCCATTTTTCCCTATTCATGAAAGGGGAGAAAATAAAACCATTATTTCATGCTTCTGACGCCCACGGTATAACGACCGATTTGGACTGGTGAACATTTCAGTAGCCCATTCTCTTTCGGAAATGGTCAATTCTAAATTTGCGTTCATCAGGTATACGGTACCGATCTCCGAACCTGACTGGAAAATATCAAGCGTGTCGTTGAATCCACAATCTCGGCCATAAAACTATCGAAATGTCAATAAAACCATGATTTCGTACAGCTTTCTACACGAGCCACATCCGAATCATTTTCTATTAAATTTGAAGTATACATAATGCTATGCATACATCTGTGTTAAGACATGCTTGACTAAATTTGATGAGGAAGAGGCTAGTTGAACAAATAACAGTTGGAATTATTAACCTTCCAGAGGACAGGAGCAGGCACTGTGACTATTCCCTATATTCAACCCGAGCATAAAAAAGGTTGAATGCTTATGGATTTTACTTGATGCAAGTCCATATTAACTCAATGAAAACTTATAGGCGATTTATATTAGTTTATACAGTGTGGAAAGCCAAATGGAATGAATTCATTATCTTAATTACTGAACATATTTATGGAAAATCCCGACACACGTCAAATTCAATTGTTAAATTGTCTTCTTCGTAAAAATGCGAGTCCTACCTTCAACCCCCTTCGAAAGACAGGTACAACCCCCAATTTTTCAAATAGGAAGTATGGGCTTGGGATACATCGTTTGAAAGGTCTCGTCATTCTCTATTCAGAAATGTTATCACTTTCTGTTTAATGCATAAATCAAATTCGAAAAAAATAAAATCAACTGTTTACCAAAATTCATTATTATATTCCCTAGAACAGGGCTTCCCAAACTTATTTTAGCTGTGACGCCCTTGGGACTTTGCCATTTTTGTACGACGCCCCTTATTAACTCAGCCCCCAAAAATATTTACCAATTTTAGTACTAGCCTAGTAATACGTTATCAGCTCACTAGACTCGGTCGCATCGACATGCGACGCCCCAGGGCGTCGCGACGAACAGTTTGGGAAGCCCTGCCCTAGAATATTCCCAAATCTTATTACAATAATACTTAACTTATTTGCTTTCAAAATCTGATAGAAAGAAAAATGAAACAGGAGCTTTCTGGCGCTCTAGTTCAAACAGACAAATTATATCTCCGAAAGTATTGGTTTCTCAGAGTTGGTAATTATATCAATGTATTCTTATGATAGAACTGCATCATAAAGGAAATTCAATTCAAATAATAGTTTTTTATCAAGATTAAATGAGCAATCTGAGAATGAGAACTGCACCATAGAAGAAATCAAATTAAAATAGCTGAAATGAATTTCACTCTCTCTTATAGAACAAGATGACATGTACGAGTATGAACACAGATTATATAATAAAGCTTAGATAGAATAATTATAGCATTCTATGAAAACATAGAAGTACGATCCATTATTGAAATTTAGAAAAATCATATCTCCGAAAGTATTAGCTTGTTGGACTTGAAAATGATATTGATGGATTTTAATGGTGAAACTGCATCTTAAATAAAAATTGAATTTGAAATTTGTTGCTTAAAAAAAATTTTTTTTTTCGTTACTCCGAAACCATCTGGCCTATTTTGCCCAATAACGAACTTAACCGAGATATTCATCTCCCTAACCTACTCTGAAAATGTCAACTGCCTAGCTCATTCCGTTCGAGAGTTATTGTAGAATAAAATTTTGAATTTGAATTTCAATCCTCTAACTCCTTTCGTTCGAGAGTTATCGTGCCTACAGCCGGCCGGACAGAATCGATTTCGACCTCAGATTCTTGATCAGTGAGTAGAACCAAATCGTTTGAGACCATTTTCAGCCAAAATTCGAAAATTACAGACATTTGGGCAAATTGATAAGCACTCAGTTCCGAGGAACTAGAGCGCCAAAAATACACCAACATTGTGTTTTCCAGATGGTACCATGAAAACTACGTAAAACACATTCTGTGGCGATGTTAGTTTCTTTAGAACGCCTTCGCAAATTGTTTTGTGCTGATAAGTTGCAGTTTATAAATTGTCTGATTTGTATTTGAATTTCATTAACTTCAATTTTAAATAATGATTCGATTAATGGAAATGCACAAAATAACAATTTCACAAATGATTGGTAACGGAGATAATACCCAAACACAAAAAGAAGGAAGTCGTTTGTTTCATGAAAAATTTCCGAATTTGCCGCCTATAACGCCTAAACCCCTTGATTTGAATGACCTAAAAGATCGAATAACGCTTGCGATTAGGTCGATCACTCCTGATATGTTGAATAATGTTGGAAGAAATGTTTATTTTTTTTTGCCAAGGCGTTCCCGAACATCTACTTCATTAACATTCATAATTCTTCTGCTACATGTTTTATTACAGTTTAGTTTTTGATATTGTACCAAATTTCGCTAATCACTTGAATTTCGATTTTTTCTAATTTGATTTTTGCAATGAACATGTAAGTGATAACATTTAAGAATAGTGATTACAAGCCCATACTTGCTACATATTTTCAAAATATGGGGGGTTGGACCTGACCTTGATGCAATTTTGTGTGTGTATCTTTGAATGGGCCTCAGTGTGGTTCAGATTCAAATTGTTCCCGGTAGGTGACACTTGACCGATCTTAAATAAATTGTGTGTGTGTTCGAGTGGGTCTGAGGGAGGTATAAAATCACAATAAAACCGAGTAGGTGGCGCTACAATCGGTTTATGGGATTTCAAAAACGGCTTGAACGATCTTTGGTATGTGTTATTGAGTGGATCTAAGGGAGATAAATATAAAGTCAGTAAATAAGTATAAGTTCGCATAAAATTATAATAATGAAAAGTCGTTTGCTGAACCCGCTAATAGAAAAGATGCCAATGTTGGAGCAAGGCAACGTCTGTCAGCTAGTAACGAGTGATTTTTTAACAACTTTCTTTTTGGCAACCCTGTTTTTTACAGCTGATGGGGGTTTCGTGCCTTGTGTGACTGTCAAACATGTTCAGTTTGGTCTATAATTTAACTATGAATCGACTTACAAACGAACAACGCGTGCAAATTATTGAATTTTATTATCAAAATTTATGCTCGGTTAAGAAAGTGTATTGTGAACTCCTTCCATATTATGGTCAGTTTGGTCGACCCTCTCAGGCGGCTATTCCGAATCTTGTGAATAAATTTTGCATCAAATTTACATTATTGGATATTAAACCACCAACACGCATACGTAGAGTGCGGACAGAGGAAAATATCGCAGCTGTATCCGCCAGTGTTAGTGATGACAGTGAATTGTCGATTCGGCGCCATTTGCAGCAATTGGGCCTCTGTGACTCCACTACGTGGAAAATTTTGCGGAAGGATTTAGATGTGAAACCTTTCAAAATACAGCTGGTGCAAGAATTGAAGCAGCATGACCTTCCACAACGGATAACTTTTAATGAATGGGCGCTGGCAAAGTTGGATGAAGATCCACTTTTTTATCGCTAAATTATGTCGCCGTCTAGATCGTGTGATTTAACGCCTCTAAATTATTTTTTTGGAGCTATGCTAAGACTCATGTCTATAGCGAGAAGCCCGCAACGATTGACGTACTGGAAGCCAATACTGAAGAATTTAATCGTGTGATACCGGCCGATATGTTGGAGAGAGCGCCAAAATTGGACCCGGCGTATGGACCATTTGAAGCGCAGCCGCGGCCAACATTTATATGAAATAATCTTCAAACATTAAATTATATGAATTGTTCTATCGACTCAAATAGAAATTTCATATATTTTTCTGAATTCTATGTGTTTTTTTCTCAAATCAAATCCGAAAGCTCTTAAAAAATCACCCGTTATATATTTCAATTCGAAATTATATGAGCAGAAATTAAATCAAAATCAAATAAAACACGCTTTAGCTTTCACATTTTGAATCGAACAAATAATCCAATTTTTTTCCGAATACAGTACAACTAAATCCATGAATTCAATGAATTTTGAACAGAGCCAATTCACCTCCATCTTCATCATTATTTCGACTGTTCCTTCGTCTCGGATATGAGTTGAAAAATCAACGAAAAACTCGTCATTATTGCTGTAAAACTTCGCCAATCACTCAATTGAAGCATTCTCACGACAATGTATTCGCTCAATTGCGAATAACTGAATAATCGCGACACCAATCTTACGCGCAGCTTTCTTATATCCAAATTTTCAGCCAACGTGCGATGTATTTTTTAAATGTCTATCATGTCGACTACTTCGATATGTCAGTCGACGGTATTGCACTTACACTTGGTGATTCTTTTCACTTTTTCCAGGAGAGTTACCTACATATACTAACTGACAAAGAAACTGCAACACCCAGATGGAGCGGTTTAAATTTTAATTTTTTTTTGGTAAAACATAGATAGTATAGCAAGGAGTAAATGATTAAAATTTGGAAAAGAAAATCGTGAAGGTTTTTTCATGTAAATATTTTTTGTTACTTACATATTGTACCTAGTCGTTTTTTGCATTTTTTTTTAATTTTACAACAAACCAGCTGTTCGAGATCAAAATCGATGTTTAGTTGTTGTCAAAATGCATAGAGCACGTGTACGTGGAATTTATCGCCAGCTAAGTGAATTTGAAAGAGGTCAAATTATTGGTCTACGGGAGGCGGGGTTGTCATTTCGAGAAATCGATATCCGTACGAACAGAAATCCAACGACTGTTATGAAATGTTGTCAAGCGTGGTTTGACAATGCCCAAAATCGAATAAGAGTAGGCACCGGACGTCGAAGGGACACAAATGATCGACGTCTAAGACTTATGGCTTTTAGAGACCGATTTGCGACAACTCGATCTTTGGCTGATGAGTGGTTAGGAGAACAAGGACATCCTGTAACTGTCCGAACGGTGTACCGCCGGATAAGGTCTTTTGGGCTGCAGCATTATCGACCCCATCTTGTGTTACCTCTGATGGTTGAGCATCGCCGGCAACGATTACAGTGGTTCAGAGAACGTCAACATTGGAATGTGTAATGGCATCAGGTCGTCTTTTCTGATGAATCTCGATTCTCCTTGGGTGCAATTGATGGCCGAAGAAGGGTTAGACGACGTCGGGGAGAAAGACGTGAACCTCAGTTTGATATTGAACGTCATGTAAACCGGACAATAGGCGTTATGGTATGGGGTGCTATTGCACATGCAATTAGGTCGCCTTTAGTCTTTATTCGAGGTAACATGACAGTGCTGCGTTACCTTCAAGAAATAGTGGAGCCATATGTTCTCCCTTACCTTAACCGGCTCGAGAATCCAATATTTCAGCAAGATAATGCTCGACCTCACGTTGCCAGAGTTAGTTTAAACTTTTTTGAAGCGACCCATGTGAATCTTTTGCCATGGCCGCCCAGATCCCCCGATCTTTCGCCCATAGAGCATGTTTGGGACATCATGGGTAGAAGGCTTGGAAATCTGCCCCAGCCTCAACGGACTTTGGCGGCTCTGATACATGAACTACAGGTAGCTTGGGATAGTATCCCTCAAGAAGAAAGAGACCATCTTATTGCATCAATGTCAAGATGTGTTGGGGAGTGTATACATAATCGCAGTGGACAAACACATTATTAACAAATTTATTAAAAAAAATTGTAAACCCTTCGTTTTTGGCGCTCTAGTTCCTCGGAACTGAGTGCTCATCAATTTGCCCAAATGTCTGTAATTTTCGAGTTTTTGGCTGAAAATGGTCTCAAACGATTTGGTTCGACCCACTGATCAAGAATCCGAGGCCGAAATCGATTATGTCCGGCCGGTCCGGCCGGCCGGTCGTAGGCACGATAACTCTCGAACGAAAGGAGTTAAAGGATTGAAATTTGCAAGGTGGGTTTGGAGCGTAAATATCTCGGACAAGTTCATTAATGAGAGAAATCCATCAAGCGGTTTCGGAGTTAGGGCCGATTTTAGTAAAACACATTTTTTATGAATATTTCCGATACTGATCACTCGATCTATCTGAAATTTAGCATCAAATTGTAGAATAATGACC
Organism: Halyzia sedecimguttata; assembly: GCA_937662695.2. Lineage (NCBI taxonomy): Eukaryota > Metazoa > Arthropoda > Insecta > Coleoptera > Coccinellidae > Halyzia > Halyzia sedecimguttata. The sequence goes on from OW569414.2 coordinate 78,022,341, forward strand.
TTTATACGCATGTGAAGTTTTGTTTTGACCAGGTTACTTCAAAGTGTCAAAAAAAAATTTTCAAAATTAAAAAAAAAAATTTCCTCAATAACTCTCGAACGGAATGAGCTATGCAGTTGAAATTTTCAGAGTGGGTTAGGAAGATGAATATCTCGGTTAGGTTCCTTATTGGGATAAATAGGCCAGATGGTTTCGAAGTAACGAAAAAAAAAATTTTATTTAAGCAACAAATTTCAAATTCAATTTTTATTTAAGATGCAGTTTCACCATTAAAATCCATCGATATCATTTTCAACTCCAACAAGCTAATACCTTCGGAGATATGATTTGTCTAAATTTCAATAATGAATCGTACCTACTTCTATGTTTTCACAGAATGCTATAAATATTCTATCTAAGCTTTATTATATGATCTGTGTTCATACTCGTACATTTCATCCTGTTCTATAAGAGAGAGTCAAATTCAGTTCAGCTATTTTAATTTGATTTCTTCCATGGAAGCAGTTCTCATTCTCAGATTGCTCATTTAATCTTGATAAATAAACTATTATTTGAATTGAATTTCCTTCTTGATGCAGTTCTATCATAAGAATACATTGATATAATTCCCAACTCTGAGAAACCAATACTTTCGGATGAGATATAATTTGTCTGTTTGAACTAGAGCGCCAGAAAGCTACTGTCCACAGGGCTTGAACCCATTTTTGGCGCTCTAGTTCCTCGGAACTGAGTGCTTATCAATTTGCCCAAATGTCTGTAATTTTCGAATTTTTCGATGAAAATGGTCTTAAACGATTTGGTTCGACTCACCGATCAAGAATCCGTGGTCGAAATCCATTCTGTCGGGCCAGTCCGGCCGGCCGGCCGGCCGTAGGCACGATAACTCTCGAAAGGAATGAGCTTGACAGTTGAAATTTTCAGAGAAGGTTTGGGGGATAAATAACTCGGCTAAGTTCGTTATTGGGCAAAATCGGACAGATGGTTTCGGAGTAAAAAAAAAAATTTTTTTTTTACAAAACAAATTCCAAATTAAATTTTTTTCAATAAGCAGTTTCAGCATAAGAATCCATTCATATTATTTTTATCTCTAACAAGCTAATACTTTCGGAGATATGATTTTTCAAAATTTCAATGTAAATCGTATTTCTACTTTTTCACAGAATGATAGAATTATTCTGTGGGTATTCTATGAATTGTTATAATGTCAACTTATTTTCCTGAGACATGACGTTGTCTCATTGTCATTCATTCCAGCAATCCTATAAATATGATTATGATATAATATCATACTTTTTGTTGGTTGATATTTTCATGCCGATGGTCAATCCATATGATGATGGGAATGGTAATGGTAAGTTAATAATATTGAGTTCAGAATATCTCCACTAAAAACAAAACTGGAATATTGGTGTATTGGAGTAGATTCGAGGAAAGATATATATTATCGTTCATCATAGAATTGAGGAATGAATATCTCGGATGAGTTCGTTGTTGGGTAGAATTCGTCTATTGGTTTTGGAATGATAATTTTTGGCACTCTTGTTGAATTTAAATTCTTCTATGATGTTTGAATTCAATTTCTGCTAAGATGAAGTTCTATACTTCAATAATGAATCGTACTTCTATGTTTTCACACAATGCTATAAATATTATCTATCTAAGCTTTATTATATGATCTGTGTTCATACTCGTACATTTCATCCTGTTCTATAAGAAAGAGTCAAATTCATTTCAGCTATTTTAATTTGATTTCTTCCATGGTGCAGTTCTCATTCTCAGATTGCTCATTTAATCTTGATAAATAAACTAGTATTTGAATTGAATTTCCTTTATGATGCAGTTCTATCATAAGAATACATTGATATAATTCCCAACTCTGAGAAACCAATACTTTCGGAGATATAATTTGTCTGTTTGAACTAGAGCGCCAGAAAGCTCCTGTCCACAGGGCTTGAACCCATTTATTTTCTCCAAATTTCAATCATTTACTCCTTGCTATACTATCTATGTTTTGACAAAAAAAAATTAAATTTAAACATCTGCTTCTGGGTGTTGCAGTTTCTTTGTCAGTCAGTATATTTTGGTCGAACACTACCATATTCGTATTGGCATCTATTACGACATCTGTACCAACCAATATTATTATTTCACACTAAAGTTCTAGATTGAAACCCGATGGGATCAATATTGTGAAAATATAATTTTTTTCCTAGATGCCGAGCGGAGGGCAAGTTCAATACCTAGATGGGTGACCGCGCTGGCTTTGAATTTGAACGAACGCGCCAAAGCAGAGTGACCTTACATCAGTGCTTCTCCAATTTTTTTTAACTCCTCCGAAATATATATTACTGGCCCACGCAGACTTGCAACATTTCACCTAAAGGTCGAACCAATTTTCATCGAGATTTCTCTAAGAAAAAAATCAATCTACTGAGTAACGGCAAAGTAGTACTCAGACAGTAGTGCAAGTAATCCTAAAGATTTTTGCGAGTTCAATTCAACGATGTAGGTGCGGATAACAGCGAAAAACACTCTCAATTAAGTGGAAACGTAAATAAATGAGTTGGCTCATTACACCATTCTCGGTTCCCACCAGAGAACCATATGCATGTATTTGGTGGTTTCCCTTTTCCGGTAATTGTTCCCATTCCTACCGTTAACTACACACAACTATTCTTGGCTTCGCCAGAGTTCTGCTCGTTTCGATTTCATTTAGAACTGCACTATCAATTGGCTCAAATGTCTGCAATTTTCGAATTTTCCACCCAAAATGCTCTCTATGATTCCATTTGACAGGGATATGTTTTACGCGATCGGAATCGCATCGACAATTTTAGCGATCTGTTATTCAGGGCGTTGCTTTATCGTTCAGTCTTATGATCACAAAATAAAATTCATTCAAGCCAGATGAATTTTATTATGTGATCATGAGACTGAACGATAAAGCAACGCCCTGAATGACGGATCGCTAAAATTGTTAATGCGATTCTGATCGCGTCAAACATATCCTGGTCGACTCGAGTAAGTAGGCTCTTACTGATGAAGAATCCATACTTAAATTCAATTCTGTCCGCCCGAACACGATATCTTTCGAAAAAGGGAACTTATAGACTTTAAATTTGCAGGCTAGGTTTGAAGCCTAAATTCGCCGGTTGAGTTCGCGAATCTTCAAAAACCGCACGATGCTTTCGGAGGTACGCCAATTCGAATTTTTTTCAATATTTCCAAAATTACAGATTAGATAAAGTTCACATTTGGTACGTAGATGTAGAATATCGAATTCAAGGGTCAATCGAAATTTCATGATAATCTAAACTTCACTCCTATAATTTAATCCTTATGCCATTTTTAGACAACTGTCAACAATACAAACATAGAAAAAATTTTCAACTATGGTCATAGAGTTTCATAAAACACAGATAAAAATTGATACTAAATATCAAATTTGTTTTGAAAATTTTCATAGCAAAAATTGTTCAATGCATTGAAAAACTTCTTCATAACTATGTTACAGGGGAACAACTTGGTACCAAGGAAGCAACTGATGTTTTCTTTGCCATGAAAAATTATTTCAGTCTAAGGATGTGATCCTAAGACGTTTAGTTTACTTTGGTCTTGGTTCTGTTGCCGATGATGTCATTATTGTAACTTCAAGTTTAACGAAAGATATGACAGGCAAGGAAGATCTATATCCAGCTGCAGATATAAGTGCTCTTTGTAGTATAACTAATGTTGCAATGCTTAAAGCTATATTAAACCAGATATTATTGACAGGAATGCAGCAGCAAGTTCAGCTGCTCTGATTAGTTCTTTACATTTAACAAAACTGGCCCCAGATGTTGTAAAAAGATGGGATATGATACCAAATTTGCTCTCAAGTTACCATTATTACAGAATATCTCAGGAATGGTCAAATACAGTTAAAGGGAACTTATAGAAGACTACCACCTATACTGTTTGCAGGGTTGAAAATTAGGGGTTTATATTAAAGAAAATATCTGTTAAAAAAATTGTATGGAACGCCGATTGTCTATTACTGTTATAACACTGAATCTACCCTAGTTTTTCAGTATAAATTGATATGGTAGTAACCTCGCTATTCAAGTTTATTTTCATTCGATTTTTGAATTCTACATGGGTTAATTTTAGTGGTAGAAAAATAATTATGCTCCATGATTCCAAAAATTAATATTTTGAAAATATTGAACCAATACCAATACTTGTAGTACATTCACAAGGATTTTCATCCTCTTGAAAGTCAAGAAACATAAAATGTTCATTATTATACATTCCACATGCTGTCATTTGAAGGTCATTATTAATTATGCTTCAAATTCAACAAATCAGCATAATAACTCAATCGATAAAATATTGCTGTTCTGAACAGAAATATCATTTCCTTTAACCGTAAAAGGAAGTCTGATAGCAGATAATAGTTTAATTTATAAGAGTTGAGCCGAATGACCTTCCACTGAATTTAGAACAAATCATCCTATTAATCGAATATTTCAAATTTCTCAAGTTTAACGGGTCACAACTGAATTGACCTAGTTTTGTATTGCCCAAGAAACAATTTTCTGAGCATAAATATTATAAAAGCACTAAAATGACATAATTAGTTTTATCACACTAATACAGTGATAATTTTTTACTTGGCACCTCACGTTTTTAGTCTCATATGTAGCAGTAAACTTATTTCTGCGCTTTGCAATTCTAGTATTTTGCTTATAGGAACACAGATATTATATATCGGAATTCACTGACTTTGATTTCAATACTCATAATAATAAGATTTATTTATGACTCCCAAACAGGTCTACAATATACTTGATACTACCAGAGCTTAAACTTAAATCTAAGATTGACTGTTGACTATGTAATTGTAAAGCGCTGAGAATAACTAAATATAACCTAAAAATAATTGAGTATCATGTGACACTGATAGTTCAAGCTTTTTGTCCTAATTAATTAATTGTAAAAAATGTTTTTGGAAACTACTTTGCCAACCTGAATTCAATGGTTTTTGACATCATTCAAAAGTGTTGAATTACAAACAAATTTCGTGGGTAGATAACACTGATGAATGAATTTTTCCTATTCTATTTCCAGGAGTCTCTACAAAGTAGATAAATGAATAATCAAATTTAGTATGAATCAAAACGAAGGTAATTAAAGTGTTTAAAGAACTATTTCTTATGAACCCTATATTTATAAGTAAATCAGGAGTTGAAAATATGTATAATTTAGAAATTCGAAGTGAAGAATATTCAATTTACTTCATGTACCTATTACTAGAAAACAACAGAAAATACTGAAGATTCATTTGGGCATGCACAAAAACCTCTGTTTGCTGTATTTCAAAATCAAATCACCATAATGGACATAGATGTTCATCAATATTATTCAAATCAAAGAGAAAAATGTTTATCCTTCAATTCTATGCTACTGTCAAATTCTGAACAAAATATCATTTGGGTTTTGACAAAAACGCTATTTTATAATTGATGAAAGAAGGTAATTTCTCATTAGAAATACTATTCAACCAAGCATGTTACAGCAGAAACTGAAAAAAATGATGCATTTCACAAAACAGTTCAACTTGTTGAAATGATTTTATATGAGGAACACCAAAAAGATAACTTGCAATAAAATTAATGTCATATCAGAAGTGATTTGAATAGCTTTCAAAAAGGAACAGATCACAACTTTTGGCACAATACTATAGCAAAACTAACATTTTCTACATGAAAAGTGAAACTACAAAAAAAACACTGCATAACATCAATAACCTCATTTAAACAAGTAGAACAAGTTTTACATTCTAGAAGGTAATCAAAATGCTTACTTCATTTCTCCATCCCTTTAAAGTAATAAACTTCTGCTCAGTACGTAGCTTCTTCAGAACTTCATCCACTTTGATTGTTCTTTCTTCATAATTTCTAAAAGCTGGATTAAGCTCCACATAACCTGATGTTACAACGAATACCTATGGAATAACCTTCACTTAGCATATTCATTAGGAAGCATCACTACTGGTGTGAAAATACCTCAGGAAAGTCCAGTAACTGCTTCAAAACATCAGGGCGAATTAAACCAACCTGAATCCCTTCAACAATGAATGGTTTGCAATCTCGAGATGCTAATCCTAAAAACACAAGAATTTTTGCAATAGTTTTTTCGGATCTGACAAGTTTTAGGGTGGGTGACTCTCAGATCAATAAGGCCACAAACAACACTAATCACAATATATGAGGTCTCGTCGAACAATGGGAATACTACGACGGGTTTAATTTTAGAAAGTGAAATTATGCACCTGTTAAGTAGAAACAATTAAATTTTTGTGCCAGTAATAACAATTTGGACATATTTGATACACTCGTCTGACGAGTCCGATGACACTGACACTGACATTTTTAGATTGCGCCGTCGCTGAAATATTTAATCCCACTCGGGTTCTTGCGCAAAAGTACAATTTTGTACATTATTTTATTTTAAACCCTTGCTTTTCGATCTAAATTATTATTTCATGTAAAAATATGATTCCCTTTCGTCAATAATATGTTTTATTTTCTTCAGATTGACAATGCAAGATGCAAGATAAATAATATAAATTCCTGGTATATAAACAATTAAACAAATCATGTATTTATTCCTAATCTGTGCATGAGGAAGTGGAATCATAGAAACGCCGAAGTTTTCATTTTCTTAGAAATAATAGAATATTGTTTTTCATGTTATAATTATTCATCATTAAATATTAAATTATTATCCTATGGAAAAAAAATTTTTTTCATTATTTCAAATTAAATAAAATATAATGAGGTGAAAAATCTCCAAAAATCTCAAGAACGATTTATCTAAGCACACAATGAATTATCAAGTCAACGAAAAATGCATAAAATTAATATGGAATCACTTCAGCTCTTCTTGTCCGTTTCCAATTTTCCAAAGATATATGAAAATCAAATGGCAAATACAGGTGTAAAAGAGGACCAGACCAACAACAACAACAACAACGGCAAATATCTTGTTTATGAGCTACGTCAATTGTCAATTCGTGTTCTGTTGACGTGTAAATTTGTAGTTTAAAATATTTATTCTGGATTGGTCTTGTTAATCGAAAATGGGATCATTTAAAAGAGATAAAAAGGAAGAGGAAGATGGTATTAATTAAAAACAATCTGGCATTTATATCTGCTCATGAATGCTTTTTATTTCAGGTGGCGGAAATCCTTTTCAAAATGTTGAAAAAACTACAGTCTTGCAAGAAGCAAGAGCATTCAATGATACTACTCTAAATAATCGAAAATGTACCCATATTCTCAGGAAATTACTCTATTTATTGAATCAGGTTAGAGAGCATTACAACTAGAAGTTGCAATTTATTACTTCATTGATATTAAATTTGTTTTGAAAATTTTCATAGCAAAAATTGTTCAAGTATTCAATATAACTATGTTACAGGGGGAACAACTTGGTACCAAGGAAGCAACAGATGTTTTCTTTGCAATGACAAAATTATTTCAGTCCAAGGATGTGATCCTAAGACGTTTAGTTTACTTAGGTATTAAGGAACTCAGTTCTGTTGCCGATGATGTCATTATTGTAACATCAAGTTTAACGAAAGACATGACAGGCAAGGAAGATCTATATAGATCTGCAGCTATAAGAGCTCTTTGTAGTATAACTGATGGTGCAATGCTTCAAGCTATAGAAAGATATATGAAGCAAGCTATTGTTGATAGAAATGCAGCAGTAAGTTCAGCTGCTCTCGTTAGTTCTCTACATCTAACAAAATTGGCCCCAGAGGTTGTAAAAAGATGGGTAAATGAAGCACAGGAAGCTGTTAATAGCGATAAGTATGTTTTGAGGGATTTATTAAGAAAAAAGGAATTTAAATTATGCAAATTCTAGTATTATGGTGCAATATCATGCCCTGGGATTATTATATCATATAAGGAAATCAGATCGTTTGGCTGTTACAAAATTAGTTGCAAAACTGACTCGTATGAGTTTGAAATCACCATATGCAGTTTGTATGTTGGTGAGTTTTTTTGGAAAGACAATGAACCAATTTATTGATGAGATATCTTCCAGATTCGTATTACAGCAAAACTGATAGAAGAAGAAGATTCTGGTAGCGATTCTCCTCTGTTCGAGTTTTTAGAATCCTGTCTAAGACATAAATCTGAAATGGTGGTATATGAAGCCGCTCATGCCATTGTCAATTTAAAACGTACCACAAGCAGGGAACTGGCTCCTGCTATCACTGTACTTCAAATCAATTGCGGTTCACCTAAGCCTACAGTCAGATTTGCAGCCGTTCGTACATTGAACCAAGTAGCCATTACTCATCCAGCTGCAGTTACCGCATGCAACATGGATTTAGAAAATTTGATCACAGATTCAAATAGGTCTATAGCTACTCTTGCGATTACTACTCTTCTCAAAACAGGTGAGTTGTTGATGGTGCTACAATACAGTCGCACAAGCGGCTTGTATTCTTCGAATAATTTGCTGAATACTTTCCGGAAGTAAAATCGCCTAAGTTTTGGCATTATTACAATGTATCATTAGCGAAACATCAAATTTCCTATTCACATTTCGTGTTTAGGATCAACAAACCGCATGATTAATTTGATTTTCAGGTGCTGAATCTTCAGTCGAAAGACTCATGAAACAAATAGCTACTTTCGTATCAGAAATAAGCGATGAATTCAAGGTAGTCGTCGTACAAGCCATCAGAGCATTAGCATTGAAATTCCCCAGAAAACATAGCTCTTTAATGAATTTCCTCTCTGCCATGCTGAGAGACGAAGGAGGTCTAGAGTATAAAGTATCGATTGCCGATACCATCATTACTATCATTGAAGACAATCCAGAAGCCAAAGAAACGGGGCTTGCGCATCTTTGCGAGTTTATTGAAGATTGCGAACACACTTCATTAGCTGTGAGGATTCTGCACTTGTTGGGCAAAGAGGGTCCTAAAACCAAGCAACCTTCTAGGTAGGTAAACACGGAGAAATCCTTTGGGTCGTTTTGAGATTTTCATTTGACTATTCATATACTTCAGATACATTCGCTTCATCTACAATCGAGTAATTTTGGAAAACCCAACAGTCAGAGCTGCAGCAGTATCGGCCATGGCACAGTTTGGAGCTACTTGTCCGGATTTGTTGGAAAATATACAGGTTTTATTGGCTCGTTGTCAGATGGACTCCGATGATGAAGTCAGAGACAGGGCTACTTACTATAGTAATATTTTGAGGCAACAGGATAAAAGTCTTTATAATAACTATGTGCTTGACACGCTTCAGGTAATTAACTTAAGCTTAATTAACACACGAACTATAACTAGATACAATTCGACGTACTGTATTAATTTCTTTATTATTTGCTTTCAACCACAAGAGAACTTTAAGAGATCACTATTTTCTAGTTTCTGAATGTGACTAAAGGGTCCCTAAGGAACCCAAGAGTTTGATAACGAAACAACATCAATGATAAAACCGAGGAGTAAACAGCTGACAAAAATTTGTACACCAGAATTCCAACTCAACCAGAATTTCATTGGAATTCAATAGCAATTCATTAGGAATTCTTTTGAAATTATATATTCTTGTACACCATGATTCCTAGCGGTTTACCCCTCGGTTAAAACCAACTATTTGAAGCTGTATACATGATTGTCCGATCGGTGTCGCACTCTAACATCAATAGGAATTCTTTATAATTCAATAGGAATTCAATAAGAATTCCACGAAATTCAATAGGAATTCCACGGAGTTCAATAGGAATTCAATTAGAATTCCAATGTAATTCCATGAAATTCTACTTTCTTGTACACCAGAATTCCTAGCGGTTTACCCCTCGGTTAAAACCAACTATTTGAAGCTGTATACATGATTATCCGATTGGTGTTGCACTCTAACATCAATAGGAATTCTTCATAATTCAATAGGAATTCCACGGAATTCGATAGGAATTCCAGGAATTCAATTAGAATTCCAATGTTATTTCATGTAATTCTACTTTCTTGTACACCAGAATTCTTAGCGGTTTACCCCTCGGTTAAAACCAACTATTTGAAGCTGTATACATGATTATCCAATTTGGGGTCGCACTCTAACATCAATAGGAATTCTTTATAATTCAATAGGAATTCCAATGTAATTTCATGGAATTCTCTTTCTTGTACACCAGAATTCCTAGCGGTTTACCCCTCGGATAAAACCAACTATTTGAAGCTGTATACATGATTATCCGATTGGTGTCGCACTCTAACATCAATAGGAATTCTTATGATTCAATAGGAATTCCATGGAATTCTATAAGAATTCCCCGGAATTCAATAGGAATTCCACGGAAGTCAATAGGAATTCCAGGAATTCAATAAGAATTCCAATGTAATTTCATATCGGATAAAACAACAATTCTGTAACGTTTCAGAGATCAAAACAGATTCCTTCATACAACGCCAAGCAAAAATCTTCATAATTATTTTTTGATGTCAGTTCTTCTGAATTGAACATGGAACCATTTAACATGGAGGAGTTTTCTGGGTGACCCTAACCCTATTTCTTGACACTGTTTTGTTTCTTTTCTTGTTTTTTAACTAGAATTGTTTTGAAATAAAAATCTTCCTTATCTTATCTTATCTATTATCAGGTCTCAATTCCATCTTTAGAAAGATGTCTCAAGGAATACATCCAAGGAAATACCCAAGAACCATTCGACATAAAAACAGTACCGATTGCATCTATTCCAGCCCACGAAGGAAAAGAAACCAAACAAAAAACCGACGGTATGCTCCATACCACAGGCCCGATTAAACCAGCTCCTGTGTCCCGAGAAGAGAACTATACGGAAAAATTATCTGCCATACCTGGGATCCAGGCGATCGGTCCCCTTTTCAAAAGTTCAGAAGTGGTGGAGCTCACGGAATCCGAAACCGAGTATTATGTCAGATGTATCAAACATTGCTTTATGCACCATATGGTATTGCAGTTTGACTGTTTGAACACACTCAGCGATCAACTCTTGGAGAACGTGAAGGTACAGCTGGACCCTAGCGAGGGGTACGACATCGTGGGAGAGATACCATGCCCTAGATTGCCTTATAACGAAACTGGAACTTGCTATGTTATACTCAAGTTTCCTGAGAATGATTTGCCCAACTCGATCGGCACGTTTGGTGCAGTTCTCAAGTACGTTGTGAAAGATTGCGACCCCACTACAGGTTTACCCGACACTGATGAAGGTAATTGTTGTTCAATATTTTATTTCGCCCTGAATAGAGAAGGCTGTTTTCATCCAGATTAACGATCTTCATCCTATAGACCACATTAGTTAGGTTAGGCGGGAAATTCGAATTACGATCCATCCGTGGATCCGAGCACTGAATTCCCCATGCATTTCTTATGGACCTAAAATTTACGCGAATTTCTCGCCTGTTTTTAGATACTTTGGCTAAATTCTTAAGGTTTATTTCGGTTGAAATAGATTCAGTGAACCTTTCTCAACAATCTAGAATCAGTTTTCATAACAAAATTGTATATTTCCAAAATAATTAATAAATATAAAAGTGTTCACCAAATTCGATTGACATATGTCTTAGCTCACTCGAAAATAATAAACTAACCCTAAATCGGCCTTGTTTGTAATGACGCACAACAGAAGTGATCTACGCGATACGGAAACCTTTCGAACTACACTGGTTTTAATTTTGATTTAGGCATAAATAGAAGTAGATTTTGATGTGGAAAGAACATGAAAACATGCACTAATGATGAAGGTACCCAATACTTGATGTCTCTGTACTAACATTCTCTTTTAAATTGGGTGGTTTAATCTTAAAGTTGAAATTCCATGTTAAAAAATTTGAATATGGATCTCCCGCCAAGAGAATGATTCTAACGTAACTAATGTGGTCTATAGAATATTTTTGCGCGTTTGTAGCAGAGCATAATTTGGATTTTTCACCATATACTAAATATAGGGGTTCCAATTGGCAATATAATATACTTTTTGTGGTAAGCTGTTAGTAGATTGTGGATTTAATTTTAGGTTATGACGATGAGTACATGTTAGAAGACCTAGAAATTACGTTGGGTGATCAAATACAGAGAGTGAACAAAGTTAGTTGGAACACAGCTTGGGAGGAGGCTGATCAGAGCTTTATCGAAATGGAGGATACTTATTCCCTCAGTTCGATGAATTCATTAGACGAAGCAGTAAAAAATATTATACAATTCTTGGGATTACAGCCGGCAGAAAGAACAGATAAAGTACTAGAAGGAAAGACTACTCATACTCTGCTGTTGGCAGGTAATATAATAAATCATAGCTCTATATATGCACCAGGTGATTGGTAATAAAGTTCGCTTCAAAAGTGAAATTGACGTTTCGAGAACAAATTTTTATAATTTGGGAAAAATCTGTATTTCATAAATTTTTCACTTTGGAGGATCTGTCATTCAGAACCCTCAAAGTGAATCATAGTATTCTCAATCAAAGCTATTTTTCTGAATTTAAAATAAAATTATTATTTTTTCAGGAGTATTTAGAGGAGGTTTTGATATACTTGTTAAGGCTAAGTTAGCCTTAGCTGATGGTGTCAACATGCAATTAAAGGTAAAGTCCACTCGAGAAGAAGTAGCAGACCTCATTATTTCTGCTGTTGGTTAAACGAGTTTTACTATTCCTTAGTAGTAAGATTAAAATGAAATTTTTATTATAAATATTATATGTTCTGTATATCCAAAATAAACGAAATAACAGTTTCTATTATTTTTTTGGTAAAATTTCGGAATAAGTGACTATCACAAGAGTGCCTCTAGCTCGATGGTAAAGCGTTTTTAGGGCTAGTAAAATTTTCTAATAGGACGTTACCAGACATCATGCTGGGTCAAAAATTAACAGTGATGTGCCTAAGTTGGCGAAAGGACACAGATTCAAAGCCTAAGAAGACTGGTTGTTAATATTTTCAAACATGAATCTTTCAACAAAAATCATTTTCTCTCCCATACTGTTTATTCATCAAAGACTACAGATATTTTTTATTTCATATCGGAACGTTGGTCAAGATCAGAATAATTATAGTTTTTATAATTAATAGTTATTTATTTAGTTATCTCGAAATATAACATTTATTTTACCCAAACTGTTGTTCTTGCACCTTAGCTATTTCATCTTTGAATTGCGATATTGTTTCCCTAGCAAGTTTTAACCTATTTTTAAATGCAGCAATTTCCATCCTAATTTTCTGTTTTGCTTCAACGATAGTTTTTTGGGTTTTGTCTTTCTTTTCTTCAACTGCAAGAAAATATACTAATTTTTTGAACAAAGGTACAGTCATTACTTACAATTTGTGTTGTGTTCCCATCTTCCAAGTATTAATTGTTTTGTATTTGTAAGTAAATGGTGCATCAACTGAGTAGGATCTTGGAATACTATTTCATCGTAACTTTCTGACACTAAACCCTTTCCTAATTCCATTCCTATATCACTAGTGCCCCCTGAATGAAATAATTTAAGAATGTGGTACAAAGTGACCTGCAAATAATATATTGTAGTATGTTGTGATATGAAATGAAATATATTTCTTACTGGTCTTTCATTGGGGTCATGGAAATGAATTTTGATAACAATCTCGAATTCTCCCCAACCAGTCTCACTAATTTCATAAGGGGGTTTTACTACGATTCTGTTTGGGTTAACATAACTCTCATGAAGTTTAAAATGTACTTTTTTAATGTATGTTGACATATCCTCATTGTTATAGGGTTTTACATAAACGGTCCATTGATGTGTATGGCCATCTTCTTCTCGTTTTTTGCCAAAATATCTGGCAATATTTCCATACACTATTGGTTTGACAATGCATACTCCCTATAAATCTGTATTATTTATTCGGTATAAAAGGCCGATCAGTGCATACCTTTATTCTTCCACCCGAATCTGGTCCAAAATCAGTCGGTAAACTCATTTCTATAAACAGTAGGATATGCAAATGGAAATTTCTATACTGAAACTGAATTTGAATAGGAAAGAACAGTAAACGTAAATGAAAGAAGAAATGGTATTCAAAAGTGAAAACCGTATTTATATGGTAAAAAACAAATAAACAATAAAATCACAGAACATAATCGGCGAGTTTTTTTACTTGCTACGGTTGATAAGATCGACCAGATCACTGATCTCAACTGTTCTTTTACTTCGATGTTGACATGAGTGACGCCATACGTTCCACCGTATGAGTTTTTTCACTGAACATTCAAGTGATCGTATTGATCGTCAAATTTGGAGATTCATACGGTTTGATTACTTGTTGTTCGTGTCAGCTGTTAATTTATAGGGTTATGAAATCAGTTTTAGGTGTAATGTTTAGACATCTTAGTTTCAGCCAAAGATATTATTATGTTTTAACCAAATAAGATATTTCACAATCAATATTTGTGCTCTATCTGTGATTATAACAAAAATATCTATGATTTTAACAAATTTTCCGTATGAGAATGGAAGTTTTTCCGGTCTTTTGTAGAGTTCTCTCTGGATTTAGTTTAAAGAAGGGGTTCTCATTGCCCAAGAATCTCCGTAACCGTCGTTATAGTCAATCAAGTGTTGAAGTAATAGTTAAGAATATACCTTGTAGTAAACTGTATTATATAACACTATGCTATTGAACAAGAGATGGCGCTGTATCGACTGTGTCGATATTACAGACATCAATTATACAATGTTGCAGACGCTAAGAATGCACAATAGAGTAAGCTGCCGTTCGTTGTCGTTGTACGCTTGTGATGATAAGCACATGTAATACTGTTAAAAACTGAAGAATAAATCTTTCCTTTTGTCACTGGAGATTTCTTATATCCTGAAGAACACAAACTTGACCAGATTAACTCGATTCTCATCAGGTTATGGGCCCAGGCACCAAGAAAGAGAAGAAACACGAATCGAGTAAGTAAAGAAAATGGCGTCATCAAGTTTACCGTTCCCACAATTGTCGAACACAAATTATTCGAATTGGAAATTTCGCGTAGAAGTTCTATTGGACAAAGAAGGAATAAGAGATGTAATAGAAGTCAACGAGGAAGCAGTGAACAAAATGTCTGAGGAAGTAAAAACAGCACATGTGAAGAGGGACACAAAGGCGAAATGTATAATTGTGCAATGCATTTCTGACAAGCATCTTGAGTACATTAAGGATGCGACAACAGCTGCAGGTATGATGAAATCCTTAGAGAATATTTTTGAGAGAAAAAGCACCATATCAAAACTATTCATCATGAAGAAGCTATTGAAATTAAAGTGTACATCAGAAGATCTTCAAGATCATTTTATGAAGGTAGAGAGTCTACTAAGAGAACTTGAAGCAGCAGGATCGAAGTTAGATGAGACAGACAAGGCTTGTTACCTACTTCTTACCATGCCGGAGAAATATGATATTGTGATTACAGCTATAGAAACCGTGAGTACAGCAATTTCTTTAGAATTTGTCAAAAGTCGATTATTAGATGCTGAGCTGAAGCTGAAAGAAACTAGAGATGATGACTTAAAGGATAAAAGCTGTGCATTTCAAGTGAACACGAGGAGGTACAACCCAAACTCCAGAAACTGTTTTGAATGTGGAGAAGCTGGCCATTTTAT
Organism: Halyzia sedecimguttata; assembly: GCA_937662695.2. Classification (NCBI taxonomy): domain Eukaryota; kingdom Metazoa; phylum Arthropoda; class Insecta; order Coleoptera; family Coccinellidae; genus Halyzia; species Halyzia sedecimguttata. The sequence goes on from OW569414.2 coordinate 78,037,992, forward strand.
TAGGGATTGTCCAAGGAAAAATAAGAAAATGGAAGATAGGTCAAGAGAAGGACACAAAAGAGGAAACAGAGGAGGGTACTACAGAGGAAGAGGAAAAGGAAAGCAAGCGAATATAAGTAAGGCAGATGAAGAAGAAACAGGTATTTCATTTTTGACAGAAGTATTAGTAGCTAAGGGGAAAAATAACAAGGTGAGTGAAAGAAATATAGAATTTATATTGGATAGTGGAGCCACAGATCATCTAGTTACGGAGAGTATGTCTAAGTACATGCATGATATAGAAAACTTGGACACTACTATTAGCATTAGAGTGGCAAATGGAAACTCTATTAGTGCTAATAAGAAAGGAAAACTTTCACTCAAGTATAAAAATGTTAATATAGAATTTGATGCTCTAATAGTATCTAAACTGAAATATAATTTGTTGTCAGTGAAGAGAATAAATCAAAAGGGAAACTCTATTTTATTTAAAAAGGAAAAAGCAATAATAAGAAGCAAATCAAATATAGAAATTGAATGTCTTTTAAGAGGAAATTTGTATATTATAGATTTCAAGGTTGATCTGGCTAATTCGACTGCATTAATCAGCACAGATGGAGATTTATGGCACAAAAGATTAGGACATCTTTCTGAGCAATACTTAAGAAAACTCAATTTACCTGGACCATCAACGGTGTGTAGTCCATGCAAAGAGGGTAAGGCAACGAGAAATCCATTTGAGAGTGTTCCATTACCAAGATCTAACAATGTAGGAGAGTACCTACATACAGATGTGGCTGGACCAATAAGGACACCAACAAAAGCAGGAGAAAAATATTTTCAGGTAATAATTGATGATTTTAGTCACTTTGTAACAGTTTACTTACTGAAGAGAAAAGAAGAGGCCCAATTCAATTTAATGAATTTTGTAAGGAAACTAAGTGCAAAAGGAAATAAATGTGCAAGAATAAGAGCAGACAATGGAGGTGAATTTATTTCATTTGAATTGAAAAATTTTTGTCAGCAGAAAGGAATTGAATTACAATATACTGTCCCATATACAAGTCAGCAGAATGGCGTAAGTGAGAGAGCAAATAGAACACTCATGGATAAAGTAAGAACAATGTTTGCTGAAACGAATATGCCAAAACACTTATGGGGTGAAGCAATTCGCAGTGCAGCATATGCATTAAATAGATCCCCAACAAGAACTCTTTCAGGTGAAACACCCGCAAGAATCTACTTTGGAAAATTAGACTTGAGCAAACTGAGGGTATTTGGATGTAAAGCTTGGATTTACAAACTACCGAAGCCAACAGATAAACTTGAAGCCAGGGCAATACCAGTCAGAATGGTAGGTTACAATGGAAATGGCTACAGGCTATGGGATTCCAAAAATGATGAAATATTGATATCGAGAGATGTGAAATTCGATGAAAATGATTCAGTGTATAATGATATTGAGAAGCTGAACATTAACGATATGATTGATTACAAAGATTTAGAATCAGAGGGGGAAGAGGAAGAAGAGTCTAATACGAATAATGAAAAAGGAACAAAAACAATTGAAGATGAAAACTTGGAAGATCAAGTCCACATCAAGTCCAGATCATACAATAAAAGACAAGTGAAACCTCCAGAACGACTCAATGATTATGAATTGTATTATGCAGCATATTGCTTCATAACAGAAGAACCGCAATCATATAGTGAAGCGATAGAATCTACAGAGTGGCAAGTAGCTATAAACCATGAATTAGCTGCTCATAAGAAGTATGAAACTTGGCAACCAGTACGACTTTCAGATGAGAAAGTAGCAATAGAAACACGTTGGATTTTTAAAGTTAAATCAAATGGTTTGAAAAAAGCTAGATTGGTAGCAAAAGGCTATCAAGAGAAAATACAGTCATATAGCAATTATGCACCCGTTGCAAGATATTCCACAATAAAAATGTTTATTTCACATGCACTTGAGAATGACTGGGATATAATCCAGCTTGATATACCAACAGCATTTCTGCAAGGCAAATTAAAAAGTGATATCTACATCAAAATCCCAGAAGGTGTGAAAGTTGAGAAAAAGTACAATTCTTTAAAATTAAACAAAGCATTGTATGGATTGAAAGAAGCACCCCGAGCCTGGAATGAAACTTTCAATGAGTTCACAGTAAGGAACAATCTAAAACGCTCGTCATGTGATTTCTGTCTATATACTGGCAAAGGTATATGGATGCTACTATGGGTAGACGACATAATCACTACTGGACCGAACAAAAATATACTAATAGAAGCACTAGAGAGGGAAATGTCAGCAAAGAATTTGGGAACTCTGAAAAATTTCTTGGGTATGGAAATAATCAAAATGAACAAGAAAATATATATTTCCCAGAGTGAGATGATAGATAAAATGATAAAGAAATTCGGATTGTTAGAGAGTAAACCAGCAATGACTCCTATGGAAACAAATTTCCAAGTAGAAAATCAACCGATAATTCAAAATGTACCCTATAGAGAGTTGATTGGATCACTACTATATCTAGGAACAATTAGCAGACCGGATATATCATTTTCTGTTATATTTCTAAGTCGTTTCCTGGATAAACCCACAAATCAATTATGGCAAGCAGCGAAAAGAATCCTGCGATATTTGAAATACACCAAGGACATGAAATTGGTCTACCAGATTTCGCAAGAAAGAGGAATACTGAGAGCTTATTCTGATGCAGATTGGGGCAATGACCAACTTGATAGAAAAAGTGTGAGTGGATGCGCGATTTTTATTGACAACAATTTAGTGTCATGGATTTCTAGAAAACAAAGTGTAGTGGCGCAATCTAGTCATGAAGCTGAATACTTAGCCAGTGCTATGACAGCCTCTGAACTCTTATACCTAAATGAGTTAATGAAAGACTTTAACTTAACAGATACAAAAGCAATATTACTAGTAGATAACCAAAGTGCACTGAAGTCAATACAAAGTTTTGACAACAGTAAAAGGTCAAAACACATAGACATTAAGGCACATTTTATAAAAGATTGTGCAGCAAAAAACTTATTTTCATTGATGTATGTTCAAACAGAGGAAAATATTGCTGATATTTTTACCAAACCTCTTAGTAAAAATCAGTTTGAAAAATTTAGAAAATTGTTAAATGTTCTTTAAAAGTACAATTTAAATTCTGTTTTATTTGAAAGTTAGTATCATGTTTAAATTTAAATTGAGAGGGGGTGTTGAAGTAATAGTTAAGAATATACCTTGTAGTAAACTGTATTATATAACACTATGCTATTGAACAAGAGATGGCGCTGTATCGACTGTGTCGATATTACAGACATCAATTATACAATGTTGCAGACGCTAAGAATGCACAATAGAGTAAGCTGCCGTTCGTTGTCGTTGTACGCTTGTGATGATAAGCACATGTAATACTGTTAAAAACTGAAGAATAAATCTTTCCTTTTGTCACTGGAGATTTCTTATATCCTGAAGAACACAAACTTGACCAGATTAACTCGATTCTCATCATCAAGTAACAACAAAATTAAATTTACCGAGTAATCAGCTGATCATTCAAGTTCTTTTACTAACCGCCAGATGTACCGTAGACATATGTGACGTCACCGCTCAAAATCGTCGTGGGATTTCTGGGATTGATACGATCGATCGTATCGGAGTAAAAAAACTCACCCAAAATATAAAATTCTTGCTATTTCACACCACAGAATATTAATTTTAACATAGAATCTAAAGTAAAATATATCTATCATGGTTGATTGCTTTGAATAAAGAATCAAGTGATTCTTTATTCAAAGGTTGATTGCATATATTTGTATTCTGTGTTGCATACTTAGTTATCTGTGGTTGATTGTTAATCATATATTATATCCTTAGACTAAGGGCCGGTATTATAAACATTTGTCGAAGTTAACTTTAACTTTATCGGTCGAGTTAACTTTAGCCTTAAAATGTCTGTTTTATAAAAGTCCCATTTCTGTGGTCTGTGCGAATGTTCTGTGCTAATTTGAATAACTCGACATTTGAAATTTTTTCCCAGTCCCTTGAAAATTACTTGATAAATTGAAGAATATCAGTCAAAATTGGTCGCCTCGTTAATTTGAAGGAATGATACCTTGTTCTTGCACGTTAACATTCAATATTTTGAAGTCCGGGCTCCTCCACTCGCTTATCATGCTCAGAGAAGTCGTTTGTTTACATAAATGAAATACATATGAGTGAATTTGTACTTATCATTTTAACACCTTAAAAGTTTTTCATTTGTGTATTAAAATGAAATCAAGAAAGAACAAGTGTCTAACTACCCTTTGCTTCTACGCCCTCAAACTAATAAAAGTGACGATTTCTTCGCAGCTCTCACCATTATCGAAAATTCATTGGACTATTATACACTGAACTCGCTCACTCAGAAAATTACGGACTTTTTTCAAAATGAAAATTGAAATAATACATATATCGGAAATTTTGATCAAACTCTGTATTATTTGAATCATCAGAACACCCTCTCGATCACGTGAGCACTTATTAATGTCATAAGTTAAATAATATACATTCGTTTCAGTATCTTTATTTTTAAATGAGCAAAAAAAAGTGTTGTTATGCTCATAAGATCTATAAAAGAAAAATTTCGGGCATAGGAATTGAAATGAAATGATTACATTTTTTATATATAATGTATTTATAAAGTTAGGAAGTATTCTTCAATCAATTCTTGTCGCACCAAATTACGATTCTGATTGTGTGGCATATGTTGATTGAAATTTTCCAATTCTACAGCCACATTTTGATCAGGTTCTTCTTCCCTCATATTAACTGCGATATTATGAAGCACTGCAGTTGCTACGATAACAGTCATGTTGTTTCTCGCTTTAATCGAATTGTCAATTGCAGTATGGGAAATCTTCTTTTCCATACAGCGTACTGCCTTTCTACAACATTTCTAGTTCTTATTTGAGATTCATTGTAGAGTCTCTGGGGTTGATTGTGTGGGTTTTCCAGAGGAATCACCATATACTCGGACAATGCATATCCTGAATCGCTCACCAAAAAACTATTACCAAAGGTGCCTTCTTCAAATCGTGCCTTGAGTCTAGAATGCGAAAATATTATATTGTCATGTGTGGCTCCCGGCCACCGTGCTACGTTATCTCTAATGCGTAAATGACTATCAGCAACGGTTTGGACATTATATGAGAAATATCCTCTTCTGTTCCGATAATTTTCAGCTTCATTTCCCCCTAAAAGTTATATAATTGTATAAATCACTTGAGTACAGTCTAAAAATAATTATAATTTACACTAGATATTAAAAAGATGCTAGAAATACAAACCTATTAGGTAGTTGGTCTTTGTAAATTTGCTTCAATGTGACCCATTACAACTAGTACAGACTCTTTTGATGACCCAAATCTGCTTTTAAATTCCGTTTCGTTCCATGGTGAAATGGTCTAAACGATTTCTAAATACCCTTTCTCGCCTAGAGCCTTCAACAATATGCAAAGCATCTTCTTCATCGTCAGTTAAAAGTTCCTCAAAAATAAATTGGATATCGCATATCGCTGCGGAAAATAGAAACAATAAAATTAGGGTTATTTCAAATACTTAGGTTATATGCCATATTATTATTTACATTGAACTGTCGAAAATCGCCATTTTCTACAAAGTTAACTTTAACTTTAACTTTAACCGATACCCCATCCACCCAATAAAGTTAACTCGTGAAATGGGAAGTTAACTTTGACGGTGACGTCATTCCACAAGTTAACTTCGAGATATCTGTCAAAATAGTTTTATAATACCGGCCCTAAAGAAGAAAAAATGGGTTCAAGCCCTGTGGACAGGAGCTTTTGGGCGCATGTTCCTTGTGGCCCGTACTGACCAGTAAAGAAAAAAAGCAGTATCATGTTGAATACCTTAATATTATTCTGGAACACAAATTTTCCATTACAATAATCTTCATCTAGCTTCTATTTAGTATCAATTCCTGTAGAACGTGATCATAATAAGTGTTTTCCATATAATAAAATGTGTTTGAACTTGGTATGTAGGAAATCTGACATCAATCATTGGAATTAATTGATTTGACAAACAGCCGTCAAATGAGGTAAATAGATTTTTGTGACGATTTTCTGTGACCATAAAAAAAATTAAGCATTTCATTATTGCATTTCTTGAAATCGGTACCTTTTCAAGTCGATCAACATCGTCCTTCTTTCGACGTCTAAACTATGACTTGATTCTTTATGTTTATGTCTTTGAATTTGTTTTCGGTGGAATTCAAAGAGTTCATAGAATAATCGATGAAAATACTGAGAGAGACCCAGGAAATTTGACACATTTTGTCTTATATCTCCAGAAATTGAAATCGTATAGAGCCAAAATTTTGCACAATGTTGCAAAATACTACAATTGACGTTAGTACAAGTTTTTGTTGCAATCTGATGAATAGTTCACGAAAAAAAAATTTTTTTTTCGAAAAAATTAAAAGAAATATTTTTTTAAAAATTACCAACATTTCGATCATAACAGAATTTTGCCAAAAGTTGCGCGTTTATATCCTCGAACTGACTACAAAGTTTCGATTCAACATCTTCTTTAGTTCCTGAAATATCAGGGAAATAACCTCAAAATTTTAAATGTCTATAACTCCTAAACCGTCTGGCCGATTTTGCCCGTTAACGAACTTAACCGTCGCATTTTGATCAGAAACCTACCCTGAAAGTTTGAAGTCGATAGGACCTTCGGTGCTCCTGTTATCGTGCCTACGGCCGGCCGGACGGCACCCTAAAATCTGACACCGGATTCGTGATCAGGGAGTCCGAATTAGTCTATTAGCCAATTTTCAGCTCGAAATTCGAAAATTACAGACATTTGGACGAAATGATAGGACGATGTTCCCCTAGAACATGCGCCCAAAAAATATATTAGTGTTCTGTGAAGACTATAGTCTAAGTATATATCCCTTGTCGGAGTCGCGGGTTCGAATCCCGCTCAGGGCATGAATGTTCAAATTGAAATATTAATAACTGGATATGTACTACGTGAATAATGATGAAATTTGAGAGTGTTGCTCATGGATGCCTAAAGAATCGAAATAGAATGTCAAATAATTTGTGTAGCCCCCAGGGGGCGGTGGCTGGGGGTGGTAAAACGAAACATGCTATAACTCGGAAAATATTGAGTGTTCCACGATGAACTTTGGATATGTGGTGAAGAATGGAGTAAATAAAAACAAGCCCTGTGGACAGGAGCTTTTGGGCGCATGTTCCTTGTGGCCCGTACTGACCAGTAAAGAAAAAAAGCAGTATCATGTTGAATACCTTAATATTATTCTGGAACACAAATTTTCCATTACAATAATCTTCATCTAGCTTCTATTTAGTATCAATTCCTGTAGAACGTGATCATAATAAGTGTTTTCCATATAATAAAATGTGTTTGAACTTGGTATGTAGGAAATCTGACATCAATCATTGGAATTAATTGATTTGACAAACAGCCGTCAAATGAGGTAAATAGATTTTTGTGACGATTTTCTGTGACCATAAAAAAAATTAAGCATTTCATATTGCATTTCTTGAAATAGGTACCTTTTCAAGTCGATCAACATCGTCCTTCTTTCGACGTCTAAACTATGACTTGATTCTTTATGTTTATGTCTTTGAATTTGTTTTCGGTGGAATTCAAAGAGTTCATAGAATAATCGATGAAAATACTGAGAGAGACCCAGGAAATTTGACACATTTTGTCTTATATCTCCAGAAATTGAAATCGTATAGAGCCAAAATTTTGCACAATGTTGCAAAATACTACAATTGACGTTAGTACAAGTTTTTGTTGCAATCTGATGAATAGTTCACGAAAAAAAAATTTTTTTTTCGAAAAAATTAAAAGAAATATTTTTTTAAAAATTACCAACATTTTGATCATAACAGAATTTTGCCAAAAGTTGCGCGTTTATATCCTCGAACTGACTACCAAGTTTCGATTCAACATCTTCTTTAGTTCCTGAAATATCAGGGAAATAACCTCAAAATTTTAAATGTCTATAACTCCTAAACCGTCCGGCCGATTTTGCCCGTTAACGAACTTAACCGTCGCATTTTGATCAGAAACCTACCCTGAAAGTTTGAAGTCGATAGGACCTTCGGTGCTCCTGTTATCGTGCCTACGGCCGGCCGGCCGGCCGGCCGGCCGGCCATACGGCACCCAAAAATCTGACACCGGATTCGTAATCAGGGAGTCCGAATTAGTCTATTAGCCAATTTTCAGCTCGAAATTCGAAAATTACAGACATTTGGACGAAATGATAGGACGATGTTCCCCTAGAACATACGCCCAAAAAAGATGTAGTAGGTCCCATAGTTTGTGCGGCCCCAGGGGGGCGGTATATCGAAAAATGCCATATAACTCGGAAAATATTGAGTGTTCCACGATGAGCTTTGGATATGTGGTCGAGAATGGCGTAAATAGAAAGATGTAGTATGTCCCATAGTTGGTGCGGCCCCAGGGGGGCGGTATATCGAAAAATGCCATAACTCGGAAAATATTGAGTGTTCCACGATGAGCTTTGCGCAAAGCTCATCGTGTAACCTTCAATATTTTCCGAGTTATGGCATTTTTCGATATACCGCACAAGGACATCCGATGGATATCCATAGGACATCCTTCATGAATTGTACGGATGTCCAATGGACATCCATTAATATCCAAAAGATATCTTATGGACATCCATAGGATATCCAAATGGAACAACCTGAACATCCATAGGATATCCGTCAAGGATATCCATAGGACATCCTTGAAGGATGTCCAATGGACATCCAATAATATCCAAAAGATATCTTATGGACGTCCATAGGATGTCCAAAAGGAACAACCTATACATCCATAAGATATCCATCAAGGATATTCATAGGATATCCCCCAAGGATGTCCATAAGACATCCTTCAAGGATATCCATAGAACATCCTTCAAGGATATCCAAATGGAATCCATGAAGGATATCCATAAGACATCTTTCAAAGATATCTTTTAAGAATATCCATGAAACATATCCTTCAGGAATATCCATGGAATATGTTTAACGGATGTTCAAAAGAAATCCATAGAAGATGAAACTTACTGTTAGCAATCTGTAGGGAAATGAAATATCCGTATTTTGAACATAAATTATTTATTAACACAAACCTGAAAACAAAAAAAACTGAGTTTATACTAAAATATTATATCACATAATATATTGTCCTGTCGATTTCTTCATGGAGCTAGTTGCCACAGCCACAGATCACTTAGGTAAGCAGCATCTGAAATTATTTGAATACACAGATCAGTATTTTAACGGGTATAATAATTATTGATGTTGAAATCTACCTAAAAATACTGAGGAACAAATTAGTATGGTTTCCTTCGAGTTCTCATGATCATTTAATGCAATCAATTTTTCATTTCGTCGTTTGTTCACGTTAAGTAGGTATCTAATTTTTTATTACTCACGCATATGAATATATATGATATATACAAAATATATTAGGAAGATGATTAATTATAATAAATCAATTTACCTCTTACTCCTTCCACGTACGAATGAATCAAAGTATCTATAATCTATGCTTCAAAGGGATGAGTCCGATATATCAAAACGTAACTAAAAACCGTTTTCAGTCAGACATCGGTTCGTATCGATATCCCAAACTACAAAAACCGTTTTCACAAAACCATCGTAGCGGCGAAATATCGAAACGGCGAACGAAAACGGTAACCGCCGTATCCAAAACCAAAACTAAAAACGGTGAAAACTGAAAACGTAACACAAAACCGAAAACTTCAAACACAAACCGCTTCGTCTCTCTCTAACTAACGCAAGCGGTTAGCGGTATGACAGAGATGATGCGAATTTCAGTTTTCTGTTTTTACTACAATCGATATTGAAATTCGCTTCATCTCTATCTGAAACACGAAAGCTTAAGCGGTATGACAGAGATGGTGCGAATTTCAGTTTTCAGTTTTCGCCAGACTCGATATCGAAATTCGCTTCGTCTCTATCTGAGACACGGAAGCTTTAAGCGGTATGACAGAGATGGTGCGAATTTCATTACACTCGATCTCGATATCCAAGCCGAAACGAAGCAAACGTTTTTACGTTTTGCGGGAAGGTAGGGGGGTAGAGCCGGCAGATGTGATGCGAATTTCGCTACGCTACACTCGATATCGAGAGGAAAGGAACGTTACATACGGGAAGTCGTCAAATATGAAATTAAGGCGCGACGATGGTAGAATTATGGAAATTTAGGGAATTAAATGGCGCGGCCCGGAGATGATGCTAGAATTATGGAATTTTAGGGAAAATTATGGTACAAATTATATATTTGCGTATATGTGTTACTTGTACTAATAGTACGTAGGCACGATTACGAATGAACCAACAATCCAATAAATACATTTACATTATAAACACACGTAATATGAAATCTCTGAGAACACGAATCTTTTATTGCGTTAATTTGTTTTTAACAAATTTATTTGCGTTCCGATCTTAAAAATGTTCAATAATTTGGTTTAAATAACACCCCCATTACCGATAGCATTCTCAATATTGGAACAAGATATGAATTAAAATCTCATTAGTCACCTCAAGATAAGCGATCCTGATAATGTAATAGAAATTAGAATACCTATGGATATTGGATGGAAAAGATAATCCTCCCTTAAATACTACCTGTACCTATTCAATTTAGTAGTACTGTTAGTAGTAACCGATACTACCGATAGCCGACGGAAGCAATAAATGATGGTGGGTAAATTGGGTCATAAATGAATTCTGGAATTTTTGCTACCCTGAAACCAAATCAAAGGTTCCGACGCAATATGAAACTTCTTTATCTGTTTATGTTCTTTAATATATCTCGAAAAAACTTTTCTGCTAGTCCTAAGCCTAGATAAAACATGAAGGGAAATTGCCTAAATAATTTACTAGACAAGCACCACATTTTAATATATGGTTTTTATCCACGTAAAAATTATTTATGTAGTCAATACGTTCGTTTGCGTTTGTCCTCTGACAAAGCTATGGGAAATCGATCGAAACTTAAAAAATTCAAAAAGTTCCGTACCATTATACGCCAAAACATAAATACTCTATATTCACGCTAAATGCTAATAAAATATAAAAAAAAAATATTCAATCAAGATTTCTTTACATCCCCCCCCCCCCCCCGGACCGAAGAAGTCCTTGATGTCCTTTATTCCAATTATTCCCCAGAAAACGGTTTTTAGAAAACGGTTTTCAAAACCGTTTTCAAAATCTGAAAACGGTTATATATCGGTTTGTGTAAAAATCCAAAAACGCCCATCCCTAGAGTTCAAACTCTCTTGTCTATGAACTCACGATGTGGTCAAGAATGGCGTAAGTACAAAGATGTAGTACGTCCCATAGTTTGTGCGGCCCCAGGAGGGCGGTATATCGAAAAATGCGATAACTCGGAGTATATTGAGTGTTCCACGATGAGCTTTGGATATGTGGTCGAGAATGGCGTAAATACAAAGATGTAGTAGGCTTGTTTTGGTTCGCAATTCGGACTGTCCTAGAACAGGGGATCTATTCTCGACCATTCGCAATTTGCACGATCGTGCGCATCTCTATAGCAATATATAGCATATGCGACCGATCGTTAAAATTGCTAATGGTCGAGAATAGACCCCTGTTCAAAGTAGTCACACAGTCGTTTATTGTAATTGGACTCGCGCGAATGGGCAAAATCTTTCACACGCTACGTTTGGCCCACTCTTTAGAACCGATTCGGAACTGTCCCCACTGCGAACCAAAACAAGCCTAGTATGTCTCATAGTTTGTGCGGCCCCAGGGGGGCGGCAATCGGGGGCGGTATATCGAAAAATGCCATAAATCGGAAAATATTGAGTGCTCCACGATGAGCTTTGGATATGTCGTCCAGAATGGCGTAAATACAAAGATGTAGTATGTCCCATAGTTTGTGCGGCAATCGGGGGCGGTATATCGAAAAATGCCATAAAAATCGGAAAATATTGAGTGTTCCACGATGAGCTTTGGATATGTCGTCCAGAATGGCGTAAATACAAAGATGTAGTACGTCCCATAGTTTGTGCGGCCCCAGGGGGCGGCGATCGGGGGCGGTATATCGAAAAATGCCATAACTCGGAAAATATTGAGTGTTCCACGATGAGCTTTGGATATGTGGTCGAGAATGGCGTAAATACAAAGATGTAGTATGTCTCATAGTTTGTGCGGCCCCAGGGGGGCGGTATATCGAAAAATGCCATAACTCGGAAAATATTGAGTGTTCCACGATGAGCTTTGGATATGTGGTCAAGAATGGCGCGTAAATACAAAGATGTAGTACGTTCCATAGTTTGTGCGGCCCCAAGCGGGCGGCAATCGGAGGCGGTATATCGAAAAATGCCATAACTCGGAAAATATTGAGTGTTCCACGATGAGCTTTGGATATGTGGTCGCGAATGGCGTGAATAAAAAGATGTAGACGGGGAGTTTTTTGACAGAATAATCCATAGTGAAGAAACAAATGCCCATCAATATTTAGTATTTCTACATATTTTGTAATCAATTTAAATTTTTACGAATCTCAATTGTAACGCCTATCTTTGCTGAAGTTTTTTCCCTGATCTCTTGTATCATACGTCGAATTTTGTTTTCAATATGCCACCCCCGATTGCCGCCTCCCCGCCTACATCTTTTTATTCACGCCATTCTCGACCACATGCATATCCAAAGCTCATCGTGGAACACTCAATATTAACCGAGGTATGGCATTTTTCGATATACCACCCCCAGTTGCCGCCCCCCTGGGGCCGCACAAACTATGGGACCTACTACATCTTTGTAATTACGCCATTCTAGACGACATATCCAAAGCTCATCGTGGAACACTCAATATTTTCCGAGTTATGGCATTTTTCGATATACAACCCCCGATTGCCGCCCCCCTGGGGCCGAACAAACTATGGGACCTACTACATCTTTGTATTTACGCCATTCTAGACGACATATCCAAAGCTCATCGTGGAACACTCAATATTTTCTGAGTTATGGCATTTTTCGGTATACTGCCCCCAATTGCTGCCCCCCTGGGGCCGCACAAACTATGGGACGTACTATATCTTTTTATTTACGCCATCTCGACCACATATCCAATGCTCATCGTGGAACACTCAATATTTTCCGAGTTATCGCATTTTTCGATATACTGCCCCCGATTGCCGCCCCCCTGATGGGACCGCACAAACTTTGCGACATACTACATCTTTGTACTTACGCCATTCTTGACCACATATCGAAAGCTAATCGTGGAACACTCAATATTTTCCGAGTTATGGCATTTTTCGATATACTGCCCCCGATTGCCGCCCCCCTGGTGCCGCACAAACTATGGGACGTACTACATCTTTGTATTTACGTCATTCTAGACGACATATATCAAAAGCTCATCGTGGAACACTCAATATTTTCCGAGTTATGGCATTTTTCGATTGATTGCTTCTGACAAATATCCTGTGTTTCTTACGCAGAAGCAAATCACAAAATATTTAATTTTTATTTTATAGATATTTTTCAGAGTTTGGGAGAGAAAACCCAGAAAAAAACCGTTGAATAATGACTATACCTCCCACAGTATCCTTTAATGATTATTTTTCGATATACCGCCCCCGATTGTCGCCCCCCTGGGGCCGCACAAACTATGGGACCTAATCGTTGATTGAAGTATTACTTCAATCAACGACCTAATACATCTTTGTATTTAAGCCATTCACGACCACATATCCAAAGCTCATCGTGGAACACTCAATATTTTCCGAGTTATGGCATTTTTCGATATACCTCCCCCGGTTGCCACTCCTCCGGGGCCGCACAAACTATGGGACCTACTACATCTTTTTATTTACGCCTTTCTTGACTACATATCCAAAGTTCATCGTGGAACATTCAATATTTATATTTAGATTTAGTTATAGCATTTTTTGTTTTACCGTCCCCAGTCACCGCCCCCTGGGGGCTACACAAATTATTTGACATTTTATTTCGATTCTTTAGGCATCCATGAGCAACACTCTCAAATTTCATCATTATTCACCAAGTACTTATCGAGTTATTAATATTTCAATTTGAACATTCTTTGGTCGTTGAGTGTATGTTGAGTGGATGTGGACAACTTCACACCGGTGTTTCAATTCGATTTATTCGAAAACATAAAAAAAAAATAAAGTTAAACGAGATAAAGATATCTTCTTCAAGTAGATATATTCTTAGGATTAAAAAATATAACAAAGCACTGACGTGAAGTCAGGAGGTTTTGCGCGCATGTTCCATTCGTCTATTCACGCCTCATACATAGTCGATTGAGTAGAAATTCGGTACTCGATTGTAAAATGGTGGCTGAAAGATATGTGCGGAAATTCAGCGGATTCTGACAGATGGTTTCTGAAGTACTTATAAAATTTTTGAAGTAAAAATTACAGACATTTGGGCAAATTGATAAGCACTCTGTTCCGATGGACAAGAGAGCGCCAAAAATGATAACGATATTCAATAAATTCAACGAAAGTTAGCGCATCGGGATTCTACAAGTAATTAGAGAGTTTTAATTGGATCGGATTTGTATATTTTGATTTATATAACAACAATATTTCAGATGGGTATAACTCCAAAACCGCTTGGCCGATTATGATGTCAATTAAACGAACTTATCAGCCGCATTCGGCTATTCCTGGCAGAACAAGCGCACAAAAAGTAGTTTTTCAGATGATGGAAATATTCTAAAAAAATTGGTTCAAGCCCTGTGGACAGGAGCTATTGGGCGCATGTTCATCTTCCTTGTGGCCCGTACTGACCAGTAAACAAAAAAAGCAGTATCATGTTGAATACCTTAATATTATTGAGATTATTATATAATAATCGATGAAAATACTGAGAGAGACCCAGGAAATTTGACACATTTTGTCTTATATCTCCAGAAATTGAAATCGTATAGAGCCAAAATTTTGCACAATGTTGTAAAATACTACAATTGACGTTAGTACAAGTTTTTGTTGCAATCTGATGAATAGTTCACGAAAAAAAAATTTTTTTTTCGAAAAAATTAAAAGAAATATTTTTTTAAAAATTACCAACATTTCGATCATAACAGAATTTTGCCAAAAGTTGCGCGTTTATATCCTCGAACTGACTACCAAGTTTCGATTCAACATCTTCTTTAGTTCCTGAAATATCAGGGAAATAACCTCAAAATTTTAAATGTCTATAACTCCTAAACCGTCCGGCCGATTTTGCCCGTTAACGAACTTAACCGTCGCATTTTGATCAGAAACCTACCCTGAAAGTTTGAAGTCGATAGGACCTTCGGTGCTCCTGTTATCGTGCCTACGGCCGGAAGGCCGGCCGGACGGCACCCTAAAATCTGACACCGGATTCGTGATCAGGGAGTCCGAATTAGTCTATTAGCCAATTTTCAGCTCGAAATTCGAAAATTACAGACATTTGGACGAAATGATAGGACGATGTTCCCCTAGAACATACGCCCAAAAAAGATTTGAATATATTCCACCTTAAAGTTCCGATGGTGAAAGGAAAACTAGAAAATAATATTTTCGGTAAGTCGAAGAAATTGAAGAAATTTTACAGAAGAACATCATAGTTTTCGTTCATAATAGTATATTATATACCGCGGGACTGAAGTAGTACATTTAATCCTGAAGGTAAAGTTTATGGCCCGACCGCAGGGAGGGCCATAATTTACCTGAAGGATTAAATGTACTTCAGTCGCAAGGTATATACGATACTTTTCGTACTTCCGGTATGATTTTATTAATTATTTCAATAATTTCAATCAGTTTTTTCTCTCTTCAACTCATTTAATAAACTGTCTTTAAAATAAGTTACCATAGTAACATTGCGTTGTGACAATTATAATTTAGAAACATTGTCATTACTAGTGTCATTGTAAAGAAACATTGTTATTGATAATTATTGGTATCATGAGTGAAGAAGGTGTATCTGATATTGATAAAAGAGCAGCCGAAGTAGGTGAAGAATTGTTACCACCGAAATCTAGAAAACTATACGAGCAGCAGTACGATGCTTTTAAAAAGTGGTGCCGCTTAAAAAATGTGAGACAACCTACTGAAAATGCGCTGTAAGGCCGCTCGTACACCAGCACGACGCGACCGCAACGCGACCGCGACTTCGTGTCGCTTCGCAGTCGCGGTACGTGGTAATTCATAGAAGCGCCCACACCAAGGATACGGCGACGCGACGCATTTTCCTCGTTAAAAAGTATCGTCGCGGTAGCGTTGCGGTCGCGTCGTGCTGGTGTACGAGCGGCCTTAGTCTACTTCAATGATAAATCAAAAGCGGTTTGTGTCTCAACTCTCTGGGCACATTACTCAATGCTGAAATCGGTTATTAACATTAGAGAAGATATTGATATAAGTAAATTTCCAAAATTATTAGCTTTTTTGAAGAGAAGAAATGAGGGATTTAAGCCAAAGAAGTCAAGAATTCTCACGTCTGAGCAGGTAGATCAGTTCTTACGGGAGGCTCCGGATGATAAATATTTAATGCTTAAGGTAAATTTGGAAATGTGTTTGTATTCAGAAATTTTAAGAAATCAATTTTTTTGTAGGTTGCACTTATTTTGGGCGTTGCGGGAGCTTGTCGTGGAAAAGAGTTGGTTGATTTAGAAATCGACGATGTGAGAGATTTGGGCGATTTCTTCCTAATTGCGATTAGAAACACCAAAAATAAAATTGACCGAAATTTTGTGATCAAAAATTCAGAAAACAGTGCCATCAGTTTTGTGGCGATATTTCGAAAATATGTGGCATTGCGAAAGACAGGGACACCTCATTCAAAATTTTTTGTTCAATACATCAACAAAGAATGTACTACGCGAGTAGTAGGAAAAAACATGTTTGGTACATTTCCACGGCAAATAGCAGCTTTCTTGAAATTAGAAAATGCGACGTCTTATACGGGACATTGTTTTAGACGCACATCTGCGTCTTTGTTAGCTGATTCGGGAGCAACAATAGACGTGCTGAAGAGACATGGAGGATGGAAATCCTCCAACGTGGCCGAGGGATATATTGAATCGTCTATTAAAAAAAACAAAAAATTTCAGATAAAATATTTGGTCAAGTCGCCGATTCGTCCACTATAGTTATGCCACAGTCCTCATTCTCGCTTCCTGTTTCCGCAGGATCTTCGAAACAAACACCAGTTCAATATGAAAAGGACCTATCTGTTACTCGTCAGTTACCTGCTGCATTAACCCAGGAAAGACTGGTCAATATGACGAACTGTCACAATATTAATTTGAATATTAACGTTAATTACCATTCTAATTAATTATATTTTTCAATAAAATATCCCTTAAATTCGTTTGTTTGTGATTTAATCGTTCCGGGAGTTTCGTCAATATTTAATCCCGGAGGGATTAAATGTGACACTTTAGTACCTGTCACAAGGGAGTGAAGTTGTCACTTTAGGCCCGGAAGTACGAAAATATATTTTTTCTACAAACGTCAAAAAATGACAAGGTTCTCGCATTGAAAACAATATGCGAAGTGACCCTTTTTTTCATTTTCCTTCGTTACCATGACACCGTGCGCGAAGTAGTGTGCGAAGTACTTACTTCGCACACTGCATGTAAACTATATGGAGTTTTTATATTTTAACCTTTATGTTCCTCAATCAAACAAACAAATGCCATTTTATTTTCATAGTTACAGTATTTACTTGATTTGGAAAAACATTTTAAGCAAGTTCAATACTATTTTTCATATTAAGCTATCGCTATGCATGTTACTTATTTTAGAACAATATTTTTGGCGTTTGTAGAAAAAATTTTGTTTGCATCTCATGCGCGAAATACTTTGGTGATCTCGACTATTTTTTTAACTCGGCTGCGCCTCGTTAAAAAAATCAGTTCTCGATCACCAAAGTAGCATTTCGCGCACTAGATACAAAAATAACTATTTTCTACAAACGTCAAAAAATGACAAGGTTCGCGCATTGAAAACAATATGCGAAGTGACCCTTTTTTTCATTTTCCTTTGTTACCATGACACCGTGCGCGAAGTAGTGTGCGAAGTACTTACTTCGCACACTGCATGTAAACTATATGGAGTTTTTATATTTTAACCTTTATGTTCCTCAATCAAACAAACAAATGCCATTTTATTTTCATAGTTATAGTATTTACTTGATTTGGAAAAACATTTTAAGCCAGTTCAATACAATTTTTCATATTAAACTATGAATGTTACTTAGTTTAGAACAATATTTTTGGCGTTTGTAGAAAAAATTTTGTTTGCATCTCATGCGCGAAATACTTTGGTGATCTCGACTATTTTTTTAACTCGGCTGCGCCTCGTTAAAAAAATCAGTTCTCGATCACCAAAGTAGCATTTCGCGCACTAGATACAAAAATAACTATTTTTTTATGATAAATGTTCACCTCCAAAGGTATTTAAAGGTTGCAGGGGTTTTCCTAAAAACCACCCCTTTTTTCCTTCGTAATGTATTCATATAAGTATACAAATTAGCATCCAATTTTTTCATTAAAAAAAATGGGTTCAAGCCCTGTGGACAGGAGCTTTCTGGCGCTCTAGTTAAAACAGACAAATTATATCTCCGAAAGTATTGGTTTCTCAGAGTTGGGAATTATATCAATGTATTCATATGATAGAACTGCATCACAAAGGAAATTCAATTTAAATAATAGTTTATTTATCAAGATTAAATGAGCAATTGAATACGATAGTACGATTTTTCGTGAAAAGCAGCAAGTTGCGATGGACGTTAAAAGAAGAACACCCTGTATAGAGATTTCTAAAAAATACATTATAAGAATCCATCCAAGATTCCTATTTAGATAACGGTTTGTTTGTGTCAAAAATCAAATCAATCGCGTAATATTGTGCCGATAGAAAAGGAACACCCTGTATAGTAATAGTTTATTTTCAACGATAAGAGCTTCGGAAAAAAACACCCTTACTCAAAGTCGACAGATATAGCGTAATTCGAAGTTAATATTCCGATAGAAATTGAAAAAAAACACGCTAAAGCGTAATTCCCTTTCCGGGATTCGAGTCTCGTGACGAAACCGAGACCCCGACGTTCTAGACCACCTAGCTATCGGACTGCTCGTACGATCTTGTCGATCTCCGCTATTAGAATGTAACGTCGGTAATTACCAGAGAAATTATATTCTTAATTTTCACTTTTTGGACATAAAATCGCCACATAGGGGTTTATTTGACGGTTTCTTACCATTAACTTTGCTTTTCGCCAACTTTCAGGCCCTAAAAATGCCTAGACGGCCGTTTTCATACCCCGTCTATCTCAGTCGATTTTGACGTTTCTCGAACCAACTATTATCAAGGAAAATCCCCGGGGTCGAAAAAACCTACAGAACTTGTATCAATTTGATATAGTAGTTAGACTTATTGTACGTGAATGAAAATGTAGAAAAGCAAAAATGGATACTTCTCCATCATCTCGAAAATAATTTCAAGGGACAAAAAGTCCTTCGATTTCAGTTTCAGGCAAAATCAAATTGGAACCTCGTTTTTCTAGGTTACTTAGGAAAAAATACAAATTTGTTCATAAATCATAAACTATTAAAGATATCGACTCGGGGTTTTCGGTTTTACCTTTTCTCTCTAGCAAATTTTCGTTATCTACCTCTTTCAAACCCCCACATTTACTGTGGATTCTTAAAAAAATTCTCAAAATTCTCGTTTTACTCACCTTGGATTGTTAATCTTATATTTTACTGATTGTGATCGAAAATCATCAAACGAAGGTTTATCGGACGATTTTTCACAATTATCTTCTATTTTCTTCAAGTTTCAGGTCCCAAAACCACCTAGAACGGCCAAATTAGGCCTAAAAAAATCTCAAACCTCGTCTCTCCTTACGTAGAATTTGTGACGTTTCTATGATCAAATTTACAAAGGAAAATTCTCCAGGTCAAAACTTCCAGAACATGTATCGATTTCTTATATTTAGACTCAATGTAGGTACATGAAAAGTTGGAAAATGACGAATTGATACTTCTCGTTCGACTCGGTAACGATTCCGGGGACAGAGCAGCGGTTCGTTTTAAGTTTTAGACAAAACCAACTCGGCACCTCGCTCTCTGTACCTACCTCACCTGAATTTGCTCATTTTTCACATTTCTAGATCGAAAATAGCCACATGGCGATTTATGGGACGGTTTTTCGCCCTTATCTTTCATTTTCTTCAAGTTTCACGCCCCAAAAAGGCCTAAATCGTTAGTTTCGCTTCCGAAAATATGATAGAACTGCATCATAAAGAAAATTCAATTTAAATAATAGTTTATTTATCAAGATTAAATGAGCAATCATAAGAATGAGAACTGCACCATGGAAGAAATCAAATTAAATCTGGCCAATTTTGCCCAATAACGAACTTAACCGAGATATTCATCTCCCTAAACTCTGAAAATTACAACTACCTACCTTATTCCGTTCGAGAGTTATATCTATGTCTATGGATGAAAAGCAGTCTCACTACTCTCAGATCTCTTACTTCATGTTCCGTTCCGAAATTTAAGAATTTTATGAGAAAACCTAATTTCGGAGCAAACAACTGAGATTTTTCTCACTTCGCTGACAATTCTTCGATTGATTTTATATAATGTCATGTCCCAGGAACATCATTTGACATTATGACAATTCATACTTAAGTCGAATTTAAGCGAATAACCGGAACAGTGCGGTTAAGACCAATCCCTTGCTAAACATAACCGATCGGTTATAATAGCAAGGGATTGGTCTTAACCGCACTGTTCCGGTTATTCGCTTAAATTCGACTATAGAATAATATCATTCTGTGACAACGTTGAAATACGATTTATTATTGAAATTTTGAAACATCATATCTCCGAAAGTATTAGCTTGTTAGAGTTAAAAATGATATCATTGGATTCTTATGGTAAAACAGCTTATTGAAAAAAAATTAATTTGGAATTTGCCTCGTAAAAAAAAAATTTTGTTACTCCGAAACCATCTGTCCGATTTTGCCCAATAACGAACTTAGCCGAGATATTTATTTCCCAAACCTACTCTGAAAATT
The DNA here is from genome assembly GCA_937662695.2 of Halyzia sedecimguttata. Taxonomy (NCBI): domain Eukaryota; kingdom Metazoa; phylum Arthropoda; class Insecta; order Coleoptera; family Coccinellidae; genus Halyzia; species Halyzia sedecimguttata. The sequence goes on from OW569414.2 coordinate 78,059,139, forward strand.
TCAACTGTCTAGCTCATTCCGTTCGAGAGAAATCGTGCCTACGGCCGGCCGACTGGCCGGACAGAATGAATTTCGACCACGGATTCTTGATCAGTGAGTCGAACCAAATCGTTTAAGACCATTTTCATCGAAAAATTCGAAAATTACAGACATTTGGGCAAATTGATAAGCACTCAGTTCCGAGGAACTAGAGCGCCAAAAAAGTTAGGCAGGTCCTTTTCTTAGGATTCATATTATTGGCCAATTATCTACTAATCAGACTCCCGGAATTCGGATACTCTGTTTACCCGCACTTCGGATTTTCCTCGATTCGAACTGGGTCGTATACACCCAAGGTGGTGTACCACTATTGGTAAACCCTGGTTAAAACTACCCCGCCATTGACCGATAGGATTCCTTGAGAACGATTCCACGGTTTCAAGGCAATTCCGGGAATATATATATGGGCGTGTTCCACTAGGCGATCGCAACGTCCAAAACGTTCGTAGAGTCGTTCCACATGACGATCGCCGTCGTTGTGGGCATGTCGAATACGTCATAGATGACGTCATTGTTTTCGACCGCGGCTAGCTATCCGAGACCCACGTCTTGTGGTGGGTCGAAGTGAGCGTTTACGAATATTCATGATGGCGACCAAAACAATAACATTAGGGCTTTTTGGAAAGTGATCAGATTAACTCGAGAACTCGGAATTGAGTGTAATCTTTTGCGATATTTGATTATTTTCCAATTTAATTAGCTGTTAAAATACATCATGAAGTTCATCATAACCTTCTTTACTCAAAATAACTTAAAAATTATAGACTCGATAGAATTGAAGCTTGGTAGGTAACTAAATTTGTAGAATATCGATATAAAGACGTGTTTAAAATTCTGTAAGAAACGTACCCCTAGAAAATTTAAAAAAAATTACGGAAAAAAAATTGGTTCAAGCACTGACGTGAAGTCCGGAGCTTGTGCGCGTATGTTCTATTGTCCATTGGCCAATGGACAATACATACGCGCAAAAAAAAATCCTGACTTCACGTCAGTGATGCTTGAACAAAATTTTCAGATTATGCCAATGTTGTGAAGGTATTGAAGGTTGCGCTAGATCAAAAAACTGTTGCGAAACTAACAAACGATTAGATAATATTGAGAAAAATCATGCTAACGGTCAGATACCACTGATCCTTTTATAGTAGGTACTGAGGTAAATACCTATAATGTTTATTCATCGTATATCAACTTTCATATTTCCCAAATATATTAATGTACTGAAGAATCAGTATGCAATAAACACGCTGCATTTTTTTTTCATGTATGAATAAAATGCTTTTTAAATAAACAATCAAATCAATTATATTTATTGTTTTATTATCCTGTTCAAAAATAGAAAATGTTGATTAATTAAGTTCATAATGATTACCTATTTAATATTGAAACAAAAAATGACGAATTGGAAACATTAAATTTAAATTAACCCTTGGATTTTTAAACGTCACCGCTCTACTTCGATCAAACCCATGAGCCCGTTCCACTTGATAGGATAATCGAAATACCCACGAGCTAGTCAAACGCATGTGGAACGGGAAGAACTGCGGTCGTGAGCGTGAGCGTTGTGGGACCTTAGTGGAACGCGCCCATAGTCGTTGTTTACGTTGCATCACAATGTAAGAGAAGCTGTTCGAGTATTATAAACTCCAGTTATCTCGTTAAACACTGACCTCCTTGGAGACGCCAGAGGGTTTGGGTTCGATATTAAATATTTCATCTCCTGTCAGGTGGTGCACCCTTAAAATGTACATTAGAATTCCAATGCTTATTGAAATCCTACATATGTTTTGTCGATTAAGAGGATATTCATGGAATTCAAAACAAAATTCGGTTTGTACTATTTATTCATATCCATTTTCGTTCAATAATATATTCAAACAATTCATATAAGTCCTGAAAATATTTATCTGGATCACGAATACCCTCACCATGGATTCCGCTGAATAGTCCATCTTCTATGCAATTCTCAATGTCGTATTGTGTATCGGACTCTATCTTATATCTCATCCTCATTTGAAGAGGTATTGTAGCAATTGATAACGGAGCGTATCTTTCAATTGATTTTATGCAAGCGTTCCACGGAAATATCTGTTCAGGGTCGCTTCCCAATTCGCTTACTCTTTTCGAAAGAATGTTATAGTAGAATTTTAATAATTCGTCAATATGCTCGAGTTCATTTCTAGAGCAACAGCCGAATATGACATTGGTGACGTCGAATAGTGGAGAGCTGAAGAAAGTCAGCTGCCAGTCGATTATTACTACTTTGTCGGGACTGGTTTTCTCTTCATTCTGAAAAAAATAAAACAAATTTGACACAAACGTCCATTATGTCCTCAAGAAATTGAACACAACCATCAAATACAGTGGACCCCCGGTAGTCCGACAAACGTTTTGCAAGATAGTGTCGGACTATCCAATTTGTCGGATTATAGAGTACTAGTACTATAAAGCCCAAGACCCTCTATTGTCCGGAATTGTTTGAAAAAATTTACCTTATAATCCGACAAATTACAGATCAAAAGACATATATTCAACAGTGATAGGAATGTCGGATTACAAGGGGCGCCGGATTACCGAGGGTCCACCGTATAAAGTTACTGCATTGAAGACCAGAATATTACGCAAATATGCGGCGTTGCCAATTTTACATCGGAGGGCGACCGGCGATTTCAATTAACCTTCCATACGTCACATTCGTGTTCTTACTTAGTCTGATTCGATCGTTCTCCGCCTTCCTGTCCACCGATTTGGAAATATTGCGTCGAGGTACTGCCGACATCATTTTGAAGTAGTGCTAAATATTTATCGCCATTCAAATTGCCCTCAATGCCCAAATATGAATCTTTTGAGGGAATTGTGTGTGTTCCTCTCTCATCCAGTGAGGATTTTCGGCAGACCAGTATTGGCATTTTTGACTATTAGCATGGCCGTTAAGAGAAAAAGTGCACTCATCAGGAAACAAAACGTCTACTAATTGGATAATATTGTTATATAACATGTCCATTATTTGCTCACAAAAATATGCTCTAATATCAAAATCGTCTTCCAAGAGCTCCGGGTATCATTTTATAGGGATGCATTTTATTGTGTTTAGAATCGATGTATGGCTGACATTGAATGTTGTGGAGGCATCTCCACTCGATTTATGTGGATTTTCTTCAAAGTCAAGCATCACATCTAATTTCACATCCTCACGCAGTGTATCAGCAGCTGCTTTTTTAATCTGCCTTACATGCCCAAACTCGCGATACTGCTTCACTATTTTACTTATTGGGGTTATAGGCGGCAAATTCGGAAATTTCTCATGAAACAAGCGAATTAAAATAATTTGTAAAATTGTTATTTTGTGAATAATCGAACCGTTATTTAAAATTGATGTTATTGAAATTCAAACACAAATTAGACAATTCATAAAGTACAACTTATCAGCACAAAACAATTTGCGAAGGCATTCTAAAGAAATTAACATTGCCACAGAAAGTGTTTTACGTAGTTTTCATGGTATAATCTTGAAAACACAATGTTATGTTTTTTTTTGGGCGCATGTTCTAGGGGAACATCGTCCTATCATTTCGTCCAAATGTCTGTAATTTTCGAATTTCGAGCTGAAAATTGGCTAATAGACTAATTCGGACTCCCTGATCACGAATCCGGTGTCAGAATTTTGGGTGCCGTATGGCCGGCCGGCCGGCCGTACTTCCGGCCGTAGGCACGATAACAGGAGCACCGAAGGTCCTATCGACTTCAAACTTTCAGGGTAGGCTTCTGATCAAAATGCGACGGTTAAGTTCGTTAACGGGCAAAATCGGCCGGACGGTTTAGGAGTTATAGACATTTAAAATTTTGAGGTTATTTCCCTGATATTTCAGGAACTAAAGAAGATGTTGAATCGAAACTTGGTAGTCAGTTCGAGGATATAAACGCGCAACTTTTGGCAAAATTCTGTTATGATCGAAATGTTGGTAATTTTTAAAAAAATATTTCTTTTAATTTTTTCGAAAAAAAAAATTTTTTTTCGTGAACTATTCATCAGATTGCAACAAAAACTTGTACTAACGTCAATTGTAGTATTTTGCAACATTGTGCAAAATTTTGGCTCTATACGGTTTCAATTTCTGGAGATATAAGACAAAATGTGTCAAATTTCCTGGGTCTCTCTCAGTATTTTCATCGATTATTCTATGAACTCTTTGAATTCCACCGAAAACAAATTCAAAGACATAAACATAAAGAATCAAGTCATAGTTTAGACGTCAAAAGAAGGACGATGTTGATCGACTTGAAAAGGTACCTATTTCAAGAAATGCAATAATGAAATGCTTAATTTATGGATATAATATTATCTAAGTATTGTTGGGATCGGGCAGTTGGAAAATTTTTTAATAAAAAAATTTGTACCGACGTTAAATCAAGCATTCTACACGAGTGTGCAAAATTTCAGTTCGATACGATCTCAATTCCAGAAGATATTGCTTAAAATTCACATTCCAGCGTGTTTTGACGTTCTATGGTCACAGAAAATCGTCACAAAAATCTATTTACCTCATTTGACGGCTGTTTGTCAAATCAATTAATTCCAATAATTGATGTCAGATTTCCTACATACCAAGTTCAAACACATTTTATTATATGGAAAACACTTATTATGATCACGTTCTACAGGAATTGATACTAAATAGAAGCTAGATGAATATTATTGTAATGGAAAATTTGTGTTCCAGAATAATATTAAGGTATTCAACATGATACTGCTTTTTTTCTTTACTGGTCAGTACGGGCCACAAGGAAGATGAACATGCGCCCAAAAGCTCCTGTCCACAGGGCTTGAACCAATTTTTTCATTTTCTGTTTATAACATATCTTGAAGTCAAATAAGTTTAGTATTATTGTAACAAGATTTGGGAATATTCGAGGGAATGTTATAATGAATTTCTCTAATGATTTTATTTTTTTCTATTTTGAATTTTGCATTAAACATGAAAGTGATAACATTTTTGAATAGATAATGACGAGACTTTTTAAACGATGTATTACAAGCCCATAATTCCTGTTTGAAAAATTGGGAGTTGTATCTGTTTTTCGAAGTGGGTTGAAGGTAGGGATCGCATTTTTACGAAGAAGAATGACAAAATTGAAAATTTGAATTGGACGTGTTACGGTATTTTGCATAAATATGTACAGTAACCAAGATAATGAATTTATTCCACTAGGCTTTTCCACAGTGTATGTATGCATAAAGGAAGATAATATATTAGCTTAACACTTACATAGTGGAATAGATAATTGTTATTCCAAGAATCTCCATGCTTTATCACTACATGTTCTTCATTTTTATTCGATATGGCGTCTATGATCATTCGATCATAATTTGCTCTAAGGTTCACCAAGTTTTTGATTACGTGAGGTCTATTTCTGCGCTCAAATAGTTCAATAGTTTCCTCGATTTCATGCTTAATGGTATTCTTGAAAAGTTGGAGTATTTTGTCGTCTTTCTGCAGTGTTGCTAAACTGTCAAATACTTGTCGGTTTTGATCTCTGAACGCGAGATTGAATGCATGCCATTCACCATAAGCTGCAAGTACTAACTTCACATGGTTCAAATCCAAGTATTCATTAATTTCATGAAGTCTGTAACCAGCAGGCTTCAAATTCTCCAAAATTATGACGTATTGGTCTTGTTTATTCACGGTCCCATAGCAATGTGGTACAGCTTCAAAATGAGTGGTATTGTTTTTCTCTGCGAATTTGTTGAACAGTGGTACAATTTTCGAATAGAAGTTAACTTCGTTTGCATAGACCACACGCATGTTGAAAGTATTCAATAAGACATCGCTCTCTTTATTTTTCTTTATGATGAGTTTGATGATTTGTTGTATTCCATTTTTTTCTGCTATTACATCAGCGAATTCAATATCACCTGCGTATCCACCATTTGTATCGTAGTTTGGAAATTTCAACTCAAAAGTATCGAAATTATGGTTTTGAAATATCTCAGTCAACAATTTTTTTATTTTCTGTTGATTTTCTACCATTTTTTGATTGAGTTAGTATCTGTGAGCATCAATGGGAACGAACTGAATAGTTTCAATTTTCGATAGCGTTTGAAGTATGAAATGTTGGCACACTCGTTATCATATATTTGGCTAGAGATTAGAAGAGTAGATCTTAATCAGTGGCGTATAGGGAACTAAAATAGGGGGACACTTGGATACACTGAAATTAAAATGTATATCATTGTTGTAAGGGGTAACACCGTTGCACTGCGACCTTAAAGTCTATTGTGCCCCCCAGTCAGAGCTGTCGATGTCATCACCATCTACAGCTCGCCTTTCAGTTCCAGAGTTCTAATTCTAATCTAAGTGTGGCTATACTGGCTATCCCAGTAGGTTTGTTTTGGTTCGCAATTCGGACTGTCCTAGAACAGTTCAAAGTAGTCACACAGTCGTTTATTGTAATGGGACTTGCGCGAATGGGCGAAATCTTTCACACGCTACGTTTGGCCCACTCTTTAGAACCGATTCGGAACTGTCCCTACTGCGAACCAAAACAAGCCTATTATCTGGGATGGCTTCAAGGAGGCTATATCTTCACTCCTGCAGATTTATTGCCCAAAGCATTCCTTGTTTTGTTTTCTCATCATATGCTTGAAGCCGCTGTGCCCTGTGGGGAAACCATTGAGGAGTTGCAGCGTGTTTTTACTGAGGGCGATATATTTCTTGGATCTGACAGTGTCAAAGTTCCGCAGGAACTTTTTGAAGTGATACATTCCTGGGAGATATCTCCAGAGTATACCTCTTTCAGTTTCTTCTTTCATCCGAAATTCACATTTGTACGTGGATATACCAACCCCACAGTAGGGTTCCGGGGCAATAAAAGGGGTTTGTGTCCCTTCCTTGGAAAGTGTGTTGGCCTCCTCATTTCCTTCAATTCCCGCGTGACCAGGAACCCAGACCAAGAAGACCCTGTTATTCTTGCCTACTTCATTAAAGCGGCCCATACACGCTCAATATGATTGTGCAATGCGGGTTGCACAATATATTACGGTGCCCCCTAGACGGTCAATATTATTGCACAATATATTGGTTGGTCAAATATTTTTATCAAATGCAATAGCTCTGTTAGCCTGTGGAGGAGCTCATCCACAGTGGATGAGCTCCTCAACAGGCTAACAGAGCTCGGCTTCGGGTGCATAGGCTATTTTGATGACATAGACCTAATAAAAGAGGGTACCTTGTGTGACTTACTATAGGAGGCCTCAGAATTATCGAGCACTATTATAGGCTCCAAAGAAGGGCAGATATTCCACGAGTTACATGACATAAGTGGTCTCATTACCCACCTGTGCCTCGGCTATCTTCGTCAACAACAGCTCATACATATATTTTATAATGGTTTTATTCACTCCTCCTCTGTCATGTGCGATTGGCTCAGTGGTAGAGTAATTGACTTGGGAGCGGAAGCCCCAAGTTCAATTCCGAGGCTAGGAAAGAAATTTTCTAGTCACGGTAATCGCCACCATTCGCTGTTGGGTCAAAAATTAACAGTGCTGTGCCTAAGGTGGCGTAAGGCCACATTAACAAAGCCTACACAGAACACAACTGGTTCTCCTAACTCAGGGCAAGCTCTTAGAGCTTATGAGGGGTCTCCTTGCGGAAGACCCAGGAGGATCAGTATAATAATAATAATAATAATATTAATAACAACATACTATAAAATGTAACTACATATAAGAATTTCAGAGATATAATGCGGTCGAGAATGGAGTCGAAATTAAACACATTATTTTATTATACAGTTTAGATTTGTCTCAATGCATGATTGCTTTAGCAATAGGTATACTATTGGGTGATTCAATGGGAGAATCTATATAATAAATTATTAAAATTATTGTCTTTGAAAATTGGTGAATATATCGACATCTTGTTGGATTCGATTGTAAAAGATATTGGGTATCAACCCAAGAAGTTCTTATGCAAGCATTGCGTGAGAATTTGAAGGAAATGATCCAGCTAGAATATTTTATAAGTGACGATGAAAATAAAACCACAAAAACTATTCTAGATAAAAAGGCAATCAGAGAGGTGAAGTTGAAGTTGTGGATAACTATTTGAGATCTCCGGATGATGAGGAATTTGATAGATATAATTTAATCATTTGGTTAATTATATGCACTGTTGTTTTAATTTATAAGGTGTGTAGCTAAATTAACTGCAACGGATCAAGTTATAAAATGCATGCAAAACAAATTGCAGAAGCTAGAATTCATTCCATCAAAGTAAAAATAGGTTCAAGCACTGACGTGAAGTCATTTACCATGGTAAATTATGTTGTCCATTCTCCTGTATTGAATTTACCATGGTAAATTCGAATTAAGTGTCTAATACAGGAGAATGGACAACATAATTTACCATGGTAAATTCGATGCAGTCCAATGCAGGAGAATGGACAATAGAACATACGCGCAAAAGCTCCTGACTTCACGTCAGTGCTTGAACCAATTTTTTTTTTCGAAATTTTTTTCAAATTTTCTAGGTGTAAGTACGGTCCTTAGAAAATTTTTTTTTTCGTCAATTTTTTTTTAGTTTTCTGGGGGTACGGATCTTACAAAATTTCAAACACGTCTGATGTTGATTTTCTCCTACTAGTTACCAAGCTTCAATTCGATCGAATCTTTATTTTTTGAGTTATCGAGGAAATAATATTCCAGATGGGTATAACTCGGAAACCGTTTGACCGATTATGCCCAAAAACGAACTTAACACTCCCATTCGGATACGCAACCTACCCTGAAAATTGCAAGTCCTTATCTCCTTTCGTTCGAAAGTTATCGAGGCAACGATCACCCATCTACTGAACTCGCACAAGGCTGCTCGAATCTCCCACAATATTTAACCCATCGTGTTAAAACTTGAAACTTGGCAGTATAGTTAGGTTCTAAACGCTCTTGCAAAATTTCAGCAATTTCAGACGAATAGTTACTGATATATAGATTTTTTTTTCAATTTTCAATGATTTCTTAAAAATTTTCTACAAATACTATACTCACGAAATTTTGCAAGAAATTTCGCGTTGGCATTCTACAACTAATAACCATGTTGGAATTCATTCGGTTTTGTATTTTTCGAGTTGATGAAGAACAAAAAACAACCAAATTTCAGATGGCTATATAACTCTAAAACCGTTTGACTGATTATGCTTATAAACAAACTCAAATGTCGCATTCAGATGCACAACCTAACCTGAAAATTTCAAGCCGCTATATCTTTCCGTTCTCAGGTTATCGTGACAACAAAAATATTTTTTAATAATTTTTTAATAATTTTCAAGCGATACGATTCTCACAAACGTGCTTAGGTTTATATTCTACAACTATTCACCAAGTTTCAATTCGATCGGATTTATATTGGTTGAAAACAAAATTATTACTCGGAAACCATTGGGCCGATTATGCCCATTGACGAACTTGTCCGTCGTATTGGGATGCGCCACCTACCCTGAAAGTTTCAAGTCGCTAGCTCTTTCCGTTCTCAAGTTATCGTGGCAACGGCCGGACGGCTGGCAGGACAGAATCAAATTTGACATCGAATTCTTCATTGGGGAGTCGAACCAAATCGTTTGAGACCATTTTCGTCAAAAAATTCGAAAGTTACAGACATTTGGGCAAAATGATAACGTGATGTTCCCCAGAACATACGCGCAAAAAAATGAGCAATTATAATGGGATAGGCTTTTTAAAACTTTATAAAATATGTTAGATACTGTTTAATATTAGTTCTGAACAAGGTCGAAAGAGAACTGCTCTTTACTAACCTTCTGCGAATATAAAAGAGGTATAAACAATAATGATTACTGATCTCCGAACCGGTGAATATTCCAATGTCATATTGCTGATACAAAGACTTTACAAACCTACCACGTCCTCTCTTTATCGTTCTCAATTATTGAAAAAAATGTGAATGTACCAGTTGGTTGATATATATTTGTCTGATCACACTAGTGGGAGTTTTTCTAAGCCTTATTTTCCTCTGGTCATACGAAATATACATATCTGAAAGAACAAACTTTGTTTGAATCTTTAAACTTCCCGCCCATGTTCCTTGTTTCATTTAGTGTAACTTGGGTTGCATATACAACGTAATTAAGCAGTCACACAAATTCACTAGACGGTCACAATCTTTGAATAAAGAACCACTTCTTTATTCTTTGTTCTTCTTTGTTCTTTATTCAAAGGTCACAATTCACAATAGAGCCAAGGTTAGAAATCGAGCCTATTGTATTTAGAATATCGGAACGCAATCAATGCATTTAGTATTCTGTGTTCTGTGGTGTTTTAGGTTAGGACTGTTATGTTAGGTTATATTTCACTCTCTATGATCCCGTTTCTGCCTTGCCTTCGCTAGTTCGCTAGTTTTCAAGTACAAAATCCCGCCAAAACTAGTTTTTCAGTGTACCGAATTTGCATTAAACTTGTTTATATTCTGGACATAGGTATATTGCCATTAAAACAATGGATAACGAGCTGATAGAAATTATTTCTTTTCTGTTATCAGTTATAGCTTTAATTTCAATTTTTACAATACTGGCTGTGAAACTTTATTTCAAAATTAGGTAAGCACATTTAGAGTTATTTCATTTTTTCTCTTATGGATCATTTAGACTTTGTGAACAATCTTCTTAAAGAGTTGAAAATCTCACACATAATGTACATGAAAATATCAATATAGCCATGTTTGATAAGTTGAAGGATCATTATTTATAGATCGAAATTATTTTCACAGGAGATGCTTTCCAATATCGGTTAATTGTTGGTTCTGCAACAGTTGGACCAGAGTGCCTTATGATAACCAGAACTCGTTCCATTGCCCCCAATGTACGCAATACAATGGATTCACCGAGGATGGTGGTTATAATAAAGTGATTGAAGCTCAACATAGCTTCATTAAAACACATCCAACAAAAACTTTAAGGAAGTCAAACGGTCTCTGTATTTCTTGCAATCACAATCAGCAGCTGAAAATAACACAACTAGCAAAATTCACACCTTTAGTTGAAGAAAATTACGATGAAGAAATAGAACATTTCAAGTAGGTGTTAAATTGTCTTTAATATGTGGTACTACTTGAGTATATTTCAGGAGTCAGCTGGAAAAAGCATATGAACTCTGCAAGCCTTGCAGGTATGTTTTAAGAAGTACTTTGTTGAAAGAAAAGGCTACCTTTCTTGGAAACCATGTCTACAACATACAAAAGAAAGGAAAGAATATCTATGAGAAGGTGTTGAAGAAATCAGCTGTAGATAAGGGATCATATTTACTAAAAACGTTCAAGAATATTCAGGGCTTCTTGGCAATTATAATTATTTTCAAAACAACATCCGATGTTCTAAATGGTCAAAAGCCAGAATGGTTTCCTGCTAGTTTACTGCCATACCTCGAATTATATCAAGACATATCAACTACACTTTCGTTAGTGCTGAACAATCGCTTAAATGCATTAAATATACAGGTTTTAAGTATCTTTGGTTGTGCCATACAGATTCACCCGTTTTTTATGGAATCAACTTTGATGTGTATAAAGATAAATCAGTTATTATGTTGGAGCTTTTTGGCACTTGTAACTTGGACCAGACCCCAAGAAATGCACATGAATCTATTTCAAGTGAGTGCATATTCATATTTATTTTTTGTTGTTTGGAAAATACAGAATGCAATTTGTTGAATTATGTCTCTTCACTGTTGATTAAGAAAGAATTCAAAGTACTCAGTTGAAAGTAGTGCATAGATCTTAACTGGAAAACAATAATTAGCGGCATTATTCAACAAATTCACCGAAAACCAGGAAATTAACACTGCCGGCATTTTTCAACAGTTGAAAAGCAATTGAAATAATAATTTCTTTTTTTTCAGATCGCTTGTGCATGTCTTATATTTTATAACTCATTCTACGAGTTCAAAACTTACAATAACAATAATAAATTGAAAAAACTGCCACGAAGCTGCGACAACAGTCTCGACAATGACTATTCTGATGATGAAGTAGACGATGTCACATCACAATGTAACGAGTCTGCTTTCACAAAAACCAAGACTGATAAACTCACTGCCAACAACACATTCTACGGAATGCCCAAAGAGTCCTTTTTATGCTCAAGTATTAGATCAAGTTTGGAAGATTTACACCTGGATAAGTCAACCTTCAAATTGGAAAAATCAGATCTGTCGTTTTCCAGTAGATCATCTTCTCCGAGAAGTAAACAGGGGTTGATATCCCCTTCAAAGCTAAATTCCTTCGACCAAAATTCATGGGTTGCCGGAGGATTCTGGAAAAGTGATGACGGTACAATTGAACCTGTCGATAAATGTGCCACAGAGTCCCAAAGTTCAGGATTCGGCTCGCAGGCCGATTTGAAGTTAAACAATGTGTTCAAGCCCCACCAATTCAACTCACTGCCCACATCGATCCATCATTCCCTTTCCGGAGATTTTGACAGGATGTCTTTGGCTTCGAAGCCATACTATTCGTTGAAATCGTCACCGCCTGCATCCAGGATGACAAGTTTTAGTTGTGGATCGCCGAGTAACTTCTTCACTCAACAATGGAATTATCCAATGGGTAATGTTTGGTACAACTATAGTCCTGTTGCAACACCACGGCCAATGTTCAACCGTCCAAAACCTTTGAACTCGTTATTCAATTATTCACCAGTTTCTCAAAGTTCAGGGGCTAGCTTTAGACAAAACTTTTATCAATAGTGAAGTTATATTTTATTAGCAGGTGCTATTATCATTTACAAACGAGAGTGCGACAGCCAAATCGAAAAAATTCAGTATCTCGTGATACCTACCTATCAAAATGCCAAAACTTATCAGTTTTAGATGTTCAAAATGTTCAAATGACTTCATGCAGAGTAAAACTGAAATATGAAGAGTTTTTTCAAATTGTCGCTTTGGCATTTTTACATATGATATTCGGTGAAATGCTTGAGTTGGACTGCTCAAATGGTTGTCAGGAAATTTGGATAAATTGTTCTGTGCTGAAGGTTCACAGGTCATTAGTGAACTATTTGTGAGTTTTGAGTGAATTATTTTGTGCTGGAACAAGTGAATACATCATGGAACATTTTTCGACCTCTGGGGGCTCATAACTTGTAAACTGGATATAACCAAGAGTCTTGTCTTCAGATTTGATTTCAGGATATCAAAGTGAATATGAATCTCATCATGTGATTTTGTTTGTTACACTACACGTCCTGTTGGTTAAGGTTCTGAGAAAATTTTATTTGTTGAAATTGGAAGCTGTATTTTGGCGTTGAACTGAGTTCAAAAATATTTTCGATGTGATGTCACTAACTCAATATTCTCAAAACTGAGTATTCTTGAAACGTCATCATAGTAACGTCATTTTGAATTAGTAGGTTAAAAAATTCAATTGAACATACAGGCTGTTTCTATTTCAATGTCAAAGTCGATCTTGACAAAAACCTCAAAATTCATTTTTTTCAAATGAGGACCCATTTTTTTTATTGATCAACTGGAATCTACTGTAAAAAATATTTTTTTTATACTACATACTACTGCTCTAAAATTGTTCATTTCCCGAGATATTCGGTAAGTAAAGCAGTATGTATTATAAAAAATACACTATTTTTTAACTTAGATTCCAGCTGACCAATAAAAAAATGGGTTCTCATTTGAAAAAAATGTGTTTTGAGGTTTTTGTCATTACTGACTTTGACATTGAAATAGAAACACCCTGTATGTTAAATCGAATTTTTTTTAACGAAGGAGAAGCCTTGGTATGTCTTCTGATAGAAGCTAGAAAATAAGGAATTTTCATTCAAAAATCTACAAGTTATTATCATTGGAATGAAGCTCAATTTGATAAAATTTAAAGGGTGTTTTCAGATTTCACACGAATTTTCTGAGGATAATATGTAAGTGACACATTAAAACAATTTAAAATTCAATGGGTAATCTGATTAACATTGAAAAAACTGGGTATTACAATCAAAAAACGAAAGTTGGTCTGGTGAAACTGGAAGTCGAACGAATCTGAAATTTTTTCCAAGAACTCTCCCAACAGCTTAACTATAAATCACCCTGTATTCTTGTTTGTATTAGGAATCTTTCAAGTCTGAATCTAATCCTGACGTCTAATGATGAGAATAAATCATCTACAAATATAAAACCATCATTTCTCCTATGACACATTATGAGATATGACAAATAATATTGCGGATAATAAAATTTCTCAGCTGATGTTGATAAAGTTTTGCGGTTCAAACTATGCTCTGTTTTGAATGTTTACGAAATATTTTCAAACATTTTTGTGTGACATCTCAGTTTCAACGCCCAAATATGAATCTTTGCCTTGTGTCAAAAATATGACTATTTGAATTGATTCAAATCGGCTTTTTTAAATCAACAAGTTCAAAGCGTTCTGCCTATAGGGTATTGAAATGGGTTCGTTTAATTTGTATACTTGCACAGAGTTTACAAATGAAATACCCAGAGGATATCTTTGATTTACCGAGAACAAGAGCAGACGTGTTTGATACTGCTCGGTCTTCTTCAGTGTTTTCTCTATACAAAAATTTAATCCCCTTTGCTTAACGTTGGGCTTGTAAACAGAAGTGGTTTTTTGAGAAACAGCAGCTTGTTATCAAAAATAATTCGTAACAATGCGGGCGTGCATATATTGCTTTAAAAACATGTAATTACTTCCTTGTATTTGAAGTGGTAATTTTTTAAAAAATTTAACACTTTTTATAACCCACAAATAACTCTTCTCAGGTGCCCTGGAATTGGGGTATTGAAGGAAATGAGAAAGCCGATGAATTTGTGAAAATGGCCCCCACTGTAACACCTGCTGGACCAAAACCCTTCTGTGGGCTTGGTCCAACAATGGGAGCCAAATAACAGAACAGCTCTTTGGAAAAACAGTCCAGGACTTGCACATCCAAAAAGATTTGTGGATTTCTCACCATCCTATAACAGAATGCTCCTGCAGCTATCACGAGCTGAGCTTTAGGTAATGGTGTGATAGCCAAGGCTCCTAAGGACGTCTTCAGGTATGTTAACACCATTGACAATGTCCTTAGGATTGAATTTGTAGTGTAATAGAACAACAGATCGTATCGTATCACAAATGCTGAAACAAGCCACACGATCTCATCTAATAATAATAATATCCTACAAATATGAATGTTCTTAGGGTATTATTTCTTGCCAATCTTGCCTCTGGGGTCTCTAGATCAATGGTAATTTGTTGTGCTCCCATTAAAATCAAAGGAAGACCTGTTTTACAGAGTTCCAAATATTCAAAGAAATGTTTGTTAAGGATAACTGAAATGGCAAAATGACGTCAGCTCTAACGGAGCATATTTGAGTTATGAACTCTATGCATAAGTATAGATTTACGAACCCTTTCCAAGAGACCCTATTGGCAGAACGCGCTCAGATCTTGTTGATTTATTAACAATGGTATCATCGTCACCAATTTTTTTTTAGGGTTCCCAGGAACTCATATATTAATATAAATATTGAATTCTTCCAATCTTGAAATATTCATAGCCTCCTTCACTACCATTAGGTTAGATTAGCCTATATTCAATGCATTCTAACGAAATAGCCAGGTAGCAATTTTCAAGTGCCAATCAAGTGGTATATGCCTGTTTCCACGATTTAAAAATGGGCGAGAATTAGTAAAATAAATTGGAAATTTCAAGAATATCCTCTGTAATCTCAGGAACCCAAATATCGCCTTATAAAATACTGGGTGTTTTTTAATTCAGTATTCAGTATTTTCATCATTACTATTATTACTACTATTATCACATTACAAAGTACCTGGGTACCCTTGTGTGCATAAAAATGTTCAACAATGCACAGCCACTTGCCCTACATAATAACTTCTGTATATCAAAATCATTGACAGTTGCTCGATAGCCAAACAAAATACAATATTTGAGAAGCACGATATATAAATACATTTGAGCACCCTGTACATCAAAACTAAAGCGAAAACGGACCTATATGATCTTTTTGTCTTCAAGTCTTGCAAACATTAAATATTGAGATTGAATTGGAAAACGCCCAATATATGTTGATTTTAATTGCATTGCAAATATTAAAGCAAATATTTGTTGCTTCAGTAATTATCTCTGGATTTTTTTATTTTGATAAAATTTGATGAATGAAAGTCATTTTAGAAACCGACTCCATTTCAGAGTCCTAATTGTTATATTCAATTGCTTTTATTTTTGTAAATTGCTAGCTAAGCTGTTTCAACATTTCTCTGTACTGAACTACATGTCTGAGGTGAATTTATTATTTCTGATCTTCAGTGAATTATAGACTTCTATTTATTCATGTTATTTTTATGGTTGTGCTTGGGTAAAAATCACATATTGTGATTTTTCACATCGTTCGTTATGAGCGTTTTTGTGATATATGTTAGGGCAATACGATTTAGATTTAAGTGTTATTTTTATAATCAACATATTTTCATTTATCCTGACAATCAATTTTTTTACCAAAGTAAATTCCTAACGCAGTTTTCACTGAAAAAATGATTTTTCTAGTCAATATTGTATCATTGTTGTAATTTAATTATATGTTGGTTATGGAATTCTATGATTTTAATTGTACTTTTGAAGAATATTCTCACCCTTTTACCCTTGAATACAATAAACGCTTTTATATTTTTTTAATTAAACAGTTTGACTTTATTGATTTCACGTTCAAAAATTTCATAAGACCTCTTGACCTATTGAATGATCAAATTACACTGATTTGTAACTGATATGCAGCTAAATTATCAGAAATGCAGCCCATATTTGCTGCAGGGTGAACACCCTATATACAAACCAATTTTGGCTCGAAGTTTGCAAAATCCAGACATTGTGACGAAATTTCACAGGAGTCTCCTCAGAAGAACTTGGAGTTTAAGTATTTTTAATCATATCAATTATAGGGAGTACACCTACGCTTAAGTGTTACACCTTATTAATTGCTACAATTCAAATAAAATTGGAGCATATTCTGAATGTTTTTAATCCATTTTATACTAATGTTTTTTTTGCATAACAGTTTTTCCACTGATGTTTAGGGACACATACTTTTTGCTCGGGTGGGCATTGCCATGTGAATATATTACAAGATTTAGCCTTGGTAAATAATTGAGGATGACTTGGGGTAGTAACAAAAAATCCAGGGCTCCATCCACGTAACCTCAAGGCTTCAAGAGTGTCTGCGGTTTTGCTAATGAAACTGGAAAGATTTCTGAAATATAACAGTATGATTAAAAATTCCAAACCAAGTCATTCGAATCCAAATATATATTTGTGGTGCAAAATGATGGATTTTGACAATATTTTAACTATAAATCTCACCTAGGTCTTCCCCATCTCGGAAATTCGTAGCAGTCCTTATGTGGAGCTGGGAAAGAATCTTTGTAAATACTATTTGTAGCTTTCCTTTGATCTGCTTCTGTTTTGCACCATAATTCTTTCTTGTGGGCAATTAACCCAAAATTTGTTAGATTGTGCTGGAAGCGAACGGAAAAATTGTTCATAAATTACCATCAAAAGGCTCCACGAAAATTAATAAATAACTGAAGTTTAAATATATTCCAATGCCAAAAACTCTACGTTTTATGTACTGACGTAAGGTTGTTGGGATCAGGTTGTACTTGAACGAATTCTTACAAAATTTTGTGAGGATCGTATCACTAGAAAATTTTTAAAAAATTACAAAAAAATATTTTGCATATCACGATACCTCGAGAACGGAAAGAAATAGCAACTTGCAAGTTTTCAGGGTAGATTCCGCATCTGAATGCGACATTTAAGTTCTTCGATTAGCATAATCGGAAAAAGAACACCCTGTATAGTAATGGTTTATTTTAAAATGATGTAGGTCTCGAAAGTATATTTTTTAACACAATTGAATAAAATGGTACAATTTGTCGTGAAAAGCAGCAAGTTGCGATTGACGTTAAAAGAAAAACACCCTGTATACAGATTTCTGAAAATACATCATGAGAATCCATCCAAGGTTCCTATTCAGATAACGCCTTATTGTTGGTGTAACAAATCAAATCAATCGCGTAATATTGTGCCGTTAGAAAAAGAACACCCTGTATAATAATGGCTTATTTTCAACGATGTAGGCCCCGAAAGTATATCTTTTATCACAATTAAATACAATAGTACGATTTGTCGAGAATTTTTTTAAAATTCCAGAGTATAAGTGGAGGTACGAAGGGGGTATAGATATCTAACTTTGCTAAGGGGATAAGGTAGATCCGAAGACCCAGAGTCGATCTATCATAGTTTTCGAGTAACGAACAAAATAGTTATTTTCCTAACAAGTGCGGAAAGTGATACTTTCCCGCACGCGACTGCCGTTGACCCGAACGACGCGAAGCGGAGTTCGGGCAAGCAGTCAAGTGCGGGAAAGACACTTTCCGCACGAGTTAGGAACAATATTTTTTCTACGACCACATAAAGATTCAAAAAGCACATTGAAAATACATATTTTATTTCAACATACAAAACATTTCATGAAAATCCAGTATTTATTTATTTACTATTAATATTAATGTCGAAAACACAATTTGTTGCATTCTGCAAATGCGTCAGAATAGCCGGTCCAGAGTAATTTGTTGGTGGTAACTGGCTTTTAAGAGTAACACTCGTTGATTGCAACGTGTATGAAAATGACGGAGACGGCATCGGTTGCAAGTTGCCAGTACCAGAAAGAATTTTATTGGAAATGGTTTCTTTCTGTTCTACGGAGTCCTCCAAATAACCCTCAGCAACAGCAGTTGACTTCCAGCCTCCATGAAATGTACATTCAATAACGATAAATTCACATATTTTACTTTCCCGTACTAGTGCGGGAAAGTGCGTTTTCCCACACTAGTGCGGGAAAGTGACACTTTCTGAACTAAAATGAGTGCGGGAAAGTGGGTTAAAACGCACGGTCGTAGAAAAATGTATTTTTTCCTTCATTGATTCGTAAAGCGAGGTACCAATTTGGTTTTGCCTGAAACTCAAATCAAACGCCCCTTCGTCCCTTAAAATTGTTATCGAGATAAAGGAAAAGTATCGATTTGTGCTTTTCTAGCTTTTCATTCACCTACGATAAGTCTGTACCAAATCGATACAAGTTCTGGAGGTTCGACCCCAGGAATTTTCCTTGCTAATAGTTGGTTCGAGAAACGTCAAAATCGACTTAAAGAGACGGGGTCTGAAATTTCGTTCTAGGCAGTTTTAACTTTTCCGCCGTACCTACCATGAAAATTTCAAGTCACTATATATCTTTTTCCGTTCTCAAGTTATAGCGATGAGCAACAGCCGGCTGGACAGAATCAAATTAGACCTCGAATTCTTCATCAGAGGTAGTCGAACTCAATCGTTTGAGACCATTTTCGACAAATAATTCATAAGTTAAAGACATTTGGGCAAAATGATAACGCGATATGTTCCCCAGAACATGCGCGCAAAAGGAGACTAATTGGTCCCGGCTAAATACCCCCACCCCCTCCTATCTCTACGCCACTGCCTGCGAGCCCACAAGTCAGTGCATTTATAATTTAAATTCAGAAATGGATGATGATTAAATTATCCATCTTCAGCTCATTTAAGCTACTTACAAAAGGCTCTAAGTATTCTTCCATTGGAAAATACTTATCAGAAAATCCTCTGTAATGTCTCTTGATTTGGACATCATTTTTGTACCACTTGGGAAAGTGATTGTAGGACAAATCTGTGGTTGATGTGAAATTCTCAAAATAATTGGGATAGTCGTCGCAACCAATTTTTGGATGAACAATAGGATCTACACCTGCCTTATTAAAAGAAAAATTTTTGGTTAGATTTTAGTTTGAACATCTACTAACTTATTGTGCAATAATTTATATAAATGTCCATATATTTACTTGTCCTGCAATTGCGTTATCCCACAAAGCATCCCTCATTGGGGCAACACTTTTTGGAACATATTCAATTTTATATTCGCTGTCGTTCTTGAATTTCTGAAAATTGTAATTCAAACGATCCTCGTACCAATTTCCTTGAAGTGTTTTTACTCCAAATTTATTCTCGTTTTCGTCCTGAAACTAGAATGTTATGGGCCGAGAAATGATTCTTTCGGTGAATTACCGAATATTTTATTCCACGAGGTAATGATTTATCTTCATCCATTATCATTTTCGGAGCTTGAAGAATGGCAAATCTTTTCGATAAAAAAAATAAAATGAAGCTTTCATTCTGACAAAAAACTTCACTGCAATTGAAGGCATCAATGCAAGAAGTACCTAAGTCACAAATAAGTGATTGTGAGATATTAAGGTTTGAAATTTTATGTTTGAGTATGAAACATTACTCGAACTGTTTTCATCAAAATATGTGTGATATTGTATTATACGTAAAAAATGGCTTCTACTTTCACAATTACATATTAAAAATACCTTTTTCTTTACCTAAAAAAAATTATAATAGTTTTGGACTTAGGCACTTTTTGTGTTGAAATTGTTATTTTGTTGAAATTTAAAGATACATTAAAGTAAAAATTCTTAATATTGAAATAAGATTTATCATGAAACGGCCTCAGAATATACAAAACATGTGAACGACTTAAAACTTGTTAAACATGTCCCAGTGTGGCAGAAGAACTCCAGGTCATACCTCCTTTTGAAGTTTTTTTGTTTATTATGGAAGCAAATTCATCGGCTTCCGAACGGTCTTCGCTTTCGATATTTGGTGCATACACACGTGAATAATGCATACTGTATCATCTACAAAAAGCGTCAAAGCTAAAAATATTGTTTAGCTTTATCGCTTGGTGCTCCTTTTTGACGTTACACGCTTTATCACAGAATCTGTGGTTCCATTATAAAACGTACCACGTCACCGTAGCAACATGAAAATGAACATGTCAAGTCTGTGACTTAGGTACTTCTTGCATTGTAAACAAGGTGAACTCCTATTGGAGACAATGTGATCTCGGGCACTTAGGAACATATTCCTGCCAATTTAAATATCCCATCGCAAAGCCTATAAAAAATACCACTATACGGCGGCAAATTCCGACTTTTGATTAAAATGTGACTTAGGCACTTCTTGCATTGACCCCTTCAATTGTGCTATTTGAAAGATAGATTCAGGGATGTCCGTGATTGTAAAATATGGAAAAAAATATTGGTTCAAGCATTGACGTGAAGTCAGAAGCTTTTGCGCGTATGTTCTCTTGTCCATTCTCCTGTATTGGAAACTCTTAATCCAATTTACCATGGTAAATTCGATTAATTTTTCTCTTCGATGATTTTTTAAAAATTTTCTAGTGCTACGATCCTCACGAAATTTTGCAAGAATTTTCGCGTTGGCATTCTACAACTAAAAGCCATATTTGTTATTGAGGAATATAACAACCACATTTCAGATTGATATAACTCCAAAACCATTTGGCCGATTATGCTAGTTAACGCACTTATTCATCAGATGCGCAAATCTACCCTGAAAACAGAAAGTCGCTATTTCTTTCCGTTCTCAAGGACTCATGAGATATATCATATTTTTTCGTAATTTTTTAAAAAATTTCTAGTGGTACGGGCCTCACAAAATTTTACACACGTCTTCATGTCGATATTCTACAACTAGTTACAAAGCTTCAATTCGATCGAGTCTATAATTTTTAAGTTATCGAGGAAATAATATTCCTGATGGGTATAACTCCGAAACCATTGGGCCGGTTATGGCCAACAGCGAACATTCAGATGTGCACCCTATCCTCAAAATTGCAAGTCTCTATCTCCTTTCGTTCAAGAGTTGTCGAGGCAACGATCACCCATCCAGCTACTGAACTCATACAAGGCTGCTCGGATCTCCAACACTATAGATCCGATCATGTTCAAACTTGGAACTTGGTAGGAGAGTTAGGTTTTGAAGGCTCTCTGAAAATTTCAGCAATGTCGTACTAATAGTTTTTGATATATGGAATTTTTTTCAATAATTTTCTAAGATTTTTTAAAAATTTTCTAGTGATACAATCCTCACGAAATTTTGCAGGAATATTTGCGTTGCCATTTTACAACTAATTACCATGTTTTGACGATTATGGCAATAGATACACTCAAATGGCGCATTCAGATTATCAACCAAACCTAAAAATTTCTAGTTTCTATATCTCTTTCCGCTCTTATAGGTTATCGTGACGTAAATAATATTTTTCAACATTTTTTTTTCATTTTCTAGTGATACGATTCCCACAATATTTCACAAACGTCCTTAGGTTTATATTCTACAACCACTCATCAAGTTTCAATTCGATCCGATTAGTATTGGTTGTGGACAAAATTATTACTCGGAAACCATTTGGCTGATTTATGCCCATTAACGAACTTGTCTGTGCTATTGGGATGCGCCACCTACCCTGAAAATTTCAAGTCGCTATATCTCTTTCCGTTCTCAAGTTATCGTGGCAACGGCCGGCCGGCCGGACAGAATCAAATTTGACCTCGAATTCTTGATCAGGGAGTCGAACCCAATCGTTTGAGACCATTTTCGGCGAAAAATACGAAAATTATAGACATTTGGGCAAAATGATTACGCGATGTTCCCCAGAACATACGCACAAAAATGGTTCAAGCTCTGACGACCCTTTTTTTTTTCGTAATTTTTTAAAAATGTTTTAGGCGTACGGTTCTCACAAAATTATACACACGGTTTTATGTCAATATTCTACATATAGTTACCAAGCTTCAATTCGATCAAGTCTATATTTTTTGAGTTATCGAGGAAATAATATTCCAGGGGGGTATAACTCCGAAATCGTTGGATCCATTATGCCCAAAAACGAACTCAACTTTCCTATTTGGATGCGCAACCTACCCTGAAAATTGCAAGTCCCTATCTCCTTTCGTTCAAAAATAATCGTGTCAACGGTCACCCATCCAGCTACTGTACTCACACAAGGCTGCTCGGATCTCCTACAATATGGATCCGACTGTGTTCAAACTTGGAACATGGCCGTAGAGTTAAGTTCTGAAGGCTCACGCACAATTTCAGTGAGGTTAGAAGAATAGTTTCTTATATATAGAATTTCATTCAATGATTTTTTAAAAATTTTGGATCCTCACGAAATTTCGCAAGAATTTTCTCGTTGACATTATGCCTATTAACGAACTTGTCCATCGTATTGGAACGCGCCACCCACCCTGAAAATTTCAAGTCGCTATCTCTTTCCGTTCTCAAGTTATCGTGGCAACGGCCGGACGAACTGAATCAAATGTGAACCTGAATTCCTCATCAGGGAGTCTAACCCAATCGTTTGAGACCATTTTCGGCAAAAAATCGAAAATTACAGACATTTGGGCAAAATGATAAAGCGATGTTTCCCAGAACATACGCGGAAAAATCACTCATGGTGAAATTTCAAATTTTACCGCCTTTTACTATCCAATCAACTTCTGCCATTTGTATTTGGATATTGCGTGCCATTCGCGCTGTTGGCATCAAGCGTGGAGTGATCCTATTGGAAGAGAATGACGTTTGAAATGATAATTTGGCATTCAATCTTATGAGAAGATCCAGTTTATTCTTCTGTTCGGCATTAGGTTTCAGTGGGACGTAACGAAAATATTACATTCCACTTAATTATTCATTATATGTACTTAGTTTAATTGTGCAGTTTTTGAACTATTTAATATAATATTGTATGCGTGTACAGTTATCAAAATGAAGAATTTAGCTTTGCTAGGAGTATGTTTACTATTTCTAATAGGTAGGTTACATTCATCAATGCATGATTTATATTGAAATTGTTTCATAAATGACCAATTTTTCATTATTTTTAGGTTTCGTAAAAGCCGATGAAACAATTGACGCATCTGCCGGTACAGTTGATGTAGACTTAGGAGCTAGTAGAGAAGGTTCTAGAACAGGTGAGTTGACATAAGTTTGTAGTCCCACTTTTTTTCCTCTAATCCCTTATTTTTCCTATTAATCCCTTATTTTCGCATAGTTCATTAAATGTTCAATGATGAGTTGATTTTTTTTCATTCTGAAATCCAAATGCCTGTCAATCTTCTCTTGTTGGGAAAAGTTCGAAAGAGTTTCCCTGTACCAGCCATACCTAAAAAAATGAAAGGTATATTCCAGTGGGAAAACCATGAAAGGAATACTTGAGTTCCATTTTTTTTACTGTGAAGCATCTGAATTATTACTCTAATCTAAATCCAGTAAAAGGATGTTTGAATGTTTGCGTTCATATTTTGATTTTATGGGACTTACTTCTGATTTTCTGTCAACGGTTTCTCGAATTTCTCATTTGGTGATTTGGTTTGTAACTTCTTACGTAAATCTTCGATTTTTTCCTCATCTACTGGGTCATCTTGATTAGTACTGTAAAATTTAGAAGCAACAACAGGTGCTGAAACATAATGTTGAATTTGTTGTGAAATTTCCTACAAATTTTAGTTATACTGATTCTCGTTGGTAATCCAATGTGAATATAAGAGTTTCCAGTTAAAACTTTTGGTTTGAAACATAAATTCATAGGTATTTGTTTCTTCTTTGGAGCATCTGAAGTTTTCGCTTTTGGTAGCTCCATTTTGTTTAATCAATAATCTTTGGTTGCAATCTAATAGCAGTTTCCATAACATCAATACTATGAGTATACAGATATGTCTACCTCTTGGAGTCAGGTTGTATAAAAATGCTGATTGTGAATGTTTTTCATTTAAATAATTAGCTTTAAAATTATAATCCTCCTTTAAAAGGTCTGTTTGAGGTATTAGTCTGATCTTGATATTGGATGGGTGTAAGTCATCAAGAGATCAACTGATACTTTGATCATCGCTATTTGGATCATGGCTCGTACCATGAGGCTATAATTTTGCCCAGATTTCTTTATTTTTCGAATGGTCTCACATGATTACATTGGACCTGATATTTAATCTTCAATTTCGATTCTGTTCTGCTTGCCGTTTGCAAGCACGGTGACTTTTTAAAATTTTAACAAATTTTCGATAAAATGATGTGCATATAGGATATCCGCTTTTGGCACTAAATTGAATGTTAATTTCCAGTTAAAGACTGTTTAAACAAAGGGTCAGGTACACCCACATGCTTTTTGCATCTGATGTCATCAGTGTAAATAAGAAACAGTTACTCAAAAAGAATATCAAAAGAAAGAACACTATAACTTTTCAATTCAGGCTTTTTCAAGGCAATGGTTGTATAATTTTTTTTTTTTTAAGATGATGAAGCTATCAAACGAGAAGAAGAAGCAATCAAACTCGATGGACTCAACGTGGCGCAGCTCAGGGAACTTAGGGAGAAATCAGAAAAGTTCACCTTCCAAACAGAGGTCAACAGGATGATGAAGCTGATCATCAACTCTCTATATAGAAATAAGGAGATATTCTTGAGAGAACTCATCTCTAACGCATCCGACGCTCTTGATAAAATCCGTATGCTCTCGCTAACAGACAAAAACGTTTTGGATACCAATCCAGAGCTCAATATCAAGATAAAAACGGACAAAGAAGCGGGGATGCTGCATATCACCGATACCGGTATCGGCATGACCAAGCAGGACTTGATCAACAATCTGGGTACGATAGCCAAGTCCGGAACGGCAGAATTTTTGAGCAAGATGCAGGACGCCAGTTCTTCCCAAGATATGAACGATATGATCGGACAGTTTGGCGTTGGGTTCTACTCTGCCTTCTTGGTCGCTGACAAAGTTATCGTCACCACCAAACATAATGACGATAAACAGTACATTTGGGAGTCTGATTCTAGCAGCTTTAGCATCGTCGAGGATCCTAGGGGAGATTCTTTAAAGAGAGGTGAGAATACGGTTCAGAAAAATTTGTTTTTTCTCACAAAAATGACCTAAATCTTTTTGTGCGTGAGAATAAGTAAAATATAGTAAAGAAATAGACTGACAAATAAGTAATCCCCTTTCCCCCTCACAATCAAAATCCCCGAAATGCGGTACAGATCTTCAGATGAATAAGTTTTTGGCGCTCTTGTTCCTCGGAACAGAGTGCTTATCAATTCGCCAAATGCCTGTAATTTTCGAATATTTAGCTGAAAATGGTCTTAAAAGTTTTGGTTCGACTCACTGACCAATAATCCGTAGTCAAAATCGATTCTGTCCGGCCGGCCGTCCGTCCGTAAACACGATAACTCGACCGGAATAAGCTAGACAGTTTACATTTTCAAAATAAGTTTGGGGGAAAAATATCTCGGTTGAGTTTGTTATTTGGTTTCGGAGTAACGAAAAAAAAATTTTTTTTACAACAAATTTCAAATTCCTTTTTGGCGCTCTAGTTCCTCGGAACTGAGTGCTTATCAATTTGCCCAAATCTCTGTAATTTTCGAATTTTTCGATGAAAATGGTCTTAAACGATTTGGTTCGACTCACTGATCAAGAATCCGTGGTCGAAAATCATTCTGTCCGGCCGTAGGCACGATAACTCTCGAACGGAATGAGCTAGACAGTTGAAATTTTCAGAGTAGGTTTGGGAGATAAATATCTCGGCTAAGTTCGTTATTGGGCAAAATCGGACAGATGGTTTTGGAGTACCAAAAACAAAATTTTTTTTTACAAAACAAATTCAAAATTAAATTTTTTTCAATAAGCAGTTTTACCATAAGAATCCAATGATATCATTTTTATCTCTAACAAGCTAATACTTTCGGAGATATGATTTTTCAAAATTTCAATTATAAATCGTATTTCAACGTTGTCACACAATGATATAATTATTCTATGTATGAATTGTCATAATGTCAACTTATTTTCCTGAGACATGACATTATCTAATCAATCGAAGAATTATGAGAATAAAGTGTATTCCGAAATGTGAGCGAAGTGAGAAAAAACTCAGTTGTTTGCTCCGAAATTAGTTTTTCTCAGAAAAGTCTTACATTTCGGAACGGAACATGAAGTAAGAGATCTGAGAGTAGTGAGACTGCTTTTCATCCATAGACATAGATATAACTCTCGAACGGAATGAGCTAGGTAGTTGAAATTTTCAGAGTAGGTTAGGGAGATGAATATCTCGGTTAAGTTCGTTATTGGGCAAAATTGGCCAGATTTAATTTGATTTCTTCCATGGTGCAGTTCTCATTCTCATGATTGCTCATTTAATCTTGATAAATAAACTATCATTTGAATTGAACTTCCTTTATGATGCAGTTCTATCATAAGAATACATTGATATAATTTCCAACTTTGAGATACATATACTTTTGGAGATATAATTTGTTTGTTTGAACTAGAGCGCCAGAAAGCTCCTGTCCACAGGGCTTGAACCAATTTTTTTTTTTTAGATGCAGTTTCTTCATAAGCATCCATTGATATCATTCTCAACTCTAACAAACTAAAACTTTTGGAGATATGATTTTTCAAAATATCAATAATTAATCATAATTCTATGAATTAATAGAATACTCTATTTATAACTTGCTAATGTATGTAAATCCAACATATGAGGTGAGTCATAGACCTACGTTTTGAATTGAATTTTTTATGATGCAGTTCTGTCATAAGAATACATTGATATCATTCCCAACTCTGAGAAACCAATACATTCAGAGATATGATTCTACAAAGTTGACGATTTCTCATTGAATATCCCTTTGAAATAGTTGATTTACATAAAGCAAAAATAAAATTGGACGGATCCCTGCGGCACTCCATAAGTAATAAGCTGTTCATTACTTATTGTTCTGTCATTTGTATATTGTGATTTACTCTCATTTTGAGCCACTCATACAGCAGGCAACCCTTGCAAAGCAATATTGCCTTAATCAGATTAGTGTTATTTTTAAATGGAAAAAATAGGTTCAAGCCCTGTGGACAGGAGCTTTGGCGCCCTTGTTCAAACTTTTACACATCATATCTCCGAAAGTATTGGTTTCTCAGAGTTGGGAATGATATCAATGTATTCTTATGATAGAACTTCATCATAAAGGAATTTCAATTCAAATAACAGTTTATTTATCAAGATTAAATGAGCAATCTGAGAATGAGAACTGCACCATGGAAGAAATCAAATTAAAATAGCTGAAATGAATTTGACTTTCTTTTATGGAGCAGGATGACATACACGAGTATGAACACAGATAGCATTCTGTGAAAACATAGAAGTACGATTCATTATTGAAATTTCAAAAACTCATATCTCCGAAAGTATTAGCTTTTTAGAGTTGCAAATGATATCAATGGATTTTTATGACGAAACTGCACTTTAAAATAAAATTTAATTTGTAAGTTGAAAACAATTTTTTTTACGTTATTCGGAAACCATCTGGCCTATTATGCACAATAACGAACATTAACCGAGATATTTATCTCCCAAACGTACTCTGAAAATTTCAACTGCCTAGCTCAGTCTGTTCGAGAGTTATTGTAGGAAACAAAATTAAAAAATGTAAAAAAAAATTTTTTTGCACTTTTCTGCAATCCGATCAATACAAAACTTCGCATGAGTATGAAGGCCATTATTCTACAATTTAATGCTAAATATCAGATAGATCGAGTGATCGGTTTCGGAAATATTCATAAAAAATGTTTTTACTAAAAACGGCCATAACTCCGAAACCGCTTGGTGGATTTCGCCCGTTAACGAACTCGTCCGAGATATTTACACTCCAAACCTACCCTGTAAATTTCAAGCTTCTAACTCCTTTCGTTCGTGAGTTATCATGTTAACGGACGGACAGAATCGATTTCGACCACGGATTCTTGATCAGTGAGTCGAACCAAATCGTTTGAGACCATTTTCAGCCAAAAATTCGAAAATTACAGACATTTGGGTAAATTGATAAGCACTCTGTTCCGAGGAACAAGAGCGCCAAAAAAGGAAAAATATCTGGTGTTATCATTTCCGTCCCGTTCGCCTCGGCTTCATGGTCTTTCAGAAAATTCTTAACAGATTTTGTCATTTAAACTTGAACTTTTTTCAGGTTCCACCGTAAGCTTACAATTGAAACCCGAGGCCAAAGACTTCCTCGAAGAAGAAACCATCCGCAACTTAGTGAAGAAATATTCACAATTCATCAACTTCCCCATCTATATGTGGGCCAGCCACACCGAACAAGTGGAAGAACCGGATGATGATGTTGTTGAAGAAAAAGAAGATAAAGAAGACAAGGTCGAGGGCGAAGACGAAGTAGCGGTTGAAGAAGATAAAGAAGAAAAACCGAAAACGAAGAAGGTAGATAAGACGATCTGGGACTGGGAACTTCTGAACGACAGCAAACCCATCTGGACAAAGAAGCCCGCTGAAGTCGAAGAGGCCGAATATGAAGAATTTTACAAGGCTCTGACTAAAGACACCAATCCATCTCTCGCTCATGTTCACTTTGTAGCGGAAGGGGAGGTTACCTTCAAGTCGCTTCTCTATGTACCGAAGGCGCAACCATCTGAGAGCTTCAACAAGTACGGAACGAAGACTGATAACATAAAATTGTATGTGAGAAGAGTTTTTATCACCGATGAGTTCAACGACATGATGCCTTCTTACCTCAACTTCATAAGAGGTGTCGTGGACTCTGATGACCTTCCCTTGAATGTATCCAGAGAAAATCTCCAACAGCACAAACTGATCAAGGTTATAAAGAAAAAATTAGTGAGAAAAGTGCTGGATGCTCTGAAGAAGATCCCCGAGGCTGATTACGAGAAATTCTGGAAGGAATACTCGACAAACATCAAATTGGGCGTTATCGAGGATCCAACCAACAGGACCAGATTGGCTAAGCTCTTACAATTCCTGTCTTCAAACGGAGGAGAAAATACATTCCTTAGCGATTACGTAAAAAGAATGAAACCAAACCAGGACAAAATATTTTTCATCGCTGGATCTAGCAAGGCAGAGGTCGAGAAATCGCCGTTTGTCGAAAGGCTGCTCCGTAAAGGTTATGAAGTTTTGTATTTGGTCGAGGCTGTTGATGAATACGCAATTTCAGCAATTCCTGAATTCGAAGGGAAGAAATTCCAGAATGTAGCCAAGGAAGGTTTCAGTTTGGCAGATGTCGAAGGAAATAAGGAACAATTGGAGCAAATCAAAACTAAATTCGAACCATTGACCAAATGGTTGAGCTCAGAGGCTCTTAAAGACGACATTGCCAAAGCAACTGTTTCAGAAAGGCTTAGCGACTCGCCTTGTGCTTTGGTGGCCAGCATGTTCGGTTGGACCGGCAACATGGAAAGGTTGGCCGTCTCCAATGCGCATCAGAAGTCTGATGATCCCCAAAGGAGTTACTACTTGAACCAGAAGAAAACCTTGGAAATCAATCCGAGACATCCTCTGATGAAAGAATTGTTGAAGAGAGTGAATGACGATCCAGCAGATAAAACAGCCATCGACATGGCCAAGATGATGTTCAGAACTGCTACTTTGAGGTCTGGCTTTATGCTTAGAGAAACATCTGATTTTGCCCAGAGTATAGAAGGCATGATGAGGAAAACACTTGGAATTCCTCTGGAAGAAGCAGTGGAGGAAGAAGAAGATGATGAGGTGCCTGAAGATGGCATTCCAGAGGAGGAGAAAGCCGAAGGTGATGATGAACATGATGAACTTTAAGTGTGAATGTGTGTTGATAGACTGTTAATTTAAATTTTAAATAACTATCTGGTTATAGTTGTACTCAAGACTGTTTTTCAGTTTTCTACTGTTTATTTATAGTGATTAAAAGATGATTTATATGCCCAGTCATTAATTTATCAAATAAATTAATTATTTAGCTAAATTTTTTATTTTTAGTTTATTATTTACCCAAAGAGGAAAGTATCATTCAGGGGCAGACACAAACCTATAGGGTTTCATGGTTATTACCAATCATCAGTGTGACTTAGCCAGACACTGAATGAAACTTGAACGGCTTTCTAGGAAACTTATTTCCATCGGTCGAGAACCGGTAGGGGAAGAACCCCACCAGCGCCACCTATGGAGAATCCGTTCGAACTCCGACCCTCTGCGATGAAGAAACCTTGAGCGATGTTCAGCGAAGTTCATTCTTTTGCCGTAAGAGGGTAAGGGGGTCCCTCTTACGGCAAAAGAATGAACATCGCAGAGGGTCGGAGTTCGTAAGGATTCTCCATAGGTGGCGCTGGTGGGTTTCTTCCCCTACAGTGAATATAGTCACTGTATCTTCCCCTACAGTGACTATATTCTCAGAGAATATAGTCACTGTATCTTCCCCTACCGGTTCTCGACCGATGGAAATAAGTTTCTTAGAAGAAGTACTCTGATGAAGAATTCGAGGTCAAATTCAATTCTGTCCGTCCGGCCCTTAGCACGCTAACTCTCGAACGGAACCAGTTAGAGCGTTGAAATTTGCAGGGCATGTTTGTAGCGTAAATATCTCGGACAAGTTCGTTAATGGGCAAAATCCATCAAGCTGTTTCGGAGTTACGGCCATTTTAGTTAAAACGTTTTCAAGAATATTTCAGAAACCGATCACTCGATCTATCTGAAATTCAGCATCAAATTGTAGAATCATATGAGCTTTATATGCCTGCCAAGTTAAGTATTGATCGGATGGCTGTAAACTAGAAAATTGGTTCAAGCACTGACGTGAAGTCAGAAGCTTTTGCGCGTATGTTCTATTGTCCATTCTTCTGTATTGGACACCCTTAATCGAATTTACCATGGTAAATTATGTTGTCCATTCTCCTGTATTGGACCCTTAATTCAAATTTACCATGGTGAATTCGATTAAAGCTGTCCAATACAGGAGAATGGACAACATAATTTACCATGGTAAATTCGATTAAGGGTGTCCAATACAGAAGAATGGACAATAGAACATACGCGCAAAAGCTTCTGACTTCACGTCAGTGCTTGAACCAATTTTTTTTCTCGTGATTTTTTTAAAATTTTCTAGGGGTACGGTTCTTAAAATTTTTTTTTTCGTCATTTTTTTCAAATTTTCTAGGGGTACGGTTCTTACAAAATTTTAAACACGTCTTTATGTTGATTTTCTACTACTAGTTACCAAGCACCAATTCGATCGAATATTTATTTTTTGAGTTATCAAGGAAATAATATTCCAGGTGGGTATAACTCGGAAACCGTTAGACCGATTATGCCCAAAGTCGAAGTCAACTCTCCCTTTCGGATACGCAACCTACCCTGAAAATTGCAAGTTCCTATCTCCTTTCGTTCGAAAGTTATCGAGGCAACGGTAACCCATCTACTGAACTCACAAGAATGCTCGAATCTCCAACAATATTTAACCGATCGTAATAAAACTTGAAACTTGGCAGTAGAGTTAGGTTATTAACGCTCTTGCAAAATTTCAGCAATTTCAAACGAATAGTTACTGATATATAGAATTTTTTTTTTTCAATGATTTATTAAACATTTTCTACAAATGCTATCCTCACCAAATTTTGCAAACATTTTTGCGTTGGCATTCTACAACTAATAACCATGTTTGAATTCAATCGGTTCAGTATTTTTCGAGATAATGAGGAACAAAAAACCACCAAATTTCAGAAAATTTCAGATGGCTATAACTCTAAAACCATTTGTCCGATTATGCTCATAAACAAACTGAAATGTCGCGTTCTGGTGCACATCCTAACCTGAAAACTTGAAGCCGCTATCTCTTTCCGTTCTCAAGTTATCGTGACAACAAAAATATTTTTTAATAATTTTTTTGAAATTTTCTAGCCATACGATTCGCAAAAAATTTCACAAACGTGCTTAGGTTCATATTCTACAACTACCCACTAAGTTTCAATTCGATCGGATTTATATTGGTTGAAAACAAAATTATTACTCGGAAACCACTGGGTCGATTATGCCCATTAACGAACTTGTCCGTCGTATTGGGATGCGCCACCCACCCTGAAAATTTCAAGTCGCTAGCTCTTTTCGTTCTCAAGTTATCGTGGCATCGCGGACGGCCGGACGGACAGAATCAAATTGACCTCGAATTCTTCATTGGGGAGTCGAACTCAATCGTTTGAGACCATTTTCGTCAAAAAATTCGAAAGTTACAGACATTTGGGCAAAATGATAACGCGATATGTTCCCCAGAACATACGCGCAAAAAAAAATGTTTTTCACTATAACTCGAAAAATACTGATCCGATTGAATTGAAGCTCGGTAGTTAGATGCAAAATACCAACGAAAACACTTGTGCAAGATTTCGTGGGGATAGCATGAGTAGAAAAAATTCAAAAATTGTTTAACTATTAGTGGAATATTTTGCTTGAAATTCCGAAACCAAATATCGGATTGAGTTCAGTTTTAGCACTTCGGTGACGAATTATGACCTCTTGGGGTGAGAAACTGAGAATAGACCACTAGGAGCCTAAAAAAAATAATAATTTTGAAATTCCAAACTGGACAAATTATTTCAGTTCGAATTCCTACCTGGAATACGAGTATGTAACATCTGGTGAACATAATTTCGACTTGTTTTTTGAGCGTTTATCTGAATCAATGCGATATGTACGAGGGCAACTGATTAAAATATGGACCACTAGCATGTCGATTGAATTAATGCGTAAACGATGTGTAGAATTTTAAATTGGTTTTCAAAATGTGTATCCCTCTTTTGGGTATTTTTTGTTATTCGCATATCCAGACGAGAACTAATTTAACTGCTCGAGTTTTCTCCGAGAAGATTGGGGTTTTGGGGTGGAGGATGCTATATTCCTCCATGGAATACCCCGGCGCGGGTCTGCGCATGCATGGATTCAAGATGCGATATCTCCTGAACCACTAGTGTTAGAGAATCGGAGTTTTTTGTGAGGTGTGCGATTTTGAGAGCGCAGAGGAGAAGTGCGAAGTAACAACGAAAACACTTGTGCAAAATTTCGTGAGGATAGCACGAGTAGAAACATATAAAAAAGTACTGACGTGAAGTCAGTACTCTTTGGCTAATTTGAACTGACGATGAGGGTTTCAAGCTCAGTAGATAGAACAAGTCGGAGATCTACCCATAGGGTAGTGGACACCATTCATTATCAGGTCATAAATTAAGAGTGCTGTGTCTAAGACGTCATAAAGATAGAATAACAAAGTTGACAAATAACACAACTGACTTTCCTTCGTCGCACAAGCTCCCATGAGCTTCTGATGAGGTATCTTCTTGGGGAAGACTTGGGAGGGCCAGTATAATCATAATCATTTTTATAGCACGCTCGCCAAAGCAGATTAACCTCGTAATGAAAGAAAAAGGCTAAAAGAGCATTTACGTTGGGTCAATCTGCTTTGCCACGCGTGCTATATAAACATGATTATGGAATTACTTTGGAGACGTAGCACGCCCTACCGAGTAATAAAGGGTACGGGACACCGTAAGGTAGGGGAGGCTTCTATAAACAATAAAGAGATCAACTCCTTTTTGAAGATTTTGTGCATGGTATATTCCCTGAAAATTACTGACGTATCTCGACCAGAGAACTATTTTGATCAGTTTTATCTTGAATAAGTGCAACATTGTCGTATTTGATGAGTTTTATCTTGAGTAATTGAAATATTTGTTATATTGGAGTTTTTGCGTGCATGTTTTTGGGGAACATCGCGTTATCATTTTGCCCAAATGTCCTATAATTTTCGAATTTTTCGCCGAAAATGGTCTCAAATGATTGGGTTCGACTCCCTCTGATGAAGAATTCGAGGTCAAATTTGATTCTGTCCGTCCGGCCGTTGCCACGATAACTTGAGAACAGAAAGAGATAGCGACTTGAAATTTTCAGGGTATGTGGCGCGTCACAATACGACGGACAAGTTCGTTAATGGGAATAATCAGTCCATCGTTTTTCCGAATTTTTATTTTGTTTTCCAATAGAGATCCGATTGAATTGAAACTATTGAAACTTGGTGAGTAGTTGTAGAATATGGACCTAAAGAAGTGTGTGCAATTTTGTGACATGCGTGTCACTAGAAAATTAAAAAAAAATTATTAAAAAATATTATTCATCTCACGATAACTTGAGAAAGAAAAGAGATAGCGACTTGCAATTTTCGGAGTAGGTTGAGGATCTGAATGCAATATTTGAGTTCGTTAATAGGCATAATCAGCCAAATAGTTCAGGAATTATGCATATCTGAAATTTTGTTTCTATTTCCTCCTCAATTTAACTATTAAAAGGAATTTAAATCTAATGCACAGTTATGATACGGCAAGTGGGTTTATGAAGCATTTTTTTTCATATATTATTAAATATTTAATGAATTTCAATTCCGATAGAATACATATGTCAGAATTAAAAATTATAGATGGTAAATTCTATTAAGATTAAGAGTGCAAAATAGAGATGAATGGACAATAGAAAATGCGCACAAAAGCTCCTGACTTCGCGTCAGTGCTTGAACCAATTTTTCATAGTCAATCCGTACTCACCAAGTCCTACTCTACCTCTGGCAAAAGTATGTTACCTACAGTTACGCCGGGACACCCTGTATACCATAACATGCTTTAAATAATATGGTCCTTATAATATATGTTCCCAAATAATCAAGTTGAAGACATGATTCCTTATATATGATTTTATTTGGTGCTTATGGTATATATTACAAAATTATAATTTTTCCGCAATATCTCCAACCTCACGATAAAGAAGTTCATGAGGTCACTCTTCAATATATGACACAATAAGAATGTGCTTTAATTCTTGTAGACCTACAGCTAGTATATTCACTTCAATGTTATAATATCGAAGTTCGTAGATACAAGATGAAAATTCAATCTATTGTGCTCCCTTTAAGATTGAATTTTCAATATTATAGCATATAAATATGCACTTTAACCCCTTTCCAATCATTATATTCCTTCTTATTGCGTGTATTTTGGCGGATGAAAGGAACAATGAAAAAAAAGCGTTATTGGTGAAAAAACA
This sequence comes from Halyzia sedecimguttata, assembly GCA_937662695.2. Taxonomy (NCBI): domain Eukaryota; kingdom Metazoa; phylum Arthropoda; class Insecta; order Coleoptera; family Coccinellidae; genus Halyzia; species Halyzia sedecimguttata. The sequence goes on from OW569414.2 coordinate 78,095,057, forward strand.
TTTGAAAAGATTGAAGAAAGTGGAAGGTGCAATAAAATTGGTTGGCGGTAGAGGTGAATACGAAGGTAATTTATTCATTTATTTACAACAAGGAACACATTAGTACAGGTACCTAAATCAATACCCAAAAACAGTACCTAATATACTTACAATTTTTTTTCCAATTTAATAATTTAATTTTTGATGCTTTTGTACTTCATATTTAAAAGGATTGCAACGTAATAATAAATTTTCATAGAAAAGATATGCATATTTCAATCGATAATAAATATGTAGGTAACTATAAGCTTCATGAAGGTTTATGCAGGATTTCATGAGGGTGTGAGGCACAAAATTCCGCACAAAGCCTCATATGCCTTGGTAAAATATCTTTCTCCCGAATGAAATTGTGGATATTAGAAAATATTAAACCTTTAATTCATATAGATTCAGTATTTTGAATTCCAGTTTCATGTTTAATCTAAAAAAATTCCCTCTTTTCAGGAAATGTTGAAATTCTACACGCAGGGAGATGGGGTGCCATATGCGATGATGAATGGGATGCAGCTGAAGCTAAAGTTATCTGTAACCAACTTGGATACACAAATGGGACACTGAAGTACACTGGAAATGGTCATTTCGGACCAGCAAAACGTCAGTGTAGATTTAATAACCTCATCTATATTTGGCAACAGAGTGCTTATCAATTTGCCCAAATTTTCGAATTTTTGGCTTTGACTTAAACGTTTTGGTTCGACTCACTGATCCAGAATCCGTGGTCAAAATCGATTATGTCCGGCCGGCCGTTAACACGATAACTCTCGAACGGAATGAGCTAGACCAGGGCTTCCCAAACAGTGCGTCGCGACGCTCTAGGGCGTCGCGACATTATCCCAGTGGCGTCGCATGTCGATGCGACCGAGTCTAGTGAACTGATAACGTATTACTATAGGCTATAGTACTAAAATTATTAAATATTTTTGGGGGCTGAGGTAATAAGGGGCGTCGTACAAAAATGGCAAAGTCCCAAGGGTGTCACAGTAAAAATAAGTTTGTGAAGCCTTGAGCTAGACAGTTGAAATTTTCAGAGTATGTTTGGGAGACAAATATCTCACTTAAGTTCGTTATCGGGCAAAATCGACTTGGTGGTTTCGGAGTAACGAAAAACAATTTTTTTTTACATTAGAAATTTCAAATTCAATATTTTTCAAGATGCAGTTTCATCATAAGAATCCGTTGATATTATTCTCAACTCTAACAATCTAATACTTTCGGAGATATGATTTTTCAAAATTTCAATACTTAATCATAATTTTGATTTCATAGAATGCTCTATGACGGAAGTTACACGGCCAATATATTACATCAATCGTGGATTGATCTCAGATTGACGGGAAACTGATTGTATACGCGTAGACTGATGGTCCAGATTGATGTCAAATTGATGCCAGATTGATATCACTACCAGATTGAGCGTGTAACCTCCGCCTAATTATACTTTGCTGATGTATGTAAATCCAACATAAATATGATGAGGTGAGTCATAGACCTACCTTTTGAATTAAATTCTTTATGATGCAGTGTTCTATCATAAGAAGAATCCATTGATATCATTATTTATTCTACTAATGTAAAGATCTCGGGATCACAGAGAGAGATCAAAAAAGTTTTTTCCTCTAGGAGGTCGATATATTCGATTTTTTCGTCGGTTATTCGAGGGGCGAGGGGGGATTCGAGGTGTAAACGGGAAAGAGAAAAGACGAAATTTTCTCCGGGTATCCGTCTTTGACGAGAGAAAACGTGGTGAGTATTTAAAAAAAAATCGTGAAATCGAGTGGAAACTCCGTTTTCCGCTAAAGGCGCAAATTGGAGGCGATAGAAATCTCGCGAGGAGGCGACGCTCGGAAAGTTATTTCGTCGGGGGCCGGAAGACGAGATTCGTAGGTAGTTTGTAACGCAGCCCGATTTTCGATAAAACCTACTCTTTTTCCGGAAAAAGATCGCAAACTTTGACATATTTTGAAAACCTCGGTGAAATGTGACGTTTAGACCGGTTCGGCTTCGCTCGACCGACTTCGGGTCCTGCTATAGAAGATAATACTTGGATGATTTACTTCGATCACAGATGATAGAAACTTCTGTCAGTTTGAATTTATCGACGTTTTCTTTGCGAATGAGTGGCGATAAATGTCAAATAAAATTAGAATTTCGGACGGAATTTGTCGAAAATCTTGAATCGTGAAGATACATTGCTAGAAATAAGAAGAAATATGATAGAGTCGCCGATTTCGAGCGATCGCATGGCAGAATTTTTGATATTTGAGAAATAATGTATTCCATCAAATTCTAAGTTGAAATGACTGGTAGATACCTATCTTCGAGGAAAGATTTTTGATGAAACGGGCCGGAGGTGGAGAACGTAAAGGTAATTATCGATCTATACTTTCGACGATATTACCGATTTTCACTTGCAGGCATTTATATACGAATTCGAAATCCTATCGAATGTATTCTAAGGAAACATTTTTTAGTTGTTGACAGTTGGTTGTATGAAGTATGATGGGATATCGACTGAATTTAATCTTTCTGTCGAATTTTGGAATCTTTTACGAAACGTGAGTATTTTCGAATGTTATCGTTGTAGAAATCGTATCGTATTTCTGTACGAAATCTTTTCGCGATTCCTTCAACGTCATGGTTTTCACTCCGAATGAGGGTCGAATTGTCAAATAGAATTCGAGCTTCCAACGGAAGCGTGGGGAGAGTTCCATAATTCTCTGATAGGCAAATTGGCCCAGTTGCCACCTCAATATAACAATTTATCATGAACAGTATTTTCAACATTGTAAAATTGTTGCGAAAGGATAACCGCTGTTATACAGGCTGTTTTCCGAAACGGCTTCACAATAGCATCCGGTAGGTGAAATGGCTGGACCGATTTTGATGAAAGTTTGTGTGTGTATCTGAGTAGGTGTGTCAGGTCTGCTATATACCCCGGCAGGTGGCGCTGCAATCGGTCTATAGAAACTCAGAAATGGCTTGGCCGATTTTAATGAAACATTGTGTGCGTGTTTGAGTGTGTCTCAGGGTGACAATAGGTGACCGGTAGGTGGCGCTGTATTCGGTTTATAGAAACTCAAGAACGGCTGCACCGATTTCGATGAAACTTGGTGTGTATATGTGAATATGTGTCAGGTTGCACTAGGTCTATAGAAATTCAGATATGGCTCAAACGATTCCGATGTAGATCTACCGGAAAAATGTAGATCTACTGGCTAGGTAGATCTGCGGGCCAACTAGTTTACATATATTACTAACGCCAAGATCTCGGGATCACAGAGAGAGGTCAAAAAAGATTTTTTTCTCGAGGAGGTCGATATTTTCGATTTTTTCGTAGGTTATTCGAGGGGCGAGGGGGGATTCGAGGTGGAAAAGGGAACGAGAAAAGACGAAATTTTCGCCGGGTATCCGTCTTCGACGAGAGAAAACGTGGGGAGTATTTTTAAATAAATCGTAAATTCGGGCGAAAACGGCCTTCTCGGCTAAATGTGCGAATCGGTATGGGAGAGATCTGGCGAGGACGCGACGCTCGAAAAGGTATTTCGTCGGGGTCCGAAAGACGAGATTCGTAGGTAGTCCGTAACGGATCTCGATTTTTGATAAAACGTTCTCTTTTTCCGTAAAAAGATCGCAAACTTTGACATATTTTGAAAACCTCGGTGAAATGTGACGTTTAGACCGGTTCGGCTTCGCTCGACCGACTTCGGGTCCTGCTATAGAAGATGAAACGTGGATGTTTTACTTCGATCACAGATGAAAGAAACTTCTGTCAGTTTGAATTTATCGTGAATGAGTTGCGATAAGTGTCAAATAGAATTAAAATTTCGAACGGAATTTGTCGAAAATCTCGAATCGTGAAGATACATTGCTAGAAATAAGAAGAAATATGATAGAGTCGCCGATTTGGAGCGATCGCATGGCAGAATTTTCGATATTTGAGAAATAATGTGTTCTATCAAATTCTAAGTTGAAATGACTGATAGGTATCTTCGAGGAAAGAATTTTGATGAAACGGTCCGAAAGTGGAGAACGTAAAATAAGGTAAATATCGATCTACAATTTTGAAGATATTACCGATTTATACTTGCAGGCATTTATATACGAATTCAAAATTCAACCGAATGTATCCTAAGGAAACATTTTTTAGTTGTTGACAGGTGTATGAAGTATGATGGGATATCGCCTGAATTTAATCTTTCCGTCGAATTTTGGATTCTTTTACGAAACGTGAGTATTTTCGAATGATATCGTTGTAGAAATCGTATCGTAATTCTGTGCGAAATCTTTTCGCGATTCCTTCAACGTCATAGTTTTCAGTCCGAATGAGGGTCGAATTGTCAAATAGAATTCAAGCTTCCAACGGAATAAGTCGAAAATCTCGAAATCGTCAAGAAAAATTGCGAGAAATATGAACAATTCGCCAATTTCGAGCGATCGCTTGACAGAATTGACGATATTCTGGAAATCGAAGGACGGAAATCATCCCAGTGCTATAAAACCTTTATATAGCGCATAATTCCTACTTTTATCTATAGCGAAAGTGGCCGGGAGGGAAGCGTCCTAGGACGCTTCCCTCACGCGTCCTAGGACGCAACGGTCACCATCGCGGGGCAGCCGGATCGAATCTCGGAGTGGCCGGCAATCGTTGACGTTATAACTTTTCTTCATTTTTATAGAATGAAAACTTCTGAGTGTGTTATTCCCGTGTAAACTCATCATGGGCTATTGATCTTTTCGTCAAATTACGAAATGTATATTGATCTATACGTCAAGTTACGATATCTATAATCAATGATTCAATCAGACGGATTTTTGTATGTTTTTGAATAGGAACCTACGCCACCGCGTTCATTGCATTGTTTATTTTTTATCCAACTGTGAGTGTCTGTATGTATTTGAACAAGGACCTTACTTAACCAAAGACACAGCATTGAATATTTTTGATCCAATTGTGAAGGTATGTATTTGAATATGAACCTACGCCACCGCGTTCAATGCATTGTTTATTTTTTATCCAACCGTGAATGTATGTATATGAATAGGTACCTTACGCAACCAAGGACACAGCCTTGATTATTTTTGATCCAAAAATGAACGTATAATTTTGAATGTTTTGCATTGAAATAACACAAAATATTCAACCATTTAAGTAGAAAATTAACGGTCGAAAATGAAAAACCATTGCTACACAGGGTCTTAAGTGAGATATCACCGCAAGAGATTTATCGTGAAGACAATTCTCATCATTGTAAAACCGTTACGAAAAGATAACCGCTGTTATACAGGGTGTTTTTAAATAAATGTCAACTCCGAAACGGCTTTACCCATTTTGATGAAACTTTGTGTGCACCCGTTAGGTGGCGCTGAATTCGGTTTACAACAACTCAAAAACGACTCGAACGATTTCGATGAAACTTTGTGTGTGTATCTGAGAGTAGGTTTCAGATCCACAATATTCCCTGGTAGGTGGCACTATAATCGGTTCACAGGAACCCAAAAATGGCCATACCGATTTTGATGAATCTTTGTGATTGTGTTTCGGAGGGCCTTTGGTTCACAATACGATTCGCTACGTGACGCTATATTCGGTTTTTAGTAACTCAAAAACTTCTAACATATTGCGATGGGACCTTCGTGTGTGAATGATTCTCAGAATCACAACAGGACCTGTTAGATGGCATTGAACTACCGGTTCAATTGATCTACCGCTTCAATGTATCTACCGATTATATATTGATCTACTAAAAAAATGTAGATCTACTGGAAAATGCAGATCTACCGGAAAAATGTAGATCTACCAGAAAAATGTAGATCTACTGGAAAAATGTAGATCTACCAGAAAAATGTAGATCTACAGAAAAATGTAGATCTACTGGCTAGGTAGATCTGCTGGCACTAGTTTACATATATTACTAACGCCAAGATCTCGGGATCACAGAGAGAGGTCAAAAAAGATTTTTTTCTCGAGGAGGTCGATATTTTCGATTTTTTCGTAGGTTATTCGAGGGGCGAGGGGGGATTCGAGGTGGAAAAGGGAACGAGAAAAGACGAAATTTTCGCCGGGTATCCGTCTTCGACGAGAGAAAACGTGGGGAGTATTTTTAAATAAATCGTAAATTCGGGCGAAAACGGCCTTCTCGGCTAAATGTGCGAATCGGTATGGGAGAGATCTGGCGAGGACGCGACGCTCGAAAAGGTATTTCGTCGGGGTCCGAAAGACGAGATTCGTAGGTAGTCCGTAACGGATCTCGATTTTTGATAAAACGTTCTCTTTTTCCGTAAAAAGATCGCAAACTTTGACATATTTTGAAAACCTCGGTGAAATGTGACGTTTAGACCGGTTCGGCTTCGCTCGACCGACTTCGGGTCCTGCTATAGAAGATGAAACGTGGATGTTTTACTTCGATCACAGATGAAAGAAACTTCTGTCAGTTTGAATTTATCGTGAATGAGTTGCGATAAGTGTCAAATAGAATTAAAATTTCGAACGGAATTTGTCGAAAATCTCGAATCGTGAAGATACATTGCTAGAAATAAGAAGAAATATGATAGAGTCGCCGATTTGGAGCGATCGCATGGCAGAATTTTCGATATTTGAGAAATAATGTGTTCTATCAAATTCTAAGTTGAAATGACTGATAGGTATCTTCGAGGAAAGAATTTTGATGAAACGGTCCGAAAGTGGAGAACGTAAAATAAGGTAAATATCGATCTACAATTTTGAAGATATTACCGATTTATACTTGCAGGCATTTATATACGAATTCAAAATTCAACCGAATGTATCCTAAGGAAACATTTTTTAGTTGTTGACAGGTGTATGAAGTATGATGGGATATCGCCTGAATTTAATCTTTCCGTCGAATTTTGGATTCTTTTACGAAACGTGAGTATTTTCGAATGATATCGTTGTAGAAATCGTATCGTAATTCTGTGCGAAATCTTTTCGCGATTCCTTCAACGTCATAGTTTTCAGTCCGAATGAGGGTCGAATTGTCAAATAGAATTCAAGCTTCCAACGGAATAAGTCGAAAATCTCGAAATCGTCAAGAAAAATTGCGAGAAATATGAACAATTCGCCAATTTCGAGCGATCGCTTGACAGAATTGACGATATTCTGGAAATCGAAGGACGGAAATCATCCCAGTGCTATAAAACCTTTATATAGCGCATAATTCCTACTTTTATCTATAGCGAAAGTGGCCGGGAGGGAAGCGTCCTAGGACGCTTCCCTCACGCGTCCTAGGACGCAACGGTCACCATCGCGGGGCAGCCGGATCGAATCTCGGAGTGGCCGGCAATCGTTGACGTTATAACTTTTCTTCATTTTTATAGAATGAAAACTTCTGAGTGTGTTATTCCCGTGTAAACTCATCATGGGCTATTGATCTTTTCGTCAAATTACGAAATGTATATTGATCTATACGTCAAGTTACGATATCTATAATCAATGATTCAATCAGACGGATTTTTGTATGTTTTTGAATAGGAACCTACGCCACCGCGTTCATTGCATTGTTTATTTTTTATCCAACTGTGAGTGTCTGTATGTATTTGAACAAGGACCTTACTTAACCAAAGACACAGCATTGAATATTTTTGATCCAATTGTGAAGGTATGTATTTGAATATGAACCTACGCCACCGCGTTCAATGCATTGTTTATTTTTTATCCAACCGTGAATGTATGTATATGAATAGGTACCTTACGCAACCAAGGACACAGCCTTGATTATTTTTGATCCAAAAATGAACGTATAATTTTGAATGTTTTGCATTGAAATAACACAAAATATTCAACCATTTAAGTAGAAAATTAACGGTCGAAAATGAAAAACCATTGCTACACAGGGTCTTAAGTGAGATATCACCGCAAGAGATTTATCGTGAAGACAATTCTCATCATTGTAAAACCGTTACGAAAAGATAACCGCTGTTATACAGGGTGTTTTTAAATAAATGTCAACTCCGAAACGGCTTTACCCATTTTGATGAAACTTTGTGTGCACCCGTTAGGTGGCGCTGAATTCGGTTTACAACAACTCAAAAACGACTCGAACGATTTCGATGAAACTTTGTGTGTGTATCTGAGAGTAGGTTTCAGATCCACAATATTCCCTGGTAGGTGGCACTATAATCGGTTCACAGGAACCCAAAAATGGCCATACCGATTTTGATGAATCTTTGTGATTGTGTTTCGGAGGGCCTTTGGTTCACAATACGATTCGCTACGTGACGCTATATTCGGTTTTTAGTAACTCAAAAACTTCTAACATATTGCGATGGGACCTTCGTGTGTGAATGATTCTCAGAATCACAACAGGACCTGTTAGATGGCATTGAACTACCGGTTCAATTGATCTACCGCTTCAATGTATCTACCGATTATATATTGATCTACTAAAAAAATGTAGATCTACTGGAAAATGCAGATCTACCGGAAAAATGTAGATCTACCAGAAAAATGTAGATCTACTGGAAAAATGTAGATCTACCAGAAAAATGTAGATCTACAGAAAAATGTAGATCTACTGGCTAGGTAGATCTGCTGGCACTAGTTTACATATATTACTAACGCCAAGATCTCGGGATCACAGAGAGAGGTCAAAAAAGATTTTTTTCTCGAGGAGGTCGATATTTTCGATTTTTTCGTAGGTTATTCGAGGGGCGAGGGGGGATTCGAGGTGGAAAAGGGAACGAGAAAAGACGAAATTTTCGCCGGGTATCCGTCTTCGACGAGAGAAAACGTGGGGAGTATTTTTAAATAAATCGTAAATTCGGGCGAAAACGGCCTTCTCGGCTAAATGTGCGAATCGGTATGGGAGAGATCTGGCGAGGACGCGACGCTCGAAAAGGTATTTCGTCGGGGTCCGAAAGACGAGATTCGTAGGTAGTCCGTAACGGATCTCGATTTTTGATAAAACGTTCTCTTTTTCCGTAAAAAGATCGCAAACTTTGACATATTTTGAAAACCTCGGTGAAATGTGACGTTTAGACCGGTTCGGCTTCGCTCGACCGACTTCGGGTCCTGCTATAGAAGATGAAACGTGGATGTTTTACTTCGATCACAGATGAAAGAAACTTCTGTCAGTTTGAATTTATCGTGAATGAGTTGCGATAAGTGTCAAATAGAATTAAAATTTCGAACGGAATTTGTCGAAAATCTCGAATCGTGAAGATACATTGCTAGAAATAAGAAGAAATATGATAGAGTCGCCGATTTGGAGCGATCGCATGGCAGAATTTTCGATATTTGAGAAATAATGTGTTCTATCAAATTCTAAGTTGAAATGACTGATAGGTATCTTCGAGGAAAGAATTTTGATGAAACGGTCCGAAAGTGGAGAACGTAAAATAAGGTAAATATCGATCTACAATTTTGAAGATATTACCGATTTATACTTGCAGGCATTTATATACGAATTCAAAATTCAACCGAATGTATCCTAAGGAAACATTTTTTAGTTGTTGACAGGTGTATGAAGTATGATGGGATATCGCCTGAATTTAATCTTTCCGTCGAATTTTGGATTCTTTTACGAAACGTGAGTATTTTCGAATGATATCGTTGTAGAAATCGTATCGTAATTCTGTGCGAAATCTTTTCGCGATTCCTTCAACGTCATAGTTTTCAGTCCGAATGAGGGTCGAATTGTCAAATAGAATTCAAGCTTCCAACGGAATAAGTCGAAAATCTCGAAATCGTCAAGAAAAATTGCGAGAAATATGAACAATTCGCCAATTTCGAGCGATCGCTTGACAGAATTGACGATATTCTGGAAATCGAAGGACGGAAATCATCCCAGTGCTATAAAACCTTTATATAGCGCATAATTCCTACTTTTATCTATAGCGAAAGTGGCCGGGAGGGAAGCGTCCTAGGACGCTTCCCTCACGCGTCCTAGGACGCAACGGTCACCATCGCGGGGCAGCCGGATCGAATCTCGGAGTGGCCGGCAATCGTTGACGTTATAACTTTTCTTCATTTTTATAGAATGAAAACTTCTGAGTGTGTTATTCCCGTGTAAACTCATCATGGGCTATTGATCTTTTCGTCAAATTACGAAATGTATATTGATCTATACGTCAAGTTACGATATCTATAATCAATGATTCAATCAGACGGATTTTTGTATGTTTTTGAATAGGAACCTACGCCACCGCGTTCATTGCATTGTTTATTTTTTATCCAACTGTGAGTGTCTGTATGTATTTGAACAAGGACCTTACTTAACCAAAGACACAGCATTGAATATTTTTGATCCAATTGTGAAGGTATGTATTTGAATATGAACCTACGCCACCGCGTTCAATGCATTGTTTATTTTTTATCCAACCGTGAATGTATGTATATGAATAGGTACCTTACGCAACCAAGGACACAGCCTTGATTATTTTTGATCCAAAAATGAACGTATAATTTTGAATGTTTTGCATTGAAATAACACAAAATATTCAACCATTTAAGTAGAAAATTAACGGTCGAAAATGAAAAACCATTGCTACACAGGGTCTTAAGTGAGATATCACCGCAAGAGATTTATCGTGAAGACAATTCTCATCATTGTAAAACCGTTACGAAAAGATAACCGCTGTTATACAGGGTGTTTTTAAATAAATGTCAACTCCGAAACGGCTTTACCCATTTTGATGAAACTTTGTGTGCACCCGTTAGGTGGCGCTGAATTCGGTTTACAACAACTCAAAAACGACTCGAACGATTTCGATGAAACTTTGTGTGTGTATCTGAGAGTAGGTTTCAGATCCACAATATTCCCTGGTAGGTGGCACTATAATCGGTTCACAGGAACCCAAAAATGGCCATACCGATTTTGATGAATCTTTGTGATTGTGTTTCGGAGGGCCTTTGGTTCACAATACGATTCGCTACGTGACGCTATATTCGGTTTTTAGTAACTCAAAAACTTCTAACATATTGCGATGGGACCTTCGTGTGTGAATGATTCTCAGAATCACAACAGGACCTGTTAGATGGCATTGAACTACCGGTTCAATTGATCTACCGCTTCAATGTATCTACCGATTATATATTGATCTACTAAAAAAATGTAGATCTACTGGAAAATGCAGATCTACCGGAAAAATGTAGATCTACCAGAAAAATGTAGATCTACTGGAAAAATGTAGATCTACCAGAAAAATGTAGATCTACAGAAAAATGTAGATCTACTGGCTAGGTAGATCTGCTGGCACTAGTTTACATATATTACTAACGCCAAGATCTCGGGATCACAGAGAGAGGTCAAAAAAGATTTTTTTCTCGAGGAGGTCGATATTTTCGATTTTTTCGTAGGTTATTCGAGGGGCGAGGGGGGATTCGAGGTGGAAAAGGGAACGAGAAAAGACGAAATTTTCGCCGGGTATCCGTCTTCGACGAGAGAAAACGTGGGGAGTATTTTTAAATAAATCGTAAATTCGGGCGAAAACGGCCTTCTCGGCTAAATGTGCGAATCGGTATGGGAGAGATCTGGCGAGGACGCGACGCTCGAAAAGGTATTTCGTCGGGGTCCGAAAGACGAGATTCGTAGGTAGTCCGTAACGGATCTCGATTTTTGATAAAACGTTCTCTTTTTCCGTAAAAAGATCGCAAACTTTGACATATTTTGAAAACCTCGGTGAAATGTGACGTTTAGACCGGTTCGGCTTCGCTCGACCGACTTCGGGTCCTGCTATAGAAGATGAAACGTGGATGTTTTACTTCGATCACAGATGAAAGAAACTTCTGTCAGTTTGAATTTATCGTGAATGAGTTGCGATAAGTGTCAAATAGAATTAAAATTTCGAACGGAATTTGTCGAAAATCTCGAATCGTGAAGATACATTGCTAGAAATAAGAAGAAATATGATAGAGTCGCCGATTTGGAGCGATCGCATGGCAGAATTTTCGATATTTGAGAAATAATGTGTTCTATCAAATTCTAAGTTGAAATGACTGATAGGTATCTTCGAGGAAAGAATTTTGATGAAACGGTCCGAAAGTGGAGAACGTAAAATAAGGTAAATATCGATCTACAATTTTGAAGATATTACCGATTTATACTTGCAGGCATTTATATACGAATTCAAAATTCAACCGAATGTATCCTAAGGAAACATTTTTTAGTTGTTGACAGGTGTATGAAGTATGATGGGATATCGCCTGAATTTAATCTTTCCGTCGAATTTTGGATTCTTTTACGAAACGTGAGTATTTTCGAATGATATCGTTGTAGAAATCGTATCGTAATTCTGTGCGAAATCTTTTCGCGATTCCTTCAACGTCATAGTTTTCAGTCCGAATGAGGGTCGAATTGTCAAATAGAATTCAAGCTTCCAACGGAATAAGTCGAAAATCTCGAAATCGTCAAGAAAAATTGCGAGAAATATGAACAATTCGCCAATTTCGAGCGATCGCTTGACAGAATTGACGATATTCTGGAAATCGAAGGACGGAAATCATCCCAGTGCTATAAAACCTTTATATAGCGCATAATTCCTACTTTTATCTATAGCGAAAGTGGCCGGGAGGGAAGCGTCCTAGGACGCTTCCCTCACGCGTCCTAGGACGCAACGGTCACCATCGCGGGGCAGCCGGATCGAATCTCGGAGTGGCCGGCAATCGTTGACGTTATAACTTTTCTTCATTTTTATAGAATGAAAACTTCTGAGTGTGTTATTCCCGTGTAAACTCATCATGGGCTATTGATCTTTTCGTCAAATTACGAAATGTATATTGATCTATACGTCAAGTTACGATATCTATAATCAATGATTCAATCAGACGGATTTTTGTATGTTTTTGAATAGGAACCTACGCCACCGCGTTCATTGCATTGTTTATTTTTTATCCAACTGTGAGTGTCTGTATGTATTTGAACAAGGACCTTACTTAACCAAAGACACAGCATTGAATATTTTTGATCCAATTGTGAAGGTATGTATTTGAATATGAACCTACGCCACCGCGTTCAATGCATTGTTTATTTTTTATCCAACCGTGAATGTATGTATATGAATAGGTACCTTACGCAACCAAGGACACAGCCTTGATTATTTTTGATCCAAAAATGAACGTATAATTTTGAATGTTTTGCATTGAAATAACACAAAATATTCAACCATTTAAGTAGAAAATTAACGGTCGAAAATGAAAAACCATTGCTACACAGGGTCTTAAGTGAGATATCACCGCAAGAGATTTATCGTGAAGACAATTCTCATCATTGTAAAACCGTTACGAAAAGATAACCGCTGTTATACAGGGTGTTTTTAAATAAATGTCAACTCCGAAACGGCTTTACCCATTTTGATGAAACTTTGTGTGCACCCGTTAGGTGGCGCTGAATTCGGTTTACAACAACTCAAAAACGACTCGAACGATTTCGATGAAACTTTGTGTGTGTATCTGAGAGTAGGTTTCAGATCCACAATATTCCCTGGTAGGTGGCACTATAATCGGTTCACAGGAACCCAAAAATGGCCATACCGATTTTGATGAATCTTTGTGATTGTGTTTCGGAGGGCCTTTGGTTCACAATACGATTCGCTACGTGACGCTATATTCGGTTTTTAGTAACTCAAAAACTTCTAACATATTGCGATGGGACCTTCGTGTGTGAATGATTCTCAGAATCACAACAGGACCTGTTAGATGGCATTGAACTACCGGTTCAATTGATCTACCGCTTCAATGTATCTACCGATTATATATTGATCTACTAAAAAAATGTAGATCTACTGGAAAATGCAGATCTACCGGAAAAATGTAGATCTACCAGAAAAATGTAGATCTACTGGAAAAATGTAGATCTACCAGAAAAATGTAGATCTACAGAAAAATGTAGATCTGCTGGCACTAGTTACAATATATTACTAACGCCAAGATCTCGGGATCACAGAGAGAAGTCAAAAAAGATTTTTTCCTCGAGGAGGTCGATATTTTCGATTTTTTCGTCGGTTATTCGAGGGGCGAGGGGGGATTCGACGTGGAAAAGGGAACGAGAAAAGACGAAATTTTTTCCGGGTATCCGTCTTCGACGAGAGAAAACGTGGGGAGTATTTTTAAATAAATCGTAAATTCGGGCGAAAACGCACTTTTTGGCTAAACTTGCAAATCGGTATGGGAGAGATCTGGCGAGGACGCGACGCTCGAAAAGGTTTTTCGTCGGGGTCCGAAAGACAAGATTCGTAGGTAGTCCGTAACGGATCTCGATTTTTGATAAAACCTTCTCTTTTTCCGTAAAAAGATCGCAAACTTTGACATATTTTGAAAACCTCGGTGAAATGTGACGTTTAGACCGGTTCGGCTTCGCTCGACCGACTTCGGGTCCTGCTATAGAAGATGAAACGTGGATGTTTTACTTCGATCACAGATGAAAGAAACTTCTGTCAGTTTGAATTTATCGCGAATGAGTTGCGATAAATGTCAAATAGAATTAGAATTTCGAACGGAATTTGTCGAAAATCTCGAATCGTGAAGATACATTGCTAGAAATGAGAAGAAATATGATAGAGTCGCCGATTTGGAGCGATCGCATGGCAGAATTTTCGATATTTGAGAAATAATGTGTTCTATCAAATTCTAAGTAAGTTGAAATGACTGGTAGGTATCTTCGAGGAAAGAATTTTGATGAAACGGTCCGAAAGTGGAGAACGTAAAATAAGGTAATTATCGATCTACACTTTTGAAGATATTACCGATTTTTACTTGCAGGCATTTATATACGAATTCAAAATTCAACCGAATGTATCCTAAGGAAACATTTTTTAGTTGTTGACAGGTGTATGAAGTATGATGGGATATCGCCTGAATTTAATCTTTCCGTCGAATTTTGGAATCTTTTACGAAACGTGAGTATTTTCGAATGATATCGTTGTAGAAATCGTATCGTAATTCTGTGCGAAATCTTTTCGCGATTCCTTCAACGTCATAGTTTTCAGTCCGAATGAGGTTCGAATTGTCAAATAGAATTCAAGCTTCCAACGGAATTAGTCGAAAATCTCGAAATCGTCAAGAAAAATTGCGAGAAATATGAACAATTCGCCAATTTCGAGCGATCGCTTGACAGAATTGATGATATTCTGGAAATCGAAGGACGGAAATCATCCCAGTGCTATAAAACCTTTATATAGAGCATAATTCCTACTTTTATCTATAGCGAAAGTGGCCGGGAGGGAAGCGTCCTACGAACAACGGTCACCATAGCGGGGCAGCCGGATCGAATCTCGGAGTGGCCGGCAATCGTTGAAGTTATAATTTTTCTTCATTTTTATAGAATGAAAACTTCTGAGTGTGTTATTCCCGTGTAAACTCATCATGGGCTATTGATCTTTTCGTCAAATTACGAAATCTATATTGAATTTCCGTTTGTTTGAAAATTCTTCTTTTAAATTGACAGATGGGTGACCTCTTCGTTATGATGGTGTTTCTAAACAATTTTTTTTTTTTTTTTCTGCTATTTTCAATTATATAGATATAGTTCATCTCTAGGAGCTCACTTTGAGTTTGGTTTCTATGTGAGTTTATAGGTGTATTCCTCTACTCTTATTTGAATAAATAATAATAATAAAAAATAATAATAAATTAATCGAAATATTCAAACTTTAAGCAGATAATTAACTGTCGAAAATGGGATTTGGATCTATTCGTCAAGTTACGATATCTATAATCAATGGTTCAATCAGACGGATTTTTGTATGTATTTGAATAGGAACCTACGCCACCGCGTTCATTGCATTGTTCATTTTTTATCCAACTGTGAGTGTATGTATTTGAACAAGGACCTTACTTAACCAAAGACACAGCATTGAATATTTTTGATCCAATTGTGAATGTATGTATTTGAATATGAACCTACGCCACCGCGTTCAATGCATTGTTTATTTTTTATCCGACCGTGAATGTATGTATATGAATAGGTACCTTACGCAACCAAGGACACAACCTTGATTATTTTTGATCCAAAAATGAACGTATAATTTTGAATGTTTTGCATTGAAATAACACAAAATATTCAACCATTTAAGTAGAAAATTAACGGTTGAAAATGAAAAACCATTGCTACACAGGGTCTTAAGTGAGATATCACCGCAAGAGATTTATCGTGAAGACAATTCTCATCATTGTAAAACCCTTACGAAAAGATAACCGCTGTTATACAGGGTGTTTTTAAATAAATGTCAACTCCGAAACGGCTTTACCCATTTTGATGAAACTTTGTGTGCACCCGTTAGGTGGCGCTGAATTCGGTTTACAACAACTCAAAAACGACTCGAACGATTTCGATGAAACTTTGTGTGTGTATCTGAGAGTAGGTTTCAGATCCACAATATTCCCCGGTAGGTGGCACTATAATCGGTTCACAGGAACCCAAAAATGACCATACCGATTTTGATGAATCTTTGTGATTGTGTTTCGGAGGGCCTTTGGTTCACAATACGATTCGCTACGTGACGCTATATTCGGTTTTTAGTAACTCAAAAACTTCTAACATATTGCGATGGGACCTTCGTGTGTGAATGATTCTCAGAATCACAACAGGACCCGTTAGATGGCATTGAACTACCGGTTCAATTGATCTACCGCTTCAATGTATCTACCGATTATATATTGATCTACTAAAAAAATGTAGATCTACTGGAAAATGCAGATCTACCGGAAAAATGTAGATCTACCAGAAAAATGTAGATCTACTGGAAAAATGTAGATCTACTGGAAAAATGTAGATCTACCAGAAAAATGTAGATCTACAGAAAAATGTAGATCTACTGGCTAGGTAGATCTGCTGGTTTATTCTACTAATGTAAAGATCTCGGGATCACAGAGAGAGGTCAAAAAAGTTTTTTCCTCTAGGAGGTCGATATTTTCGATTTTTTCGTCGGTTATTCGAGGGGCGAGGGGGGATTCGAGGTGTAAACGGGAAAGAGAAAAGACGAAATTTTCTCCGGGTATCCGTCTTTGACGAGAAAAAACGTGGGGAGTATTTAAAAAAAAATCGTGAAATCGGTTGAAAACTCCGTTTTTCGCTAAAGGCGCAAATCGGAGGCGATAGAAATCTCGCGAGGAGGCGACGCTCGGAAATTTATTTCGTCGGGGGCCGGAAGACGAGATTCGTAGGTAGTTTGTAACGCAGCCCGATTTTCGATAAAACCTACTCTTTTTCCGGAAAAAGATCGCAAACTTTGACATATTTTGAAAACCTCGGTGAAATGTGACGTTTAGACCGGTTCGGCTTCGCTCGACCGACTTCGGGTCCTGCTATAGAAGATAATACGTGGATGATTTACTTCGATCACAGATGATAGAAACTTCTGTCAGTTTGAATTTATCGACGTTTTCTTTGCGAATGAGTGGCGATAAATGTCAAATAAAATTAGAATTTCGGCTGGAATTTGTCGAAAATCTTGAATCGTGAAGATACATTGCTAGAAATAAGAAGAAATATGATAGAGTCGCCGATTTAGAGCGATCGCATGGCAGAATTTTCGATATTTGAGAAATAATGTATTCTATCAAATTCTAAGTTGAAATGACTGGTAGATACCTATCTTCGAGGAAAGATTTTTGATGAAACGGGCCGGAGTTGGAGGTCGTAAAATAAGGTAATTATCGATCTATACTTTCGACGATATTACCGATTTTCACTTGCAGGCATTTATATACGAATTCGAAATCCTATCGAATGTATTCTAAGGAAACATTTTTTAGTTGTTGACAGTTGGTTGTATGAAGTATGATGGGATATCGACTGAATTTAATCTTTCTGTCGAATTTTGGAATCTTTTACGAAACGTGAGTATTTTCGAATGTTATCGTTGTAGAAATCGTATCGTATTGTCAAATAGAATTCGAGCTTCCAACGGAATTGGTCAAAAATCTTGGAAGCGTGGGGAGAGTTCCATAATTCTCTGATAGGCAAATTGGCCCAGTTGCCACCTCATGATAACAATTTAACATGAACAGTATTTTCAACATTGTAAAATTGTTCCGAAAGGATAACCGCTGTTATACAGGCTGTTTTCCGAAACGGCTTCACAATAGCATCCGGTAGGTGAAATGGCTCGACCGATTTTGATGAAAGTTTATGTGTGTATCTGAGTAGGTGTGTCGGGTCTGCTAATATACCCCGGCAGGTGGTGCTGCAATCGGTCTATAGAAACTCAGAAATGGCTTGGCCGATTTTAATGAAACATTGTG
Organism: Halyzia sedecimguttata; assembly: GCA_937662695.2. Lineage (NCBI taxonomy): Eukaryota > Metazoa > Arthropoda > Insecta > Coleoptera > Coccinellidae > Halyzia > Halyzia sedecimguttata. The sequence continues at coordinate 78,113,292 of OW569414.2, forward strand.
TGCGTGTTTGAGTGTGTCTCAGGGTCACAATAGGTGACCGGTAGGTGGCGCTGTATTCGGTCTATAGAAACTCAAGAACGGCTGCACCGATTTCGATGAAACTTGGTGTGTATATGTGAGTATGTGTCAGGTTGCAGTAGGTCTATAGAAATTCAGATATGGCTCGAACGATTTCGAACTTTCAAGTTCGAAAAATGTAAATCTACTGGAAAAATGTAGATCTACCGGAAAAATGTAGATCTGCCGGAAAAATGTAGATCTACTGGCTAGGTAGATCTGCGGGCCAACTAGTTACATTATATTACTAACGCCAAGATCTCGGGATCACAGAGAGAAGTCAAAAAAGATTTTTTCCTCGAGGAGGTCGATATTTTCGATTTTTTCGTCGGTTATTCGAGGGGCGAGGGGGGATTCGAGGTGGAAAAGGGAAAGAGAAAAGACGACATTTTTTCCGGGTATCCGTCTTTGACGAGAGAAAACGTGGGGAGTATTTTTAAATAAATCGTAAATTCGGGCGAAAACGGCCTTTTCTGCTAAATGTGCGAATCGGTATGGGAGAGATCTGGCGAGGATGCGACGCTCGAAAAGGTATTTCGTCGGGGTCCGAAAGACGAGATTCGTTGGTAGTCCGTAACGGATCTCGATTTTCGATAAAACGTTCTCTTTTTCCGTAAAAGGATCGCAAACTTTGACATATTTTGAAAACCTCGGTGAAATGTGACGTTTAGACCGGTTCGGCTTCGCTCGACCGACTTCGGGTCCTGCTATAGAAGATGAAACGTGGATGTTTTACTTCGATCACAGATGAAAGAAACTTCTGTCAGTTTGAATTTATCGACGTTTTCTTTGCGAATGAGTTGCGATAAATGTCAAATCTAATTAGAATTTCGAACGGAATTTGTCGAAAATCTTGAATCGTGAAGATACATTGCCAGAAATCCGAAGAAATATGATAGAGTCTCCGATTTCGACCTATCGCATGGCAGAATTTTTGATATTTGAGAAATAATGTATTCTATCAAATTCTAAGTTGAAATGACTGGTAGATACCTATCTTCGAGGAAAGATTTTTGATGAAACGGTCCGAAAGTGGAGAACGTAAAATAAGGTAATTATCGATCTATACTTTCGACGATATTACCGATTTTTCACTTGCAGGCATTTATATACGATCTCGAAATCCTATCGAATGTATTCTAAGGAAACATTTTTTAGTTGTTGACAGTTGGTTGTATGAAGTATGATGGGATATCGACTGAATTTAATCTTTCTTTCGAATTTTGGAATCTTTTACGAAACGTGAGTATTTTCGAATGTTATCGTTGTAGAAATCGTATCGTATTTCTGTACGAAATCTTTTCGCGATTCCTTCAACGTCATGGTTTTCAGTCCGAATGAGGGTCCAATTGTCAAATAGAATTCGAGCTTCCAACGGAATTGGTCAAAAATCCTGCAATCGTGGGGAGAGTTCCATAATTCTCTGATAGGCAAATTGGCCCAGTTGCCACCTCAAGATAACAATTTAACATGAACAGTATTTTCAACATTGTAAAATTGTTGCGAAAGGATAACCGCTGTTATACAGGCTGTTTTCCGAAACGGCTTCACAAAAGCATCCGGTAGGTGAAATGGCTCGACCGCTTTTGATGAAAGTTTGTGTGTGTATCTGAGTAGGTGTGTCAGGTCTGCTATATACCCTGGCAGGTGGCGCTGCAATCGGTCTATAGAAACCAGAGAAATAGAAATATTTCTCTGATAGAAACTCAGAAATGGCTTGGCCGATTTTAATGAAACATTGTGTGCGTGATTGAGTGTGTCTCAGGGTCACAATAGGTGACCGGTAGGTGGCGCTGTATTCGGTTTATAGAAACTCAAGAACGGCTGCACCGATTTCGATTAAACTTGGTGTGTATATGTGAGTATGTGTATGTGAGTAGGTCTATAGAAATTCAGATATTATTATTATTATTATTATTATTATTATACTGATCCTCCTGGCCCGAACGTTTTCGAACTTTCAAGTTCGAAAAATGTAAATCTACTGGAAAAATGTAAATCTACTGGAAAAATGTAAATCTACTGGAAAAATGTAAATCTACTGGAAAAATGTAGATCTTCCGGAAAAATGTAGATCTGCCGGAAAAATGTAGATCTACTGGCTAGGTAGATCTGCGGGTCAAGAGGCTAGCTTTCTGAGTCAGAAACCCCGGGTCGAATCCCGGAAGAGTCATTCAATTTTTTTCGATTGATCTACACTGCAAAAATATTGATCTATAGCTATAGAAGTTCTGCTGTTTCAATACTAAATAATACTCACGTGAAGAATTGGAGTCATCGAAGAGGATTAAGGGAAACATTTTTAATATGTCGTTCGTGTGTTTTTTTGGATGTTAGGAGAGGGATTTGGCGGGAATCTCGAGGGTTGTTTTTCGGAAAATGTCAACACCGAAACGACATGAACGATTGTGATGGAACTTTGTGTGTGTGTGTTTCGATATATCTCGAAGAGGTTAATATTCACAATTGGATCCGGTAGGTGGCGTTACAATCGATTTACAGGAACTCAGAAACGGCTATACCGATACAGATTAATCTGTGATACCATTTTTGATTAAGTGTTTCTGTGGCCTGGGGTTCACGATACGATCCGGTAGGTGGCACCACTATCGGTCTATTGGAACTCAAAAACGGATGGACCGATTTTAACAAAACTTTTAGAATGAGATTTAGTGGGCCTGAGGTTTACTATAGGATGCAGTAGGTGGCGCTGTAATCAATTTGTAGGAACACAAAAACGGCTGGAAAAATGTTGATGTAACTTTCTGTATGTGTTTCGGTGGGTCTCTGGTTCAAAATAGCATCAGGAAGGGGGCGACATATCGATTTATGGGAACTCGAAAACGGCTCAACCGATTTCAATGAATTTTTGTGTCTGTGTAGGTCTCAGGTCCACAATATACGGTCAACAGAAACTGAGAAATGGCTGAACCGATTTTGATGAAACTTTGTGTTTTTGATTCGGCGCGTTTCTGATTCACAATAGCATACTGTAGGGGGCACCTCGACCAATTTCGATGAAACTTTGTGTTGTGTTGTGTATATCGTTGAAAATAAACCATATACCCGGTATAGTAATACCGGGTGTTCTTTTTTTCACGGCACAATTTTACACGATTGAATTGATTCGTGCCACAAACAAACCGTTATCTAAATAGGAATCTTGGATGGATTCTTATAATGTATTTTTGTGGAATCTCTATACAGGGTGTTTTTCTTTTAACGTCAATCGCAACTTGCTGCTTTTCACGACAAATTGTACTATTGTATTCAATAATGATAAAAGATAAACTTTCGGGACCTACATCGTTGAAAATAAACCATTACTATACAGGGTGTTCTTTTTCTATCGGCACAATATTACGCGATTGATTTGATTTGTGCCACAAATAAAGCGTTATTCAAATAGGAACCTTGGATGGATTCTTATAATATATTTTTCAGAAATCTCTATACAGGGTGTTTTTCTTTTAATCAATCAATCACAACTTGCTGCTTTTCACGAAGAATCGTACTATTGTATTCAATTGTGATAAAAGAAATGCTTTCGGGACCTACATCGTTGAAAATAATCCATTAATATATAGGGTGTTCTTTTTCTATCGGCACAATATTACGCGATTGATTTGATTTTTGCCACACTCAAAGCGTTATTCAGATAGGAATCTTGGATGGATTCTTATAATATATTTTTCAGAAAACTCCATACGGGGTGTTATTCTTTTAACGTCAATCGCAACTTGCTGCTTTTCACGACAAATCGTACTATTGTATTCAATTGTGATAAATGATATATTTTCGGGACCTACATCGTTGAAAATAAACCATTGCTATACAGGCTGTTCTTTTTCTACCGGCACAATATTACGCGATTGATTTGATTTTTGCCACAAACAAAGCGTTATCTGAATAGGAACCTTGGATGTATTCTCATAATATATTTTGCAGAAATGTGTATACAGGGTGTTTCTCTTTTTTATAATTCCATTTTATTTATAATTTAAATTTTTTTTATTGTTAAAATTTTGTTAATAATTTTTTTTTCTTCAATTTTGAAATTTTCAATATTTTTTTTTATAATTTTTTTTTTCATTTTTTTTTAAATATTTTTCTCCATTTTTTTTTTTAATTTTTTTTTTATTTTTTTTTTATTAAATTATATCTATGAATGAAAACTACTGACTAATCGAAGCCTCCAACAATAGACTGCGGGCCACTAGTCACTATTACTAAAATGAAGATGGGTTCTATAGAAAAGGAACAAAAAAACTTTTTTGAAAATGTTACTACGAACGTGAAGATTTTTCGGACGTTAGGAGGGGGGGAGGGGGGAAATTTCCGAGGGGTTTCGCGAGGAAAAAGACGGAAGTTTCGTAGGGTTTCGCGTTTTCGGAGCGAAAAGAAGGGGGTGTATTTTTAAAAAAATCGCGAAAAGGCGAAAAAACGCCGATTTTGGCGAAAGGTTCGAAATGAAGGAAAGGAGATCGGAGGACGGGTGGCGTTCGGAACGACGGTATTTGCGGGAACGCGAAGACGAGATTCGAAATTAGTCCGTAGCTGAGCCCTTTTTTCGATTCACTCTTTCGTTTTCCCGGAAGAACGATAGGAAAATGTGACTTTTTGCGAGAATCGACGAAATTCTGACGTTTCACGTATTTCTGTGGCGAATTTTAACGCGGCTGCTTCAAGGTCGACGTTTTCGGTCCGAACGAGCGATTAGAAATGTCAAATCGAATTTGAATTTCGAACCGAATCGGTCGAAAACCTTCGAATAGTCTAGAAAAACCGCGAGAAATATGAACGAGTAACCGATTTCGATCGATCGCTCGACAGGATTGACGATATTCTGAAAATCGAAAGACGGAAATCATCCGAGTACTTAAAATCTTTATGTGGTACATAATCGGGGTCGATTCACGTAGACGTCGGTGGCCGAGCGGACTAGGCGTTGGGTTCATAGTACAGAGCCTCGGAGGGCGGCGGGTTCGAATCCTCGGTGCGTCCGAAATAGCTAACTTATTAATTTTTTCATTTTTACCCAATGGAAAACTCAGAGGAGCGTTCTCCGGTGAACGTATTTTGGGATTTGGATCTTTTCGTTAAGTCACGAAATCTATAAAGAATATCCGTTCGATCGGACGGATTTTTGCATTAAAATTACTCAAAATATTCAAATATTGAGCTGAAAATTAACGGTCAAAATGAAAAACCCCTGCTATACAGGGTGTTTCAAGTAAAATGTCACCACAAGAGATCTATCGTAAAGAGAATTCTCAACACTGTAAAACTGCTACGAAAAGATAACCGCTGCTATACGGGGTGTTTCTAAAAACATTTCAACTCCGAAACGACTTGACCGATTTTGATGAAACTTTGTGTGTGTGTGTGTGTGTTTTGGCGTGTCTCAGGGTCACAATAGGTAACCGTTAGATGGCGCTGTATTCGTTTCATAGAAACTCAAGAACGGCTGAACCGATTTCGATGAAACTTTGTGTGTGTATCTGAGGTTGTGTCAGGTCCGCAATACACCCCGGTAGGTGGCGCTGCAATCCGTCTGTAAGAACTCAGAAGTGCCTCGACCGATTTTGATGAAACATTCTGTGCGTGTTTGAGTGGCTCTAAGGGTCACAATAGAAACCCGTTAGGTGGCACTGCATTCGGTTTATGAAGACTCAAGAATGACTGGACCGATTTCGATGAAACTTTGTGTATGTATCTGAGTAGGTTTCAGATCCACAATATTCCCCGGTAGGTGGTACTACAATCGGTTTACACGAAATGGCTATACCGATTTTGGTGAATCTTTGTGATTGTGTTTCGGAAGGACTTAGGTTTACAATACGATTCGGTAGGTGGCGCTATATTTGGTTTTAAGTAACTCAAAAACGTGTGAATCATTCTCAGAATCACAACAGAACCTGTTAGATGTCATTGAACAACCGGTTCAATTGATCTACCGATTATATTGATCTACTGAAAAATTTTGATCTCATGGAAAAATGCAGATCTACCGGAAAAAAGTAGATCTACCGGAAAAATGTAGATCTACCGAAAAAATGTAGATCTACTGGAAAAATGTAGATCTACCGAAAAAATGTAGATCTACGGAAAAATGCAGATCTACCGGAAAAATGTAGATCTACCGTAAAAATGTAGATCTCCCAGAAAAATGTGGATCTATTGCTAGGTAGATCTGCTGGCTCATCTGAATCCCAAAATATGGACTGCTGGCCACTAGTTCTCAACTATGAGAAACCAATACGGCGCATTAGTGTGACGTCACAAGTTGATGCAGGTCAGTGACTGGTTCCAAACAAAGCGATTTTAGCAGGGGTTTTATAGATTGTGATTTATATTTTATTCAATTCGTAAAATCAAGAGATTTAAGGTGAGTTAACGAAATATTGGCATGGATCCTTATACATTAATACCAAAATAATTTTGAAAACACTTATAATAAGCAGAAAAAAGCCAAGTTTAAAATAACGTAACCTCAAAATATTTACTGTGATTCGGTTTACGCTGAAATTTGTTTGTAACATGCATGTTTTGTTTTTTCAGATGGCTGAGAAGAGAGTTCTGTCAATGACAAGCATCGCCACTTTTTTCAAAGATGACATGAATCAGTTTCAGAGAGGGGAAAACTCCTACTCTAGTGGCAATGTTGTTCGTGTGCTCTTCGATTCAGAAGTCCAGCCAGCTCTACTTAAAGGAGAGGTGAAAGCTAGCATGAAAAATAGATGCTATTCAATTCAGGTAAAGACATATTCAAATCAATTGGCACAATAGACTGACTGCAAAATTTCTTCATCAAAATTATTATACATTTTAAATTGCATTTCAGTTACACATTGTTTATGTACATTTTTTTTACAGATATCTCTTGATGTAGAGGATGGTATAGTTGCTGCATCATGCTCGTGTCCTAGAGGCCTGGTGATATGCCATCACATGGCAGCTGTATGTATTTTTGGGCATTATAATATCAGTGTGACAGACAAAGCATGCACATGGAATGTTCCTAAAAGCCAAGCAGAAGATGAAAAAGTATTAATGACCTATACAAACCAAAAAAAAATTATCGTGCAGCGCAAAGACTGGCAACAGAGTCAGAAATACAAAATTTTGTCAAGAAATTAGAAGAGCCGGTTGGATTCAGTTGGTTGTTGAAACCAGAGCCAACAGATGAATGCCTTGATCTTATTCCAGCCATCGAGGATATCGTTTATTGTAAAGAGTATTTGGAAAGTAGTGATGAAGATAAGGTTAGCTTTTTTGTATCGAAAGCCAGGATAAGTGCAGAAGTTGTATTGAAAGTTGCTGAAGGAACAAAAGGGCAATACCGGAACGAAAACTGGTTAGTGTGCAGAAAGCATAGGTTAACTGCAAGCCATTTTAGTGCAGTAATTTCAGCCTGCACTAGAAATAAATACCCACCCTCTCTTTTCAAAACCCTTTTTGGAGGCTATGATCTCGAAAATGTAAAGGCAATTCAGTGGGGGCGAGAAAATGAAAAGGAAGCATTAGAAATGTTCAAAATTGGAATGCAGAAGGAGGTTAAATCGACAGGATTATGGTTAGATGAATGTGGGTACATAGGGGCTAGTCCAGATGGTCTGGTAGGAGATGATGGTATTATTGAGGTCAAATGTCCATATAGATTTAGAGATGGTGATCTAGAAGAGGTTTTAACAAAGAACCATGATTACATCATTTACAAAAACACAAATGGCATAACCACTGTGAACAAAATGCATCCATATTGGCATCAAGTACAAGGCCAATTGTATATAACAAAAAGAAAAATTTGCTACTTGATGGTATGGACGCAAATGAAAATGGAGGTTGTCATTATTGAGAAGTGCGCAGAGTGGTGTAAAAATATAGACATACTGAAAACATTTTTTATTGAAAGATATTTATCATACATGATTAGTTGAATTTTTTTTGTCAGTTTCTTTATATTTTAAATTAAACAATATATATATACGTGAGCATTTATTTTTTTTCATTTTACACAATTTTTCTGAAATTCCTGTATGAAAATTCTGTTGATATAATAGGTTTGTTCCTACAGCAAAATTTAGACTATTCAATGTAACATACAAGGGATGGTTTGAATCGTGTTGTTGCGCAGGTGAGTGTTGTGGACGGAAAGGAGTGGTTCATAATTTGATGTTGTTTGAACACTTTTGTGCATCAACTGAGAACGCTTTCTTGAAATTTGATGATAACGCATATCATCGGAATAAAGCTATTTGTGGCTAATGGCTATGATATTTAACGAAAGTATATGTCTTACATATATAAATACATTGTTCGCTATTCTATTCCTTACAAACCTTGCCTCCACATTTTCAATTTCAGAATAATCTTTAACCAATGTTCAATAACATTTTTACACGAAAGTTAATATTGAACAGAATCAGCCTTTACTACATGGTAGTTGATCATAATGAAAAAAACAGCCCTGTTAAATTTACTACGTACGGTTTACTATCAAATCAAAATAATTACAATTTCTAACGTTTCTTCATAATCTGATAGTTTGATTAATAAGACTTAGTATGGACATATATTATTCACTCTCTGAGGAATAATCATTTTTAACTTCATCAATTAAGGGACGTTGTAAATTTGTAAGTGCCCCAACAACTTGAACAATGTGTCCAGCATGCTCAAAGAGAGAACGAGGAATTAAAGAAAGAATTTTATAATTCTTCATCCGCTGAATTGCTCGCTCAACATGTATTCTTGCTCTGGCTATGGATTGGGTTTGTTTTACTTGTGTGGGAGTGAACTGAGTAGTTTGTAGAAATGGTGGAATGTTTACATTTACTCCACTAGGTAAAATATCCCTTATGAGGAATCCTTTATCTGCCAATATTAGATCCCCTGCTTTTAGACAGTTTAAAATTCCACAACTCTGTACGATTTTTTTATCAGATAGTGCTCCAGGGTATAATGTACTCACAAAAGTAATTACACCATTTGGAGCCACTCCTACAAGTGCTTTCCAAGTATTTTTATGTTTATAGCTACTATATGTAGCTTTTTGAGTACTCATAGATTCAAGGGGAACTGTCATGGCCATTTCCGTGCAATCCAGGACCATTCTACAATTTGTGAAGGTATTGAATGCTGTAGGTAAACATGTTTGGTTTTTCTTCCGGGAGGGTATGCTTGAATTCATTTGTTCAAAGAGAATCTCATGCAAGAGATGTATCCATGTCAAAATTATATTGGTGGCTGTAGTTTGCGATACCCCAAACCTTTGCGCTAAGTCACTGTGTGGATAGTTTTGATGTAACTTCATCAAGCACATGAGAAGCTGGTCAATTTTGGGGACTCTCTCAACGTTCCAACCTAAATAATAATCTAACTTTATATTTTCGAGCAGTCCAAATAGAGCAAGGAAGATACAGGTGGTGGGGAGGCCTGTGTATAATTTGCACAGGTTATTGTCATTTTCAATAACTTTGAAACTGAATGCTCTGCTGGAGGCTTCAATTTCGAGCTCTGCAACACGCTTCCTCAGGAAATAATTTTCTGTCTCCAGTAGAGCCGTTGAAGTGGATGGTCCAACAAATTGACTGGGTTCAGGTGAAACTCTGTAATTACAAAATGATTACAACCTGCTGTAAAAATACTGCCTTTGGTGGAAACAAACCTTCCGACTAATTCTACATCTGGAACCTCAGATTCAGAGGTAACGGTGCTCGTAGGAACTCTTCTCTTTGTTCTCTCAGGTGAAGGAAAAGATAAACGTTTATCCACGTTATGACTGAATAAAGTGGGTAGATTTTCTTTCTCTGCATCCTTAAAATGACATGAACATAAGCGTGCATATGGTCCTGCCTCTATATCCCGCCTGCAAAAACTCATGGATAAATAAAATGATCGATCCTTATGAATGAATGTATGCATACCTTACAAGTTTCAGCCATTTATTCCGTAGCTTTATATCTTTAGGGAAATTAAAAAATTTGCATGTTTCCCTTTCACTATAATGCTTACAGTCAGGAGCCCAACACATAACCATCTGAAATAAAAGCATGAAAATTGTGTACAAAATATGGATTACCAAATTTTAATGGCAAAATTCAGGGATTCTCTTCAACTCATCGTCGTCCTAAGAATCTTTTGCTTCATAAGATGATTTTCAAATATTTTTCGTGATACAGATTTTGTTAAGAAATTATGAACCTCTACAATATGATTACTTTTATAATGGGGCATAAAAGTCCTTAGGCTATTTTCATTGAATTTCGAAAAATGAGTATTTGATTGCAAACATTTATAGATTTTTGTTATTAGTAAGCAATTCCTTTTGGGATTTTTCCGGTACATATCTTTGGAAATATAAACATAACCTCATCCCGACTTGATTTCAGCTCTGTATCAATATCTAAGAATAATAGTTACAAAAATACTTACTTTGTCTATTTTAAAACGGATGCTGATTGACACGACAAGTTATTATTATCTTAAAAATGTCTTTAAAACGATAAAATCGTAAATACAACTTTCACCACTGCAAGTTCAAGAGCTAACTTTGTTTGTTTGGAACGTGGAACCGGGTCCTTTTAAAAATGGCGACGTGACGTCATCACTAATGCGCCGTAGCGCCGTATACTTTCGGGGATATGATTATAGGTTTGTTCCAAGATGCATAGAATTCTATGCATCTATGTTTGTTCCTACAACGGCCGAAACCGTACAGTGTACGGTCCACGGACTGCGCGGTGGTGTAAAAGAAAGGCTTTTACACCACCGCGCAGTCCGTGGACCGTTCACTGTACGGTTTTGGCCGCTGTAGGAACAAAGCTAATATGATGATGATGCGATGAGAATAATTACTCGCTAGTAGTTTAATTGACAAGAGCGCCAAAGCCCCTGTCCAAAGAGCTTTCCCCCTTTTTTTTAAGTAACCCTCCATATTATTAAATACTTATTTATTTTCATATAAACAGGTCAGTTTTGGATGGATAATGTGATTTGCGAAGGTTCTGAAACAGAAATTACATCTTGCAGATCCGATGGTTGGGGTATTAATGATTGCGATGTCACAGAAGCTGCTGGAGTCATCTGCGCTGATCCTCCGGTCGCGGAAGAAAATAAATTGGACGATCTCAAAGAATGTAAAGAGAAGAGACCAGAAATGTAAGAAACTGACAATAAAGGGCATGTTCGTCTAGATCAGTGACGCAGCCAGGATTTTGTTATGGGAGAGGGTGAAATTTCGTTATTGGGGGGGCTGGCTACGCCACAGTGGTCTAGATGTATAAATTAAAACCGTTACGCTTGATTTCAGGAAAAAATTGTCTGATTCATTGGAGATTAGAATTCTTGGAGGAAGAATTGAACAAGAAGGAAGGGTTGAAGTTAAAACTGATGGTGGAAACTGGGAACCTATTTGTGGAGATGGATGGTCAATTTTGGAAGCCATGGTTGTATGTAGGAGTCTCAACTTAGGTAATAAAAATTTAAAAAAAGTTACCTAAGATTCTCAGGTCTACCCGGGAAAATCTAAACCATTGTCTGGCTCTTTCAGCTGTTGAGCGAGCATGTCCTTATCCAGATTTCCTAGACCTTTTGGTCTAACCATCTGTTGTTCTCCCACCCTGCTGCCTTGAGAGAGATACCACAGCCCGGTTTAAGTCCAATGAGCCCCATGGAAGTCTCCCTTGTCATCTTATTACCCTTTATGCTCGAGTGGTCCGAAACCATATGAGCTGCAGCCTGCAGCGCTCTCCCAGTTTAGCAAGTGTGGTCCGGCAGTCCTGCACAAAGTAGGGACTTGTGCGTAGTTGTATGAAGTCAAAGCCTTCAAGGCAGCTTGGCTATCCAGGATCTTGATATTGCTCTGCTGGCCCAACCTTTCTCAAGTATAAGCATCAATTGCGACAAAATCTGCTTGAAAGACAGTCGCAAACTACTCAGGCTGATAGATTCACCCTTAGCAATTCATCAATCACTGACTCCCACTCCGACCGCTTGGCTGTTAGCGGAGCCATCTGTGAACTAACAAGGACCCTCAAGCACTAGGGTCCCATAGATGGTCCAATCGTCTCTGATGGGAAAAACGATTTGGTAGGACCACTCTGTGTAGGTTCTCATTATAGATACGTCTGACCACGTGCGCATAATCTCGATGGCCTCCAATTCAGCCTGCTGAGAACCAGGCACGTAGCCGATTGCATTTGGCTCATTGGGAGCTATATGCAGAAATCTGTAAGTCGCCATCCGGGCCACACTCCTGATCACTAGGTGAATAGGAATGTCTTATTCAGGTTATCTGCGTGATATCTTAAGGAGCTCGCAGTAGGAATATCTTATTCTGATTAAATGTGTGATATTCTGAGGAAATCCACCGTATCAGGAATTTTCTCTTCTCGATAAACTGAGATATCTTGAGGATCTCACAATAGGAATACGCGCCACATCCTCATTGTACCCTCCCAAAAATCTCTCCGCGATGTCTGTGTTGCCTGCATGGGATCTTTCATGAACATATATTCAATCATTTCAAATATTCCAAAGGATATATAGGGCCCTAACATGATGAAGGTCATTCAGACTCGCCTATAGACCACATTAGTTAGGTTAGACGGGAAATTTGAATTACGATCCATCCGTGGATCCGAGCACTGAATTCCCCATGCATTTAGTATGGACCTAAAATTTACTCGAATTTCTCGCCTGTTTTTGGATACTTTGGCTAATTTCTTAAGGTTTATTTAGGTTGAAATAGATTCTGTGAACCTTTCTCAACCATCTAGAATCAAGTTTTCATAACAAAATTGTATATTTCCAAAATAATTAATAAATATAAAAGTGTTCACCAAATTCGATTGACGTATGTCTTAGCTCACTCGAAATCAGTCAAAAATAATAACATAACCCTGAATCGGCCTTGTAATGACGCACAACAGAAGTCATCTACGACATACGGAAATCTTTCGAACTAGAATGGTTTCAATTTTGATTTAAGAATAAATAGAGGTAGATTTTAATGTGGAAATAACATGAAAACATGCACTAATGATGAATGTACCCAATACTTGTTGTCCCTGTTCTAACAGTCTCTTTTAAATTGGGTGGTTTCATCTCAAATTTGAAATTCCTTGTTAAAAAATTTTAATATGGATCTCCCGCCAAGCGAATGATTCTAACCTAACTAATGTGGTCAATATGCCCAGTAACCTCATATCAAGTTCATATCTCTCGGCGTGGAACGTACTCATCGTCTAACTCTTAATAAAATTGCTGGACATAATCTCTGAGTATGAGAAAAAAATAGCTACAATTATTGGGTCTTTCAGGATATGCCAACAATGCTTTTCAAACCGACTACTTTGGTGGAAATCTGACCAACAACAGTTACTCCGATATCAAATGCAGGGGTAACGAAAGCTCATTAATACACTGTCTTCACGATGTAAAATCTATTGGCATATGTCCAGGTAAAGATGTAGCTGCGGTTACTTGCACCACAAGCTTAGCAGATCTTGTGATAGATCACATAGACATCATGAGAACAGCCCATTTAGAAGACAGGCAAATGTTCTTTCTTCAGTGTGCCATGGAAGAGAATTGCTTAGCTTCGGAAGCTTACAGGATACAGAGGGAGAATTCCAATGGTTGGCATTTAGAAACAAGAAGATTACTCAGATTTACTGCCAGAATATTTAATGCAGGCACTGCAGATTTTAGGCCTTTCATTCCCAAACATCTTTGGGAGTGGCATATGTGTCACATGTAAGTATATCATAAAGTATAATTAATGTATTTTTGCCAAATCTTAAGGATATTAAACTTTAATGGCAAGATTATCTTTTCTAAGAAGCAATACCAAATATTTATGTAAATAACTATTATTATTATGTAGTGTTTTATTTCATATTAAAGTTCTATGCTCTATACATATGTTCTGTTAAAGATTAATTCCATTTTCAGGCACTATCACAGCATGGAAATCTTCGCCACTTTCGATATTTTCAACGAAAGGGGCATAAGAGTTGCAGAAGGCCACAAGGCATCATTTTGTCTGGAAGACAACCAGTGTCTTCCAGGTATTGAACCTAGATACAACTGCAACAATTTTGGTGACCAAGGGATATCTGTGAATTGTTCAGATATTTACAAATATACTGTGGACTGTCAATGGATCGATATAACCGATTTAAAACCTGGAGCCTATATGATGAAAGTGGTAGTCAATCCAGAATTCAAGGTCGCTGAGATATCTTATGAGAATAATGCCGCTGTATGTACCTTTTTGTACACGGAGACTTATGGAACAGTAACCAATTGTACCGTACAGAGACCCTGATTTAAACCTTCTCCAACACCTTGTAGTATTTTGATTTTTATTTCATTTAAATATATACTAGTTAATTGCCACTGACTTCACTAATCGACTCCTTTATCCATATAATAAAATAATAATATAAATATAATAAAATAATAATAACAATAGTGATTTGATTTGAATAAGTGACGTGAATGAGATTTTGCGCTCATGTTCATTGGTCTATTCACGCCTTACACACCCTCGTGAAATACGTTGAAGTTGAGTAAGAATATATGAAACGTTAACACATGAAAAAATGCCTTGGGCATGAACTGAATTCAAATTTTAAAATGAAATAATACCGAAAATACAAAGCCGATCAAGTTGAAATCGGGTAAACTATTGTAAAACGACTGCTTGAGATACAATTTTTGAAAACAATATTGACATACCTTGTCAATAAAAAATGACCATATCTTGACGTCATTACAAAATGATTCTTTGTTGGATCCATCGAAAAAATACGCATCGCTAACTGACATATGCCAAAATTAAATGTAACCTCACTTCTTGTTTTTAAGTTTGACAGTCATCAATTTTATTAGAATATTAGAAATTAGAATTCATACTACCTGGGTCTACCTACTGAATTATTTAAATATTGTGTTGTTCGAAACTTGTAAAAAATGGGTTCAGGAATAGATGAACTAGGTGAGTAATATTCTCAAGACTTTATATTACAAGCACTAAGATTTTTGAAGAATTCACCTGAAAATCAATCTACTTTGTTCAATATATTGTCTGAACACTTGGGTTTAGAGGTTCTATAAAAACTGTCTCGTTTTCGGTGTATGAGAATATTTGAAGATATAAGTAGCAGAATGTATTATCAGATTTATATTCTTCTTTCTATAGGTCTTCTTGAACGTGTTTTTCTCAGACTGGGATCTACAGAAACAGATGAACAACTTGAAAGTGTATTAGGCAAGTTTTTACCTCCAGTTTTACTGAAATTATCTTCCCCCCATGAGCAAGTACGTAAGAAGGTCATGGAGTTGCTCATTCACATAAATAAACGATTAAAAACCAGGCCATTGGTTCAACTGCCAGTGGAAGCACTTTTAACTCAGTATCATGATCCCAAAGCTACATCTTTTGTGATAGTAAGTTTATCTAATGAAAATCTGTGTCAAATTTATCATTAACTCTGTATTGTTCCAGAATTTTTCCATTATTTATATTAAGACTGGGTTTCCCCGCTTGCCAATCGAAAAACAAGTAGAACTTGTTCCTGCTGTTTTAAATGCTCTTAAAGATAAACCGCAGACACATGTTGACAGTTTGTTATTCCTACTTCTTCCTCTTTTCGGCAAGATAAAAGTTCCAGCAGATCCGAAACAAACTCCCTCTGTTTTTGGGCTCGATGAAAAACCCGAATTGAGCAAACACTTGCTTGGATTCCTATTAGATGTTCTATTATTGCCCTATGGGTGAGAAAATACAACGATTCACTTCATCTGGAAAACTTTATTGATTTTTTAATTCAAGTGCTTTGGGGCCACATCCTGATCCAGAGTCTGAAAATACTAGTGCAACCTTAACTATTCCTCCAGCAATGGGAGAATATTCGTTCAAAAGGGTCACTACAAGTTCTCCAATGAAAGCAGATGAATTAGAGGAGGTATGCTTTTGAAACTTGTTGATGGAACATTTTTCCTAAGAAAGTATTTTTTTGCGATGTTTAATAATTGTTGGATTTTAATTTTTAGGTAAAATTAGGCATAGTGAAATTCTTGTCCCATGGGATTTTTAAAAACGAGGATATTATTTTACACTTGATTGTAGCATCATCTGACACGAGATTCAGTGTAGCAAATTTGTCTGAAACTGAAGTCAGAAAAATACTTGGGTAAGAAATTCAAACCATAATTTGAATGTTATTCATGAGTTGGTTTTTCAGAACGGTTGATTGGAGCTCCTCTAATGTATGTTTGCCTATATATATCATGTATCTCGGCAGCCAAGGAAATGTTAGAAATGACCAAAAGAAGTCTCCAGCAAGTATAAGGATCCGTTTGAAATTGTTGCAATATTTATGTCGAGCAAAAGATGGTGCTTTAGTTTTTCCCATGTGTATTCAAGTAGTATTCGATTCTTTATATGGAATCAACACTAATACGAAATTAAAAGGCTTAGCTTTGAATTTTACAAATAATATCATAAGGAGGTAAGTCTGAAGACAGCCTTCTCCATTTATGTTTGGATTTGCATTTTTATTTCCTGTATGCAGAATTACCAATTTCCGGCAGCTTTACACTTCACAATGAAATGCAGATGATCAGGAATCGTTTCTATTCTTGAAATACACTTAGTCAACTTTTGTATAGACACTTCTGTCGAAAAGATCGCTTTGAACTTTATTACTTTGTTTTTTGTTTCTAATGCAGTTTTCAAGCCTGTTTCTCAGAGCTACGTATCGTCCTTTGCGAAAACGGTCTATATTGATGGTAAATTCGATTAAGAGTGTCCAATAGAGGTGAATAAACAATAGAACATGCGCGCAAAAGCTCCTGACTTCACGTCAGTGCTTGAACCAATTTTTGCGCGTATGTTCTAGGGAACATCGCGTTATCATTTTGCCCAAATGTCTGTAATTTTCGTATTTTTCGCCGAAAATGGTCTCAAACGATTGAGTTCGACTTTCTGATCAAGAATTCGAGGTCAAATTTGATTCTGTCCGGCCGGCAGTTGCCACGATAACTTGAGAACGGAAAGAGATAGCGACTTGAAATTTTCAGGGTAGGTGGCGCATCCCAATAGACCACATTAGTTAGGTTAGAATCAGTCGCTTGGCGGGAGATCCATATTCAAATTTTTTAACAAGGAATTTCAACTTTGAAATGGAACCACCCTATTTAAAAGAGAATGTTAGTATAGAGACAACAAGTATTGGGTACCTTCATCATTAGTGCATGTTTTCATGTTATTTCCACATTAAAATCTACTTCTATTTATTCTTAAATCAAAATTGAAAACATTCTAGTTCGAAAAATTTCCGTATGTCGTAGATGACTTCTGTTGTGCGTCATTACAAGGCCGATTTAGGGTTATGTTATTATTTTTGACTGATTTCGAGTGAGCGAAGACATACGTCAATCGAATTCGGAAAACACTTATATTTATTAATTATTTTGGGAATATACACTTTTGTTATGAAAACTTGATTCTAGATGGTTGAGAAAGGTTCACAGAATCTATTTCAACCAAAATAAACCTTAAGAAATTAGCCAAAGTATCTAAAAACTGGCGAGAAATTCGCGTAAATTTTAGGTCCATAAGAAATACATGGGGAATTCAGTGCTCGGATTCACGGATGGATCGTAATTCAAATTTCCCGTCTAACCTAACTAATGTGGTCTATAGGACGGACAAGTTCGTTAATGGGCATAATCGGCCCAACGGTTTCCGAGTAATAATTTTGTCTACAATCGATACTAATCCGATCGAATTGAAACTTGGTGAGTAGTTGTAGAATATAAACCTAAAAAAAGTTTGTGAAATTTTGTGAATATCATATAGCTAGAAAATTAAAAAAAAAATATTATTTACGTCACTATAACTTAAGAACGGAAAGAGATAGCGACTTGAAATTTTTATGTAAGGTTGAGAATCTTAATGCGCCATTCGAGTTCGTTTATAGGCATAATCGGCAAAACGGTTTTGGAGTTATACACATCTGAAATTTGGTTGTTATTTCCTCAATAACTCGAAAAATACAAAACCGAACCAATTCAAACATGGTTATTAGTTGTAGAATGGCAACGCGAAAATTCTTGCGAAATTTTGTGAGGATCGTATTACTAAAAAATTAAAAAAAAATCATAGAATATTACTGAAAAAAATTCTATATATCAGAAACTATTCGTCCGATATCACTGAAATTTTGCGAGAGCCTTCAGAACCTAACTCTACTACCAAGTTCCAAGTTTTAACATGATCGCATCTATATAGTTGGAGATCCGAGCAGCCTTGTGTGAGTTCAGTAGCTGGATGGGTGAGCGTTGACTCGACGACTCCCGAACGAAAGGAGATAGGGACTTGCAATTTTCAGGATAGGTTGCACATCTGAATAGAAGAGTTAAGTTCGCTGTTGGCCATAATCGGCCCAACGGTTTCGGAGTTATACCCATCTGGAATATTATTTCCACGATATCTCAAAAATATAGACTCGATCGAATTGAAGCTTGACAACTAGTTGTAGAATATCGACATGAAGACATGTGTCAAATTTTGTATGGACCGTACCACTAGAAAGTTTTTAGAAAATTACGAAAAAATATTATGCATCTCATGATTCCTTGAGAACGGATAGAAATAGCGACTTGCAGTTTTCAGGGTAGATTATGCATCTGAATACGACATTTAAGTTCGTTAACTAGCATAATCGGCCAAATGGTTCTGGAGTTATATCAATCTGAAATTTGGTTATTATTTCCTCAATTACTCAAAAAATACAAATCCGATCCATTTCAAATATGCTTAGTAGTTGTGGAATGCCAACGCGAAAATTCTTGCAAAATTTCGTGTGGATCGAAGCACTAGAAAATTTTTAAAAAATCATTGAAAAAAAATTGGTTCAAGCACTGACGTGAAGTCAGAAGCTTTTGCGCGAATGTTCTCTTGTCCATTCTCCTTTATTGGACACTCTTAATCGAATTTACCATGGTGAATTTTATTGTCTGTTCTCCTGTATTGGACACTCCGAATTTACCATGGTAAATTCGATTAAGAGTGTCCAATACTGGAGAATGGACAACAGAACATACGCGCAAAAGCTCCTGACTTCACGAAAAAAATTGGTTTGAGCACTGACGTGAAGTCAGCAGCTTTTGCGCGAATGTTCTATTGTCCATTCTCCTGTATTGGACACTCTTAATCGAATTTACCATGGTGAATTCTATTGTCTGTTCTCCTGTATTGGACACTCGAATTTACCATGGTAAATTCGGAGTGTCCAATAAAGGAGAATGGACAAGAGAACATACGCGCAAAAGCTTCTGACTTCACGTCAGTGCTTGAACCAATTTTAGTTTGAAGTACAGCATCAAAATAGGTCTGTTTTTCAATTACATCAGCTGTCTGAACAAAAATTCTGAAACTAATAGCATGCGAGAAAGATTGCGAAGTGTGAAGGCACTCAATAAATTTTTTTTTAGTGGGAACAAAGAAACTTTGGGAAAAGTGGCAAATGTTCTTCTGGGTGGTCTCCAGAAATATACAACTGAAGGCGAAGAAGCTCAAAAAGGCCAAGCATACATCTTGATAGGTCTCTTAGCCCAGAAATTCCCAGACTTGATATACCATAACCTTACTCTGTTCGAACACTTCATGCGTAATCTGGAGGATGCATCTGAAGATTTGAAGTTGCAAATCCGTGAAGGTTTTTTGAGCTATATTATTGCCTGCAAGTACGATTTTTGTCCGGAGGAAACAGATAAAGATGGAAGGCTGAATTTAATTTTTGCCTTGATTAAAAGTAGAAGTACTTCTGAGGATGTGGTGGTTCGATTTGTTACTGTGAAGGTATTGGCCAACGTTTTTCCTCCCAATCATGTACCTTCCAAGCTGCTTCTTCTTCAGGCATGTGGAGATGTGTGAGTATATCCTTTATTGAATTGAATTGTGGTACAATTTTCAATGTGGAAAATTCAAGGTGCGCTAAGAGTCTCGAAAAATAGGAGTTTTTATATCGTGAATTATATTCAGAAAGACTTTGCGATAGAAGCGATTTTTGCCACAAACAAAGCATTAACTAAATAGGTACCTTGGATGGATTCCCATAATGTATTTGTCCAAAATCTTCATCCAGGGTGTTTTTCTTTTAACGTCAATTGCAACTTGCTGTTTTTCACGCTTTAATCGTACAATTTCCTTCATGTGTGTTAAAAAATCAACTCTCGAGGCATACATCATTGAAAATAAACCATTACTATACAGAGTGTTCTTTTTTTCACTGCACAATTGTACGCGATTGAAGTGATTTGTGCCACAAAGCATTAACTAAATAGGTACCTTAGATGGATTCTAATAATGTATTTGTCCGAAATCTTCATACGGGGTGTGTTTGAACCTCAATTGCAACTTGCTATTTTCCTTGCCACAATCGTACAATTTCATTCATTTGTGTTAAAAAATATACTTTCCAGACATAGATCGTTGAAAATAAACCATTACTATATACGGTGTTCTTTTACTTACGGCACAATTGTACGCGATTGAAGTGAAATAAGGCATTAACTAAATAGACGTACCTCGGATAGATTCTCATAATATATTTGAATAGGGACCTTACGCGATTACACAGATACGGCATAGATTATTTTCGAATGTTGCAAATTGATATAGGATTAATCAAAGTTCTATTATTGAGACAAAAAGGGATTGTGCTGTAATGGTGACTCAATGTACATTGTAATATACATATATAAAAGAAAGTCCTGTTAGTTACACTATTTATAACTCGAGAACGGCTGTACCGATTTGGCCGGCGAACGTTTATGATTAACGTGTATCATAAAATCTAAAATCTGCTTATTTATTGCCTCTAAGGCGGAACAGAGTTCGCCGGGGGTCAGCTAGTTCAATATATATATTATATTTTTTATAGAGCCATCTCCTGTTATGTTTCTATCGCTTCTTGAATTTTACACATGGAAAACTAGTCCATTATTCTTTGTATACCACACAACAGAACATCTTGGATTCAAAAATTGTTTTTTTTCCAGGAAAGATGAGGTGTCTTCAGAAGCGTACAAATCATTGTATGGTAAATCAAGAAAAGCGGACATTAATTTGTCAAAATTGAGTGGCGAAAAGCAGGTCACTCTGCCCTCATTCACCGAAATCATGAAATACATCGAAAATGAGAATAAGATCCAGGATAAATCAAAAAAATATCCCTCCGGTAACCAAAATCTGCCTTATCCGGTTGAAGTTTGCAAAGAGGTAATTCGATCGATTTTGCTTATCGAAACAATGTTTAATTCGTTTATTCAAGGTTCTTATATACACAAGATTGTGCCTTATTCAAGATATAAAGGTACCTTTGGTGAGAGAAATTATGAACCATCCTTGCGAGAATACTCCGCTGATAGCAGAATTTTTGAGAAAAATTTATATTGAGCCTACGAAAGCAGAAAGTAGAGCATTCCTTCATTATTTAAAATTGTGCAGACAGTTATTGGTATCAAATTCAGGTGAGAGATCTTGTATTTCAAAGCAATAGGATGTTAGAATAACTGTATTTGTTTTTGCTTCACAGCGATATGTTCATGTTCGGAAAATTTATGCGAATAAAATGGCGGCTGAAAATATCGAAATGGCGTTGACATGTTTGAACTTTTTCTTTAGTTTTCGCAGCATTTTAAAAGTTGAAAAATTCATGGTGGTTATCACAGACTATTTCAAAAAATGAGACTGAATGATTTCAATAAATATTCTATTTATTCCATTCCATATAATATACTAATTCCATTCCATATATTTCCATTCCATATTATACTAATTGAACTTATGTCACGGCAACCGATTACTTAGGGAAAGAGGTGTAAAAACCGGCGGTATCTGGATGGCGAAATCCTCTTATATAACAGCTATATTACGACGGGAGGGGAAATATTTCTACAGACTATAGGCTATCGAGAAGATTTTTCGGAGGGGTCCTTATGCGTTGAAAAAATTCGAGAAATCGACAAAATTTTTGCGATTTTTTCTTAGTAAATCGGGAATTTTGGGAATTGTTTTAAAAATCTAGAGGACGGGTCGAGGTTCGAAGGGGGTGGAAAAAGAAACTTTGGGAGGGAGAAGGGGCGGATCCAAAGACCCCGAGTCGATATCTATCGCCGTTTTCGAGTTAGGAACGAAAATGTGTTTTTTTTCTCGAAAAGCTCGAAAAACGAGATATCGACTTTACTTCGCGTGAGGCTTCGAAGATGGGACGGGTCGGGCTCCGAATTCTCTGTCGAGATGGAGAAGAAGTATCGGTTCGACAAACACGCCCGAAATCTTTCGTCTGTGATAAGTCTAAATATACTAAATCGATATAAGTTCTGGAGGTTTCGACCCCGGGAATTTTCCCTGCTAGAAGTTTGTCTGAGAAACGTCAAAATTAATCCGAGAGACGTCAAAATTAATCCGAAACGGCCGTTCTAGGCAGTTTTCGGGCCTGAAAGTTGACGAAAAGCGAAGATGAGGGTAAAAAACCGTCAAATAAACCCTCATGTGGCGATTTTTATGTCGAAAAGTGAAAATTTAGAATATATATCCCAGGTAAGTACCGACGTTTTATTCAAATACCGGAGATCGAGAAGGCGGGCTCGAATCCCGGTAAAGGGAATTACACTTTTTCGTGTTTTTTTTTTCAATTTCTATCGGAATATTATCTAAGGAATAACGGAATAACGGAATAATAACGTTTATATCTGCCGACTTTAAGTAAGGATGTTTTTCTTTTATTTTTCTGAGCATATATCGCTGAAAATAAACCATTACTATACGGGGTGTTCTTTTTTTCACGGCACAATTTTACACGATTGAATTGATTCGTGCCACAAACAAACCGTTATCTAAATAGGAACCTTGGATGAATTCTTATAATGTATTTTTCAGAAATCTCTATACAGCGTGTTTTTCTTTTAATGTCAATTGCAACTTGCTGTTTTTAACGCCATGAACATACCATTTCATTCATTCGTGTTGGAAAATATACTTTCGAGGCATACATCGTTGGAAATAAGCCATTACTATACAGGGTGTTCAATTGCTCGCGGCATCGATTATTTTAAAATGCAAGCGTTTTAAGTAAAATGTCACCTCGAGATTTCTATCGCGAGGAGAATTCTCAACTTTGCAAAACCGTTGCGAAAAGATATCCGCTGCTATACAGGCTGTCTTACGAAATATGTCAACTCCGAAACGACTCGACCAATCATGATGAAACTTTGCGTGTATGTATTTCACTGGAACCCAAGGCGGTTCAGATTTACAATTAGACCTTGTAGGTGGCGCTACAATCGATGTATAGGAACTCGAAAACGGCCGGATCGATTTTGATGAAACTCTGTGATTTTGTTTCGGCGTGTCTCTGATTCACAATAGCATCCTGTAGGGGGCGCCCCGATCGATCTATAGGAACTCGAAAACGGCTCGACCGATTTCGATGAAACTTTGTGTGCGTATTTGAATGGGTCTCAGAGTCACAATAGGAACACGGTAGATGGCGCTGTGTTCGGTTTATAGAAACTCGAGAACGACCGGACCGATTTCGTTTAAACTTTCTGTGTGTATCTGAGGAAGTCTCGGAAAAATGTAGATCTACCGGAAAAATGTAAATCTACCGGAAAAATGTAGATCTACTGGCTAGGTACCTAGATCTGCGGGCCCACTAGTTTTCAAACTAATTCTAGGTACTTTCACATGACTGCAATGACAATCACATTTTGTCACATGACTATAAACATCAAATATTTTTGGTAATTTCCTATTTTGGGATTTGCATACATTTTCTCAAATTCAGCATCAGCATACCTTAATAATTTCATTCAATTATGTCCCGGTTTTCATTATTTAATTCGCTTACTATTTTTCAGTATATTTTATGTTCCTAAATTTGGATATCTTGCATTTAGCGATCACTTGAATACAATTTGTTATTTTTACTTGTTTATATTTCAGCAATCGAAGCACTTAGTTGTTTGGTTGAAGCAATTGGCTGCCTTCCTCAATATTGCACAGTTCTGTCCGAAGACTCTACCTGGATTAGAGATCAATTGCTCAGTTCAACTAGAGCTGAAATAAGAGAATATGCGGCGGTTTTATATGGATTACTTCTGATAAATGTGGATTATAATAAGTTTGAAGAGAGTATTCAGTATCTGGTTAAACAATCCACTAATAAAACACTTGAGGTGCAACATGGGGCTATATTAGCTATTGGTAATTGTTTAGAATCGAGGTTACGCAATACGAATGGAGAAAAGTTGGAGAATCTCATTTCGGATACTATTCGAGTGTTAAGTAAGTTTAAAATATCGTTATCTTTCTTTGCACTGCCAAAATGGATTATGTGAAATTTTTGTTGTCTTGCAGTATATTCAGTTTTCTTATTCGACAAACATGATTTCGATCATTGCATCTCACTATTATGTTGGAGTCAATGATCACTTCTGGTTGGCCATGATTTAGGTCTATCACGTTTTTTTAACTAAAACTAGGGCAGGTAGGCACTCCTGAAATATCGTCAATGTCAAAACAATTCTCTGAGACGTTGCCAATTTCTACTCTCAACAATCAACATAATGTTCCATCTTAGACAAGGTATTTAAATGTCTTCTGTAGGCTTATTTCTTGAGAATTTCCAAAAGTCGCGTCTGTTCGCTTAGAAGTTTTCCTGCCGGATTATTCAGGTACTTTTATTCTTTCTTCAAATGAAGTAACACAAAGTAACGGACTACTGTATCCATTATTTTTCATTGAAATTTAAGACTTGATTCTTGATTTCCGTACAAGAAAATAGCATAACTGAATCTTCCAACCAGTTTATATACGGGTCGTCAGGTCTTTGGAATTGTTAAATTCACATAATATCTTCTCAAATTAATTATTTTTCCCAAGAAAATTCACATTGTGAATAATACGTAATTACTACGACTTCTATATAGAGAGAAAAACGTTGCGTAGTTATCTGACAGGAAAATGAGCATAACCTAACATTTTCAAAATATACACGGTGAAAAGTGTCAAAATTTCATGGCCAACCGGGAGACTTTAAAATAGTGAATGAAGTATAGTTATTATCAGATCAGGTTATGCCAACAGAATGACAAAAAAGAATTTCGACAATCCTTTAGCAGGCTTTTTATGTGATAAATTCCCGGTACAGATGTATATCATATTTCTTTTTCAGATGGTTTCTTGTCAAATTCAAATGTTCTCTTGTCGGGAGCAGCCTGTAGCAGTATAGGGAGTATAGCTTGCTGTACTTCCTTACCCATTCTCGATGGAAAGATTAATGCAAGTCCTGATGCTAAACGACCTGCTACAGAATCTGTTACCAAAGCAGAATTGCTGATAAATCTATTGAATATACTCAACAATAAAAAATTGAGTACCAAGTTGAAGGAGAAGGCTGCAAGATGTTTGGGATTACTTTGTGTCGGTGAAAGGTTCCCGCATGTCAAACATATTCTGGAAGGGTTATTAGATACAGCAAAAGAGGTATCATTTGTCTATTACTACATTCTTTCGTTGAATATCTTTTGTTTATTCTATTTTTAATTTGTTTTATTCACCTATTCTCGGATCATCTTATGATATTCTTATTTCAGACTAAAGACGTTGAAGTACATTTGACCATTGGTGAATCTTTAGTAATGTCCATACAGAGTGTCTACTCCCCAGAGGCAAGAAATAAGTGGTTTGATAAAATGGCTGAATTCTGTCCTGCACAAGATGATAAGATACCTGATGAAAATCTAGATTGGTTGTTGGGTCGGTTGTTGAAAATAAGCGAGAACACAAATCCTAATTCTCGACAAGCCTCTTGCATTTGGCTTCTGGCTATTGTTAAAAACTGTGGTAAAAGGGAACCTATTACTAACCGCCTGGAAACGATGCAAAACACTTTCCTGAGATTTCTCGGAGAGAACAATGGTAACTATTATATTTATTCATTAATTTATTATCCATAATCTTGGTTAAATCCAATCCTGTCCGTCCGTTCGTCCGTAAACACGATAACTTTCGAAGCATAATACTTGCGAGACTTGAAATTTGCAAGATTATTGGATTCCAAGCTCCTTTACGCTTTCATTTCACTCATTTTGTTTACTGAACAATTAACAATGCCAGGGTTGCATTCGAATATTAACTACTCCAAGTAGAGTTTTTGAAGGTTTGACAGATATACTTTGGAGTTGACTACTCTGACAGTGACAGAAGGTGCCAATATCGGAATATAGGTTATGTTGGTTTAAGAAAGAACCTATTATTATTGTTTTCTTTACATATATGTAACTCTAATCATAAATATATATTGTGAGCAGTATTAAAACTATTAAATTACCTGACAGAACCTTCATAAAACAGTGAGACAAAGATACAAGATTTTCCGTCCCATGAGTTATGTCACTTTTGAGTAGAGTAAAATGAACTCGGAATCAAATACTCTTCATATCGTTTTTCATGGATACCATATAAGGTTGAATAATAGTTAATCACCCCTAAAACAAATAAAATCACTAAAAACTCCAAATGAACATCAGTCCTTTTTGGCGCTCTTGTTCCTCGGAACAGAGTGCTTATCAATCTGCCCAAATGTCTGTAATTTTGGAATTTTTGGGTGAAAATGGGCTTAAACGATTTGGTTCGACTCACTGATCAAGAATCCATGGTCAAAATTGATTCTGTCAAAAGGAACTATTACGCTACTATCTGACAACTACATTTGATGGAAACTTTGGTAAAGAGTTTTTTTTTTTTTTGATTAACACAACCCTTCCACATAAATTAATTTTTAAAGATTTCGAAAGCATACTTTTGGGAACCCAAACATGAATAAGGGTGGAGGAGATGACTGCCTTATACGTCAGTGCTTCCCCCAATTTTTTATTTACATAAAAAATATTTTATTCGCCTTTCCATAGATATTGTGCAAGATGTTGCTGCGAAAGGTCTCTGCGTTTTCTATGACACGTATAAGTCTGAAGAACTTTTGTCGGCTTTAGTTAGACAATTGACAGCTGGAGCGAGACAAGTTCAACAGGTTTCTAGCGACACCAAGTTGTTTGATAATGGGCAGCTGGGATCTTCACCCACAGGGTAAACAGTTGATTATACATGAATATAGAAATCCATTCATTAAATATTCATAATTTCAGGGGTAATTTGACAACTTACAAAGAGCTGTGTTCCTTAGCTTCCGATTTGAATAAACCGGATCTGATTTATCAGTTTATGCATCTCGCTAATCACAACGCGATATGGAATTCTAAGAAAGGTGCCGCTTTTGGATTCTCAACAATTGCAGAAAGATGTGGCGAAGATTTGAAGAACTATCTTCCAGACATTGTACCCAAATTGTATAGGTACCAGTATGACCCCTCTCCGAATATTCAAAATTCTATGCATAATATTTGGAGAGTCCTTGTTACTGAGCAGCAAAAAGTGGTGAGCATATATTTCACAAAAAAAGGTTTATACAAAATGCAAAATATCTTAGAATTATTAGTCGGTATCCGAGAATATAATAACTATGGACTCGCGTCGTGAATATGAATAGTTAATTTTTGTCCTTTTTTATTGCCAGCTCCTTACATTTCGTCCAAATGTCTGTAGTTTTGGAATTTGTGGCAGGAAACGATTTCAAACCAGTACGTGATACTTACCAATGGAGAATATGTAGTCTAATTTGATTTTTTGAGAAACATAAATCAAAATTATAGGTAGGTTAGAGAACGTACCAACTGGGCTTGGGATTTCGCAGTTAAACTTTAGCCTCTCCAGATTGGTTGGGTAATGAAAGTCCTTATAAAACTTTGTGTTTAATAAAAGCCCTAGCCTTAAAAGATGTAGATGTATTTCAGGCCCTAGCCCGACAAACCACAATGTGGCCTTCGGAAGATGTACCCCGCTAACTGAATTCAAGCCGCTCAAGATGTTTAAGTAGTAGTAGTAACTGTGTTTTATTGCACGCAATTGGCCATCGACCTGAGGTCCTTCAGCCAAGATGTTTAATACATAGACATCTATCATTATTACTACTTCATTTTTGTTTCAATTCACTGAAATAAATTGATTCCACAATTTTTCACATCCCATAAAATAGTATTTCTGTAGGTTGAACAATATTTCCACGAAATACTCAAAGATCTTCTCGAAAATTTGAACTCCGGCCAATACAGGGTGAGACAATCTTGCTGTTTGGCGATCCAGGACCTTCTGAAAAGTTCGGGTAACAAGTCTGTTCACGATGCTGTGGACTATATGGATGAATTGTGGTCCAAGCTGTTTCGCGTCATGGACGATCACCATGAAGAAACCCGAATTGCTGCAACTAATACCGGGAAAGTTTTGAGCAAGGTGATTTTAATCCGTTCGCCTTTCATAGTTGTGTAGTAACGCTTTAAATTTTAGCTTTGCATACATGCATGTGATGAGTCACAAGGAAAATCTGGTATTAAGATGGTAGAGGCGATTTTACCACCTCTGTTGAACACTGGAATTATAAGTAATGTGGCTGAGATACGTGCGATAAGGTTAGTCTTATTGGAGGTGAATTGGTGTTCTTTTTGTGTTTGTGTTGTCATTTGCAAAAATTTCAACGTCTTTAAGCTATGCAGATATTGTTCAAGTTATAAATATAGGAATTCAATTAGTAGAACCTCCGCACACGGACACAACGAATCGACGAGTTTCCAATTTCCTGGGTCTCTTTCCCACACTGGCCTTCCGTGGAGACATGCTCGTACGATTTAAATTCCGGCGTCTCCAGGATTTACGCTATCGGAATGGAAGCTACACCGCCATGACGTAAGCGACGTACGAACCACTAGATCTTTCTGTTTCCACCTCTGTCTTATCGACGACATTTTCCTTCATGAAGGCCTCTCGTCACTAGGGATTATCGGCACCCCTTTGCTGGTATTCGGTAGTATTACCTCTAACCAGCAAAGCTAGTTCGTTTGCATAGGCGATCGGTTTTACTGCTACTGGAAACCTCAGTTTAAGAATTCCATCGTACATAATATTCCAGAGAGTCGGACCAAGGACCGAACCCTGCGGCACCCCATACTACTTGGGTGGCTCCCTCTCCGAAAATTATGAGCCGATAACGTCCATAAATACCTTCTGACATACCTGAATGTCTCAGAGCCGCAATCACCCTCCCCAGGCGTTCTTGACGTGGATTATGACGATGAATTTCTCAGCTGTCTCTTCGTCACCTCCCTCACGGCGCTGGTGGTCGATCTACCCTCCTGCAGGGAAGGGCAGATCTGCATTGCTGCTTTCTTCCATGAATCTCTCTTTTATTTAGTTATTCTCACCTGGGTTTTTATGTTTAATTTTACTATAACTTTTAAACTAATGGAGATGCAATGAAAACATTTCAAACTTATTTGTTCTTTATTAATTAAACAACAATTAAGCCTCATTTGAATCTCTCAGTCAATTATTCATTAAATTTTACATAAGTTGTATGGACATAGTTATATTTGTTTATAAGAAATTGAGAAAACAAATTTTACTCAAAGATAATTTTGATTAGCTTAATTTGTTGTTTAAAATTAATAAAGAACAAATAAATTTTGAATTTTTTCATTGGATATCCATTAGTTCAAAAGTTATAGTAAAATTAAACATAAAAAACCAGGAGAGAATAATGAAATGAAAGAACAGAAAATTAAAAGTTCAAAAAAATATAAAATTTTTCTTTTTTTTTAGTAGGAATAGAAACAAATAAAAAGAGATAAATCATTTGTTCATAACAAATTGTTTATTGATTAAATAACGAAAATTTAAATAATAATCATTTATTTAATGCCTTAATATTAATTACAAGTGGTAAAATTGTTAATTAACATATCCATTTTTAAGCAATAACTTTTTTTTCTAAGAAATGGTGTTTTTTTAAATCATAATTTACATCAATTGTTTCCAAAAAAAAATAATTAAATTATCTTATAGACAACGCATTTGTTTATAACAATTTTTTAAACCATATGAAATAAAAATTATTTTTAAGTTAGCTTCTGATCATGAGAAAACGGATCAATAGTAATATTTTTAAAAATAATGTTTTTTTCAATGTTTAATTAAGCTTTATAATTTTCAACCTAAGAAAATTGTTAATAACGAAGCGAAAATTAATATTTTTTTAATTTTTCCAATGGGGTTCTATTCCAAGGCCTTTGAAAAAATTGGTTCAAGCACTGACGTGAAGTCAGAAGCTTTTGCGCGTATGTTCTATTGTTCTATTGTATTACCATGGTAAATTCGAATTAAGTGTCCAATACAGGAGAATAGACAACATAATTAACCATGGTAAATTCGATTAAGGGTGACCAATACAGAATAATGGACAATAGAACATACGCGCAAAAGCTTCTGACTTCACGTCAGTGCTTGAACCAATTTTTTTTTCGTGATTATTTTTAAATTTTCTAGGGGTACGGTTATTAAAATTTTTTTTTTCGTCATTTTTTTCAAATTTTCTAAGGGTACGGTTCTTATAAAATTTTAAACACGTCTTTATGTTGATTTTCTACTACTAGTTACCAAGCTTCAATTCGATCGAATATTTATTTTTTGAGTTATCAAGGAAATAATATTCCAGGTGGGTATAACTAGGAAACCGTTAGACCGATTATACCCAAAAACGAAATCAATTCTCCCTTTCGGATACGCAACCTACCCTGGAAATTGCAAGTCCCTATCTCCTTTCGTTCGAAAGTTATCGAGGCAACGGTCACCCATCTACTGAACTCGCACAAGAATGCTCGAATCTCCAACAATATTTAACCGATCGTATTAAAACTTGGCAGTAGAGTTAGGTTATGAAGGCTCTTGCAAAATTTCAGCAATTTCAAACGAATAGTTACTGATATATAGAATTTTTTTTTTTAGTTTCAATGATTTATTAAAAATTTTCTACAAATGCTATCCTCACCAAATTTTGCAAACATTTTCGCGTTGGTATTCTACAACTAATAACCATGTTTGAATTCAATCGGTTCAGTATTTTTCGAGTTAATGAGGAACAAAAAACCACCAAATTTCAGAAAATTTCAGATGGCTATAACTCTAAAACCGTTTGGCCGATTATGCTCATAAACAAACTGAAATGTCGCGTTCTGGTGCACATCCTAACCTGAATATTTCAAGCCGCTATCTCATTCCGTTCTCAAGTTATCGTTATCGTGACAACAAAAATATTTTTTAATAATTTTTTTAAAATTTTCTAGCTTTACGACTCGCACAAAATTTCACAAACGTGCTTAGGTTCATATTCTACAACTACCCACCAAGTTTCAATTCGATCGGATTTATATTGGTTGAAAACAAAATTATTACTCGGAAACCACTGGGCCGATTATGCCCATTAACGAACTTGTCCGTCGTATTGGGATGCGCCACCTACCCTGAAAATTTCAAGTCGCTAGCTCTTTTCGTTCTCAAGTTATCGTGGCAACGGCCGGACGGACAGAATCAAATTTGACCTCGAATTCTTCATTGGGGAATCGAACTTAATCGTTTGAGACCATTTTCGTCAAATAATTCGAAAGTTACAGACATTTGGGCAAAACTATAACGCGATGTTCCCCAGAACATACGCGCAAAAAGCTTCACGAAAGGAAAACATTCTCAGATCAATAGTTTAACAATTATCGCACATGCAATGTTAATGTTGGTGCTACAAAAAAATTGTTAATTAACTAATGGATAACTAATTGAAAAATCGCGATACATATTTTTGAACCACGGATTATTGTTCATTGATCTATCCTGTAGGCACCTGAATGTTTTCATTTGTTAATTTTCATATTTAATAAGTTAAAATAACATAAACGGGTACTCCGGCACAAGCCGGAGTACCCGTTTCGGGCATATTTTCAGCCCTCTGGGCAAATTATAAATATTGGTTCTCCAGTTCCGGGAGTTGGGTTTTTTTTTGGGAAATTTCCTCCTCTTCTTGAACCTTTTCCGTATTTGAAAAATCTCAAATAGTTTTTGAGATATATTAAAAAAACCAAACCCCCCCTTTTTTGCGCGTATGTTCTGGGAAACATCGCGTTATAGTTTTGCCCAAATGTCTGTAACTTTCGAATTTTTTGACGAAAATGGTCTCAAACGATTAAGTTCGACTCCCCAATGAAGAATTCGAGGTCAAATTTGATTCCCTCCGTCCGGCCGTACGGCCGTCCGTTGCCACGATAATTTGAGAACGAAAAGAGCTAGCGACTTGAAATTTTCAGGGTAGGCGGCGCATCCCAATACGACGGACAAGTTCGTTAATGGGCATAATCGGCCCAGTGGTTTCCGAGTAATAATTTTGTTTTCAACCAATATAAATCCGATCGAATTGAAACTTGGTGGGTAGTTGTAGAATATGAACCTAAGCACGTTTGTGAAATTTTGTGCGAATCGTGTGGCTGGAAAATTAAAAAAAATTAATAAAAAATATGTTTGTTGTCACGATAACTTGAGAACGGAATGGGATAGCGGCTTGAAGTTTTCAGGTTAGGATGTGCACCAGCACGCGACATTTCAGTTTGTTTATGAGCATAATCGGCCAAATGGTTTTAGAGTTATAGCCATCTGAAATTTTCTGAAATTTGGTGTTTTTTTGTTCCTCATTAACTCGAAAAATACTGAACCGATTGAATTCAAACATGGTTATTAGTTGTAGAATGCCAACGCGAATATGTTTGCAAAATTTGGTGAGGATAGCATTTGTAGAAAATTTTTAATAAATCATTGAAAATAAAAAAAAAAATTCTATATATCAGTAACTATTCGTTTGAAATTGCTGAAATTTTGCAAGACCCTTCATAACCTAACTCTACTGTCAAGTTTCAAGTTTTAATACGATCGGTTAAATATTGTTGGAGATTCGAGCATTCTTGTGTGAGTTCAGTAGATGGGTGACCGTTGCCTCGATAACTTTCGAACGAAAGGAGATAGGGACTTGCAATTCTCAGGGTAGGTTGCGTATCCGAAAAGGAGAGTTGAGTTCGTTCTTAAGCATAATCGGTCTAACGATTTCCGAGTTATACCCACCTGGAATATTATTTCCTCAATAACTCAAAAAATAAATATTCGATCGAATTGGTGCTTGGTAACTAGTAGTAGAAAATCAACATAAAGACGTGTTTAAAATTTTGTAAGAACCGTACCCCTAGAAAATTTTAAAAAATCACGAAAAAAAAAAATGGTTCAAGCACTGACGTGAAGTCAGAACCTTTTGCGCTTATGTTATATTGTCCATTCTTCTGTATTGGACACCCTTAATCGACTTTACCATGGTAAATTATGTTGTCCATTCTCATGTATTGAACGTACGCGCAAAAGCTTCTGACTTCACGTCAGTGCTTGAACCAATTTTTCTTTCTTAATTGTTATACGAGTATAACTTTTACAGTTTTTGCGAGCGGCCCTCAATTTTCCGAATTTTCTCAAGAAATATCTACATGCCATTCCGAATCGAATGATACCTCAATCATAATTTTCAGAGAACGGTAAAAAGTTTGAACCTAAAAGGCACTTGTTGACTAGACCAATAGTATATCAGCGGATTACTATGCTTTATCGATCACCCCTCCACCCTCCTATGGGCCATTTACACGAGGCCAATAGCCGAGACAATCCACTAAGACAACTCAATGCAATATATAGTCCTTATTTACCCGAAGCCAATATTGGATTGGCTTAGTGGATTCTTTCGGCTATAGACCACATTAGTTAGGTTAGAATCATTCTCTTGGCGGGAGATCCATATTGAAATTTTTTAACATGGAATTTCAACTTCGAGATGAAACCACCCTATTTAAAAGAGAATGTTAGTACAGAGACAACAAGTATTGGGTACCTTCATCATTAGTGCATGTTTTCAAGTTCTTTCCACATTAAAATCTACTTCTATTTATTCTTAAATCAAAATTGAAACCAGTGTAGTTCCTAAGATTTCCGTATGTCGTAGTTGACTTCTGTTGTGCGTCATTACAAGGCCGATTTAGGGTTATGTTATTATTTTTGACTGATTTCGAATGAGCTAAGACATACGTCAATCGAATTTGGTGAACACTTTTATATTTATTAATTATTTTGGAAATATACAATTTTGTTATGAAAACTTGATTCTAGATTGTTGAGAAAGGTTCACTGAATATATTTCAACTGAAATAAACCTTAAGAAATTAGCCAAAGTATCTAAAAACAGGCGAGAAATTCGCGTAAATTTTAGGTCCATAAGAAATGCATGGGGAATTCAGTGCTCGGATCCACGGATGGGTCGTAATTCAAATTTCCCGCCTAACCTAACTAATGTGGTCTATTGGATTGGCTTAGTGGATTCTTTCGGCTATTGGCCTCGTTTAAACGGTCCTTTAGAAAGAGACTTAGTAGATTGGAATCGCGTCTATTTGGCGTGTCTGTTTGCGGACGCTCTAATAGATAATTATCATAGATAAAACGTTGAAATAGTTACCATAATATGCTTTAAATATAGTCAGTCGGCTGCTAATATTATAAGTTGAAGGAATGGCCAGCTAATAGCTGGCCATACACGTACGTCCTTTCGCGCGGTTTATCATGGCGCGTTGTCACGTGGCGGTTATCATGCCAAAAAGAACGGCATGTCGAAAAAACCGTCGTTGCCCATACACGTTGTGAATTATTCAGATGATTTTGCACGTGATTGTTCGTAGCGAATCATTTGAAAGGATAAAACGTGTGTGTATGGCCGAAAAACGTCGGAAAAAGTGTCATTTGGAACGGCGTTCAGTCATCTTCGAATTTTCAAGATGATGAACTGAATTCTTTGCGATTCTGCTACACGAAGGCGTCGTTTCACCAACCAGTTCAATTCAGTTAGTTGAAAATTTTCGTGTTCTCTGGTGTAAGACGTAAAATGGATAAAAAGAAAAACATTTCTATTGTTGCATGTGCGGTTATGGCCATGAGAATTGAAGGAAAAAAGCAAAAACGACGTATATGGCAGAAGAGTTGGCTGGCTGACAAAGAAAAATATTGCCACATGTCGCTTTTGCGGGTATTAAGGGATAATAATCCCGATGACTTCAAAAATTATTCGAGGATGGACACAAACACGCCGGATGAGCTCTTAAATTTAGTGAAACTTCATCTCAATAAAAAAGATACTGCAATGAGACGAAGTTGCAATACTCCTTTGATTTCCCTTTCCATAAAGCCGGATGAGACCTATAAATCTCAATGAATTCTCTCAATACATCTTTAGTGACGTGTCTAATATCGGCCATGTCAACTAATATTAAAAAACCAAACTAAACTAACGATAAAACGTCCGTGTATATGACCAGCTATTACGTACTACCCTCAAAAACGAATAGACACCAGAAAGCTTGTCGGGAATCCCCGACCGCTCAATCATGTGTGTGTATGGCGATGAAACGCCACTCCAGAGGAAATAACGTGTAAAATCCCTTGACGCTCTATCATGGCGTGCTGCAATGCCCACTCACGCAAGGGATTTTCCACATGATTTTGTAGATAACACGATAAACCGCGCGAAAGAACGTACGTGTATGGCCAGCTATTATTCCTCTATTCCTAAAGTCACGAACGAACCTAGCATTAGAACTGTTTGGAATGAAGTTTATCATGGATGTCACAAAAATGATCCAACTCAGTTGATTTATTATAGCACTGTACTATTATAACTGTTTTTTTCATAGTATGGTATTAGACTCCTCAAGTGCATAAATATTTCAATCTGTGAATCGTATCGGTAGAATGTCTTCGATTTAACTTATTGGATTTCAGCCTCCAAGCTATTTCACAGCTTGTAAAGTCCTCTGGTAAACAAGTCAAACCCTTCTTACCGACCATCATTCCTGCACTGTTGAGAGCAACTGGAGAATTAGAGTCGGCCAAATTGTCATATTTAAGTACGAGGCTAGGTGGATCTCAGACGCAAGAAATAGTAGATGATGCCAGGGCCTCTATAGCTAAGTCACATTTTACGACAGAAACTGTTTCGAAGGTATATAACATGAAAAACCAATGATTGATGCATAAATATTCATATTTCGCCCTTTTAGAGCTTGGAATATGTTGACGCTTCCATTCTTCCAGAACTGATGCCGAAAATTTTTGATTTGATGAAACATTCAGTGGGATTAGGGACACGAATTGCTTGTACGCATTGTATTACGTTGTTGTGCATCCAATTGGGTCAGGCTTTGCAACCGTTCGCTAGTAAACTCTTGAAAATACTGATTGATGGTTTGCGAGACAGGAACGCTGCTATAAGGAAGAACTATGCTGTGACTATAGGCTATGTAGTGGCTACAGCTAAAGATTCTACTCTTGAGAAAGTTTTTGGAGATTTGGATACATGGTATTTTGAAGCGAAAGGTATGTATATCATTAGAAGTACTTGCAATAGAAATATGCGTGGAAATGAACCTAGATAGAACTATCAGAGATGGATATAACAATCCACTCTGACAGTCAAGCTGCTATTGAAGCTCTGAGCTCTCATGTTATCGGGTCCAATCTAATATGCCGAAGAAAACTCAATGAAGTAGGCAAGAACAACAAGAATCCGTGCGGCTGCTCCATTCCAAAACACAGTAACTAACATTTTTTCAGAAAATGATATTTCTTAATATTTGGATATACTGTGTTTGGACGCATCTTTCAACCTAGCCCCTTTGCTGATAATTTCAATAGATTTAGAGATATGACATAACCACAACCCAGTATCTGCACAAATTTTCTCATCTTCACATTTCAAAACACAGCATCTGCTTTTCCTAGAGCAAAACACAGTATATAACAGATACTCTGTTTTGGTAATTTGAAAGACATGATCAGATTCTGCGATTCTGCTCCAGATTTAGTCGAGGAGTATGACAACAGCAATTTAGAGGATAGTATGTAGTAGATTCTTTGGTTGTAGTATTTCTAAACTATTGTAGTGTTTCTAAAGTAATAAACGTTAGACATAATTAAACTGTTTGTTATCTTGAATTCGGTGAAATATAATAAACTGTTATTTATTCAATTTTTGATGCAGATACTCGGATTTGAAACCAGCAAAAATGTTTCATATTCAATACCAAAACCAAGCATGTGCCAAATCTATAGTAACAACTAAAGATATGTACAATTTGATTATGTAGAAAAAATTATACGACGAACTGT
The DNA here is from genome assembly GCA_937662695.2 of Halyzia sedecimguttata. NCBI lineage: Eukaryota > Metazoa > Arthropoda > Insecta > Coleoptera > Coccinellidae > Halyzia > Halyzia sedecimguttata. The sequence goes on from OW569414.2 coordinate 78,150,607, forward strand.
AACACGTAACCGTAAAATAAAAAAAATTGCATTAAAAACGTCTCAGGGACAAACAAAAACACTAAATCTCGTTTCCCACACAATTCCATTATTTTCACATACTGTGTTTTGGAATGGAGCAGCCGCGTGGTCGAAATTCATTCTGTCCGGCCGGTCCGGCCGTCCGGCCGGCCGTAGGCACGATAACTCTCGAACGGAATGAGCTAGAGAGTTGAAATTTTCAGAGTAGGTTTGGCAGATAAATATCTTGGCTAAGTTCATCATTGGGCAAAATCGGACAGATGGTTTCGGAGTAACAAAAAAAAATTTTTTTTTTACATAACAAATTCCAAATTAAATTTTTTTCAATAAGCAGTTTTACCATAAGAATCCAATGATATCATTTTTAACTCTAAGAAGCTAATACTTTCGGAGACATGATTTTTCAAAATTTCAATAAAAAATCGTATTTCTACGTTTTCACAGAATTATATAATTATTCTATGTATGAATTGTCATAATGTCAACTTATTTTCCTGAGACATGACATTGTCTAATTCCTTGCTAATAGTTGGTTCGAGAAACGTCAAAATCGACTTAGAGAGACAAGGGTAAAAATAAAAAACCGTCAAATAAACCCCCATGTGGCGATTTTATGTCGAAAAGTGAAAATTAAGAATATATATCCTAGGTAAGTACCGACGTTTTATTCCAATACCGGAGATCGACTAGATCGTACGAGGAGCCCGATAGCCGTTTCGTCTAGTCAGTCGGGTTTTCGGTTTCGGAACGAGAGAAAGCGGGCTCAAATTCCGGTATGGGAATTACACTTTTTGGCGCTCTAGTTCCTCGGAACTGAGTGCTTATCAATTTGCCCAAATGTCTGTAATTTTTATTTAAGATGCAGTTTCACCATTAAAATCCATCGATATTATTTTCAACTCCAACAAGCTAATACTTTCGGAGATATGATTTTTCTAAATTTCAATAATGAATCGTACGTACTTCTATGGTTTCAAAGAATGCTATAATTATTCTATCTAAGCTTTATTATATGATCTGTGCTCATTCTCGTACATTTCATCCTGTTTTATAAGAAAGGGTCAAATTCATTTCAGCTATTTTAATTTGATTTCTTCCATGGTGCAGTTCTCATTCTCAAATTGCTCATTTAATCTTAATAAATAAACTATTATTTGAATTGAATTTCCTTTATGATGCAGTTATTTCATAAGAATACATTGATTTAATTCCCAACTCTGAGAAACCAATACTTTCGGAGATACAATTTGTCTGTTTGAACTAGAGCGCCAGAAAGCTCCTGTCCACAGGGCTTGTTCATTTTTTGTAATATATTTCAAATCGCTGGCAATACATACAAGGTAACGAATTTATGACCACAAAATTTAATGAGTATTTCCAGGAATCTTAAAATATGCAACTTTTTCCATGTCTTCAAGTGGGATAATTTATAACGTAGTTTATATTTCACTATAAATTTTGAAAAACTGATCTATCATTTTGAATAGGTATTTAAAATTTGATTTCATTACCAGCAGATTCCCTTAGCTGTGACATCAATCTTTACCTCCAATAAGATTGGTTGAAGTTTGACAACACACCTCGTGGTCTTTATGAAAAGAGCTTCAGTATACAGGGTGATTCACGGAGACCGTTTGTTAGAATATTTCTAAGAAAGACTCGGGATAAACACTTGGAATTTTATAGTAAAGCTTTGTTAGGAGAGATGGAATTGAAAAAACTTCAGATTCGTTCGACTTCCGGATTTACCGGAAATGATACCAACTTTCGTTTTTGGCGCAATTTGCCCAAATGTCTGTAATTTTCGAAATTTTGGATGAAAATGGCCTTAAACGATTTGGTTCGACTCACCGACCAAGAATCCGTGGTCGAAATCGATTCTGTCCGGCCGGCTAAATCTCGCCTGATGGTTTCGGAATAACGAAAAAAAATTTTTTTTACATTACAAATATCAAATTCAATTTTTTTAAGATGCAGTTTCATCATAAGAATCCATTGATGTCATTTTCAACTCTAACAAGCTGATATGATTTTTCAATAATGCATCGTACTTCTATGTTTTCATAGAATGCGAATTCTATCTGTCTGTGTTCTATCTGTGTTTACTGTTCATTCATGTCATCTACCTATAAGAGACGTCATATTTATTTCTGTTCTAGTTTGTTTATATAATTCGTACTTTGACAATATTTGGTTGGTGAGTCGAAAATTAATAGTACAAGGAATTCGAGCATAATTTACTAGTGATTCTCTAATTATTGAAGATTTAGGTGGGATTTCCAACTAATGTACATGTAGATATTCCTTAGTAACACTATTTAAGATTTCCTACATAAGTATTCTGGTTTGAGTTCTCTCTGGACTGATTACATTAGATTTATTTCATAAATAAAACTGGCTATTTCATTTACTCAATTTTTCAGAATGACTCCTGATAGTTGTAGCCAAAATTGGAACGTCGTATAAAGATAAGATGGAAAGAGAATTTAATTTCTTTCATGATGGAGCTCTATCATAATAATCCATTTATATCATTCCCAACTCTGAGAAACCAATACTTTCGGAGATATGATTTATCAAAGTTTGAACAATCGCCAAGCTCCTGTCCACAGGGCTTTTCCACTTTTTGGCGCTCTTGTTCCTCGGAACTGAGTGCTTATCAATTTGCCGAAATGTCTGTAATTTTCGAATTTTTGGCTGAAAATGGTCTCAAACGATTTGGTTCGACTCACTGATCAAGAATCCGTGGTCGAAATCGATTCTGTCCGGCCGGCCGTTACACGATAACTCTCGAACGAAAGGAGCAAAAGGATTGAAATTTGCAGGGTAGGTTTGGAGCGTAAATATCTGGGACGAGTTCGTTAACGGGCGAAATCCATCAAGCAGTTACGGAGTAATGGCCGTTTTTAGTTTATGATGCAGTTCTATCATACGAATACATTGAAATAATTTTCAACTCTGAGAAACCAATACTTTCGGAGATATAATATGTCTGTTCGAACAAGAGCGCCAGAAAGCTCCTGTCCACAGGGCTTGAACCAATTTTTTAAATTGAAATACCCAGTTTTTTCATTTATAATCAGATTACCCATTGAATTCTACATTGTTTTAACGCGTCACATATAATTCTCAGAAAATTCGTATGAAATCTGAAAAAACCTTTAAATTTTCTGAAATTCAGAAATTGTGTATGTTTTTATGATACATACTACTGGTCTAAAATGCTTATTTCCCGAGCTATTCTGTAACTAGAGCAGTAGTATGTATTATAAAAATGGGTTCAAGCCCTGTGGACAGGAGCTTTCTGGCGCTCTAGTTCAAACAGACAAATTATATCTCCGAAAGTATTGGTTTCTCAGAGTTGGGAATTATATCAATGTATTCATATGATAGAACTGCATCATAAAGGAAATTCAATTTAAATAATAGTTTATTTATCAAGATTAAATGAGCAATCATGAGAATGAGAACTGCACCATGGAAGAAATCAAATTAAATCTGGTCAATTTTGCCCAATAACGAACTTAACCAAGATATTCATCTCCCTAACCTACTCTGAAAATTTCAACTACCTAGCTCATTCCGTTCGAGAGTTATTGTAGAAAAACTTTTTTTTTAATTTTCAATTTTTTTTACACTTTGCGGTAATCTGGTCAACTCAAAACTTCACATGCGAATAAAGGTCATGATTCTACAATTTGATGCTAAATTTCAGATAGATCGAGTGATCGGTTTCGGAAATATACATAAAAAATATTTTTACTAAAATTGGCCATAACTCCGAAACCGCTTGATGGGTTTCGCCCATTAACGAGCTCGTCTGAGATATTTACGCTCCAAACCCACCTTGCAAATTTCAATCCGCTAACTCCTTTCGTTCGAGAGTTATCGTGCCTACGGCCGGCCGGCCGGCCGGACAGAATCGATTTCGACCTCGGATTCTTGATCAGTGAGTCGAACCAAATCGTTTAAGACCATTTTCATCGAAAAATTCGAAAATTACAGACATTTGGGCAAATTGATAAGCACTCAGTTCCGAGGAACTAGAGCGCCAACAAGTTTCGTATGACAATTGCCCAAAACAGGTTTAAAGTACCTACAAATAGTAGATTTTTCATAAAACATGTATCAAAGAAGAGTACTAATGAAAAATTACCTTGTAATCGATCAAAAATTTCCTGATCTACGTTCACCAAATTTTCTCCTCTCTCGAACTACAGAATTATGCTTTCAATATTTACGTAATCTTTTCAAACATTTTTGGGTGAGGTCCCCGTTGCATCGCTAAAATACGAGTATTTCAACCCCAATATTTTTAAAACTTATAATATTCCCTTCCGTCAGTCCCGTCATTCTATGTCTATGGATGAAAAGCAGTCTCACTACTCTCAGATCTCTTACTTCATGTACCGTTCCGAAATGTAAGACTTTTCTGAGAAAAACTAATATCGGAGCAAACAACTGAGATTTTTCTCACTTCGCTCACAATTCTTCGATTGATTAGATAATGTCATGTCTCAGGAAAATAAGTTGACATTATGACAATTCATACATAATTATATCATTCTGTGACAAAGTAGAAATACGATTTATTATTGAAATTTTTACAAATCATATCTCCGAAAGTATTAGCTTGTTAGAGTTAAAAATGATATCATTGGATTCTTATGGTAAAACTTCTTATTGAAAAAAATTTAATTTGGAATTTGTTTTGTAAAAAAATAATTTTTTTTGTTACTCAGAAACCATCTGTCCGATTTTGCCCAATAACGAACTTAGCCGAGATATTTATCTCCCAAATCTACTCTGAAAATTTCAACTGTCTAGCTCATTCCGTTCGAGAGTTATCGTGCCTACGGCTGGCCGGACCTGCCGGACCGGCCAGACAGAATGAATTTCGACCACGGATTCTTGATCAGTGAGTCGAACCAAATCGTTTAAGACCATTTTCATCGAAAAATTCGAAAATTACAGACATTTGGGCAAATTGATAAGCACTCAGTTCCGAGGAACTAGAGCGCCAAAAATTGGTTCAAGCACTGACGTGAAGTCAGAAGCTTTTGCGCGTATGTTCTATTGACAATAGAACATACGTGCAAAAGCTTCTGACTTCACGTCAGTGCTTGAACCAATTTTTTTTTTCGTGATTTTTTTGAAATTTTCTAGGGGTGCGGTTCTTAAAATTTTTTTTTTCGTAATTTTTTTCAAATTTTCTAGGGGTACGGTTCTTACAAAATTTAAACACGTCTTTATGATGATTTTCTACTACTAGTTACCAAGCTTCAATTCAACTCGGAAACCGTTTGACCGATTATGCCCAAAAACGAACTCAACTCTCCTTTTCGGATACGCAACCTACCCTGAAAATTGCAAGTCCCTATGTCCTTTCGTTCAAAAGTTATCGAGGCAACGGTCACCCATCTACTGAACTCACACAAGAAGGCTCGAATCTCCAACAATATTCAACCGATCGTGTTAAAACTTGGCAGTGAGTTAGGATATGAAGGCTCTTGCAAAATTTCATCAATTTCAAACGAATAGTTACTGATATGTATAATTTTTTTTTTAATTTTCAATGATTTTTTTTAAATTTTTTACAAATACTATCCTCACGAAATTTCGCAAGAATTTTCGCGTTGGCATTCTACAACTAATTACCATGTTTGAATTCAATCGGTTTAGTATTTTTCGAGTTAAAGAGGAACAAACAACAACCAAATTTCAGATGGCTATAACTCTAAAACCGTTTGGCCGATTATGCTCATAGACAAACTGAAATGTCGCGTTCTGGTGCACATCCTAACCTGTAAACTTCAAGCCGCTATCTCTTTCCGTTCTCAAGTTATCGTGACAACAAAAATATTTTTTAATAATTTTTTTAAAATTTTCTAGCCATACGATTCGCACAAAATTTCACGAACGTGCTTAGGTTCATATTCTACAACTACTCACCAAGTTTCAATTCGATCGGATTTATATTGGTTTAAAACAAAATTATTACTCGGAAACCACTGGGCCGATTATGCCCATTAACGAACTTGTCCGTCGTAGTGGGATGCGCCACCCATCCTGAAAATTTCAAGTCGCTAGCTCTTTTCGTTCTCAAGTTATCGTGGCAACGGCCGGACGGCCGGCCGGACAGAATCAAATTTGACCTCGAATTCTTCATTGGGGAGTCGAATTAAATCGTTTGAGACCATTTTCGTCAAAAAATTCGAAAGTTACAGACATTTGGGCAAAACTATAACGCGATGTTCCCCAGAACATACGCGCAAAAATACACTATTTTTGGGCGTATGTTCTAGGGGAACATCGTCCTATCATTTCGTCCAAATGTCTGTAATTTTCGAATTTCGAGCTGAAAATTGGCTAATAGACTAATTCGGACTCCCTGATCACGAATCCGGTGTCAGATTTTAGGGTGCCGTCCGGCCGGCCGGCCTTCCGGCCGTAGGCACGATAACAGGAGCACCGAAGGTCCTATCGACTTCAAACTTTCAGGGTAGGTTTCTGATCAAAATGCGACGGTTAAGTTCGTTAACGGGCAAAATCGGCCGGACAGTTTAGGAGTTATAGACATTTCAAATTTTGAGGTTATTTCCCTGATATTTCAGGAACTAAAGAAGATGTTGAATCGAAACTTGGTAGTCAGTTCGAGGATATAAACGCGCAACTTTTGGCAAAATTCTGTTATGATCGAAATGTTGGTAACTTTTAAAAAAATATTTCTTTTAATTTTTTCGAAAAAAAATTTTTTTTTTCGTGAACTATTCATCAGATTGCAACAAAAACTTGTACTAACGTCAATTGTAGTATTTTGCAACATTGTGCAAAATTTTGGCTCTATACGATTTCAATTTCTGGAGATATAAGACAAAATGTGTCAAATTTCCTGGGTCTCTCTCAGTATTTTCATCGATTATTATATAATAATCTCAATAATATTAAGGTATTCAACATGATACTGCTTTTTTTCTTTACTGGTCAGTACGGGCCACAAGGAAGATGAACATGCGCCCAATAGCTCCTGTCCACAGGGCTTGAACCAATTTTTTAACGTATATTCCAGCTGACCATTTGAAAAAATGGGTTCTCATTTGAAAAAAAATGAGTTTTGAAGTTTTCCTCATGACTGACTTTGACATTGAAATAGAAACACCCTGTATGTTCAAGTAAATTTTAGTTAACGAAGGAGAAGAATACGTATGTCTTCTGATAGAAGCTAGAAAATTAGGAATTTTCATGCAAAAATCTACAGTTATTAACATTGGAATGAAGCCCTATTTGAGAAAATTAAAAGGGTTTTTTCAGATTTCTCAAGAATTTTCTGAGAATAATATGCAAGTGACAGATTAAAACAATGTAGAATTCAATGGGTAATCTGATTCTCAATGAAAAAACTGGGTATTACATTTAAAAGGCGAAAGTCGGTATCATTTCCGGTGAAACCGGAAGTTGAACGAATCTGAATTTTTTCCAAGAGTTCATCTCTCCTAACAAAGCTTAACTATCAAATTTATCTTATAAATTTATGTTTATCTTGAGTCCTTGCACGAAATATTCTAACGAAGGGTCTTCGTGAATAACCCTGTATAATGTCATAAATTATTCTAGAAGTTATAATAAAAATTAAATCGTTTTTGAAGACTCTCGGTGATAAAATCTAACAACTCTACTTATTTTCCAGATAACTCCCTCAAATCTGCGTTGGCTTACACAGTTCAATCTATCAGCGTTCATAGCTCCGACATAATGAAGAAATATTCGGGAGATCTGTTACCTTTAACATTTTTTGCAATGCACGATGAAAAAACTCCTGATTCTAAAAGCACTGTGGAAATCTGGGAAGAAATTTGGTCAGATAATACGCCAGGGACGGAAGCTGGATTGAGACAATACTTGAAAACAATAATTAATGTTATAAAGAGTGCATTAGAGTCGCCTTCTTGGACTATTAAAGCGCAGGTGAGATGTTTTTAGAGTTTTATGAATCATTAAGTGCTGGTGAGCCTCTAACCAAGACAAAGAGAATTCAATTCATACATATTTAAACTCATCTTCAGAAAAACGTTATCTACTATACTTGATTCTCTAATATCCTATTATGTAGGCTGCTAATGCAATAACGACTGTGGCAAATAAATTGGGATCTTCTTTGGATGTCGCTGATCGAAGTTCCTTTATTGAGATATTGGTGGATGGTTTGAATGGCAGAACTTGGACTGGCAAAGAGAAGCTTTTGAAAGCTTTAGCTAGCATATGCATTCACTGCAAGTAAGTTATAAATCTTGCGATGGTAGGAGTATGTTTTCAATGATTTATTTTTTAGAGAATGTATAAAAGGAATAAAGGAAACAGAAACAGTTATTGTACAAGTCGTTTTCAAACAATGCAGAAAAGATAATGTTGTCTACAAAATTGAAGCACTCAAATGCCTAGGAGATGTTCTTTATTCACTTGAACTGGATGAATTTGATGAAGTATACAATATAGTTAAAAATATTTTGATCGAGAATGGAGATATCAGGGATAAGGACGATGAAGATTTGTCTGCCGAAGAAATATCTAAGAATAGGGAAAATAATCTACAATTAAAAGCTACATCTTATGAAACTTTGGGCAAAAGTTGGATCTCAACGACTAAAGAGACTCAGGAAAAATATAGGGAATTTTTTGTTGAACATTGTGTAAAGTATTTACCAAAAATTACCAGAATAATCCAAGTTAGTGTTCTAGAAGCTCTGTACCACTATGTAGAAAATTTGGTTCTCTTGAATGAAGTTGATTTGTCTCAGGCAGATGAAGCAAGTTTAGGAAAAATAATAGATAATATTGTAGTATCCATGGAGTACTCGTTAGGTGAGTGTTTTGTTGAGCAATTAAGAATTTGTTTGGCTTCAACGCAATATTGTATGTCTTAAAACAACTCTTTTTAAGGTATCTCCAAATATACAAGACTGAGGAAAGAATCGCTGAACATTATCATTTCCCTTCTGAAGAAACTGAAGGCTAGTAAAAGAACTAGGGAATTTGGAAAGATAGTTCAAATGTTCAACTTGGCATTGCCTGAGTTACAAGAAGATACAAGCCCAGAAATAAAATCAAGGATTAGAGATATAAACAATTTAGTGTAGATAGTATATTATGGAATTATACAATGAAGCTTTTTGACTATGCAGGTTCATGTTAATATATGAAATGTACATTGTAATTCTTTATAAAGGAATTCAATTTATTGTTGTGTTAACAATAACATTTCTAACGCATGAATTCTTTATATTTCATCCCACTACCACCTTTTCCGGTAATATTCGTGTTGATTTATTCAAGATTATATTTTGAAGCTCTTAGATATGGCCTTTTAAGTCTTTAAAAGAAAATATCTATTTCGCTATCGGTTTCTCAATTGCGAGCTAATTTAAGACTGCGAGTTAACTCAAGGTTGCGAGTTACAAAAGTAATCTGAGGTCAAAATTGATTCTGACCGGCCGTCAGCACTGTTATGCTCGAGTGTAATGTGTGAGGGTTCCACGGGCGATTGGATGAGGTGACTAACGTTGGATGAAATTCTCAAAATTTCTTTGAAAGATGATTGACTGCGTAAGTAATACAGTAGAAACTTGTACTAATCCGGCCCAAAAATGCTTCTATAACCACACTTTAACTGTTACTCAAGTGAAGCAATTCTGCTATTGAACTCTATGGCGCGATTCTTACCCTTGGCTGTGTGAGTTTGATGGTCTAGGGGCCGGTTTCTCAATTGCGAGTTAACTGGAGGTTGCGGGTAACCCGAGTGTTACGCGTTCATGAATATCGCTAAATACATGCGTAACTCGCAATTGAGAAACCGGCCCTAGGCAGGACTTCGAGTTGTGTATGCAACCCAAGATACTTTTAGATAGGTACCCAGAGTAAGAGAGATTGTTGGGAAGTTCATCAGGATGATGGAATTAAATAAAAGATCAGAATATTAACCCTGAAGAGTTCGGTGTCAGTTACTTAAGATTAGGGAAAAGAACGTAAAAGAAAAGTCCCTCTCTTTACAAATATTAGATCATTTCAAGTAGATACATGTACATGTAAAATGGTGAACTCAACAGTATGCAGACCGTTCGTTGGAATATTTCAAAGAAAGACTCGAGATAAACACTTGTTTGTTAGTGTTGTTAGGAGAGATGAATTCTTGGAAAAAATTTCAGATTCCTTCGACTTACGGTTTCACCGGAAATGATACCAACTTTCGGTTTTTAAATGTGTTACCAGGTTATTATTGATTCTCAGATTATCAATTGAATTCAACATTGTATTAATGTGTCACTCACATATTATTCTCAGAAAATTCGTGTGAAATCTGAAAAAACCCTTTAAATTTTCTCAAATAGCGCTTCATTCGAAGGTTAATAACTTGTAGATTTTTGCATATAAATTCCTAATTTTCTAGCTTCTATCAGAAGATATACCAATGCTTCTCCTCTGTTAATTCAAAATTCAATTGAACATACAAGGTGTTACTATTTCAATATCAAAGTCAGTCAAGACAAGAACCTCAAAACTAATTTTTTTCAAATGAGAACCCATTTTTCTAATTGGTCAGCTGCAATCTACGTTAAAAAATAGTGTATGGAATTGAAATAGAAACACCCTGTACCTACGTTCAATTGAATTTTTAATTAACGAAGGAGAAGCATTTGGTTTGTCTTCTGCCTAGAAAATTAGGAATTTTCATGCAAAAATCTACAAGTTCTAACATTGGAATGAAGCCCTATTTGAGAAAATTTAAAGGGTTTTTTCAGATATCACACGAATTTTCTGAGAATAATTTTCAAGTGACACATTAAAACAATGTGGAATTCAATGGGTAATCTGATTATCAATGAAAAACTAGGTATTACATTTAAAAAAAGAAAGTTGGTATCATTTCCGGTAAAACCGGAAGTCGAACGAATCTGAAACTTGCAGGTACATGGTCAATTGCAATATAGGTACATACTACATAGTAAATAGCTATAGGCTATATATGTACATGGTGAGTAGCCATGCATAGGTACCTTCATCGTAAAGGACAATAGGTGTATGGTTATTAACCATACACCAATATGGTCAATAGCAATAGGTACATAGTAGAGCGAAAGAATTACATGGTACATAACAATACCAGGTACCTACATAGTAGAAGCAATTAATGGTATTCCGGTGTATGCATAGATCCAAATTACACACACAGGTAGCTTGCAAAAGGTGTTCATTAGGTTCCGGTAGCTTAGGCAAGTATAACGTCGCACATTGGCCTTTCGTTTCGACACTCATTCTTAGGGAGCTAACAGTGTGGATTCGAGGGTCGATTCTACAATCCTGGTACCCAAGGTCGTTTTTCAGACAATGTTCTTCGGTGCAATAGTGATATTCAATAATAATAGCAACATGTGAATCATTACCGAACGCTCGAATAAAAACAATACGATTGTCCCATCCCATCCCGGACCTTTGACTTAACCGGGGAAAATGTTGCCCTAGGCCTCATATAGTGACCATCATACATACCAGATGTGGACAGAATCCCTTTTAGCCACATACAGAAACTGATGAACAAGCTTTAAAATTCAATATTTATAGCAGACACCAGAATTACATTGGTCCCACTAGGAAAATGCATAATGTAGGTATATAAGTGATATCAAACATATAGAATAATTATGCAGTTCTTGTAGTAGGTAAACTCTGATTTACGAACAAGATTGCACACTGAAACAAAGATAATGTATAAGCACTATATGAAATGGGGGAAGAAGGAGTATACCAAATTTTAATTTAGGCAGTAAAGAGATCTTTTAAACACACATAAAAGCAGGTTTAATATTCATTATCAATGCAAAATACTTACTTGAAAGTGGTTCGCCAAACTTAGAACTATACAATTCAGAGGAATTATCCACCTGTGGAACGATTTCTTTGTGGCTTCGCACCCCAATTAAACAGAGCACTCGATAATCATTGTCTTCCTTTCATATTTTCCAACCCCAAGCGACGCCAAGCACTTAAGTACTTAAGAATATCTACTACAGGCACTTTAAAACACCACGCAGTTATTTTCGTTCAACTTCACGGTATATATATATATATATATATATATTTTTTTTTTGTTGGTATAATGGCTATTTTATGAAATTATAAATTGCTGCTATTTCAATCACGGAATTTTATGAACTGCATGGCCTTATTATATAGCCACCTCATGGCCATTCTGCGTGTGCGTGAGTTGTTTCAGTGTAAATTGTGTATCTTTTGATTGACTGTCCACACCGTCACTATCCCTTTCAGCTAGAAGATTTTGTTTGGTATGATTACTAGATACCAAATACATAACTGAAATAGATAAATGTTGAAGCAAGGGTGCCATGAAACATCAATTATAATAAAAGATTTAATTACTTAATAAATACCTAAAAATCTTAAAGCTTAAAATACAGTTCGTTTAGTGACTTAATCTAAAAATCAGTCTATGTCATCTTTCCTCGCAATTCTTCCTTTTTCTGGTGACCCAGAATACGTTTTTGTTCTGGAAGTAATCTTCAATTTCTCCTAAAGTTTTTCCTTTAGTTTCTGGCAACATCAGGTACAAAAATATGCTTGCTAATATGGAGGATACCCCAAAAATGCAAAAAACCCCAGAAACTCCTATCGTTTGTCTGATGAGGGGGAATATTTTAGCGGATATAAACATCGCAAAATGGAAAATGGTGAAGGATAGCCCCCCCGCGAATCCTCGGATTTTAGCCGGAAACAATTCCCCGATCAACACGCCCGGCAACATCATGAAACCTACCGTGTTGACGGCAACATAAATAAGTATTGAGAAAGCCGCAAATTGACCGCTCTGTTGACAGTTGAGATATTCGAAACAAGCGAAAAATAAAGCTGTTATACTAGTACCAATTCCAGAGGTTAAAGCTAGAGATCTTCTGCCTATTAAGCTCAACAAAACGATCGCTATAATTGTGAACACAAATCTGGCTATTGCGGTCCATACCGCAGCAAGAAATTTATCGATAGAAATGGAATTAATTTGTTTTAGGATGTCAACAGCGTAAAATACTACTAAGTAGGTTCCGGATAGAATTTGGAGCAAGTTGAACATGTTCATGATGATGAAAGGTTTCAGAACTTCTGGTTGTAGTAAGGTTTGCCATACACTGCTGTTAGATTCTCTCTTTTCATCCACATCCATCCTTTCCATTATTTGGGCAGCTTCTTTTTTAGCCTAGAAATTAAGAATGATTTCGTTAAATGGTTTTTATAGGGAAGGGATTCTCAATATAATACATGCTATTTGGGGCGCGCTGTTCAGATGAACCGGAATATTTAAACAAATTATGTATCTCAGAAACTATATCGTCGAAATTCTGCGAGAGCCTTCGAAATCTTACGGCGAAAATTCATGAGACGATGAAATCGCAACGACAAGTTTGTCATTTGAACGACAAAGTTGTAATGCTGGATTTATCTATCTTTCCTCCGACCATATACTGACTGACAAAGAAACTGCTGTTTAAATTAAAATTTTTTTTTTTGGTAAAACATAGATAGTATAGCAAGCAGTAAATGATTGAAATTCGAGGAATAAAAACGGTTTACAATTTTTTTAAATTAATTTGTTAATAATGTGTTTGTCCACCGCGATTATCTATACACTCCCCAACAGGTCTTGGCATTGATGCAATAAGATGATCTATTTCTTCTTGAGGGATACTATCCCAAGATACCTGTAGTTCATGTATCAGAGCCGCCAAAGTCCATAGGGGCTGGGGTAAATTTCCAAGCCTTCTACCCATGATGTCCCAAACATACTCTATGGGCGAAAGATCGGGAGATCTGGGCGGCCATGGCAAAAGATTCACATGGGTCGCTTCAAAAAAGTTTAAACTAACTCTGGCAACATGAGCTCGAGCATTATCTTCCTGAAATGTTGGATTCTCGAGCCGGTTAAGGTAAGGCTCCACTCTTTCTTGAATGAAACGCAGTGCTGTCATGTATCCTCGAATAAAGACTAAAGGTGACCTACTTCAATGTGCAATAGCACCCCACAGCCCGGTGTACCTGATGCTCAATATCAAACTGAGCTTCACGTCTTTCTCCCCGACGACCTGATGCCATTCCACATTCCAATGTTGACATTCTCTGCACCACTGTAATTGTTGCCGGCGATGCTCAATCGTCAGAGGTAACACAAGATGGGGTCGATAATGCTGCAGTCCAAAAGACCTTATCCGGCGGTAAACACTTTGGACAGTTACAGGTCGGCCTTGTTCTCCTAACCACTCATCAGCCACATATCGAGTTGTCGCAAATCGGTCTCTAATAGCCATAAGTCTTAGGCCCAGTTCCATAATCGAACTTAAAGTCTACTTTTTCGACAAAGTCTCCTTTTACTCTCATTTTACTTACTAAAAGGAGACTTTGTCGAAAAAGTAGACTTTAAGTTCGATTATGGAACTGGGCCTTAGACGTCGATCTTGAACTTCATTTGTGCCCCTTCGACGTCCGGTGCCTACTCTTCTTCGATTTTGAGCATTATCAAACCACGCTTGACAACATCTCATAACAGTAGTTTGATTTCTGTTCGTACGGTTAGCGATTTCTCGAAATGACAACCCCGCCTCCCATAGACCAATAATTTGACGTTTTTCAGATTCACTTAGCTGGCGATACATTCCGCGTACACGTGCCTAGGCATTACAACAACTAAACATCGACTTTGGATCTCCTCGAACAGCTGGTAGGTTGTAAAATTTAAAAAATTTGCAAAAAAAGAATACAATCTGTGAGTAACAAAAAATGTTTACATGAAAAAACCTTCACGATTTTTTTTACCAAATTTTAATCATTTACTCCTTTGCTATACTATCTGTTTAACTGTTTTACCAAAAAAAAAAAAATAAAAATGTAAACAGCTCCTTCTGGGTGTTGCAGTTTCTTTGTCAGTTATTATATACACATACAAATACACATCTGACAGCCGCAAAAATTAAAATTGGTTCAAGCACTGACGTGAAGTCAGGAGCTTTCACGCGCCTAATTTCTATTGTCCATTCATCTCTATTGGACACTTTTAAGGCAGATTCATATTATACGTCCCGCTCGGCTCAGCTCAGCAAAATGATAATGCGATGTGTTCCCTAGAACATTCGCGCATAAAGTAGGATGTGCATAGCATGCAGGTTTTTTCAAGCAATGGAACCCGATCTAGATTTTCAACCCGCAATATTTATTATATTTTATTTTTTTGTTAGGAATCATAATTGGAGCTGCTGTGATTGTTTCTCTTTGTTTTGCGATTTAATCGATTTATATAATTATTAGAGATAACTGTAATACTTTGCATGTACTACTGATAATATTTTAAATAACAGTTTCTGTACCACAAATTGAAATAAAATGATTATTATCACTCATTTTGTTTATATTAATTGTAATATTAACACTCGAGTGTTCAAAAGCTGTCGTCCGATTTCGTCGTTCCATGGAAAGGATAGGAAGGGAAATTTTTAACGACAGCGTCGTTGCTTTTTAATGACAGCATCGTCTCTGGAATTTTCGCCTTTATTTTACAGTGAAGTTCTAGATTTGAACTCGAACGGATCTATATTGGTGAAGATATTGCCGAAATATCGAAATATTTTAACAATCGAGATGTACTGGTCCATTTTATTACATTCGACAAACGAAGTTTTTAACAGTTTTATATCTGAAATACCTGGGGAGAATTTAAAGAATTAAGACGTGTTTTCGTAGATCGCGAAGCATGCAAATCATTGATAATTTTCTGTGCATGAAGGATTACATAAAAAAACCGAAGGTGACCCAGGGGGGATCCAACTGCTTTGAAAATTTGCCAACTCTGTTCAACATTGTGGAGATCACCCCGCCACCCCTTAGGCCCGTCCCTGATAAAGCCTAATGGTTATTCCGTTCGTAGAACTGCCCATTGGCAAGAAATCCAAAACTTGTTTTCCGAAATACTTATCTATTTCTATTATTAAAATAAAGGAGCAAACTGCGTACTAACATATTTACGTTGCTAAATTCAATAGAAATAAAATCCTTTTAAAATGCCGCTCGACAGTGAGAAACAGCTCAAATTGGTACCAGATGGTTTGTTTTATGACATCTAGAGAGCTACCCGCATTGGGATAACGGCTACACTCGAAAACAATTGAATATTGAATTTACGGCAACATGAATGTGTATATGGTGTTAATCCACGTTATCCCGTCCCTATTATCTGCCTGCTTTGCATTTATCCGGCCAGGCGGGCAAATTCCTTCACATTTCATAACAATTTTTTTTTGAAATATTCCAACTTCATTAAAATTTTTCCAACTGCTTCGAAATTTGTTTCAACTCCTTCGAAATTTTTTCAACTGTGTTCCTAATTTGCCAACTCCGTTCAACATTGGGGGCGATAATCTAACCCTAGTAATTTTCATGCACAACCATTGTCAAGTAACTCTTTACTCTTATCTTACTGGGATGAGACTTACCAAATTAACATTTCCTCCTCTCAGCCAGGTTAGAGCTTGTTTCGCCTCTTCCAGCCTACTGTGCCGGATCAACCAAATCGGACTTTCAGGTAAGAAAAAGAATAACAATAGGGATAGAATTGGCAGTACAGCACTCAGAACTAGAAAAATGTAATCTCAATTATGGTTCCGTTGTAAAGAGTACAATTTAGCTAACCTGCTACATATCTCCATGGTAGAAAGTATCCAAAAGTGTATACCAGCAGTATACCGAATGAATAACTAGCAAATGGGAGAGAGCAGAGAATTCCTCTGAGATGAGGCTGTGTTATTTCACCTACCAGCACCTGAAAAACGGGGAATATTTGAGTCATTTGTAAGATGGGAGGAATTAAAGTCACTCTAATATATACTGCTCCACAATAGTAAAGGCAGGTCAGAAATTTTGAGAAAGTTTCAATTTTTTTTCACCAATTTTTTTAATATGAGGAATCTAAAAGTTTAGCAACTTATCTAACTAATTATTTTGCCCATTTCTTTATAAGTTTCACAGTTTCAGGTGAAATATTATTTTGAGTATTTGTAGTGCAAAATCAGTTCACTCAAATAATTGAAAAAATAAAGTTCAGTATAGAGTATATGGCCTCCTAGAACATCAACCACAGCCTGACAATGCCTTTGCATACTTTCGATCAGATTGTTCAAGAAGCCTTGATGAAGATATTTTGGAATTTTTTTTTGTGATATAGTGTGATATACTAAAGGGTGTTCGAAAGCACAATTTAAAATAATTTTCATATATAAAGGGTGTTAAAAAAAGAAATATAGACCAAAGTTAAATTTTTTGAATTGTAACACCCTGTATTTGACCTCAAAAATGGAATGGCAAGCTCAAATTATGATGAGTGTTTTCAGATCACTTTATACCTTAGAAGTACCATTTACGAGAAAATGGCGAAAAATAGAAAATATGGAGATTTTTTTAAATAGCAATTAATGAAGAAATATTAGCTACGCCTATACAGAAAAAAAATTGACTCTGGAATATATAGAGTGATCTTAATTAATCTTCAAACAAATAATGGTCAAAAACTTTCTTATTTCAAATGGCATACCCGGTATTTCTATATCTCGTTGAACGCAAAAATTAATTTCGAAACTATCTTCACAAGGTTTTCCTACACCTAAACCTGATCAATTTTCGACCATTATTTGTAGTTGATGTTTGAAAATGAATTATGATCACTCTGTATATTCCAGAGTTAATTTTTTTGTCTGTATATGAATAGCTAATATTTCTACTCAAAAAATACTGTCTGTATTGCTGGCGTAACTGGTTTCTTCATTAATTGCTATTTTAAACAACTCCATATTTTCTAGTAAATTGTCCTTTAAGGTACAAAGTGATCTGAAGAAACTCATCATAATTTGAGCTTGCCATTCCATTTTTGAGGTCAAATACAGGGTATTACAATTAAAAAATGTAACTTTGGTCTACAGGGTCTTTCACGAGGAACCTCACCCATATTTATACGGGAAACTACTGAACGTATTTTCATGAAATTCAGCACTTATAAGTACTTCACGATGCTGATGAAATCTAAAATATTTTCAAGGCATGAGCACCTCCGGTTTTTCCGGAAATGACGTCAACTTCCGTTTTTCAAATTAGAACACCATTTTTTCATTGCAGAAATAGATTCCTTAGAAAATTTCAAGTTATTTTGATGTAACATTTTTCAGTTTTTGTTGGAAAATTCTCTCTGAGCGGGAAAATTCGAAAAAAAAATCGAAAATAGAGCACCGCTGAAACAAGAATAACTTCGAGGTTTTTGGATGGAAAATTTTCATTTTTGAGATTTTTCAAGATGTAAGATTGATGTATCCACTTTAAAAATCGAAATCGCGATTCATGATACAGGGGGTGAAAAAATCGCTTTCAAAGTTAGGGATGACAAAATCGTGAAAATTCAATTTTTTCAAATTAGAACTCCACTTTTTTATGGCAGATATTGAATCTACGTTAAAAAATAATGTGAGTGTATGCATCACACCCTAGCCCTAAAGTGGGTATTTTCTGAGTTATTCACAAAAAACTGTTTTTCGTCTTGAATTTTCAGCTATTTCTTTTCCCTTCACGCCAAAAAGATGAAATTTTCAGGAACTGTTATTTGAACCATGCTGTAGATTCTTCACCCCTTCTTGAAACCGACTTCAAGTTACTATTAGCAGAACCATGTTTTAGATTTTACTACCCTAATATGCAAGAGAAAAAAGTTACAGGTTGTTCCTAAATAGATGGCGAATTTTGATTCGAATTTGTATCGGAAACCTCTTTATTTTAACAAATCGGCCATCGGTTTTCTCTCCAGTGATAAATAAATAATTCCTTATGAACCATATGCAAAAACTTGTTTTACATTCTTTTTTTTTAATGATAGATATCATTAATTACATCTGCCAAATTCCTCTTTGTTCAGTAGCATTTTGTGTTTACTATTAATTTGGTGATAATTCGTATTAAGTTATAAAATCGATCACTATGCCTAATTTTACCAATGAAGATTATTTAAATCTCATTCTACTTCATGGAGAATGTAATAAAGTTGTAGATAGAACGATTCGACTGTTCATTGAGAGGTTTCCTGACCGACCCAGACCAACGAGAGATACCATTAACAGAACCATGACAAACTTGAGAAATGTCGGATCTTTCGTTAAGAAAACTATACACAGAGAAAAAAGTGTAGTAGAAGATGAGAACAACGAAATTACAGTTCTTGCATATTTTCGTGTGAATCCTCAAAATTCTCTCAAAGATACCGAGATTGATCTGGGATTATCTCAATCGAGTGTTTGGAGAATATTAAAAAAACATAAAATGCACCCATATAAATTCAATAGGGTACAGCATTTGAAGGAAACTGATTTCGTCAGGAGAACAGAGTTTTGCGAAGCTATGATGATTCGATTTCAAGAGAATGAAAACTTTTTGGACTGTATAATTTGGACAGATGAATCTAAATTCACAAAGAATGGTTCTTTCAATAGGCATAACAGTCATTATTGGGATGAAGAGAACAACCACCACTTCAGACAATGGAACTTTCAAGAGACCTGGAGTTTCAATGTTTTTTGCGCCATCAAAAATAATGCAATTCTCGATGTTCACATTTATGATGGGACTTTAACTGGTAAGATAGAACACTACACATGTTTGCATTATTTAAAGAATGTTCTCCCTTAGGAGATACATATTCTGACATATTGACTCAAATAATTGAGCCGCTAGTACAGAACCATAATGACTTATGGTATCAACAAGATGGCGCGCCTCCACATAATTCACTCAATATGTCAAATATCCTCTACAGGCTATTTGAAGATCGATGGTTGGCGAACAATGGTCCACATCTTTGGCCACCACGTTCTCCCGATTTAACTCCTTTAGACTATTATGTTTGGGGTAGGATAAAAAATATTGTCTACTCAACTCCCCAGACTGATAAAGAGGACTGCATAGAACGAGTCAGAAATGCGTTCAGGTTTGTTTAGATTTTTAGATTCATAGTTTTGAAACTCAATTTGGTTTTTAAACACTTTTGCAGATCTCTTCCTCCCGATGAAATAAGAAGAGCAACGCACGAAGCATTCCTGAGACGTATAAATAAATGTCTAGAAATTAACGGTCAAAACTTTGAGCATCTTCTCTAGTTATAACTGCGAGAGTTTGCCATGGTTCTCCTAATAGTAACTTGAAGTCGGTTTCAAGAAGGAGTAAAAATCTACAGCATGGTTCAAATAACAGTTCCTGAAAATTTCATCTTTTTGGCGTGAAGGGAAAAGAAATAGCTGAAAATTCAAGACGAAAAACAGTTTTTTGTGAATAACTCAGAAAATATCCATTTTAGGGCAAGGGTGTGATGCATACACTCACATTATTTTTTAACGTAGATTCAATATCTGCCATAAAAAATGGGGTTCTAATTTGAAAAAATTGATTTTTCACGATTTTGTCATCCCTAACTTTGAAAGCAATTTTTTCACCCCCTGTATCATGAATCGCGATTTCGATTTTTAAAGTGGATACATCAATCTTACATCTTGAAAAATCCCAAAAATGAAAATTTTCCATCCAAAAACCTCGAAGTTATTCTTGTTTCAGCGGAGCTCTATTTTCGATTTTTTTTTCGAATTTTCCCGCTCAGAGAGAATTTTCCAACCAAAACTGAAAAATGTTGCATCAAAATAACTTGAAATTTTCTAAGGAATCTATTTCTGCAATAAAAAAATGGTGTTCTAATTTGAAAAACGGAAGTTGACGTCATTTCCGGAAAAACCGGAGGTGCTCATGCCTTGAAAATATTTTAGATTTCATCAGCATCGTGAAGTACTTATAAGTGCTGAATTTAATGTAAATACGTTCAGTAACATAACATAACATAACATAACATTCTTTATTGATCCTGTAAGACACAACTAACAGTGTATAGGACATGTCATAAAAAGAAAATGCATTTAGCAATTGGGTACATATACATAGTTGTTCAAATCAAAAGATCGGAAAAATACTCACCCACCGAGTAGAAACATTTCGATGTGAGAATACCCTTAACCTCTCTCCTGAACTGAATTACATTCAACGACTTAACTGATGATGGTAAATGATTATACAATTTTATACTCTGATATAATGGAGAGCATTCAAATTTATGTGTTCTATGTTTGGGAATGAGAAAAATATCAGAGTTTCTTGTTTCATACTCGTGACAATTTGAAACAGACTTCCATTTTGATACATTTTCTTTAGCGTAAGTTAGGCATTTCAAAATATAAATACATGGCAGCGGCAATATTTTGTTTGATACAAATATTGGTTTGCACGAGGAACGGGGAGTTAAATTGAAAATTAACCTCATAATCCTCTTTTGAGCAACGAAAACTCTCGAAACAGTAGTGCAGTTTCCCCACAGCAAAATATTATATACAAGATGGCTATAAACCAGACTATAGTATATTTCAATAAGAGAATTAAGAGGCAGAGTGTTTTTGAGCCTATTTAAAGCAAAGAATGAACAATTGATCTTCTTGCATACATAGTCAACGTGGGATGACCAACCGAGACCTCTGTCGACATGTAAGCCAAGAAATCTCGTAGAATTAGCCGCCACCACCACGCCGTCCGACAAAGTCAATCTCAGAGGTTCCATCCCGATGCCACCAAGGCCAAAATGCAAACAAACGGTTTTCCCGACATTAACCATCAAATTGTTCACGCGGCACCATGCGAAAAACTCCGCCATCAAACCTTCACAAGCCCGTTGGAGCTCAACACGACTACGCGCCGAAACCACCACGGATGTGTCGTCAGCAAACAATATCGACAGGAGACAAGTTAGATGACTGGGCAAACCATTCATGAACAACAGAAAGAGCAGCGGCCCCAGCACGGAACCCTGAGGAACTCCCATCCCTATACTGTTGTCCGCAGAAAAACATTCGTTAACTCTAACAGACAAGGTTCTTCCATTTAAGTAATCTTGTAACCAGTCCAAGAATATCCCTCTAAAACCCATATTATAACATTTGTCAATAATAAAATCGAATTTGAGAGTGTCAAAAGCGCAGGAGAGATCAAAAAATATCCCAGCCACCTGCATATTCTTATCCAAACACTCATATATTGACTCCACGAAGCTAAGTGCCGCCGTTTGAGTAGAATGACCGTTACGAAAACCATGTTGAGCTGAGTTCAATATCTTGAACCTGGTAAGATAATCTACCATTCTCGAAAAGACGACTTTTTCAAATACTTTTGAATAAACACTTAAAATGGATATTGGGCGATAGTTTGTTATATCCTCTAAAATGCCTTTCTTGAATACAGGGACAACAATGGATTTTTTAAGAATTTTTGGAAACTTACCCGATGTTACGGATAAGTCTATCAGATAAGCTAAGTGACGGCCAATTGCTGGAATTGCTTTAAGGATTCTTACTGAAATGCGATCATATCCCACGCTCTTTTTATTTTTCAATTTCTTCACGGTTTCCTCAATTTCAGAAAGAGAAACAGGATAAAAAAAGAAATTGCAGTTTAAGGATGGTGTAATAGTACAAGATAGTGACAAGTTGTTACCGTAGCAAGTGTACAGTCTATCTCTAGCTGTGGTGGAAAAATAACTCGCAAACAAGTCTGAGACTTCTGCAGGTTCGGAGAACTTTGCCCCATCTACCACGATCGACATAGAATTATTATTATTTCCTGATCTGCCAATGATGTTGTTAACAATATTCCAGACCGTTTTGCTTTTATTTTCTGATTTAGCTATAGTTGCACAGTGAGCATTAAATTTGGTGGACCTTATTAATGAGTTATGATGTTTTTTTTTATTTTTATAGTTTACGTAGGTAGTTTTTGAACCGATATTCATGTGAAGCCAATACAGGCTATTAAGTTTTTTTTTACTCTGCATTATTTCGGATGTTACCCAGCTTCGCTTCCCTGCCGCCTTATTGACCTTTCTCAAGGGGCAACACAAATCTAAATAGTAAGATATAGCATTGATAAACATTTCAAAACATTGATCAACATCATATTCCTTATAAACTTCTACAAATTCATACTCAGCTAGTCGAGTTACCAAATTAGCCAAACAGTCCGGACTCAAGTCTCTAATTAAAGACATTTTCGATTTATCACTGTAAACCGGTACAAAATTTAGTCTTAGAAGTATGGCTCGGTGATCACTCAAATGCGCCTCAAAAACAGTAGCTCTATAATTCTCCAGATGGTCATTCATGATGATGTAATCAAGTTTAGAAATAGAAGTTCTACCATTACTGTATGTGAAAACTCTAGTTGCTTCAGTAGATGAAACCTTCAAATGAAAACAATCCATCAATTCATTCAGTAATCTGAATTCATTGGAATCAGGACTTAGGTAATCTATATTTAAGTCTCCACACAGGAAGACATAATCTATTTTATCAAAACAAGCCTGAAGAGCGCAAAACAATTTATCAAAAAACAACTCAAGACTTCCAGTGCCAGGTCTGTAAATGCTTATGATACCAAGACGGGAATTCTTAACAGTTATTACGATACCACACATCTCTATATGCATTTCAGTAGAAAATTTAGATACAGAAAGTTTATTCACTTGAAGACCTACCCTGGTAAATAGCATTGAGCCACCGTGTTGTCGATGATTACGACAAAAATAATCAGCCAGAACATAACCCGCGATTGACACAACACTTACACTATCCGAACTGCACCAGTGCTCCGCCACACTCAGCACATCGGGGTGTATTTCCTCCACAAGTATCTCCAGAGCATCTAGTTTATTCAAAATAGATTGCACGTTCAATTGGACAATTTTTAATTCCCCAATATACGAATCATTTGAAGGGGAACTTATTCCAGTGGTTCTTTGAATTTCCCACGCTGGAAAAAACGGTTTACATTGACCTTATTAGGCCAATTCGAGCTCACGAGAGCCTTCTCATATTCTGAGGCAGAAATCAGAACTTTAAATGAGGAATATGAGTCCGGGTATTTCGAGTTTAGTTTTTCGCATTTTATATTGGAAAAATTCCGTTTTAGGAAATTTTCTAAATTTTCGACTGAGGTGTCGGGTCTGAGATTCGACACATGAAAAGCCTTGAATTTGTCCAACCCTTCCACCTCTGAATTCCCAGAATATGTTCCAGTTACCAAGGTTTCCCTGGGTCGACGTTTTGGTCGTTTGTGGCTAACTACCTTCCAGTTTGAGTCCTCTTTAGATGATATTTCGTTGTCATCGAGGCCAGTTGGTGTGCCCAGATAACTTAAACCTTCAAGATTGGCTCGATCTCGTTCCTGTCCGGCTAACTGTTTCTTTCCTGGATTAGAGGGACCGGCAGTTGAAGATTTATCAACGACCACTCTCTCGGTGTACGTCCGACGGTGGGGAGCATCGGTTACAGCACGCTCAGAACTTAAACGTTTAGTTGAACCTAAGTTGACCACACATTCATGACTAGCCTGAAGACGCTTATCTTGGGAATCCCACGTTGACAACACCTCGTTGAATCGATTTTTTACAGTTTGTTTTGATTTCAGCTCATTTTCCAGTGTTTTGATTTTAAATTTCAGCAGAGAATTGTTTTCCATTAATACGTTATTTTTAGATTCCAATTCTGCAATAATTTTCAGAAGGAGATCTTGGTGCGTAGATTCGCTCGTAATATTTTTACTGCCAATATCGGGCATCGGGGAAATCTCGCCAGTCGATTTTTCGGAAATAGGACCGGATAATTCGACGTCGCAGCACTTTTTCACTTTAGCACCACATCCTGGATGGAAACTTTTGCTGCAAATTTGACACCTGCAACTACTTTTAACAATTTGCCGTTTACAAAATCCACATTGGGGAACAATCTTCAAAGAGAGAACAGCATCGATGTCTTTACTACTCGCCGACATGATGATAACAGTAGTTTCCCGTATAAATATGGGTGAGGTTCCTCGTGAAAGACCCTGTATATCTTTGTTTTCGAACACCTTGTACATATGAAAATAATTTTAAATTGTGCTTTTAAACACCCTACACACATCACAAAAACATATGAAACAAATAATTAAATTTTTCAATGTCAGGAACTCTCCAACTCCCTTGGATTTCACTGTTAATTGGAGAATTCGCACTTTTGGACCCAACAATGGATCTTTCTGGGGGGGATATATTCGCAACATATCTCTGATTACACCAATTGATCATACCAATAGTCCTATTGGCTTCATCCGTAGTAAGTTTACGTCTAGGAATTATTGCAAAACAAATGTTCAGATTTTGAATCAAAGTTGATTGTAAAAACGTGAAACATTAACTGATCTAAAATTGTCAGACACGCAAACGACAAGAACTGGCCTGAAACAGAAAAAGTTATCAGACGAGGAGAAAAAAAACATTCAGATATAAGAGAGTAAACATTTGATTTCTCATAAATGAACATTTGGTGGACAAGAATCGGCAATTTTTGAAACGGTCACAAAACTCGAGAACCGTTGCTCAGTGGTATAAAAGTTAGCTATATAGGTACATAATTAAGTTCAGAGAAAATCTCATTCAAAAATTATTTCATTATTTGAGTACCGCCGGTTTTCTTTCAAAATAGCGATATGATGTTTACTTGGAATGAAATCCGGTTAAACTGAATATTACTAGTTATTTGAGTTATCCCGGTTTTCTTCCTTAGTAGCATATACATTTGTAAATTCATCGCGTTGTTGAAAAATTATCACTACTTTTTAATCAGGAGGTTCTTTGGTATAAGAGCTCTATTAATCTCTATATAAACATCATTACGAGATGTTTTATGTTGATCTGGTGTTTCTTACCTGTCCAGTGGCTGCAGTGAGACCTGTGGATAATCCCGCAACAAACCTTCCAAGTAAAAGGACCATATAATTTGGGGAGAATCCTATGATGAACCAACCTATCATGAGAGGAATTGAAGCTATTTGAAGGGTAAATCTGCGGCCATAAGCATCCATAAGTATCCCACTCAAAATTGATCCCAGAGGAGTGGCAGCTGAATGAATGCTAGCTTTGGGGTGGAAAAAAGGTAAATGAATATATATGTGAAGAATAGAGATATACCAGCAAAGTAAATGAGCAATGATGATACCGGCTGTCCCGGAAGCAATGTACCGCATATCAAGTGATTTTAAACGTCCTTAGTTTAGGATGTACAGGGTGATTTTTGGATATTGGGTGAAATATCAAAGTTCAATAAATCTCGAACCAATCTACTGATTTCAAAAGTTTGCAGACAACTTATCATATCTTATCATCATTATTATTATCATCATATTACTGATCCCCCTAGGTCTTCCCCAAGGAGACTCCTCATAAGCTCTTGAGAGCTTGAGCGAGTAAGGAAAATAAGTTGTGTTCTTTGTAGACTTTGTTACGGTTACGCCACCTTAGGCATAGCACTGTTATTTTTTTTAACGTGTGTCTTTTAGTTATTAGCTACAAGCACTTCACTGTATGTTCATATGAAAGTGCCAGGAAATATTTCTGGATTTTTTGTTGAATTACTCCTCTGAGCTACTGAAGGTGGAAGAAATTTCAATGTTCATGTACAGGGTGAACAAATAATTACAAAGATAAGGATATTGAGGATCGCTTCTGAAAATGGTGGGTCATCATGAAATTAGGAACCATGGAGCTGTTCTATTTAGGGCTGGCCAGAGAGCTTTAGAGAAGCTCAGTATAACTGGCATATCCATCAATCATGAGCTAGTAGGAACACCTATCACGCCAACAGACCAAAGAAGAGTTGGCAGAGAGATAAGACAGGCACAACTGAAGACACTACTCGAAGATTACATGAGTAAACACCTGCAGTATACCTATATATTTCAAGAGTTTGAAAGATCAGGGACTGTCGTAAGAATTATCCTTCGCCTTTTTGAACTCCGCTGGGCTCAAGTAGGAAACCGATGGATTTGTTATGGCTTGTCAAGATGGGGTGATAAATACCAGATGGTATAAAAAGAACATCATGAAAGTGGACACCCCCACAACGTACAGAGCATACCATAGCCAGCAGGAAACAATTATGCACATTCTGTCTGCTTGCAGAGAGTCCATGCTCCATCAGGATATGTGGAAAGACACAATGCGGCACTCCGAAGTCTCTACTTCCATCTGAGAGAGGTTTATGGTATAGACAACGCACCAGTAGTACCATATGTGGCTCTGGAGATTGAAGCAGTTGTTGAAAATGACTGATATACTGCTGCTGGACAAAGAAGTCAAGGAATTGTTTGTCGTCGAATTTTCCTCCCCCGCTGAAAACAATGTGGTGATGAAATAAGAACAGAAGAGGGAAAAATACAAGAATTTAATGTTAGAACTGGTAATCCTGTACCCAGGCATAACGTTAGGATGGTCGTTCTAATCATAGGATGCCTAGGCGGGATGAGAGCGAACTACGTGGCAGAGTCATCAGGTCCCATCAACTGTGAATACCGCTTGCAGCTCATCTCTTTTGTTAAGGGACGCTGTAAGGGCAGGACGAAGAACTACTCCAAGGAACGTGCGAGAAGTTTTTTAGTGAGTTTCCTAATCCGGTCCTGATTTTTTCAATTTCAGAAATGTTAAACGAAAACTGTCAAATAGGGTGATATAATTGCAAACTTCCAAATCTGTCAGTTGATTGGTTCAAGATTGATTGAACTTTCAAATTTCGCTTATTACACGAAAAACACCCTGTATAATACAGTCAAAACCAATGATCTCAGACGATAAAATTGATCCCGATTTGAGTCCACCTGGTGACCTCAGTTTCCTTTTGTCGTATTCCCCCCGAGACACTTTGTATATTCCGGGGCCGTAGCTAGGGGGGGGCATAATGGGGCAATGCCCTACCTTTAATTTCCAATGCCCTACCTTAAAAAATAGCAACAATTTAAATAATACGCTAAGGAAAATGTTTTTTCATAATGTGACGTGAGGAAAAAAATTATTACTCGCAAAGCAATTCCGGATTAACCACACGCTACATTTTCAGAAGCACCTCATGTACTAATTCCTACCCTGAAAATTGCAAGTTCCTATCTCCTCTCGTTCGAATGTTATCGAGGCAACGGTCACCCATCCAGCTACTGAACTCACACAAGGCTGCTCGGATCTCCAACAATATAGATCCGATCATGTTCAAACTTGGAACTTGGCAGTAGAGTTAGGTTCTGAGGCTCTCCAAAAATTTCAGCGATGTCGGACGAATAGTTTTTGATATATAGAATTGTTTTCAATGATTTTTTAAAAATGTTGTTGTGATACGATCCTCACGAAATTTCGCAAGAATTTTTGCGCTGGCATTCTACAACTGAGAACCATGTGTGAATTGGATCGCTTTTGTATAGATGGGTATGACTCCAAAACCGTCTGGCCAATTATACCTATGAACAAACCTCAAATGTCCCATTTAGATGCACAACCTAACCCGAAAGTTTCAAGTCGCTATCTCTTTCTGTTCTCAGTTTATCCTGACATAAATAATATTTTTTAATATATTTCTTCAATTTTTTTAGTGATACGATTCTCGGAAAATTTCACAAGCGTCCGTAGGTTTGTATTCTACAACTACTCACCAAGTTTCAATTCGATCGGATTTGTATTGGTTGAAAACAAAATTATTACTCAGAAACCATTGGGACGATTATGCCCATTAACGAACTTGTCCGTCGTATTGGGATGCGCCACCTATACTGAAAATTTCAAGTCGCTATCTCTTTCCGTTCTCAAGTTACCAACGGACAGCCGGCCGGCCGGAGAGAATAAAATTTGAACTCGAATTCTTCATCAGGGAGTCGAACCCAATCGTTTCAGACCATTTTCAGCAAAAAATTCGAAAATTACAGATATTTGGGCAAAATGATAACGCGATGTTCCCCAGAACATACGCGCAAAAATAAGATTATCGTTAAGTGTCTGACGAAAGAGTCTGATATAGACTCCGAAACGTTACGAAATAGTTGTTTCATCGTTGTTGTTTTCGTTATTGTTTGTTAGGCAACCTGGTTCGATTGATTGCTTCTGACAAATATCTTGTGTTTCTTACGCAGAAGCATTTCACAAAATTATTTTTATTTATTTATGGATAGGTATTTTCAGAGTTTGGGAGAGAAAACCCAGAAAGAAACCATTTAATAATGAATATACCTCCCACAGTCTCATTTAATTATTATGGTATTTCTGGCCTTTGAAAAGAGAAGAACTGATTCAGTTGATCTGAATGAAGTCCTTCGCATATTTAATAATATGGCAAATCGAAGGATTCAGGGGTTTTGAGGAAGATTTTTATGAACGTTATAATAATCACAATATGTTAAAAGGAATAAAATAAACCTGAAGAAATAAGTATTTTAATATTAACTACCTATTTCACTCAAAAGTAGGTACGATGAAAATTGATTCTTCAGATCACATCAAGTAAATTTTTTTACTTCTGCCCTACCAATTACCTCCATTGCCCTACCTTAAATTCATCTCTAGCTACGGCCCTGGTATATTCACGTCCTTCAACTCTCAATTCGGATATACCGTTTGTTTATTGTTATTTTTAACGACAGTGTGACATTGCACTATAAATTGCTCAGATCTTGACCTATTTAACGTCCCGAGTAACAGGATAGGGCGATGCAGGTACAGTGCCTAAGTTATGGAATCAGTCAACGACCTTTATGCTTACTTCATTGGAAGATTGCTGTGATTATTGTTGACTTTGGCCCTTGAGTTCCGAACGCTTGAACAGGAATCCTTAGAATTGGCGAAAAATTCAGTTGAAGGAATGGAAAAACTTTTTGCGCGCTTGTTCCGAGTCGCTATTATTTCGTCCAGACGTTTGTGATTGTCAAATAATTTTAAGTTGAATTTGGTCCTAAACAATTACATTAGATGCACTCAAAAATAATTCATGGTCAAATACAATTATGTCGTTCGTAAATGGCCAATATCCTACCACTAGTTTCGGAGTTATCACTTTTAGAAATTTTATTCTCTCAATGTATCAAAATAGAGAATTTTAATAAGGACCGGCCCACACAGCATGAAATATTGCAGTGAAATATTCCTCAATAATTTCAAGAAATATTTCACAGATATATTTACGAGAGGTTTAGGCAATATTCACTACAAGGAAGTTTTCGAAACATTATGGAATATTTATCCAATCTTACACAAATATTTCATGAAATGTTCATGAAAGATTTTTGCACTATGGAAGGTTAAGAAAATATTTCACTGCCACCTTCGCCCAATTCTTGTAATATCACTGAAATCGTTAGAAAATATATCGAAACAATATTTATGGAAATATTGCATAAATCTGTGTAAAAGTTTTCATGAAATATTTCAATATGAGATTTAGGCGGACATAGCCGTATCTCATAAATATTTCAAATCTTGCTTTCAAATATTTCATAAATATTTAACAAATATTCAATGCTGTGTGGGGGACCTGAAAATGATCTTTGGCAAAGCAGGAAATCATTATAAAACGTAAAGTCAGGCTTGAAAACAAAACCTCAGATTGCACTATCACATGGGGATGAGCTCAACTTTTGGAAGCAAAAAACCTTAAAATTTTCGGACTTTTTACATTTTTACTTCTATAACTCCTAACCGGTGCACCTCTCCTCACCAGAGAGCACATTAAAGAGCATTGAATTCAGCCTAGATTGACCCCCTCAACTTCAAAATTTGACCAGTTTGTAAGGTAGTAGTAGAGGCTAAAGAACGACAATTTTGTCCGTTTTGGCCAAAATGAAGGTACCATTCAACTACTATCTATTTCTACCTGATCAGTTCCTCTATAAGTTGAGTACATAATAGATATATATGTCGTGGTATCTTCAGCGTGGAAGGGGCCTCATACATTTCAGGCTCCATTTCCACATCCATCAATTCACTTTCTCTGGGGTCGTCTTCCCTTTCCTCCTCTAAGGCAGAGCTGAAGTCCTTTGTTCCTCAACCAAAGAAAGTATTGTGTAAAAGGCATCTTCCTCTTCTATGGCGTCTTGAGACAGATCGTGATAGAAGTCCAGCGTTTCTACAGGTGCACCTCCCCCTGCATCCCACAACACGCTTAATCGAGATGGAGTATAGCACCTCGCTGGGGGAGGTTCCTTTGACAAGGTTTTGAGGAGAAGGTCTTTTCCCGTCCACACCACCTGCTGGTAGACTCTGAGGGAATGTTTCCTTGAGGCTGCCAAGGTAGGGGGGGGGGAGAGTGATTGAATGCTGCCTTGGCCAGGGTTTTCGTTAAAGTTTCATAGCGCAGCACACCTAATCTAGATGCTATGGCTTAACCTGCATATACTGAGACCAAGAATCGCTCTCCTGCACTGCCAACCTCCTTGGTACCCTCAGGCTTTGGAAGGTTTGAGTAGCATCCTGCAAACCTGATTCTAAAATAGCGTGAGGTTGAATTGACAGTTATCAAGGAAAGCTGAGGACTTTGCGAACAAATAACTTCATTCGCACTATGAAATGGTGGCCTGAGATAGCACACGCTGCAAGAGATTTACCCCTTTTATTTTTGTAAAAATGTTGAAAAGGAGAATGTAGTTACTAGAAAGCTAGAGAGTGTAAAAATCGTTGGTTGCCAAAATTTTAACTTCGAATTAGGGCGTAAGTGTACATGTAAGTATTAATTTTCAAATTTTGAAATTTTGCAAGATAATATGAGATATATAACACTTGATATATGATATATAAGACTCTATGTACATAGGAACAGAACAGTCGAAATAAAGGAATTTTGCATATTCAATTGCATATATTTTTGAGCTCCCAAACATCTCAGTTTTTATATGCTCCATAACTTGGTAAGTTGGAGTTCAACAATACAGTCTTTTTTGTCGTACCTATATAAATAATCATCAGTAACTCACCTATCCAAGATCCTTGTTCTTCGTCAATTTGTAGAGTGGAATTTTCGTGAGCCAGTTGTGGAAGGAGAATGGCTGAATACCCAACAGGCATGCCACAACCTGCAGAACTTAACATGACAGCACACGTTACCATACACTGCGGATAAGTAAATCGGAGATATAAAACGAAATTATAATTGTGGTAAGGCACTCATTGGTTTGTGTATATTTTCTGCGTTAATCACCATGGTTTCATAATTGATATACAGATTTATTGGAGATATTATTAATGAGTATTATTAATAATAGTTTAGTGGGTAATTCCACAAAAGGAGCAGAGAAAAATCATCCAGCAGCTACCTGCCGACATGTGTTTATGCTATTTGGCTTCTTCAGGACGGGGCAACCAAGAAATCAATAGAAAGATGGAAATAAAATTGAAAACGGGTGACACCACAACAGGAGTGAGCAACCAATTTGAGCCTTCAGCTCTAGGATCTCTAATTCGGAGGCAAACTATGGTATCGGCACGGATCATATCCTCGGGTTTAGGTCACATCGCACAGGCTGCTTATGCTTACTCCGTGCTGATGCCATAGTTTACCTCCGAATTGTATATCCTACAGCTGAAGACACAAATTGGTTGCTCGCTCCTGTTGTGGTGTCACCTATTTTAAGTTTTATTTCCATCATTTCCTTGGTTTCTTGGCTGTCCTGTCCTGAATCTGCCAATTAGCAGAAATACCAGTCGGCAGGTACCAGCAGAATGATTTTTCTCTGCTCCTTTTGCGGAATTGCCCACTAAACCTTCCCATTTAAATATACTTTTCCGCAGTACCCATATTTCTATATTTATTAATACCAAGTTGGGGATCAACCTTTAAGAACTGTGAATATTTTGATCTTTTTTTCTTGTACCTTGCCACAGTCGTCTCAAATACACATGACATGTACAGAGGAATACTCATAATTAACGACCGAATGTAGAATATTCCATCTATTTTGATACTAAATGTGAGTTCTGCTATTTGATCTCCAAATTTATCATCGTCCCCATTCTATTCTACATTTAAAATACCAGAAACTACTGTAGTATCTCCTGTTAATATGTCCAAAACCAATTTCTGCAAATTTCCATTATGTGATTTCACTCACATCTTCCTTATGGTTCTAAGAAGAAATAGTTGTTTATATTTCCAAGGGATGTTGCTAGAGCATCAGCTTGGAAGCAAGCTTGCTGTATCTGTCCAAGCCGTAATACTATTAATTATTGTGTATGCGGTGATTTTTCACCATCAGAATATTAAAATCCAAGAGTGCATACCCCTCATGAAGTTATCCCTAGATGTCGCCTGATGTAACTGGCCACGATGATGATTGTTGTACTCAAAAATCTTCATCTGATTTGAATTTTAACAGTACCTGTATTTCTCTATAGGTACAATCTTTATCTAAGTTTTGATAGCGCTTTTTTTTTCATGAACAGCCTACGAGGATGAGACAGCCTGAAGAGAAGATGTCTGACTGATGAGCACTGCAATACTATGTGATATTGTTGGAAAGTTTTTTCCAACAAGGCTTTTAAATAGCCTAAATATTTTTGAATTATTTATTCAACTGTATGAATGTACTGATTTAAGATCTGATTTCCTATTTGTTGAGTATTTACAAACAATATATAAATAACTGAAGTTTATCATTGTGCTCACTTTTTTCCTTCTCTAATTCATTAATTTTGGATTCGATTTATTGCATTCAATCCTAAATTGTGTTTACAGTATCAGGATTTATTATGAAAGCTGTAAATTTACATTGAAGGTGAATACGCGAAAAGTACGTCTGATTATCTACTATTTCCTCCATGGTGTTTAGGATAAAGTAGGTAAGCCATATGGGTCGATAAGATTTAGGTACGGAGGAGCCTGCGGCCCACTTTGGGTATGAAAACTACCCTTGCTCTATCCATGATTATGAATTTATCCCCATGCATAATTAGCTCTAAAGAGCTCAGTAAGTGGAGGTGCAATATATTCAGCACCTCTTTGGAGCATACAGCCGGAAATATACAGTTCAGGCTGGAAATTCCGACATAGATCCCCAAAAATTTTGTACCGATTAGTTCATTCTAAGGAGTGAGAAAATAAATGATTCTCAAGATGTGATAAACGCCGTGAAGGTAACGAGTGATTTTTTAAGAACTTTTTTTTTGGCAACCCTGTTTTTTACAGCCTTATTTATTATTTATTTATTCGCGCCTTGTGAGACTGTTAAACATGTTTAGTTTGGTCTATAATTTAACTATGAATCGACTTACAATCGAACAACGCTTGCAAATTATTGAATTTTATTATCAAAATTTACGCTCGGTTAAGAAAGTGTATTGTGCACTTCTTCCATTTAATGGTCAGTTTGGTCGTCCTTCTCAGGCGGCTATTCGGAATCTTGTGACTAAATTAAATTTCACACCAAATTTACATCATTGGATATTAAGCCACCAACACGCATACGAAGAATGCGGACAGAGGAAAATATCGTAGCTGAATCCGCCAGTGTTAGTGATGACAGTGAATTGTCGATTCGGTGCCATTCGCAGCAATTGGGCCTCTGTTACTCCACTACGTGGAAAATTTTGCGGAAGGATTTGGATCTGAAACCTTTTGAAATACAGCTGGTGGAAGAATTGAAGCAGCGCGACCTAAGTTTAAATGAATGGGCGCTGGCAAAGTTGGATGATGATCCACTTTTTCATCGCTTAATTATGTCGCCGTCTAGATCGTGTGATTTAAAGCCTCTAAATAATTTTTTTTTGGGGCTGTGTTAAGGCTCATGTCTATAGCAAGAAGCCCGCAACGATTGACGTACTGGAAGCCAATATTGAAGAATTTAATCGTGAGATATCGGCCGATATGTTGGAGGGAGCATGTCAAAATTGGAACCGGCGTATTTGCCATTTGAAGCGCAGCCGCGAACAACAATTACATGAAATAATATTCAAACATTAAATTATATAAATTGTTCTATCGACTCCAATAAAGATTTCTTACATTATTCTGAATTTTATGTGTTTTTTTCTTTAATAAAATCCAAAAGCTCTTAAAAAATCACCCGTTATAAATCGAAATTGATCAATTCAAAGTTTATAACCGTGAGAACTATCAGCTATTACAGTCGAGAACTGAAAAAAATTTTTACATTTTGAAGTAAGGAAATATTAAATTTTGTGCAAAATTTTCCATGTTATTTTCGTAGATCATCAAGCCATAACCGTTAGAAGGTAGCTTTCCTCGGCATTTTTCGATAATTTACTCACCTGTGTCAGAATTCCACACTTTTCATCTTTGTCCGAATCCTTCTTTTTATCGAGGGGCATATATTCGTTATTGTCACCTATGTTGTTATTATTATTATTCGCCATTTCTGGTTTCTCGGCTCTACTGAAAATGAAGAAAAAATATATTAAAAATTATAAGATTTTGTCAGATCGCAGCAAGTCCAAAAGTCGATCAAGTATGCAAAGAGGATTTCAAAGGAGTATTGTACGATACTTTTCATACGAATTCAAATATAAACCACAAACACTATAAAAGTAACTACACTCTTGTCCATTACAGTTTTTTGTCGTCTGATATATGTTTCGGAAACATCTTCCATCTTCAAAGACGAAGCGGTACTGTAACGCTTCGTCTTTGAAAATGGAAACTTTGTTTCTGAAACATATGTCAGACGACAAAAAACTGTAGTGGACAAGAGTGTAGTTACTTTTATAGTGTTCATAATAAGTCCACAGTGAACGCAAAATAGAATATAAACCACAAACATCTTACATTTCTTTGAAAAACTATTCTTTATTAGGAAAACTACTAAAACTTATGAAAAACCAAGTATTTAATATTTATTTATTTATTTTTTATTTTATTTTTATTTTGAGCACTCTATTATACAGGTAAATGAACGGGAAACCCCCAATACACATTCTAAGATAAAAATAAAAGAGATGAGTATAAACTTAATTAAATATTCTAACACATAGACAATCTCTTGTAACCTAGAAAGGATCCGATTCTGAAAACGCCTTTAAGAAATGGAAAATAAAATGTGGGAAAGCCCCGTGGACAGGAGCTTTGGCGCTCTTGTTCACACTTTGACAAATCATATCTCCAAAAGTGGTTTCTCAGAGTTGGCAATTATATCAATGGATTCTCATGATCGAACTGCATCATAATATAAAATAAATTAAATAAAAATCCATTGATATCATTCCCAACTCTGAAAAACCAATACTTTCGGAGTTATGATTTGTCAAAGTTTGAACAAGAGCGCCAAAGCTCCTTTTCACAGGGCTTTCCCACTTTCTCAATTTAGCTTGTGAGCGTTAGTTTTCAAGAATTTTTCGTAATTAAATTCAAAACGTAGGTCTATGAATCATCTCATGTTCGATTTACATACATCAGCAAATTATAATTAGAGTGTTCTACAATGATATCATATATTGAGAATAATTATTGATATTTTGAGAAATCATATCTCCGAAAGTATTAGTTTGTTAGAGTAGAGAATGATATCAATGGATTCTTATGATGAAACTGCATCTTAAAAAATTGAATTCAAAATTTGTAATGTAAAAACAAATTTTTATTTGTTACTCTGAAAGCACCTGGCCGATTTTGCCCAATAACGAACTTAACCGAGATATTTATCTCCCAAAACTACTCTGAAAATTTCAACTGTCAAGCTCCGTTCGAGAGTTATCGTGATAACGGACGGCCGGCCAGACAGATGGATTCTTGATCAGTGAGTCGAACCAAATCGTTTGAGACCATTTTCAGCCAAAAATATGAAAATTACAGACATTTGGGCAAATTGATAAGCACTCAGTTCCGAGGAACTAGAGCGCCAAAAAGAGCAACATTTTTTTTTGTGTGGTAGGAAAGATGAAGATTTACGGTGACTATTTGCAGCGACAAAAGGATTTCTAAAATGATGGATGTTCCTTACAATAAGATCAAGTTATTGAGATGACACATCTGTAAGGAAGCGCTGACTCTGGTTTTTACGTCGTAAAGTAGAAAATTGGACTTTATGGTGTTAATTATAACATTATCTTTTGTTGTCACCACCGACAATGATTCAATCACTTTCATTGGCGTTACTTGTGTGTATTTTATTGAGGAAACGGAAACTTAGGGAAGAAGAGAAAATATATTATCTTATCCAATTTTATAGTACCTAACTATTCGTTGAGTTTTACCTCCTTAAGCGAGAACTTAACTAGTTCGAAGAGCCTGTCGAAAAATGTATTCTCTAATCACAGTTTCATCATAACTTACAACACAATAAAAGGAATTAATAAGCTGGGAATCTGGGGAGTCAGATCTAGGGTCCGAGATGGCCATTCAATAAAACCACTCCGACCGATCCACCTGTTCGGGAACACTTCGTTCAAGTAATCACATACATCTTAAAAATAATGGGGTGGAGTTCCATCCCGTTCAAACCATAGAGTTTCTTTTGGGAGATCTGGTTCTTTTTCCGTACGATGCAGGTACGGGAAAAGAACCGCTAACGCCGAAATCAGGTCATCCCGTAATAAATCAAAATACATTCGGATGCGAAACCTACCCTGAAAATTACAAGTTCCTATCTCTTTTCGTTGGAAAGTTATCAAGGCAACGGTCACCCATCCAGCTATTGAACTCACCCAAGGCTGCTCGGATCTCCAACAATATCGATCCGATCATGTTCAAACTTCGAACTTGGCAGTATAGTTAGGTTTTGAAGGCTCTCGCAAAATTTCAGCGATGTCGGACGAATAGTTTCTGATATATATAATTTTTTTCAATGATTTTTTTAAAATTTTATAGTGATACGATCCTCACAAAATTTCGCAAGAATTTTCTTGTCGGCATTCTACAACTAACAACCATGTTTGAATTGGATCGGATTAGTATTTTTCGAGTTATTGTGGAAATAACAACCAAATTCAGATAGGTATGACTCCAAAACCGTTCGGCCGATTATGCCTTTTGGCAAACACAAATGTTGCATTCAGATGCACAACTCACCCTAAAAATTGCAAGTGGCTATTTATTTCCGTTCTCAGGTTATCGTGACAAAGAATATTTTTTTTTATTTTTTTTTAAATTTTTTATTAATACGATTCTCACAAAATTGCCCAAACGTCTTTAAGCCTGTATTCTACAACTACTCACCAAGTTTCAATTCGATCCGATTTGTATTGGTTGAAACCAATTACTCGGAAACCATTGGGCCGATTATGCCCATTAACGAACTCGTCCGTCGTATTGGGACACGCCACCTACCCTAAAAATTTCGAGTCGCTATCTGTTTCCGTTCTCAAGTTACCGTGGCAACGGCTGGCCGGACAGAGTCAAAGTTGACCTCGAATTCTTCATCAGGGAGTCGAAATCAATCGTTTGAGACCATTTTCGGCAAAAAACGAAAATTACAGACATTTGGGCAGAATGATAACGCGATGTTCCCCAGAACATGCGCGCAAAAAATTACTTTGACCAATCAATCCTTTTTTATATATTCCTGAGAGGGGAGAAAATAAATCCATATTCCATACTTTTGATGCTCACTGTATTTATTTTATTTTGAACATGCTCTGGTACTCAGTGTGAATACCTCTGATATCTCATGAAATTTATGTGTGCTGTACAATTTTGAAGTACGAGGAAAAAATTGAAAATATTTTATATGCACACGAATATTGTAGGATGATATAACATTATTATCTATTAGATAACGCCGATAAATGTTAGGTAATTGTCATCAGACAACTTGATGATGACATTGAATAATTCTGCATTTGCAGATAGTGATTTTCTGGGGTTTTTTGCTCAATAACGATTTCAGGAAGGAATTAATCTTCTTGGTGTTCCCGTTATCATTTGTAATTACATTATCCGTCTATGTTGACCTGTATCTGTCAACTTAAATTTTGGCAAAGCAATTTGCGAATAAATTATACAAGTGATTCAGATAACACAACCTATTATCTAATCTATAAAAACGTCACCCACTTACCTACATAACTACGTATGATCGATGGTGAATCTTGAAAAGTAGGGTGAATTTTTGAGTTCACTCTTTCCCAATATAAAAATTATCACACGAGAAATGGAGGGAATCTTACCCTTTTATAAGGGATCATTATATCGTTTTGCATGTGTATCATTGTCTCTACATTAAGGGTAGTACATTTGTGATTCTTCTGAAACGCGTCTGTTCTTGCTGTCGACAAATCAATAAAATCCTCTGGGTTTTAATTTGATTTATGAACTCTATGCATAGGTATAAAAATTAAACAAACGCTTTCAGAACGCTCCGAACTTGTTCATTGATGATAAGGCCTCGAGTATGAGTTTCGTAGACATAAAATTTGTTACGCCAAATGTACGTGATTGTATTGAAAAATGTATAATCACTTAATGAAAAATTATATACGATTCACACTAATTTATTTAATATTGTGACGCGTTTCGTTGACACAGCGACTTCATCAGACTATATCATACTAAATTCTTAACAAATAATGATCTCCCTATACCTCGATGACATGGACATAGAGTCTTATTTAAAACTAATTACATGAGATACTTATTTAAAACTAATTACATAATCTTACACTGCTAGTTCTTTGTAAACATTTACAATAATTCATTCCTAACGCTTTTATAAATTAATTCTCTATTTGAATATATTAAGTAACGGAGAAAATTTAGATCTAATTGTTCTTTGACAAAATCACCGTACATTTTTCTCTATTTATATCCTCTATTTCCCGATAATTGAGTTGCGCACCTTTATTCATTTTAGAATTAATTTTGTTGATTTGCTAGCTGTGATGATGCCCCTTTATTAATAAATGCCGAAATTTCTACCTGTTTTCCTATTATATAATTTATCACAACTACCGCAATTTAACTGATAAACACCGGATTTATCTTCTGTATTGCTTTTTGATTTATTGTTCTTCATGAGTTTGACCATGTTATTGTTTGTTTGAACCTGTTGGTTTTGAAGGAACCATTTCATTTGTTTACTCGGTGTGCCAAAATATAGCTATTTGCTATTTTATTTTTATCCTTAATTTCTGGAAATACTAAACTAATTGTTTTTCTAAATTGTTTTTTTGTCAAATTTTTCTGGATTAACTCTGTATCATATCCATTGTTATTTGTTCGATAATTTCTAATTGTTTAAAGAAAATTTCTTCGAATAAAGATCAATCAATCAATCATTAAATAAGGCTGATGTTAAAGAAAGCCTTCAGAACAAATATTTTCATTGTCCAAATTATTATATACAGGGTGTTTCAGAATAAAGTACCGTAAATTGGAGATTTTATAGATCTGAACGAGAAATTAAGAAAAGCTAAAAAACATTTTTCGGTAAACCTTCCCGTTAACATACAACTACAGGGTGATGAAGTGAAAGTGTTAAGTAGGGAATTTCAATATTTAATATTAAGGAAATCAATACATTTCACGCTTTTTGGCATTGTATTTGTTTCATGTGTTTCATTTGAATCCGGCATTATATTCTTTTTGCGCGTATGTTCTGGGGAACATCGCGTTATAGTTTTGCCCAAATGTCTGTAACTTTCGAATTTTTTGACGAAAATGGTCTCAAACGATTTAGTTCGACTCCCCAATGAAGAATTCGAGGTTAAATTTGATTCTGTCCGGCCGTCTGTTCTATATATCAGTAACTATTCGTTTGAAATTGCTGAAATTTTGCCAAGTTTCAAGTTTTAACACGATCGGTTAAATATTGTTGGAGATTCGAGCATTCTTGTGTGAGTTCAGTAGATGGGTGACCGTTGCCTAATAACTTTCGAACGAAAGGAGATAGGGACCTGCAATTTTCAGGGTAAGTTGCGTATCCGAAAGGGAGAGTTGAGTTCGTTTTTGGGCATAATCGGTTAAACGGTTTCCGAGTTATACCCACCTGGAATATTATTTCCTTGATAACTCAAAAAATAAATATTCGATCGAATTCAAGCTTGGTAACTAGTAGTAGAGAATCATCATAAAGACGTGTTTAAAATTTTGTAAGAACCGTACCCCTAGAAAATTTCAAAAAAAATCAGGAAAAAAAAAATATGGTTCAAGCACTGACGTGAAGTCAGAAACTTTTGCGCGTATGTTCTATTGTCCATTTTCTGTATTGGACACCCTTAATCGAATTTACCATGGTAAATTATGTTGTCCATTCTCCTGTATTGGACACTCAATTTGAATTTACCATGGTAAATTCGAATTAAGAGTGTCGAAGACAGGAGAATGGACAACATAATTTACCATGGTAGATTCGATTAAGGGTGTCCAATACAGAAGAATGGACAATAGAACATACGCGCAAAAGCTTCTGACTTCACGTCAGTGCTTGTTTGAAAAATAAAAATTTTCATTTTGTATCTTCATTTAAAATATCATTTGCGGTCATGTACTTGTAGGATTAAATTTGAAAAATCTCAAAAACGCTCTAGCGACATTAACTGAGAGTACCTTTTCGATGGAAAACTGTATGTGGGGATTAATTATGAGTATACATTTTTATAATATACAGGCTGCACAAAAAGTATAGATCAAAATAATTTGGTAACCCCGCTGTAATACGTCAATGGATAATCCAAATTTGTCGAAATGACATGTGCTGAAAATATTAAAAAAATAAGTATT
Source organism: Halyzia sedecimguttata (assembly GCA_937662695.2). NCBI lineage: Eukaryota > Metazoa > Arthropoda > Insecta > Coleoptera > Coccinellidae > Halyzia > Halyzia sedecimguttata. The sequence continues at coordinate 78,192,288 of OW569414.2, forward strand.
TAACACTTTCACTTCGTCGCCCTGTAGAATGTTAAAGAGAAGTTTCACCTAAAAATCTAATTTAGCTTTTCCTAATTTCTCGTCCAGATCTATACAATCCCCAATTTACGGTACTTTATTCTGAAACATCCTGTATATATATATCCAGGGGGTTCAACCCCTACTATATTTTGCATCATATTAAACTCGAAATTTCATTAGAAAATGTATTCATAAATTATGTTTGAAATGACTTTCATCATTCCTTATACAAGCATATGCGTTCTTTCTAATTTCTTCAGTTTTTATTTTCTGATATTTATTCTCGCTACCTTTAGATTACACACTATTTTTTATGTCGGACATTCAAAAGGTTGCTTATAAAAAATCTGCCGAAACTAAACTAGTCAATACATTCTAACGAATTTTTTTTTGAGAGTATGGGAGGAATTCTGCAAGTTTTTAAAATAACTTTGGCATATACATCAATTATTGTGGAATTTGAAAATTGCAGGCACATTGATACTAGGAATTGAGTTTTCTTTTATTGATATACGACATTTCAATTCATAGCAATTCTTTTTCAACATCTTATACAGCATAGTTTTGGCGCTCTTGTTCCTTGGAACAGAGTGTTTATCAATTTGCCGAAATGTCTGTAATTGATCCGATTGGCGTAAGGTTGCAAAAAAAAAATTAAAAAATTTTCTAATTTTGTTTCTACAATAACTCTCGAACAGAAAGAGCTAGGCAGTTCAAATTTTCAGAATAGGTGTGGGAGATAAATATCTCGGTTAAGTTCGTTATTGGACAAAATTGTCCTGATGATTTCGGAGTAACGAAAAAAAAAATTGTTTTTACATTACAAATTTCAAAGTTATTTTTTTTTAAGATGCAGTTTCATCATACAAATTCATTGATATCATTTTCAACTCTAACAAGCTAATACTTTCGGAGATATGATTCTTCAAAATTTCAATAATAAATCGTACTTCCGTGTTTGCACAGAATGCTATAATTATTCTATCTATGAATTCTTATATGATCTGTGTTCATACTCGTAAATGTCATCTGGTTTTCCTATAAGAGAGAGTCAAATTCATTTTAGCTATCGTAGAATTATGAGGATTATAATACGATATTATACTTTTTGGTGATATTTTAATGCCCGTGGATAATCCATATGATGTTGGAAATATATACTTTGGTAAGTTTATCAGAATGTGTTTAGAATAGCTCCAGTAAAAACAAAAATCAAATATTGGCTAAGTTTCAATTCATATAATATAATTTTCAGCATTTGGATTTAAGCAATGCAGTTGTATCATATTTCAATTTAATTTCGTTCATGATGCAGTTCTATCATAAGAATCCATTGATATCATTCCAAACTCTGAGAAACCAATACTTTCGTAGATATGATTTGTCATAGATTGAACAAGAACGCCAAAGCTCCTGTCACAGGGCTTTCCCCCTTTTTTCATAAATCAATTTTGGGCAACATAGAAAAAATTGAGGAAAAATGAACCAGTGTGAGTCTATTAAAAATCAGCAGAACTGAAATATCTCAGAAACTGTTGATTTTCGGTTATCAATAAAAATGGCTCGAACAACAGCAAATGAGTCACTAACACCTCCTTCAAGGTACACGTTTAATTTGGAATCTCCCTGTGTATTTCAAGGGAGTACTCAACTTCAAAGGGCAATAACTTGGAGGGGAAGTGACTTAGAACAGACTATGATATTGAAGGTCCTCCTTAATTCTCGTAGAAGTTTCACATTTTTAAAAGTTTTGCAGCAATTTTAAAACACACTGTATATTATATTGTTATAATCTTATGAACTCCAATGAATATTGAAATTAATATAATATGATTTACACTTGCTCCTACAGTTAAATAGGAAATTTTTCATTCGAGTTAATATGGATAAGCATTAATTAAATCTGAAAGCATTCCATAATCTTCTAAAAAAAATTGGTTCAAGCCCTGTGGACTGGAGCTTTGGCGCTCTAATAGGACCAAATTCATCAGAAATGACCTGAATAATAACGTCCTTCAATATATACTATACTTATCGTGTAACACTGTATAATAATAAATTCATACTTGTTTTTGGCGTTCTTTTTCCTCGGAACAGAGTGCTTATCAATTTGCCCAAATGTCTGTAATTTTAGAATTTTTGGCTGAAAATGGTCTCAAAGGATTTGGTTCGACTCACTGATCAAGAATCCGTGCTTAGAATTAATTCTGTTCGGTCCGGTCGTAGACACGATAATTCTCGAACGAAATGAGCTAGACAGTTGAAATTTTCAGAGTAGGTTTGAGGGATAAATATCTCGCTTAAATTCGTTATTGGGCAAAATCAGCCGGATGGTTTCGGAGTAAAGAAAACATTTTTTTTTACATTACAACATTTGAATTCAATTCTTTTTAATATGCAGTTTCATCATAAGAATCCACTGATATCATTTTCAACTCCAACAAGCTAATACTTTCGGAGATATGATTTTTCCTAATTTCAATGATACATCGTAGGTATTCACAGAATGCGAATTCTATCTGTCTGTGTTCACTCTTCATAAATATCATCTTATCTAGCTATTAGAGACATGTCAATTCGTAGTTTGAAAATATTTTCTGTTGGAAAACAAGTATCCGATTCTTGAAGTTGTGAATATATACAAGACTGTTTTGAAACGAAAATAATATAGACTGGTTGCATAAGAATAATTTATGTATAAATTCGAGATGATGTTTCAGAAGATTAAGAATTGGATCATTTTAATGATGTAGTTTATGGAGGCAATAGGGAAGAACAACATAATGGAATCATCGACTGAGGTTAATATTACCTTTTACTTTGTTAAGTAGTGAGACATGTTCCTATATACAATATTTTCATAATGTTGCTAGCAAAAAAATGCTGAAATATGGATCTACATTTGTGTATCAAATATTTTTTCTTGACTTACGGTTCATAATACAGAATGAATGTGTTAGTGGTATGAGGTATGAACTATTAATAATAATAATAGAGTTTATTAATATAAATCTACAATTTACATTATACATTTACATTAATTTATGAAAAGAAGATTGTATTTTATCAATATATTTTGAACTATTAGAATAATTTGTTTGTCAGCCTCTATTTACTGAACTATCAGGAATAAATGGACAATCTGCTATGATTGGCTCCAGATTTGCTCTAGACATTTCGATGATACTTTCCTTAGGTATTTCGAGTTGTGAAAACTATGCACCGAGTGTAAGTTGCAACAACCCATTCCACAAGGTAAATCATTGCAGATTTAATTGCTCATTTAATCTTGATAAATAAACTATTATTGGAATTTAATTTATTGTATGATGCAGATCTATCATAATAATCCATTGATATAATTCCCAACTCTGAGAAACCAATATTTTCGGAGATATGTTTTGTCAAAAATTGGACCGGAGCGCCAAAGCTCCTGTTCACAGGGCTTTCCCGTTTTTATCATTTAAATAGGTAATTTATCATGTTAATAAGGCTAAGCATTAAGTAAAATCCGAAAGCATTCAATAATTTAATAAGAAGATAATAAACTTCAAAGCGATTTTTGAATTTCAATTTATGTTTATGTACGAATTTTCCGTATTTCAGCACGACTCACCTCGCATCCGATTTAGCATCACAAAACATAATTCACCCCGTACACTTCCGATTAAAAATGTCACGCTACGTTTCACTCCCATTGACGTGAACTTGGCTATTGTTTATATACTTCCCCCCACGCCCATCTCCGATTGCCTTCGCCGCAAACTCATCCTCTTCGCCATCAATGCCAAACGGAATCCATAAAATACGTTTGCGAATTTTTATTGATACTTCCGTTCCATATTCTTAATGTTACCTATAAGATATTCGCATAATTGGCCCTGAGTACCCTCGAGATGCTTCGCGTGGCAATTCCCAGCTTAGCGGCCGCTAAAGATGCTCACTTTACTACCCCGACGTGTCGGAAGGACGAGGAAGAAGGGGTTAATTCGGATGGACTATTTGAGTCATTGAGCTTTGAAGATGCTCCGGTTGTTGACTCCGGATCACGGTGACAAAGAACTTCTTCTATGTTCTGTGTGGCAACGCTCGCATAAAAGTTAATGGAGGATTGGCGGAAATCGTAACCGCGTATGTAGGTTTGAAGAGAGGAAGTGGATGGGTTCTGCTAGGGCTGCAACTTTTTGCGCTTGAGTTCTGCCCAAATGTCTGTGATTTACACATTTTTTGCCGAAAATGGTCTCAAACGATTGGGTCCGATTCCCCGATGAAGAATTCGGGGTCAAATTTGGTTTCAGAGTTATACCCATCTGGAATATTATTTTCTCGATATCTCAAAAAATATTGACTCGGTCGATCGAATTGAAGCTTGGTAACTAGTTGTAGAATATCGACATGAAGACATGAGTAAAATTTTGTGAGGACCGTACGACTAGAAATTTTTTAAAAAATTACGAAAAAATATTATGTATCGCACGATACCTTGAGAACGGAAAAAAATAGCGACTTGCACGTTTTAAGGGTGGATTAAGCATCTGAATGCGACATTTAAGTTTGTTAATTAGCACAATCGGCCAAATGGTTTTGAGTTATATCAATCTGAAATTTGGTTATTATTTCTTCAACAACCCAAAAAATACGATGCCAATTCAATTCAAACATGGTAATAATTTCTAGAATGCCGACGCAAAAATGTTTACAAAATTTCGTGAAGATCGTATTACTAGAAAATTTCAGAAAAATCATTGAAAACGAATTTATAATATATCATCAAAGCAGTTGTGATGATAGAAAGTGAAGCATGTACATACCTATCAATGGGAGATGATAGCCCTACCTTAAGGTCCTGTAGCGGTTTTAGAACATCTGAAGTTCTGAATAATCATCGTTTGGATTGGCCACCTAGTTTTGAAAGAGACTCTCCTAAGGCCAGGAGGGTCGACATTTTCCTTTTTGAAATCAAATATTGAAGGGATTTCTAAGAACAAGAGTGAATATCTTTAAAAACTAACGGAGGCGATTCTTCTTCATGAGATCCAGGCGGCTACAGAGGAATAGATATATATTTTGTGAGAGGGGACTTTTGAAAGGATATGTATTATTTTATTTTTATTATTATTTTAATTGTTCGTTTTTCTCCCCTTGTCTTTTCATTCTTGCGCGTATATTTGAATTGAAGCTTGGTAACTATAGTTGTAGAATATCGAAATAAAGACTTGTGTAAAATTTTGTGGGAACCGTACCCCTAAAAATTACGAAAAAAAATTGGTTCACGCACTGACGTGAAGTCAGTAGCTTTTGCGCGTATGTTTTATTTTCCATTCTCTTGTATTGGACACTCTTAATTGAATTTACCATGACACATAATTATATTGTCCATTCTCCTGTATTGGACAATAGAACATACGCGCAAACGCTCCTGATTTCACGTCAGTGCTTGAACCAATTTTTTATATTATTGGCGCAGTTATTCTCTTGAACAGAGTGCTTAACACTTAGCCCAAATGTCTGTAATTTTTGGATTTTTAGCCGAGAAACGATTATTTTCGACTCACTGATGAAGAATCCGAGGTCGAACTTAATTCTGGCCGACCCTGAGCACGATTTCTCTCGAACGATATAAGATAGAGAGTTTCAATTCACAGGGTAGGTTAAGAGCCCAAATACGCTGGTTAAGTTGGTTAATAGTCAAAAGCCACCCAGTGGTTTTGGAGTTAGACCCTACTGAAATTCTGTTTTTCAGATAACTCGAAAAATACTGATTTGATCAAATTAAAGCTCGGTAGTTAATTGAAAAATACTGACACGAAACTTAGCAAAATTTCGTGAGGATCGTATGCCTAGAAAATTATTTATCTCAGAAACTGTCCGCCAGATATCGCTGAAATTTTACGAGAGCCTTGAAGACCTAATTCTATAGCAAAGTACTAGATCTAAACTCGAAGGGATCTATATTGGCAAAATATCGAAATGTTACAACGATTACCGTGTACTGGTCCACTGTATTATTCAAGCAACAAAGTTTATGTCGGCTACTATGTTTACCAAGCTGAAATTATGTTTTTGGACAATTGGGAAACGCATTACAATGAATTGAATATGGGGATTCTAAACTATCAAAATTTCAATAAGATAACATCATTTTACAAAATTCATAAGCCATTGAAAAAATTTGGTTCAAGTACTGACATGAAGTCAGGAGCTTTTGACACGATAAAGAGTGTTCAATACAGGAGAATGGACAATAGAACATACGCGCAAATGCTCCTGAGGTCACGTCAGTGCTTGAACCAATTTTTTTTTCTACAACTAGTTACCAAGCTTCAATTCAATCGAGTCTATATTTTTTGAGTTATAGAGGAAATAATATTCCAGGCGGGTATAACTCCGAAACCATTGGATCGATTTTGCCAGTAAACGAACTCAACTCTCCCATTCGGATAAGCAACATACCCTAAAAATTGCAAGTTCCTATCTCCTTTCATCCGAAAGTTATCAAGGCAACGGTCACCCATCCATCTACTGAACTCACACAAGGCTGCTCGAATCTCCAACAATATAATATATCCGATCATGTTCAAACTTGGAATTTGGCAGTAGAGTGAGGTTCTGAAGGCTCTCGCAGCGATGTCGGACGAATAGTAACTGATATGCAGAATTTCTTTAAATGAATTTTTGAAAATTTTCCAGTGATACGATCCTCACGTAATTTCACAGGAATTTTCGAGTCGGCATTCTACAACTAATAACCATGTTTGAATTGGATCGGTTTTCTATTTTTCAAGTTATTGAGGAAAAAACAGCCAAATTTCAGATGAGTATAAATCCAAAACTGTTTTACCGATTATGCCTATAAACAAACTCAAATCTCGCATTTAGATTCACAACCCAACCTGAAAATTTCAAGTTGCTATATCTTTTCGTTCTCAGGTTATCGTGACGTAAAAAATATTTTTCAATAATTTTTTTTTAATTTTCTAGTGATAAGATTCTATCCACCAAATTTCACGAACGTTCTTAGGATTTTATTCTACAACTACTCACCAAGTTCCCATTCGATCGGTTCTGTATTGGTTGAAAACAAAATTATTACTCGGAAACCATTGGGCCGATTATGCCCATTAACGAACTTTTCCGTTGTATTGGAACGCGCCAGCTATCCTGAAAATTTCAAGTCGCTAGCTCTTTCCGTTCTCATGTTATTGTAGCAACGGCCGGCCGGACATAATCAAAACTTGACCTCGAATTCTTCATCGGGGAGTCGAACCCAATCGTTTGAGATCATTCTCGGCAAAAAAATTGAAAATTACAGACATTTGTGCAAAATGATAACTTGATGTTCCCCAGACATACGCGCATAAATGAAAATCTGTCGAACTGTTACTACCATAATATCAAGAACTACAAAAAAAGTTGATCCTATATGGAACCTTCAGAGATTCAATATTAAAATGGGTAAATGGTATTATAATTTCCAAAAAAAATTGTTTGCGCACGTGACAAATGAGGGAATTATTTTGGAATATATTGATACTTGGAAAATAATCCTGTAATAATATCTATAATAAAATATTTTCGATACATCTCTATACAGTGCGCGTTAAAACTATGGAACAAATTCATTTTCTCAGAAGAAAAATATTTGGCAACAAAATCCTGAAACAAGTCAATTTTGTTTCACTTTTACCAAATTTTTATGCATTTTTGAAGGATTTTTGTTGCACCTGTGCCATCCCAATCAACCATCTAAATGTTTTTGAATAGGGAAAGTGAAAAATATTTTTCAAAAAAGAAAAATTTTTTCTTGAAAACTTCTGGGCGCCTGTAAAGAAGATACGAAGACCTTGCCAAAAAAGTACCACATGACCCACCTTCCCTATTCAAAAAATTTAGAGGGTTGATTCATTTTCTCAGAAGAAAAATATTTGGCAAGAAAATCCTGAAACAGGTCAATTTTTGTTTCACTTTTACCAAATTTTTATGCATTTTTGAAGGATTTTTGTTGCACTCTGTGCCATACAGGGTGCAACAAAAATCCTTCAAAAATGCATAAAAATTTGGTAAAAGTGAAACAAAAATTGACCTGTTTCAGGATTTTGTTGCTAAATATTTTTCTTCTGAGAAAATGAATTTGTTCCATAATTTTGACGCGCACTGTATATGTCTATGAATAACGAATTGAAAGTATGTCAACTAGTATAATGAGAAATAAATGAACCAACAATCAATGAGATGAATGAGAAAATAACAGGTTACATATCAAATATAATATTTCCTTATAATTTCATATTTTCGAATATCCTTCCCGTCATTTTCATGGTTCCGAGATTCATCAATAATTCGTTAATAATCGTTATTGATTAGGGGGATTAAGTGTAAACGTAGTTAACGAAAAATCATATTGTTACCAATATTGTTTGATATCTTGGGATTATCGTATATTACTAAGATATTGAATGTACACAAAAGTACAATTATTATAGTTTCGATAAGCGTTTGAACATATTATTTGGACTTGTTATTATCATCGAGATTGTCGTAAAACTGGAATATTCAGTTAATCTGTGCATTTATTGCACCTTAGATAAAACATCGTGAAAATTCTTATTTGAAAAATAATCCATAGTCACCTTCGTTTGAAACCGCAAGTCCCTTGCACTTAAAAATTGTGTGATTTCTACACCGGAAGAATTTTTGAAATGATATTTAGAATTTTTGAGATGTAAGATTGTACTCATAACAGAATGCACACTGTTGAACTATAATTTTAATGTTCGAATGCAGGTAATAAATCAATACCAATGGACAGAATACATTGAATAACTGTAAGATAACTCTCAATTTGGGAATTTGTGAGAATTCTAACAATGGATTCACACCAAATGTTCAAACTGTGCTCCGTTATTCTCAAAGCATTTATAAATTCTTTTCCGTTTGTTGTCAAATATATTTTTAACATTTGTGGGCCGAAATTTTGGCAACACATTGTTATTGCTGATTGTAGGTCCTCAATATTATCGTATTGTCTTTTGAAAACCTCATTTTTGTTGGCGCTCTAGTTCCTCGGAACTGAGTGCTTATCAATTTGCCCAAATGTCTGTAATTTTCGAATTTCTCGATGAAAATGGTCTTAAATGATTTGGTTTGACTCACTGATCAAGAATCCGTGGTCGAAATTCATTCTGTCCGGCCAGTCCGGCCGGCCGGCCGTAGGCACGATAACTCTCGATCGGAATGAGCTAGACAGTTGAAATTTTCAGAGTAGGTTTGGGGGATAAATATCTCGGCTAAGTTCGTTATTGGGCAAAATCGGACAGATGGTTTCGGAGTAACAAAAAAAAAATTTTTTTTTACACAACAAATTCCAAATAAAATTTTTTTCAATAAGCAGTTTTACCATAAGAATCCATTCATATTATTTTTAACTCTAACAAGCTAATACTTTCGGAGATATGATTTTTCAAAATTTCAATGTAAATCGTATTTCTACGTTTTCACACAATGATAGAATTATTCTGTGGGTATTCTATGAATTGTTATAATGTCAAATTATTTTCCTGAGACATGAAGTTTTCTCATTGTCATTCATTCCAGCAATCCTATAAATATGAGAATTCTAATTTAATATCATACTTTTTGTTGGTTGTTATTTTCATGCCGATGGTCAATCCATATGATGATGGGAATGGTAATGGTAAGTTATTAATATTGAGTTCAGAATATCTCCACTAAAAACAAAACTGGAATATTGGCGTATTGGAGCAGATTTGAGGAAAGATATATATTATCGTTCATCATAGAATTGAGGAATGAATATCTCGGATGAGTTCGTTGTTGGGTAGAATTCGTCTATTGGTTTTGGATTGATAATTTTTGGCACTCTTGTTGAATTTAAATTCTTCTATGATGTTTGAATTCAATTTCTGCTAAGATGAAGTTCTAAATTTCAATAATGAATCGTACTTCTATGTTTTCACAGAATGCTATAAATATTCTATCTAAGCTTTATTATATGATCTGTGTTCATACTCGTACATTTCATCCTGTTCTATAAGAGAGAGTCAAATTCATTTCAGCTATTTTAATTTGGTTTCTTCCATGGTGCAGTTCTCATTCTCAGATTGCTCATTTAATCTTGATCAATAAACTATTATTTGAATTGAATTTCCTTTATGATGCAGTTCTATCATAAGAATACATTGATATAATTCTCAACTCTGAGAAACCAATACTTTTGGAGATATAATTTGTCTGTTTGAACTAGAGCGCCAGAAAGCTCCTGTCCACAGGGCTTGAACCCATTTTCAGATATGCAAAGATGCTAAAGTCCAGGAGAGTCAAGTCTGGAGATCGTGTTGGAAAGGAAGGCTGGAGTCCTTGACTTATTATACGGTTGTCGTAGAACTCCTGCAAATAGCTTAGATTTGTAGAAGAATTGTGGGCAGTTGCTCCATATTGTTGAAAATATCCCAACTGTATTTGTTGGTTTATGAATGGCTTCAGCATTATTATTTTGTACCTTTCACCATTAATGGTATGTATCATGAAAGGGCCATATATTCTACGACGAGGAACTGCTATTCACACACCAACTTTCTGCGAATGTAATGAAGTCTCAATAAAGTTTGGGGATTCTCAGATGTCCAAAATCTGTAGTTTTGAGAATTTACATGAACCAACAAGTGAAACTAAGCCTCATCAACAAAAAATTGGTTCAAGACCTGTGGACAGGAGCTTTGGCGCTCTTGTTCAAACTTTGACAAATTATATCTACGAAAGTATTGGTTTCTCAGAGTTGGGAATGATATCAATGGATTCTTATGATAGAACTGCATCATAAAGGAAATTCAATACAAATAATAGTTTATTTATCAAGATTAAATGAGCAATCTTCAATGCTTTAATGCTTCAAAAATTATCATTTAAAATAATAAGGAAAGTATTATCGAAATGTATAGAGCAAAGCTGAGCATTCCTGATATTTGAGTAGATAGGGACTGACGAACAAATTATTTTAATAGTTCAAAATATATTAATAAAATACATACTATCCTCTTTTCATTTCATAATTTAAAATTCAATAGGTCATACCACTAACACATTCATTTCTGTATTATGAACCTTAATTCAAGAAAAAATATTTGATACATAAATGTAGATCCATATTTCAGCATTTTTTTTGCTAGCAACATCATGAAAATACTGTATATAGGAACATGTCTTACTTCTTAAGGAAGTAAAAGGTAATATTCAACTCAGTGGTCAACGAACAGTAATTTGTTTTGATGATTCCATTATGTTCTTCTTTCCTATTGCCTTCATAAACTACATCAATAAAATGATCCAATTCTAAATAATCTGAAACATCATCCCGAATTTATACATAAATTATTCAATATGCAACCAGTCAATATTATTTTCGGTATCAAAACAGTCTTGTAGAAAATATTTCCAAACTACGAATTGGCATGTCTCTAATAGGTAAGATGACATTTATGAACAGTGAACACAGACAGATTCTGTGTTCACATTCTGTGAATACATAGAACTACGATGTATTAATGAAATTTTGAAAAATCATATCTCCGAAAGTATTAGCTTGTTAGAGTTGAAAATGATATCAGTGGATTCTCATGGACAGAATCGATTTTGACCATGGATGCTTGATCAGTGAGTCGAACCAAATCGTTCAAGACCATTTTCAGCTAAAAAATCGAACGTTACAGACATTTGGGCAGATTGACAAGCACTCTGTTCCGAGGAGCAACAGCGACAAAAAAGTTGAGTCCAATAATCTGTCGACGTTAAGATTATTCAGAAACCAATAGAAGTACTCTAGGCGACGTGGAATATCTATTGGTAGGAGTTGCTGTACCATCGTTATTTTGTAAGGGTACATATTCAGTATTTTCCATACTTTGTGGCAAGTACTCAAGGGGCACCATACTGTGAAGATAATTTATTCTGGGACATTTGAGGATTTTGTTCAACTAGTGTTCTCAGTTCTTCCACAACCTCTTGAGACACTTGAGGTCTCCCTGTCGATTTTCCCTAGTTAACGTTTCCAGTCTGCAAGAATGTTTTTATAACACCTCTGACGTGGGCTTTCAGAGAAAATTCTAGAATCTGAACATCATGATAATATTTCGCCAAATATTCATTTTTACAGACATCTACAGAGTAAATCCAATCACCATTGATTAATATACCATTGCGGAAATAGGATATCACAATAAATGTGTTTTGTTCTAAATCATAAGTCACTGCATATTTAAATAATTTGGGAGCTAAATTTTCAAGAAGTTGACAAGACTTGAGAAGTGGCAAATAAGAATCCAAAGCCAACTGCGATGTTAAAATTATTTATAAAGACCCTGATTTTGGCTATCCTTCGTCGTCAATTCTGTCTTTCATTCATTTTTTTGCGAATATTATTTTAAACCTTAATACTAGAAAATTTGAAATATAATAGACCTGCAAAATGTTCTCAACGATTACTTCTGTTGAACAACCTTACTTGGGTGTCCTTGCGACAGTTGATTACTCGTCGCATTGCCCTCGTAACAGCTGACACGTATATCACTTATGAAAGAAAGTGACAACACCAATTGATTTATGATACGCAACAAATTTGATTAACATTAAACAGGAGCTGCAAGAGCAACAAAACAAAATAGATGGCAATCAAAAGAAGTGTTAAAGGACGTTTTGAATTGATTTAAATCTGTCCAGAGTAGGTCAAGGTAAAGTCCAGACTCGAAACTCACCAACCTTACAATTTCGAAAATGAATGTGTCATCATTGAAACTGACAACATTGACAAATTAACTGTGGGGGTATAAAGGACTTTAAACGTATAATAAATGAGATTATTTACTGAGTAATTATGTATATGACGATCCATTCTCGTGGGCTTATGTCTGGGACTGTACAGGATTATATCTTTCCGAAATTATGGTTTTTCGATCGTACCGGGACTGTATCTACGTATTGCTCTGTAATTTTCGAAATTTTAGCCGAAAATAGTTTTGAACGATTCCGTTTGATTTCTAATGAAGAATCAGACACGATCTAATTGAAATTTGGTATACAGGCATAGAATAATGAGAATCGTATCAATAGAAGAGAAAATACATTTTTGCGCTCTTGTTCCTCGGAACAGAGTGCTTATCAATTTGCCCAAATGTCCGTAATTTTCGTATTTTTTGGTGAAAATGGTCTTAAACGATTTAGTTCCACTCACTGATCAAGAATCCGTCGTCGAAATTGATTCTGTCCGGCCGTTAACACGATAACTCTCGAACCGAATGAGCTAGACAGCTGAAATTTTTAGATTAGGTTTGGGAGATAAATATCTCGGTTATATTCGTTATTAGGCAAAATCGGCCAGATGGTATCCGAGTAACGAAAAAAAAAATTTTTGCGCGTATGTTCTGGGGAACATCGCGTTATAATTTTGCCCAAATGTCTGTAATTTTCGATTTTTTGCCGAAAATGGTCTCAAACGATTGAGTTCGACTACCTGGTGAAGAATTCGAGGACAAATTTGATTCTGTCCAGTCAGCCGGCCGCCCGTTGCCACGATAACTTCAGAACGGAATGATATAGCGACTTGAAATTATCAGGGTAGGTGGCGCTTCCAAATACGACGGACAACTTCGTTAATGGGCATAATCGGTCCAATGGTTTCCGAGTAATAATTTTATTTAAAACCAATATGAATCCGATCGAATTGAAACTTGGTGAATAGTTGTAGAATATGAACCTGAGTACGTTTGTTCGTTAGAATGGCATCACTAGAAAATTTTGAAAAAATCATTAAAAAATATATTTTATGTCACGATAACCTGAGAATGGAAAGAGATAGCGACTTGAAAATTTCAGGTGAGGTTGTGCATCTGGATTCGACATTTGAGTTTGTTTATAGGCACAATCGGTCAAAGGTTTTGGAGTTATACCCATCTGAAATTTGATTGGTATTTCCCCAATAACTCGAAAAATACAAAACCGATTAAATTCAAACATGGATATTAGTTGTATAATGCCAACGCGAAAGTTTTCACAAAATTTCGTGCGGATCGTATTTCTAGAAAATTTTTAAAAAATCATTGAAAATTATTGAATATAATTCTATATATCAGTAACTATTCGTCCGACATCGCTAAAATTTTGCGAGGGCCTTCAGAACCTAACTCTACTGCCAAGATCCAAGTTGAACACCATCGTATATATTGTTGGAAATTCGAGGAACCTTGTGTGAGTTTATTAAATGGATGGGTGACCGTTGCCTCGATAACTTCCGAACGAAAGGAGATAGGGACTTGCTATTTTCAGGATATGTTGCGTATCCGAATGGAAGTGTTAAGTTTGATTACGGGCATAATCGGTCCAACGGTTTCAGAGTTATACCCACCTGGAATATTATTTCCTCGATGACTCAAAAAATATAGACTCGATCGAATTGAAGCTTGGTATCTAGTAGTAGAATATCGACGTAAAGACGTGTTTAAAATTTTATATGAACCGTACCCCTAGAAAATTTCAAAAAAATTATGAAAAAAAAAATTGGTTCAAGCACTTACGTGAAGTCAGGAGCTTTTGCGCGTATGTTCGATTATCCATTTTCCATTATTGGACACTCTTAATCGAATTTACCATGGTGACTTATATTGTCCAGTCTTCTGTATTGGGCACTTAATTTGAATTTAACATGGTAAATTCGAATTAAGAGTGTCCAACACAGGAGAATGGACAATATAATTTACCATGGTAAATTCGATTAAGAGTGTCCAATACAGGAGAATGGACAATAGAACATATGCGCAAAAGCTCTTGACTTCACATCAGTGCTTGTATGTGTGTGTATTTGTTGCATATGAATTGACAGATTTTGCAGAGAAAATTATATATCCTTATGAACAAATTTGTATTTTTGCGCGCATGTTCTAGGCAATATTTCAAAGTCAAATTTGACGGAAAGAGATATCGACTTGCAATTATCAGGCAGGTTGCGCATCCGAATGTGACGGTTAAGTTCGTTAATAGACATAAGTCAAATTTAAGCGAGTAACCGGAGCAGAGCGGTTAAGACCAATATCTTGCTAAACATAACCGATCGGTTATAAGAACAAGGGATTGGTCTTAATCGCTCTGTTCCGGTTATTCGCTTAAATTTGACTATAATCGGCCAAACGATTTCGAAGTTATAACCATCTGAAATATATTGTTTCCTCATTAACTCAAAAAATACAGATCCAATCAATTGAAACATGGTAATTAGCTGTAGAATGCCAACGCGGAAATTTCTGCAGAATTTCTTGAGGATCGCATCACTAGAAAAAAAATCTCACGTTTCACGTAATGTTATTGATAGATCGAATTAAATTTAGTCAATAATAAATTTTCTCAGAATATTTCAATATTCGTAATACATACGTCATATCAAAATTTCTTCCTTAGGCTTGTTTCACATGCATACGGTTCCATTCGGTTCGTTTCGTTTTCGGTTTCAATTCGGTCGCTGGCGACAAGTGTGAAACGGTGCTCCGGTTTAGATTCGGTACCGAATAGAAACCGTACAGCACCGAATACTCCCTCGACACGAATAGGTTTCTATCAGGTTTGGATTCGTGTGTAGGGAATACAGATCAACCGGGGCGTTCACACAAATACGGTTTAGTTTCGGTTTTAACCATAAAGGTATAAATATTTACATATGTTTTCTGTCTCGTTCTGTGGTTTTAACCTCAAATCGAGCAGATATCTTTCAATAGTTCCCGAATTGTTCAAATATAGAAATATAAACATACATATTTTCGGGATATTGTTGCTATCTCAGTATTCATGAGAAAATGATGGTTTACCAAATGTGGATGGACTGATTTCTGCTGTAAATCTAAACCAGTGCTGCGGGACAAAACTTCCGAAAAATATAAAGATCAATTAAAGACGTAGGATGCATTCAAAGATGTATGTGTTTAATTTTGAATGGCTTTGATGAATCCGACGTCGCGGAAAAATTGGAATTGTGAGCCCGTGTCGGAAGATAACATAAAACCTAATTATTTATTTAGCGTATGACTTGTACACAATATAGTAAAGATATAGTAAGAACTAATATGAACCGTATATGTGTGAAAGGGCTTCATTCGTTTTCGGTTGAAACCGAAAACAAACCGAACCGAATGGAACCGTATGCATGTGAAACAAGCCTTAGATTGTCCATTCTCCTGTATTGGACACTCGGAAATTTCCTTGAATTGATCCTAAAGAAGAAATTCAGATAATTTATTATTGACTAAATTTAATTCGATCTATCAATAAAATTACGTGAAACATGAAATTTTTTGTATATTACTAGATATTAGAATTTCAATTCCGATACACTACGTAGTAGGTATGTTATATTTACCAAACTCTATACTTGATCATAGAAACAATTCAATAATTCCCATAGAGATAATTATTCTATGTCTATGATAATTCCTTACTCAGATCTATCTTTGAAATGGTACGAAATGTATACCTTATCCTATTAAGAAACTGCGAAAACGGACTATTTCGATGGCAAATTCAATGAAAAGTATGCAATAGATGTGAATATAACATCATTAACTGTACATTTATCAGATTTTGGTTAAAATATTATTTCCAGCTATTTCATCCTTCTCTCGTTCAAAGTGGAACTGAAAGCCTTCCGAAGAGTTTGAATTATGGACATTGATCGCGAAGTGTAGTTTGGATCAAGTTGGTTATTCGTAAGTTTTACGTTTTTGCGCGTATGTTCTGGGCAGCATCGCGTTATCATTTTTTGGCGCTCTAGTTCCTCGGAACTGAGTGCTTATCAATTTGCCCAAATGTCTGTAATTTTCGAATTTTTCGATGAAAATGGTCTTAAACGATTTGGTTCGACTCACTGATCAAGAATCCGTGGTTGATATTCATTCTGTCCGGCCGGTCCGGCCGGCCGGCCGTAGGCACGATAACTCTCGAACGGAATGAGCTAGACAATTGAAATTTTCAGAGTAGGTTTGGGAGATATATATCTCGGCTAAGATCGTTATTGGGCAAAATCGGACAGATAGTTTCGGAATAACAAAAAAAAAATTGAAATGAGCTAGGTAGTTGAAATTTTCAGAGTAGGTTAGGGAGATGAATATCTCGGTTAAGTTCGTTAGTGGGCAAAATTGGCCAGATTTAATTTGATTTCTTCCATGGTGCAGTTCTCATTCTCATGATTGCTCATTTAATCTTGATAAAAAAACTATTATTTGAATTGAATTTCCTTTATGATGCAGTTCTATCATATGAATTCATTGATATAATTCCCAACTCTGAGAAACCAATACTTTCGGAGATATAATTTGTCTGTTTGAACTAGAGCGCCAGAAAGCTCCTGTCCACAGGGCTTGAACCCATTTTTATACGAACACAGTAAGAAATTTCCTTGAATTAATACTGAGGAAGAAATTTTAATATGACGTATGTATTATGAATATTGAAATACCCTGAGATAATTTATTATTGACTAAATTTAAGTCGATCTATCAATGAAATTACGTGAAACGTGAGATTTTTCGTATATTATTAGATATTAGAATTTCAATTCCGAATTACTACGCAGTAGGTAGTAGGTATTTACCAAACTCTATACTTGATCATAGAAACAATTCAATAATTCCTTACTCAGATCTATCTTTGAAATGGTACGAAATGTATACATATCTTGTTAAAAATTGGTTCAAGCCCTGTGGACAGGAGCTTTCTGGCGCTCTAGTTCAAACAGACAAATTATATCTCTGAAAGTATTGGTTTCTCAGAGTTGGGAATTATATAAATGTATTCATATGATAGAACTGCATCATAAAGGAAATTCAAATCAAATAATAGTTTATTTATCAAGATTAAATGAGCAAATCATGAGAATGAGAACTGCGCCATGGAAGAAATCAAATTAAATCTGGCCAATTTTGCCCAATAACGAACTTAACCGAGATATTCATCTCCCTAACCTACTCTGAAAATTTCAACTACCTACTTCATTCCGTTCGAGAGTTATATCTATGTCTATGGATGAAAAGCAGTCTCACTACTCTCAGATCTCTTACTTCATGTTCCGTTCCGACATAGAAGACTTTTCTGAGAAAAACTAATTTCGGAGCAAACAACTGAGATTTTTCTCACTTCGCTCACAATTCTTCGATTGATTAGATAATGTCATGTCTCAGGAAAATAAGTTGACATTATGACAATTCATACATAGAATAATTATATCATTCTGTGACAACGTTGAAATAAGTACGATTTATTATTGAAACTTTGAAAAATCATATCTCCGAAAGTATTAGCTTGTTAGAGTTAAAAATGATATCATTGGATTCTTATGGTGAAACTGCTTATTGAAAAAATATTAATTTGGAATTTGCTTTGTAAAAAAAAAATTTTTTTTTTGTTACTCCGAAACCATCTGTCCGATTTTGCCCAATAACGAACTTAGCCGAGTTATTTATCTTCCAAACCTACTCTGAAAATTTCAACTGTCTAGCTCATTCCGTTCGAGAGTTATCGTGCCTACGGCCGGCCGGACCGGCCGGACATAATGTATTTCGACCACGGATTCTTGATCAGTGAGCCGAACCAAATCGTTTAAGACCATTTTCATCGAAAAATTCGAAAATTACAGACATTTGGGCAAATTGATAAGCACTCAGTTCCGAGGAACTAGAGCGCCAAAAACTGTGAAAACTGACTATTTCGATGGCAAATTCGATGAAAAGTATGCATTATTAACTGTAAATTTATCAGATTTTGGTTAAAATATTATTTCCAGCTATCTCATCCTTCTCTCGTTCAAAGTGGAAACTGAAAGCCTTCCGAAAAGTTTGAATTATGGACATTTATCGCGAAGTATAATTTGGATCGGGTTGTTTATTCGTAAGTATTACGTTTTTGCGCGTATGTTCTGGGGAACATCGCGTTATCATTTTTTATACGGACACAGTAAAGGCGAAAATTCATGGAACGATTAAATCGCAACGACAAGATTCTCGTCGTTCGTTTCTAAACGAACGACGTCGTCCAAATGAGTATACAGTCATTTGGACGACGACGTCCATGTCGCTGGATTAATCCAGCATTCCAACGACAACTGATGACATACCTCTGACAGCCGCGAAAATTAAAATTGGTTCAAGCACTGACGTGAAGTCAGGAGCTTTTGCGCGCATATTCTATTGTCCATTCATCTCTATTGGACAAATTCAAATGAAAGTAGATAATATTATTCTATCTAATATGTCTTCGACCAGAAATTACTATTGTTATTGTGTGCCCAAATGCAATTCATGGGCGAAAAAAATGCCAAAATATATATATGTTTTATTCTGTATTGTTTTATTGGGCGCATGTTCTAGGGGAACATCGTCCTATCATTTCGTCCAAATGTCTGTAATTTTCGAATTTCGAGCTGAAAATTGGCTAATAGACTAATTCGGACTCCCTGATCACGAATCCGGTGTCAGATTTTTGGGTGCCGTCCGGCCGGCAGGCAGGCCGGCCGGTTTTCCGGCCGTAGGCACGATAACAGGAGCACCGAAGGTCCTATCGACTTCAAACTTTCAGGGTAGGTTTCTGATCAAAATGCGACGGTTAAGTTCGTTAACGGGCAAAATCGGCCGGACGGTTTAGGAGTTATAGACATTTAAAATTTTGAGGTTATTTCCCTGATATTTCAGGAACTAAAGAAGATGTTGAATCGAAACTTGGTAGTCAGTTCGAGGATATAAACGCGCAACTTTTGGAAAAATTCTGTTATGATCGAAATGTTGGTAATTTTTAAAAAAATATTTCTTTTAATTTTTTCGAAAAAGAAATTTTTTTTTCTTGAACTATTCATCAGATTGCAACAAAAACTTGTACTAACGTCAATTGTAGTATTTTGCAACATTGTGCAAAATTTTGGCTCTATACGATTTCAATTTCTGGAGATATAAGACAAAATGTGTCAAATTTCCTGGGTCTCTCTCAGTATTTTTTTCTTTACTGGTCAGTACGGGCCACAAGGAAGATGAACATGCGCCCAATAGCTCCTGTCCACAGGGCTTGAACCAATTTTTCTGTACTGGATTTATTCTGTCCAACTCCCTGTGAAATTTACTAGTATAGGTTTGTGTTTTCACTTCTTACCTCCGGAAAACAAAATATAAATATAATTATTGAAACTGCGTTAGGAAGATAACTAATAGACCGAAGAGTACTCAACTTGGAACTACATCATCTTCAAACAGAGTACAAGGAGGTACCTCGAAAGAGAACTGAGGAAGGATGTGTCGATGACTTGCTGTGCTGAAAACCTCATTCAGAAGAAGAAATAAGCATCACCCAAGCACCCTTGAGTTAATTGAACAGCAATAATAATTTTAGTAGTATACTTGGTTGTGTACATTGTTACCAGACCACCTAACACTTGTGCCATTGATATATCCCGGTTATCTACAAAGAGTGATATCTTGAACAGTGACAGTGCTTTGAAAAGTTTAACAGGCATAAACAATTTTGATATTTTCAATTGAATAGAAGAGATGGTCATCAAAACTCTTGGAAACAAAACAAAAAAAGCAACTCTATTATACCTCAAACATTACACTTATTGTTAATAATTATTTTCACATAATAAATATGTATCATATCTTAAAAACTCATTTTAATTATGGATAACTATTTTACCACAGCTTTATCTGGATCAATTAGACACTATTATATCCTCATAAATGAACTAGCATGCACCTGAACTTGAATTTAATATGTTTACACCTGCTCCATGCTCCGACTTTACAAGAATATACCATACTTTTTTTTTAAGTTTACCATTCTCCACATTAATATGGGCCATAAATTTTATGTGGTTCTGAATTAAGGGCACTACTTTGTAAACCTAAGGAACAAATGTCTATAATAATGGGACCACAATTTGTTTTGTCATACATGATTACATGATCTACATTTAGAACCTCTTCCCCTTCTACAAGGATTCTAGAATTAGGAGTTGAATCTCCTATATACTCCAGAAATTGCATCGTCTTGGAAGTTCCCAATTGTTTTTCTTTTGCGATTTAATACATTTATATAATTATTAGAGATAACTGTAGTACTTTAGGAACTCATTTTGTACCTAAATATGTATTTAGTTGTAATATTTAAATTCAATTAGGTTATGTTTCCGTCAGTTCAAAATAATCTGTCGTCCGATTTTGTCGTTCCATGAAATATAGGGGAAGGGATATTTTGAACGACAATCGTTGCTTTTGAACGACAAAAACGACGAAATTTTGGACGACAAAATCATTGGTTTTCGACGACAAAATCGTCTCATGAATTTTCGGCTTAAGACATTTCCTTGAATTAATAAACAGGAAGAAATTTTAAAGTGACGTATGTATTACGAATATTGAAATATCCTGAGATAATTTATTATTGGCTAAATTTAATTCGATCTATCAATGAAATTACGTGAAACGTGAGACTTCTCGTATATTATTAGATAGAATTTCAATTCCGATATACTACGTAGTAGGTATATGTTATATTTACCAAACTCTATACTTGATCATAGAAAAAATTCAATAATTCCTTACTCAGATCTATCTTTGAAGTGGTACGAAATGTATACATATCTTGTTAAAAACTGTGAAAATGGACTATTTCGATGGCAAATTCGATGAAAAGTATGCAATAGAGGTGAATATAACATCACTAACTGTACATTCATCAGATTTTGGTTATAATATTATTTCCAACTATCTCATCCTTCTCTCGTTCAAAGTGGAACTGAAACCCTTCCGAAAAGTTTGAATTATGGACATTTATCGCGAAATATAGTTTGGATCGAGTTGGTTATTCGTAAGTATTACGTTTTTGCGCGTATGTTCTGGCGAACATCGCGTTATCATTTTTGGCGCTCTAGTTCCTCGGAACTGAGTGCTTATAAATTTGCCCAAATGTCTGTAATTTTCGAATATTTCGATGAAAATGGTCTTAAACGACTTGGTTCGACTCACTGATCAAGAATCCGTGGTCGTAATTCATTCTGTCCGGCCGGTCCGGCCAGTCCGGCCGGCCGTAGGCACGATAACTCTCGAACGGAATGAGCTAGAGAGTTGAAATTTTCAGAGTAGGTTTGGGGGATAAATATCTCGGCTAAGTTCGTTATTGGGCAGAATCAGACAGATGGTTTCGGAGTAACAAAAAAAAAAATTTTTTTTTTACTAAACAAATTCCAAATTAATTTTTATTAATGAGCAGTTTTATCATAAAAATCCATACATATCATTTTTAACTCTAACAAGCTAATACTTTCGGAGATATGATTTTTCAAAATTTCAATGTAAATCGTATTTCACAGATTGATATAATTATTCTATGTATGAATTGTCATAATGTCAACTTGACATAAGGGAATAAGGTGACTTCAAAAATATTGGGGTTGAAATACTCGTATTTTAGCGATGCAACGGGGACCTCACCCGAAAATGTTTGAAAATATTACGTAAATATTGAAAGCATAATTCTGTAGTTCGAGAGAGGAGAAAATTTGGTGAACGTAGATCAGGAAATCTTTGATCGATTACAAGGTAATTTTTTATTATTACTTATCTTCTTTCATACATGTTTTATGGAATACCTACTATTTGTAGGTACTTTGAACCTGTTTTGGGCAATTGTCATACGAAACTTGTTTTTTTGGGGCTCTAGTTCCTCGGAACAGAGTGCTTATCAATTTGCCCAAGTGTCTGTAATTTTGGAATTTTTGGCTGAAAATGGTCTCAAACGATTTGGTTCGACTCACTGATCAAGAATCCGAGTGCGAAATCGATTCTGTCCGGCCGGCCGACCGGCCGTAGGCACGATAACTCTCGAACGAAAGGAGTTAGCGGATTGAAAATTGCAAGGTGGTTTTGGAGCGTAAATATCTCGGACAAGTTCGTTAATGGGCGAAATCCATCAAGGGGTTTCGGAGTTATGGCCGATTTTAGTAAAAATATTTTTTATGAATATATCCGAAACCGATCACTCGATCTATCTGAAATTTAGCATCAAATTGTAGAATCATGACCTTTATACGCATGTGAAGTTTTGTATTGACCAGATTACCGCAAAATTAAAAAAAAAAAATTGAAAATGTGGTGCAGTTCTCATTCTCATGATTGCTCATTTAATCTTGATAAATAAACTATTATTTGAATTGAATTTCCTTTATGATGCAGTTCTATCATATGAATACATTGATATAATTCCCAACTCTGAGAAACCAATACTTTCGGAGATATAATTTGTCTGTTTGAACTAGAGCGCCAGAAAGCTCCTGTCCACAGGGCTTGAACCCATTTTTTATACGAACACAGTAAGAAATTTCCTTGAATTAATACTGACGAAGAAATTTTAATATGACGTATGTATTATGAATATTGAAAAATCCTGAGATAATTTATTATTGACTAAATTTAAGTCGATCTATCAATGAGATTACGTGAAACGTGAGATTTTTCGTATTTTACTAGATATTAGAATTTCAATTCCGATATACTAGCAGGTGTGTTGTATTTACGAAACTATCTACTTAATCATAGAAACAATTTCATCATTCCTTACTCAGATCTGTCATTGGAATGGTACGAAATGTATTCATATCTGATTAAAAAATGGGTTCAAGCCCTGTGGACAGGAGCTTTCTGGCGCTCTAGTTCAAACAGACAAATTATATCTCCGAAAGTATTGGTTTCTCTGAGTTGGGAATTATATCAATGTATACATATGATAGAGCTGCATCATAAAGGAAATTCATTCAAATAATAGTTTATTTATCAAGATTAAATGAGCAATCATGAGAATGAGAACTGCACCATGGAAGAAATCAAATTAAATCTGGCCAATTTTGCCCAATAACGAACCTAACCGAGATATTCATCTCCCTAACCTTCTCTGAAAATTTCAACTACCTAGCTCATTCCGTTGGAGAGTTATTGTGGAAAAACTTTTTTTAAAATTTCAAATTTTTTTTTTACACTTTGCGGTAATCTAGTCAATACAAAACTTCACATGCGTATAAAGGTAATGATTCTACAATTTGATGCTAAATTTCAGATAGATCGAACGAACTTGTCCGAGATATTTACGCTCCAAAACCACCTTGCAATTTTCAATCCGCTAACTCCTTTCGTTCGAGAGTTATCGTGCCTACGGCCGGTCGGCTGGCCAGACAGAATCGATTTCGCACTCGGATTCTTGATCAGTGAGTCGAACCAAATCGTTTGAGACCATTTTCAGCCAAAAATTCCAAAATAACAGACACTTGGGCAAATTGATAAGCACTCTGTTCCGAGGAACTAGAGCGCCAAAAAAACAAGTTTCGTATGACAATTGCCCAAAACAGGTTTAAAGTACCTACAAATAGTAGGTATTCCATAAAACATGTATGTAAGAAGATAAGTAATAATAAAAAATTACCTTGTAATCGATCAAAAATTTCCTGATCTACGTTCACCAAATTTTCTCCTCTCTCGAACTACAGAAATATGCTTTCAATAATTTAGTAATATTTTCAAACATTTTCGGGTGAGGTCCCCGTTGCATCGCTAAAATACGAGTATTTCAACCCCAATATTTTTGAAGTTACAATATTCCCTTCTGTCAAGTTGACATTATGAGAATTCATACATAGAATAATTATATCAATCTGGGAAATACGATTTACATTGAAATTTTGAAAAATCATATCTCCGAAAGTATTAGCTTGTTAGAGTTAAAAATGATATGAATGGATTCTTATGATAAAACTGCTTATTAAAAAAAATTTAGTTTGGAATTTGTTCAGTAAAAAAAAATTTGTTTTTTATTACTCCGAAACCTTCTGTCCGATTTTGCCCAGTAACGAACTTAGCTGAGATATTCATCCCCCAAACCTACTCTGAAAATTTCAACTCTCTAGCTCATTCCGTTCGAGAGTTATCGTGCCTACGGCCGGCCGGCCGGCCGGACCGGCCGGACAGAATGAATTTCGACCACAGATTCTTGATCAGTGAGTCGAACCAAATCGTTTAAGACCATTTTCATCGAAATATTCGAAAATTACAGACATTTGGGCAAATTGATAAGCACTCAGTTCCGAGGAACTAGAGCGCCAAAAACTGTGAAAACGGCCTATTTCGATGGCAAATTCGATGAAAAGTATGCAATAGAGGTGAATATAACATTATTTACTGTACATTTATCATATTTCGATCAAAATATCAATTTCAGCTATGTCAGCCTTCTCTCGGTCAAAGTGAAAATTGAAAGCCTTCCGAAAAGATTGAATAATGGATATTTGTCGTGGAATATAGTTTGATTCGAGTGCGTTATTCATAAGTACATATTATGTTTCTGTACGAACACAGTCGGAAATTTCCTTGAGTTAATCCTAAGGAAGAAATTTTAATATGACGCTAATTTAATATTCCAAAATGTGAGCGAAGTGAGAACAATTTCAGAAGCTTCTTCCGAAATTGTTTTCTCTCACCAATTGCTTAGAAGATCCTTATATTTCGTTACAGAACACGAAGTAAGAGATTCATAGAACTTATATTCTGTACCGAACTATAAGAATCTGCTGGGAAATTGTTGAGATAAACCAATTTCGGAACAAACTTCTGTGATTTTTCTCACTTCGCTCACATTTCGGAATTTACATTAAATTTGAGTGGATCTATCAATAAAACAAGCCCTGTGGACAGGAGCTTTCTGGCGCTCTAGTTCAAACAGACAAATTATATGTCCGAAAGTATTGGTTTCTCAGAGTTGCGTTTTATATCAACGTATTCTTATGATAGAACTGCATCATAAACGAAATTAAATTCAAATAATAGTTTATTTATCAAGATTAAATGAGCAATCTGAGAATGAGAACTGCACCATGGAAGAAATCGAATTAAATCTGGCCAATTTTGCCCAATAACGAAATTAACCGAGATATTCATCTCCCTAACCTACTCTGAAAATTTCAACTACCTAGCTCATTCCGTTCGAGAGTTATTGTAGAAAAACTTTTTTTAAATTTTCAATTTTTTTTTGACACTTTGCGATAATCTGGTCAATACAAAACTTCACATGCGTATAAAGGTCATGATTCTACAATTTGATACTAAATTTTAGATAGATCGAGTGATCGGTTTCGGAAATATATATAAAAAATATTTTTACTAAAATCGGCCATAACTCCGAAACCGCTTGATGGATTTTGTCCATTAACGAGCTCGTCCGAGATATTTACGCTCCAAACCCACCTTGCAAATTTCAATCTGCTAACTCCTTTCGTTCGAGAGTTATCGTGACTACGGCCGGCCGGACAGAATAAATTTCGACCACGGATTCTTGATCAGTGAGTCGAACCAAATCGTTTAAGACCATTTTCATCGAAAAATTCGAAAATTACAGACATTTGGGCAAATTGATAAGCACTCAGTTCCGAGGAACTAGAGTGCCAATTACCTACGTGAAACGTAAGATTTTTCGTATATTATATTAAATAATATATTGATTATATTATATTATACTTTCAATTCCGATATAATACGTAGGTATGTGTTATATTTACCAAACTCTATACTTAATCATAGAAGCAATTCAATCATTCCTTACCATAGACATAAAATGATTCTATGTCTATGTTCCTTACCCAGGTCTGTCATTGAAATGGTACGATATGCATTCATATCTTATTGAAAAACTGTGAAAACGGACTATATGAATGGAAAATGTAATAAAAAGTATGCAATAGAGGTGAATAATATAACATTATAAACTGCACATTTATCAAATTTTGGTCAAAATATCATTTTCATCCTTCTCTCGGTCAAAGTGAAAATTGAAAGCCTTCCGAAAGTTTGAATCATAGATCGAGGTTGATCTTTTCTATAGACTAACGAGATATCTTTTAAAACGTGAGTATACTCGAATGATATTATATTAGATATCAATTTGTTCAATTTAGATAAAAAATCGTGTGTGTTTGTATCTGTATGAAATTTACGGTCTGTGTAGATGAAAGGAATTCGAACTCTACTTTGATGGATATATAATTGAATATTTTGTTTCAGATACCACCTCTGGTAAGTTGCAAATTGATGTATAATGTATTATCGTCGTATTTCAAAGGAGTTTCTATTGTAATGGTATGTGAGTCTCTATTATTTTTTTCATTTTATTTGGCGATTGTCATCAGACATTTTCAGTGTTATATATCGTGTTTTTTTAATGTCAGCTAGTACTTTTCCTTGGCGCCACCATACGATTGGGCAGATTTGAATAAGAGCCTACGCACACGGGCATACTGAATCGAAGGGTTCTCCTGGATTGCGTTCGAATATTAACTCCGGAGAGTATTATTTACTAAATAGCGTTCGAAAACCGAAAAGTTGTGTATATTTTACTCTAAGAGCCGACGCACACGGGTCGACCGGGATATGTTTGACGCGATCAGGGGATCTATTCTCGACCATTCGCAATTTTCACGATCGGTTGCATACGCCGTCTTTGCCATAGAGATGCGCACGATCGTGCAAATTGCGAATGGTCGAGAATAGATCCCCTGAAGATTTATCGATCTGTCATTCAGGGCGTTGCTTTATCGTTCAGTCTTATGATCACAAAAAAAAATTAATTCAAGCTAGAAATTCATCGAAGCGCATAATATTTTATTCCACATAACCTGATGAATGATGAATAGAAAAAGCTATATCACTCAACAACAATTTGCGATGGAAAAATTGAATTAAGCTATGTTATCTGCGATTTATCATATCCACTACTCTATTCTATGATCTCCCTGGTTAGAAAATAATGATCAAGGGCGGTATCTTCACTCGAATTATTAGATACATATAACCAGTATGTACCTCTGATGTCTATGCATATATCATAGACGGATAGAATAACATTCTATGCATCTTGCATAGAACAAACGAATTCATTTTTTAAAACTAGACGTCATACTCGTTTGCGATTTGGAGCGTACGATTTGGAACGAACGATTCACGCGATCGCAATGAATGCGTTTTTTGTATAGGTAAACACGCTTCAACGGACCGCAACTGTCCTGAATTCGCAAGGCAAAAGCAAATTAATACCATTATAGCAATTGAAAATTTATCGTATTTTGATGCGGTTAAATTGGTACCAAAAACATACAATTCCTCAAACTCTCCAAATCCCCCTGCATGCCGTAACCTGTTACAAGTTCCTCAAGATTTTCCCCAACTTTCAAACAAGCACTCTACTTTAAATAACCCAAATATAATATCAGTCCATAACCGAAGATCTCTCCTAAACGAATCTAGAACTAAAAGACAATATTCAGAAATCACCAAAAGAAGGAGAGTTCCTTCTCCTCCTGGTTACGACAAAGTAGCTCACCAAGAGCAACTCATTACATATCGTCCAGATTTCTCCAACCCTATATCTTTAGATAACAACAACCCCCCCTTAATATTTTCAAATATAAACTCCCTCCCTTCCGAATAACCTCAATCCGAAAAAAATCAAAACATGATAGTGAAGAGTCTTACGTCAGAAAATTATAATGAGCTATTAAATAATTTGAATAAAGTAATAAAAAACATAAATTCTATACTACAGAATACTTCTGCCCCTACTACCTCATCCAATACCCAATAGAAACCGCAAAACTTATTTTATCTTTCCCCTTCCCTTATGAACTACATCCTTCAGTGGAACATTAGATCTGTGAATTCAAATATGGAAAATCTGAAATATCATATAGATGAAATGAGTCCCTCTATTATACTTCTAACCGAAACCTGGCTTGACCCAAGTATACCTTTCAGTGGCACCAAAAAACTTCCAAATTCAGGGAATAAAAGTTAATCAGCTTTCAATAGTGAATATCTATTGTCCTCCCAAGACCCGAACCACCAAATCTTTATGGAAGAATATTTTACATAGACTCAACCCTCCCTTTCTAATATGTGGCGATCTGAACGCTCAAAATCCTATATGGGGATCCACTTTAACTAATTCTAATGGATTAATTATTCAAGATCTCCTATTGGAGGAAGACATTTGTTTGTTAAATGATGGCACACCAACAAGATTTACCCCCCCAGGTAGCAATAAAAGTGCTCCTGATTTATCTATATGTTCAAAAAGACTCAAACTTGAATTAGACTGGTCGGTCTGGTCTGATCTAGGTAATAGCGATCATTACCCCATTAGTATTGGGAAACTTAATAATTCCATACCCCCCGTTTCAACCTCACCGCTTTCGTACAACAAAATACAATATTAAAAAAGCGAATTGGGACCAATATCAGGATGGCATAACCATCCAAATTAACTCACAGGAAACAAGTAATTTAGAATCCTTCCAAAAAATGATAATCTCCGCCGCTGAATTATCAATACCCAAATTATCTCAATTTCATGGGAATCTGAAATCAAAATATAGAGTATGTTGGTGGGATGATTCCTTAACAACAGTGGTGAAAGAGAGATCTTTAGCATTTAAAAAATTTATGACTAACCCCACACTTGAAAATTTCATAGACGCAAAGAGATTCCAAGCTTATGCTAAATTTAAAATAAAACAAAAAAAAAGACTTCTTTTAGAAACTTCTGTGATAATCTTTGCCGTAAAAATGGTTCCCAATTATGGAAGGACATTAAAAGATTCCGATATGGTATTAACATCGACCCTATTCAGAAACCCACAATATCATGCGGACAAGACATACTAGACCGGCTTTGCCCTCCTTCGATTCTATCCCCCGTATCTTCCCCTCTTCCAGTTCAATCAGTTCCCTTTCCGGAAATAACTTTGGATGAGTTGCTAACTGTCTTAGAACAAAAAAATTGGTTCAAGCCCTGTGGACAGGAGCTATTGGGCGCATGTTCATCTTCCTTGTGGCCCGTACTGACCAGTAAAGACTCCAGTAAAGAAAAAAAGCAGTATCATGTTGAATACCTTAATATTATTGAGATTATTATATAATAATCGATGGAAATACTGAGAGAGACCCAGGAAATTTGACACATTTTGTCTTATATCTCCAGAAATTGAAATCGTATAGAGCCAAAATTTTGCACAATGTTGCAAAATACTACAATTGACGTTAGTACAAGTTTTTGTTGCAATCTGATGAATAGTTCACGAAAAAAAATTTTTTTTTTCGAAAAAATTAAAAGAAATATTTTTTTTAAAATTACCAACATTTCGATCATAACAGAATTTTGCCAAAAGTTGCGCGTTTATATCCTCGAACTGACTACCAAGTTTCGATTCAACATCTTCTTTAGTTCCTGAAATATCAGGGAAATAACCTCAAAATTTTAAATGTCTATAACTCCTAAACCGTCCGGCCGATTTTGCCCGTTAACGAACTTAACCGTCGCATTTTGATCAGAAACCTACCCTGAAAGTTTGAAGTCGATAGGACCTTCGGTGCTCCTGTTATCGTGCTTACGGCCGGGAAACCGGCCGGCCGGCCGGCCGGCCGGCCGGACGGCACCCTAAAATCTGACACCGGATTCGTGATCAGGGAGTCCGAATTAGTCTATTAGCCAATTTTCAGCTCGAAATTCGAAAATTACAGACATTTGGACGAAATGATAGGACGATGTTCCCCTAGAACATACGCCCAAAAAGGATTCCACTCCTGGCAAGGATGGAATCTCTTTCAGCATGTTGAAAAATCTACCTCTAAACGCCAAATTTCTTTTATTACGTATATTCAACTCAAATCTACAGACTCCTGACATTCCTTTTACTCTTAAAGAAACAGTAATTATTCCAATTTGCAAACCGAAAAATGCCCTAATGATCCACGGAGTTATAGACCCATCGCCCTGAACTCATGCTTGATTAAGGCCTTCACCTCTATTCTCGCCACAAGACTGGATATAATATATGAAAATACCATCCCAACACATGAATTCCAGTTTGGGTTCAGAAAAGGAAAGTCTGTAGATGATGCTATCTCGTTCCTGACTTCGCAGGTTTACACCTCTTTTGCCCGCAAACAAGTCACAATAGCAGTTTTTCTGGATATTGAACGCGCTTATGATTCCGTTAACTTCTATCTTTTGAAGGGGTCTTTGGAGCACGAAGGAGTTCCTAGGAAAGTAATATACCTCCTCAGAGACCTTATTCTTCGGCGTAATCTTTTTTTAATAGATCCTCAATCTAAACAATTAATAGGTCCTCAACAAGCAAATCTTGGATTGGCTCAAGGTTCCCCAGATAGCTCTGCCCTGTTCAATATTTTTACAAAAGATATAGGTTTGTACATCAAAGCCAGAGGTGTTAAAGTCCTCAAATATGCAGATGACACAACGCTATTGTCGACTGCAAGTAACTTCCGAACAGCTTTTGATGCTTTATCTGCCGCGTTGAAACAGCTCTAAAGTGGGCAGTAAAAAAACAATTAAAAATATCAGCCGAAAAATCAAAAGCACTCTGCTGTCGTAGATCTGGAAAGTGGGCAAATCTTCCCCCTCTTCAACTTTTCAATTGCGATATCCCTTGGGAGGACACAGTTAAGTATTTGGGAGTAACTATTCAGTGTAACTTAAATTGGTCCACTCACATACACAATATGTGCGCTAAAGCAACTCAGGGAATTAATTTGATAAGGTCTCTAAGCGGTATTTGGTGGGGATCACACCCATCAACATTACTAGTGGTATATAGATCCATTATACGCCCCCATTTAGATTTTGGCAGCATTTTTTACAACAGATGCGCTAAAAAAACATTAAACAAATTAGACAGAACGCAATGTGCTGCTTTGAGAGCGACTCTTGGACTCATGCGTTCTACCCCTGTAAATGTGTTGTTGACGGAATCATGCGAACTACCCCTTCATTTCAGAAGGAATTGGTTGGCGGCAAAATTTTTGACCAAACAACTGAGAATAAGAAGAAATCCGGTACTCTCTGCTCTGAAGATCCTCCCATCATTTCGACATTTCTGGGTAGGTCAGTACCCCCCTCCTCTAATAGAGGCATTCAACATAATTCGGAATCCAGAAGATATGTATTCCAGTTCTTTGCTTCCATGTTTTTCATTCGACTTGACGACCCATTTCTCAAAACTCCACTTCGGTTCCCTCGGTTTGGAAAAAACTGCTGTAGATAATTCCCAATTATTCAATTCCGTTAACTTCTATCTTTTGAAGGGGTCTTTGGAGCACGAAGGAGTTCCTAGGGAAGTAATATACCTCCTCAGAGACCTTATTCTTCGGCGTAATCTTTTTTTAATAGATCCTCAATCTAAACAATTAATAGGTCCTCAACAAGCAAATCTTGGATTGGCTCAAGGTTCCCCAGATAGCTCTGCCCTGTTCAATATTTTTACAAAAGATATAGGTTTGTACGTCAAAGCCAGAGGTGTTAAAGTCCTCAAATATGTAGATGACACAACGCTATTGTCGACTGCAAGTAACTTCCGAACAGCTTTTGATGCTTTATCTGCCGCGTTGAAACAGCTCTAAAGTGGGCAGTAAAAAAACAATTAAAAATATCAGCCGAAAAATCAAAAGCACTCTGCTGTCGTAGATCTGGAAAGTGGGCAAATCTTCCCCCTCTTCAACTTTTCAATTGCGATATCCCTTGGGAGGACACAGTTAAGTATTTGGGAGTAACTATTCAGTGTAACTTAAATTGGTCCACTCACATACACAATATGTGCGCTAAAGCAACTCAGGGAATTAATTTGATAAGGTCTCTAAGCGGTATTTGGTGGGGATCACACCCATCAACATTACTAGTGGTATATAGATCCATTATACGCCCCCATTTAGATTTTGGCAGCATTTTTTACAACAGATGCGCTAAAAAAACATTAAACAAATTAGACAGAACGCAATGTGCTGCTTTGAGAGCGACTCTTGGACTCATGCGTTCTACCCCTGTAAATGTGTTGTTGACGGAATCATGCGAACTACCCCTTCATTTCAGAAGGAATTGGTTGGCGGCAAAATTTTTGACCAAACAACTGAGAATAAGAAGAAATCCGGTACTCTCTGCTCTGAAGATCCTCCCATCATTTCGACATTTCTGGGTAGGTCAGTACCCCCCTCCTCTAATAGAGGCATTCAACATAATTCGGAATCCAGAAGATATGTATTCCAGTTCTTTGCTTCCATGTTTTTCATTCGACTTGACGACCCATTTCTCAAAACTCCACTTCGGTTCCCTCGGTTTGGAAAAAACTGCTGTAGATAATTCCCAATTATTCAATTCCGTTAACTTCTATCTTTTGAAGGGGTCTTTGGAGCACGAAGGAGTTCCTAGGGAAGTAATATACCTCCTCAGAGACCTTATTCTTCGGCGTAATCTTTTTTTAATAGATCCTCAATCTAAACAATTAATAGGTCCTCAACAAGCAAATCTTGGATTGGCTCAAGGTTCCCCAGATAGCTCTGCCCTGTTCAATATTTTTACAAAAGATATAGGTTTGTACGTCAAAGCCAGAGGTGTTAAAGTCCTCAAATATGTAGATGACACAACGCTATTGTCGACTGCAAGTAACTTCCGAACAGCTTTTGATGCTTTATCTGCCGCGTTGAAACAGCTCTAAAGTGGGCAGTAAAAAAACAATTAAAAATATCAGCCGAAAAATCAAAAGCACTCTGCTGTCGTAGATCTGGAAAGTGGGCAAATCTTCCCCCTCTTCAACTTTTCAATTGCGATATCCCTTGGGAGGACACAGTTAAGTATTTGGGAGTAACTATTCAGTGTAACTTAAATTGGTCCACTCACATACACAATATGTGCGCTAAAGCAACTCAGGGAATTAATTTGATAAGGTCTCTAAGCGGTATTTGGTGGGGATCACACCCATCAACATTACTGGTGGTATATAGATCCATTATACGCCCCCATTTAGATTTTGGCAGCATTTTCTACAACAGATGCGCTAAAAAAACATTAAACAAATTAGACAGAACCAGCAGAAATTAAGTCGGTATCGTGGCAATATATTTATTATTCAATTTCTAATCTTAAGTCTAAGACCCCAAAAGCACTAGAATCAAATTTAGTATACAAAATAAACTGTATCAATTGTGATGGCTGCTATATAGGCACCACAAAACAACACCTAAAAGCTAGATTATCCAATCATAAAAGTTCAATAAGGCACCTATCTAACAATAAGAATGCCTTGGTAGAACACCACCTTGCCACAGGCCATAATTTTGATTTAGAGTTGGAAAATGTGTGCATTTTAGATAGAGAAAGAGACTATAGAAAGAGAATGATATCTGAGATGGTTTGCATAAAAAAATTTGATAGTTCTGTTAATTTTAGAAGTGACATAGATAATTTAAGTAACACATATTGCCATCTCATCAATAAAATTAAAATTTGAGATAGATAGTTGTTGATAAACATAAAGTTTGTCTAATGTATATTTCTCTTTTTATCCTATGACTGTTGTTTGTGATCTCTACGCCGTTTTTTAGGTTTAAGTAAGATCACATTCGTTTGCTTGTTCGTGAGCTGTCGTGTGGATAATTTCCCTTCTCTCTCACTCAGTGTGAACACAAAGCTGTGATGTATATGTTTTTATTCTGTGACTGTTTTGCGTTAAGATTTTCTGTGGTCGTCCATATGACATAAGACTTCAACACCGGTTTTTAGGTTAGGTTAGAGTCATGTCCGCATGTTTCTTCGTGAACTTGTCGAGTTTTTCTTTGAGAGATTATTGAACTGTTGTATCTGTTCTTGTTATGCCACTGATATTATTATTTATCCTAATTTCAGTACATATTGGTAGGTTGCCTACTCCCTTGTTACTAGATGAAGTCTGTATGTTCGTTGTTTTTTAGCCTGAAGAAGAGGAGAACCGTTCCTCGAAACTGTAGCAATTTGTAAAAATTGAATAATAAATATATTGCCACGATACCGACTTAATTTCTGCTGATTCTCAATTTTTGGCAACTAGAAGTATTTCATTAATTAGACAGAACGCAATGTGCTGCTTTGAGAGCGACTCTTGGACTCGTGCGTTCTACCCCTGTAAATGTGTTGTTGACGGAATCATGCGAACTACCCCTTCATTTCAGAAGGAATTGGTTGGCGGCAAAATTTTTGACCAAACAACTGAGAATAAGAAGAAATCCGGTACTCTCTGCTCTGAAGATCCTCCCAACATTTCGACATTTCTGGGTAGGTCAGTACCCCCCTCCTCTAATAGAGGCATTCAACATAATTCGGAATCCAGAAGATATGTATTCCAGTTCTTTGCTTCCATGTTTTTCATTCGACTTGACGACCCATTTCTCAAAACTCCACTTCCGTTCCCTCGGTTTGGAAAAAACTGCTGTAGACAATTCCCAATTATTCAACGAGAAATGCAACGAACTTTTTCCTGACAATATTAGAGTGTTCACTGATGCATCGAAAACTAATGATAGAGTGGGTTTGGCAGTTTTCAGCCCAGGTAGAATAAATTATATAGAACGCCTACCAAATTTCTTTTCCATCTGTTCCGCCGAAAACATTGCTATTCTAAGGGCAGTCTCCGCCATCAGGTCAAGAAAATTCTATAAGGCCACGATCATTACTGATTCTAAAAGTGCACTGGAGAAAATAACAACCTCTCGAATTCATTCTTCAAACGATTACATCACTTTGAATATAAAAAACACTTTAAATAAAATGAAACAGGAAGGTTTTTCGGTCTCCTTGGTATGGGTCCCCAGTCATACCCAAATTAACGGCAATGAAATGGCAGATTCACTGGCAAAAAAAGCTCTGAACCTTCGTTCAACACGACACATCAAAGGTGATAGTAGGGAGTTTTGGCCCAGTTTTAGAAGAATTATATGGGAGAAGTGGAAAGATCAATGGGTGAAAATTGGCTTACTTAAAGGTCGCGCATATGTAGAGATGACGAATAAAAAACTTCCCTACAATAAACCATGGTTCAACAATATAGATCTACCGAGAAAATATATTACAACCATATGCAGGTTAAGATCATCGCACTGTTGTAGCCCTGTCCATCTTTTTAAAATAAAAGTGATAGAATCACCTAATTGGAGAGAGAGGAGATATTGTCCATATTTTTCTGGACTGCACTAACTAATAGAAAGAATAGTAATGGATTATATTCAGATTTGGCGCTGCTATTGCGGAACAAGTTATCGTTCCCCTTGAATTTGTGGGAAGTCATATTTTTCAACGACGTGTCGGTTATTAAAGTACTGGTACATTTTTTAACAATATCAGGCATAAGATTGTAGTAAATATTACTATGATCTTCCAGTTCAGTTGATGTATTGGTGTTTTCATGGAGTCTAATGTGTCATATGTGTGTATACTAATGTCCCTAGTGACGTCTAACTCCTATTTTAATTTTTTTCTTGCCCATCATCCTAATAAACTTAGAAGTCTGTTATGGCGTGCTCCAATTCTGAATAACCAAGAAGCATATTAATCTGAAACCCGTTTTCGAATAAACATCCTACAAAAGGAAACAATCCACTGCACTGTGTAGATGGTCTTAGTTACCAGGCACATATAAACGAAGAAGAAGAAGAAGAAATATCCTCATAGGAATATCACGACACTAATATAATAGTTATTTATGTATCAAGGGAGTTATGAGGATGTTGACTACAGAGGGCAACATATTGCAATCCCGAGGGATTGTTAAGTTGCCCGAGGTTGTACACATCCAATAACTCACGTGATAGATAATTCATTTTATTCCAAACTGAATGAAAAAAAAATTGACAATTGAAAAATTGATAGTTTGAAAATTTGACAATTGTCAATTTGTTTTTGTAAATACATTAGAGGGAGTTAAAGATCTATAACTGCTTAGTATGGGAGTATAACTCCAAAGGGAGTTATAACAATGTTTATAGTTACGGTAACTGAGGGTTTAATTCTTCCTAATGTATCAGAATGGAATAAAAAAATATTCTGCACTTTCTCACATCTACTCATGATTCTATTCATATATGCTAACATTTTGGTTTTTTCCTTTCGATTTTGTTCTAAAATAAGAACCGTTTTATTTATTGGGTGACAAAGGCCCACATTCATGATCTTATTATGTATGATATGTCACAGATTTAGACATCATAGTTCCCATTTTTGCGCATAAAATTTGTCTACTGTTTCGAACTGTCTTGCCATATGATAAATTATCTTACCTCAGAGCTCTGTGCAGTTACTAAGTATCATATAGGGCCGCATGGCTATAAATCCTTTGGAATTTTCATTTGGCAGCAAATTCTCTGAGTGAAGCTCCACTTAAGCGGTTCCAAAGGGTGGTCGACGATTCTTCGAAAGTACACAAGAGAACTCTCGAGAGGGTCGAGTATCAGTCATAAGATATTGGTAAGACCTATCTGAAACGTGGGCTGTCATCCGTTCATGGCTAGGTATATATGTGTTATAAAATGAATTCATGAACGCGATGGCTAATATGAGACAGCCAGGTAGACCGACCACCCTTTTATCCCGCATAAGCGGAGCCTTGCTCGGATAATCTGTTGATATTTGAACAATCTGAATTATTTATTGCTATGCAGGCCTCTTAGATTCTTAGGCACTGCACAGCGGTCTGAGGTAAAATTTTGAGACCATTTTCGGCGAAAAATTTGAAAATTACTGACATTCGGGCAAAATGATAATTCTCCTGTATTGGACACTTAATTCGAATTTACCATGGTAAATTCGAATTGAGAGTGTTCAATACAGGAGAATGGACAACATAATTAACCATGGTAAATTCGATTTAGGGTGTCCAATACAGAAGAATGGACAATAGAACATACGCGCAAAAGCTTCTGACTTCACGTCAGTGCTTGAACCAATTTTTTTTAATTCAATTTCTTTTATGATGCAGTTCTCTTATAAGAATCCATTGATATCATTCCCAACTGAGAAACCAATACTTTCGGAGATATGATTTGTCAAAGTTTGAGCAAGAGCGCCAAAGCTCCTGTCCACAGGGCTTTTTCAATAATTTTTTCGTTCTACTTGTCTTTGATTTTCCAGTTTCAATTTAGGATATTTTGGAGATTCCTTCCCGTTTTTAGACGAAGGAATCCATATTGAAGAAGGAAATACCCATCAATATTTCAGGCACCTGTACATCAGTCTTGTTAGACCACAATTGGAGTTTGCCTCCAGCGTATGGTGCCCGTATACCTATGTTGACAATGTCAAAATCGAAAGAGTTCAGAATAAATTCCTCCTCAGCATATCTTCCAGACTAGGCATCCCTCGTATAAGCTTCTCTGCAACTCAGATGAGAAATTAATGTGCTCCACTTGCCTACCTTAAGAACTCGCAGGATGAGATGTGATATATTGTTATTTGCCCGACTTGTTAGGGGGATGTTATCGTCGACGGAGCTTCTCTCGCTTTTTGGTTTCCATATACCATCCAGAAGCACTAGGGGATCTGTGTTGCTGCACATTCCTCATTATGGGTGCAATTATACCAGGGCGTCGCCAATTCCACGAATATCGACACATGCCAACATGTCCAGTCGATCGGGCGTTGGTTTTTTTGGGGTCAGTTATTCTGCCATTGTTAGACAGGTGGGTGAAAGTATAATTTAGTTTTATATTGTTGGATTTTCTGTTTCCTTTAAATATTCTTCGTTAATTTCATGTATATATATATTTTTGTGATTACTGTCAAATTGGGTTTATCCCGTAAATAAATAAATAAATAAATAAATAAATATTCAATATTTCAGCTAATTTTGTAAACAATTTCAATTTTTTCAAATCACAACACTCACAGGGGGGCGGGGTTTTTGGCGCTTCACAATTTTATTCGAACTCAATATAATCAATTATTGGTTATTCGGTGATATTTATATGACATAATCTTATATATATAAAAGAAAGTCGTGTTAGTTACTTCACTTATAACTCAAGAACGGCTATACCGATTTGGCTCAAAATTGGTGGGGAGGTAGCTTAGAACCAAGAGACGGACATAGGATACTTTTTTGTGTTATACAGGGTGTTTTTCTTTTAACGTCAATTAAAACTTGCTGTTTTTCCTGACATAATCGTACAATTTTAGTCATGTGTGTTTAAAAATAAACTTTCGAGGCATACACCATTGAAAATAAAGCATTACTATACAGGGTGTCCTTTTTCTCATGGCACAATTGTACGTGATTGAAGTGATTTGTGTCACAAACAAAGCATTAACTAAATAGGTACCTTGGATCGATTCTCATAATGTATTCCTCCGAAATCTCCATACAGGGTGTTCTTCTTTTAACGTCAATTGCAACTTGCTGTTTTCCATGCCACAAGCGTACAATTTCATTCATTTGTGTTAAAAAATAAACTTTAGAGGGATACATCATTGAAAATAAATCATTACTGTACAGGGTGTTTTTTTTCTAATTGCACAATTGTACGTTATTTATTGCCTCTAAGGCGGAACAGAGTTCGCTGGGTCAGCTAGTTTATAATAGTTATAATAGTAAATTTTATTTTTCATAGAACGAATATTATAAATTACATATTCGAGTATTACAATAGGTAGTAATTGGCTAATCTAATAAACTGATACATGAGTATTTTGTTGATTGAGTCCAAAAACATCTCTATTAAAATATTAAATACACAGCCACAAAATAATATGAGCTATGTCGCTCATGATCTTCCAAGAAGTGATAAGAATAATACTTTTGAAGAATATATTATTACACTACAAAATACTGCATACATATAGGTAAAGGTTAGATTCCGATAGAAGGTCGAAAAATAACATAATATTGTAAGAACGAATCCATATGAAATCAGTTATATATTTATTCTTCTCGTGGCAGTAGAATGTTTTCGCCAATTATAAATTATTATATGAAGGTTTTTTAGATGATAAGGGGATTTTATTTTGTTGGCACCTTACGGATGCAACCTCGGATCTTCAGACACATGAGCATCGACAATGTCCCCATTCACTGGTTTCTTCTTCTCGGGTTTAACTTCCAAAGGAATATTCCTTGTTTTGGACATTTCTAAGTTCTTGTTGATCCTGTCTAGGAGTTTCTGGTTGAAGAACGTTTGGTCCAATCTTCGCCCAGCGTCTGCTGTCAAGGGTTCAACAAGGATTTCTACACTTTTATTATTTCCATCACTGGTCTCATATTGATTTTGATTTGGAATCGGCACCCATCTTACATTCACAAGTTGACAGGAGAGAAATACGAGAGCTATAGCTCTAAGTTTATGCATTTTGGATGCTGTTTCACTTATAGTGCTGTTTTGGTAACCCGACGATTAAAACAAATATTTAGTCCTGTTTTTTTTTCATTTCCAGTTTTGCTTTCGGATTATTTTAAATGTCCCAATAAGCAATAGTCTTAAACGATTTGGTTCGACTCACTGATCAAGTGACAGATAGACAGTTGAAATTTTTAGAGTAGGTAAATATAAATATCTCGGTTAAGTTTATTATTGGCTAAAATCGTTGATTTCGGAGCAAGAAAAAAAAAATTTTAATTTACAAATTTCAAATTCAATTTTTTTTATGATGCAGTTTCACCATAAGAATTCATTGATATCATTTTCAACTCTAACAAGCTAATAATTTCGGAGATATGATTCTTCAAAATTTCGATAATGCATCGTACTTCTATGTTTTCACAGAATGCGAATTCTATCTGACTGTGTGCTATCTGTGTTCACCCGCCATCCATGTCATCTTATCTGCCAGATATGTCAAATTTATATCTGTTCTAGAAGACAATGCATGATTGAATGCAAAATTACCAATTTTAGGATATTATATACCCTATATGCCCTTGGATAATCCATTTGATGATGAAAATATATACTTTAGTCTCTATTATATTATGATGCAGTTCTATTATATGAATCCATTGACATAATTCCCAACTCTAAGAAACCAATACTTTCGGAGATATGATTTGTCAAAGTTTGAACTAGAGGGCCAAAGCTCCTGTCCACAGGGCTTTTTTTAATAATTTATATTCTACTCGTCTTTGATTTTCCAGCTTCAGTTTCGGATATTTTTCAGAAACCTCTCCGTTTTTAGACGAAGGAATCCA
Organism: Halyzia sedecimguttata; assembly: GCA_937662695.2. Lineage (NCBI taxonomy): Eukaryota > Metazoa > Arthropoda > Insecta > Coleoptera > Coccinellidae > Halyzia > Halyzia sedecimguttata. The sequence goes on from OW569414.2 coordinate 78,233,419, forward strand.
TATTGAAGAAGGAAATACCCATCAATATTTACTATTTCAGCTAATTTTGTAAACAATTTCAATTTTTACAAATCACAACACTCACAGATTTTGTTGGCTGATGTTTTTCCCTAAGCTCTTGTATCATACGTCGAATTACTGGTTCTGGTGTGGACTTTTAGCCTCATTTTGAGCTCAGAATTGTCAAAATACACCTAGAAACAGGATGATGAAATGCTGGAACGACTGCTAAAAATCAGATAAAGGTTAGAAAAAAAAGTGATAACTATCTTTATGAAAATTTAATCTCTTTCTGTGAAACACTTCACAATTTTATTCGACCTCAATATAATCAATAGGTTATTCGGTGATCTTTATATGACATAGTTTCGTTATAATAGTAAATTTTATTTTTCATTGAATGAATATTATAAATTACATATTCGAGTATTACAATGGGTAGTAATTGGCTAATCTAATATACTGAAACATGAGTATTTTGTTGATTGAGTCCAAAAAGTCTCTATTAAAATATTAAATACACAGCCACAAAATAATATGAGCTATGTCGCTCATGATCTTCCAAGAAGTGATAAGAATAATATTTTTGAAGAAAATATTATTACACTACAAAATACTGCATACATATAGGTAAAGGTTAGATTCCGATAGAAGGTCGAAAAATAACATAATATTCTAAGAACTAATCCATATGGAATCAGTTATATATTTATTCTTCTCGTGGCACCAGAATGTTTTCACCATGCTGATAAATTACATGAAGGTTTTTTAGCTGATACGGGGATTTTATTTTGTTGGTACCTGATGGATGCAACCTCGGGTCCTCACACACATATGAGCATCGACAATGTTCCCATACAATGCCTCTTCACTGGTTTCTTCTTCTCGGGTTTAACTTCCAAAGGAATATTCCTTGTTTTGGACATTTCTAAGTTCTTGTTGATCCTGTCTAGGAGTTTCTGGTTGAAGAACGTTTGGTCCAATCTTCGCTCAGCGTCTGCCGTCAAGGGTTCAACAAGGATTTCTACACTTTTATTATTTCCATCACTGGTCTCATATTGATTTTGATTTGGATTCGGTACCCATCTTGCATTCACAAGTTGACAGGAGAGAAATACGAGAGCTATAGCCGTAAGTTTGTACATTTTGGAGGATGCTTCACTTATGGTGCTGTTATGCAGAGGACCGACGTTTAAAAGATCCACTTTGGAGCGACGGGATATTTCTAAGAATGAGGGATTATTAAAATCCCATAATATAGTGAATAATTAATCAAAAACAAGATTAATCTTTATTATTTATGAATCAATTATCCTTCGACCTACTGAAAGCATCTTCCTTCCACCGATAAGATAAATCCAAAATTGCTGTGCTTTGTTTAGCGTGTATTCCATTTCCGACCAATCAGGGCTATATTTTTTTTGCTATTCCGTGTTGAATTAGTACTTTCTCTTTTGAACTTATCGCATACAATGTGTTTCACTTTAGGTGGCGTCAAATCATTATTTTATATTGGTTCGGCGGATTTTCAGGACCTTTATTGGAGCGCTTGTTTCCCTGAATGAAGTGCCTATCAATTTGCCAAATGTCTGTGTTTTTCGAAGTATTGGTAGAAAATTGTCTCAAAGGGTCAATTTCGATTCACTGATGAAGAATCTGAGAGCAAACTTAATTCTGTCCGGCCTTCCAGCCGTTCGTAAGAACGATTACCCTCGAACGAAATTATTTAGAGAGTTGAACGGCGCAGGGTAAGTTTGGAGTCCAAATCCACCGTCTGCGTTAACGAGCAAAATTCACCGAGTGTTTTCGGAAAGCCATCTGAAATTATGTTTTCCAAATAGCTCGAAAAATATTGATCTGGTCGAATAGAAACACAGTAGTTAATTGAAAAAAATTGTTTCAAGCCCTGTGGACAGAAGCTTTTTGGCGCTCTTTTTCTAACAGACAAATTATATCTCCGAAAGTATTTGTTTCTCAGAGTTGGGAATGATATCAATGTATTCTTATGATAGAACTGCATCATAAAGGAAATTCAATTCAAATAATAGTTTATTTATCAAGTTTAAATGAGCAATCTGAGAATGAGAACTGCACCATGGAAGAAATCAAATTAAAATAGCTGAAATGAACTTGACTCTCTCTTATAGAATAGGATGACATGTACGAGTATGTACACAGATCATATAATAATTCATAGATAGAATAATTATAGCATTCTGTGAAAACATAGAAGTACGATTCATTATTGAAATTTCGAAAAATCATATCTCCTAAAGTAGAAGCTTGTTAGAGTTGAAAATTATATCAATGATTTCTAATGGTGAAATAGCATCTTAAAAAAATTGATTTTGAAATTTATAAGTTAAAAAAATTTTTTTTTGTTACTCCGAAACCATCTGGCCTATTTTGCCCAATAGCGAATTTATTTGAGATACTTATCTCCCAAACCTACTCTGAAAATTTCAACTGCCTAGCTCATTCTGTTCGAGAGTTATTGTAGAAAAAACATGTAAAAATAAAATTTTTTTTTTTGACACTTTACAGAAACCCGATCAATACAAAACTTCGCATACGTATAAAGGTCATTATTCTACAATTTCATGCTAAATTTCAGATAGATCGAGTGATCGGTTTCGGAAATAATCATAAAAAAATGTTCTTACTTAAAAACGGTCATAACTCCGAAACCGCTTGGTGGTTTTTGCCTGTTAACGAACTCGTCCGAAATATTTATGCTCCAAACCTACCCTGAAAATTTCAATCCTCTAACTCGTTCGAGAGTTATCGTGTTAACGGATGGACGGCTGGCCGGACGGCCGAACAGAATCGATTTTGACCACGAATTCATAATCAGTGAGTCGAACCAAATCGTTTGAGACCATTTTCAGTCAAAAATTCGAAAATTACAGACATTTGGGCAAATTGATAAGCACTCTGTTGCGAGGAACAAGAGCGCCAAAAAGCCTGCGCAAAATTTTGTGAGGATCGTATGGATAGAAAATTAAAAAAAAAATTGGTTCAAGCAGTGACGTGAAGTCAGGAGCTTTCGCGCGTATGTTCTATTGTCCATTCTCCTGTATTGGACACTCTTAATCGAATTCACCATGGTAAATTCGATTGAACTTTAACAAAAAAATTTTTGATTTTTTTTGATTAAAAATATTTATTTTCTCACCTTATTTTGACTTAATATCGAGAAAGCAGCCTAATTTTCAATCGATAATTCTCACGTCAAAATATCTGCTTTTTTAAAAAAATCGGTGGTCTTTTTCTTCGTTGAAATCTCTTCTTTGGTGGTGTGAAAAAAACATAGTTATGGTAAATTTCCTCAGAAACTGCTAAGTTAATGAAGTTAGTATTTAATAAGACATCTACAATATTTTGAGAAAGTTGTAGAATCTTCTCTGAATTATATGCGTAGATTCCTATTTATTGCTATTTTAAGATACGGAAAATTTTAGCCCATGAAAAGGTATATCATAGAGAAGTGTGGAAGGGACTAGAAGAGAATTTACCATAGTAATGTATATTTTTTTATACCATCAGAAAGTAGAGATTTCAACGAAGGAAAAGCTCACCGACTTTTTAAAAAAAAGCGTATATTTTGACGTGAGAATATCGATTGAAAATTAGGGTGCTTCTTCGATACTAAGTCAAAATAAGGAAAAAAAAATGATAATTTCAATTCCAAAAATTGGTTCAAGCCCTGGACTGAAGTCAGGAGCTTTTGCGCGTATGTTTTCTTGTCCATTCTCCTTTATTGGACACTCTTAATCGAATTTACCATAGTGAATTATATTGTCTGTTCTCCTGTATTGGACACTCCGAATTTACCATGGTAAATTCGATTAAGAGTGCAGGTACCTGCAGGATAGACCAATGAACAATAATGCGTTGTCCAAATAAGTTTAAATAATATTCATTCATGAAAGTTCCGAAGTGGGCGAGGCTTACGCAAGCCGGAGTACCCGTTTTCGGCAGTATTTTCAACCCTCTGGAAAAATTATAAATATTGGTCCTAAAGTTCTGGGAGTTGAAATTTTGTTTAATAAATTTCCTCCTCTTCTTGAATCTTTTTTCAAATTTGAAATATCTCAGATGGTTTTTGAGATATTGGCAAAAAACCAAAGCCCCTTCTTGTTTCTCACTCAATTATTTATTACTGTTGCAATTTTTGCAGGCGGCCTTAGCATTTTTTCAAAAACTATCTACATGCCATTCCGAATCAAATGACACCTCAATAATAATCATAATGATCATAAATTTCGACCGAAAAAGCACTTGTTGACTAGACTATTAGAATGGAAAAGTATTGAAAATACTACGTATATAATATGTGTAGTATCGGACATGAAGGCCAATTTTTCTATTAGGTCAACTTCCGCATGGATAAAATTGAAAATATTCGAAAATGATTAGGTTAAATAAATAGGCTCATTCACTAGCAATCACTATTCGGTTGAAACTTTTTGCGTCGACAACAACCTCATTACGTCCCCATTTTGCAGTTGAACTGTCGATATAGATGGCCTAATTACTGGTTTGTCTGTTCATACAGAGAAGGACGAGGCCAGTCTCGTGAAATTATATCCGAATTTTTCTCATGATCCAAATTGTTCGAAATAATCTATGAAAGATTGCGGTATGTTTCCTTCATAAATCCAAAAATTTGCATCGTTTTCACCAACTCAATCGGACGGCATAAATAATTTCTGAAGTATGAGGCCGAATTGTTAACATTGAACAACGGTAGATTTCGAAGAATATTGCGAGGTCGACAATTTCATTGTCAACCGATTCTTTTGAATATGTCTAAGCGCCATCGTAACAAGGATATTTGTCATATTAAGTTCAAGGTATCGTACGCACAAACATTCGTCTGAGAAATAGATGGTATAAATTAGTTCTAAAAAAATTGGTTCAAGCACTGACGTGAAGTCAGAAGCTTTTGCGCGTATGTTCTATTGTCCATTCTTCTGTATTGGACACCCTTAATCGAATTTACCATGGTTAATTATGCTGTCCATTCTCCTATATTGGACACTCTTATTTCGAATTTACCAACATAATTAACCATGGTAAATTCGATTAAGGGTGTCCAATACAGAAGAATGGACAATAGAACATACGCGCAAAAGCTTCTGACTTCACGTCAGTGCTTGAACCAATTTTTTTTTCGTGATTTTTTTTTTAATTTTCTAGGGGTGCGGTTCTTACATTTTTTTTTTCGTCATTTTTTTCAAATTTTCTAGGGGTACGGTTCTTACAAAACTTTAAACACGTCTTTATGCTGATTTTCTACTACTAGTTACCAAGCTTCAATTCAATCGAATCTTTATTTTTTTAGTTATCAAGGAAATAATATTCCAGGTGGATATAACTCGGAAACCGTTAAACCGATTATGCCCAAAAACAAACTCAACTCTCCTTTTCGGATACGCAACCTACCCTGAAAATTACATGTCCCTATCTTCTTTCGTTCGAAAGTTATCGAGGCAACGGTCACCCATTTACTGAACTCACACAAGAATGCTCGAATCTCCAACAATATTCAACCGATTGTGTTAAAACTTGAAACTTGGCAGTAGTGTTAGGTTATGAAGGCTCTTGCAAAATTACAGCAATTTCAAACGAATAGTTACTGATATATAGAATTTTTTTTTTCAATTTTCAATGATTTTTTTAAAATTTTCTACAAATACTATCCTCACGAAATATTGCAAGAATTTTCGCGTTGGCATTCTACAACTAATAACCATGTTTGAATTCAATCGGTTCAGTATTTTTTGAGTTAATGAGCAACAAAAAACAACCAAATTTCAGATGGCTATAACTCTAAAACCGTTTGGCCGATTATGCTCATAAACAAACTGAAATGTTGCGTTCTGATGCGCATCCTAACCTGAAAACTTCAAGCCGCTATCTCTTTCCGTTCTCAAGTGATCGTGACAACAAAATTATTATTTAATAATTTGTTAGTAATTTTCTAGCCATACGATTCGCACTAAATTTCACAAACCTGGTTAGGTTCATATTCTACAACTACTCACCAAGTTTCAATTCGATCGGATTCATATTGGTTGAAAACAAAATTATTACTCGGAAACCACTGGGCCGATTATGCCCATTAACAAACTTGTCCGTCATATTGGGATGCGCCACTCACCCTGAAAATTTCAAGTTGCTAGCTCTTTTCGTTCTCAAGTTATCGTGGCAACGGCCGGACGGCCGGCCGGACAGAATCAAATTTGACCTCGAATTCTTCATTGGGGAGTCGAACTAAATCGTTTGAGACCATTTTCTTCAAAAAATTCGAAAGTTACAGACATTTGGGCAAAACTATAACGCGATGTTCCCCAGAACATACGTGCAACAACAAGCACTGACGTGAAGTCAGGAGTTTTTACGCTCATGTTCTATTGTCTACTCACCTCTATCGGACACTCTTAATCGAATTCGGCATAGATTTAAACCGTTTTCTCAGCATTTATAATATATAAATACACTAGCGGCCCGGTACATGCTTCGCTACGTATAAAGTGAAATAAAAAAAATTTTTAATTGGAACATCAAATTAATTCATTCAAACAACAAAATAGTTTATTAATTGCTAGCTATTTTAAAAATTAATCCAAAACATTTGGATGAACACTATTTTTTGTTATTCCATTTTGAGCATGAATAAACAAACGGCTGGGGGTTTTTCATTTTCGACCGTTAATTTTCTGCTTAATGTTTGAATAGTTTGACTAATTTCAATGCAAAAATCCGTCCGATCGAACGGATATTCATTATAGATTTCGTAACTTAACGAAAAGATCCAAATCCCAAGATACATTTATTGGAGTAACGCTCCTTCAAGTTTTTCATTGGGTAAAAATTAAAAAAAATTTAAGAGAAAGCTATTTCGGGCGCTCTGAGATTCGATCCCACCGCTTCGCGAGGCTCGGGAGCTATAAATTCCGAATTTAACGCCTCAGCTCACTCGGCCACGTTGCCCACGTGAATCATCTCCGATTATGTACCAAATAAATATTTTAGTACTGGGATGATTTCCATCTTTCGAATTCCAGAATATCGTCAATCCTGTCAAGTGATCGATCGAAAAAGGTTACTCGTTCATATTTCTCGCAGTTTTTCTAGACGATTCCAAGATTTTCGAGTAATTCCGTTCGAAATTCAAATTTGATTTGACATTTCTCGTCGCTCGTTCAGACCGATAACGTCGACCTTGAAGGAGCCGCGTTGAAATACGCCACAGAAATACGTCAAACGTCAGAGTTTTGTTGATTTTCGCGAAAAGTCACCTATTCCTATTGTTCTTCCGGGAAAACGAAACAGAGGACCGAAAAAAGGGCTCCGTTACGTACTTATTTCGAATCTCGTCTTCGCGTTCCCCCAAAAACCGTCGTTCCGAAAGCCACCGTTCTTCCGAATTCTCTTCCACAATTTCTCTCCTTTAGCCAAAATCGGCGTTTTTTAACGCCAAAACCATTTGGACTCGTTGCGCAAACTACCCTGAAAATTGCAAGGCGCTATCTCTTTCCGTTTTCAAGTTACAGTGAGATACGTAATATTTTCTCGTATTTTTGCGCGTATGTTCTGGGGAACATACGCGTTATAGTTTTGCCCAAATGTCTGTAACTTTCGAATTTTTTGAAAAAAATGGTCTCAAACGATTAAGTTCGACTCCCCAATGAAGAATTCGAGGTCAAATTTGATTCTGTCCGGCCGGCCGTCCGGCCGTCCGGCCGTACGGCCGTCCGGCCGTTGCCACGATAACTTGAGAACGAAAAGAGCTAGCGACTTGAAATTTTCAGGGTAGGTGGCGCATCCCAATACGACGGACAAGTTCGTTAATGGGCATAATCGGCCCAGTGGTTTCCGAGTAATAATTTTGTTTTCAACCAATATGAATCCGATCGAATTGAAACTTGGTGAGTAGTTGTAGAATATGAACCTAAGCACGTTTGTGAAATTTTGTGCGAATCGTATGGCTACAAAATTATTAAAAAATTATTAAAAAATATTTTTGTTGTCACGATAACTTGAGAACTGAGAGAGATAGCGGCCTCAAGTTTTCAGGTTAGGATGTACACCACAACGCGACATTTCAGTTTGATTATGAGCCTAATCGGCCAAACGGTTTTAGAGTTATAGCCATCTGAAATTTTATGAAATTTTGTGGTTTTTGTTCCTCATTAACTCGAAAAATACTGAACCGATTAAATTCAAACATGGTTGTTAGTTGTAGAATGCCAATGCGGAAACGTTTGCAAAATTTGGTGAGGATAGCATTTGTAGAAAATTTTAAATAAATCTTTGAAAATAAAAAAAAAAAGTTCTATATATCAGTAACTAATCGTTCGAAATTGCTGAAATTTCGCAAGAACCTTCATAACCTAACTATACTGACAATTTTCAAGTTTTAATACGATCGGTTAAATATTGTTGGAGATTCGAGCATTCTTGTGTGAGTTCAGTAGATGGGTGACCGTTGCCTCGATAACTTTCGAACGAAAGGAGATAGGGACTTGCAATTTTCAGGGAAGGTTGCGTATCCGAAAGGGAGAGTTGAGTTCAATTGTGGGCATAATCGGTCTAACGGTTTCCGAGTTATACCCATCTGGAATATTGTTTCCTTGATAACTCAAAAAATAAATATTCGATCGAATTGAAGTTTGGTAACTAGTAGTAGAAAATCAACATAAAGACGTGTTTAAATTTTTTTTATTAAATATTTAAAACTGTAATTAGTTCTTTGAAATACCATTGAATGAAGAAATTCTTGTAAGTTAACAAAATATCTTTATTTGAACAATAAAAAAATATCATTTTATTAAAATGATATTTAGACTATCCAATTGCGTATTTTTTTTATAATATTTTTGCTGTAAGTCATAATAGCTTAGAACTTTCAAAGTTTCAATGTTTCTTGAATTATAGACTTTACAGAATAAAATAGGTAGGTATACTTCTAATAGCTTAGAACTTTCAAAGTAACTTCCAACAATATTAATTTAAATGATATTATAAATAAAAATTGGTTCAAGCACTGACGTGAACTCAGAAGCTTTTGCGCGTATGTTCTATTGTCCATTCTTCTGTATTGGACACCCTTAATCGAATTTACCATGGTAAATTATGTTGTCCATTCTCCTGTATTGGACACTCTTAATTCGAATTTACCATGGTAAATTCGAATTAAGTGTCCAATACAGGAGAATGGACAACATAATTTACCATGGTAAATTCGATTAAGGGTGTCCAATACAGAAGAATGGACAATAGAACATACGCGCAAAAGCTTCTGAGTTCACGTCAGTGCTTGTTTTTTTTAAAGAGGTTTGCAAAGTTTGGAATACCATCAACAAAAGTTGGAAATGACAATAGGGATATTATGAAGTGAAGATCCGCTTCTAAAAATGGTGGCTCAATATGAAATTAGGAACCAAGGAGCTTTCCTCTTCAGGACTGGTCAGAGAGCTTTGGAGAAGCTCATTATAACTGACCATCGAACATGAGCTAGCAGGAACACCTATCACGCCAACAGACTAAAGAAGAGTTGGCAGAGAGTTAAGACAGGCACAACTGAAGACACTTCTCGAAGATCACATGAGTAAACTTCTGCACTCCATATATTTCGAGACTTTGAAAGATCAGAGCCTGTCGGAAGGATTATCCTTCGCTTCTTTGGAGTCCGCTGGGCTGAAGTTGGAAACCGAGGGATTTGTTATGGCTTGTCAAGATGGGGTGATAAATACCAGATGTTAAAAAAAGAACATCATGGAAGTGGACACCCCCACAACGTGCAGTGCATGCAATAGCTAGCAGGAAACTATTATGCACATTCTGTCTGCTTGGAGAGTCCATGCTCTATCAGGATATGTGGAAAGACACAATGCAGCACTCCGAATTCTCTACTTTTATCTGAGAGAGGTTTATGGTATAGACAACGAACCAAGGCTACCATATGTGGCTATGGAGATTAAAGAAGTTGTTGAAAATGACAGAGCTCGTATCTACTGGAATTATGCGATTCCAGCAACTGGGCAGATCCTCGCCATAAAGCCAGATATACTCCTGCTGGACAAAGGAATTATTTCTCGTCGAATTTTCTTCCCCCGCTGATAAAAATGTGGTGATGAAAGAACAACAGAAGAAGGAAAAATACCAGGATTTAATACTCGAACTGGGAATCCTGTACCCAAGGCATATGGATAGGATGCTCGTTCTGATCATAGGATGCCTAGGTGGAATGAGAGCGAACTACGTGGCAGAGTTGCTGATGATTCCGGCCTGTAGATGCCTGGCCGAGGAATTGGCACACAGAATACAGAAAGCAGTGTTGCTCAGATCACTTCGAGTCATCGGGTCCCATCAACTATGAAGGCCGTTTGCAGCTCATCTCTTTTGTTAAGGGACGCTGTAAGGGCAGCACGAAGAAATACTCCAAAGAACGTGCGACAGGTTTTTTAGTGAGTAACCAATCAACAACTGGAGTCTCACACTCCTGAGAGAAGCGGACCCTCTCCGAGCGGGCCCATAAATAGTATATAACGTTACTAGCAAGGTAATATGGTTTTTACTGGCGAATGGAGGATATAACTGACGAGCCGCAGGCAAGTCAGTTACCTCCTTGAGCCTGTAAAACCCGTTTCCTTGCGTGTATTGTTTTATATTTTATTTGTTTCTCATTTGTAAAAAGGTTAGATAAATTCCAAACAAATTTCAATAATTTGTCGCAAATGTCGTAAGCTATGGAAGCGTTGCCATGAACATGTCTGTTTATTTTTATTTACATTTGTTTTGGCGAAAGCGAAAATGAATGTACCAAAAGAAATTATTGAGGCAGCCAGCAGTGTAGCTTCAAGTTTATTACCTGCAAAATCAGCTTCAAGGTACGAGCGAGAATACGACGACTTCAAAAAGTGGCAAAACAAAAATAGTGATTGGGGTAACTGAAGATGTTTTGTTGGTCTACTTGAATCAACTATCAGCTAGATTCAGCCCTAATACTTTATGGGCAAAATGGTCTATGCTGAAAAGCTGCTTGGAAATGAAAGAAAATGCCCCTGTTCGCAGGTTTGTTTACCCTAAAAAATTTATTGAAAAATATGACGTTCAGTTGTCATTTGCAGATTTCAAAAGAGAATAGCGTTTATGAAACGAAAAAATGAGCGTTATACGCCAAAAAAGGCCAAGGTATTAAGTAAAGAAGAGGCTGAACAATTTCTTTTACATGCTCCTGATGACCAGTGGTTGCTGGCAATAATATTTGGGATTTTTGGATGTTGTCGATGTGACGAAATTCTCTCCTTAAACATGAATGATGTAGAAGATATGAGAAAATACGTTATTGTGACATTGCGGCAATCAAAAAATTTAACAACAAGAAGATTCACCATAACCGATGATGGCTGCAGCTTCAAGCCCTGCATGATATACAGAAAATATGTAAATCTTCGGCCTCCTAGAACAGAAATCCTAAGATTTTTTTTGACATACCGACATGGAAAGTGCATTTCCCTTAATGCTGGCCAGCACACTATTGGTGGTGTCCCAAAGCAAATTGCGTAATATTTAGGTTTAAAAGACCCAGAGTTATACACCGGCCACTCTTTTCGCAGAACTGGAACCACTATGGTTGCGGATTCGGGTGGAGATATTTTAGCACTAAAGCGTACAGGAGGGTGGAAGAGCACCGAAATTGCGATGAGTTATGTCGATGATTCGGTCAACAAAAAAAGCGAAATGTCTAGCAAATTGTTTGGTAGTAAGGAGAGTACAAATGTTCTGCAGTCCTCGAGTGCAGCAGTTTCTGAGTCAACAGATGGTTCATCATCATCAGTATCAACTCTTTCATCATCAAAAATCTGTGTTACTGGAAATAACAATTGTACCATGATTTTCAACATATATGACGATAAAACAAAATTTTCTAATGTAAATAATGCTACTAACTTGTAAAAATTTTGCAAGTTAACTGTCAGTTTTACAAGTTAGTGACTTGATAAAATAAACTTTCTTGATTAATATTGTGTTTTTGGAAACTGACGTTTACAAATGAGAAACAAATAAATGTTTTTCCTCTCGAGTGGAACAAAATAATAATAATAATACTACCGCAGAAGATCGAAACGAAAAAATTTGTACTGGACAAGAGTATAGTTACTTTTGTAGTGTTCATAATCAGTCCTCAGTGAAGTGAAACTTGAATACTGACCAGTATCTAACGAAAATAACGATGATGAATCAGCTGCTTTAAAAATGATATAAATTTGTACTAAAGTACAGCTTACGTATGTCCTCTGAGAATATATGCTTTTGAGCCGAGTAAACATTCAAGACATTTTTCAGGTCATAGTTTACTAACACATTCATCACAATGATAAAATGATGATAAAGAGACCATCTCCCCCGATCAACTCAAAAATTACCCCTATGAAATATTCGCAAATATTACATCATCCAAATTCAAGATAACCTAAACCTTTCCGTACTTTCGGGAAAATAACACTACATGATAACCATTGAGTTACACAGAATTTTTGGTTTCAAGGAATTAGAATGATTTCACAGCATATTTTTATATTCATGAAATAGTACATTCTAAAACTAGTTGTAGAATGGGCTCCTATTCAAACACGAATGCGAAATTCGAAAACGAGCGTCGAAGGAGCGAGTTTTCGAACGCATGAGTGTTGGAATTGGTTCTGCAACAAGTATTAGACGATATTTTCTCTATTTCAGGCAAGTTTTGTAAAATACTGTTGAAATTTAATGAAAATTCGGATTATACTTCCTAGTGACTTTTGTATTGTATCTTGGCAGTTGGTGTGACTGTTACGAAAGTTGACAGATTACGGAATTTGAATTTGAAACGTATACGTAAGGCACATATGGAGATCTGATTTAAAACAGTTTCCTAATAACATGATTGATTCAAAATTAGTAATAAAGAAATCTCTAGTATCTTATTTTTTAATAAAAATAAAACTTTTCCTCTCAACAATTATTTCACTATATCCAGATTATATTTTGTTGACGATTGACGTGTGTAGAAATTTGATAGGATCGAATGTCAGTGCTGACTACCACAAAACGAAAAAGATAACTAGAAACAATGCGGGAATGAGTTCATTACAACACTGTTTTTAGTGCTGTAATGAACTCATTACGATACTGAAATAGAGAAAAATATTTATTTTATTGGCCCTTACGTGATATAAAGACTGATATAGAATTGAATATTCCTTAAATTTAGATTATTGAATGAAAAATTTAAGAAAAGCACTGACGTGAAGTCAAGAGATTTTGGGCGCATTCCAGTGTCTATTCACGCCTCATACGAAGTCGATCGAGCTGAAATTCGATACTCGATTGTAAATTGGTGACTCGAAGTTATATGCGGATTTTCAGTTGATTCTGGCGCATAGTTTCTGAAATATAAAATTTTGAAGAAACATTTAAAATTTTGTTTTTCTAGCGATATTCACAAAATTTTGCAACCATTAGCGCGTTGACATTCTACAAGTAATGAGCATTTCTCAATTGGATCAATTTTGAATCTCTTGTGTGATAGAGGAAATATCAACAAAATTTCAGATGGGTATAACTCCAAAAGCGTTTGGCCAATAACAAACTTGACTGTCGCATTCGGATGCGCAACCTACCCTGAAAATTCCAAATCGCTATCTCTTATGTGGTGTGCTATGTCTTTTTGTGGATATTCTACAGCTAGTTACAAGTTTCAATTCGATTAGGTCTGTATTATTTGAGTTATCGAGAAAATAATATTCCAGATGGTTATAACTCCGGAACCGTTGGGCCGACTAAGCGCAACAACGAACTTAACTCTCTCTTTCGGATGCGCAAACTACCCTAAGTCCCTATCTCTTGCCGTTCGAAAGTTATCTAGGCAACGGCAACCCATTCAGCTACTGAACTCACCCAAGACTACTCGGATCTCCAATAATATAGATTCGATCGTGTTCAAACTTGGAGTAGAGTTAGGTTTTGAAGACTCGCAAAATTTCAGCTATGTCGGATGAATAGTTTCTGATAAATATAATTTTTTTCAATGATTTTTTGAAAATTATTTAGTGTTACGATCCCGATGAAATTTTGCAAGAATTTTTGCGTTGGTATTCTACAACTAATAACCATGTTTGAATAGGGTCGGTTTCGTATTTTTCGTGTTATTGAGGAAATAACAACCAAATTCCAGATGGGTATAACTCCAAAATAATTTGGCCGATTAGGCCTATTAACATACTCGATTGTCGCATTCAGATGCGCAACCTACCATATAAGTTGCAAGTCCCTTTCCGTTCTCAGGTTATCGTGATATAAATAATATTTTTATTGTTTTTGGCGTAACGAAAAAAACTTTTTTCCACATTACAAATTTAAAATTAAATATTTTTTGAAATGCAGATTCATCATAAGAAATTAATACTTCCGGAGATAGTATTTTTGAAAATTTCAATATTAAATCGTAGATAATTCTATGATTTCACAGAATGCTGTAATCGAAAATAACGTCCATATCTATGAATTTCATTATCTGTGTCATCATTGTCATCTCATTTACAGATAAGAGACATGTCAAACATAGTATGATTGAATGGAAAATGAACAATGAAATATCCTCAGCCATCGTATATAGCTCTTGGATAATCGATATGATGATGGAAATATATACTTTGGTAATTTAATCAAATTGGGTTCAGAATATCTCCAGTAAAAACAAAACTGGAATATTAGCTAAGTTACAATTGATTTAATGTAATTGTTTTCATAGTAGATTGGTGGAATGAATATTTCGGATAACTTCGTTATTGGGTAGAATCAGTCTGGTGGTTTCGGATAAATAAATTTTTGCACTATTGTTTTTTTTAAATGATACTTTTTTTTATTTAAATTATAACTATAATTGAATTTCTTTTATGGTGCAGTTCAATCATAAGAATCCATTGATATCATTCCCAACTCTGAGAAACCAATACTTTCGGAGATATAATTTGTCGAAGTTTGAACAAGTGCGCCAAAGCTCCTGTCCACAGGGGTTTCCCACATTGTTTTATTTTCTAATGATACTGTTCTCACAAAATTTCACAAACGTTTTTGCGTCAGTATTCTACAACTAGCTATCAACCTTCGATTTGATCGGATCTGTATTGGTTGATGACAAAATTATTACTCGGAAACCGATGGTATGATTATGCTCGTTAACGAATTTGTCTGTCGTGTTCGGACTCGCTACCTACCCTGAAAATTCTAAGTTTTTATCTCTTTCCGCTCTCAAGTTATCGTGGCAACGGCCGGCTAGACAGAATCACATTTTCGTCATCAGTGAGTCGGACCTAATCGTTTGATATAATTTTCGGCAAAAAATTCGAAAATTACAGACATTTGGCACGCTGTTCCCCAGAACATGCGCGGAAGAAAAGTTGTTGCACTAAAACTTTCGAACCAAACGTCAGACCATGATAAAATGTGGACAGCTACTTTCTGAAGGTTATTACTTATTGAAGAAAATTATGTCTTGTGGCGCCATCTGTGTGTCAGGCCAGGAACTTATCATCCGACGTTATACATCCCAGGAACTTGATTTATCGTTATCGAGGAAATAATTCACGGTAGATATGTACGGTCATGAGTGTAGCTTAGCTACTGAATGACTATGGTGAAGAAGTACCGGAAATGCCACCAGCGCCACCTCCTCACAAATTCCAACCCTCTGTGATGCTCTCAGCTTTATACCAACTTCGTACTGTTTGGGTGGGGCTTGGGCTTAAATTCGAATTTACCATGGTAAATACGATTCAGACGGTCCAATACAGGAGAACGGACAATTAAATTCACCATGGTGAATTCGATTAAGAGGGTCCAATACAGGACAATGGTCAAAAGAACATACGCCCAAAGATCCTGACTTCACGTCAGTGCTTGAACCAATGTTTTTTCGAAATTTTTTTGAAATTTTCTAGGGGTACGGTCCTCACAAAATTTTACACACGCCTTTATGCCGATATTCTACAACTAGTTACCAAGCTTCAATTCGAACGAGTCTATATTTTATGAGTTATCGAGGAAATAATATTCCAGGTGGGTATAACTCCGAAAACGATGGACCGATGATGCCCAAAAACGAATATAGTTCCCCCATTGGGATGTGCAACCTTCCCTGAAAATTGCAAGTCCCCAAGTTATTGAGGAAATAACAACCCAATTTGAGATGGGTATAACTCCAAAACCGTTCAACCGATTATGCCTATAAATAAATTCAAATGTCCCATACAGATGCACAACCTTACCCGCTATCTCTTTTCGTTCTCAGGTTATCGTGATATAAATAATATTTTTTGATGATTTTATTAAAATTTTCTAGTGATACGATTCTCACAAAATTTCACAAACGTCTTTAGTTTTGCATTCTAAAACTACTCACAAAGTTTCAATTCGATCGGACTTGTATTGGTTGAAAACAAAATTATTTCTCGGAAACCATTGGGCCTCTTATGCCCATTAACGAACTTATGCGTCATCCGTCCGGCCGATATAATGCCGGTCATAATGAAATTTGACCGGCCGGTCATAATGAAATTTGACCTCGAATTCTTCATCAGGGAGTCGAACCCAATCGTTTAAGACCATTTTCGGCAAAAAATTCAAAATTACAGACATTTGGGTAAAATAATAACGCGAAGTTGCCCAGAACATACGCGCAAAAAGATTACAGCATGCGCTGTTCCCAAGCGTTCACTCATCCAAGTACAAACCGCGCCCGACGCTGCTTGGCTTCAGTGTTCGGATAGTATCTAGCATATTCAGTGTGATATGGCCACAAACAACAAACAATAGTTCTTCCTCTATCTCTGCAATTATATTTATGATGCAGTTCAATCATAAGAATCCATTGATATCATTCCCAACTCTGAGAAACCAATACTTTCGGAGATATGATTTGTTCTTCTCATGTTGAGTACGAAATATAGGAAGGACAGAAAAGATCTTCGGAAACTTATATAAAAATGTTTTTATTTTAAGTTCATTATGTACAAACAATTAAGTCTAATATTTCCCAGGGTCCATATGACCTATAGAGATGTCTTGTATGGAAACTGGCTTCTTCACCTGCTCTATCTGATACTTTTTCTTCGAACAAGAGCAATCGCAATAAAAATTAATGATCAACCCTACAAGGATCAATGTGCCAATCGTCATCAATGTTACGGACACTCCGGTGCAGATTTCAGGGAAATTTTGCAGGATTTTTATGCTTGTTACTAGATGGTCTTTGATAGAGATCTTCTGGTCGAAGTAGAAAATTGGCACGAAAACCTTATTGACCATTTCGAAGAGCCTGAAAAAAGTAAATGGTCTTTAGTTGAGATTTGAGCTTCAACGTTATATATACTGACTGACAACCTGCAACACCCAGAAGGAGCTGTTTAAACATTTTTTTTTGTTAAAACATAGATAGTATAGCAAGGAGTAAATGATTGAGATTTGAAGAAAAAAACGAAGGGTTTACAATTTGTTTTAAATAAATTTGTTAATAATGTGTTTGTCCACCGCGATTATACACTCCCCAACACGTCTTGGCATTGATGTAATAATATGGTCTATTTCTTCTTGAGGTATACTATCCCAAGCTGCCTGTTGTTCATGTATCAGAGCCGCCAAAGTCCGTTGGGGCTGGGGTAAATTACCAAGCCTTCTACTCATGATGTTCCAAACATGCTGATTCACATGGGTCGCTTCAAAAAAGTTTAAACTAACACTGGCAACATGAGGTTGAGCATTATCTTGATGAAATATTGGATTCTCGTGCCGGTTAAGGTAAGGGAGAACATATGGCTCCACTATTTCTTGAAGGTAACGCAGCGCTGTCATGTTACCTCGAATAAAGCCTAAATGTGACCTACTTGCATGTGTAATAGCACCCCATACCATAACACCTACTGTCCGGTCTACATGACCCTCAAAATTCAAACTGAGGTTCACGTCTTTCTCCCCGACGGCGTCTAACCCTTCTTCGACAATCACGTGCACCCAAGGAGAATCGAGATTCATCAGTAAAGACGACCTGATGCCATTCCACATTCCAATGTTGACGTTCTCTGGACCACTGTAATCGTTGCCGGCGATGCTCAACCGTCAGAGGTAACACAAGATGAGGCCGATAATGCTGCAGTCTAAAAGACCTTATCCAGCGATAACCGTTCGGACAGTTACAGGATGGCCTTGTTCTCCTAACCACTCATCAGCCAAAGATCGAGTTGTCGCAAATCGGTCTCTGATAGCCATAAGTCTTACGTCGATCTTGAACTTCATTTGAGCCTCTTCGACGTCCGTTGCCTACTCTTCTTCGATTTTGGGCATTATCAAACCACGCTTGACAATATCTCATAACAGTTAGTAGTCTGATTTCTGTTCGTACGGTTAGCGATTTCTCGAAATGACAACCCAGCTTCCCGTAGTCCAATAATTCGACATATTTCAAATTCACGTAGCTGGCGATAAATTCCGCGTACACGTGTTCTAGGCATTTTAACAACAAATAAACATCGACTTTGGATATCCTCGAAGAGCTGGTTTGTTGTAAAATTTAAAAAATTTGCAAAAAACGACTACAATATCTAAGTAACAAAATATGTTTACATGAAACAAACTTCACGATTTTTGTCTCCAAGTTTTAATCATTTACTCCTTGCTATACTATCTATGTTTTACCAAAAAAAAATTAAAATTTAAACGGCTCTTTCCGGGTGTTGCTGTTTCTTTGTCAGTTAGTATATATATAGATAATTTGGTGTTTAAATAGGATGTACCACATAATTTCTATAGAATATTTTGACTGCCAAATTAATACCAATACCAGAACTTCTATTTTGTTAGTTGAAAAAGATGCTATTATACTGAAACTGAACATCTCGTTGTAGTGAGCTATCATTCAAGGTAAAATGTCAAAAAATAAAAACCATAATATCAAAATGCTGGACAAGTGTGCAGTTTTTCATCTGAGCAAAGGAAGAACTGAAGAAACGAGGGAAGACATCGAACTAGACGGACGAATAAGCATTCGATACCTCGAAGAGGAAGAAGCTTCTAAATTTCTTGGAATTAAACAAAGATGCGCGCTGGAGACAACCCAAATCAAGGATACCCTAGCAGTTAGCTACAAAAAGAAGCTCCGAGATATATGGAAATCACCGCTGTCCGGGAAAAATAACTGCTACTAACAGATTGGCAGTCCCGATAATCACCAATTCTTTCAGGGTGGTTAACTGGACAGTGAATGAAACTCTCGAGCTAGACAGAACCACTCGTACAGTGATGAACATGAACCGTATCCTGCATCCCAACTGCTCGGTGCAAAGATTATAACTTCCAACAAACGTTGGTAATGGCAATAAGGATATTGAGAGGTGAAGACTCATTTCTGAAAATGGTGGCTCATCATGAAATTAGGAACCAAGGAGCTTTCCTGTTTAGGGCTGGACAGAGAGCCTTGGAGAAGCTCGCTATAGCTGGAATATTTATCGATCATGAGCTAGCAGGAACATCTATCACGCCAATAGACCAAAGAAGAATTGCCAAAGAGATAAGAGAGGCACAACTGAAGACACTACTCGAAGATCACATGAGTAAACATCGCCACTCCATATATTTCAGTAGTTTGAAAGATTAGGGCCTGTAGGAAGAGTTATCCTTCGTCAGCTGGGTTCAGATCGGAAACGGAGGGATCTATTATGGCTTGTCAAGATGGGGTAATAAATACAAGATGATACAAAAAGAACATCATGAATGTGACACCTCAATAAAGTGCAGAGTATGCCGCAGCCAGCATGAAACTGTTATGCACATCCTGTCTGCTTGCAGAGTCCATGCTCCATCAGAATATGTGGAAATGCACAATGCGGCACTCCGAATTCTCTAGTTCCATCTGAAGGAGGTTTATGGTATAGCCAACGAACCAGTGCTACCTCTGGAGATTGAAGCAGATGTGGAAAATGACAGAGCTTGCATCTACTGGAACTATGCTATTCCAACAACTCGGCAGATCGACCCCATATAGCCAAATATAGTCCTGCTGGAAAAGGAGCCCAAGGGATCATCCCCTACCTGCTACCGAAGGAGTTGGAAAAAAATTCGAAGGAGTTAGAAAAACTTTCTTAGCAGTAAAAAAAATTTCAATGGAGTTGGTATATTTCCGAATTTTTTTTAATAAAATGTGAAGAAAATTGACTGCCTGACCGGATAAATGCAAAGCAGGCAGATAATAGGAACGGGATAACATGGAAT
This sequence comes from Halyzia sedecimguttata, assembly GCA_937662695.2. Taxonomy (NCBI): domain Eukaryota; kingdom Metazoa; phylum Arthropoda; class Insecta; order Coleoptera; family Coccinellidae; genus Halyzia; species Halyzia sedecimguttata. The sequence continues at coordinate 78,253,735 of OW569414.2, forward strand.
AACACCATGTACCCTTGTACACATTCCTGTTGCCGTAATTCAGTACTTCTGTAGTTTTCGGCACAATCTGTGTAGCCGGCAAATAATAATATGTATCATAATAAAGCGTTATCCCAAAGCGGGTGACTCTCATGATATTTCAGTTTTGCCGACTGCAGTATGTCAGAAAACAAACCATCTGGTACCACTTATTCAAACTGCTGTAAATCAGATAAAAATGGTCAGATTGGGTTGAAATTGAGGGAAAATGATGGGATGCTATTGGTTTTCTGATGTGCAAATTGGGAGTGATTCTAAGAATTTTTAACATTTTCGACGAAAATGGGCCATGGGATATCCTTAGAAATTTTACGCATTTATTCAAACTGCTGTAAATCAGATTAAAATGGTCAGATTGGTTTGAAATTGAGGGAAATGGGATGGTATTGTTTTTCCGATATGCGAAATTGGGAGTCATTCCAAGAACTTTTATTATTTTCGACCAAAATGGGCCAAGGGATATCCTAAGAAGTTTTGTGCATTTATTCAAACTGCTGTATATCAGATTAAAATGGTCGGATTGGATTGGAATTGAGGGAAAATGATGGTATGGTATCAGGCACGGGCCTAAGGGGGGGAGATGGGAGGGATGACCCCCCCTCCAATGTTGAACGGAGTGGGTTTTCAAAGTAGATAGAAAAAATTTCGAAGGAGTTGCAAAAACTATCGAAGTAGTTGGAAAAATTTCCGAAAGAATTTTTATAAAATGTGAAGAAATTTAACCGCCTGCCTGATAAATGCAAAGCAGTTAGATATAGGGACGGGATAACATGGAATAACACCATGTACCCTGGTACACATTCCTGCTGCCGTAAATTCAATATTCAGTAGTTCTCGGCGCAATGTGTAGCCGGCAAAAAATAATATTTATCATAATAAAGCGTTATCCCAAAGCGGGTAGCTCTCTAGATGTTTCAGTTTCGCCGACTGGAGTAAGTCATGAAACAAACCATCTGGTACCACTTTGAGCTGTTCCTTACCGTCGAGCGGTATTTTAAAATGCTTTTATTTCTATTGAATTTAGCAACGTAAATATGTGAGTACGCAGTTTGCTCCTTTCTTTTAATTGTTTGAATAATAATAATAATATATATATAATAATAATAAGTTTGAATTTCGGAAAACAAGGTTTGATGTTTGTGCTTCTGGGTTTCTTGCAAATGGGCGGTTCTATAGACGGAATAACCATTAGGCATTACCAGGGGGCCTTAGGGGTGGGGATCTTCCCAATGTTGAACTGGATAGGCAAGTTTTCAAAGCCGTTGGAAAAATTTCCGGACACCTTGGGTTTTTTTATGTAATGTGTGTATGTGTGTATGTCATTCCTTTCCCCCCCCCCAAAAACTTGGCATCGGCCGGTCACAGTAAGTAATCAAACAAAAACTGGTACCACACTCCTGAGAGAGTGGACCCTCTCAGGGTAAGCTTATAAAAAAGTTATCCTCTAAAGCGGACAAAAAAAGTCCGTGATAAGTGATAAGTAAAGTCACCACATCATCTATACATTTATTTTTACACTATACTCACAATATATCTTCAATTGGTTGAAGCAGCATGTTTACCTGCATTCTAGCTGCAAAATCTATCACGATTCCAGTTTTCTGTGAAAAAATTGTTCTTTGAATATTGTAAATAAACGTATCGTCAAAAAATCCGGGCACCCAAATTTGACACATTTTTAAAAATGACAATCTCTAGAACCCCTCAATAGATTTTGATGATTTTTTCGTTAACTGCCGGCCAATTCTTCAGTAACAATATCGTGGTTGACATTTCGATTTAGAGATCAATTGGTGAATATACCGGGTGCATAAATGTGAATCTGGATTTTATCCGGAACACCCTGTAATATGCAACAGCTGCTACAGGGATGTCCACTATTTTCAAAATGTAACTCCTTGCTTTATCAACATTTTGGTTTTTTATTCACGTTTTTATCTCTCTCATTAAATAAGTTAAACGCTTTTAAAGGCGAATCTGTGATGGTGTAGGCGGCAATTTCAAGTCACGCATATACAGAACAAATCTTTGTTGAAGACGGGGCTTAAAATGCACATCGATATATCCGAAGATATCCTCCAGGGCGCTGTAGTTCCTCATTAGCATTTTATTTTGTTGATTGACGACGAATATGTGCATGATGTCTGAACCAATGGTTTGGCCAGCTTACAGCCCTGATCTCAATCCTATTCAGCATCTCTGAGACCAACTGCAGAGAAGCATTCGTCGGCAACCTGCTTTGTCTGGCAGCCACCAAGATCTTCGAGTAGCACTACGAGAATAATTCGATGCAATTCCTCAACCTTTCATTAATAACCTCATTAATATTATTCGATGCCATTTCTATTGAATGAGGTTATTTTAACAAGAGCAGGTCACACCTGATATTAGCTCATCACATTTTATTCTTCTCTAAAATTTTTTCAGACTCAAGAAATTAAAAGAACGTTTACATCGTTGAATTAACTACAATTAATCTTCTTCAATAGCATAGATAATGACGCGATCAAAAGTCTAAAATGTTCCTAAGACATCGGGTTACAGTTTGAAACCAGTTGACACCCCTGTTGTAGCTGCTGTATCTTCTTCTTCACATGCTCACCCTCACATGCTCATTCTCAAATTTAACTCTAAATCAAAATTGAAACCATACACTTGATACAAAAGAATTGGCCTACAGTTCGCAAAAAAATTCATCAAAATCAAATGAATGGTTCGAGAGATAGGCACAGTTGAAAATGTGCAAAATTTTGTTGATTTTATTAGTCAAATAAATTCTTGATGACAAATATTTTTATACTAAATAGTTCCTTTCTGGATTCTATCTCCAAATATATCATCAGCAAGCATACACATATACAAACAGATAATTGAATTTCTATTTAAACCATCATCTTAGTGTGAAAAGAGTTGATATTAAAACACTTAGTTTTGAAATTGATTTAAATAAAAAATTTCTTGAAGATAATGGATATCCGAGGCAATTCATAAATACATATATCATCAATTTAGATAGAAGAGCTCCTAATCAAATAACAATTAATCAAGTAAAACAGAATAACCAACAAGAATAACAACCCAATCTATTGAATGTGATCCCTTATGTTCTTGGTCTTTCGTTCAATATAAGAACCGTTTTCAATTAACAAAATAATCTTAGGTCTTTATTAACAAAAACAAAACCCATTAATGATATTATTCATAACATTGCTTACGACAAATATCTTATATTTCTAACGCAGAAGCAATTTACAGAATAATATTTACAGAATAATAAAATTTTTATTTTAAAGATATTTTCCCCAGTTTGGGAGAGAAAATCCAGAAAGGAACCATTTAGCAATGAATTTACCTCTCAAAGTATCCTTTAATGATTACTTGCATATTTTAATTGTTAACACTTTCATAATGTTTAGTGGGTTTCTCCAATTTGAATGGCAATAACTTGAAGAGGATGGTGATTGGAATACAAAATTACTCCCTTTAATTCTCTTCAAGGTATCACCTCCTAAAATCTTTTGTATCAATTAAGAAACACCCTGTATATCAATCGGAACTCTATTCTAATTTCCCCAAACAAGAACCTCAATTTAAATAGGAACTTACTGGCTCTAAAACAATATAGAATTCGTCCCTTTCCTTGTCTGGAATCACGCCCTCAATAGAATTGATGTAATAAGGATCGGCGTGGTAAAAATTGGGGAATGAGAGGAACGTAGGTGAGCCCTGCCTACAGAGTGAGACATTGAAGACACCGGAAGGATTACATTCACCATTGCAGAAGCACCTATTTTCCGGCCTCAACGTACCTGAAAAAAATACGAATCCATTACACTGTTAGAAATATTGATAAGTGAAATTAGTGTGTTGGATTCACAGATTAATGATTACTGATTAAGGATTAATGACTAATAATTAATAATTAATAATCAATAATTAATAATTAATAATTAATAATTAATAATTAATAAATAATAATTAATAATTAATAATTAATAATTAATAATTAATAATTAATAATTAATAATTAATAATTAATAATTAATAATTAATAATTAATAATTAATAATTAATAATTAATAATTAATAATTAATAATTAATAATTAATAATTAATAATCAATAATTAATAATTAATAATTAATAATTAATAATTAATAATTAATAATTAATAATTGATAATTTTTAATGATTCAAATTCGAAAAATTACCAGAATCGGTTGAGTCGTTCGGAAGTAATCACAAAAAATCTGAATTATGGAAGCACCATTTGGAGGCACATGTCTTCGCAGGGGGGCGTTGTAGGAACAAAATTTTAGCATTCTTGAGTCGCCTTCATACACTTTATTTACACCTGAGGAAGAGTCACGTAGTGCCGGGACACCCTGTATATTTATCTATTGTAGTATATATCGAGTTCGATAGTTCTAGTTGCAAATTTCGCAAAATTACTTCGGCTATAGTTCAGTATCTAAAATTCCCTTGAATATTCCAAAACGTGACTGGTGTAGGTGCTGCTTTATTTTCGAATCGAAGTTTACGAAATTCCGTTCAATAATTCTACTCGCAATTATTGCGAAAAAACTGCATTATAGTCGGAGTACCACCCTATAGTGCAGTATTTGTCTGTACGGATTGCTTTATGAGAGAAAAAGGATCCATATTCATAACACAAGGACTGAAACGCTTACCGTTATCAAAAATATGGTCCCCAGTATATTTGTAACCCTTTATTCCCTTGATTACAACTTCTCCTGCATATTCCATTACGGCGTATCGGCAAAGCTCTGGTGAATAGAGTACAATTTGGTCTTTCTTCTGATTTATAGGATAAAATTCACCGGCTGATCCCTTGATGTCGTTGCAGTGTCCACTATAAAAATTAGTGGTGTTTTTGCTGTTCCATCTAGCAATCTTGCCAAATTTGTTGTCTGTTTCATAATACATGTTATAATATCCATCTTTACCTTGCGATCCATTGGTCTGAAAGAAAAATTAATTAGGAACCATTATCGAAGGAGACTAGCAAGGAATTCAGTTTGTTCTTAATGGGACATTTTTTCTAACCTTGAATGTGATTTTTGTTTGATTTCATGCAGCATTGGTATTTTTCTTCTAATGAGTGCGGTATGCATACCATTTTATTTTTTCCCATTTGATTTTTGCATTGAACATGAAATAGATAACATTTCTGAATAGAGAATGACAAGACCTTTCAAACGATGTATCACAAGCCCATACTTCCTATTTGAAAAATTGGGGGCTGTACCTGTCTTCCGAAGGGGGTTGAAGGTAGGGTCTGCATTTTCACGAAGAAGAATGACAATTTAAAATTGTTGTGTTTCAGGATTTTCCATAAATATGTATGAATTTGATAATGAATTTGTTCCATTTGACTTTTCCACACTGTATATTATGAAAGCACTGAAGCGGCATCAGAAGCTTCAACGTGCTCGTTCATTGAATGATAAATGAATTTCATCAATTTATGACTGAAATCTATGGTTAACAGAGATCCTGCATGTCATACAACATTAATATATTGAGGTACCTATATAATAATATTTATTTTTGATACTAATTGGGTCGGATAGTTTTCTAATTACCTGCTATACTTACTCCATAAAACAATCCAAACTTGTCCTTTATTTCTCCAAAAGAAGCCAAGTTCAAAATACTCAAAATACTATCATCGAATCCATCAAATAAAATTTTTCCAGCAGATTCGGTAACTTCGACTGAGCTTAAGCTGGAAAGCGAGTATGATATCGCTCTTCTCGGGAAATATCCTGAATGTCGAACTTTATATCCTATGGTCTGAAAGAAATATGAATTTCAGAAAATCCCTCGTTTATTGCACCAATTTAAAAGTTATGAAAGGAGCTTTAGCGAGCTGTCGCCGTTTTTAATTTTGGGTAGAGAAATAACTAGTCTCAATATTGGTAACGTCATCTATGGACGGGAAGCTTCTGCTCGGTACCTCGTATCGACCGAGAGTCGATAATGGAGCGATCGTTGTTTATCTCCAATGACAGATACAGGTTCTGGTGTCAGAGTTAAATTGCGTCTTTAGATTCGAGTTAAAAGGACTACCTTCTTAGAGGATTGAATTTGAATTATAGTATATTCTAGTTTGAGTTCACTGTGGACTTATTGGGAATACCACAAAAGTAACTACACTCTCGTCCACTACAGTTTTTGTCGTCTGACATATGTTTCGGAAACAATGTTTTCATCTTCAAAGACGAAGCGTTACTAGAGCTTATATTGACATTTTTAAAAATATTTTGGAGTTTTTTTTCAGATGGAACGTGAAAGCGTGGAAACCTTTTACCGTTTTCATTTCTTTCATTAGGGTCATGACTAAACAGATTTTTATATTTTTGTTTCTTGATAATTTTCTGAGCTACTTGATGACTATATTCGTTTCTTTCGGAAATTTGGAAGACCTTCCAAACTCCTCAAACGTTGACAATAAAAAATTCATACGAATTAGTTGAAAAATTTCAGAATCAATGATGAAGAATGCTTCATTTCGAGGGACGTAGATTCATTATTTCCGAATACCCCGGTTAAAATCGCAATAGAAAATTTGAAAGACTGGCTTTCTAGTTTATTTATTCCACAAATAGAAATTAATGAGTACCTACCTACTTGTTGTTAACCTCGCTTTGTATAGAGCAAAATATATTTTCTTTTCACGGTAAATATCGATACTTTGAGAGGTATATTATTTATTAAATGGTTTCTTTCTGGGTTTTCTCTCCTAAACTCTGAAAAATAACTACAAATTAAAAAAATATTATTTCGTGAATTGCTTCTGCGTTAGAAACACAAGATATTTGACAAATTCACAAAATAATGATTTTTTTATTTTATAGATATTTTTCTGTGTTTGGGAGAGAAAACCCAGAAAGGAACAATTTGATAAAAAAAAATAAATTGGATACTATGATACTATTTTCGGCTCAAAATTCGAAAATTACATACATTGCTCAAAATGATAGTACCCAGAAACGAGCTGGAAAAAAAAGTGTTTCTCTTCATTGATAGCACAACTCACCAAAGAAATGGCATTAACCGTAGTAATCACATCTTCCATAGGTCTGACGCTCTCTTTGGCATTGAAATGATACATTTTCCGGTGTTTGAAGGATACGGTATTATTGTTATTCCATGTAATGTTTATCTTTTCTCTGCATTCTTTGAACTTATACGGCCCTACCCTCTCGAACTTAGGTTTTATCCCTGGATCTCGTATTGCCTCCGGATTAGTCCAGTTGAACAGGTAGACGTCCATGTCGAGGGGTGGATCGTTGATGAGCCACGCCATGTAAGAGGCAGATCCCTCTTTGAAAGTCATCGCTGTTTTGATGATTCCATCGTGAATGGGGTCCAGGAAGACTAAAAGAAGTATTCCTAAGAGACTCAAACTTAAACCTGACACTAGAACGATGATTTGGACGTAGAGTCTTCTCCGTTTCTTCATGTTCACATTTCTGAAAAGAATCGATAGTTATTACCCCGAATTTTCCTCCATTTAAGATTCGAAATTATGCTCAAAGGTTCATTCCATAATTTACTGATTGTATAGTAACTGAAGAAGAAACTGCAACACCCAGAAGGAGCTGTTTAAATTTTAATTTTTTTTGGTAAAACATAGATAGTACATAGATTGTATAGCAAGGAGTAAATGACGTGTACGCGGAATTGATCGTCAGCAAAGTGAATTTGAATCAGGTCGAATTGTGGGTCTACGGGAGACAGGCTTGTCATTTCGAGAAATCGCTAACCGTATGAACAGAAATCCAACTACTGTTATGAGATGTTGTCAAGCGTGGTTTGATAATGCCCAAAATCGAAGAAGAAAAGGCGCCGGACGTCGAAGGGGCACAAAAGAATTTCAAGATCGACGTCTAAGACTTATGACTATTAGAGACCGATTTGCGACAACTCGATCTTTGGCTGATGAGTGGTTAGGAGAACAAGGCCATCCTGTAACTGTCCGAACGGTTTACCGCCAGATAAGGTCTTTTGGACTGCAGCATTATCGACCCCATCTTGTGTTTCCTCTGAAGATTGAGCATCGCCGGCAACGATTACAGTGGTTCAGAGAACGTCAACATTGGAATTTGGAATGGCATCAGGTCGTCTTTTCTGATGAATCTCAATTCTCCTTGGGTGCACATGATGGCCGAAGAAGGGTTAGAGACGTCGGGGAGAAAGACGTGAACTTCAGTTTGATATTGAGCGTCATGTACACCGGACAGTAGGTGTTATGGTATGGGGTGCTATTGCACATGCAAGGTCACCTTCAGTCTTTTTTATAGGTAAAATGACAGCGCTGCATGACCTTCAAGAAATAGTGGAGCCATATGTTCTCCCTTACCTTAACTGGCTCGAGAATCCAATATTTCAGCAAGATAATGCTCAACCTCATGTTGCCAGAGTTAGTAAAAACTTTTTTGAAGCGACCTATGAGAATCTTTTGCCATGGCCGCCCAGATCCCCCGATCTTTCGCTCATAGAGCATGTTCTAGAAATCATGGGTAGAAGGCTTGGAAATTTACCCCAGCCCCCACGGACTTTGGCGGCTCTGATACATGAACTACAGATAGCTTGGGATAGTATCCCTCAAGAAGAAATAGACCATCTTATTGCATCAATGACTAGACGTGTTGGGGAGTGTATAGATAATCGTGGTGGACAAACACATTATTTACAAATTTATTAAAAAAAATTGTAAACTCTTCGTTTTTTTTTTCAAATTTCAATCATTTACTCCTTGTTATACTATGTTTTATGTTTTACCAATAAAAAATTAAAATTTGAACAGCTCCTTCTGGGTGTTGCAGTTTCTTTGTCAGTCAGTATATTTATGTCATGGCCACTGGTTTTGACGTTTTTGGAGGAAACTGGCGGAATTATATACAACTAGGGACAATAATTTAGACGGTCGGAATTCACGTAAGAACGTAGCAGGAGGTTCAAACTACCAGAGTTGTGTTCGAAAATTAACTCCACGGAGTAGAGTAGAGTTTTTGAAGGTTTGACAGATTTACTCTAGAGTTACTCTGACACTGACAGAAGGTGCCAATATCGGAAAATAGGTTATGTTGGTTTAAGAAATATCCTATTATTATTGTTTTCTTCACATATATATATGTAACTCTAATCATAAATATATATTGTGAGCAGTATAGAAACTATTAAATTACCTCACAAAACATTCATAAAACAGTTAGACAAAGATACTAGATTTTCCTTCCCATGAGGTATGTCAATTTTGACAGGAGTAAAATGAACTCCGAGTCGAATACTCCGACTTTTCGGACGACTGACACAGAGTAAAATTTACTCAACCTTTCAGTTTTCGAACGCAATGGAGTAAATATTACTCTACAGAGTTAATTTTCGAACGCAACTCTGGGTTCATAAATTCCGTTGCCTTCTTCTTAACGTGAGTATTTTTAAAAAAATTAAAGAAAAACGTTAACTTTTCCGGAGATTTCTCGATATTTTCGACCAATCAAAATATTCGACAACTGTCAGATAGGAACGTAATGGAGGTACAAAATTATTCACACAAAATATATCGATTTAGAGCGTTTTCGAACGGGAAACATGGCAAAAAGTGAAGATGAGAGACAAAAACCGTCGAATACTATGCCATATGGCGATATTCTTCAGAAAAGTAAAGTCCTAGAGTCCCTCTTGCTACTAAGTGCGATACCGCAAGCGCAGCGTTTGAGAGTCCGGCCTTCTGTGCTGGAAGCCCAGGGTCACATCCCGGATCGGGTATAACTTATTTTACGTTTTATTAACAATTTTTTTTCTATTGACTAAAGAAAAATGGCGATATCGTTGTTATTAAATCAACAAGTCCAGAGTGTTCCTACCAATATTAATTAATTAATATATACAGGGTGAGTCTTTGACCACTGCATTAATTTTAACCAAATATTCCTCTCATCAAATGAAACACTTTTTTCATTTACCATTTTTCCAGATTCGGCTCAGGTAAAAAGTTACAAGCGTTCAAAGATTTCACAATGTGCTAATACACTCCCGCATATAAATTATCTATGACATTGTTGGCGGACGAGAATAAGGCGTGGTTTACAGCTTGATTCGGGATTCCAACGCTCAGGGACGGATCCATAAAATTAGTGAAATTTCTGGAGTTTTCCATTTTAAAACATTCAATGAAGAATATCTCGAAAACGGTGCGTTTAAGGAGAAATTATGAAGAATAATATAATGTTCTAAAACGATGGAATATTCTTGAAATGACTCAAGAAAAACTTTATATGCTTTCTTTATGCTAATTTCGTTTAGTTTTATGAATCCACATGAGTCCATAACTAGAAAACCACTAGAAGTAGAACATAACTAATATTTGGAAAATATGTATCATAGTTATAGGAAACTTTACGCCAACATTCATTTTATTCTAAAGAAGGATGTCAAAGCTACAAAATAAAAACTGATTTTTTTTCAATATTTCAAGAGCCTGTATCTTTTTACCTTAGCTGAATTTGGAAAAATGTTAAATGAAAACAGTGTTTCATTTGATGAGAGGAATCTTTGGTTAAAATTAATGCAGTGGTCAGTGTATACCGGGTGTCCCAGTATACATGTTCTAATGGATTATCTCAGCCATTTCGAAAGATATAATTTGAAAATTTTATGATTTTCAATTCGTTCAACTGAGAAAAACAAAAATTGAAAGTAACTTTCGGTTTGACCGGAAGTGACTCTGACTTTTTTATATTTTTGGCAATTTTTTAATTCTACTCAAAATTACCATTCTAACGATGTATCACACTTTATATTTTAGATTGGAATCGAGGGAGAAAACGTCAATTGAAAATTCAAATTGAAAGAATTGCAGTAGGCTATGATATTTTGTGTAATCTTTATTCTGACTTATAATCTGTGTGTGCCGATCCATCTATCTTCAAATGGACCGATAGGATGGCCTGCAATATCTCCAGATTTAACACCGCTAGATTTCTTCCTTTGGGGATATTTGAAAGATCGTGTGTACCATACTCCTGCTATTATTATTATTATTATTATTATTATTATTATTGGAAGATATAAAAACCAACATAAGGAATGCATATAGAGCCCTTAATGCTGAGGTGTTGAGAAGTGTTACTTCGCGTGAACTTGTCCACCGAGCTGAAAGATGTGTAGAAGCAGATGGTCAAACATTTATGCTTTAGTTATTAAAGGTATTATTTTGTCCCCTTTTTTCTTTCTTTTACTTTTCATTCTTTGTTTAACGTTCAGTAAAATACATAGTTGATTTCAACTTGAGGAAGGTTTTTTTGTTGATCTCGATTATTGAAGTCAAAGTAGTTAAATACTAGTGTAGGTATTCAACTACTTTGTTTCAAAATTAAGACCCTCAAAATTCCAAATACGAGGTTATTATAATTATGAAATATTTCGCGAGATAAGGTATTTCAATGTTGAATCGGTGCAATCATATTCGGCCTCCCGATAATTATTTAGGATTAAAATCAGAAATCAGCAATAATTATTGGAAACACGTTTCTTGTGTTGAAAGAATTCTTGATAAAGATTGAACTCAATCTGTTAAAAGTAAACGATCGGTCAAGGCTGGCTGCAGGATTTTTTTTTATGAAACCGTGTTCATATCCTGAAGAATGAACTCGGTATATACAGGGTCTTTCACGAGGAACCTCACCCATATTTATACGGGAAACTACTGAACGTATTTTCATGAAATTCAGCACTTATAAGTATTTCAAAAAAAAATCGAAAATAGAGCTCCGCTGAAACAAGAATAACTTCGAGGTTTTTGGATGGAAAATTTTCATTTTTAGGATTTTTCAAGATATAAGATTGATGTATCCACTTTAAAAATCCAAATCGCGATTCATGATACAGGGGGTGAAAAAATCGCTTTCAAAGTTAGGGATGACAAAATCGTGAAAAATCAATTTTTTCAAATTAGAACCCCATTTTTTTATGGCAGATATTGAATCTACGTTAAAAAATAATGTGAGTGTATGCATCACACCCTTGCCCTAAAATGGATATTTTCTGAGTTATTCACAAAAAACTGTTTTTCCTCTTGAATTTTCAGCTATTTCTTTTCCCTTCACGCCAAAAAGATGAAATTTTCAGGAACTGTTATTTGAACCATGCTGTAGATTTTTCACCCCTTCTTGAAACCGACTTCAAGTTACTATTAGGAGAACCATGGCAAACTCTCGCAGTTATAACTAGAGAAGATGCTCAAAGTTTTGACCGTTATTTCTAGACATTTATTTATACGTCTCAGGAATGCTTCGTGCGTTGCTCTTCTTATTTCATCGGGAGGAAGAGATCTGCAAAAGTGTTTAAAAACCAAATTGAGTTTCAAAACTATGAATCTAAAAATCTAAACAAACCTGAACGCATTTCTGACTCGTTCTATGCAGTCCTCTTTATCAGTCAGGGGAGTTGAGTAGACAATATTTTTTATCCTACCCCAAACATAATAGTCTAAAGGAGTTAAATCGGGAGAACGTGGTGACCAAAGATGTGGACCATTGTTCGCCAACCATCGATCTTCAAATAGCCTGTAGAGGATATTTGACACATTGAGTGAATTGTGTGGAGGCGCGCCATCTTGTTGATACCATAAGTCATTATGGTTCTGTACTAGCGGCTCAATTATTTGAGTCAATATGTCAGAATATCTATCTCCTAAGGGAGAACATTCTTTAAATAATGCAAACATGTGTAGTGTTCTATCTTACCAGTTAAAGTCCCATCATAAATGTGAACATCGAGAATTGCATTATTTTTGATGGCGCAAAAAAACATTGAAACTCCAGGTCTCTTGAAAGTTCCATTGTCTGAAGTGGTGGTTGTTCTCTTCGTCCCAATAATGACTGTTATGCCTAATGAAAGAACCATTCTTTGTGAATTTAGATTCATCTGTCCTAATTATACAGTCCAAAAAGTTTTATTTCTCTTGAAATCGAATCATCATAGCTTCGCAAAACTCTGTTCTCCTGACGAAATCAGTTTCCTTCAAATGCTGTACCCTATTGAATTTATATGGGTGCATTTTATGTTTTTTTAATATTCTCCAAACACTCGATTGAGATAATCCCAGATCAATCTCGGCATCTTTGAGAGAATTTTGAGGATTCACACGAAAATATGCACTGTAATTTCGTTGTTCTCATCTTCTACTACACTTTTTTCTCTGTGTATAGTTTTCTTAACGAAAGATCCGACATTTCTCAAGTTTTTCATGGTTCTGTTAATGGTATCTCTCGTTGGTCTGGGTCGGTCAGGAAACCTCTCAATGAACAGTCGAATCGTTCTATCTACAACTTTATTACATTCTCCATGAAGTAGAATGAGATTTAAATAATATTCATTGGTAAAATTAGGCAAAGTGATTGATTTTATAACTTAATACGAATTATCACCAAATTAATAGTAAACACAAAATGCTACTGAATAAAGAGGAATTTGGCAGATGTAATTAATGATATCTATCATTAAAAAAAAAGAATGTAAAACATGGTTAGTTTTTGCATATGGTTCATAAGGAATTATTTATTTATCACTGGAGAGAAAACCGATGGCCGATTAGTTGAAATAAAGAGGTTTCCGATACAAATTCGTTTCAAAATTCGCCATCTATTTAGGAACAACCTGCAACTTTTTTCTCTTGCATATTAGGGTAGTAAAATCTAAAACATGGTTTAAGTAACAGTTCCTGAAAATTTCATCTTTTTGGCGTGAAGGGAAAAGAAATAGCTGAAAATTCAAGACGAAAAACAGTTTTTTGTGAATAACTCAGAAAATATCCACTTTAGGGCAAAGGTGTGATGCATACACTCACATTATTTTTTAACGTAGATTCAATATCTGCCATAAAAAAATGGGGTTCTGATTTGAAAAAATTGATTTTTCACGATTTTGTCATCCCTAACTTTGAAAGCGATTTTTTCACCCCCTGTATCATAATCGCGATTTCGATTTTCAAAGTGGATACATCAATCTTACATCTTGAAAAATCCCAAAAATGAAAATTTTCCATCCAAAAACCTCGAAGTTATTCTTGTTTCAGCGGAGCTCTATTTTCGATTTTTTTTTCGAATTTTCCCGCTCAGAGAGAATTTTCCAACCAAAGCTGAAAAATGTTACATCAAAATAACTTGAAATTTTCTAAGGAATCTATTTCTGCAATGAAAAAATGGTGTTCTAATTTGAAAAACGGAAGTTGACGTCATTTCCGGAAAAACCGGAGGTGCTCATGCCTTGAAAATATTTTAGATTTCATCAGCATCGTGAAATACTTATAAGTGCTGAATTTTATGAAAATACGTTCAGTAGTTTCCCGTATAAATATGGGTGAGGTTCCTCGTGAAAGACCCTGTATAGAGGGTGTCCGGATTTAACGCTCCTCCTGAAATATATTTTAGGAGTTGATTCTAGAGATGAAAATATGAAGAAAACTTCATATCAACGTAGGTCCAATTATGTTTAAATAAAATTTTCCCTCATTTTTTCTTGGATTTTTGGATACAAATTTCCTATAAACAGAGGTCCGCAAATGTTCCGAGCTACAGGGTGTTCGAGTTTCCACATAAAGATCTTTTACAAGAAAGTTGAATTAGGGTGGACACTGTCAATACTTGTCACTTATGAATTGCATGTTTCAAACAATATTTCACGTTATTTCGTTGAAAGGCTTTGAAATTCAAAATCTCAGCAAATGAAATTAAACATTACGACAAATAAAAACAGGACCATATTACAAATAATTACATAAAATAAGAATTCGTTTGTTTGTTACTCTCTTGAAACAAGTGTGTCATTTAAAACAAAATCTGCAGTTATTAGACTGAATTGTGCATTTCTTTATGGCATATATACCAGTCAACACGTGCTTTTCAGGTCAAAATTTTCGCGTATTCTTCGAAAATTATAATTGAGGTGTCATTCGATTCGGAATGGCATGCAGATAGTTTTTAGGAAAATGCCACTCGCAAAAATGCAAAAGTTATAAACAATTAGGTGAAAAAAAAAGAAGGGGGTTTAGATTTTCACCAATATCTCAAAAACTGTTTGAGATAATTCAAATTTGAAAAAAGATTCATATAGAGAAGGAAATTTCCTAACTCCCGGAACTAGGACCAATATTTATAATTTTCCCAGAGGGTTGAAAATACTACCGAAAACGGGTGCTCCGGCTTGCGTAAGCCTCGTCCCCTTCGGACCTTTCCTGATATTATTCAATCTTATTGAATATGAAAATGAAAAATTTTAAAAATGCAGGCGTCTACAGGATAGAATAATAATCTATGGCCCAAAAATGTTTATCGCGACTTTTCAACTAGTTATCCATTACTAAAATAACAAATTTTTGTAGTACGCACATTAACATTGCAGGTGCGATAATTGTTAAACTATTAATCTGAGAATTTTTTCCTTTCGTGGAGATATTATTCAAAGGTCTTGAAATAGGCTCCCGTTGGAAAATTTGAAAAATTATTAATTTTCGATTTGTTACTAACAATTTACTTAGTGAAAAATTATAAAGCCTCAATTATGTTTTCAAAAGAAAATTTTTAATTATCTCATAAACAACGCATTGGTTTATAACCATCTTTTAAACAATAGGAAATAATAATCATTAAAAAACATTTTTAAGTAGTTTCTGAGCATAAAAAAAGGTTCAATAGTAATATAATAAATTGAAGCTTTATAATTTTTCACTTAAGTAAATTGTTCATAACAAAACGAAAATGAACAATTTTTAAAACTTCTTAATAGGAATCTACTCTAAGACTTTTGAAAAATAGCTCCATGAAAGGAAAAAATTCTCTGATTAATAGTTTAACAATTATCTTACTTGCAATGTTAATGTTTGTGCTACAAACAATTTTTAATTAACTAATGGATAACTAACTGAATAATCGTGATAAACATTTTTGGATCACGGATTATTGTTCACAGATCTATCCTGCATGCGCATGAATTTTTTCAATTTTTTATTTTCATATTTAATAAGTTCAAATAATATTTATTCATCAAAAGTACGAAGTGGTGAGGCTTGCGCAAGCCGGAGTACCCGTTTTCGGACGTATTTTCAACCCTCTAGGAAAATTATAAATATTGGCTCTACTGTTCCGGCAGTTGGACTTTTTTTTAGGAAATTTCCTCCTCTATTTTAATTTTTTTTTCAAATTTGAATTATCTGAAATAGTTCTTGAAATATTGGTGAAAATCTAAACCTCCTTTTTTTTTTTTCACTCAATTGTTTATTACTATTGCAATTTTTGCGAGCGGCCTTAGCATTTTCATAAAAACTATCTACATGCCATTCCGAATCGAATGACACCTCAATCATAATTTTCGGAGAATCCACACTGGTGTGAATAATATAGATTTTGAAGTTTAAAGGATAAAATTCTATATTCTGAGTAATGCCCTGAAAATAATCAACCCCATCAAGTTTAATCAAAATCGGACCACTGATTCCCAGGTCTGGATATAGGAAATTCGGGCCCACATTCATGAATCACCCTGTATCTCCGGAACTTACTACATTTGGATACAAAAGAAGCAATTTTTCTGAAAGACCTGGATCAACCATTCCTGTAACACCCGGTAGAATTTTCAAATATCAATGTTTAGATAAGAAGGCTTTGGAGGATGCGAAAAATATGGAAGAGATAATATGTTTATAATATGAATAGATTTATAAGAAATTGTTGTTTAAGAAACTGCTTAAATTAATCCAAGAACATCAACACGTAGTATAGAAGAGTTTACAGGGTCACCAAGAACTTGACGTTGATATTTATTTTCGATGGAAAATTTAATATAATATTTATAATAATTATCGATATTTCTACGTCTTTAGTGATACTACAACAGTCTGATCGTCAGAAATAACGTCGTTCGCAAGAAACTTCACGAAAATTCTGTGAAATCTATGAAGATTTTGCTGTTCGACCGGCATGCAACCGGTCCACTGTATTAGTTTAATGTTTTCGATATTTTCCCAATAACTCGAAAAATATTGATCCGATTAAGTTTAAATCTAAAACTTGTCTGTGAAATAACATTTTGATGGATCTTGTAGAATTTCAGTGATGTCTGATGGCTAGTTTCTAAGATACCGAACGGATTTTTTCCAATTTTTTTTTAATTTCAACTGTTTTTGCGCGTACGTTCTGTGGAACAACGTGTTATCATTCTGCCCAGATGTCTGTCATGTTCGAATTTTCTGCCGAAATTGGTCTCAAACGATAAGGTTCGACTCACTGATGAATAATTCGAGGTCATATTTGTTCTGTACGGCAGGCCGGCCGGCCGTTGCCACTATAACTTGAGAAGGGAAAGAGATAGCATCTTGAAATTTTCAAGGTAAGTGGCGTTTCCAAATGTGACGCACATGTTTGTTAATGGGCATAATCGGCCTAACGGTTTCGGAGTCTACAAAGTTTGTTTTCAACCAATACAGATCCGATCATATTGAAACTTGGTAACTAGTGGTAGAATAACGACATAAAAACATTTGTGAAATTTTTAGAGGATCGTATCAACAGAAAATAAAAAAAAACTAATATTAAAAAATATAATATATCTCACGATAAATTGAGTGCGAAAAAAGACTTGTAATTTTTAGGGTAGGTTGCGCATCCGAATGCGACATTTGAGTTTGTTAATAGGCATAATTGGCCAAAAGGTTTTGGTGTTATACTTATCTAAAATTTTATTGTTATTTCCTCAGTAACTCAAGAAATACGGAACCGATCCAATTCAAACATGGCAATTAGTTGTAGAATGCTGACGCACAAATTTTTTGCAAAATTTCGTGAGAATCACTAGAAAATTAAAAAAAAATTATGAGAAAATATTCTCACGATAACTTGAAAACGGAAAGAGATGTGGACTTGCAATTTTCAGAGTAGGTTGCACATCAGAGTGTGACATTTGAGTTCGTCAATAGGCATAATCGACCCAATTGTTTTGGAGTTATACACATCTGAAATTTTGTTGCTTTTTCGCCTCTATCTCAGAACATACAAATCCGATCCAATTAAACCTCAGTAATTACTTGTAGAATGGAGACGCTCTAATTTTCACGGAATTATGAGTATATGGTATCCTGAAATTACTTGAGACATAAGTTTATCCGTATATTATTGGATATTTAATAAATTTCAATGTCGATAGAATACGTATTATGTCAGATTTAAATATTTTGTGTTCTTAGATTCTCTCATTTCTCAAGTCATTAAAATGGCAGGAAATGTGTTCATATCTTAGACTATAGTCTAATATATATATATATATATATAGTCTTTCTATAGTCTAAGGTTCATATCTTATAAAATCTGCGAAAACGGTCTATAACTATAGCAAATTCGATTAAGACTATACAATGGAGGTGAATAGACAATAGGACATGCGCACAGAAGCTCCTGACTTCACGTGATTCAACCAATTTTACTGTTTTAATTCGATCAAATCTGTATTTTTCAAGTTAGTGGTAAAATGAATTTTCAGGTTGCTATAACTCCGAAACAACTGAGAATTGGATTTGAGCTTCTGCGAGCCGGAGGCAGTTATTTGAGACAAATTTCGCCCAAAAATACCATAAACACAGACCTTCGGGCAAAAGGTTCAAGGAAACAAGCGCACCAAAAACATGGCCAGGAGGTAGAGCCTCTGACATGACAGGCAAAAAGTCTGACGTTCGAATAGCAAAGTGATCAGTAATAGTAATTCTTCATTTTTCGTAGATTCCACCAAAAATATTATTTTAGTTTCATAGCCAATAAGTCGATATTAAAAATTCGCACAATTTTCTGAACATGCATATCCATAATTTTATTTTCTTGATATGGCTATTTATCATTCAATGACACCCAGTGCTCGGAGCTTCCTGACGCTACGCTAATTTTGCAAGAATATGCAGTAAAAAAAGAAATTTTTCCGATTCAATTTCCACTAAAGTAAGTAAGTAAATATTTACATTTTACCAACAACTCTCACATAACCAAGCTGCTTTCTCACAAGAAATCTCACGCTATTGAAACATGTATATCAGAACTAAAACAAACTTATTATGGTTCATTTTCCTTCAGAACAATAATCTCTTAGACCTTTTCGAGTTCATTCGATAACACTTGACCCACCGAAAGGATTTGTAGCAAAAATTGATACTGTAAGATCATTTGAGAAAAGTCGGTACTCGGAATAATAGGTTAGGTTTTTCTTAAACGGCATAATGATGTTAGTCAAAAATTTAATCGAGGTCAATTCATTGATGAGTTTTGTGTATCAATCTGAAAATGATAAGAGAACAAGTGTTTGGAGTATGGATTTCGAAAAATATTCTAACATTGTATGCTGATGCGTATTTCGCACTTGAAAATCGGTTGATTTAACATCACTGTATATTATTTATTAATAAGAACGGGCTCGTGAGGCTTGGTCCAGCCCTCCAGAACTGCGTCCGATACGATGTTTTGTTCAATTACCCTACTTATTCAATCCTAAAGACATTGTCAATGGTGTTAACAACCCATAACAAGACTTCGTGAGGTTTTGGAACTGGCTAACCAATGAGGCTGGGTAGCTCTATGCATTTGCAGAGTATGTGTTCGGCAGTTTCCTTTTCGGATCCACATAGCCCGCCTGGTTCATCTGCTGACTTACCCATGCGCATCAGTACCATCTTAACCCAAGGTTCTGCCAGCAGCAGCTGGAAGGTTTTTCTCCTATAGGATGCTGAGAAAACCACGAATCTTATTATCTGTGCAAGTGCTGGAGTATTTCTTCAAAGAGCTGTTCTGTTATTTAGCTTCCATTGTTGGACTGCTGCTCTGTAGTGGTATTTTCTAAGCCGAAGGGTGCTGGTCCATCAGCTGTTACCCTGGATGCCTTTTTCGCAAATATGCGCCCCGTTGAGATTGTAGATAGGTAGAGGGCTCATGCCCAAGGGACACGGAGATCCTCAGTTTGGGCCCATATAACCCAATGCCTGCACCCTTATCTGATTTTGATCCATACATATTCCAAAAAGATGACTTCTTGCCCAATTGATTAACGAAGTCCATCTCTTATGTCTCTTTTTGACTCTTGCAAAGGGTGTTTCGATATAGAATATGGTTGGCATTACATCAGTGGGCTTTGCCAAGAGGTTTGAGTCCAGTTGGTCCAATAACCTCATGTGTCCTACCCAGTTACCAGGTAGATTAGGTATGCCCTCAAGGTCTGCTGTGGTAATAGTTTAGCTAGCTCCTGTGACTCCAACAAAGGCAAGCCGTTACAATTTCTGCGCCACCGACTACGTGTGGTGGGCTCATCAGTTCTTGTCCACCATGCTAAGGATGCGTAGGTGACAATGGAGCATACTACTGATGTGTATAACCACATTGCCATTTCCAGTTTCTGCCACATGTCTTCCTCTTAGTCTCTTCCAGGCCTACATAACCACTGTGGGTTGACCAAAGCATTCCTTGCGTTGGTTTGAGATGGCGAGGCATTCTGTAACCCGGTGATCAGGAATTTCATCCTCCTGCCAACAGAATCTGCACTCATAAGTTTCAGCTAGCCCTAATCTCATCATATGCTTCATTATTCCGCAGTGCCCTGTGAGGAAACCAATGAGGAGGTGCAGCGTGTCTTTATTGAGGTCCATATATTTCTTAGTTCTGACGGTATAATATAATAATATATATATACAATATAGTATAATAATATATATATATATATATATAAGTTCCGGAGGAACTTTTTTGATTGATACATTCCTGCGAGAGATCTCCAGAGTAAACCTCTTTCAGTTTCTTCTTTCATCCGAATTCACTTCTGTAGGTGTATCTACCAACCCCACCGTAGGGTTCCGGGACAATAAATGGGATTTGTGCTCCTTTCTTGGCAAGTGTGTTGGCCTCCTCAATTCCCTTAATTCTCGTATGACCAGGAACCCAGACCGAGGAGACTCTGTTGTTCTTGCCTACTTCATTGAGTTTTCTTCGGCACTCCCATATAGGCTTAGACTCGATAATATGGTAGCTCAGACCTTTAATAGCAGCTTGAATGTCATATTGGATTGCTATATCATATCTCTGACAGTTTTTTTAGGTTCATTTCCACGCATCTTTCGATTGCAAGTACTTCTGCCTGAAAGACTCTCGGATGGAAGCCTAGCGATACTGAGCACTTGGTGCTTGCCCCATATACTCCAGTGCCAGTTCATGTAGTGGTTTTTGAACCATCTGTGTCGCATATAATGGAATTTTTTTTAAGAACTTGGGGGGTGGATTCCCTGTCCTTTTTTCCTACCGAGCATCGTAGTGAAGTTCATCTCGGTGCTTACTTTCTTAATCCTTTGGTCACTAGAAATATTGGCTGATGAAATGTACCTGGTAGAGAGGACCAGACTTTCTGGTTTTTAATATCCTCATTGCCTGTTGCTCCCCTCGTTGGCCTTTCTATCTATCACTAGATAAAGGGGTGTGAGATTTGTGATAATCTCAAGTGCACTGGTAGGACAGGTTCCCATAGCTCCAATGATACACAGCAGCCAAGCCTTTATAATTTGACGAGGGTTTTCCTCGTACTATTCTGGCATATTTTTGTATACCAGACTACGGCCTCATACGTGGTTATTGGTCTTACAATCATGACGTGGATCCCCCCAAAACTGATTCAATCCTGGTTAGCTGGAAGCGACCGTGAAATTTTGGGGAGGTTCCTAGTTTTCAGTGCGTCGGTGTGAAGCAGTCTCCCCATTACGTTATCCCCTCTACAAAAAGCGGGAACTTGACATAAAGAACTCGTTATTGCTGTCTGTCGTCTAAGTGTGGTAACCCTGTGACACAGCATCCCACCTGGAGAGCTGGCAACTCTCATGGTATATTACTGTCGTTCTTCCCAATCCCCTCCAACATCCTTTCCTCCGTTTCCTAATCACCTCCAACATCCTATTGATCCCAAATAATTGGAGGAGATTTCGGCTTCCTGCTCTTGTGTTTCAACTATCCAAGTCAAACACAACTATGTCTTCATGAATTCAGGTCCTAAATCCATTGAAATACTTGTACTTTCTTATCCATGTTTCCTTCTTTCGGTGGGCAGCTATGATGAAAGAAAGTAAATAAACAGCACTGACAAAGAGCTAAGCTATCACGTCAGTAACCTGAGTGTGTCCACACACGGCAAACGCACATTACCATACTTGGAGGCAATTAAAATGGCCGTCAATTTTGCGAAAGGATTGACCAGCATCCCAATAGGCAACAATTCATCTCCTGTCAAAGTATTAATGGGTGTAGCACTTCTTAGGTCACTGAGTATATAAAAATGTTAAGCTGTGTTTGCTTTCTCTTATCATAATGATCGCCTTTGTACGATAGTGCACATATAAGAACGAAGGATATTTGTACTTATGTGAATAATCGAATTAAACTTATCAATAAATTTATTGGATATTGTCATTATCTATAAGGTTGTTGACTCGGTCTAAATCAGTTTTTTATTATTCATGAATATATTAATGACTTTATAAATATGTATTGATGTAGTTTTCAGTTATAACTACTCTTGATATCTCATTATCATGTATACTGCAACGATGGAAGATGGTGGTTCAAACTAAGAACATAATTATAAAAATTTGTACCAAACACTTAGGGTTAACCTTTTATGATATGCCAAAAAACTCTATGCCTATTTGGATACATGTGATATGTAACAAAAAATTGGGAAAGCCCTGCGGACAGGAGCTTTGGAACTCTGGTTCAAACTTTGACAAATCATATCTCCAAAAGTGGTTTCTCAGAGTTGGGAATTATTTCAATGGATTATTATGATAATACTGCATCATAAAATAGAATAAATTGAATAGGAATCCATTGATATCATTCCAAACTCTGAAAAACCAATTTTTTCGGAGTTATGATTTGTCAAAGTTTGAACAAAAGCTCCTGCCTACAGAGCTTTCCCACTTTTTCAATTTGGCTTCTGTGCGTCAGTTTTCAAGAATTTTCGTAATTAAAGTCAATATGTAGGTCTATGAATTATTATCTCATGTTGGCATACATCAGCCAATTATAATTAGAGTGTTTATGAAATCCTATAGAATTATGTAAAAAAAAAGTTTTTTTGTTTCTCCGAAACCACCAGGCCAATTTTGCCCAATAACCAACTTAACCGAGATATTTATCTCTCAAACCTACTCTGAAAATTTCACCTGTCTAGCTGATTCCGTTCGAGAGTTATCGTGTTAACGGACGGCCGGACATAATCGATTTTGACCACTGATTCTCGATCAGTGAGTCGAACCAAATTGTTTAAGAATTTTCATAAAAAAATTCGAAGATTACAGACATTTGGACAAATTGATGGATTGCTGGATGGGTCACCGTTGCCTCGATAACTTTCGAATGAAAGGAGATAGGTACTTGCAATTTTCAGGGTAGGTTGCACATCCGAATGGGAGATTTAGTTCGGATAAAAAATTTACCCTTAAATGAACGATTATTCAATAAATATTTTTTAAAATTTTAGTAGTGGTGTGCATGATATTTTTCCAAAAATATCTAGTTCACATCCTGTACAGATATCACAGGACACTTCCACATCAGAAAATGGCCGTGGTGCCAAATGTCAAAAAGATGTCTATATCTATATTATGATAAAAAAAAACTTTTTTTCTTAAAACTTCAACACCCTGTAGCTTAACAGTTAAGAGGTTTAGGTCATTTGAAATTTTGAGCTTAAAATCACCTAAGGATTTACATTCTTAAGGATCAGCATCGTATTCTGAAACAACCTGTATATTTTCAATAGATTTTTGAATACCATAACGTTAATAATTCTTTAACAAAGGTTGATTATTTGAGACAGTATTCAACTGAAATCATTCAATTTCAAACTTCTAGACTTTTTGATGACTCCATCTACCAACAACGTTCCAGAGAAATATGATATCTTCATTCGTTTTGTAGATATAAGCCTGGTAATTTTAAGTGACAAATTTTCTTCCATAAATATTCTAAAATGAACTCCTCACCTTAATTCGAAAGGGACTTTCATCTCTCTTAGCGTCATCTTCGAGCAACAATACAGGTAAGTGTTTCACTATTAACTTCTCGAGAAAATTCACTCATTTCATAACAAGGAAATCGGAGTAAGTGAGTTGGTACTGATATTTTTCTACGTTTTCTTTCAAACCAATTATGACTAATTAACTGACTATTTCTACAGTACTCGTATTGTTCGGGCCTGTTGCTGGATCTCCAGATTAGGATGGTTCAGACTGTCTTTATCATGTGGAAGATTGCAATATCCTGTTGTGAATTCGGTGTTTCGAATGTTAATTGTTTGTTGGGCCAAATAAATATTTTTCGATTGGTACGAATTTTGGGTTAATGTCTTTGCGCGCTCGTACCTGGGCGTTATCATTTTGCCGATAATGGTCTCAAACTATGAACATAACATAAATAATGTGCTGCACGAATTGTATCGTAATGTTGTACATACAGTGTGTGGATGAAGTAAGGAACAAAATTCATAACTGCGTTATTGAATGTTTTCAAGCAAAACGCTCGTACAGGTCCATTTTAGTTTTAATTAATTAACCATCTTATTGCGTCGTTCATTTTTACAGAGTAACGTCATATATTTTTTTTTATTTCTTCGAGTTTCACCAGTTTCTTATTAGCTCTAAAGTGTAATTTTTATTAAAAATGGGTAAAACAGACAATATTTTGTTTTTTTTTCAATCTTTAATGTTGGCAGATTCTTCTAAAATTATTGCTTCATTCAGATGTTAGCTACAAAAAAATTGGTTCAAGCACTGACGTGAAGTCAGAAGCTTTTGCGCGTATGTTCTCTTGTCCATTCTCCTTTATTGGACACTCTTAATCGAATTTACCAGAGGAGAAGAGACAATAGAATTCACCATGGTAAATTCGATTAAGAGTATCCAACAAAGGAGAATGGACAAGAGAACATACGCGCAAAAGCTTCTGACTTGACGTCAGTGCTTGAACCAATTTTTTTTTTTTATTTTTAAAAAAATTTCAAGTGTTACGATCCTCTCGAAATGTTGAAAGAATTTTCGCGTTGGCATTCTAGAACTAATAACAATATTTGAATTGGATTTGTATTTCTTGAGTTATTGAGGAAATAACAACCAAATTTCAGATTGATATAACTCCAAAACCATTTGGCCGATTATGCTAGTTCGAACTTAACGAACTTAAATGTCGTATTCAGATGCGTAATCTACCCTGAAAACTGTAAGTCGGTATTTCTTTCCGTTCCCAAGGAATCATGAGATACATAATATTTTTTCGTAATTTTTTAAAAATTTTCTAGTGGTACGGTCCACACAAAATTTTACACATGTCGATATTCTACAACTAGTTATCAAGCTTCAATTCGATCGAGTCTATATTTTTTGAGTTATCGAGGAAATGATATTCCAGATGGGCATAACTCCGAAACCGTTGGGCCGATTATGGCCAACAGCAAACTTAACTCTTCCATTCAGATGTGCAACCTATCCTGAAAATTGCAAGTCCCTATCTCCTTTCGTTCAAGAGTTGTCGAGGCAACGCTCACCCATCCAGCTACTGAACTCACACAAGGCTGCAAAATTTCAGCGATATCGGACGAATAGTTTCTGATATATAGAATTTTTTTTCAATAATTTTCTATGATTTTTTAAAAATTTCCTAGTTATACGATCCTCACAAAATTTTGCAAGAATTTTTGCGTTGCCATTCTAAACTAACAACCATGTTTGAATTGGTTCGGTTTTGTATTTTTCGAGTTATTGAGGAAATAACAACCAAATTTCAGATTGGTATAACTTCAAAACCGTTTCGCCGATTATGCCTATAAACGAACTCAAATGGCGCATTAAGATTTTCAACCTTACCTGAAAATTTCAAGTTGCTATCTCTTTCCGTTCTTAGGTTATCGTGACGTGAATAATATTTTTTAATAATTTTCTTAAAATTTTCTAGCGATACGATGTTCACAAAATTTCACAAACGTTCTTAGGTTTATATTCTACAACTACTCACCAAGTTTCATTCGATCGGATTAGTATTGGTTGTAGACAAAATTATTACTCGGAAATCGTTGGATCGATTATGCCCATTAACGAACTTGTCCGCCCTATTGGGATGCGCCACCTACACTGAAAATTTCAAGTCGCTATCTCTTTCCGTTCTCAAGTTATCGTGGCAACGGCCGGCCGGACGGCTGGACATTTGGGCAGAATGATAACGCGATGTTCCCCAGAACATAATTTTATTAAGTAGGAAATTTTTGACGAAACTCTACCTTTACGGAAAGTGAAATGTTTTGAGAAATTTGATACTGCAAGGTTGGTAAAAATTAAATGATCTACGGCTTGCCAGTAGCAGTGGTGCAAATTGACATTCATCCTTGGATGGTTACACAAAGCAGGTAGAAATTATTGATTAAATAAATTATTTAAAATTATTTAATTGTTTCATTAACGCACCTAACTCTGCTACAGCTATTTTCTTTGTACTTAATTCAAGAGCTTACATAATTTCGATCGATCATTTGATTTTTACTAACCTTGCAGAATTAAATTTCGCAAAATATTTCACTTTCCGTAAAGGTAAGGTTTCGTCTAAAATTTTGTACTTGATAAAATTATGAAATAACTCTTGAAAGTTTGATTTTATAAAGGCAAATTACATACCATTAGAAAGGTGATACACTAGGGATATTTTGCTAGAATTGGAAGTCCTCAATCATTTTTTGTTTGTTTTTTAATGCAAGTTGAAGTTAAGATTTAAGTATTTTTTATATCTTTCTGTAAGTTTGAGGACTCATAACTTTTTGTTTAGCCAACATCTGAATAAAGCAATAATTGTATAAGAATCTACCTACATTAAAGATTGAAAAAAAAACTAAAATATTGAGTTTTTACCCATTTTCAATAAAAATTACACTTTAAAGTTAAGAAAGTGCTGGAACTAGAAGACAGAAAAAATTGTTTTCAAAAAATATCCAGGGCCAATTAAATTAGGGCTGAGTAAGTTGCAGATGACCCTACCTATCTCCAATTCTTGTATGTTCAACGTTCTGCCAAACACCCTGTGTACAGGGTGAATATTAAAGTTGTACAGTAATTTTAACCATAGATCCCTCTCACCAAATAAAACACGTTTTTCATTTACCATTTTTTCATATTCGGTTTAGGTAAACAGTTATAGGCGTTTGAGGATTTAATAATGTGCTAATACACTGCTGCATATAAATTATCTCTAACATTAATGGTAGACGAGAAAAAGTTACGATAACGTGTTTTACAGCTTAATGCGGGATTCCAACGCTCAGGGACGGATCCATAAAAGTAGTGGAATTTCTGTAGTTTCCCACTTTATAACATTCAATGAAGAATATCTCGTGAACGGAGCGTTTAAAGGAGAAATGTTGAAGAATAATTTAATGTTCGAAAAGGATTGACTATTCTTTCAATGACTAAGAAAAATTTTTAAATGCTTTCTTTATGCTAATTTCGTTCAGTTTGAATCCACGAGTCTTTAACTAGAAAACGAGTGGAAGTAGGAAAAAACTTATATTTGGAAAATATGTATCAGCAACATTCATTTTATTCGGAAAAAGGATGTCAAAGCTACAAAATGAAAACTGTTTTTTTTTTTCGAAATTACAACAGCCTGTATCTTTTCACCTGAGCCGAATTTGAAATAAATGGTAAATGAAAACAACATGTGGAAAAGCCCTGTGGACAGGAGCTTTGGTGCTCATGTTCAAACTTTGACAAATTATATTTCCGTAAGTATTGGTTTCTCATACTTGGGAATGATATCAATGGAATCTTATCATAGAACTGCATCATAAAATAAAATAAATAAGAATCCATTGATCTCATTACCAACACGTATAATGTGCAGAATATACAACAGTAGTGGATAAAAGGATTGTTTACATAATATATAACTATGTACACAATAATACAGCGTGGAAAAGCCACACTTTTAATTTATGTGCACATAATAACAATTTTACAAATGATTGGTTACGGAGATAACACTCGAAGATAAAAAGTTGATTGTTTCATGATAAATTTCCGAATTGACCACCTATAACCTAAGGGGCCATAAGTGAAATAGAGAAGAAGTTTCGCGAGTTTATGCATGTGAGGCAGATAAAAAAAGCAGCTGTTAATACACTGTGTGAGGATGTGAAATTATATGTGATGCTTGACTCTTTGAAGAAAATCCACATAAATCGAGTAGAGATGCCTTCAAAACATTCAATGTCAGCCATATATCGATTGTAAACATATTAAAACATAATAAAATGCAAACCTATATAAAATGATACCTACCCAGGACCCAGGAGCTCTTGGAAGACGATTTTGGAGAACTTTTAGTGAACAAGTGATGGACATATTGGATAACAATATTATCCGATCAGTGAATGTTTTGTTTTCTGATGAGTGCACTTGTTCTCTCAACGGCCATGCTAACGTCAAAATTGCCGCTACTGGTCTACCGAAAATCATCACTAGATGAGAGAGGAACACACGCAATTCCCTCAAAAGGTTAATGTTTGGGCAGGAAATGTTCGAAACCATATCATAGTCACTTTTTCATTGAGGGCAATTTGAATGGCGATAAATATTCAGCACTACTGAAATTTAAATTTGACGTATTTCGGGAGTTTCCATAAATATGTACAGTAACCAAGATTATTAATTTATAGTCTAGTCAACAAGTGCTTTTCAGGTCAAAATTTTTGCGAATTCTCCGAAAATTATGATTGAGGTGTCATTCGATTCGGAATGGCATGTAGATAGTTTTTGAGAAAATGCTCGCCCCTCGCACAAATTGCAATAGTTATAAACAATTAGTGAAAAAAGAAGAAGCTTTTGTTTTTTGCCAATATCTCAAAAACTATCTGAGATAATTCAGATTTGAAAACAAAATTCAAAAAGAGGAGGAAATTTCCTGAAAAAAGTCCCAACTCCCGGAACTAGGACCATTATTTGTAATTTTCCCAGAGGGTTGAAAATATTCCCGAAAACGGGTACTCCGGCTTGCGTAAGCCTCGCCCCCTTCGGACCATGAAAAAATATTATTTAAACTTATTAAATACGAAAATAAGAAATTGGAAAAATTCATGCGTCCGCAGGATAGATCAATGAACAATAATCCGTGGTCCAAAATTGTTTATCGCTACTTTTCAATTAGTTATGCATTAGTTAATTAACAATTTTTGTAGCCAACCATTAATATTGCAAGTGCGATAATTGTTAAACTATTAATCTGAGAATTTTGTCCTATCGTGGAGCTATTTTCCAAAAGTCTTGGAATAGATTCCCGTTGGAAAATATTAAAAATTGTTAATTTTCGTTTTGTTATTAACAATTTACTTGAGTGAAAAATTATAAAGCTTCAATTATGTTTCAAAAGAAAATTTTGAATTATCTCATGAACAACGCATTTGTTTATAACAATTTTTTGAACAATAGGAGATAATAATTATTAAAAATCATTTTCGAATAGTTTCTGATCATAAGAAAACGGATAATTAGTAATATTATAAATTGATGCTTTATAATTTTTTACTTGAATAAATTGTTCATAACAAAACAAAAATTAACAATTTTTAAAATTAGGAATAGGAATCTATTCTAAGACCTTCGAAAAATAGCAGCACGAAAAGAAAAAAATCTCAGATAAATAGTTTAACAATTATCGTACTGGCAATGTTAATGTTCTTGCTACAAAAAATTGTTAATTAACTAGGTAATGGATAACTAATTGAAAAGTAGCGATAAACATTTTTGGACCACAGATTATTGTTCATTGATCTATCATGCAGGCGCCTGAATCTTTTCAATTTATTATTTTCATATTTAATATGTTAAATATTATTTATTCATCAAAGGTACGAAGGGGGCGAGGCTTGCACAAGCCGGAGTACCTGTTTTCGGACGTATTTTCAATCTTCTAGGAAAATTGTAAATATTGGTCATACAGTTGCAGCAGTTAGGAATTTTTCTTAGGAAATTTCCTCCTCTATTTGAATATTTTTTCAAATTTGAATTATCTCGAATAGTTTTTAAGATATTGGCGAAAACATAAACCTCCTTCTTTTTTTTTCACTTAATTGTTTATAACTATTGCAATTTTTGAGAGCGGGCTTAGCATTTGATCAAAAACTATCTGCATGCCATTCCAAATCGAATGACACCTCAATCATAATTTTCGGAGAATACGCAAAAATTTTGACCTGAAAGGCACTTGTTGACTTGACTATTATTCCATTTAGCCTTTCCACACAGCAGGTATGACATTGCTATAGACAAAATGAAACATAACTTTGATATATTGTAAAACATTCTTTTCTAACTGACGTGCGATAAACATTCTATTTAACACGACTAATTCGTGAAACTTTATCATTGGATTCCTTATACGCATATGTTCTAGTTTCACAGTATTTTATATTCTTACAATGAAATAAAAATAGAAATGAATATCATTTAAAATGAGGAAAAACGAAATGAATCAAAAAGCAAAGACCCCCGGGTTCATGGGTTTTGTTTGAATACATACCTACCAACCGATAACAAAGAAACAAACGATTTCTAGTTATTTTTCGTTGAATAAAGTCGAAGTTCAAAACTTACCTATTATATCCTCTTGTTTCTTGAAAAATGTTGATTACGCAAAAATTGTTCCCACTATATATTCAAAACACAGCACTCGGATTCTACATGTTAAATAGTTCTAGTGAAGAAAATTGAATGATTACAGTTGAGAACAACATAGATTATCTACGGAATGAGATAATGGCTTCAATGCAGCTCGACCTCAGCTCGAAATTACTAGTTAGTGGCTGTTTATTTTCTTTCGGCAAATGATTTCCGAGAAATTTTACTGTTATCGAAAATTGTATTGCCTGATTGATTTATCCATTTGACCACCATTAAGATTGCGGAAATGTCTTATTTGACGAATTTGGGCCATTGAGTCCCTAGTTGGCTGAATCAGTGGATTCAGCGATTTAATATTAATAATAATAATAATAAATCACCACATTTAATTCTGAATATCCATGTCGAAGCTACATAAGAAAAAATTGGTTCAAGCACTGACGTGAAGTCAGAAGCTTTTGCGCGTATGTTCTATTGTCCATCCTTCTGTATTGGACACCCTTAATCGAATTTACCATGGTAAATTATGTTGTCCATTATCCTGTGTTGGACACATAATTCGAATTTACCATGGTAAATTCGAATTAAGGGTGTCCAATACAGAAGGATGGACAATAGAACATACGCGCAAAAGCTTCTGACTTCACGTCAGTGCTTGAACCAATTCTTATTTATAATATCATTTAAATTAATATTGTAGGACGTTACTTTGAAAGTTAAGCTATACTGACTTACAGTAAAAATATTATAAAGGAAAGAAGCGATTGGATAGTCAAACTATCATTTTAATAAAATTATGCATTTTTATTGTTCAAATAAAGATATTTTGTCAACTTACAAGAATTTCTTCATTCAATGGTATTTCAAAGAACTAATTACAGTTTTAAATATTTAATAAAAAAATGGAATAAATTTCATATACATATATAGATCCTATCGTATTCAAACTTGGAACTTGGTAGTAGAATTATGTTCTGAAGGCTCTCGCAAAATGTCAGCCATGTCGGATGAATAGTTTCTGATATCTAGAATTTTTTTTCAATGATTTCTTAAAAATTTTCTAGTGATACGATCCTCACAAAATTTTGCAAGAACTTTCGCGTTGGCATACTACAACTAATAACTAGGTTTGAATTGGATTGGTTCTATATTTTTCGAGTTATTGAGAAAATAACAATCAAATTTCTGATGAATATAACTCCAAAACCGTTTGACCGATTATGCTCATGAACAAACTCAAATGTCGCATTCAGATGCACAACCTAACCTGAAAATTTCAAATCGCTATCTCTTTCCTTTCTCAGGTTATCGTGACATAAAAAATATATTTTTTAATTTTCTAGCGATACGGTTCACACAAAATTCTACACACGTCTTCAAGTCGATATTCTTCAACTAATTGGCAAGCTTCAATTCGATCGAGTCTATATTTTTCAAGTTATCGAGGAAATAATATTCCAGGTGGGTATAACTCGGAAACCGTTAGACTGATTATGCCCAAAAACGAAATCAATTCTCCCTTTCGGATACGCAACCTACCCTGAAAATTGCAAGTCCCTATCTCCTTTCGTTCGAAAGTTATCGAGGTAACGGTCACCCATCTACTGAACTCGCACAAGAATGCTCGAATCTCCTACAATATTTAACCGATCGTATTAAAACTTGAAACTTGGCAGTAGAGTTAGGTTATGAAGGCTCTTGCAAAATTTCATCAATTTCAAACGAATAGTTACTGATATATAGAATTTTTTTTTTTATTTTTAATGATTTATTAAAAATTTTCTACAAATGCTATCCTCACCAAATTTTGCAAACATTTTCGCGTTGGCATTCTACAACTAATAACCATGTTTGAATTCCATCGGTTCAGTATTTTTCGAGTTAATGAGGAACAAAAAACTTCCAAATTTCAGAAAATTTCAGATGGCTATAACTCTGAAACCGTTTTGCCGATTATGCTCATAAACAAACTGAAATGTCGCGTTCTGGTGCACATCCTAACCTGAAAATTTCAAGCCGCTATCTCATTCCGTTCTCAAGTTATCGTGACAACAAAAATATTTTTTAATAATTTTTTTAAAATTTTCTAGCCATACGATTCACACAAAATTTCACAAACGTGCTTAGGTTCATATTCTACAACTACCCACCAAGTTTCCATTTGATCGGATTCATATTGGTTGAAAACAAAATTATTACTCGGAAACCACTGGGCCGATTATGCCCATTAACGAACTTGTCCGTCTTATTGGGATACGCCACCCATCCTGAAAATTTCAAGGTGCTATCTCTTTTCGTTCTCAAGTTATCGTGGCAACGGCCAGACAGCATCAAATTTGACCTCGAATTCTTCATTGGGGAGTCGAACTAAATCGTTTGAGACCAGTTTCGTCAAAAAATTTGAAAGTTACAGACATTTGGGCAAAACTATAACGCGATGATCCCCAGAACATACGCGCAATTAAAGGAAAACTAATTTACGGGCGATCTGAGGTCGGGAAGTGGAAGGAGGTGAGTTTTTAAGGGTAAAAAACTATTTATCTCGATTTCCGGCAAAAATACAAGTCCTATGGAATAAATTTGAATAGCAAAGTTGTAGGTAATGAAAAGAACTACAACTTTCGTATTCAAACTTTAACCTCAAAATGTATGTGAAAAATTCAAATAACCAAGTTTATGATTTTTTATTTTTATCTTTTACAAAAATTTTTGTTCACAAAATTCGGTGAAATCTTACATTTTTATGTTCCAACTACACTGAAATTTATTTGATTTGAAATATTGATCTTTTCTCCTTATTTAGCCTTAATATCGAAGAAGCAGCCTAATTTTCAATCGGAAATTCTTGCGTCAAAATATCTGTTTTTTTAAAAAGTTGGGTGGCTTTTACCTCTATGAATTCTCTACTTTTTGATGGTGTAAAAAAAATAAACATTGCAATGGTAAATTTTCTCTAGCTCTTTTCGTTCTCAAGTTATCGTGGCAACGGACGGCCGGCCGGACATAATCAAATTTGACCTCGAATTCTTCATTGGGGAGTCGAACTTAATCGTTTGAGACCATTTTTTTCAAAAAATTCGAAAGTTACAGACATTTGGGCAAAACTATAACGCGATGAACATACGCGCAAAAAAGTGGGTAAGCCCTGTGGCAGGAGCTTATGACGGTCCGATTTTGGCTACAAGTGTTTCAAAACCATCAGGAGTCATTCTCAAAAATTGAGTAAATGAAATAGCCAGTTTTATTTATGAAACAAATCTAATGTAATCAGTCCAGAGAGAACTCAAACCAAAATAATTATGTAGGAAATCTTAAATAGTGTTACTTGTTGCTGTGCATTAGTTGGAAATCCCGTTCTAGATCTTATTTATTATGCTTGACTTTCTTGCATCATTCATTTTTGACTCACTAACTAAAAAACTGTGCCTATCAACTTAGTGAATCCAAATTTCAAATTGTTTACATGCTTACATCAACCAAACTCTCCAGAAATACACTTTCAGATTCGTTTGATATTAATGACGTTTATCTTTCAAACTGGACGAAACGACAGATACCGCAAAAAGATAGAACACAGACAGATAGAATTTGCATTCTGTGAAAACATAGAGGTACGATGTTTTATTGAAATTCTCCTAAAGTAGTAGCTTGTTAGAGTTGGGAATAATATCAATGGATTATAATGATGAAACTGCATCTTGAAAAAAACAGAATTCTAAATGTGCAATGTAAAAAAAAAATTTTGTTTTGTTCCTCCGAAAATATTTTGCCCAATAACGTAGTTTACCGAGAAATTTACGTTCCAAACCTACGTTGAAAATCTCAACTGTCTAGCTCATTCCATTCGAGAGTTAACGAGTGAGTCGAACCAAATCGTTTAAGATCATTTTCAGCCAAAAATTCGAAAATTACATGCATTTGGGTAAATTGATAAGCACCCAAGCTGTTCTTAGGAGTAAGAGCGCCAAAAATAAGAGTGCCAAAAATTATTAATCCGAAACCATGAACTTATCCGAGATATTCATTCCTCAAATTCAGTCTGAAAATTATATTATGTCAATTAAAAAGTACAGGGTCTTTAGAAATGATTGTAACATCGCAGTTGGCTTTGCATCATTCTTTGTCACTCTTCGCTAAGGATCCCGACTATTTTACAAGCCTTTGAAATTGACAGCTTTATAATTGTATTGTCAGAAAATAAATTATGTGGATGTGAACAGTATATATATGAAGCGGCAAAATAAGAATATATCCAAGCCAACTGCGATGTTACAATAATTTATAAAGACCCTGTATATATTTCCATCATCATATGGATTATCCGCGGGCATTAAAATATCACCAAAAAATATAATATCATATTATAATCCTCATAATTCTAGGATAGTTGAAATGGATTTGACATGTCTCTTATAGGAAAATAAGATGACATGTACGAGTATGAACATAGATCATATAATAATTCATAGATAGAATAATTATAGCATTCTGTGAAAACATAGGAGTAGGTTATTATTGAAATTTGGAAAAATCATATATCCAAAACTATTAGCATGTTAGAGTTGAAAATGATAATAATGGATTTTTATGGTGAAAAAACATCTTGAAAAAAAATTAATTTGAAATTTGTAATGTAAAAAAAAATTGTTTTTTCGTTACTCCAACTATCCGGTCGACTTCGCCGAATAACAGACTTAATCGTGATATTTATTTCCCTAACCTACTCTGAAAATTTCAACTGTCTGGCTCTTTCCGTTCGAGAGTTATCGTGTCTACGGCCGGCCGGACAGAATTGATTTTGACCACGGATTCATGATCAGTGACTCGAGCCAAATAGTTTAAGAACATTTTCATCAAAAAATTCGAAAATGACAGACATTTGGGCAAATTGATGAGCACTCTGTGAAAACACTGTGACCAGGAGCTTTAACACGCTTCTTTCGAATTTATAGCCAGAGCGGTCACCCATTCAGGTACAGAACTCGCCCAACGCTGTTTAGCACCAGGAAAAAATTATATTCCCAATATTTCCAAGAATGTAAATCGGACTGTAAAAACAAGCGTCCAAAAAAAACTGGTCCACTTTATGGCCGACAATGGTCTCAAATGATTAGTTTCTACGCAAATACATACAATCAGTGTTGGGTCGCAAATAAACAGTCTGGAGTCTGTGGTGGCATAAGAACCCATTCAAATACATACATTCACTGTTAGTTGAAAAATGAACAGTGCTGTGATGGCGTAAGGTATCTGTTAAAATACCTACTTTGACTGTTGTGCTGTGTCTGTGGTGGCGTGAAGACCCATTCGACTACATACATTATTTACAGTTGGGTCGAAAATAAACAGTGATTTGTTTGTGGTGGCATAAGGACACAAATCAGTATACAATTTTGCCATTGGATAAAAAACACTCAGTATAGCAGTGAATTATTTTCAATAAGTGTAAAGAGTTTATTTTCAATAGTGTATTCCGACAGTAATTTCTATGAAACAAATCATTCCAATCGTACGGTTGTGTCATGAGAAACTATGAGTTCACAAAAAACTTTCTGTATCTATCGCAGTAATTTTGATATCTCTTATAGTATTCGAAAATACTAACGTTTCCAGTAATTCTCAGAAAAAATAAACCTACATTCGTTCGAAAACCGTTTATTACTATTACGTTATCAAGTTAACGTGACATACATAATATTTTTAGTCTTTTAAAATTTTATAGTTGTACGATTCTCACAATATTGAAAGGTTTTTTTCTGGGTTTTCTCTCCCAAACTCTGAAAAATATCTATAAAATAAAAATTAATTATTTTGTGATTAGCTTCTGCGTAAGAAACACAAGATATTTGTCAGAAGCAATCAATTGAACAATGTTGCCTAACAAACAACAACGAAACAACATCAACGAATAAACAACTACATATATCGTAACGTTTCGGAGTCTATATCAGACAATATGTGACAATTCTTGAATTTCACAAAATAACTATCAACAAAATAATTCTAAAGATTTTCATTAAGCGTCTGACGAAGGAGTCTGATTTAGACTCCGAAACGTTACGATATAGTTGTTTATTCGTTGATGTTGTTTCGTTGTTGTTTGTTAGGCAACATTGTTCAATTGATTGCTTCTGACAAATATCTTGTGTTTCTTACGCAGAAGCAAATCACAAAATAATTAATTTTTATTTTATAGATATTTTTCAGAGTTTGGGAGAGAAAACCCAGAAAAAAACCTTTCAATAATGAGTATACCTTTCACAGTATCCTTTAATGATTACTTGATTCTCACAATATTTTACACAAGTCTTTATGTCGACATTCTACAATCAGATACCAAGCTTCAATTCGATCGCGTTAGTATTTGAGTTATCGAGGAAATAATATTTCAGATGGGTATAACTCCGAAACCGTTTGGCTGATTATGCCCAACAAAGAACGTAACTCTCCCATTCGGATGCGCAACGTAACCTGAAAATTCCCTATCTCTTTTCGTTCGAAAGTTATCGGGGCAAAGGTCACCTACCCAGCTACTGAACTCACACAAGGCTGCTCGGATCTCCAACAATATAGATCCGATCGTGTTCAAACTTGGCAGGAGAGTTAGGTTTTGAAGACTCTCGCAAAATTTCAGCGATATCAGACGAATAGTTTACTGGTATATAGAATTTTTTAAAACGATTTTCTATGATTTTTTTAAAATTTTCTAGTAATACGATTCTCACGAAATTTTGCAAGAATTTTAGTGTCGGCCCTCTACAACTAATTACCCTGTTTGTTTTGGATCGTAGTCGTATTTTTCGTGTTATTGAAGAAATAACAACCAAATTTCAGATCGGTATAACTCCAGATCCATTTGGCCGATTATAAAGGGTTTTCCAATAGTAGGTGTTATTTTGATATTCAAAGAAAAATGCCATTTTTCAATATAAATGATCGGATGTTTATTTCATTATAAAGAAGAAGCTATGCCGTCAATAGTGGAAAATGACATCAGGCAAATGACCACCACGACTACGCTTACAGGACCATATCCTTTCAATGAAATTTTCCATAACCAAATCGCAAAGTGGCTGCCCTATGTCCTCGATAGCCTCATGAATTCCATCTTTGAGGTCTTGAATCGACGCTCGGGTTATTGGCGTAGACCTTCTCTTTCACGTGACCTCAAAGGAAGAAGTCGCAAGGTGTTAAATCACAAGATCTCGGTGGCCAATTGTGATCACCCCTGATAACAGATCAGATAACACTGTCCGGAAAATTTTCCCGCAAAAGATCAATGGTTTCGTTGCTTGTGTGGCATGTAGCTCCATCTTGTTGAAAGTAAACGTTGTCCAGATCCATACCATCCAATTCCGGCTATAAAGAAACATTAATCATCTCTCGATAGCGCAATCTATTCACCGTAACTGTTGCTCCAGCCTCATTTTCGAAAAAGTGAGGTCCAATGACTCCGCCGGACCATAAACCGCACCAAACAGTCACACGTTGAGGATAGAGAGGCTTTTCAACAATAACTCTTGGGTTTTCCGAGCCCCAGATGCGGAATTTTGCTTGTTGACGAAGCCACCGAGGTGGAAATGGGCCTCATCACTCAAGATGATTTTTCGATGGAATTCCGGATCATTTTCATGCGTTTCAACCACCCAATCAGCAAAGACACGACGTTGTTGATGATCGGCCGGCTTGAGTTCTTGTGATAACTGAACTTTATAAGCCTTAAGACCCAAATCTTTATGCAAAATACGGTGTAATGACGTTTGTGGAATGTTTAATTCCAAAGAACGACAAGGAATGGATAAACCTGGGGTTTCTTCAACACTTTCGGCTACAGCAGCAATATTCTCGGCTGTTTTTGAGCGACGTGCACGGGTTTCATTCTTCACATAGCTAACTTGTCCCAACAGCTCGAATTTTTCCACCAATTTATTTATTGCGGTCCGACAAGGTGCTTCACGACGACCCAAAAATGTTCGAGTTTTACGAACCGTCTCTGCCAAATTTTCACCATATTTTAGTGAATTTTAATAATTTCAATGCGTTCTTGAAGCGTGTATCGTTCCATTTTTATTAATGGCGTAGTTTCTACTTGTCAAATGTCAACAAATGACAGCTTCAAAAGTGACATCTACCGAAATAGCGGGCTATTCAAAATAACTCCTCTTATTGGAAAACCCTTTACCTATTAACGAACTTAAATGTCGCATTTAGATGTTAAACCTACCCTAAAATTTGCAAGTCGATATCTCCTTCCGTTCTCAGGTTATCGTGACATAAATAATATTTTTAATAATTTTTTTGAAAATTTTTTAGTGCTGTGATTCTTACAAAATTTCAAAATCGTATCTGTGTCAGTATTTTACAACTAGCTACCAAGTTTCAACTCGATCGGATCTGTATTGGTTAATGCCAAAATGATCACTCATAAACCGTTAGGTCGATTATGCCCATTAACGAACTTGTCCGTCGTATCTGGATGCGCCACCTACCCTGAAAATTTCAAGTCGCTATCTTTTTCCGTTCTCAAGTTATCGGCAAAAATTGATAATTCATAACAGACATTTGGGCAAAATCATATCGCAATGTTCCGCAGAACATGCGCGTAAAACTTTATAAAAGCACTGAAGTCGGGTTAGTTGCTTTAGAACGTTCAATTGTGAAATGATCAATCAACAATAAATATATTTCAATGCGTTATTCGCAGAACGTCACTCATCGAAGAACGTCGTGAAATGTCAAAGATACTATGTAACTCTTCACACGCAAAAATGGAATAAAATTGGTATTAAAAGCTCTCACGTGACGTCAGGAACTTTAGCGAACTCGTTCATTCAAAGGTCAATATATATATTCCGCGAATTTTAACACCGTTACCACTAAAATTTATGATTAATGGAACCTCGTTTTATCAACAAAATTTCAAATGGTTACATTCTGGAAACTTCTTGAAATAAGCATTTGAATAATATAGGCGCGCAAACCCACTGAACATTCAAAACAAGTTTATTTTCGCTGCAGATCATGTAGATCTTTGATGCGGTTGAGTGAATCTGTCAAAATGACGTCGTGTATTGATATTATTGTCGTGTAATAATATAGTCGAATTCAAAGTAATGACAATAGTTATTTATGTATCAAGGACGAAAAACTATCTATTATAATCGAGCCTATAAATAGCCAGCAGGCGAAACAATAGAGATTTTTTCGCCGAGGTGCATGTTACATTTTTTTTCAATACCTACTCGAATAATTTCACAACAGAAAATGACAGTGATACGATCCTCTCGAATTTTTGCAAGAATTTTTGCGTTGGCATTCTACAACTAATAACCATGTTTGAATTTGATCGGTTCTGTATTTTTCGAGTTATTTAGGAAATGAGAACCAAATTTCAGATGGGTATAACTCCAAAACCTAACCTGAAACTTTCAAATCGCTATCTCTTTCCGTTCTCAGGTTATCGTGACATGAATAATATTTTTTAATAAATATTTCAAAATTTTATTCTCACAAAATTCCACGAATGTCCTTAGGTTTGTATTCTACAACTACTCACCAAGTTTCAATTCGATTGGATTAGTATTGGTTGAAAATAAAACTATTACCCGGAAGCCATTATTGGGCTGATTATGCCCATTAACGAACTTGTCGATCGTATTTGGATACGCCACCTACCTTGAAAATTTCAAGTTGCTATCCCTTTCCGTTCTAAAGATATCGTGGCAACGGTCATCGGGCCTGCCGGACAGAATCAAATTTGACCTCGAATTCTTCATCAGGGAGTCGAAACCAATCGTTTTAGAACATTTTCGGCGAAAAATTCGAAAATTACAGACAGTTGGCCAAAATGATTATATGATGTTCCCCAGAACACTCGCGCAAAAAAAACTTTTCCGCACAAAACATAGTTTATTATGGGTAAGAAATGCTTGTACCAAACCATTTTCTGTAGGAAAAACGGTTCCGGAGATGTTCGCAAAAAACGATTATTTTTTCAATTTCAATACCCTTTACCTACCTATCTCGAAAATGGTGCATTAGGTCAGTTAATTGAAACTTTTTTCCATATTTTTGGTCACATCTTGAAGTCCTGCGCATATATTATGAAACATCCTGTATATATTCTTTTGAACTTCGAGCATTACATTCCTTATCAATAAAGTAATAGTATGAAAAAGTGTTAGAGGTTAGTGTAACGGGGTACCATAGAATTCAGTTATAATGAATAGGTATAGAAAGATGTATAAAATAAATTTCATTAGTTTATTTATAACATTATCTCTGTACCAGTTATGTATGTGCTGTAGACAAGTGTTTAAACTGTAGTAATATCACATGGTATGTTCATTCAACAATTCATATAAGGGCTACTTCAAAATTCGCATACGCAATAATTTCGTTTACGTACATTAATTGCCTGCGATTAGATCTATAAAAAATTTTTTTTTATTTCAATCTCTCATTGATAAAGTACATAATATATCTGAGACTATAGAATAAACCTCTTTGCAATGAATTAGCCTAATGAATTAATGTATATCATGACGATAGCTTATATCGATTGAATTCCACCAATTTTTTCTTAGATTCAAAACTCAGTCGTTCTTCTCTCAATCCTTCCTAAACCATTACAAATCAAACTTTTTCAGGAAAATCCTTATGAATCATAAGACTCAAATTTTCTGAATGGCCGTTCCTAATCTGGTTTTTTCTTCTCTCCTTTTCGAGGGATAACTCGTACAAGAATCGAATATGTAGAACTGTTCCAATAATAATGAGAATGGAAGATATGATTTTTAATATCAAAGCCAAGCGAACCATGATATTCATGATGATTACTTGTTTTTTGTCAAGAACAACCCTCATTCGGAACCAGAACGTCGGAATCATCACTTCAGGAACATTCCTGTATTTCCTGAAATAAATAAGTAGATCTTATGAAGTTTTCATGACAGGACCGAAAATGTTGCTGTGCATTGAAGGATTAGATAAAACCGAAGGTGTCGGGAGTGGGGAATTTGCCAACACGTTCAACATTGGGGGGAGGTTCATCGACCCCCCCATTCTTGGGTGATTCAATTAGATAAACACAAGCATTTCTGCGTTGCCAAATTGTTGCGCGCATGTTCTAGGGAACAGTGTGCTATCATATTGCCCAAATGTTTGTAATTTCCGATTTTTTGGTTGAAAATGGTCTTAAACGTTTTGGTTCGACTCACTGATCAAGAATCTGTGGTCGAAATCAATACCACGATAACTCTCGAACGGAATGAACTCGACAGTTGAAATTTTCATAATAGGTTTGGGAGATAAATATCTCAGTTAAGTTCGTTAGTGGGAAACGTTGACCAGATGGCTTCGGAGTAAGGAAAAAAAAATTATTTTACGTTACAAATTTTTGAATTCCATTTTTTAAGATGCAGTTTCACCATAAGAATCTATTGAAATCATTCTCAATTCTAGCAAACTAATACTTTCGGAGATATGATTTTTCAAAATTTCAATAATTATACTTAATTCTATGCATTCACAGAATACTCTAATTATAATTTGGTGGTGTATGTAAATCGAACATGAGGTAAGTCATAGACCTATGTTTTGAATTTTACTAAGGTAATTTTTGAAAATTAATGCGCAGCAGCCAAATTGAAAAAATTTTACAGCAAGCGGAGTTCCTAAGCGGTCAGCCATCCAAATACTAACCGCACCCGACGCTGCTTGGAATCAGCGTTCGGACTATATCTAGCATGTTCACTGTGGTATGGCCGCGAACAATAATTCTGCAATTATATTTATGATGCTGTTTTATTTATGCAAGATTGCGAAATGTTGTTATAATATCCGAAAATGTCAAACAAAATTATTCAAGAATTCAAAAGAATATCGTAATCATTCCCGAAATTAGTATCCCACAATTTGAAATTAATTTCTAGGACATGTACATGCCATCTTAAGATTCTTAAGAGATATGATGATGTGGTTTTGTATGAAACGAACAATGACGGAAACAGAAATTTGATATCTCTCCTAGTTCCGTAGCTACGGGGTAAAATGAAAGTTTTAGCGCTCTTGTTCATCGGAACAGAGTGCTTATCAATTTACCCAAATGTCAGTAATTTTAGAATTTTTGGTCGAAAATGGTCTCAAACATTTTGGTTCGGCTGACTGATCAAGAATCCGTGGTTAAAATCGATTCTGTCCGGCCGTCCGTTAATACGATAACTCTCGAACGGAATGAGCTAGACTGTTGAAATTTTCAGAGTATGTTTAGGATATAAATATCTCGGTTGAGTTCGTTATTGGCAAAATCAGCCTGGAGGTTTCGGAGTAACAGAAGAAAAAAAATTTACATCAATAATTTCAGATTAATTTTTTTTAAGATGCAGTTTCATCATAAGAATTCATTGATATCATTTTCAACTCTAACAAACTAATACTTTTGGAGATATGCTTTTTCAAACTTTCGATAATTAATTGTAATCTCATGAATTTGAAAATTTAATTTCTTTTATGATGCAGTTGCCAACTCTGAGAAACCTATACTTTCGGAGATTTATTCATCAAAGTTTGAGCAAGAGCGCCAAACTCGGCGCCAAAGCTCCTGTCCACGAGGCCCTCATTTTTTAAGATGCAGTTTCACCATAAGAATCCCTTGATAACATTTAATGCCCGTGGATAATCCATATGATGATGGAATAAATGGGTTCAAGCCCTGTGGACAGGAGCTTTCTGGCGCTATAGTTCAAACAGACAAATTATATCTCCGAAAGTATTGGTTTCTCAGAGTTGGGAATTATATCAATGTATTCTTATGATAGAACTGCATCATAAAGGAAATTCAATTCAAATAATAGTTTATTTATCAAGATTAAATGAGCAATCATGAGAATGAGAACTGCACCACATTTTCAATTTTTTTTTTGACACATTGCGGTAATTTGGTCAATACAAAACTTCACATGCGTATAAAGGTCATGATTCTACAATTTGATACTAAATTTCAGATAGATCGAGTGATCGGTTTCGGAAATATTCATAAAAAATATTTTTACTAAAATCGGCCATAACTCCGAAACCCCTTGATGGATTTCGCCCATTAACGAACTTGTCCGAGATATTTACGCTCCAAAACCACCTTGCAATTTTCAATCCGCTAACTCCTTTCGTTCGAGAGTTATCGTGCCTACGGCCGGTCGGCCGGCCGGACAGAATCGATTTCGCACTCGGATTCTTGATCAGTGAGTCGAACCAAATCGTTTGAGACCATTTTCAGCCAAAAATTCCAAAATTAAGGACACTTGGGCAAATTGATAAGCACTCTGTTCCGAGGAACTAGAGCGCCAAAAAAACAAGTTTCGTATGACAATTGCCCAAAACAGGTTTAAAGTACCTACAAATAGTAGGTATTCCATAAAACATGTATGAAAGAAGATAAGTAATAATAAAAAATTACCTTGTAATCGATCAAAGATTTCCTGATCTACGTTCACCAAATTTTCTCCTCTCTCGAACTACAGAATTATGCTTTCAATATTTACGTAATATTTTCAAACATTTTCGGGTGAGGTCCCCGTTGCATCGCTAAAATACGAGTATTTCAACCCCAATATTTTTAAAGTTACAATATTCCCTTCTGTCAGTCCCGTCATAAATTGGGAGAACTGAGCATTCGTCTATAGATGAAAAGCAGTCTCACTACTCTCAGATCTCTTACTTCATGTTCCGTTCCGAAATGTAAGACTTTTCTGAGAAAAACTAATTTCGGAGCAAACAACTGAGATTTTTCTCACTTCGCTGACATTTCGGAATACACTTTATTCTCATAATTCTTCGATTGATTAGATAATGTCATGTCATGTCATAAGTTGACATTATGACAATT
The DNA here is from genome assembly GCA_937662695.2 of Halyzia sedecimguttata. Taxonomy (NCBI): domain Eukaryota; kingdom Metazoa; phylum Arthropoda; class Insecta; order Coleoptera; family Coccinellidae; genus Halyzia; species Halyzia sedecimguttata. The sequence goes on from OW569414.2 coordinate 78,298,406, forward strand.
CATACATAGAATAATTAAATCAATCTGCGAAATACGATTTACATTGAAATTTTGAAAAATCATATCTCCGAAAGTATTAGCTTGCTATAGTTAAAAATGATATGACTGGATTCTTATGATAAAACTGCTTATTAAAAAAAATTTAATTTGGAATTTGTTATGTAAAAAAAAAAATTTTTTTTTGTTACTCCGAAACCATCTGTCCGATTTTGCCCAATAACGAACTTAGCCGAGATATTTATCCCCCAAACCTACTCTGAAAATTTCAATTCTCTAGCTCATTCCGTTCGAGAGTTATCGTGCCTACGGCCGGCCGGACAGAATGAATTTCGACCACGGATTCTTGATCAGTGAGTCGAACCAAATCGTTTAAGACCATTTTCATCGAAAAATTCGAAAATTACAGACATTTGGGCAAATTGATAAGCACTCAGTTCCGAGGAACTAGAGCGCCAAACATATATTTTGGTAAGTTAATCAAATTTGGTTCAGAATATCTCCAGTAAAAACAATACTGGAATATTGGCTAAGTTTCATTTGATATAATATAATTTTCAAAGTGGATTTGTGGAATGAATATCTCGGATAAGTTCGTGGTTTCGGAATAATAATTTTTGGCACTCTTGTTTTATTTTAAATGACACTTTTTGAATTTAATGTCTTTCATATTTCAGTTGTATCATAAGAATCCATTGATATCATTCTCAACTCTGAGAAACCAATATTTTCGGAGATATGATTTGTCAGAGTTCAAACAAGAGTGCCAAAGCTCCTGTTAGTCCTGTTCGCAGGACTTTCATACTTTTTTTTTGCCGAAAATGATCTCAAATGATTAGGTTTTACTGATGAATAGATCGAGGTCCAATTTTATTCTGTCCAGCCATTGCCACGATAACTTTCGAATTTTTCGAACTATCTGCCCGAAATAGATATCTGATCGAATTGAAACTTGGTAACTAGTTGTAGAATGTTCACACAAAGACTTTCGTAAGGATATTAAAAAATGGGTTCAAGCCCTGTGGACAGGAGCTTTCTGGCGCTCTAGTTCAAACAGACAAATTATATCTTCTCATATATATTGGTTTCTCAGAGTTGGGAATTATATCAATGTATGCTTATGATAGAACTGCATCATCAAGGAAATTCAATTCAAATAATAGTTCATTTATCAAGATTAAATGAGCAATCTGAGAATGAGAACTGCATCATGGAAGAAATCAAATTAAATCTGGCCAATTTTGCCCAATAACGAACTTAACCGAGATATTCATCTCCCTAACCTACTCTGAAAATTTCAACAAACCAGCTCATTCCGTTCGAGAGTTATTGTAGAAAAACTTTTTTTTTAATTTCAAAATTTTTTTTTTACACTTTGCGGTAATCTGGTCAATACAAAATTTCACATGCGTATAAAGGTCATGATTCTACAATTTGATGCTAAATTTCAGATAGATCGAGTGATCGGTTTCGGAAATATTCATAAGAAATATTTTCACTAAAATCGGCCATAACTCTGAAACCGCTTGATGGATTTCGCCCATTAACCAACTTGTCCGAGATATTTACAATGCAAACCCACCTTGCAAATTTCAATCCGCTTACTCCTTTCGTTCGAGAATTATCGTGTTTACGGCCGGCCGGACAGAATCGATTTCGACCTCGGATTCTTGATCAGTGAGTCAAACCAAATCGTTTGAGACCATTTTCAGCCAAAAATTCCAAAATTACAGACATTTGGGCCAATTGATATGCACTTTGTTCCGAGGAACAAGTGCGCCGAAAAAACAAGTTTCGTATGACAATTGCCCAAAACAGGTTTGAAGTACCTACAAATAGTAGATATTCCATAAAACATGTATGAAAGAAGAGAAGTAACAATGAAAAATTACCTTGTAATCGATCAAAAATTTCCTGATCTACGTTCACCAAATTTTCTCCTCTCTCGAACTACAGAATTATGCTTTCAATATTTAAGTAATATTTTCAAACATTTTTGGGTGAGGTCCCCGTTGCATCGCTAAAATACGAGTATTTCAACCCCAATATTTTTGAAGTTATAATAATCCCTTCTGTCAGTCCCGTCATAAATTGAGAGAACTGAGCATTCTATATCTATAGATGAAAAGCAGTCTCACTACTCTCAGATCTCTTACTTCATGTTCCGTTCCGAAATGTAAGACTTTACTGAGAAAAACTAATTTCGGAGCAAACATCTGAAATTTTTCTCACTTCGCTCACATTTCGGAATACACTTTATTCTCATAATTCTTCGATTGATTAGATAATGTAATGTCTCAGGAAAATAAGTTGACATTATGACAATTCATACATAGAATAATTATATCATTCTGTGAAAACGTAGAAATACGATTTATTATTGAAATTTTGAAAAATCATATCTCCGAAAGTATTAGCTTGTTAGAGTTAAAAATGATATCATTGGATTCTTATGGTAAAACTGCTTATTGAAAAAAATTTAATTTGGAATCTGTTTCTAAAAAAAAATTTTTTTTTTTTACTCCGAAACCATCTATTTGATTTTGCCCAATAACAAACTCAGCCGAGATATTTATCTCCCAAACCTACTCTGAAAATTGCAACTCTCAAGCTCATTCCGTTCGAGAGTTATCGTGCCTACGGCCGGCGGGACGGCCGGACCGGCCGGCCGGACGGAATGAATTTCGACCACGGATTCTTGATCAGTGAGTCGAACCAAATCGTTTAAGACCATTTTCATCGAAAAATTCGAAAATTACAGACATTTGGGCAAAATGATAAGCACTCAGTTCCGAGGAACTAGAGCGCCAAAAATGGGTTCAAGCCCTGTGGACAGGAGCTTTCTGGCGCTCTAGTTCAAACAGACGAATTATATCTCCGAAAGTATTGGTTTCTCAGAGTTGGGAATTATATCAAGGTATTCTTATGATAGAACTGCATCATAAAGGAAATTCAATTCAAATAATAGTTTATTTAGAAAGATTAAATGAGCAATCATGAGAATGAGAACTGCACCATGGAAGAAATCAAATTAAAATAGCTGAACCGAATTTGACTCTCTCTCATGGAACAGGATGAAATGTACGAGTATGAACACAGATCATTTAATAAAGCTAAGATAGAATAATTATAGCATTCTGTGAAAACATAGAAGTACGATTCATTATTGAAATTTGGAAAAACATGTCTCCGAAAGTATTAGCTTGTTGGAGTTGAAAATGATATCGATGGATTTTAATGGTGAAACTGCATCTTAAATAAAAATTGAATTTGAAATTTGTGGCTTAAAAAAAAATTTTTTTTTTCGTTACTCCGAAACCATCCGGCCTATTTTGCCCAATAACAAACTTAAACGAGATATTCATCTCCCTAACCTACTCTGAAAATTTCAACTGGCTAGCTCATTCCATTCGAGAGTTATTGTAGGAAATTTTTTTATACTTTGCGGTAACCTGGTCAATACAAAACTTCACATGCGTATAAAGGTCATGATTCTACAATTTGATGCTAAATTTCAGATAGATCGAGTGATCGGTTTCGGAAATATTCATAAAAAATGTGTTTTACTAAAATCGGCCATAACTCCGAAACCCCTTGATGGATTTCGCCCATTAACAAACTTGTCCGAGATATTTACGCTCCAAACCCACCTTGCAAATTTCAATCCTCTAACTCATTCCGTTCGAGAGTTATCGTGCCTACGGCCGGCCGGTCGGACCGGCCGGACAGAATCGATTTCGACCTCGGATTCTTGATCAGTGAGTCAAATCAAATCGTTTGAGACCATTTTAAGCCAAAAATTCGAAAATTACAGACATTTGGGCAAATTGTTAAGCACTCAGTTCCGAGGAACTAGAGCGCCAAAAAGTGTAATTCCCTTTCCGGGATTTGAGCCCGCCTTCTCTCGTTCCGAAACCGAAAACTCGACGGATTAGACCCCCGGGCTATCGGGCTCCTCGTACGATCTTGTCGATCTCCGGTATTAGAATAAAACGTCGGTACTTACCTGGGATATATATTCTTAATTTTCACTTTTCGACATAAAATCGCCACATGGGGGTTTATTTAACGGATTTTTACCCTTATCGTCAACTTTCAGGCCCGAAAACTGCCTAGAACGGCCGTTTTCAGACCCCGTCTCTCAAATTCGATTTTGACGTTTCTTGAACCAACTATTAGCAAGGAATTAGACAATGTCATGTTTCAGGAAAATAAGTTGACATTATGACAATTCATACATAGAATAATTATATAATTCTGTGAAAACGTAGAAATACGATTTATTATTGAAAAATCATATCTCCGAAAGTATTAGCTTGTTAGAGTTAAAATTGATATCATTGGATTCTTATGGTAAAACTGCTTATTGGAAAAAAAATTTATTTGGAATTTGTTATGTAAAAAAAAAATTTTTGTTTTGTTACTCCGAAATCGTCTGTCCGATTTTGCCCAATAACGAACTTATTCGAGATATTTATCTCCCAGACCTATTCTGAAAATTTCAACTGTCTAGGTCGTTCCGTTCGAGAGTTATGGTGCCTACGGCCGGCCGGCCGGACTGGCCGGACAGAATGAATTTCGACCACGGATTCTTGATCAGTGAGTCGAACCAAATCGTTTAAGACCATTTCCATCGAAAAATTCGAAAATTACAGACATTTGGGCAAATTGATAAGCACTCAGGTCCGAGGAACTAGATCGCCAAAAAGTACCATTAAAAAAAAACAAGAGTGCCAAAAATGATTAATCCGAAACCACCAGATAGATATTTAATCCATAAATCTACTCTGGAAATGATATTATATCAGTTGAAAGTTACCCAATATTCCATTGTGCTTTAATATTCCAAGAGCTGTGGCGCTCTTGTTCAAACTTTGACAAAGTATATCTCCAAAAGTATTGTTTTCTCAGAGTTAGGAATGATTTCAATGGCATCTTGTGATATAACCTCATCATAAAATATATATATATATCATTCCCAACTCGGAGAATTCGAGAAATTTACCAAAGTACCTATATATTTCCATCATCATATGGATTATTCACGGACATTATATTATCGCGCAAAAAGAAAAATCATATAATCGTCATAATTCTACGATAGCTGAGGTTATTTCATTGGTCATTTTGCCTTCAATCATACTTTGTTTTCTAGAACAAGAGGTGTATTTTATGTCATGAGTAACGAACCAAAAATTATTTGACATGTCTCTTATAGGAAAATAAGATGACATGTATAAACACAGATCATATAATAATTTATAGATATAATAATTACCGCATTCTATGAAAATATAGAAGTACGATTTATTATTGAAATGTTGAAAAATAATATCTCCGAAATTATTAGCTTCTTAGAATTGAAAATGTTATCAATGGATTCTTATGGTGAAACTGCATCTTGAAAAAATTGAATTTGAAATTTGTCATGCAAAAAAATTTCGTTATTCCGATTTTGCCCAATAACGAACTTAACCGAGATATTTATCTCCCAAACCTAGGCAACTATCTAGCTCATTCCGTTCGAGAGTTATCGTAGTTACGGACGGCCGGACCAAATCATTTCAGACCATTTTCATCCAAAAATTCGAAAATCACAGACATTTGAGCAAATTGATAAGCACTCTGCTCCGAGAAACAAGAGCGCCAAAAAGTGGAAATATATGACGTACGATATACTTGGATTTGGTTCTAGCAGGACGTTCAGTTGGATATTCATATCCATCTCGAGTATTATTCCAGTTCTCTGAAAAAAATATTGTCATTACTATTTCCTTCGCGAATAATGTTCTCAGTTACCGGATTTAAGAGCATTTCAATTTTGTGCTTGTCGTTATCAGGCTTCATACCCTCGATGTCATCTCTGTACTTTGGGTCAGCTTGGGTGAAATGAGGCAACGAAAGATATGCGGGAATACCAAATTTGCATTTTGAATAATCTAGTACGCCGTATTTCAAACATCTCCTGTTGCACAGACATTTGTTTTCTGGATGGTATTTTCCTGAAATAGAGATATGCATATTTCAAACAATTTGTCGATAAAAAAATTGGTTCATGCCCTGTGGACAGGAGCTTTGGCGCTCTTGTTCAAACTTTGACAAATCATATCTTCGAAAGTATTGGTAAGAATTGGGAATTATATCAATGGATTCTTATGATAGAACTTCATAATAGCAGAATTTAAATTCGAACATCATGAAATAATTCAAATTCAATAAGAGTGCCAAAAATGATTGATCCAAAACCAATATACGAATTCTACCCAACAACGAACTCATACGAGATATTCGTTCCTCAATTCTATGATGAACGATATGTTTTTTCCTCAAATCCACTCTGAAAATTATATTATATCAATTGAAACTTTAGCCAATATTTCAGTTTTGTTTTTACTGGAGATATTCTGAACTCAATATTATTAACTTACCATTATACCATTCCCACCATCATATGGGCATTAAATATCAAAATTTGACATATCATGTCTCAGGAAAATAAGTTGACATGTATCAACACAGATCATATTATAATAATTCATAGATAGAATAATTATCGCATTCTGTGAAAACACAGAAGTACGATTTATTATTGATATTTTGAAAAATCATATCTCCGCAAGTATTAGCTTGATATAGTTAAAAATCACATCAATGGATTCCTATGGTGAAACTGCATCTTGAGAAGAACTTATTTTGAAATTTGTAATGTAAAACATTTTTTTTTTTACTCCGAAACCATCTGACCGTATTTGCCTAATAACGAACTTAGCCGAGATATTTATCTCCCAAACCTATTCTGAAAATTTCAACTGTCTAGCTCATTCCGTTCGAGAGTTATCGTGTTAACGGCCGGACAGAATCGATTTCGACCACGTATTCTAGATCAGTGAATCGAACCGAATCGTTTAAGACCATTTTCATAAAAATCGAAAATTACAGTTATTTGGGCAAATTGATAAGCACTCTGTTCCGAGGAACAAGAGCGCCAAAAGGCCAAAAATTCAAAACACTTTTTATCAAGAATATAAGCCTGTATAAGTTCCTTTAACTTTTCGCCTCGAGTTTTGAATCACCCTGTATATGATATATGAATCATTATGATAGAACTGCATCATAAAAAATTAAATTCAATACGTAGGTCTTTGACTCACCTCATATGTTGGATTTACATACATCAGCAAATTAAAATGTAATCATAAAATTACGATTAATTATTGAAAATTTAAAAAAATCATATCTCCGAAAAGATTAGTTCGTTGGAATTTATAACGATTTAAATGAATTCTTATGATGGACAGCATTTTAAAAAAAATTGAATTTGAAATTTTAATCGTAAAAAATAATTTTTGTTTCGTTACTCCACAACCACCAGACCAATTTGGCCCAACGAACTTAACCGAGATGTTTATCTCCCAAATCTACTCCGAAAATTTCAACTGTCTAGCTCATTCCGTTCGAGAGTTATCCTGCTAACGGACGGCCGGACATAATCGATTTTGACCACAAATTCTTGATCAGTGAGTCGAACCAAAACGTTTGAAACCGTTTTCAGCAAAAAAAATAAAAAATTACACACATTTGGGCAAATTGATAAGCACTCTGTTCCGAGGAATAAGAGCGTCAAAAATCGGACAAAATGTCATACTCAACTGACACCCACATCATGTGGTTTGCAGATAGAGCACTGTTTATTTTCCACCAAAGGTGAATGTATTCATTCTCGGGCAAAAATTGGATAAGTTTTTTTTCGGACATTGTTTTTACAGTAGGATTCATATTCTTTGAAATTTTGGGATTATATTTTTTTCCGGATTCGAGCAGCCTTGAGCGAGATCAGTACCTGGAGGGAAGACAGTTCTGGTTATGAATTTGAACAAGTGCGCCAAAGCTTCTGGTCAAAGTGCATTTTTCTCCTTACCCCTGATCTATTGATTGCAGAAGCCTTCAGAAAAATAAAAAATCTCACCATTGTCCAAAAAATTGACACCCGCAATGAACCTGTAAGCTTCAATTCCATTCCATACAATACTTCCGTCGTAATCCAAGATAATTTTTCTACAGAAATCCGAGAAAAATAGTTCAATTTTCTCCTTCTTGATTCTCTGTGGATATATTTCTCCATTTGCTTGTAAATCACTGCACTGTCCATCGTAATCGCTCCTATTCCTATAGTTCCAGTTGTATGTTTTACCGATTGTGGTGTTTCCCATGCCAGTTCCTATGTTATACACTCCTTCGTAACTAGCTGTATCATTTCTCTGAAATAAATGAGATAAAATAATAATTAATCGCTCGAGATTTTCGACTGTCTTCCAAGCAGAAATTGATCCCTGCGTGAAATCATTGCCATCTTTATAAAGAGCTCGGAAGATGATTAAATGGCAACATGGTCTGGAGACGTACACCAGACGTAGGCTTGTTATTCATGTTATTATGTTTCAGAGTTATTTTTTGTCGCAGAAGAAATCCCTTACACCCCCCTGCATTTATAAAGTCAATTGCCAAAACTTCAGCATCTAAAGCTTGTACATTTTGTCTATGAGGTGAATTGAACATTTCCTTCTTTAAGACAGGCCATACAAAAATAGGAGATAATGGAAGACTAGTAGCTACTCTAATTGAAGTGTTGCCAAGAACAGCTTCAATTAGATTTTCTACATCTATGTGGATACTTCCCTCGGTATTCCCGTGCATCTTTTCTGGGATTTTCATTAGAATACCCATATACAATAGGGTGATTCAAAAAAAAAGAATATTTTTTTTTTCGTTTGGTACTCTGAAAAATAGGTTCCTAGACACCTCTAAGAAAGCCTCTCTAAGCATGAGTTCTTAATTGTAACGGGAAGGTCCTCCTTCTTACAGTTTTCTATTTTTTCTTATTATCAGATAGAAAAATTTATATCTCGCTTCCAACTACTTGAAAAAATATCTTGTTCCTTAGATTTTGTAGGAAATTGAATGCTCTACAAAAAAGTTCTCTTACGATTTTTTCGTAAACCCAACCGTTTAAAAGATATTAACGGTTAAAGTTTGATTATTTTTGGGAAAATTTTTTATTTCTTATGAATTTTATAACTCAATGAAAAAAAATCATTATGAATGATGAAACTCATAGTTTTGTAGGAAATTTACTGCTCTATAAAAATGGTCTCTTATGATTTTTCGATCAAGTTGAGCGTTTACGAGATATTCATCGTCAAACATCAATGCATATCAATTTTTCTAAATTAGTGCATTTTTTTAAATTAAAAATTAGTGCATTTTTTTAAATATATAATTCAATTTAGTGTGTTTCACTATTTTATCGAAGAATTTATTTATTTAATTATCAACTGCCATATAATTTTCAATATTTTATTACGTATTCAAGATGATCAGTTTTAGGAACACTGAAAATACGGTATTAAATGGGTAGATACTGAAGATAGTTGAGAGTAAAAAACATAGATGGCGTTAGTTTCAGAAGACAAACAGAAGAAGAAATGGAATTCGAAACAAAAATCCCCTCGAACGAAAATTTTATGTATATTTTGTGAAAAACAATTTAAAAATACGCACTGAACAAATTTCATAATAATAAATGATAACCCGATTAAGATTTTAAATTATTAAATATAAAATTTAAAAAAAATATTATTAGAATAAAAACTTTCAAATGAATTTTTGAACAGAAAACAATTATAGGAGTTGCTTTTATAATAAAAACTCAAATTTGTCTAAATTTCCTTGAAACTCACAGAATAAAATGAAATTTTTCGAATTATTGATCAAAAACTAGAAAAATTGATATGCATTGATGTTTGACGATGAATATCTCGTAAAAGCTCAACTTGATCGAAAAATCATAAGAGACCATTTTTATAGAGCAGTAAATTTCCTACAAAACTATGAGTTTCATCATTCATAATGATTTTTTTTCATTGAGTTATAAAATTCATAAGAAATAAAAAAATTTCCCAAAAATAATCAAACTTTAACCGTTAATATCTTTTAAACGGTTGGGTTTACGAAAAAATCGTAAGAGACCTTTTTTGTAGAGCATTCAATTTCCTACAAAATCTAAGGAACAAGATATTTTTTCAAGTAGTTGGAAGCGAGATATAAATTTTTTTATCTGATAATAAGAAAAAATAGAAAACTGTAAGAAGGAGGACCTTCCCGTTACAATTAAGAACTCATGCTTGGAGAGGCTTTCTTAGAGGTGTCTAGGAACCTATTTTTAAGAGTACCAAACGAAAAAAAAAATATTCTTTTTTTTTGAATCACCCTAATATACAAACACAATATTTGCAAAGTCCTGATTTGAGAAAGCCTACTTTTATGTTGAACATGAAAATATATTTTATCAAATGCTTGTATCTTCTGAACAAAAACGAATCGGACCTGTGTTCATATGAAAAAAAAATTTTTAGATTTAGTGCTGCTATCATCTGCCAAAATTTGTCATAGAGCTTATAAAACACCCTGAACAAGGTAAGGAATATATTATTTTTTTTCATTGAGCTAAGAAGCCTTGAGCGAGTTCAATAGCTGGATGGGTGACTGCTCTGGCAATACATTTGTAGCTGATCTTTCTCGCCTTTATGGAGTTCCCGATCTTGACTTAGTAGTGCAAGTACCTCCTCGGTCTGTATTGTTCACAGATGAGTCGAGATATGGACGGTTTTTGGATAGTCAGCATGTTCAGGTGGTATGGACCCATCCACTGGTGCCCAGAATCCGCAGATCGGTTCAGGAAGTTCATCCGTTCAGAGGTGATAAAGTTACTGCTTGGGGAGGCAATTGTTTCAATGGACGTTCAGAATTGTTGGAAATTGATACTACCACGAATGCTCAGATTTAGATACAGCAAGTCATTAACAAAATTATTCCTTTGAATCATGCTGCTATTGGGCCAAATTTAATTATTTGGATGATCATGCGTCATTCTCGCACGATGGTGCGAGAATTGTCGATGAGGCCAGACCTTAATCCCATTGAACATGCTTGGGATCAGCTACGAAGAGCTTTGGATTCTCATTAACCAGCTCCACATGCAACTCAGAGAGAAATTGATCTAGGCTACTCTAACAATCTGATCGAAAGTATGCAAAGGCGTTGTCTGGCTGTGGTTGATGTTCAAGGAGGCCATACTCTTTACTGAACTAAATAAATAAATACTAAATCAATTTTCACCTGAAACTGTAGAACACATTAAGAAATGGGCAAAACAATAATTTACAAAACTGATAAAAAATGGAAAATTTTTAAACAAAATTTCTGAACTTCCTTAACTTTTGTGGACCAGTTTATTATTAAATGGTCTCTTTCAGGGTTTTCCCAAACTCTGGAAAATATCTATTAAATAAAAATGTATTATTTTGTGAATTGCTTCTGCCTAAGAAACACAAGATAAACTGCCCCACAAGAGGTAGGGATATCATATTAAGTTGTTCTGAGGGGCGTACAATTTTAAAGACAATATCAAAAACATGATCAACTGCCAATAAAAACTTATTAATTCGATTTGAATGCATATTTTCACCATCTGGTCGTCTTTTTTCTTGAGATTGGCAGTTTTTCACATTATTCGTAAGATTTAGCATTTCAATATGCAGTTAATTTATTGTCAGTCTCTTACCGATATCGAACTTAGTAAATTCATGTGCAAGAGGTTCGTCCATTTCGAGGAGGCTCTGTTATGGTATGGGCTGGGATATGTTACAACGGGCGCACAGACCTTCACATTTGTCCTGGCAATATGACTGCTTTACATTATAGGGAAAATGTCATTGGCAACGTAGTGCCAAATTTCTAGGCTGCCATTGGTGAAGCTTTCCAATTTCTTGACGATAACGCAAGACCACATCGTGCAGCAATAGTAGAAAATGTGCGAGACGAGCATGGTATTCCACATTTACCAATACCTCCGCAATCGCCAGACTTAAACTGCATAGAACATGCATGGGGTATGCTACAAAGAAGACTAGATGATCACCAACCTCCACCAGAAACTTTGAATGACCTCAAAGCACTACTGCCTCGTTTATGGAATGACATTCCTCAAGATATGCTCAACACCCTCGTTGACAGTATGCAACGAAGATGTCAGGCGGTCATTGATGCCCGTGGTGGCCATACCTTGTATTGAAGGCATAAAAATACAAAAGAAAAACAATAAAATGTCCGGAAATAAAAGTCGTTAAATTTCACCCTATTCTGTTTATCACCCTGTATATGTTGCAGACCAAAAAACTTACGTGCATTTATAGTTTTGAACCTAAAACTATATTAAATTACGTTTTCAGCGCAAACAAAGGTTTCAGAATGTCAGTTATTTTAGTTGAAATGGATATCCCTAACTCTTGTGGAGCAGTTTATTTCATAACTTTTCGGAGTCTAAATCAGACTCCTTCGTCAGAGACCAACGAAAATCATCAGAATTATTATTGAGGTGATTGATCTGTAGCTCACATTATAAAACCACGCAAATTTATCCATTTTCGGGATATCTTCCATGAATGGTAGATAACTTGCAGCCTTTAAGAGTGAATCTTCGAAGCCTTCGAATAACCACTCACTGGCTCTTTTCGTCAAGTGATATGGTGTATCATACAGTGCGATTGAAAGTCCTTTCTTCAAGAAAAAATTCCAGTCTCTCGCTTTGTCAGATGCTATCTGAAAAAAATCAAGTTGTTGCATATTAATGTGGGTGTTACATTACAGATTTATCATAATTTTTGCGCGTAGGTATGTTCTGGGGAACATCGCGTTATCATTTTGCCCAAATGTCTGTAATTTTCGAATTGTTCGCCGAAAATGGTCTCAAACGATTGGGTTCGAGTCCCTGATCAAGAATTCGAGGTAAAATATGATTCGGTCCGGCCAGCCGGCCGTTGCCACGATAACTTGAGAACGGAAAGAGCTAGCGACTTGAAATTTTCAGGGTAGGTAGCGCTTCCGAATACGACGGACGAGTTCGTTAATGGGCATAATCGGCCCAATGGTTTCCGAGTAATAATTTTGTTTTCAACCAATATGAATTCAATCGAATTGAAACTTGGTGAATAGCTGTAGAATATGAACCTAAGGACGTTTGTGTAATTTTGTGAGAATCGTATCGCTAGAAAATGAAAAAAAAAAATTATTAAGAAATATTTTGTATGTCTCGATAACCTGAGAACGGAAAGAGAAAGCGATTTGAAATTTTCATGTTTAGACTAGTCAACAAGTGCTATTTGGACCAACTTTTTTCAGCAGTCTCCGAAAATTATGTATGAGGTGTCATTCGATTCGGAATGGCATCTAGATGATTTCTGAAAAAATGAAATTGTAAAAGTTATCAACAATTAACTAAAAAAAAAGGGGGTTTTAGTTTTTTGTAAATATCTCAAAAACTAATGAAGATTGAAAAAATATTCAAAAAGAGGAGGAAATTTCCTAAAAAAAAGTTTTGACTCCCGAAACTGTACCATAAATATTTATAATTTTTCCAGGGGGATGAAAATACGGCCAAAAACGGGTACTCTGGCTTGGAGAAGCCACGTCCACTTCGGGCACTTCAACAATAAACATTTTTCAAACATAGTAAATATGAAAAAAAAAATTGAAGAAATTTAGGCAGCAACTGAATAGATGAATGAATAATAATCCGCTTGAACAAAATTTTTATAATAATTTTTCATTTAGTTATTCAATAGTTAATTAATAACTTTTTTCTGCTTGCACATTAACATTGCAAGTGTGATAATTGCTAAACTATAAGTTTTAGATTTTTTTCCTCTCTTGGAGCAATTCTTCAAAGGCTTAAGAATAGAATCCCGTTGGGAAAATTAAAAAATGTTTATTTTTCAATTTTTTATTAATAATTTTCGTTGTTGCAAAATTAAAAACTTAAATTAATCATCGATCAAAATTTTTTTTTTTAATATCATTAACGATCCGTTTTTTGCTTTTCTGCTTTTGTGACAGAAAGTAGAATAGAAAAAAAAATAAAAGGTAAAAATTTATTTGTTTATAACAAATTGTTTATTGCATAAACAATGAAAAAATAAATAAAATGAAAATTTTTTTTGTATATCGAAAAGAAAAATGAATAATGATTTTAAAAAAAAAATATCGTTCCTTAATATTAATTAGAAGTGGGAGAAAATAATTGTTAATTAACAAATGCGTTTTTAAGCAATGAAAAATTTTTTTTAAGTAACAATTTTTCTTTTAAAAATCATTATTTGTATCAAAGATTGAAATTCCAAAAAAAAAATTTCAATTATCTTATAAACAACGCATTTGTTTATAATAATTTTTTAAACAATTAGAGATCAAAATTTGAAAAAATTATTTCTATGCAGTTTCTAATAACATAAAAACGGATAGTTAATAATATTAAAAAAAAAAATTTTTGTTCGATGATTATTTTAAGTTTTTAATTTTGCAACAACGAAAATTATTAATAAAAAATTGAAAAATAAACATTTTTTAATTTTCCCAACGGGATTCTAGTCTTAAGCCTTTGAAGAATTGCTCCAAGAGAGGAAAAAAATCTAAAACTTATAGTTTAGCAATTATCACACTTGCAATGTTAATGTGCAAGCAAAAAAAGTTATTAATTAACTGTTGAATAACTAAATGAAAAATTATTATAAAAATTTTGTTCAAGCGGATTATTATTCATTCATCTATTCAGTTATTGCCTGAATTTTTTCAATTTTTTTTTTCATATTTACTATGTTTAAAAAATGTTTATTGTTGAAGTGCCCGAAGTGGACGTGGCTTCTCCAAGCCAGAGTACCCGTTTTCGGCCTTATTTTCATCCCTCTGGAAAAATTATAAATATTTATCGTACAGTTTCGGGAGTCCAGAATTTTTTTAGGAAATTTCCTCCTCTTTTTGAATCGTTTTTCAGATTTGAAAAATCATTATTAGTTTTCGAGATATTTACAAAAAACTAAAACCCCCTTTTTTTTTTTTAGTTAATTGTTAATAACTTTTACAATTTTCGCAAGCGGAACTTCATTTTTTTCAAAAATCATCTAGATGCCATTCCGAATCGAATGACACCTCATACATAATTTTCGGAGACTGCTGAAAAAAGTTGGTCCAAATAGCACTTGTTGACTAGACTATTAGGTTGTAAATCAGAATGCGACATTTGAGTTTGTTTATAAGCATAATCGGCCAAACGGTTTTGGAGTTATAGCTATCTGAAATTTGGTTGTTATTTCCTCAATAACTCGAAAAATATAGAACCGGTCTAATTCTAAAATGACTATTAGATGTATAATGCCAACGCGAAAAGTCTTGCAAAATTTTGAGAGGATCATATCACTAGAAAATTTTAAAAAAATCATTGAAAGTTATTGAAAAAAATTCTATAAATCAAAAACTAATCATCCGATATCGCTGAAATTTTGCGACTACCAAGTTCTTAGTTTGAAGACGAAGAGATTAGGTGCATATGGTAATTACATCACTGAGCCGATAAGATCGAGCGGATTTTAGGATCACGTGATTTTCGAGTGTTTCGATCGTCTATGAATATCCAAACGTGATTGTTTATTCTGAGTTTGAAATTCTAACCTAAATATACTGCTTCCGTCATATTAAAATTTCAAAAATATGAATAATGAATTATTATTCAATCTATTACATATAGGGAAGAGATAGATAATAATCGATAGCGGTTCAGAAGATAAGGAAATCAACCATGAAGAAAAAATATGGTATTTTGCCGGATATACCGCTATGAGATTTACGGATAATCAATTTAGGCATCATTTTCGAGTAACTCCGGTCGCCTTTTTTTAATAAACTTGTATCAGGTTCATGAAGATAACGTGCCGAGGGGCCATCCTGAAGTCGCAATGGAGAAGCAATTAATGATTTGCGTGTGGTACCTTGCTAACTTAGAATCATGTTTAAAAAAAACATACGTTCTTCCATATGTATTTTCATATAACAGAAATGTTTTCTGTTGTTCCTTGGCAAATTTCGCATTCATGAATCATTACCAAATTTTTTTGGGTAATTATTTCGTTGAACGTTTAACGATTATATTGACATTGAAATTGAAAATAGTTGATAGCTCGATCCGCTCCACCGATTTGCTCGGAGCTTTTCGAGTGACGTCCGAGCAATCGCTGAGGTAATAACCATACACCATTTTGATCACTCAGTGTACTCGATTTGTAAATAACAAACACGATTGAGCGATCCGAGCGCTCAGATGTATTTAACAAATGCACCTATTGTTGGAGATTCGAGCAGCCTTGTGTGAGTTCAGTAGATGGATGGGTGACGGTTGCCTCGATAACTTTCGAACGAAAGGAGGTAGTGGCTTGGAATTTTCAGGGTATGTTGCGTATCCGAATGGGATAGTTAAGTTCGTTCACGGGCATAATCGGTCCAACGGTTCCGGAGTTATACCCACCTGGAATATTATTTCCTCGATAACTAGTAGTAGAATATCGATATAAAAACGTGTTAAAAATTTTGTTAGAACCGTACCCCTAGAAAATTTCAAAAAAATTGGAAAAAAAAAATTCAAGCACTGAAGTGAAGTCAGGAGATTTTGCGCGTATGTTCTATATTGTCCATTCTTTTTGAATCGGAAAACGAGAATCGTATGGAAGAATCGAAAGCCCTATTCAAAACAATTATTACTTACCCATGGTTTCAACACTCATCAGTAATATTATTTTTGAATAAGAAGGATTTGCTTGAAGAAAAAATAATGTATTCGCATTTAGTAGATTATTTTCCCGAATACGATGGTGCACAAAGAGATGCAATCGCAGCTAATTCAAGGCCGATCTAGTGAGACAGCAGGACCAAATTGTAATTTATCTGAAGAAGAATTATATGCTAGGCCGTCTACAGATATAAGGAACCTGGGGTGGTATCTTTACAGTTACTGCTTCGATGGCTTGGGCATGACGGATGGCGGCCACTGGCATTGATGTCAAAGGGGCCGCTCGTCTGGGGACAGCAGCTGGTGGAGGTCTGGGGGGTGCTGCTGGTGCTGCTGCTGGAGCAGCAGATGGTGGAGGAGCCTTTGGAGCTGGTGATGGTGGTGGAGCCCTTTGTTGTGTCAGCTTGATTTGAGTTCAAACCTTCGTGATAACTAATACTCTCTTCAGACTCATTACTAATTATTTCCTTAGCTTCGTTCGAACTATTCTCGCTGAACTGAGCTTCATTCACTGTATCAGGTTCTGTCGAGACTGAATAGACTGCAATAAGTCCACAGACTGCAGATCTCACCTTAGCATTGCTACAGTTCAAACAAGGTTTCAGTATCACGAATCCTCCAATCTTGTGGAAATCATTTGCTATATCAATGTTATCAATATAATCCATGATTGTCTCCAGAGATTCCATCTTTCACAGTATTAACTTTCATCAGAATTTCAATCTGATTTTGTAATACTTCTGCCACATTTATGGTCATAGATTTCAGAGCGTTCCAAGGAACTTTTTCCTCTCATATTATTGCTTTCCACAGCAATCGTGACAATGATCGCATCGCATATGTGCCCAACAATGCAGTATACGAGCTGTTCTGCGATCTCTGCTTAGCGGATATGCTCACCACTAAAGGACTCACATCCCACGTCACCTTCCACCTGAAAACCATACCATCCTACGTTTCCGACGTCTCATTGGACGATATCAATTGGATAGACCTGGCCTACCGTAAGCTGTTCGGCGATATCAATTGGGACCCTAACACTCCAGTCGACCAAAGTCTTCGTGGTTTTCTGCCCGCAAAACTCTGCGTTCTGAGAACCATTAAGTATGGGGTTGTATGCGGTATTCCTGATGATGTCGCCGACAAGTGCATGAAAGCTGACAACAATTGGAAAGAATCCGGTAACTATGGGCTAATACAATATTGTGACACAATTTAAAATTGACATGACTTTTAGTTGGTCTTTTGAATTGTTTTCATTCAATTTGAGTTCTTCAATAAAACTGTCTTTATAGAACTGTTCAGAGCATGATTGATGACTCTGAGAACGATAACAACTCAGTGAACAGTAAAGGATATCACATTTTGGACAAACATATTTTCCTGCTGCACGCTGACAGAGTTTGCAAGTATTGTTCTCATTCAATTCAATGATTTTTGCTGTTGCCATTGAGAAAATTGCGAGAATCGGACAATAGAATTCACCATGGTAAATTCGATTAAGAGTGTCCAATACAGGAGAACGGACAATAGAATTCACCATGGTAAATTCGATTAGGAGTGTCCAATACCAATTGAACCAATTTTTTTTCTTGAAAATCTCAAAAAAGTAGCTCTCCCTCCACCTTTTCATAAATCCACTATTGAATATTGCTGTTTGAAATTTAGATTAAAATGAATAAAATTGAGCTAGTGTTTTCCAATAATTAGAGGTTTCATTTTGATTCATAGGAAGAACGCGTATTGTTTGCGAAAAAGAATTCAATTTTTGTTTCATTCAACAGAGAAGGTTTGCCGTTAATAACGAAAACTTGGAGAAAAGCACTGACTTTTGAACGCATGTTCTTCTGTCTATTAAACCTCACACACGAAAAACAGCAGAACCTTCAATCAGTCTTTTTTCAACCAAGTGCAAAATTTCAACCCGATCGAATCTGTATTTTTGAAAATATTGAGAAAATAAAATCCAGTTGAGGGTTTGTGCGGAATTTCAGCGGAATCTGACCAACAGATTCTGAATTATAAAATTTTCGAAGAAAAAATTTTATATTATTTTTGAAGATATACATTCGGCGGCAAAAAATTTGACTCAGGCAGCTGGTTTGCGGTCAAAAGTGTCTGTCACAAAAACTTCTACGGCCAATTTATTTTTTTTTCAAATCCCACAATGCCCTAATAGACCAGGGTCGATAATTTGTAAAACATAAAAAAATAATAGTAGGAATAATGGAAAAGGAAGAGAATATAACAAAAACAAGCACTGACGTGAAGTCAGAAGCTTTTGCGCGTATGTTCTATATATATTCTATATATACGCGCAAAAGCTTCTGACTTCACGTCAGTGCTTGAACCAATTTTTTTTTCGTGATTTTTTTGAAATTTTCTAGGAGTGCGGTTCTTAAAATTTTTTATTCGTAATTTTTTTCAAATTTTCTAGGGGTACGGTTCTTACAAAATTTTAAACACGTCTTTATGATGATTTTCTACTACTAGTTACCAAGCTTCAATTCGATCGAATATTTATTTTTTGAGTTATCAAGGAAATAATATTCCAGGTGGGTATAACTCGGAAACTGTTTGACCGATTATGCCCAAAAACGAACTCAACTCTCCCTTTCGGATACGGAACCTACCCTGGAAATTGCAAGTCCTTATCTCCTTTCGTTCGAAAGTTATCGAGGTAACGGTCACCCATCTACTGAACTGACACAAGAATGCTCGAATCTCCAACAATATTCAACCTATCGTGTTAAAACTTGAAACTTGACAGTAGAGTTAGGTTGTGAAGGCTCTTGCAAAATTTCAGCAATTTCAAAAAAATAGTTACTGATATATAGAATTTTTTTTTTCAATTTTCAATGATTTTTTTAAAATTATTTACAAATACTATCCTCACGAATTTTTGCAAGAATTTTCGCGCGGGTATTTCACAACTAATCGCCATGGTTGAATTGAATCGGTTTAGTATTTTTCGAGTTAATGAGGAACAAAAAACAACCAAATTTCAGATGGCTATAACTCTAAAACCGTTTGGCCGATGATGCTCATAAACGAACTGAAATGTCGCGTTCTGGTGCACATCCTAACCTGATAACTTCAAGCCGCTATCTCTTTCCGTTCTCAAGTAATCGTGACAACAAACATATTTTTCAATAATTTTTTTAAAATTTTCTAGCCATATGATTCGCACAAAATCTTAAGTTCATATTCTACAACTACTCACCAAGTTTCAAATCGATCGGATTCATATTGGTTGAAAAAAAAATTATTACTCGGAAACCACTGGGCCGATTATGCCCATTAACGAACTTGTCCGTCGTATTGGGATACGCCACCCATCCTGAAAATTTCAAGGTGCTAACTCTTTTTGTTCTCAAGTTATCGTGGCAACGGCCGGACAGCATCAAATTTGACCTCGAATTCTTCATTGGGGAGTCGAACTAAATCGTTTGAGACCAGTTTCGTCAAAGTTACAGACATTTGGGCAAAACTATAACGCGATGTTCCCCAGAACATACGCGCAATTAAAGGAAAACTAATTTACGGGCGATCTGAGGTCGGGAAGTGAAATGGGGTGAGTTTTTAAGGGTAAAAAACTATTTATCTCGATTTCCGGCAAAAATACAAGTCCCATGGAATAAAGTTGAATAGCAAAGTTGTAGGTAATAAAAAGATCTACAACTTTCGTATTCAAACTTTAACCTCAAAATGTATGTGAAAAATTCAAATAACCAAGTTTATGATCTTTTATTTTTATCTTTTACAAAAATTTTTGTTCACAAAATTCGGTGAAATCTTACATTTTTATGTTCCAACTACACTGAAATTTATTTGATTTGAAATATTGATCTTTTCTCCTTATTTATCCTTAATATCGAAGAAGCAGCCTAATTTTCAATCGGAAATTCTTGCGTCAAAATATCTGTTTTTTTTAAAAGTTGGGTGGCTTTTACCTCTATGAAATCTCTACTTTTTGATGGTGTAAAAAAAATAAACATTGCAATGGTAAATTTTCTCAGAAAAAGAAACGAAAGTTAATATTTAATAAGACATCTACCATATTTTGTAAAAGTTGTAGAATCTTCTCTAAATAATATGCGTAGATGCCTATTTATTGCTATTTCAAGATAATTTATATACCTGAGTGACCTACGGAAAATTTTAGCCCATCAAAAGGTATTTAATAGAGAAGTGGGCAAGGGGCTAGGAGGGTCTGCTGTTACTACCTGATATTTCGTAGCATTTTCTGATAAAATTTCCCCAGTAATGTATACTTTCTTACACCATCAGAAAGTAGAGATTTGAAAGGACAAAAAGCCCGTCGACTTTTTCAAAAAAGCAGATATTTTGACGTGAGAATTTTCGATTGAAAATTCTACTGCTTTTTCGATATTAAGTCAAAATAAGATGAAAAAATAAATATTTTGAATCTGAAAAATTACCGTGTATTTGAGACATAAAAAGGTAAGTTTTCACGTGAAAAAAGTGTAAATACAAAAGTTGTAGATGTTTCTATTACCTACAACTTTTCCATCTGACTTTTTTCCATAAGACTTGTAGTTTGGACGGAAATAGAGACCTTTTATTCCGTTATCCAGAAAATTGTAATAAGTTTTATTTAATTTTTGTGATAAACATGGTATGGAAAACTGCTCTTTACTCCACAATAACTATTTTCAAAATAAATTCTATTTCTCGAAATTACTGGGTGATACCATATACCTGAGTTCTGTTGTGTGTATATGAAAGAGTGTAGATTTCTTAACCAAATTCACGAGATCCTATTGGTAGAATGTTTTGTTGTTATGAAAAATTTCAACTGAAATTAAAATAATTTGAGGGAAATATAACTTATTGATTAAGAGTTTAATTCATTGTTCATTAAAAATTTCGATCCATCACCTCAAGTGACAGGACTCATTGAATTCCACTCACCAGAGGGATAACATTCAGAGTTGTGATGTTATCTTGAAATGTAAGAGAAGATTCATCCTCCTGCAGGTAAAAAGTTTTAAAATTTCTATACGTCATTGTATTGTTCTCGTTGAAGATGACATTCCATCTGTGGATTTCTTGATTAAAGACGAGAGGTCCGACTTCTTCAAACTTGGGTTTTACAGCAGTATTCAATAGATCTTGAGGGTTGGTCCAATTGAAATAATAGAAATCGATTTTAATTGGCAATTTTGGATCTTTCCATTCTTTATAAAGATAACTGTTTGGCTTGAATACGTAAACTCCATCGAAAACAATATCCTCCACTTGTCCATGAGTGCTGAAGAGTGCTATACCCATAACAACCATGATCCCTGATAAGATAGGTTTCAAACAGTTGCTGTTGCTTCTATTCACTCTCATATTGGAAGTTTCAGGCTGAAAAACTGACATAGAATGATTTGCGAATAGTTTCCAATATAATAACAGTTCGAATATGTATTCGAATCCTTGGTTCTTCTACTGATGGAAGCATTCGATTTGAGGTTGATTTGTTGGTACGATACTCAGGACATAAGCATATACAGGGTCTCCCAGAGTAGGTATACAAACTGATAGGTTAGATAGTACTAATGAAAATAAGAACAAGTTTGTAACGGTATAAAACGCCGTTACGCTGATTTTGTAGCTTGCAGCCCGTGATGCATTGAACGTGAATTGCTGGTCACATTATGGTTTAAAATCGTTGTTAGTTAATATATTTTTGCACTCCATTTTTGTTAGAAAATCATGCAGAGTATTTTGTTTTCGATTATTTAGATCCCTAGTAATTGTCTGGTATATGTGAATTTGCTATTGATGTCGTTCTGAACGAGTCAGGTGAGAGTCTGGTGTGCGTGTTTTTCTAGGCTAGCCGATGGATAAATTTTGTGTGCTGCTAACTTGCATACCCAGATTCGTACACAGAAAAAATGTATTTTGTAAAGTAGTATGTCTAACACTGATTTCATTGTTCGTAGTTTTTGGCTGAGGCAAGAAACTCACTGTTTTGTTTTTTTTTGGGTGAAGCTGAAAGCTTGCATGCATAATATATCTTAAGCTGATGCTGTTGTTGGATTGAGCTGAAAATCAACCTTACGGAACCCTTTGAATATTTTGATGTTTAATGTTGAACTGGGACTGATCCCTACATTACCTATACCATGTTTGGAGAGATCGTGAGTTCCAGTTGGAACAACCCATACATTTTCTTTGGATGAAATCCTCGATTATCTTAGCTAGGTGTTTCTTTTGTGACCAAAGGATTTTTTTTACATTAAAACTTCAAAAAACAGTTTTATCAATTATCACTCCATATCCCAGGAAGCATAAGTGTATAATTGACCTCCCAGCTACTCGGGCAGACATCTGAAGGGGGTTCAGCGTTATATGAGTGCCCCACGTTGGGCGCCACTCGTATAACACTGATCCTCCTGGCATATCCTCCTGCAAACATGGGTCGTAATTTTTTTCACTTCAGAGACTTCAGGAGATTGTTTCCTCAAGAACTCAAAAAATGCTGATGCACTTAAACTGAAATTTGAAGTTTTCAGGGTAGGTTTGGAGTCAAACTGCGCTGGCTCGAGTTCGTAAATGATCCGTTGAGTAGTTTCTGAATAATAGCCCTCTGCAATTTTCCCAATAACTCGAAAAATACTGATCTGATCGAATTGAAGTTTGGTAGTTAATTGAAACATATCGACTCGGAAACAAAATTTCGTGAGAATCGCATGACTACAAAATTTTAACCAATACATTTAGAAATTCTCTATCTCAGAAACTATACGTCAAATATCGTTGAGATTCTGCGAGAATTCGCAAAACCTTATTTTACTTCAAATTCTAGATTTGAACTCGATCAGATCTATATTGGTGAAGAAATTGGCAAAATATCAAAATATTACAATGATAAAGGTATACTGGTCCACTTTTTCACACTTGACCAACAAAGTTGCCAACAGTTCCATGAACCAGTTTACATCATAGACAAGATATAATATGGTTTTCAATTTTATTGATCGAATAATAAATGTCATTCTGTCAGTGGCTGTGTAGTTATGTCATTATAATTCGGAAAATTTACTGGAAATTTTTGATTAACAAGAGTTCAATTGTTGTAACCTTAACATTTAATGTTTTAAAATTGTTCCAGAGCAGTAATCACACATACAGCTTTGCAGGATTGAGGATAAATGAGAGATAATTTCGCTCCTCCGGAATAACAATGACACAACTTCTAACTGTTAGAACCTCAATTTCCAATCTTCAATCGCGTCATTAAGGCTGAATAATGGTTATTTGGCCTTGATGATGTAATCAACTGAAATTCTTAAATTCAGAATTTCAGTTGTTTTCCTACGTTGAAAATCACTAGTATACATTCGACTTCAGTTCAGCAATTAATTTTTCTATCGACGTGTATATACGGAGGCAATTGAATAAATGGTTGAACGATGTATGGAATTTTAAATTGTTTTTCAAGTTTCGTCCGTTGAGAGACTGGGGACGAACTTGACGGCCATATTAGCACCTAATGCCAATAATGTGAGTGTGCAAGCCAGTTTCGAGTAAATAGCGTAGTTTCTGAGGATGGAGATTCCATAACGTGGCCAATTTTTTAAATTGTTGTTACCCCTTTCGGGCATTTTTCTTCATATGCATGAGCAGACGAGAGTGATTTAACTGCTGGAGTTTTTGTCTGAGAGGATTCATGTATTGAGGTTCAGGATACTACTCCTCCATAGAACCCCTTGGGAAGGTTCACGCATGAGCGGATTGAAGCTACGATATCTCCTGAACCACTGGTGTTGAAGAATCAGAGTTTTGCGTGAGATGTGTGATTTTAAGATGACTTTCAGCCACGAATATATTGCGCATACGCCGATGAAACGTGGCTCTTTTTGGGTTGTATGGTGTTAGGAGCAGTTTACGTCCAGTGGTCATGGATTTGGTGGTGTAAAACTGCTTTGGCGCGCTTGATATGGACATGATTATGATTATAGTGAGATTCCTAGGTCTTCCCCAAGAACTTCCCCTAGAAGCTCCTAAGAGCTTGTTCGAATAAGGTCAGTTATGTTCATTGTCGACATTGCTACTGTTCCTTACACCAGCTAAGACAAAGCACTGTTAATTTTTGTCCAACAGTGATTGGTGTCCACTATCCTCGGACTAGATCTACTGCTTGCTCTATCCACTGAACTTGAAACACTCATCATTCAATACAAATTAGTCGACGTGAACAAGCGCCCCAAAAAGTACTGACAGAGTGCCTATCAATTTGCCCAAATGTCTGTAATTTTAGAATTTTTGAGTGAAAATGGTCATAACGTTTCTGTTCGAATCACTGATCCAGAATCTGTCGTCAAAACCGATTCTGTGATAACTCTCGAATGGAATGAGCTAAGCAGTTACAATTTTCTGAGTAGGTTTGGGGAGATAAATATCTCGGTTAAGTTCTTAATTGGGCAAAATCAGCCAGATGGTTTCGCAGTAACGAAAAAAGATTTTTTTTTACATTACAAATTTCGAATTAATTTTTTTATGGTGCAATTTCATCATAAGAATCCATTGATATCATTTTTAACTATAATAAACACTTTCGGAAATATGATTTTCCAAAATTTCAATAATAAATCGTACTTCTATGTTTTCACAGAATGCGAATTCTATCTGTCTGTGTTCACTGTTTATATATGTAATCTTATCTACCTATAATAGACATGTCAAATGTATTTCTGTTCTAACAAACAAGGTATGATTGAATGCAAAATGATCAATTATAGGATATTATTATCATCCCTACCATATATGACCTTGGATAATCCATAATATGATGATGGAAATATATAATTTGATAAGTTTATCAAATTGGGTTCAGAATATCTCCAGAAAATAGAATTGGAATATTGGCTAAGTTTCAATTAATATATTATCATTTTGAGAGTCGATTTGAGCAATGAATATCTCGGATAAGTTCGTTATTTAATTTAAATTTAGTTTCTTTTATAAGAATCCATTGATATCATTCCCAACTGTGAGAAACCAATAATTTCGGAGATGAATTGTTAAAGTTTGAACAAGCGTGTCAAAGCCTCCTGTCCTTTCCCACTTTTCATATTTCTACCATAATTTTCGGATGGAATATTAATCGCAGTTAACTGCAATATATTATTTTGGGTTAACACTAACAAAAAACTAACGAATTCATTTCGAAAAATGTTTCCCTCGAAATTTTCATTCGCCCTTTAGTAATTTTGTTAACTAATTAATACTTTCGGAGATATGATTTTTCAAAATTTCAATATTAAATCGTAACTCATCTACAGATATTATGCCAAACAAAGTATGATTGAATGCGAAATGACCAACGGAATAACCACAGCTATCGTAGATAGCTCTTTTATAATCCATATGATGCACCCTTTTGTAATTCGATCAGGATGAAAAGTTCAGAGGGTGGTCTTATGGATCTCCCGCTAGTAGTTTCGGAGACACAACTGGCAGATTATTTTACGCGATTTTTGAATTCTAACTACTTCAGTTGTATAAGAAGGAAATTCATTTCTATTGATGAATATAACCAATATATAAGATTGCCATACTCACGATAACAGCCAAAAGGGTAAAAGTGAACTACAGCTTTTTCGTACTTTGGGTGAAAGAGACATGATCCGATAGAAAACTTTCAATACATTAGTTGAATGTACATATTATGTTGTAGCGAGAATCTATTTGTTTGTAACCTTCGTCCTGTTTTCAGGTAAATAGATACTTGATTATAAAGATTTTTATTCGTTGATAAGCGTGTTATGGAATAATTATACTATTTTACATTGAAAATAGATTATGGAAATTGTTTGTATGACATACAACATGTCTTCATTTTAACCAGAAGTAATGAATGTGTCATGTTTGAAATGTCTATATTCCGGAATATATCAATTAATCAACGTAAACAAAACCTTTGTATACCGGACATTCTCTAAAAATTCAGAAACTTTGACCGAAACTATGAACTCATACCCATTCATTTCCTGGGTACATTGCAGGACTCGATTCAACCTTCGTACAAAATATTTCCAAATAAAATCTTGGTTAATACATACAAATGCAGGTATAGGGTGCTAACGTTTAAATAGTTGACTAGAAAAATGTGGGAAAGCCCTGTGGACAGGAGCTTTGGCGCTCTTGTTCAAACTTTGACAAATTATATCTCCGAAAGTATTGGTTTCTCAGAGTTGGAAATGATATCAATGGAATCTTATGATAGAACTACATCATAAAATAATAGTAATTTACGTAACAAGTCCGGAAAATAGGGTTTTTTTGGACGAATAGACAAAATTCTAGGACGAGCGTAAGCGAGTCCTGGAAGTCTATGAGTCCAAAAAAACCTTTTTCGGGCGTGTTGCGTACAATATTTTTTCGGCAACCGTGTAGAATAACAAATCAATGAGACGACACATTTCTTTTTATATATTTTGAATCTTATTCAAATTAAACAGAACAGAAAATATCACATGTTGACAACTAATTTTATATGAACTGTCAGCCGTTTTCTCAGTGCTATGGAAACTTCATTTATCAAAAATATACCTACCAAGATTTTCATATTTACAATGACCAAAACGGCGTGATTGTTCCGGCCTAGTCCGGGAAGTACGTACTTCCCGGACTAGGCCGGGAAATGCTACTTTCTCAAAGAGAAAGCGTCCGGGAAGTGGGCACTTCCCGGACGGTAAAAATAGGAAAATAGGGTTTTTTTGGACGAATAGACAAAATTCTAGGACGAGCGTGAGCGAGTCCTGGAAGTCTATGAGTCCAAAAAAACCTTTTTCGGGCGTGTTGCGTACAATATTTTTTCGGCAACCGTGTTTTTCTAGACCATTCGAAGGTTTTCGACCGATTCGGTTCGAAATTCGAATTCGATTTGACATTTCTAATCGCTCGTTCTGACCGAAAACGTCGACCGTGAAGGAGCCGCGTTAAAATTCGCCACAGAAATACGTGAAACGTCAGAAGTTCGTCGATTTTCGCCGAAAAGTCACATTTTCCTATCGTTCTTCCGGGAAAACGAAAGAGTGAATCGAAAAAAGGGCTCAGCTACGGACTAATTTCGAATCTCGTCTTCGCGTTCCCGCAAATACCGTCGTTCCGAACGAGGTTTTCATAATGTATTTACAATGACCAAAACGACGTGATTCTTCCCGGCCTAGTCCAGGAAGTACGTACTTCCCGGACTAGGCCGGGAAATTCTTCTTTCTCAAAGAAAAAGCGTCCGGGAAGTGGGCACTTCCCGGACGGTTGCCAAAAAAATAAATTAAATTAGAATCTATTGATATCATTCCCAACTCGGAGAAACCTATACTTTCGGAGTTATGATTTGTCAGAGTTTGAACAAGAGCGCCAAAGCTCCTATCCACAGGACTTTCGTACTAGACACCTCATCGCTCAGTGTTCCCCAAAGAGGAAAGTATCATTCAAGAGCAGACACAGATCCCAGGGTTTCATGGTTCTTACCAATCATCAGTGTGACAGCCTGAAACCGAATGAAAACAGACGGGGTTCTAGGAAACTTTTTTACATCGGTTGAGAACCGAACAGAAAGAACCCGACCAGCGCTACCTATGAAGAATCCTTAAGAACTCCGACCTTATGCGATAAAGAAACCTTGAGTGATGTTCAGCGACGTTCATTTTTTTGACGTAAGAGGGTCAAGAAATGGCAACGCCATCTATCGTATAACCTTTACGGACTGAAAACGCCGGGTGAGTTTGGTTAGACAAACCAAACACCAGTGAACATTAAAACGAGGTGTACTGTGGCTAATTGCTAAATAACTAAAACAAGACACACGGTGAAATATTTATTGATTTCAACCATCTTAACGTCTTATATATTATTGCTTTTTTGGCTCCTCCGTAGCCTCCTGATTAATTCAGTATCAACTTGAGCATCCCTATCTCTAGCGGTTTTCGAGTGATTAATTGATTTACTTCATTTGTTGTGCAAAACATAGCTTCAATTCAACATTCATTAATTCGTCACTTGGAATCCTAGAAAGCCGAAATTTCGGGTATGGACTATGGATTACCAATATTCCGTGCATTATTTATGTATAATGACATAAGTCCGTAATCATACAGGGTTGTTCAAAATCCGAGGCTTATCCGAGAAATACTAAAACGATAAAAAGTGCGTTTTTGCGCGTATGTTCTGGGGATCATCGCGTTATCATTTTGTCCAAATGTGTGTAACTTTCGAATTTTTTGACGAAAATGGTCTCAAACGATTTGGTTCGACTCCCCAATGAAGAATTCGAGGTCAAATTTGATTCTGTCCGGCCGGCCGTTCGGCCGTTGCCACGATAACTTGAGAACGGAAAGAGCTAGTGACTTGAAATTTTCAGGGTAGGTGGCGCATCCCAATACGACGAAAAAGTTCGTTAATGGGCATAATCGGCCCGATGGTTTGCGAGTAATAATTTTGTTTTCAACCAATATGAATTCGATCGAATTGAAACTTAGTGAATAGTTGTAGAATATAAACCTAAGTACGTTTGTGAAATTTTGTGAGAATCGTATCGCTAGAAAATTATTAAAAAATATTTTTGTTGTCACGATAACCTGAGACCCGAAAGAGATAGCGGCCTGAAGTTTTGAGGTGAGGTTGTGCATCTGAATGCGACATTTGAGTTTGCTCATAAGCATAATTGAAAATTAAAAAAAAAATTCTCTGTATCAGTAACTATTCGTCTGAAATTTTGCAAGAGCCCTTAGAACCTAACTCTACTGCCAAGTTTTAAGTTTTAACACGATCAGTTAAATATTGTTGGAGATTCGAGCAGCCTTGTGTGAGTTCAGTGGATGGGTGACCGTTGCTTTCGAACGAAAGGAGATAGGGACTAGCAATCTTCAGGGTAGGTTTCGTATCCGAATGGATAAGTTCGCTTTTGGGCATAATCGGTCTAATGGTTTCCGAGTTATACCCACCTGGAATATTATTTACTTGAAAACTAAAAAATAAAGATTCGATCGAATTGAAACTTGGTAACTAGTAGTAGAAAATCAACATAAAGACGACTTTAAAATTTTGTAAGAACCGTACCCCTAGAAAATTTGAAAAAATGACGAAAAAAAATTAGTTCAAGCACTGACGTGAAGTTAGGAGCTTTTGCGCGTATGTTCTATTGTCCATTATCCTGTGTTGGACACTCTTAATCGAATAAACTATGGTAAATTATATTGTCCATTCTCCTGTATTGGACACTTAATTCGAATTCACCATGGTAAATTCCAATTAAGAGTGTCCAATACAGGAGAATGGACAATATAATTTACCATGCTTTATTCGATTAAGAGCTGATACTTCTGTTATTTCCGATTCTAAATTTTTATGGCAATTCGTAAAAAATAAAAAAGAAAAACCTAGGACTATTATGAAAATCAAAGAGATTGTAGGATTTTAACAGATTGTCAGGACATTGCCGAATAATTTTCTGATCATTTCGTTTCAGTGTTCAATTCGTCTAATGAAGATAATACTAACAATTCTACTGAAACTGAGGACCGACATCATGTGAAATCTATAAATTTGTATTGCATTCCATCTGAAATTATTGGAGAAAATCAGTGAGTTACCAAATAAACCTCCTAGGCCGGATAAGCTTCCAACATGTTTGATTAAAAATTGCGCATCTTCACTTGTCACACCCCTTCACAAACTGTTCAATATGTCTCTGAGAGAAGGTTGTTTTCCAATTATATGGAAGACTGCTTTAATTGTGCCCATACATAAGTCAGGTAATAAAAAACTTTTAGAAAATTTCCAAATTGTGCATTATCGCTAAAACTTTCGAATCGATCATTTTCGACTTTTTTTACAGTGAAGTGAAAAATATCATAAACGCTGAGCAGCATGGGTTTATGAGGGGACGGTCTATTGAGACAAATTTGTTTGTATATACTCAATACCTTCTTGAAACAATGAAGGCAGGATTTCAGGTGGATTCTGTTTACACCGACTTCAGCAAATCCTTTGAAAAAATTGATCATGGTATCTTGATTCGGAGGCTTGCTGGGGTTGGTGTGCATGGGGACCTGCTGAGGTGGTTCACTTCTTATATAGATGACAGACGTCAATCTGTTGTTATCGGTGGATGCTATTCCACACAGAAAAATCTCAACTCTGGAGTTCCTCAAGGGTCCATTTGGGGCCCTTGCTTTTCAATATATATGTCAACAATATTGCGAGCTGCTTTAAGTATGCCAGATTTCTTATGTACGCTGATGATTTGAAAATCTTTTTCATCATTTCCAGCTTGCTTGATGCGCTTAGGTTGCTGGAGGATTTGGATCGATTCACTGAGTACTGTCAAAACAAACTCCCTCTATCTCAATCTCAGTAAATGTCACTTCATCACTTTCTCCCGGAATGAAAACATTATAAGTGCTCAATATTCCATCAGCGACAGTATTTTGACTAAAGCATCTGTGGTGAAGGACTTGGGTATTTTTTATGATTCAAAGCTTATTTTCGACCATCATATTAACTACATTTCTAAGAAGGCTAACAAAATGCTTGGTTTCATAACCAGGGTTTGTAAACATTTTCGCCATCATCAATCCCTCAGAACGCTATACGTTGCATATGTGCAGAGCATTCTTAGTTTCGGATCCATCATTTGGAACCCCAGTTACAATATCTATATAAATCGGTTTGGAAAAGGTCCAAAGCAAATTCCTCAAGCACGTCAATAGACAATGTTACCAGAATACCATTAGTGATCCACGTCGAATAATAAAAGAATTGAATTTAACAATTTTGGCTGACCAACGAATGATGAGAGATATGAAATTTGTTTACAAAATTATAAATATCTTTGATTGCTGTGAACTTTTGAATATGCTAACCTTCAATGTACCATCATATTGCACACGAAATAAATTTCTATTTCATATCAATCAATGTTCAACGAATTATCTTCTAAATTCCCCTTTAATTAGATGTTTTAAATCCTACAACTCGCTCTCTAACCTTGTTATGGTCGACCCTTTTTCGAATTCCTTGCTTAATTTTTCTGGTATTATAAAACGGTTGCTTAGAGGCCATTGTAGAAAAAATAAAATTAAAGAAAGAAAAAATTAACTGTGATTGAATAATATCTATTTTTTTTTATTTTGGTTTGTTTGTCGGGTATATATTCCTTAATATCAAGCACCAATGTATTAGTGGTTTATTGGTAAATACATAATCTGGGTTCGTCCTGTCATGTATTCCATTGTAATAAATAAATAAATAAGAGTGTCCAATACAGGAGAATGGGCAATAGAACATACGCGCAAAATTTTCAAGTGGAATAATCTATATATCATGAGATATATTGAAAGAAAATTAAATTTCCTTTCAAACGATATAGCATGTTCCGATAGCTAAATTGTAAGGTACTCTATTGAAAGCAAGTTTTGGCGCCAATGGGAATATTGAGCTGCATTTTGTATTAGCTATCCATGAAATGTCATAAAACATGTAAATTATGACAATTTGATAATTGGCATCGATCGTAAAGTAATGTTGAATTCATTAACGTTGAACGTATTAACGTAATTATCATTCAAATGGAAGGCAATAATTATACAAAAATGAAGAATTGAAGAAATTGTTTATTCTTCACGGTCGATGCGATCAAATTGTAGCAAGATCATGCAGAATGTTCTAGTTAGGCCTCTTTCAATATTATCTTTATAATATACAAGTCATTACATTTGAAAAAACGGACTTTTTATCGTTTCAGTATTTCTCGGAAAAGCCTCGGATTTTGAACAACCCTGTATGATTAGAGACGTATTTGATTAAACGTACATGATAAGCGGGATATTGATAATCCATACTCGAAATCTGGGCTCTCTAGGATTCCAAGTACCGCAGTAATGAATGTTTAATTGAAAATATATTTTGCACAAAAAAATTGGTTCAGGCCCTGTGGACAGGAGCTTTGGCGCGCTTTTTCAAGCTTGGACAAATCATATCTTCCAAAGTATTGGTAAGAGTTGGGAATTATATCAATGGATTCATATGATAGATCTTCATAATAGCAGAAATTAAATTCAAACATCATAGAAGAATTTAAATTCAACAATAGTGCCAAAAATGATTAATCCAAAACCAATAGACCAATTCTACCCAACAACGAACTCATCCGAGATATTCGTTCCTCAATTCTAGGATGAACGATATATTTTTCCTCAAATCCACTCTGAAAATTATACTATATCAATTGAAACTTTAGCCAATATTTCAGTTTTGTTTTTACTGGGGATATTCTGAACTCAATATTATAAACTTACCATTACCATTCCCATCATCATCTGGATTAACCATGGGAATTAAATATCAAAATTTGACATATCATGTCTCAGGAAAATAAGTTGACATGTATCAACACAGATCATATTATAATAATTTATAGATAGAATAATTATCGCATTCTGTGAAAACACAGAAGTACGATTTATTATTGAAATTTTGAAAAATCCTATCTCCGTATTAGCTTCTCAGAGTTAAAAATTGGTTCAAACCCTGTGGACAGGAGCTTTCTGGCACTCTTGTTCAAACAGACAAATTATATCTCCGAAAATATTGGTTTCTCAGAGTTGAGAATTATAACAATGTATTCTTGTGATAGAACTGCATCATAAAGGAAATTCAATTCAAATAATAGTTTATTTAACAAGAATAAATGAGCAATCTGAGAATGAGAACTGCACCATGGAAGAAATCAAGTAAAATAACTAAAATGAATTTGACTCTCTCTTATAGAACAGGATGACATGTACGAGTATGAACACAGATCATATAATAAATTATAGATAGAATAATTATAGCATTCTGTGAAAACATAGAAGTACGATTCATTATTGAAATTTCGAAAAATCATATCCCCGAAAGTATTAGCTTGTTGGAGTTGAAAATGATATCAATGAATTTTCATGGTGAAACTGCATCTAAAAAAAAAGTATTTTGAAATTTGTTAAAAAAAATTTTTTTTTTCGTTACTCCGAAACCATCTGGCCTATTTTTCCCAATAGCGAACTCAACCGAGATATTCATCTCCCTAACCTACTCAGAAAATTTCAACTGCCTAGCTCCTTCAGTTTGTGAGTTATTGTAGAAACAACATTTAAAAAATTTCAATTTTTTTTTAACACTTTACGGTAACCCGATCAATACAAAACACCACATGCGTCTAAAGGTCATGGTTCTACAATTAGATGCTAAATTTCAGATAGCTCGAGAGATCCGTTTCGGAAATATTCATAAAAAATATTTTTACTAAAAACGGCCATAACCCCGAAACCACTCGATGGATTTTGCTGTTTAACGAACTCGTCTGAGATATTTATGCTCCAAACCTACCCTGCAAATTTCAATCCTCTAACTCCTTTCGTTCGAGAGTGATCATGTTAACGGACGGACATCCGGCCGGCCGGCTAGACAGAATCGATTTCGACCACGGATTCTTGATCAGTGAGTTGAACCAAATCATTTGATACCATTTTCAGCCAAAAATTCGAAAATTACAGACATTTGGGCATTTGGGTGTTCCGAGCAACAAGAGCTTTCCCACATTTTTTGCGCGTATGTTCTGGGGAACATCGCGTTATCATTTTTCCCAAATCTCAGTAACTTTCGAATTTTTTTACGAAAATGGTCTCAAACGATTTGTTTCGACTCCCCAATGAAGAATTCGATGTCAAATTTGATTCTGTCCGGCCGGCCGTCCGGCCGTTGCCACGATAACTTGAGAACGGAAAGAGCTAGCGACTTGAAATTTTCGGGGTAGGTGGCGCATCCCAATACGACGGACAAGTTCGTTAATGGGCATAATATTGGTTTCCGAGTAATAATTTTGTTTTCAACCCATATAAATCTGATCGAATTGAAACTTGGTGAGTAGTTGTAGAATATGAATCTCAGCACGTTTGTGAAATTTTGTGAGAATCGTATCGCTAGAAAATTATTAAAAAATTATTGAAAAATATTTTTGCTGTCACGATAACCTGAGAACGGATAGAGATAGCGGCTTGAAGTTTTCAGGTTAGGTTATGCATCTGAACGCGCAATTTCAGTTTATTTATAAGCATAATCGGCCAAACGGTTTTAGAGTTATAGCCATCTGAAACTTGGTTGTTTTTTTATCCTCATTAACTCGAAAAATACAAAACCGATTGAATTGAAACGTGGTTATTAGTTGTAGAATGCCAACGCGAAAATTCTTGCAAAATTCCGTGAGGATAGTATTTGTAGAAAATTTCTGAGAAAACATTGAAAATTAAAAAAAAAATTCTATATATCACTAACTATTCGTCTGAAATTGCTGAAATTTTGCAAGAGCCTTTATAACCTATTTATACTGCCAAGTTTTAAGTTCTAACACGATCGGTGAAATATTGTTGGAGATTCGATCAACCTTGTGTGAGTTCAGTAGATGGGTGACCGTTGCCTCGATAACTTTCGAACGAAACGAGATAAGGACTTGCAATTTTGAGGGTAGGTTGCGTATTCGAATGGGAGAGTTAAGTTCGTTATAATCGGTTTAACGGTTTCCGAGTTATACCCACCTGGAATATTATTTCCTCGATAACCCAAGAAATGAAGATTCGATTGAATTGAAGCTTTTTGTAACTAGTAGTAGAAAATCTACATAAAGACGTGTTTAAAATTTTGTAAGAAATGTACCCCTAGAAAATTTAAAAAAAATGAGGAAAAAAAATTTTTTAGTAAGAACCGTACCCCTAGAAAATTTCAAAAAAATTACAAAAAAAAAATTAGTTCAAGATGGTAAATCCAAATTAAGAGTGTCCAATACAGGAGAACAGACAATAGAATTCACCATGGAAAATTCGATTAGTGCTTGAACCAATTTTATTTTCGTAATTTTTTTGAAATATTTTTAGGTACCAATGGAAAAACTTACATAATTATAAACTGAACCAATTTTCATTCAAACGTGAAATGCTTCTCCTTCCAAAAATTGGGTAGGTTTTAATCAGCGACACCCTTTGAGAACTCTGTACATAATAATTTCTCATTTTGTCCTGTTCAAGGGACGAAATGTTTCTGTAAGAATTAGCATATCTTTCAGGGATTCTCCGTTCATGATATGTTCATTTTAATCAATCATGAAACTATTCAACTTTTATTACTGAATTGAAACCAAAACAAATAAATTAGTATAATTATAATGGATTGACACTGATTTCTTGCAAATCATTGCATATATTCCATTATTGAAACGTAAGTAAAAAAGTAGGAAAACCCTGTGGACAGGAGCTTTGGCACCCTTTTTCAAACTTTGACAAATCATATCTACGAAAGTATTGGTTTGTCAGAGTTGGGTATGATATCAATGGATTCTTATAATAGAACTTCATCATGAAAAAACTGAACTAAAATGAAATAACGAACTTATTCGAGATATTCATTCCTCAAATCTAATCTGAAAATTATATTATATCGATTGAAACTTAGTCAGTATCCCAGTTTTGTTTTCACTGGAGATATTCTGAACCCAATATGATTAACTTATCAAAGTATATTTCCATCATCATATGTAATATCCAAGGGCATATAGGGTATATAATATAGCTTATAATATCCTATAGTTGGTTATTTTGCATTCAATCATACTTTGAACAGAAATAAATTTGACATGTCTGGTAGATAAGATGACATGGATGAACAGTGAACGTAGATAGAACACAGACAGATTCGCATTCTGTGAAAACATAGAAGTACGATGTATTATAGAAACTTAGAAAAATCATATCTCTGAAAGTATTGGCTTGTTATAGTTGAAAATTATATCAATGAATTCTTATGGTGAAACTGCATCTTAAAAAAAAAATAAAATTTGAAGTAATATACATTTTTTTTCTGTTACTCAGAAACCAATTACGAACTTAACCGATATATTTATCTCCCAAACCTACTCTGAAAATTTCAACTGTCTGGCTCATTCCTTTCGAGAGTTATCGTGTAAACGGCCAGACCGGCCGGCCGGGCATAATCGATTTTGACCACGAACTCTTGATCAGTGAGTGAAACCAAATCGTTTAAGACCATTTTCATAAAAAACTTCGAAAGTTACATTTGGGCAAATTGATAAGCACCCTATTCCGAGGAATAAGAGCGCCAAAACTACATGTAAACAACAAACTATCCATGTGATACTTGTAATTAATCAATAATGTTTGATTATTATTCATAGAATTTGTCTCACCCAATCATTGTTTTTCTTTTTCCATGAAAATTAATGTAAATGGAAACTGGTCCTGGAATCCTTCTTACTGGCTCACTCTCCCGTTAATTTTATGATAAACTACTAATTTTCTCCAATGAAATTCACTCTACTTTTCACATACAAAGTTTAGGATTTTCCCCTGGAGTAACTTGAACATCTGAAATCACATAAATAGAGGCGATATATGGCCAGAATAGGAGCAGATTTTTATATGGTATGAACAACTGGAGTTGACACAGACTGTGTTGTATTTTTCTGAAGTTTCCGACGATTCTGGTATTCACCCAAGTTGAACGTACACGACGTTATTCGGAATTCGAAATGTTGCTAGTAATGACCTGAAAAAATGACCACTGCATTCACAATTCTTGTGAAATAAGAATGACGTTTTATGAAATTACTTATCCATTACATCTTCTAACTACGGAGTTATTCTTATGTGTTTGTCCTCATGGATGCAACAATTTTTAATAAACATCCATCAAATCCACAACGCAATCGTGTTTGAAGCCGTTAAGAAAATCCTGACATAGATAAATCTCGTTCTCCAACATCATTGTCCAATTAATTATCAGAACTGATTTTTTCGAGATAGGTGTGAAAAGAAATGTGTAGCTTTTGAGGATTTTTGCGCGCATGTTCTGGGGAATAGGGTGCTATCACTTTGCCCAATTCGCTGTAACTTTCGAATTTTTTGCCGAATATGATGTAAGACGATTTGGTTCGAATCACTGATGAAGAATTCGAGGTTAAATTTGATTCTGTCCGGCCATTGCCACGATAACTTGAGAGCATAAAGAGATAGCGACAGGGTTGGTGGAGCGTTCAAATACGTTGGGCACAATCAGTCCAATGGTTTCCGAGTACGAATTTTGAATAGAGATCCGATCGAATTGAAACTTGGAAGATAGTTGTAGAATACTGACACAAAGATGTTTGTGAAATTGAATTGAGTTTGTTAATATACATAAACGGCCAAACGGTTTTGGAGTTATATCCATCTGAAATTTGGTTTTATTTCTTCAATAACTCGAAAAATAGGATTCCGATCCAATTCAATAATGGTAGTTGTAGAATGCCGATGCGAAAAATCTTGCAAAACCTTGTGAGGATCGTATCACTTGAAAATAAAAAAATGGGTTCAAGCCGTGTGGACAGGAGCTTTCTGGCGCTCTAGTTCAAACAGACAAATTATATCTACGAAAGTATTGGCTCTCAGAGTTGGGAATTATATGAATGTATTCTTATGATAGAACTGCATCATAAAGTAAATTCAATTCAAATAATAGTTTATTTATCAAGATTAAATGAGCAATCTGAGAATGAGAAGTGTACCATGGAAGAATTCGAATTAAATCTGGCCAATTTTGCCCGATAACGAACTTAACCGAGATATTCATCTCCCCAACCTACTCTGAAAATTTCAACTACCTAGCTCATTCCGTTCGAGAGTTATTATAGAAAAACTTCTTTTAAATTTTGAATTTTTTTTTTGACACTTTGCGGTAATCTGGTCAATACAAAACTTCACATGCGTATAAAGGTCATGATTCTACAATTTGATGCTAAATTTTAGATAGATCGAGTGATCGGTTTCGGAAATATTCATAAAAAATATTTTTACTAAAATCGGCCAACTCCGAAACCGCTTGATGGATTTCTCCCATTAACGAGCTCGTCCGAGATATTTACGCTCCAAACCCACCTTGCAAATTTCAATCCGCTAACTCCTTTCGTTCGAGAGTTATCGACAGAATCGATTTCGACCTCGGATTCTTGATCAGTGAGTCGAACCAAATCGTTTAAGACCATTTTCATCGAGAAATTCGAAAATTACAGACATTTGGGCAAATTGATAAGCACTCAGTTCCGAGGAACTAGAGCGCCAACAAGTTTCGTATGACAATTGCCGAAAACAGGTTTAAAGTATCAACAAATTGTAGATTTTTCATAAAACATGTATCAAAGAAGAGTAATAATGAAAAATTACCTTGTAATCGATCAAAAATTTCCTGATCTACGTTCACCAAATTTTCTCCTCTCTCGAACTGCAGAATTATGCTTTCAATATTTACATTCTATTTGCATTCTATGTCTATGGATGAAAAGCAGTCTCACTACTCTCAGATCTCTTACTTCATGTTCCGTTCCGAAATGTAAGACTTTTCTGAGAAAAACTAATTTCGGAGCAAACAACTGAGATTTTTCTCACTTCACTCACAATTCTTCGATTGATTAGATAATGACATGTCTCAGGAAAATGAGTTGACATTATGACAATTCATACATAGAATAATTATATCACTCTGTGAAATACGATTTATCATTGAAATTTTGAAAAATCATATCTCCGAAAGTATTAGCTTGTTCGAGTTAAAAATGATATCATTGGATTCTTATCGTAAAACTGCTTGTTGAAAAAAATTTAATTTGGAATTTGTTCTGTAAAAAAAATTTTTTTTTGTTACTCCGAAACCATCTGTCCGATTTTGCCCAGTTACGAACTTAGCTGAGATATTTATCTCCCAAACCTACCCTGAAAATTTCAACTATCTAGCTCATTCCGTTCGAGAGTTATCGTGCCTACGGCCGGCCGGCCGGCCTGACAGAATGAATTTCGACCACGGATTCTTGATCAGTGAGTCGAACCAAATCATTTAAGACCATTCTCATCGAAATATTCGAAAATTACAGACATTTGGGCAAATTGATAAGCACTCAGTTCCAAGGAACTAGAGCGCCAAAAATAAGGATTGAAAATCATTTAAAAAAATTCTATATATCAGAAACAATTATTCGTCTGACATCGTCTGAAATTTTGCAGGAGCCTTCAACACTCAACTCTCCATCCAAGTTCCAAGTTTGAACACGATCAGATCTATATTGTTGAAGATCCGAGCAGCCTTGGGTGAGTTCAATAGCTGGATGGATGACCTTTGCCTTGATAACTTTCGAACGAAAAAAGATTTACCGCCGTATTCACAAAGCATTGAATCTCTGTTAAGTCCTAACTGAGGTTCTCAGTTAAGGATAAATAAGAATCGCAACCTCAGTTGACGTATGTAACGGTGCTGAAACAGGTCTGTTTCACGTTAATTTTCACTTAGACTGAGTTTACGATTCTTATTTATCCTTAACTGAGGATCTCAATTAGGACTTAACGGAGATTGAATGCTTTATGAATACGGCGGAGAGACTTCTAATTTTAGGTAGCGCATCCGAATGGGAGAGTTAAGTTCGTTTTTGGGCATATTCGGTCCAACGGTTTCTGAGTAATACCCACCGGGAATATTATTTCCTGGAAAACTCAAAAAATATGGACTCGATCGAAATGAAGCTTGGTAACTAGTTGTAGAATATCAACATATAGACATATGTGAAATTAGGTGAGAACCGTACCACTAGGAAATTTCAAAAAAATTATGAAAAAATATTTTGTATCTCACGATAACTTAATAAAATGGGTTCAAGCCCTGTGGACAGGAGCTTTCTGGCGCTCTAGTTCAAACAGACAAATTTTATCTCCGAAAGTATTAGTTTCTCAGAGTTGGGAATTATATCAATGTATTCATATAATAGAACTGCATCCTAAAGGAAATTCAATACAAATAATAGTTTATTTATCAAGATTAAATGAGCAATCATGAGAATGAGAAAAGCACCATGGAAGAAATCAAATTAAATCTGGCCAATTTTGCCCAATAACGAACTTAACCGAGATATTCATCTCCCTAAACTACTCTGAAAATTTCAACTACCTACCTCATTCCGTTCGAGAGTTATATCTATGTCTATGGATGAAAAGCAGTCTCACTACTCTCAGATCTCTTACTTCATGTTCAGTTCCGAAATGTAAGAATTTTCTGAGAAAAACTAATTTCGGAGCAAACAACTGAGATTTTTCTCACTTCGCTCACAATTCTTCGATTGATTAGATAATGTCTCAGGAACATCATTTGACATTATGACAATTCATATTCATACATAGAATAATATCATTCTGTGACAACGTTGAAATACGATTTATTATTGAAATTTTGAAAAATCATATCTCCGAAAGTATTAGCTTGTTAGAGTTAAAAATGATATGAGTGGATTCTTATGATAAAACTTTTCATTAAAAAAAATTTAATTTGGAATTTGTTCCGTAAAAAAAAAATTTTTTTTTGTTACTCCGAAACCATCTGTCCGATTTTGCCCAATAACGAACTTAGCAGAGATATTTATCCCCCAAACCTACTCTGAAAATTTCAACTCTCTAGTTCATTCCGTTCGAGAGTTATCGTGCCTACGGCCGGCCGGACCGGCCGGACAGAATGAATTTCGACCACGGATTCTTGATCAGTGAGTCGAACCAAATCGTCTAAGACCATTTTCATCGAAATATTCGAAAATTACAGACATTTGGGCAAATTGATAAGCACTCAGTTCCGAGGAACTAGAGCGCCAAAAAGGGAAAGAGATGCCGTAGTTTTCAGGGTAGGTTGCGCATCCTAATGCGACATTTATGTTCGTTAATGGGAATAATCGGCCAAACGGTTTTGGAGTTATACCCATCTGAAATTTTGTTGTTATTTCCTCTGTAACTCAATAATTACAAATCTGATCCAATTAAAAGTCGGTAATTACATGTAGAATACCGACGCTACAGGTAGAATACCGCGCTAATTTTCACGGAATTTCGCAAATATCGTATCCTGAAATTATATACATAGAACATAGAATACATATAAGAATTAAAATTTCCGTGATCTTAGACGATTCTCTCATTACTCAAGTATGTCATTAAAATGATGCGAAATTTATTCATATCTTATAAAGCTGAGAAAATGGTATACATCGTATATATCGAATTACGGAATTTCATACATAGAACATAGAATACATATAAGAATTAAAATTTCTGTGATCTTAGACGATTCTCTCATTACTCAAGTATGTCATTAAAAGGATGCGAAATTTATTCATATCTTATAAAGCTGAGAAAATGGTAGATATATCGAATTGTATGGGACTTTTAGAATCAAATAAAACCCTCAATATTTTTTCGGTATTGCGAAACAAGCCATTCTACACGCAAATACCGAGTTTTATTTGGATCGGATTTCTTTATTTTGAGTTGTAGAGTAAATTACAACAAAATTTCACAATTTAGCCGATTATGCCAATTAACGAACTTAAATGTCGTATTTGGATGCGCAACCGACCCTGAAAATTGCAAGAGGGTATATCTCACCGTTCTCAAGTTATCGTGAGATACATAATATTTTTTCATAATTTTTTTTGATATTTCCTAGTGGTACCATCCTCACAAAATCATTGCGTCGATATTCTACAACTACCAAGCTTTAATCTGATCGGATCTGTATTTTTTAAGTGATCGAGAAAACAATTTTCCAGATGGGTATTACTCCGAAACCGTTTGACCGATTATGCCCAATATTCGATTATCCTCAGAACATGGGCGCAAAAACGAAGTTGATAGCTACCTCCGACATGACCGGAAGTGACAAAATTATGAAAATATTTCAGATTCTCTCGGCATCCCAGATATTATACTGAAAATGAGGTTCGTGAAAATATATTGAGTAATTCTACGCATAAGGTTATGAAAGAATTAAAATGTAATATGAAGTGTGAAAGCTCTGTGTACAGGGGATTTGGCGCTCTTGTCTAACTACTAGCGACTAATTATCCATACTTTGACAAATCATATCTCAGAAAGTATTGGTTTCTCAGAGTTGGGAATAAAATCTACGATTCTTATGATAGAACTACATCATACAAAATTAAATTTAAAACATAGGCCTATGACTCACCTCATATGTTGAATTCACATTCATCAGCAAATTATAGTTAGAGCATTCTATGAAATTATAAAATTACGATTAATTATTGAAATTTTGAAAAATCATACCTTCGAAAGTATTAGTTTGTTAGAGGGTTGAGAATGATATCAATGGATTGTTATAATGAAACTGCATGTTAAAAAAACTGAATCTAAAACTTGTAATGTAAACAAATTTTTTTCGTTGCTCCGAAACCACCAAACCAGTTTTGCCCAATAATCAATTTAACCGAGATGTTCATCTCCTGAACCTACTCTGAAAATTTCAATTGTCCATTTTCAAATTCAGCATAAAATTCGAAACTTCGTGGTCTATTCTGTCCGGCCGTTAACACGATAACTGTCGAGGGGAATGACCTAGATTGCTAAAATTTTCAGAGTAGGTTTGGGAGATAAATACTCGGTTAAGTTCGTTATTGGGCAAAAGGCTTGGTGGTTTCGGATTAACGAAAACAATTTTTTTTTCACATCATTAATATCAAACTCTATTTGTTTAGAGATACAGTTTCATCATAAGAAT
This sequence comes from Halyzia sedecimguttata, assembly GCA_937662695.2. Classification (NCBI taxonomy): domain Eukaryota; kingdom Metazoa; phylum Arthropoda; class Insecta; order Coleoptera; family Coccinellidae; genus Halyzia; species Halyzia sedecimguttata. The sequence goes on from OW569414.2 coordinate 78,341,715, forward strand.
CCATTGAATCCATTCCCAACTCTAACAAACTGATACTTTCGGAGATTAGATTTCTCAAAATTTCAATAATTAATCGTAATTTTATGATTTCATAGAATGCTCTAATTATAATTTGCTGATGTATGTAAATCCAACATATGAGATGAGTCCTAGATCTACGTTTTTTATGATGCAGTTATATCATAAGAATCATTGATAACCTCCCAACTCTGAGAAACCAAGAAATAAGTGTCCACAGATCTTTCCCACATTTTTACTTGAATAATTATTGTTTCCTTTTGACAAATATAATAGGGTCCAAGACTTTCGGGGATACCTATGCATGTGTATTTCTTTTAATTTCAACTCCGAAATTTCAATCCTCACAGTAAATTGATTGGGTGGAATAGCTGTTAAATCATTCTAAGATAATAGTCGATTGTCTATCAAGTGTCATGACATTTTCTCCAATTGTTCACGAGAAAACCCCGAACGTACAGAGGTGCGACATAAAATGTTAATGAAAGGTTTCAAAACAGTTTTGCTCCACATGATTACAGAGGTAATCATGAACATTATTTGGCAATAATGAACGAAAAGTATGTTGGACGTCCCAGTGAAGGACGTGTACTTCAATTATTATTGAATCTTTGGCATTGCTGGATTACGCTTCAAGTATTTTTACACTCATTATATTGCAGGAGACTTCGTATAAATGAAAATTTCCATAATGTATATTTTAGCGCGTATGTTCTGGGGAACATCGCGTTATCATTTCGCTCAAATATCTCTAATTTTCGAATTTTTCGCCGAGAATGGTCTCAAACGATTGAGGTGGACTTCCTGATGAAGAATTTTCAGGTTAGGTTGTGCATCCGAATGCGACATTTGAGTTTGTTTATAGGCATAATCAGCCAAACAGTTTTGGAGTTATACCCATCTGAAATTTGGATTCCGTCATGACCGGAAAACGTGGCGTCTATAAAAAAAAACATAAAATCGTGCAAAAACGTCGTTTTTGGCACTCTTGTTCCTCGGAACAGAGTGCTTATCAATTTGCCCAAATGTCTGTAATTTTCGAATTTTTGGCTGAAAATAGTCTTGTACGATTTTGTTTGACTCACTGATCAAGAATCCGTGGTCGGAATCGATTCTGTCCGGCCGGCCGTTAACACGATAACTCACGAACGGAATGAGCTAGACAGTTGAAATCTTCAGAGTAGGTTTGAGGGATAAATATCTCGGTTAAGTTCGTTATTGGGCAAAATCGGTCTAGTAGTTTCGGAGTAACGAAAAAAAATAATTTGTTTTACATTACAATTTTTGAATTCAAATTTGTTTAAGATGCAGTTTCATCATAAGAATCCATTGCTATCATTTTCAACTCTAACAAGCTAATACTTTCGGAGATATGATGTTTCAAAATTTCAATAATACATCGTAAGTTCTATGTATTCACAGAATGTGAACACAGAATCTGTCTGTGTTCACTGTTCATAAATGTCATAATATTATTAATAAGATAATAAGATTATTTTCTACCTAGAGATTGTCAATTCATAGTTTTAAAATATTTTCTCTTGGGAAACAACTATCCGATTCTCGAATTTGTGAATATATACAAGACTGTTTTGAAACCGAAAATAATATTGACTGATTACATATTGAATAATTTATGTATAAATATTGGAGATGATGTTTCAGAAGATTCAGAATTGGACCATTCGAATGATGTAGTTTATGAAGGCAATAGGAAAGAAGAACATAATGGAATCATCAATAGAAATTACTGCTTGTTGACCACTGAGGTTAATATTACCTTTTACTTCCTTAAGTAGTGAGACATGTTCCTATATAAAGTATTTTCATAATGTTGCTAGCAAGAACATACTGAAATATGGATCTATATTTGTGTATCAAATATTTTTTCTTGAGTTAAGGTTCATAATACAGAAAAAAATGTGTTAGTGGTAGTAACTATTAAATTTTAAATTATGAAAAGAGGATAGTATTTGATTAATATATTTTGAACTATTAAAATAATTTGTTCGTAATCTACTACCTACTCAAATATCAGGAATAAATGAACAATCTGCTATGATTGTCTCCAGCCTTGCTTTAGATATTTCGATGATACTTTCCTTAGGTATTTCGAGTTGTGAAAACCATGCACCGAGTGTGAGTTGCAACAACCTATTCAACGAGGTTGAATATATCATTGCAGATTGCTCATTTAATCTTGATAAATAAATTTTATGAAAATAATTTTTGAAGCATTAAAGCATTGTAGATTGGTCTTTTTTGTTAAAGATAATTTATGAAGCATTTTTATTAAACGACACTTTTTTTTAATTTAATTTCTTTCATGATGCATTTCTATCATAGATCCATTGATCCATCGATATCATTCCCAACTCTGAGAAACCATTACTTTCGGAGATATAATTTGTCTGTTTGAACAAGAGCTCCAAAAAGCTCCTGTCCACAGGGCTTGAACCAATTTTTTTTGCTAAAGGCCTTTATGGGTGACCGGATCGGTGAAGGTCGGGAGGATATCTGAGAGAAAGGACGGAACGGAACGGTCAAGAACAAAGAATAAACGACTCCGATACAACTTTCTTTTTTCAAAAAAAAAAATTCGGTTTCTTCCAATTTACATCGCAAAGACTAACTTACCTCTCAAGATTCGACCGAATTTTAACTGACTTTTCCAACGAACCACGCGGTCGTTCATTTCCGTTCCTCACCGAAGTCAAATTTGACAAATCGAGAAGCTTTGAAGACAATGTCAAAAATTCGTTGTAAAGGAATAATTTGTTCGAATAATGAGTAGATTCGCTTGGAGATGGTTAAGGATTCCGTATCGGTTTAACAACATATTAGATGATATTTTGCCAGTTATTCCGACCAATTCCATTCCCGAAGGAATTCCAAATGAAGGAAGAGATATCTGAACGGTAAGATCCGAATAAGATATAAAGATTACGCGGTAGGTAATAATCATGCCAAAATACATAATACTTTTCAGAAAGAAACCCACAATATTTTGTCCCCATATTACTTTGGAGGTTATTTGTAAAAACATTTAGTAGTAGATGGCATTTGAGAAAAAATTGCTATTATTATTCAGAAAAAAATTTACGAAAAAAAAAAATTTAAGAACCGTACCCCTAAAAAATTTAAAAAAAATCACGAAAAAAAAATTGGTTCAAGCACTGACGTGAAGACAGAAGCTTTTGCGCGTATGTTCTATTGTCCATTCTTCTGTATTGGAGACCCTTAATCGAATTTACCATGGTAAATTATGTTGTCCATTCTACTGTATTGGACACTCTTAATTCGAATTTACCATGGTAAATTCGAATTAAGTGTCCAATACAGGAGAATGGACAACATAATTTACCATGGTAAATTATTATTGTCCATTATTCTGTATTGGACACCCTTAATCGAATTTACCATGGTAAATTATGTTGTCCATTCTACTGTATTGGACACTCTTAATTCGAATTTACCATGGTAAATTCGAATTAAGGTCCAATACAGGAGAATGGACAACATAATTTACCATGGTAAATTCTACTGTATTGGACACTCTTAATTCGAATTTACCATGGTAAATTCGAATTAAGTGTCCAATACAGGAGAATGGACAACATAATTTACCATGGTAAATTCGATTAAGGGTGTCCAATACAGAAGAATGGACAATAGAACATACACGCAAAAGCTTCTGACTTGACGTCAGTGCTTGAACCAATTTTTTTTTTCGTGATTTTTTTTTAGATTTCTAGGGGTACGGTTCTTAAAATTTTTTTTTTCGTCATTTTTTTCAAATTTTCTAGGAGTACGGTTCTTACAAATTCTAAACACGTCTTTATGTGGATTTTCTACTACTTGTTACCAAGCACCAATTCGATCGAATATCTATTTTTTGAGTTATCAAGGAAATAATATTCCAGGTGGGTATAACTCGGAAACCGTTAGACCAATTATGCCCAAAAACGAACTCAACTCTACCTTTAGCATACGCAACCTACCCTGCAAATTGCAAGTCCCTATCTCCTTTCGTTCGAAAGTTATCGAGGCAACGGAATCTCCAACAATATTTAACCGATCGTATTAAAACTTGAAAGTTGGCAGTAGAGTTAGGTTATGAAGACTCTTGCAAAATTTCAGCAATTTCAAACGAATAGTTACTGATATATAGAATTTTTTTTTTAAATTTTCAATGATTTATTAAAAATTTTCTACAAATGCTATCCTCACCAAATTCTGCAAACATTTTCGCGTTGGCATTCTACAACTAATAACCATGCTTGAATTCAATCGGTTCAGTATTTTTCGAGTTAATGGGGAACAAAAAACCACCAAATTTCAGAAAATTTCAGATGACTCTAAAACCATTCGGCCGATTATGCTCATAAATGAACTGAAATGTCGCGTTCTGGTGCACATCCTAACCTGAAAACTTGAAGCCGCTATCTCTTTCCGTTCTCAAGTTATCGTGACAACAAAAATATTTTTTAATAATTTTTTTAAAATTTTCTAGCCATACGATTCGGACAAAATTTCACGAACGTGCTTAGGTTTATATTCTACAAGTTTATATTCTACAACTACTCACCAAGTTTCAATTCGATCGGATTCATATTGGTGGAACACAAAATTATTACTCGGAAACCACTGGGCCGATTATGCCCATTAACGAACTTGTCCGTCGTATTGGGATGCGACATCCACCCTGAAAATTTCAAGTCGCTAGCTCTTTTCGTTCTCAAGTTATCGTGGCAACGGCCGGACGGACGACCGGACGGCCGGCCAGACAGAATCCAATTTGACCTCAAATTTTTCATTGGGCAGTCGAACTTAATCGTTTCAGTTGATTTTCGTCAAAAAATTCGAAAGTACAGACATTTGGGCAAAATGATAACGCGACGTTCCCCAAAACATACACGCAAAAAATGGGTTCAAGCCCCGTGGACAGGAGCTTTCTGGCGCTCTAGTTCAAACAGACAAATTATATCTCCGAAAGTATTGGTTTCTCAGAGTTGAGAATTATATCAATGTATTCTTATGATAGAACTGCATCATAAAGGAAATTCAATTCAAATAATAGTTTATTTATCAAGATTAAATGAGCAATCTTAGAATGAGAACTGCACCATGGAAGAAACCAAATTAAAATAGCTGAAATGAATTTGACTCTCTCTTATAGAACAGGATGAAATGTACGAGTATGAACACAGATCATAATAAAGCTTAGATAGAATATTTATAGCATTCTGTGAAAACATAGAAGTACGATTCATTACTGAAATGTAGAACTTCATCTTAGCAGAAATTGAATTCAGACATCATAGAAGAATTTAAATTCAACAAGAGTGCCAAAAATTATCAATCCAAAACCAATAGACGAATTCTACCCAACAACGAACTCATCCGAGATATTCATTCCTCAATTCTATGATGAACGATAATATATATCTTTCCTCAAATCTACTCCAATACACTAGTATTCCAGTTTTGTTTTTAGTGGAGATATTCTGAACTCAATATTATTAACTTACCATTACCATTCCCATCATCATATGGATTGACCATCGGCATGAAAATATCAACCAACAAAAAGTATGATATTATATTATAATTCTCATATTTATAGGATTGCTGGAATGAATGAGAATGAGACAACGTCATGTCTTAGGAAAATAAGTTGTTGACATTATAACAATTCATAGAATACCCACAGAATAATTCTATCATTCTGTGAAAACGTAGAAATACGATTGACATTGAAATTTTGAAAAATCATATCTCCGAAAGTATTTGCTTGTTAGAGTTAAAAATAATATGAATGGATTCTTATGGTAAAACTGCTTATTGAAAAAAATTAATTTGGAATTTTTTTTGTTACTCTGAAACCGTCTGTCTGATTTTGCCCAATAACGAACTTATCCGAGATATTTATCCCCCAAACCTACTCTGAAAATTTCAACTGTCTAGCTCATTCTGTTCGAGAGTTATCGTGCCTACGGCCGGTCGGCCGGACCAGCCGGACAGAATGAATTTCGACCACGGATTCTTGATCAGTGAGTCGAACCAAATCGTATAAGACCATTTTCATCGAAAAATTCGAAAATTACAGACATTTGGGCAAATTGATAAGCACTCAGTTCCGAGGAACTAGAGCGCCAAAAAGACCTGTTCATAAAGAGAATGCGAGCCAAAACTCTAGCATACGTTTAACATCAAATATCTGAAGTATTTATGCCAAAAACACGATATTTCACCGAAGACATTCATGGATACCGTATAATAAGTCACTTCCCACTATCAGGCATTTTATAGTAGGTTTTTTACGTACCCATTTACTCTCTGATGTTGCGTTGTTGAAAACCTGTGGATTTTGCCTGGTGAATAAACTCCGATGAGTTTCTCGAAATGTACAACAATTGGATTACTGCTCAGGGCTCACTCATTTGAAATTGCGGTATAATATCCAAATATTTTTAATGCAAAGAAAGTTGATGATAACTGAATTAACGATTTTAGTGTTGATGATATTGAACATTGAAAATAAAATTGCTAATTTGAGTGGTCATTTGTGGACGGCCTGGCTAGGTATATTTACCTTGATCGGGTGGGTGGACCTACAGGCTATATATACTGACTGACAAAGAAACTGCAACACCCAGAAGGAGCTGATCAAATTTTTTTTTTTTTTGTTAAAACATAGATAGTATAGTAAGGAGTAAATGATTCAAATATGAAGAAAAAAAACGAAGGGTTTACAATTTTTTTTAATAAATTTGTCAATAATGTGTTTGTCCACCGCGAATATCTAGACATTCCCCAACACGTCTTGGCATTGATGCAATAAGATGGTCTATTTCTTCTTCAGGGGTACTATCCCAAGCTACCTGTAGTTCATGTATCGTCGACTAGTTGATGTTTCCAATTCGGTTGAAATTTCAAAATCAAAAATCAAGGATATGAAGTATAATTTGCACAAATTTAGGACATCATCTTCATCTGTAGACAGTATCTCGAATATATTCAACTTGGATGAATTAAAAGCAGCACTTAAATGCAAATTTGTGGATTTGTCGGCAGCATATGACACGGTATGGAAAGATGGTTTCATTTTTAAACTTTATACTCATTTAAAGTGTGGCAAAATGGTTCGTTTACTCGAAAATATGCTCTCGGATAGAAGGTTTCGTGTTTTTATTGATAATAATAGTAGTAAATTCAAGAATTTGAATAATGGTCTCCCACAAGGTTCAGTTTTAGCACCTCTTCTTTTCAATTTATATCTGTGTGATATTCCTGCTACTTCGTCTGAGAAATTCATATACGCTGATGACATTGCCCTTGCATTTCGTCATTCTGATTTCGAAAGTATAGAAAATAATCTCTCTGCAGATTTAGATATTCTGAAAAAGTACCTATTTCAGTGGCGTTTGTGTCCGAATCCGAATAAAACCGAGGTTTCTTGCTTTCATTTGAACAATCACCAAAAATATAGAACATTGAGTGTAACTTTCGGTGATTCTTTCTTGAGACATAATTTTTATCCTAAATATCTAGGAGTGAAACTAGATTCATCTTTGAATTTCAAAGCCCATTTAGATGACTTGCGTCTGAAGTTGAAAACGAGAAATAATATTCTGCAGAAATTAGCTGGTACTTCATGGGGTGCTGAACGGCAGCCTTAGCCTTGGTTTTTTCTGCCGCTGAATATTGTTGCCCTGTCTGGTTTAATAGTGCTCATATTCAAAAAATTGATGCACAGTTGAATTCATCTATGCGAATCATCACTGGAACTATTAGATCTACACCTATTCATTGGTTGCCAGTTCTTTCAAATATTGTCCCGCCCCACATTCGCAGGCAGACTGCTGTTTTAAATTCTTGGAATAAATTTCATTCTTTTCCGAATTCATTTCCGATTATCTCCTACATTACAGGAAATAAGATTCCGAGATTGAAGTCACGAAACCCTTTATGGTCCAACTGTTTTCTTAATTCGAATAGAAGTGACAAGGAAGTTTGGCGGTCTGAATGGATTTCTTGCAGTTTATTCAACAAAGATTTAATTTCTGATCCTTCAAATAGAGTTCCGGGGTTTGATCTTCCAAGGAGAATATGGTCTATTCTGAATCGTCTAAGAACCGGTCATGGTCGTTGCAACAGCATGCTTTTCAGGTGGAACTCAGTTGAGAGTCCTAGTTGTGAATGCGGGGAAGCAGAGGAAACCATAGATCATTTAGTTAATAATTGTCGCATATATAGATTCAAAGATGGTTTTAGGGCTATTCATAATGTTTCTGAAACTTTTTTAGAATGGGTAGCGAGTTTCAAATCTATTTAATGAAATATAGAATATTCCATTTTTAATTTGTTCGTTTTCTCCCTTTGTCTTTTACTTTTCCAGATTGGGTTTCGGGTACCTTGGAGAATCTTCTCTGCTTGTTGAAGGAAGAAGCGATAATGAAGAAAAAGATGCCCTTCAATATTTAATATTTCAGCATATTTTGTTAACAATTTCAATTTTCATAAATCACAACACATACGGGGAGATAGGGTTTTTTTGCTGAGGTTTTTTCCCTAAGCTCTAGTATCATATTATATCAAATTATATGGTACCCCGTTACACTAACCTCTGGTAACACTATTTTGATACACATGCTTTATTGTTAGATACAAAACAAATTGTAATGCTCAAGTTCAAAAGAATATATATATATATATATATATATATATGTATCAGAGCCGCCAAAGTCCGTGTGGGCTGGGGTAAATTTCCAAGCCTTCTACCCATGATGTCCCAAACATGCTCTATGGGCGAAAGATCGGGGGCTCTGGGCGGCCATGGCAAAATATTCACATTGGTGGCTTCAAAAAAGTTTAAACTAACTCTGGAAACATGAGGTCGAGCATTATCTTACTGAAATATTGGATTCTTGAGCCGGATAAGGTGAGGGAGAACATATGGCTCCACTATTTCTTGAAGGTAACGCAGCGCTGTCATGTTACCTCGAATAAAGACTAAAGGTGACCTACTTGCATGTACAATAGCACACCATGCCATAACGCCTATTGTCCGGTGTACTTGACGCTCAATATCAAACTGTGGTCCACGTATTTCTTCCCGACGTCGTCTAACCATTCCTCGGCCATCATGTGCACCCAAGGAGCATCGAGATTCATCAGAAAAGACGACCGGATGCCATTTCACATTCCAATGTTGACGTTCTCTGCACCACTGTAATCGTTGCCGGCGATGCTCAACCGTCAGAGGTCAGGGGTCGATAATGCTGCAGTCCAAAAGATCTTATCCGGCCGTAAACCGTTCGGAAAGTTACAGGATTGCCTTGTTCTCCTAACCACTCATCAGCCAAAGATCGAGGGGTCGCAAATTGGTCTCTAATAGTCATAAGTCTTAGACGTCGATCTTGAACTTCATTTGTGGCCCTTCGACGTCCGGTGCATAGTCTTCTCCGATTTTGGGCATTATCAAACCACGCTTGGCAACATATCATAACAGTACTTGAATTTCAGTTCGTACGGTTAGCGATTTCTCGAAATGTCAACCCCGCCTCTCGTAGACCAATCATTCGACCTCTTTCAAATTCACTTAGCTGTCGATAGATTCCGCGTACACGTGCTGTAAGCATTTTAACAACAACTAAACATCGAGTTTGGGTCTCCTCGAACAGCTGGTTTGTTGTAAGTAACAAAAAATGTTTACACAAAAAAATATTCGCGATTTTTTTCTCCAAATTTCAATCATTTACTCCTTGCTATATTATTTATGTTTCACCAAAGTAAATTTAAAACTTAAGCAGCTCCTTCTGGGTGTTGCAGTTTCTTTGTCAGTTAGTATAAATTTATCAGCAATGCAGATCTACTGGTTACGTAGATCTGCTAGCAATGTGGATCTGTTGGCTATGTAGATCTACCAGTTCATTGATGTGCCGGTTATGTAGATCTACCGGTTCGCGTATTGGCATTGTTTACCATGCTGCAACGCAAACATGTTGTTGCAACGCAGTAAAGAATGATTTAACAAATGCTCTCTCTACCCAGACATATCTTACCACGACTCAGCTCAAGCTAGTGTTCAGACTTAGACACTATTGTATTATGGATAAGTGCCCATTCTCGAGGCATTGTTTACCGCGTCACTGAACAAATTGAGTGGAGAAGGTGTTGTCAGCAACTATACTTTTAAAAATGAAAGATTTTCTACTGCTCTTGTTAGAGCAAAGAGTGGCTGTTCTGATGAGAAAGAAGCGCATTTTTATAATGGATGGTACAATAATTGGAGACCGAGGTTCAGCTAGAAAACTTCTACATATTGGATTGTACGTATCCAAACATACAAAAGTATCATTTCAAAAAAGTTTTTAAATGTCAGCATAATACTTTCGACAAAATGAAGGAAATTAAAAAAAAATAACCACTATACCATTAGGAATGATCCTTTATTTAGAGAAAAACTTGATGTCTAATAGTTATTTATGCACCAAGGACGAAAAACTATCTACTATTATCGTGCCTGCAAATTGCTATGCAAGGCTGTGCCGAGGATAGCAGGAAGGCGAGTTAATAGACAGATTTTCGCCGAGGTGCATATTACATTTTTTTTTCGTCGACATCTACATACTTTTAAGGATTTTGGACCTCTTAAATAATTTCACATTAAAAATGACAGTTATTCCCACATACACCTATGTTTATATTGAACCGTATCATACCGTATTCATAGTGACCACAGCGGACGTAAAAGTAAATTCAGGTGGAGAATTTTGAACGCATTAGTAAAAGAGCGTAAAAAAATAAAACGGTTGATATGGTTAATACCATGAAAAAATTTTATGAAGCTTTAAACAAAATTATGACACCCTCTGACTTTAATTTTATTCATGTATCAAAAAATGTCTTACTAAAAGAGAACATTTCTGTTCAGCCAACATCAGTGAGCCGAAGAAAAATTAGAGGTGGTTTATCATGCGGCGCAAAATGTATTCAAGCTGGTAGGCCATCCAAGAAATAAATGCCAAACATTCCTAAAAGGCAAAGATCTTTGAAGGAAAATATTGATATCAATAGACCAAAAAATGCAAAATCACATGGAAATGAACACTATGATTATACTTTAGTGAATTTTCCATTTAATGTAGTTTCTGTATTTTAGTGTGGTTTGATAAACTGTTTTCAGCGATACTTACTATATTATACTATTGTTATTTGTATGTGTATTAATATTATTTACTATATATTATTTTTTTGCGCGTATGTTCTGGGGAACATCGCGTTATAGTTTTGCCCAAATGTGTGTAACTTTCGAATTTTTTGAAGAAAATGGTCTCAAACGATTAAGTTCGAATCCCCAATGAAGAATTCGAGGTCAAATTTGATTCTGTCCATCCGGCCGTCCGGCCGTCCGTCCGGCCGTTGCCACGATAACTTGAGAACGAAAGAGCTAGCGACTTGAAATTTTCAGGGTAGGTGGCGCATCCCAATACGACGGACAAGTTCGTTAATGGGCATAATCGGCCCAGTGGTTTCCGAGTAATAATTTTGTTTTCAACCAATATAAATCCGATCGAATTGAAACTTGGTGGGTAGTTGTAGAATATGAACCTAAGCACGTTTGTGAAATTTGGTGCGAATTGTATGACTAGAAAATTTAAAAAAAATTATTTAAAAATATTTTTGTTGTCACGATAACTTAAGAACGGAATGAGATAGCGGCTTGACATTTTCAGGTTAGGATTTGCACCAGAACGCGACATTTCAGTTTGCTTATGAGCATAATGGGCCAAACGGTTTTAGAGTTATAGCCATCTGAAATTTTCTGAAATTTGGTGGTTTTTTGTTCCTCATTAACTCGAAAAATACTGAACCGATTGAATTCAAACATGGTTATTAGTTGTAGAATGCCAACGCGAAAATGTTTGCAAAATTTGGTGAGGATAGCATTTGCAGAAAATTTTTAATAAATCATTGAAAATAAAAAAAAAAATCTATATATCAGTAACTATTCGTTTGAAATTGCTGAAATTTTGCAAGAGCCTTCATAACCTAACTCTACTGCCAACTTTCAAGTACATATATTGGACGCACTTGTAGAGCACTAAGAACTAGGATAAATGAGCACTTGAATAGACCTAACTCAGCCTTTGGAGAGCACATAAAGTCCTCCAAACATAACTTCAGTCCTCACGAGAATACCAAATTACTCCATAACATTTCATCAAAAAACTTCAATCGCCTAGACTTCTTGGAAGACATTGAAATACAAAAAGAGCTTAAATCTAATGCATTGTGCCTCAACACACAGGTTAACTTGAACAGAACCTACAATCCTATACACAGACGTCTGCAATAGTGTTCAGTTGGGTGTAATTAGCTAAAATAGAACATTAAACAAATTTAGCACAAATACTTTTTCTCTCAATTTTGAATTGAATTTCCCGCCTCGTACTGCTGCGATGTCAAAATTTAGGATACCCCGGACCGACATCCGGTCAATGCAAACTTCATCGTGACGCCATTTAGCATGAGATATTTGTGAGCTCCATTATAGTTAAGAATTGAAAAGAAAGATTAAAATTATAATAATTCTGATATTTTAAGTTTTGTTGTTCGTTACCTACTTGTCTGGATTGTGTTTTGCCCTGTTCGATGGACGTTTGTTCTGTGTTTAAGACTGACAAGGTGAGCATAACCTCTAAGTTGACGTTAAATAAATTATTTTGTAGGTCCTTGTAAGAATTCAACTTTATTGTGTATGTTACATTTAGTATTCTGGTTTGTATCTCGATTCGTTGACTGAGGTTGTGCTTCGCTTTTCAGGTAGCACTGAGGATGGCCTAGAGGCCGAAAGCGCTCTGCTCTGAAAAAAGACTTTGCACGGAATACAGATTTTCATTGGTAATTATTCATCTACTGTGCACACAGCTCCCCAATATTACTTTCAAGTTTTAATACGATCGGTTAAATATTGTTGGAGATTCGAGCATTCTTGTGTGAGTTCAGTAGATGGGTGACCGTTGCCTCGATAACTTTCGAACGAAAGGAGATAGGGACTTGCAATTTTCAGGGTAGGTTGCGTATCCGAAAGGGAGAGTTGAGTTCGTTTTTGGGCATAATCGGTCTAACGGTTTCCGAGTTATACCCACCTGGAATATGATTTCCTTAATAACTCAAAAAATAAATATTCGATCGCATTGGTGCTTTGTAACTAGTAGTAGAAAATCAACATAAAGACGTGTTTAGAATTTTGTAAGAACCGTACCCCTAGAAAATTTGAAAAAAATGACGAAAATAAAAATTTTAAGAACCGTAGGTACCCCTAGAAAATTAAAAAAAAAATCACGAAAAATAAAATTGTTTCAAGCACTGACGTGAAGTCAGAAGCTTTTGCGCGTATGTTCTATTGTCCATTCTTCTGTATTGGACACCCTTAGTCGAATTTACCATGGTAAATTATGTTGTCCATTCTCTTGTATTGGCCACTAAATTCGAATTTACCATGGTAAATTCGGATTAAGAGTGTCCAATACAGGAGAATGGACAACATAATTTACCATGGTAAATTCGATTAAGGGTGTCCAATACAAAAGAATGGACAATAGAACATACGCGCAAAAGCTTCTGACTTCACGTCAGTGCTTGAACCAATTTTTGTATTTTAGGGTGGTTTAATAAAATATTTTTGGCGATAGTAGGTATATTATTGTTATTTTTATCAACGCGAACTGCAGAATCGCAAAAGAAAGCAAATTTGAACGTGGTTGGGACTGCAACGTGGTAAACAATGTCTCGAGAATGGCTGCGTATCAATAATACAATAGTTACTACGTCTGAACACCTGCCTGTGCTGAATCGTGGTAAGATATGTCTGGGTAGACAGAGCATTGCTTCAGCCATTCTTTACTGCGTTGCAACAGCATATATGCGTTACAGCATAGTAAACAATGCCAATACGCTACCGGTTCATTGATCTGGTGGCTATGTAGATCTACCAGTTAATTGATCTGCTGGCTACGTGGATCTATGGCTAGTTAGATCTGCTGGCCCACTAGTAATGAAATATACTATTTCGATTAATTAATCCATCTCATAGAAAAAAACTATGAAAGAATATGAAAAATTTATACAGATATAAAAAGTACTTAAAATAATAATTTCACAGTAGATTCGTATTGTAGGGAATACTCGCAGTGTCACTTGAATTTCATATCACAAACTAGTTTCATACATAATAATATCTAAGAGTTTGTGTCATCTTTTCTCTTGATTCAGTGGCTCAAGCTCTTTGATGATGAACTCATTCCTCCGGGAAAATAGAGGCGTTGTACATATCCGGTAAATCTCGAATGATATCAAGAAGATCCCAGTGAAGATCATTATTAAACCTGTCACTAGGCAGATTTCATTAAGCCACAGGAGGATCAGGAGGCCGAAGGAGTAGATGGTTGGTATTTCTACGACTTGCTCAAACCAGAACATTGGGAAGAAGGTATCCTCCCTGTCTGCGAGTAAGCTGAAATAATAAGAAAGAGAATGGTCAATATATCGAAAGGAAACATTTCAGTCGATATAAATCAAAATAAATTACAGGGTATTCCTGAATGAGTGTATCAACGGTCAACCGTAGATTTCTCATGAACAAACATCATTTATTTTTCTGTTCCATTTTTTCCTCCGGGCCTTCGTTTCAGAGATACAAAAAGATGTCAAAAATTCATATTTTTTTCAGTTTTTTTGCTAATATCTCAGGAAACGTTTGAATTACAGAATTGAGTTTCTTAAACACATTTTCACTAATAGGTAATAGCTACTTTATTGCACTCTACTCGGTTCTATTAGACGTGCCAGTGGCGGAGATATTGAATATGCACAAAGGTTTTACCCCCCAACTTTCACACCGCTGGACAAATTTGCATTTGCACAGCAAATTCTGATGCGCCAATGTGTTTTTCATAAAAAAGGTACTCCTGGTTCATTGCTGTAAAGTGAACCGTTTTTGAGTAAACTGGCATTTTATGATCAAAAACAATTTGCTAACGCATTGTAAATTTCTTGTAATTGGAAAAATGGAAACTGTGTTGATTGTCATACTGCTTTAATTCAATTTTTGGTGCTCTTGTTCCTCGGAACAGAGTGCTTATCAATTTGCCCAAATATCTGTAATTTTCGAATTTTTCGATGAAAATGGTCTTAAACGATTTGGTTCGACTCACTGATCAAGAATCCGTGGTCGAAATTCATTCTGTCTGGCCGGTCCGGACAGTAGGCACGATAACTCTCGAACGGAATGAGCTAGACAGTTGAAATTTTCATAGTAGGTTTGGGAGATAAATATCTCGGCTAAGTTCGTTATTGGGCGAAATCAGACAGATGGTTTCAGAGTAACAAAAAAAAATTTTTTTTTTACATAACAAATTCCAAATTGAATTTTTTTTTCAATATGCAGTTTTACCATAAGAATCTAATAAATCGTATTTCTACGTTTTCACAGAATGATATAATTATTCTATGTATAAATTTTTATAATGTCAACTTATTTTCCTGAGACGAATTCAAGAATCTACAAATATCAACATGTACATAGTTTTGGTATTCACTAACCATAATTTAAGTTGATATGTAGATATATGTTGACAAATGTCAATTGACTCCAGGCAAGTCCTTCGAAGCACTTGCCAAGATTTAATTTGTTGACTTGAACCAAAATAAATACAGTGGTAATTAGTGTTGTTACTATATATATGGATTATTTAATATTTTTTTATCTTATAAGAGAAGAATTACAAAAGTAAGTTCAATATTTAATTGAAGATATATTCATAAAATGAAATGAGAATGCATTTTGTAATCTTACATACTATTATTTCGGTAGAAGAGCTCTGCATATAAACTGCCGGTAATTAAGGGACGCAAATAATCCTCTTAAATTTTCTGATGGCCACTAAAACAATTTTTTTTGCATTTCCAAAGAAGTGTTTTGGCTAAATTACTCCAGGCTTCTTATTTCACACTAGGCTCACCTTTTCCATATCTAAGCACCTCATTGCTCTCAATAAAAGCGATGAGGGCTCTTAGTTGTTGAGTACTGGGTTTTTTCCTGTTGGGGCCATTTACCAATTAATATTATTAATCAACTAGTATTTATTTGTACCTACTGTACTATATTTATATCAAATTAAACGTTTGTCAAAATAGTGTTCTTTCCCTACTTTCTCCCGCCTCTAAAAGCTTCAGATTGTTTGAATAATTCGAAAACTATAGGTTAGAATACACAGTAAAACCAAAGAGTACAACTGATAAAACATAGAATATTATGAAACTTAAGAACTACTACGCTGTTGTCAGATTTATGTATTGAGTTTTCTAGTCAATGTTGTCTTATTGTTGACTTTGGTTTCAACATGAGTTAGTGAATATGAAATCAAGTCAATGTTGTTATGAAAATGAGGTAAATCAACTTGACTTCAAGTCAACATTGATAAATGTACATAGATAGTGAATAGGCCTGATTGTCTAATTCATTTCAACAATCGTAGAATTATGAGAATGGTCAATCCATATGATGATGGGAATGGTAATGGTAAGTTGATAATATTGTGTTCAGAATATCTCCAGTAAAAAAAAAACTGGAATATTGGTGTATTGGAGTATTGGAGTGGATTTGAGGAAAGAATATATATTATCGTTCATCAAAGAATTGAGGAATGAATATCTCGGATCAGTTCGTTGTTGTGTAGAATTTGTCTATTGGTTTTGGATTGATAATTTTTGGCACTCTTGTGCCATGTGTCCATGATGTTTGAATACAATTTCTGCTGAGATGAAGTTCTTTCATGAAAATCCATTGATATAATTCCCAACTCTGAGAAACCAATACTTTCGGAAATATAATTAGTCCGTTTGAACACAGGGCTTGAACCAATTTTTGATCAAAAAGGCCAGTTTTCTCGAAAACGGTCCACTTTAGAGCAATAAACCACGAGTACCTTTTTTATGTAAAACACATTGGCGCATCAGAAATTGCTGAGCAAATGCAAATTTCTCCAGTGACGTAAAAGTTGGGGGGTCAAACCTTCGTGCGAATACAATAACCACGCCACTGGCGCGTCTAATAACACCGAGTAAAGTGCAGGAAAGCAGCTATTATTAGTGACAATCAGGCCTATTCACTATCTATGTACACTTATCAATGTTGACTTGAAGTAAAGTTGATTTACCTCATTTTCATAACAACATTGACTTGATTTCATATTCATTAACTCATGTTGAAACCAAAGTCAATAATATGTCAACATTGACAAGAAAACTCAATATATAAACCTGACAACAGCGAAGTAGTTCTTAAGTTTCATAATATTCTATGTTTTATCAGTTGTACTCTTTGGTTTTACTGTGTATTCTAACCTATAGTTTTCGAATTATTCAAATAATCTGAAGTTTTTAGAGGCGGGAGAAAGTACGGAAGGAACACTATTTTGACAAACGTTTAATTTGGTATAAATATAATACAGTTTGTACAAATAAGTACTAGTTGATTAATAATATTAATTGGTAAATGGCCCCAACAGGAAAAAACCCAGTACTCAACAACTAAGAGCCCTCATCGCTTTTATTGAGAGTAATGAGGTGCTTAGATATGGAATAGGTGAAGCTAGTGTGAAATAAGAAGCCTGGAGTAATTTAGCCAAAACACTTCTTTGCAAATCCAAAAAAATTGTTTAAGTGGCCATCAGAAAATGTAAGAGGATTATTTGTTTCCCTTAATTACCGGCAGTTTATATGCAGAGCTCTTCTACCGAAATAATAGTATGTAAGATTACAAAATGCATTCTCATTTCATTTTATGAATATATCTTCAATTAAATATTGAACTTAATTTTGTAATTCTCCTCTTATAAGATAAAAAAAATATTAAATAATCCATACATATAGTAACAACACTAATTACCACTGTATTTATTTTGGTTCAAGTCAACAATTTATATCTTGGCAAGTGCTTCGAAGGACTTGCCTGGAGTCAATTGACATTTGTCCACATATATCTACAAATCAACTAAAATTATGGTTAGTGAATACCAAAACTATATACATGTTGATATTTGTAGATTCTTGACTTCGTCTTGACTTGAAGTCAACAATTGATATGATTTCAACTGATACAGAATAGGAAAAGTTGACTTTAGGTTGATTCATATCAAATTTGACAATCTAATGTCAAATAATCAACGATGACTTCCAAGTCAACCTTTAGCGAATAGGCCTGAATCTGTGTACAAAAGCTCAATTCTGTAATTCAAATGGTTCCTGAGATATCAGCAAAAATCTGACGAAAATATGAAATTTTGACACCCTGTATCTCTGAAACGAAAACCTAGAAGAATAAATGGAATAGAAAAAAACCTTTTATTTTTTCATGAGAAATCTACAGTTGACCGTTGATAAACTTATTTAGGAAAACCCTGTATAATATTCTACGAAGCTACTAAAGGGTGTTTCAGCAAGAACTTGAATTCCGAATTGCGTGCCATTTTTGTGATGACTTTGTTACAAACTAAGTTTTCAGGTCGAGTAATATGTCGTTTCGGAGACCGAAACTGGCCGCCAAGAAGTTGTGATTTAACTTGTTTGGACTATTTTCTCTGGGGTTTTTTGAAAAGTAAGGTCTATGCTAACCATCCTGAGACAACGAAGGAACTCAAAGAAGAAATTGCACGTCAAATTCGTTGAATCCAGCAGCCTTTACTGCAAAATGTACTGCAAAATTTCATCAAAAGAGTGCATATCTGCCAACAGAACAACGGTGGCCATTTAATCGATATTTTGTTTCATGTGTAAATGTCATCACTACCTCCATAAATATGTAGAAAAAATGTTAATAAAATATTAAACAACTATATATTTTTTGGGCGCATGTTCTAGGGGAACATCGTCCTATCATTTCGTCCAAATGTCTGTAATTTTCGAATTTCGAGCTGAAAATTGGCTAATAGACTAATTCGGACTCCCTGATCACGAATAAGGTGTCAGATTTTTGGGTGCCGTCCGGCCGGCCGGCCGGCAGGCCGGCCGGCAGGCACGATAACAGGAGCACCGAAGGTCCTATCGACTTCAAACTTTCAGGGTAGGTTTCTGATCAAAATGCGACGGTTAAGTTCGAACGGGCAAAATCGTCCTATCATTTCGTCCAAATGTCTGTAATTTTCGAATTTCGAGCTGAAAATTGGCTAATAGACTAATTCGGACTCCCTGATCACGAATCCGGTGTCAGATTTTTGGGTGCCGTCCGGCCGGCCGGCCTTCCGGCCGTAGGCACGATAACAGGAGCACCGAAGGTCCTATCGACTTCAAACTTTCAGGGTAGGTTTCTGATCAAAATGCGACGGTTAAGTTCGTTAACGGGCAAAATCGGCCGGACGGTTTAGAAGTTATAGACATTTCAAATTTTGAGGTTATTTCCCTGATATTTCAGGAACTAAAGAAGATGTTGAATCGAAACTTGGTAGTCAGTTCGAGGATATAAACGCGCAACTTTTGGCAAGATTCTGTTATGATCGAAATGTTGGTAATTTTTACAAAAATATTTCTTTTAATTTTTTCGAAAAAAAAAATTTTTTTTCGTGAACTATTCATCAGATTGCAACAAAAACTTGTACTAACGTCAATTGTAGTATTTTGCAACATTGTGCAAAATTTTGGCTCTATACGATTTCAATTTCTGGAGATATAAGACAAAATGTGTCAAATTTCCTGGGTCTCTCTCAGTATTTTCATCGATTATTATATAATAATCAATAATATTAAGGTATTCAACATGATACTGATTTTGGGCGCATGTTCTAGGGGAACATCGTCCTATCATTTCGTCCAAATGTCTGTAATTTTCGAATTTCGAGCTGAAAATTGGCTAATAGACTAATTCGGACTCCCTGATCACGAATCCGGTGTCAGATTTTTGGGTGCCGTCCGGCCGGCCGGCCAGCCGGCCTTCCGGCCGTAGGCACGATAACAGGAGCACCGAAGGTCCTATCGACTTCAAACTTTCAGGGTAGGTTTCTGATCAAAATGCGACGGTTAAGTTCGTTAACGGGCAAAATCGGCCGGACGGTTTAGAAGTTATAGACATTTCAAATTTTGAGGTTATTTCCCTGATATTTCAGGAACTAAAGAAGATGTTGAATCGAAACTTGGTAGTCAGTTCGAGGATATAAACGCGCAACTTTTGGCAAGATTCTGTTATGATCGAAATGTTGGTAATTTTTAAAAAAATATTTCTTTTAATTTTTTCGAAAAAAAAAATTTTTTTTCGTGAACTATTCATCAGATTGCAACAAAAACTTGTACTAACGTCAATTGTAGTATTTTGCAACATTGTGCAAAATTTTGGCTCTATACGATTTCAATTTCTGGAGATATAAGACAAAATGTTTCAAATTTCCTGGGTCTCTCTCAGTATTTTCATCGATTATTATATAATAATCAATAATATTAAGGTATTCAACATGATACTGCTTTTTTTATTTACTGGTCAGTACGGGCCACAAGGAAGATGAACATGCACCCAATAGCTCCTGTCCACAGGGCTTGAACCAATTTTTAGTTTTTCAAATTCAAGTTCTTGCTGAGACACTCTTTATTACTGTTTTTTTGCGCGCATGTTCTGGCGTCATCATTTTGCCCATTTTTTTGCCGAAAATTGTCGCAAACGATTGGGTTCGAGTCCCGGATGAAGAATTGAAGGTCAAATTTTAGTCTGTCCGGCCGACAACTTGAGAAAGAAAAGAGATACCGACTCGAAATTTTCAGGGTTGGTGGCGGGTCCCATTACGACGTACAAGTTCTTTAATGGGCATAGACGGCTCAACGGTTTCCGAGTAATGATTATGTTTTCAATCAATATAGATCCGATCGAATAGAAACATGCCGAGTAGTTGTTGCACGTATGTGCAATTTTGAGATAATCGTATCATTAGAAAATTTAAAATTTAAAAAAATTATTAAAAACTATTATTCATCTTACGATAACTTGACAACGGAAATAGATAGCAACTTTCAATTTTAGAGTAGGTTGCTCATCCGAATGCAACATTTGAGTTCGTTAATGGGCATAATCGGCCAAATAGTTCTGGAGCTAGGTATAACTCCAGAAAGAACTCAAATGTTGCATTCGGATGCTCAACCTAAAAATAGAAACTGAAATTTGTTTTTATTTCCTCCTCAACTCAAAAAATATGAAGTCATTCCAATTCAAACATGCACGGAAAAAAAAAATTGTATCTAATATATGAGATTCATATATTGACTAACTGAATTTCATATACTCGGCGTTACAGAAGAACGCATCACATCTAATCTTATCCGACTGCAAAACACCTATTTATAACGCGCATCCGGATTTGAAACTAATCTACTTTCATATTATTAGCAACAGGCAGGTCTGAAGGATCTGATAATTTTGACATAATGAACTAGAACCATCGTATACCAATGTAGGATCCCGAGCATATAAAAATGAGAATCTAATCAGATTAACAGTATACCAACGATTTTAAGTACTAGTTAGTCCCGTTTTCGAACCTAGCATTATTGTCATAAATGGGTTATAAGTATTCCAGTCATATTAGACTTATGATTCAGTCATATGAATTATTTAGTAACCTCATCATATAAACCTGTATTCTTGAATCTTGTAATATAAAACTAGTAACCTCGTCATATGAGTCTTCATTTCTCGTTTATCTGGCAGATGATGATCTATTACTATATTTAGACGTATGCGCCCGGAGAACCGAAAAAAATTATTCGACAAAGAAGTTTTTTCGAATCATTTTGATCATTTCTTCAGGCACATCCATATGTATCAGATGAGATCAATATCAGCCAGATGAACAAGAAATCGAACATCATCAGAATAGATAGGAATATTATAAAAAAAACTCAAGACAAACAAAAACGATTTTCTCCTGAGAAAATTTATTGATCTCTTCACATAATGAAATTAAACATCTAAAATTCTAACATAGAAAATATTCAATAAAAATTAATAACAATTCTTGTGCCAGTCTGTCACATATGCATAACACTATAAAATATTATAAATAACATAAAAAATGACTAGCTTTAATATAATAATGAAAAATGGCTATACCGTTGTTAATACATCAACAAGTCCAGAGCGTTCCTGCCAATAGGGTCCTTCATAAATGGCTTCGTAAAATTAATATACTTATGCATATATTTCACAAGTCAAATAGACCCCAGGGGGTTCATTGATTTGCCGAGAAAGCAAGAGCAGACGCGTTTCTGGCTTCTTGGCCTTCATCAGTACTCTGTAGCTTCTCAACAAATTCAACTAAACTGACCCGGGTTAAGCCTCTCAGAGCCGGCTTGGTTGATCATACCTAATCGCCCACGCCACCTATGAGACAAAACACGGAAATCAGCCGTTCCCCCCCAGTGAATATTTGAAGCGTGAAATCATATGTCACCATTCACTCGATATTAATCGAGAAACGAGTCCCGCAGAGCTCAGACAGTATCTTCCTATGGCCATGAACGCTGTTTAGCGTTAGGACCCTTTTGGCAGGAACGCTCTGGACTTGTTGATTTATTAACAACGGTATCGCCATTTTTCATTTTATATTATGAAAACGCTAAACAGCGTTCATGGCCATAGGAAGATACTGTCTGAGCTCTGCGGGACTCGTTTCTCGATTAATATCGAGTGAATGGTGGCATATGATTTCACGCTTTAAATATTCACTGGGGGGGGAAAGGCTGATTTCCGTGTTTTGTCTCATAGGTGGCGTGGGCGATTAGGTATGATCTGAGAGGGTCTGAGAGGCTTAACCCGGGTCAGTTTAGTAAAATTTGTTGAGAAGCTACAGAGTACTGATGAAGGCCAAGAAGCCAGAAACGCGTCTGCTCTTGCTTTCTCGGCAAATCAATGAACCCCCTGGGGTCTATTTGACTTGCGAAATATATGCATAAGTAAATTAATTATACGAAGCCATTTATGAAGGACCCTATTGGCAGGAACGCTCTGGACTTGTTGATTTATTAACAACGGTATCGCTATTTTTCATTATTATATTATGAAAACGCTAAACAGCGTTCATGGCCATAGGAAGATACTGTCTGAGCTCTGCGGGACTCGTTTCTCGATTAATATCGAGAGAATGGTGGCATATGATTTCACGCTTCAAATATTCACCGGGGGGGAAAGGCTGATTTCCGTGTTTTGTCTCATAGGTGGCGTGGGCGATTAGGTATGATCGACCAAGCCGGCTCTGAGAGGCTTAACCCGGGTCAGTTTAGTTGAATTTGTTGAGAAGCTACAGAGTACTGATGAAGGCCAAGAAGCTAGAAACTCGTCTGCTCTTGCTTTCTCGGCAAATCAATGAAACCCCTGGGGTCTATTTGACTTGTGAAATATATGCATAAGTATATTAATTATACGAAGCCATTTATGAAGGACCCTATGGCAGGAACGCTCTGGACTTGTTGATTGACTAGCTTTAATACTACAAAAGGTATATATACATTAATTTGGTAATACTGAAGTCAAAGAAGGGTTCGTGTTCTAATGAATTTCATTAAAAATGGACTCAAATTCTGATCCCTCAGAAAAAGAGTTAGTTTCGCCGTCAGATTCGAATATTGGAGTTTGTCCAATACTGGGAGATTCGTACTGAAAAATAATTTTTTATCAACAAAATAAAAAGGACCATTTGGAGAAAAAATTTTGGTAAATGCAATTTGATGATTCTAATATTAGCATATCATTGATAGCCTTGAATAATGAATTTTGCCGGAAAATTCTAGAGTTTTTGAAAAAAACAGTTATACAAATTTGAATCATTTCATTTGAATCATACTACATAATACTCACACTGACACTTCCATTTCTTACATGAAGAGCGAGTGCCGTTTGAAATTTAAGGCGAGGACCAATCTTCGGGATTAATATTTTCAACGTGTATTGGCTAAGCATTTTAACGGACCCTGGATCAATTCCCTCATCTGCAAGAAAAATATAGAATAGATAAGCAAATAAATCAGGGGCTGATTTTTTCCAAAATGGTTTTATTCCGTCATTATTTTTATGGATGTATGAATCATAATCATCAGGAATCGCATCTAAACGTATCCAAAGTATTTTTGATTTCCCCCATTCCAATGTAAATATTATGTAATTAGATCTCAAATTAAATAGCTGTTTGAGTTATAATCATCTTCATAGAAAGCAGATGTGAACTGAGATTTAAATTGGATGTGTAATTTAGATTTTTTGGCAATGTTAATGAACGAAAATTTTAAAACGATCAGTGATGATTTTCATTCATAACAAAAACATTTTTCAAATCTCCAATTTCTTCATTTTCAATTATTTGAAATGATAAAGAATGTATTTTTGACGTTGTTTTTTTATAGCTAACCTAAGCTAACCTTACCTAACCTGAACAAATAATGTAAAATATATTAAAAACTGGTGAGGGGCGATAAACTGCAAATTAACCTCATATTTTTTTTTGGCGCTCTATTTCCTCGGAACTGAGTGCTTATCAATTTGCCCAAATGTCTGTAATTTTCGAATTTTTCGATGAAAATGGTCTTAAACGATTTGGTTCGACTCACTGATCAAGAATCCGTGGTCGAAATTCATTCTGTCCGGCCGTCCGGCCGGTCCGGCCGGCCGTAGGCACGATAACTCTCGAACGGAATGAGCTAGACAGTTGAAATTTTCAGAGTAGGTTTGGGAGGTAAATATCTCGGCTAAGTTCGTTATTGGGCAAAATCGGACGGATGGTTTCGGAGTAACAAAAAAAAATTTTTTTTTACAAAGCAAATTCCAGATTAAATTTTTTTCAATAAGCAGTTTTACCATAAGAATCCAATGATATACTGTTTAACTCTAACAAGCTAATACTTTCGGAGATATGATTTTTCAAAATTTCAGTAACAAATCGTATTTCAACGTTGTCACAGAATGATATAATTATTCTATGTATGAATTGTCATAATGTCAACTTATTTTCCTGAGACATGATATTATCTAATCAATCGAAGAATTGTGAGCGAAGTGAGAAAAATCTCAGTTGTTTGCTCCGAAATTAGTTTTTCTCAGAAAAGTCTTACATTTCGGAACGGAACATGAAGTAAGAGATCTGAGAGTAGTGAGACTGCTTTTCATCCATAGACATAGATATAACTCTCGAACGGAATGAGGTAGGTAGTTGAAATTTTCAGAGTAGGTTAGGGAGATGAATATCTCGGTTAAGTTCGTTATTGGGCAAAATTGGCCAGATTTAATTTGATTTCTTCCATGGTGCAGTTCTCATTCTCATGATTTGCTCATTTAATCTTGATAAATGAACTATTATTTGAATTGAATTTCCTTTATGATGCAGTTCTATCATATGAATACATTGATATAATTCCCAACTCTGAGAAACCAATACTTTCGGAGATATAATTTGTCTGTTTGAACTAGAGCGCCAGAAAGCTCCTGTCCACAGGGCTTCCCCACTTTTTTATAATTTGCACCTCTACAAACAATGTGAATAAGTCCCTGTATTCTACGCAAAAATGCCTGTATAATGTTATTGTTTCCGAGAAAGTGGTTATGATTCGTTTTCAATCTAGCCATTACTCCAATTTTCGTTTAAAAATCAAACCAAAAGAAGTTACGAAAAACGCGGATAGTATCATTTCATCAGTTTCTCTAAAAATAAACCAAGGAGATGGTATTAGATTTCCGCTATCTCTTATAGTTTGGAAGTTGTAACAATGAAACATCAAAAGCGTCCCCCTGAATAAAAAGAATTTATTCTCAGAGTGGAGTATTACTGACGTATATACATACTTAAAAAAAATGAAAGATTCTGATGTATACAGACATGAATTCATACCCAAATAATTCAAGAAAATATTTTCCAAGTATAATGCACTATCAATAAATAAGCGAATGGCGTGTAGGTACTTACCTATAGAAATCTTAAAATATATTCCAAATTTAAATCCTTCAGGAAGGCTTCCATTCTTGAAATCGCTCACTAAAGTAGGTACCTATAAGTATACATTGTTCTTCGCACAAATATAAAAATAACAAAATATTACTGAATCGCTTCACAAATGGAAATGCCCTACACAACACGTCAACTTCCGCAACCTACTGCAAGTTTGTGAAGATTTAGAGATTTAGAGAATCGTAGGTATCACTAATTTACCTAGAAACCTATGAAAAAAATTCTATATCTATCCGTCTGATATCGTTGAACTTTTGCGAAAGACTTCAAAACCTAACTTTATAGCCAAGTTCCAAATTTGTACACGATCGGATCTATATTATTGGAGATCTGAGCAACATTGAGTGAGTGCAGTAGCTGGATGGGTAACCGTTGCCACGCGAACTTTCGAACGGAAAGAGATAGCGACTCGCAATTTTGAGGGTAGGTTGCGCATCCGAATGGGACAGTTATGTTCATTGTTGGGTATAATCGGCCGAATGGTTTCAGAGTTATACCCATCTGGAATATTGTTTTCTTGATAACTGAAAAACAATAGATCCGATCGAATTGAAACTTTGTAAGTAGTTGTAGAATACCGACGCAAAGAACTTTTTGCAATTTTGTGAGGATCGTATAACTAGAAAATTTTATAGATATTATTAGAAACATTGATTATCCCACGATTACTTGAGAAAGGAAAGACATAGCTACTTGCAATTTTTAGGGTAGGTTGTGCATCCTCATGCAAAAATTGAGTTCATTAAAAGGCATAATCGGCCAAACGATTTTAAAGTTATATCAATCTGAAATTTTGATTTGCTCAATAGCTCAAAAAACATGATGCCGATTCAATTCAAACAAGGTAATTAGTTCAAGAATGCCAA
The DNA here is from genome assembly GCA_937662695.2 of Halyzia sedecimguttata. Classification (NCBI taxonomy): domain Eukaryota; kingdom Metazoa; phylum Arthropoda; class Insecta; order Coleoptera; family Coccinellidae; genus Halyzia; species Halyzia sedecimguttata. The sequence goes on from OW569414.2 coordinate 78,368,635, forward strand.
CGCAAACATTTTTGCAAAATTTCGTGAAAATCGTACTATTAGAACATTTTAAAAAATCATGGAAAATCATTGAAACAAGTTCTATATATCAGAAGGTATTCGTCTGACATCGCTGAAATTTTGTGAGAACCTTCAAAACCTAACTCTACAACCAAGTTGCAAGTTTGAACACGATCGGATCTCTATTGTTGGAGATCCGAGCAGACTTGGATGAGTTCCGATATCTTAAAAGGAATTAAAATCTAATACCCTGTTGAATAAATACGGCAAAAGGATTTATGCAGTATTTTTTCTTCCTATATTACTATTAGATATTTAATGAATTTCAATTCCGATAGAATACATATGTCAGAATCAAAAATTCTTCGATCTTATACGATTCTCTCATTACTCAATTCCTTAAAATGGTACGAAATGTATTAATATCTTATAAAAGCTGAGAAAACGGTCTATATCGATGGTAAAGTCGATTAAGAGTGTTCAATAGAGGTGAATGGACAATAGAACATACGCCCAAAAGCTCCTGACGTCACACCAGTGCTGGTTATTCCACTTAACAACCATTTCTATATGCACTGCAAGGTTACTATGGGAGAGCGGTATCTTGGTAACCCTTCAGACCTCGTGTACATGTGGTTATAGGCACCTACATTGATTTCAAGATATCTTGGAATATTCATTTCACTCTTCGTGGGAACTGTTTGCTCATATACAGGGTGTTTCACGAATGATTGTACAGGCTTTCAGCGCAGATGCAGGACATTTTGGTCAGTCAAAATCAGCGTTCGAAATATGTCCTATCTGTATTCGTTTAAGAGATACAGGATTTATGTATGTATTTTATTAAAATTTTTTAATCGGCATAACTCTTGAATGCTTACATGGATCTTCATGAAAACTTCAGGGAATGAGTATAGACATATGCCTAATATTCGCTCATAATAACTTGTGGATAGCGCAGGTCCTTTATTCTACATCTTGTAAAACACCTGTACATATTTTGAAGAAGTGAAATCTTTGTCAGAATATACAATAAATACTCTTTCAATCAAACCAATTGGCAATAATGGCACACTTCGCATCAATAATTTATGAACCATTGAATATCTGGAATTTTCAATTCATACTTAACACGGACCTGTGTGCCTCCGAATAATGCGTTAATACATATTGAAAGAAATTGAATTTCTCAGTATCATGACTTCTGGAATGTGCTGCATCTTTTTTCATCGAAATTCACACAAATTCCGGGTTTCGACTTAAGATTAGCCAAAAGAGTTTTTCGAAAAAATGGTGCTATTTTCAAAAACATGGTTTAAATGATAGAACTTCTCATTCTCGAATTATTCATTTTGGAAAACTCTTTGTTTTGAATTACAGAAACAGATCGTAGCAGAATCAAAGATTTCATATTATTATTATTATTATTATTATTTAAATTAACAAGAGTAGAGGTATTTACACCTATAAACTCAAAAGAAAAAATTGATGTGTACAAAACCATCACATATGAAAAAAACCGCAACAAAAGTAAAACGAGAAAAGAGAATAAAATAAAGTGCATGCGTATGATCAATGAGAGCTGCGCCATCCATCGAACCCATTTTTAAAACTATTGGTAGAGCTGCTCCCGACCACGTCAGAGGGCAGGCTGTTCCAGGTGCAGAAAACTCTGTTACTAAGAAAGCACTGTCTCGGCTGAGTCCTGAAATTTTCCTTCCTCAACTTGTAATTATGTCCACGGAGATGATTCGTGTTTCTTGTAAAGATGGCCTCAAGCTGAGGACCAAACATTCCATGCAAGGCCTTATAGGTGAAGATCATGTCGCCTCTGGCCCGTCTGCTGTCGAAGGTGGATAGATTCAGCAGACGTAAGCGTGTGGGATAATCAGGACGAACTGTACCGTAAGGGATCCTAGTGTTCCACCTCTGAATTGACTCGAGAGCATCAATCTCTCCTCTAAGGGCAGTCCACCAGGCTGGTCCCGCATACTCCATGATTGGACGGATGTAGGTCTCGTATAGAAGTTTACATGTAGTCGGATCGGATTTGCTGAAGTTTTTCTGCAACAGGTAGGTCATCTGACGGGCCCTACTCGTCATAGCTGAAATGTGAGAGGTCCAAGTGAGGTCATCAGAAACGACCAACCCCAGATCGCACTGACTAGAGGTAGGGGTGATGCGATGACCATTTATGAAATAGGAGAGTTTTGGATTGCTCTTTCCGATGTGTAGAACGCGACACTTATCCAAATTGAGGGGCAGGAGCCATTGCTCACACCACTGAGACAGTCTATCCAGATCCAGCTGAAGCAATCCGGCATTAATTAGTGGTAGATTGTAAAGTTTTGTGTCGTCAGCGTACATAGAGCATGTGGAAGCGAAGCAGGAAGGCAGATCGGAAGTATAAAGCAGGAATAATATTGGCCCAAGGGTAGATCCCTGAGGAACACCACTACTGACGTGGACCTCACGTGAAGAGAATACCTCTCCCACCCTAACATGGAAGGATCTGCCGGATAAAAAGGAACTGATCCAAGCAAGAAGTCTGCCCCTGATACCCTGATGCTCGAGCTTCACGAGAAGGCGCTGATGAGGAACCCTGTCGAAGGCTCTTGCGAAGTCGAGGTACACTACATCCACAGGCAAGCCGGCGTCTAGAGCTTTAGTCCAGTCATTGATGCAAAGTATGAGATTGGTGAGTGTGGAACGATGAGGGATGAATCCATGCTGTTCTTTTGGGAGAATACTGTGAGACAGACAGAAATCCAAAATTTGGTCGCAGATGATCCTCTCAAGGACCTTCGACAGGGTTGAGAGAAGACTTATTGGCCTATAATTGCGCGGAGAAAGCTTATCTCCTTTCTTAAATACGGGGGTGACAGAGGCCGATAACCACTCGGTCGGAAGCGATGAAGTAGAAAGAGATTTCCTAAAGATCAGAAAAACCGGCAAGGAGAGGGAAGCGGAACACTCATGTATCAAGCGTGGCGTGATGCCATCGCGACCTGGAGAACCATTCACCCTAGCACTTCTGAGATACCGCAACACAATTTCTTCTGAGAGGAATACATAATCTATCTCGTGAGGCACGCGTGCTGACGAAGGGGACGGCAATAATCCCAGTGGCTCAGAGGCGAAAGCATCCGCAAAGGTATCAGCCAGAACATCAGACGTTTCCTGGAAGTCTTGACAAAATGTGCCACAGGGTTTTTCGACTATAGGAAGACTGATTTTTGAGTTCATAGTAGATCTGATAAACTTAAAAAACTGTCTCTTATTTGATCTTGTCGCAAGATTACGCTCATAGTTGATTTTTGCAGAATTGATAGAAGTGGCGACAAAGTTAGAAAATGTTCTGTGGGAGCTATAATCGGTATTAGAGCGCGTCCTGGTGTACCTCTGCCAAAGCGACTTGTTGCGTCTCAAAAGCTTCATAATGCCCTCACTCATCCAAGGTTTAATGAGGTCACATCTGTAGCGAATATATCTAGTGCTTGTTGAAATGGCATCGTCAAGTATCACCCTAAACAGCCTCCACATCTCGTCAACCGGAACGTCCTCCGCCAGAACGGAACGCCAGTCACAGGAAGAAAGTTTCTCCGATATTTGCCTGTAATCGATTAGCTTTTTAATCCTAGTTTGTCGGGATTCAGTAAAGGTTGGTAGTTGAATTTGAAGCTCTGTAGTCAAAACGTCGTGGTCTGACTTGCCGAAGGGTGGCATGTGAACTACCTCCGAGACCAGGTCCCGCTCAGAAACCAGAAGTAAGTCCAATAATGAAGATATTTGTCCGTGTCTGTGTCTGGTGGCCCTGGTCACAATCTGCTGTAGGCTAGTGGTCGTCAACAGACTAGCGAAAGGATATGATGGAGAATTAACAGAAGGAAGGCCCACCAGTGGCCACTTCAAGTCGGAGCAATTGAAGTCACCAGAAATGAAAATATTGGATTTAGAATGGGAAAGGTCGCTAAGATATTGAACCAGGTCTAAGTCCGCAGCGCAAGGACGAGGCCGATATATGCATCCTACCACGAGAGAAAATTTAGGAGGGCGTGTTATCTCCAAAAAAATATTATCAACACCTGGCCAGTCAAAACGCATCATACCAACCCTGAAGTTGCGAAACAGATCTTCGTGAACATAGACGCACACTCCCCGGTGACCAACAGCAGTCCGGTTGTCGTCACGGTAAAGAGTATAATTGGGTATAGAGTAAGTGGCGTCAGGAATAGAGGAGTGTAACCAGCTTTCAGTGATGAGGATGAAGTAGGGTTTGTGACCTTGGACAAAAGCGAGCAGCTCATTGAATTTAGAGCCGAGAGACATAATGTTTGTGTACATTACTGGCCAGATGTTAAGCGATGTTAGTTTTTTGACTGATTTTGGTCACTTTGAGAAGAAATGACCCTTGGTACTCCTCTATCATATTTGATAGTTAAATGTGGTTCACCTCCAGCCACCCTTCTCCTGAGCTCATCCCGTGCAATCCTCAAGTCTTCAGCCTGCTTCCTGGTTTTGTCATCCTGCACGCGAACATGACGAAACTCCCGATTTCCCAGCAACAGGTTTTTGTTTCTGAGTATAGATTTCGCTGTCTGAGAACTAGAGAAAGTAACCTTCAACCAACGAGGACGAGCAGAGTCCCTACCGGGAAGACGACAAATATTAGCGATGAAGGAACTGGAAGCAGACTGGATACTGTCGACAATCGAGCGTGCCATATTTAAGTCCGATATGTCATCCGCGTTTTCAACCACATTAGTCAAGATGATGTTATGTGATTTTTCAAGCCGATCTAAGATTTCTGGAATATTGCGTTCATTGTTGAAATGTGGATATGAGCTATGGTTGGAATCAGGGGAGGCTAATTTCTCTGAGATTGAGGCTACATTCCTCGAGATGATTGCCTGATCACGCTGAAGAGTTGATATATCGTTTCTGAAGGTATCGATGCTAGATTGATGTCTATTTAGCGTCTCCGTATGAGTCTGAATCGAAGCAGAGCAGTTAGCTATCTGGACAAACAGGTCGTCTTGCCTCTTCTCGATACGCTCCATGCTCGCCGAAATACCCTGAATCTGATCCATAAGAATTTGGAAGTGCCTGAGCGTTATTTGATCTTCCGCCCGATCAAACACGTGCCCATGAGTGCCTGCGACAGTCGACAGTGTTACAGGAGTAGATCGGGAGTTATATATATTATATATATATATATATATTATATTATAAACAAAAACACATACACATACATTATATTATAAACAAAAACACAAAAAAAATGTAAGTTTGAAAATTAATTTGATTGAAAAGTGAGTTACAACTATGACATGTAAACTAAAAAAAAGCTTTCAGGAGCTGATAACTGTTTACAGCTGTTACAAATTAATATTCCCATTCCAACTCAATATAGAAGGGACTTTATGACTGGCCTGCTAGATCTCCAGATCTTACATGCTTGTGTTATTTCCTCTGGAAACACTTGAAAAATAAAGTTGACTCCTAAGAAATCGTGGATATGGAGCAACTGATTAATCGTATTAAAGCTTCATGTGAAGAAATACGAAATTATCCAGAAATGATAAAGAAAACGGTAGCGCATTTGATCACAAGAGCTAGAAAATGTTTAGAAAAATAGGGGGCATTTTTGAAAACAAAGTTATGTTTTTTTGCTCCTTTATTGTCAATTGTTTTTAATTCAATGTTTATAAGATACATTTTACATTTTCATTATTGAGTCCATTTTATAATAGTCCAATTAAATGTTCAATTTTATTTCGAATCTCAGTTGCGATATATCTGTCTAAGCAACCAAAACTATTCCTCCACACTTCTATCCATACCTAATTCGAGTTTTTGGTTGTTTGGCATAAAATCTTCAATTATACTAACTTCTGTGTTTAAGGTATTCGAAAAACGAATTTTCAAAGATGAATAATTCGAAAATGAGTAATTCTATCATTTCTATTTTCAGGAACATAGGTCCTTAATTCTTTTATTGGATGGAATACGATGCAGCACTATAATGAAGTGATGTTACTGAGAATTTCAATTGATGCAATATGAATTAACGCATTATTCGGAGATTCACAGGTCCGTGTTTATTATAAATTGAAAATTCCAAATATTCAGTGGTTCATAAAATATTGACACGAAGTGTGCCCTTATTACCAAGAGGCTTATTCATGTAGTATTCATTGTAGATTCAGAGAAAATTTCACTTCTTGAAAATTTGATGTACAGGGTGTCTTACAAGATGTAGAATAAAGGATAGTATATTCTAAAACAAGTTGCAGAATGGGCTCCTATTAAAACACGAATGCGAAATTCGAAAACGAGCGACGAAGGAGCGAGTTTTAAAACGCATGTGTGTTGGAATTGCCTTCTGCAACGAGTATTAGACGATAATTTCTCTATTTCAGGTTTCAGTTTTGTAAAATACTGTTGAAATTTAATGAAAAATTCGGATTATACATCCTAGTGACTTTTGTATTGTATCTTGATAGTTGGTGTGACTGTTACGAAAGTTGACAGATTACGGAATTTGAATTTGAATCGTACGTAGGGCACGGAGATCAAATTTAAAACAGTTTCCTAATAGCATGAATGATTCATAATTAGCAAGAAGGAAATCTCTAATACCATATTTTTTAATGAAAATAAAGCTTTTCCTCAACCCCTATTTCACTATATCCAGATTATATTGTATTGTCAATTGACGTGTGTTGAAATTTGATAGGATCGAATGTCAGTGCTGACTACCACAAAACGAAAAATATAACTAGGAACAATGCGGGAATGAGTTCATTCCAGCACTGCTTTCAGTGCTGGAATGGACTTATTACGATACTGAAATAGAGAAAATAATTTTCTCAGTCCGAACCTGCGCTATAAACAAGTCATTATGACCGAATATTAGGCATAGACCTATACTCAATCCCAGATATTTTCATGAAGATCCATGCAGGCGTTCAAGAGTTATGGCGATTGAACGTTTTTAATAAAACACATAAAACATCCTGTATCTCTCAAACGAATATAGTTGGGACATATTTCGAACACTGATTTAGACTCACCAAAATATCCTACATCTTCACTGAAAGCCTGTACAATCATTCGTGAAATACCCTGTATGTACACCATGACATCTTATCTACACCTATTCAGTAAGTATATTCTCTGCCATCTATTCGATTTCCATCGAACTATTGATAGATTACTGTTCTATGGATTACTGCATCGACATCGAACCTAAAGAATACGTGCGTTATAGCACAGCCGACTATAGAGATAGCCTGGAACACAGTCTGACAACGCCGCAATTAATCGTCTCTTAGAGGCATACTCCTTCAATGCGGTAGCGCTGGATTTTGATGAAATTTTGACTATTTCATCATTTTTCAAATGATTTACTGTCGAAAAATGATGAGGACTACAATAAGATCTTATTTATGATGAATATTTACCGACAAAACAGTTTAAACCAATGTAATTACGAGATGAAGTGTTGTGATTTTGGACACTTTGGGATTTAAATAAAAAAAAAACTTGAAGAGAGCACGGATTTTCAACTTCAGATTCGTTATCTAAAACCCAAAATTAGCAACTGAGTAAATTTTCAGGACGATTAGACATTTATGAGATGCTGCAAGTCTATGTGAATTCAGAATATCAATTCAATGCTACAAAGAGTAAATTCACATTATTTTCTGATCTGAACTGTGTAAAAATGTTGATAATACAAATTGATAAATTCCGAATCTGAATCCCCATTAATTATATTTCTGTAGCGGGAAATGTTTACTTATTGATCTGAGGTTGAGACCATCATCTGCTCGGGTAAAGGTAAGATCGAAAGGAAGAATCCATTTCAAATCACTGCAGAAAATCTGAACATTTTTAATGATTAATAAGATCCTTATTGATTTCAACTGAAGCATCTACAGATGCAGACTTTTGGAAATTGAATACATATATATAAAAATAAATAGATTATTTTAGCTTCTTGATCTCCTATCCAGATGTATCAATTTTTGTTGAAAAATTATTAGAAAGGTCATCAAAATGTTTTATAAAATCGGAAGAAATGAATGTTCTATTTCACTCATATTTCTAGTCCATCTTGTTGTCTATAGTCTGAACTGAAATGTACTCATCTCCAATAAGTAAAAAATAATCCAAAGGAAATTTCACTATTTACACACTGCAGTTAAATCACAGAACATTGAATATCCGACCATATTTATCACTGCATTGCATTAATTCACATTTGACACCGTTGTACACAAAAAATACCACGAAATGCCAGCGAAAAACAATAATGGTTAACTCCAGAATCAGAGGTAATCGTCCATTTTTACAAACAACAACAACAGAGAGTACGTCTCGGAGCTGTGTTGCCATTTTATCATCTTCCAGGCTAGTAGATATAGTAGGTTGTGGTTATAGTTGCCGTTTACAGATCTCATTTTGTACGTTTCTTCAAGAATATTCGAGTGGAAATTGGTGCAGGTTGTAATGTGCATAAGGTCTGAAGTGATACTCATATTTGTACAGCAGGAATCAGGATCTTCATTTGATCTGGAATGTTCTTGAATGTGTGATTCACATTCTACTTTTGCTCTCATGTTCTAGGGAACCGCGTGGTATTATTTTGCCCGAAAGTATGTAATTTTTTTTAATTTCCTAATGATACACTACTCAATTTCGTGAAAATTTGCACGTTCGCATTCTAGAACTAATTACCATGTTGAAATGGGATAGAAATTGTTATTTTTGAGTTATTGAGGAAATAAAAACAAAATTTCAGATGGGTATAACTCCAAAACAGTTGGGTCGATGATGTGTATTATCGAACTTAACTGTCGCATTCGGATGCGTAACCTACCCTGAAAATTTCAAGTCGCTATCGCTATCCATTCAATAACAATAAATTTCAGTGATAAATGGATAGTTTCTGAGATACAGAATATTTTTTAATATTTAAAATAAAATTTCTAGTAATACGATCCCCACTAAATTTCGCAGATTTCTTTGCATCAGCATTCTTCAACTAGTTACCAAGTTTCAATTCTATAGGATCTGTATTGTTCGAGTTATGCCCATTAACAAACTTAACCTTCGCATTCGGATGCGCAACCTGCCCTGAAAATTCGTTACCTCTTTCAATTCGTAAGTTCTCGGCTAAATTCGCATGGGTACTATCTTAGACTATAGACTCTATAGTCTAAGGGTACTATCATGTGGTACGTGCTCGGCGCGGATATGTGTGTCCCGGCCGTGAGAAGTACCTACCCAATTCCTGGAATATTTTTCACTAGAAGATTGATCTGAAGCCTTGCCGACACTTCTAGTGGTAGTCCAGTCGTCTGCAATGATTCTACTTTAGATATTTACCCCTGAGTCACTATCATTTCACTTACTGGTTCAATTATCATATAAAAATCGTGCCGTTTACTCGGTTTCATTCCATCGACAAGATTCGTGTAGTAGGGATCTGCTTTGTAGAAGTGAGGTAGAGAAACGAAACCTGGACTTCCGTATCTGCATAGTGATATATTCATCGCACCGTATGGGACGCAATCACCTGAACAGTAGCATTGGTTTTCTGGATATATAGTCCCTGGAAAATTGATGAAATTCAGAATGAATTGTATTCATAGACCAGGGTCGATAATTTTTGAAACCGAATAAAATTATAGTAGAATGAAACCCATTGTAAAAGGAAGAGAATATAACAAAAATTATAGGAAAAATAATTTACGGGTGATCTGAGGTCGGGAAGAGGAAGAGGGCGAGTTTTTAAGGGTAAAAAACGGTTTATCTCGATTTACGGCAAAACAACAAGTCCTATGGGGAAAAGTTGAATGGCAAAGTTGTAGGTAATGAAAAGATCTACAACTTTTGTTTCCACACTTTTTTCACATAACCTCAAAATGTATGTGAAAAATTCAAATAACCACGTTTTTGGTTTTTAATTTTTATCATTTACAAAAAAAAATATTTTCTCACCAAATTTGGTAAAAACTTACCTTTTCATGTCCCAAATACACTGTAATTTTTTGGATTTGAAATATTTTTGTTTTCACCTTAATTTGACTTAATATCGAAAAAGCATCCTAATTTTCAATTAAAAATTCCCACGTCAAAATATCTGCTTTTTTAAAAAAGTAGGTGGTCTTTCTATTCGTTAAAATCTCTACTTTCTGATGGTCTAAAAACAATATACATTACTATGTTGAATTCTCCCAGAAAATGCTACGAAGTAACAGGCAGTAAGGCGCAGACCCTCATAGCCCCTTCCTCACTTAACTATGAAATAACTTTTGATGGGCTAAAATTATCCATAGGTCACTCAGGTATACAAGGTATTCAAAAGACCAACAAATAGGCATCTACACATATAATTTAGAGAAGATTGTACAACTTTCTCAAAATATTGTGGATATCTTATTAAATATTAACTTTATTAACTTAGCATTTTCCGAGAAAATTTACCATAGTAATGTATATTTTTTTACACCATCAGAAAGTAGAGACTCCAATTAACAAAAAACCCACGTACTTTTTTAAAAAAGCAGATATTTTGACGTGAGAATTTGTGATTGAAAATTTGGGTGCTTTTTCGATATTAAGTCAAATTAAGGTGAAAACAAAAATATTTCAAATCCAAAAAATTACAGTGTATTTAGGACATGAGAAAGTAAGTTTTTCGGCAACCGTCCGGGAAGTGGGCACTTCCCTCTTTTTCTTTGAGAAAGAAGCATTTCCCGGCCTAGTCCGGGAAGTACGTACTTCCCGGACTAGGCCGGAACAATCACGCCGTTTTGGTCATTGTAAATATGAAAATCTTGGTAGGTATATTTTTGATAAATGAAGTTACCATAGCACTGAGAAAACGGCTGACAGTTCATATAAAATTAGTTAACATGTTATATTTTCTGTTCTGTTTAATTTGAATAAGATTCAAAATATATAAAAAAGAAATGTGTCGTCTCATTGATTTGTTATTCTACACGGTTGCCGAAAAAATATTGTACGCAACACGCCCGAAAAAGGGTTTTTTGGACTCATAGACTTCCAGGACTCGCTTACGCTCGTCCTAGAATTTTGTCTATTCGTCCAAAAAAACCCTATTTTCCGGACTTGTTACGTAAATTACTATTTTACCAAATTTGGTGAAAAAATATTTTTTTTTTATAAAAGATAAAAATTAAAAACCAAAAACGTGGTTATTTGAATTTTTCACACAAATTTTGAGGTTATGTTAAGTTTGAAAACAAAAGTTGTAGATCTTTTTATTACCTACAACTTTGCCATTCAGCTTTTCCCCATAGGACTTGTAGTTTTGCCGGAAATCGAGTAAACCGTTTTTTACCCTTAAAAACTCGCCCTCTTCCCCTTGCCGACCTCAGATCGCCCGTAAATTATTTTTCCTATAATTTTTGTTATATTCTCTTCCTTTTCCGATGGGTTTCAATCTACTATAATTTTTGTTCACTTTTTATCATTTTTAAAGGCTTCTTCTACCCTGGTCTATCACTGAAGAAGAGGAAGTCAAAGTAGGTATAATACTTCGTAATAAAATATCACCGGCTTTGAGAGTAGGTACATGCATGGTATAATGAAATAGTAATTTACGTAACAAAACCGGATAATAGGGTTTTTTGGACGAATAGACAAAATTTTAGTCTGGAAGTCTGTGAATTCCAAAATAGTATATGTATATTCTAAAACAAGTTGCAGAATGGGGTCCAATTCAAACACGAATGCAAAATTCGAACGCATGAGTGTTGGAATTGGCTTCTTCAACGAGTATTAGACGATATTTTCTCTATTTCAGGCAAGATTTGTAAAATACTGTTGAAATTTAATGAAAAATTCGGGTTATACATCCTAGTGACTTTTGTATTGTATCTTGGCAGTTGGTGTGACTGTTACGAAAGTTGACAGATTACGGAATGTGATTTTGAATCGTACGTAGGGCATGGATATCAGATTCAAAACAGTTTCCTAATAGTATATGAATGATTCAAAATTAGCAAGAAGGAAATATCTAGTACCTTGTACCTTATTTTTTTTATGACAATGAAACTTTTCCTCTCAAATTTTACTATATCCAGATTATAATATTGATGATTGACGTCTGTTGAAATTTGATATATGATCGAATGTCAGTGCTGGCTACCACAAAACGAAAAAAATAACTAGAAACAATGCGGGAATGAGTTCATTCCAGCACTGTTTTTAGTGCTGGAATGGACTCATTACGATACTGAAATAGAGAATAGTATATTGTATAATTAGTGGCAAAAACATTATATTCCCAAACGACTGTGATAATTACCAGACGAGGAGAGTAGCGACGAGTCTGGTAACACAGGAGTTTGGGAATATGCTTTTTCCACGAATTATACATACTATTTTTTCTTAGATCGGTGATTTACATTTAAGAAATTAATTAAAAAATATTTCATTCAAGATGTAATCAAGTAAGTTTGAATAGGTTTCTCTATGTTCATATTGAAATATAGAAGTGGTAACCATGGAAATTACTTTGTTATGACAAAAGTAAAATAATTTTCAAGCTGGATTTGTTTGATTCGTTATATTTTATAAGGAATTAAAAAAGAATTAATAAATATGAACACTGATAGTGATTTATTGTTAACTTGTACGCTTCCTGAACTAGTAGAAGCCGCGAACGCGGATTCACTTAATTTACTTTCGGCGAAATCCAGTGAGTAGTATGAACTTGCGTACCAACGCTTCATGGATTTTTGCAGAAAAAACAACAGTGCATCCTTTCCTGAGAATGTACTGATAGCTGAATTGCTGAATTGGCTAAAACAATGAAATCTTCGACGTTGTGTCAAGCTATAGGATACAAACCGAAAAAATACAAAATTTTAACCCAGGAACAAGTTCAGAAATTCATTTTAGAGGCCCCAGATGACATCTTTTTATCGACGAAAGTAAGTAGATATAGATAAAATAGTATCACTTGAAATGCATAAATTACGAAATATACAATTTTTGATTAAAATAATATAAAAATCAAAACCATACTTTGTTTCATTTTATTGTAATAATCCATTTGTAACATTACCGCACGCTGCAGCAGTGCGGTAAGAATATTACCGCACTGGTATTTTCTAAATGCTTAGCAACTGCCCACTATTCTGAAATGTTGAGCTTTGCGCATAGAAAACAGGTCAAAATAGTATCACTGTTCCCACGATCGAAGAAAAAAACTATTTTCGGGCGTGTTGCCTACAATTTTTTTTCGGCAACCGTGAAGAATCTCAAATCAATGAGACGACACGTTTTTTTATTTCTTCATTTTCCATTTTAATTCTTATTTGAATTAAACAGAACAGAACAGAAAATACTACATATTAACAGAAACATTCTTATTCTTATTTATATTAATATTTATACTAAGATTCGAGTAATTGCTAATATTGAAGGGATTCAATTTGTTTGGAATGCTTGGTATATTTAAATTCCTTTTGTTGAAGTCAGGACAAGAAGCCAAAGTTTCCGTTTCACATTGATTGTTTTCTTCTGATGATTTTTGAATGGTCTTGGCAATTTTAATTTTGTGAATTATCTAACAGCAATGACGTGATTCTTCCCGGCCTAGTCCGGGAAGTACGTAGTTCCCGTACTTCCGGAGTTATATGGTACAGAAACATACCAAAATTAATTGAAGAATATACAGCTTACATAGAATAAGGTGAACTGTAGCTATTTGCTAGTAACTAAAAGATACACACGGTGAGATATTTGTCGATTTTAACCATCAACAAATATTCCCTCGTAAAGAAGAAAGCGTCAATCAGGGCACATACGTACTGGTTTCATGGTTATTACCGACCATTTGCGATGCGAAAACGTTGAGCGATGTTCAGTGACGTTCATTCTTTTGCTGCAAGAGGGAGGGATGAATATAAAGTTGTTTACAAGATATTTTCAATATATTTCAGACTGTTTATGTCAACACCATATTCTGAATCTTGAGCCAAGTTGCTATTTTTGTTTATATCCGATTATATTGAAAAATAACGAACTTACCGTTATCGAAAAAATGATCTGCCAAAGTAAACTTATATCCATTTATCATATTTTTCCTTGTTTCCTCAACGTAGTCGAAAACAATCGTTCTGCACATCTCAGCATTGAACAGATCGAGTGGACCTTTCGTCAAACCCTCTGGAAAGAATTCACCGGCTGAACCTCTGATATCCCCGCAAACGTCTTCGTAAAAAGGTGTACGGTCCTTGTTGTTGTAGTTGTATAGGCGACCAAAGTCTGTTCGGGACCCGGTTCCCATATTGTAACGCCCATCCCATTCATTCGAACCATTTCTCTGAAAACGATGGAGAATTTGCTTCTACAATTCCAGGAATCGGATTATTACATTCTCACAGTGGTTTCATTATCCTTTAGAATTCAAAACAACACAATTTAGACCCACCAAAGCAATATGGATTTCTTTGGGGCTATAGTTGTACATCATGATAAAGGTACATTAGTTGTGTTAATTTCATAAGATTATACTTATATATAAGTATTGGAATGAATTGAAAAGATTCCAGTCTCTTCAAATCGGTAGGCATGGACGGTAGATGTTCGGGCGAGCTTCAAAAAGGTGCTGAATATTGTACCTCAAGTCGAATTTTCCTCCCCTGCCGAAAATAATGTGGTGATAAAAGAATAACAGAAGAGGCTAAAACACAAGGATTTAATGTTCGAAGCTGGGAACTCTGTATCCAAGGCATAAAGTTCGGATGGTCGTACTAATCAGAGGGTGTCTAGGCGGAATGAGAGCGACCTACGTGACATAAGTGAAGATTATTCCGGCCTGTAAATCCCTGGCCGAGGTATTGAGGCACATAATGCAGAAAGCAGTGTTGCTCGGATCACTTCGAGTCATCAGATCCCATAAACTTTCAAAACCACTTGCAGCTCATTTCTTTTGTTAAGGAACGCTGTGAGGGCAGGACCAATAACTACTCCAAGGAATGTGTGAGAGGTTTCTTTAGTGAGTAACCAACATCTGGAGTCTCACACTACTGAGAGTGCGGACTCTCTCAAGGATCCCTATAAAAGGTTTTTCCTCTCGCACAGACGCACAAGAAAATAACAATATTATAGAGAGTGGTATCACTATACATCAATAGAATTATACTGAGCAGCCCTAATCAAAGTAAAATCTTGTAAGAGGAGACGGCACATAAAGAAGAAAAATGCCCTTTCGCGTACTATAGTCCGGTCAGTTTGAGCCTAAAATAAGGAGGAAGTAGTTGTTCTAAATATCATTATAAAGAAAACCTCAAAAGTCCTCATCGTTCCGAGGTGTGCTAAAAATTTGGCACGGGGTAAAATGTCAAAAAAATGAGTTTTTTGCGATTTTTAGCGAAACGGTGAGTTTTTTCGCAAAATTACCTCAGTACAAAATTGTAGACCACACAATTCTCTACAAAAAATGTACCAATATTTTTTTCCCAAAAGCCACCATTTTGGAGATATAACGCTTAGAAAAGTTGGATCAGTAATCCCCTTGTTTTGCACACGTACGCCACATATGAACGTCACAAAGGTGTTATAGAACCAAAATAAGTTTGCTATTAGTGATTGTAACTTGCCTATGTAAAATATAAGTTAAACTATGAGAATCTCAGGTATAATGAAACCCTGTTCGTAAATTTGTACGTCAGTATAACTTGGGACAACATCTGTCTTTCATTTAATTATCCGCGTGGCTAGGGTCGTATACCTGCTTTATGTTGGTATGCCCAATTACAATATATGAAATACAATCTGTTAGTCTTGAGCGCCACTACTTACTAGGTTTATTTCGATGTTGAAAGCAAAGTTTACTGCTGAGAATATATCCGTTAAACAAGCTAATGATGATGCTGATGTACTTATTATTGAGACAGCGATAGAGCAATTTAGTGTGACAAATACAACAGTTGTTGTTGGTGAGGATGTTTTTATTATTTTTTTATTATTTATTTATTTTTTAAACCCGGAAAAGCCCAAAATCAATCGGAAATATACTCATCAAAAAGTTTATATACTTTTCCTAAATGACAGGATCATATATTATTTCTACACGCAGTAACTGGCTGCGATACGACATCTGTTTTTTACAGGAGAGGAAAAACTACGGTTTTCAAAATGTTTGAAAAAAAAGATTTACTACAATGTGCTGAAGTTTTTAAAAATTATAATTCAACTCAAATACACGTAATCACCAATGGAGTTCAATTTCTTCTTGCTATGTACGGAGCTCCTAAAAGAATGACTTGTTTAGATAAGTTGCGATACGCATCTTTCGTTAAAAATACGCGTAAGAAAAAACAAGTCAACTTAGCTTCTCTTCCTCCAACCTTAGTAGCTACTCACCAACATCTGTTTCGGGTATATTATCAAGTTCAAGTGTGGCTTGGTAATCAGCTGGACCCTACAGGCTGGGGTTGGAAGTTGGTCGACAATACACTAGAGCCAGTTCAAACTTTACTTCCACCAGCACCTGAGAAACTTCTCAAAACAATATTTTGCAACTGTAAAAAAGGATTTAGTGCAAAATGTGGTTGCAAAAAAGTTGGACTGTTTTGTTCCCTGGCATGCACAAACTGTCAAGGCCGATCATGCTCGAATGTTGAGTCACCAACTCTCGAAGATTCATTTGATACCGATCAGGAATCGCTATCGGGACAGTTTACGTGTGAAATGGAAGAAGAAGAAGAAGAAGAAGAAGAAGAAGAAGAAGAAGAAGAAGAAGAAGAACAAGAGGACGAACAGGAAGAAGAACGAGAAGAAGATCAAGAAGAAGAAGAAACAGTAATCTTAGAAAATTATGAATCAGACGAGTAGCTTTTTATTTTAACTATTTTATTTTTTATTACACCACCGATATTTTTACCAACTATTATGTACAATATTATTTTCCAATAGTTTTAAAACATACAAAATCTCAGCAGACCCGTGGAATAGGTCTACTGGGGAAACCACGTTAAAAAAAACTACACTACCTCACAGGTGGCGTGGAAACGTGTGCAAAATAAGGGAACTACGACTGATCCAACTTTTTAAAGCGTTATATCTCCAAAAATGTTGCTTTTGGGAAAAAAATTATTGGTACATTTTTTGTAGAGAATTTTGTGGTCTACAATTTTGTACTGGGGTAATTTTGCGAAAAAACTCACCGTTTCGCTAAAAATCGCAAAAAACTCATTTTTTTGACCTTTGACCCCGTGCCAAATTTTTAGCACACCTCGGAACGATGAGGACTTTTGAGGTTTTTTTTATAATGATATTTAGAACAACTGTGCCAATTCTCAGCTTGTTGGGAATTTATGTAACCTCGAATGTGTAAATAGACCGGACTACTAGCAGAGTTGCCACAAATGCGGTGTGGGAGCAGTCTAATAAGGCTGCTCTTTTTCTCTCGACCTCAGTATAACTAAACATTCGTAGGCTATAATGAAAAGAAATATATTATCATCACAATGATGATAGCTCGCCCACTCGTTGCTGCCCCCTGGGTAACTCTAAAGTGTTAATAACAAACTTGGCAGCCGGACAATCTTTTGATGAGATTTTTCTCGTCTTGTCTCGTTCTCGTCTCGTAGAAGCGAGACGAGACGAGACGAGACGTTTTCAAAAATATTATAGGCGATACCGAGACCACATAGGTACAGTGCAACACGAGAGTCTCGTTTTTGATCTCGTTAAATTTTTTTTATGAAGTTTTATATACGACTCGACTTTTTTCAACACCCATAGAAAACAATTGAATATGAAGAGTTTCCACTATAATTACCAATATATTTTGTCTACATTATGCATCGATCGTTCTAGAGATACTTATTCATTATGACCTTGCGATAATTGAGATTATTTTTCAAGAAAAAATGTTCACAACCATAAAAACGGATGCCATTATGAATTCAATACTTAACGGACAAATTTTACTGCCCCTAAATCCCAATGCTTTGAAAATTTCGTCTCTATCTGAACATCTAGAGAAATTTATTCTCTTTTGCTCCTTGTAGTGACGATGTGAGCAATTATTGTATACATCTATGGAACTACGTATAATAACTGGTAAAGAAATGAAGCTATTCAATGTTTCGAATACGTCAAGAACACCCTCAAGGATCTACCAATTGGGAAGGTATTCTTTGAAAACTATACCAAATTGTTCAATTCTATTGAAAAATTTATCGACATGATTTGAAACATCAACAAAACTTTCGAAATATTGGGAAGGTGAGTATGAAGAATATTTGCTATTAGAAAGAGCAAATAGGAATCAAAATATTTTACAGTGGTGGAGAGTGATGAAAAAATTCATCCTACACTTCCCAAGATGGCCGATGATTTATTAATGGCTACATCCGTACCTGTTGAAAGATTATTTTCCACAGCAGGTATGATCATGGCAAAAACACGTACATCATTGAAAAATGATGTGATGCAAGTGTGATTATGTTTGAATTCTAGGTCATCGAGTAATTTAAAAGTTGAAATTATCAGTGTTTAAATTTAAAAATAATATTTACATGTACAAATATTTTTGTACAAGAGCGTAATAAATATAGCTTTACAAAATTATTCATTATTGTATTCCATTTCATTTATATATTATAATAATTATTATCGTTATTCAGAATTAGGCGAGACGAGACGAGACAACTGTTAACGAGACGAGAACGAGAGTTAAACGAGACTTAATTTTTTGGGAACTGGCGAGAGCGAGATGAGATTTTGTATACTCTCGCCCACTCTCGTCTCGTGTGAAGCCCTAGACCTAGCGACAAGTAATCTTGAATCAAGTCTCAAGATCTGCCAAGAAAACATCGAAGGAATAAACTGGGCTAAATGCCAAGTCCTCCATAAACGTCTTTGCCATTCAGAAAACTCATACAGAAAACGCAGACCAGCTTACTAAAAGAGGCAGGATACAAGGCTACGACCTCATCAGAACAACACACCACCACGCTTATGAGGTCTCAACTTACGCTCGTTCATCCATTGAACAATGCCCAACTGTGTAAAATATCTATATCCTTTTATGTGTTTATATCATGTGCAGCCATACAATAAATTAAATAAATAAGTAAATGTATAAATCACGTCAAAATTAGGCCATATATTCTGCGATGAGAAACTGCTAACCACACACCAACTTTCTGTGAATGCAATAGAGTTTCAATAAAACTATGGAGATTCTCAGATGTCAAAATTCTGTAGTTTTGAGAATTCACGTAACCCGACAAGTAATCTGTCGACGTTTAAAGGCGAAAATTCATGTGGCGATTTTGTCGCCGAAAACCAGCGATTTTGTCGTCCAAATGAGTATACAGTCATTTGGGCGACGTCGTCCATGTCGCTGGATTAATCCAGCATTCCAGCGACAACTGATGACATACCTCTGACAGCAGTGACAGCCGCAAAAATTAAAATTGGTTCAAGTACTGACGTGAAGTAAGGAGCTTTTGCGCTCATATTCTATTGTCCATTCATCTCTATTGGACAAATTCAAATGAAAGTAGATAATATTATCCTATCTAATATGTCTTCGACCAGAAATTACTATTGTTGTGTGCCCAAATGCAATTCATGGGCGAAAAAAATGCCAAAATGTATAGGTTTTATTCTGTCCAACTTCCTGTGAAATTTACTAGTATAGGTTTGTGTTCTCACTTCTTACCGGAAAACGAGATATAAATATAATTATTGAAACTGCGTTAGGAAGATAACTAATAGACCGAAGAGTACTCAACTTGGAACTACAACTACATCATCTTCAAACAGAGTACAAGGAGGTACCTCGAAAGAGAACTGAGGAAGGATGTATCGATGACTTGCTGTGTTGAAAAACCTCATTCAGAAGAAGAAATAAATATCACCCAAGCACCCTTGAGTTAGTTGAACAGCAATAATAATTTTAGTAGTATACTTGGTTGTGTACATTGTTACCAGACCACCTAACACTTGTGCCATTGATATATTGGGGTTATCTACAAAGAGTGATATCTTGAACAGTGACAGTGCTTTGAAAAGTTTCACAGGCATAAACAATTTTGATATTCTCAATTGAATAGAAGAGATGGTCATCAAAACTCTTGGAAACAAAACAAAAAAAATTCGAAAGTTACAGACATTTGGGCAAAACTATAACGCGATGTTCCCCAGAACATACGCGCAAAAAAAGCAACTTTATTATACCTCAAACATTACACTTATTGTTAATAATTATTTTCACATAATAAATATGTATCATATCTTGAAAAAATCATTTTAATTATGGATAACTGTTATACCACAGCTTTATCTGGATCAATTAGACACTATATGTATCCTCATAAATGAATTAGAACAGCATGCACCTGAACTTGAATTAAAACATCAGTAATATGTTTACACCTGCTCCATGCTGCGACTTTACAAGAATATACCATACTTTTTTTTTAAGTTTACCATTCTCCACATTAATATGGGCCATCAATTTTATGTGATTCTGAATTAAGGGCACTACTTTGTAAACATAAGGAACAAATGTCTATAAAAATGGGACCACAATTTGTTTTGTCATACATGATCTACATTTAGAACCTCTTAGTCTTCTCCTTCTACAAGGATTCTAGAATTAGGAGTTGAAGCTCCTATATGTACTCCAGAAATTGCATCGTCTTGGAAGTTACCATTTGTTTTTCTTTTGCGATTTAATACATTTATATAATTATTAGAGATAACTGTAGTACTTCCGGAACTCATTTTGTACCTAAATATGTATTTAGTTGTAATATTTAAATTCAATTAGGTTATGTTTCTGTCAGTTCAAAATAATCTGTCGCGCGATTTTGTCGCTCCATGAAATATAGGGGAAGGGAAATTTCTAGCGACGGTCGCTGGTTTTGAACGAAAACATCGTCGAAATTTTGGGCGACAAAATCGCTGGTTTTCGGCGACAAAATCGCCACATGAATTTTCGCCTTAAGGCGAAAATTCATGTGACGATTTTGTCGCCGAAAACCAGCGATTTTGTCGCCCAAAATTTCGACGATTTTTTCGTTCAAAACCAGCGACTGTCGTTCGAAATTTCCCTTCCCCTATATTTCATGGAGCGACAAAATCGCACGACAGATTATTTTTATCTGACAGAAACATAACCTAATTGAATTTAAATATTACAACTAAATACATATTTAGGTACAAAATGAGTTCCGGAAGTACTACAGTTATCTCTAATAATTATATAAATGTATTAAATCGCAAAAGAAAAACAAATGGGAACTTCCAAGACGATACCCATATTAATGTGGAGAATGGTAAACTTAAAAAAAAAGTATGGTATGGATGTTTTAATTCAAGTTCAGGTGCATGCTGTTCTAATTCATTTATGAGGATACATATAGTGTCTAATTGATCCAGATAAAGCTGTGGTATAACAGTTATCCATAATTAAAATGATTTTTTCAAGATATGATACATATTTATTATGTGAAAATAATTATTAACAATAAGTGTATAATGTTTGAGGTATAATAAAGTTCCTTTTTTTTGTTTTGTTTCCAAGAGTTTTGATGACCATCTCCTCTATTCAATTGAAAATATCAAAATTGTTTATGCCTGTGAAACTTTTCAAAGCACTGTCGACACTGTTCAAGATATCACTCTTTGTAGATAACCCGAATATATCAATGGCACAAGTGTTAGGTGGTCTGGTAACAATGTACACAACCAAGTATACTACTAAAATTATTATTGCTGTCAACTAACTCAAGGGTGCTTGGGTGATACTTATTTCTTCTTCTGAATGAGGTTTTTCAACACAGCAAGTCATCGATACATCCTTCCTCAGCTCTCTTTCGAGGTACCTCCTTGTACTCTGTTTGAAGATGATGTAGTTCCAAGTTGAGTACTCTTCGGTCTATTAGTTATCTTCCTAACGCAGTTTTAATAATTATATTTATATTTGGTTTTCCGGAGGTAAGAATTGAATACACAAACCTTTACTAGTAAATTTCACAGGAAGTTGGACAGAATAAAACCAGTACAGAATAAAACCTATACATTTTGGCATTTTTTTCGCCCATGAATTGCATTTGGGCACACAACAATAGTAATTTCTGGTCGAAGACATATTAGATAGGATAATATTATCTACTTTCATTTGAATTTGTCCAATAGAGATGAATGGACAATATAATATGAGCGTCAGTACTTGAACCAATTTTAATTTTTGCGGCTGTCACCACAGAACACAGAACATATCGTTATATGTTCTGTGGCTGTCACTGCTGTCAGAGGTATGTCATCAGTTGTCGTTGGAATGCTGGATTAATCCAGCGACATGGACGACGTCGCCCAAATGACTGTATACTCATTTGGACGACAAAATCGCTGGTTTTCGGCGACAAAATCGTCACATGAATTTTCGCCTTTAGATTATTTAGAAACCAATGGCAGTACTCTAGACGACGTGGAATATCTACTGGTAGGACTTGCTGTACCATCGTTATTTTCTAAGGGTACAAATTCAGTTTATTTTTCAATACTTTGTGGCAAGTACTCAAGGGGACTCCAGACTGTAAAGAAAATTCATTCAGGGACATTTAAGGATTTTCTTCAACTCATGTTCTTAGTTCTTCAACAAATTCTTGAGAAACATGAGGTCTTCCTGTCGACTTTCCCTTGTTAACATTTCCAGTCTGTATGAATCTGTTTATAACACCTGTGAGCTTTCAGAGAGGATTCTAGAATCTGAATATCAGGATATTTCACCAGATATTAATTTTTACAGGCATCTACAGAGTAAATCCATCCACCAATTATTGTACCATTGCGGTAATAGGACATCACAATAAATTTGTATTGTTCTAATTATAAGTGATTGGAGCTTTGAATAATTTGGAAACTTAATTTTAAAAAGAATCTTAAGAATTGACAATAATTCAGTATTGTCTCTGGCTGTCAATTTAAAAATTCTATGATATGAACAGATCACAAGAAGTGTGCCACATAATATCTGACAGGTTCATAAAAATTTCTTTGGTATAATAGGAGTAATTATTTTACACATTATGGAATGTAATTTGATTTCTAAGACCTCCGAAAATATTAGGAATATTTTCATTGCATACTTCAGATTTATTCCGTTTATAACATACCTTGTAGAACCAACCAAACTTCTCCATAGGTGGAACTTTTTGTCTGACATAAGGCAGGTTCCTTCCCAAATTGATAAGAGGATCCTCGTAACCGTGGAAGAACAGATTCCCTACGGATTGCGTCAAATCCATCCGGCCTAGTATGGTTCTGAGTCCGATGGAAAAAAGTTTTTTCGCCCACATGCCTTCGTCCCTCATTACGTAAGCTCCTGACTGTAAATCGATATCTAATTTCACTCTCTTATTTAATATTCTCGTATGCAAAGCTAATGAGTATACAGGGTGGGCCACGGTCGATGGTGTCCTGGACTTTTACGGAGAATAGGACGTACGATTTTATTGACTATATCACTCCAATAAAAATCTGACCAAGCACAGGCCAAATACAGCTCATGTTATCGCGAAAACATCAGTTGTCTCTGAATTATGATTGGTCGTACAACTTTGCTGTTTTCGACTACTCAACCATGGATACGGACTGTTTGACAAATGATAAATATAAATTACAGACGTCAACGTGAGTCATTTTGTTCGTGAAATAGTCTAATGAAATATCACTCTGTCTTTTATTTCTTAACTCAACTGGGTTGCTTGGAGAAAATACCACTCGTCCTTCGGACTCGAAAAACTACTCAGTTTCGTTAAGAAATAAGTCGACAGACTTATCGCGAAAATTCAGTGATATTACTACTGAAAATTTGGTTCATTGGCTAGAAAAAACTGCTAGAAACTGGCTAGAAACAACTGCCACAATCTATAATATTTTCAGCGCTGCGGTGTTGACGCTTATATCAAAAAGTACTAACAACTTTGATTGTGTTACAGGTTTGTTTTTGGCCTGCGAAAGTATGATAGAACCTCTATACGAATAAATGATCTTGGTTGGCTCAGATTTGATTCAAATTCCTGCTCGGTTCTTCGGTCTATCGTATCGTCTCGGACTCATCACCTCCTTATTTGAAAAACAAACTTGTGGCCCGTGAAAATTTATGTGGTCGTGAATTAAGATATGGCAGAAGGATCGATCTGCCGAGACACCGCTTGGCTGGGTTCAGAAGATGCTTCACATACAATGCAGTAAAAATTTTCAATTCTATTCCTCAATCACCTCCACGGTCTATTGGAACATTCAAAAAGCTTTTTAGGAAACAACTGTTCGAATTGCAAATCTCCATTTAATGTCTCAACTTTTGATTTAATGTAATATCCGTTCATAATTATTTGTGTTCGAGTTTTTAAGGATGTCAGTTTTGTTAGGTTTTTATTATTTTGTATTTTTTTTTATTATTTTGTTATTTTTTATTATTTCGTTATTTTTTATTATTTTGTTTTATGAAGGGGTTAAGTGGAGTAGCTATAGGCTAGACTTCGCCTCTTCCACTCATCTGTATTACAGTGATAAAATAAAGACAATTTATTATTATTATTATTATTATTATATTTCAATTAGAAAACCCTATACATTATTGCCTTTTTCGATCCGCCGTAGCCTTCTGTATAATCAGTATCAACTACATCATCCCTATCTCTAACAGTGTTCGAGTAATAAAATTTTTTTTTGTGTCAAACATAGCTTCAATTCAACCTATGGAGAGCCAACATTTCGAATATGGGTTAGCAATATCCCCTGTATCATTTACGTATAATGACATACGTCCCTAATCATACAGGGTTGTTCAAACTCCGATGCTTTTCCGAGACATACTTAAACGATAACAAGCACTGACGTGAAGTCAGGAGCTTTTGCGCGTATGTTCTATTGTCCATTCTCCTGTATTGGACAATTTTAATCGAATTTACTATGATGAATTCTATTGTCTATTCTCCTGTATTGGACAGCCTTAATCGAATTCACCATGGTAAATTCGATTAAGAGTGTCCAATACAGGAGAACAGACAATAGAATTCACCATGGTAAATTCGATTAAGAGTGTTTAATACAAGAGAATGGACAATAGAACTTACGCGCAAAAGCTCCTGACTTCACGTCAGTCTTCAACCAATTTTTTTTTCGTGAAGTCAGGATAGAAAGCAATGAAAAAAATTGGTTCAAGCCCTGTGGACAGGAGCTATTGGGCGCATGTTCATCTTCCTTGTGGCCCGTACTGACCAGTAAAGAAAATAAAGAAAAAAAGCAGTATCATGTTGAATACCTTAATATTATTGATTATTATATAATAATCGATGAAAATACTGAGAGAGACCCAGGAAATTTGACACATTTTGTCTTATATCTCCAGAAATTGAAATCGTATAGAGCCAAAATTTTGCACAATGTTGCAAAATACTACAATTGACGTTAGTACAAGTTTTTGTTGCAATCTGATGAATAGTTCAAGAAAAAAAATTTTTTTTTTCGAAAAAATTAAAAGAAATATTTTTTTAAAAATTACCAACATTTCGATCATAACAGAATTTTGCCAAAAGTTGTGCGTTTATATCTTCGAACTGACTACCAAGTTTCGATTCAACATCTTCTTTAGTTCCTGAAATATCAGGGAAATAACCTCAAAATTTGAAATGTCTATAACTTCTAAACCGTCCGGCCGATTTTGCCCGTTAACGAACTTAACCGTCGCATTTTGATCAGAAACCTACCCTGAAAGTTTGAAGTCGATAGGACCTTCGGTGCTCCTGTTATCGTGCCTACGGCCGGAAGGCCGGCCGGCCGGACGGCACCCAAAAATCTGACACCGGATTCGTGATCAAGGAGTCCGAATTAGTCTATTAGCCAATTTTCAGCTCGAATTTCGAAAATTACAGACATTTGGACGAAATGATAGGACGATGTTCCCCTAGAACATGCGCCCAAAAATTAACGCATTATTGTCTACCTTCAATTCTTCTTTAGGAGAAGAATACATAATTATTCTTGAAAAATATTACAGGAATTAATGTCATATTTAAATAATCCCAGTAAAGAAGATTATAAGTTTAGTTACTAACATATTGAATGAAATTCAATTGAATTCCAGTAATATTCAATTAATTATTCTTAACCAATAAATGTCCATTGATAGATCTAAAGGTGATGAGGTGAAACATAAAGGTATATTCTCAATAGTGATAGAAAAACTGGCCTAAAATTCCTCTTTACCCATCACGAGATTTAATATCCACAAATGAGCCTCTCACCTTACAAGAGCAGAAAGTGTTAAGTTTTGAAGCCTTCAGCAAAATTTCAGCGATTTCATATTAAAAATAATACATAACCTTTCAAAAGTCCCCTCTCACATATATACTCCTCTGAAGGCACATGGATCTCTTGAAGAAGAATCGCCTTCTCTATTTCTCAAAGATATTCACTCTTGTTCATAGAAATCCCTTCAATATTTAGTTGCCTCCTCCTAAGGAGGATCTCTTTCAAAACTAGGTCTGATCGCTAATGTAGGGCTATAATCTCCCATAGATTTGTGATGAAATAACACGATTTTCCAAGAACATACGCGCAAAAATATGTCATCATGACATTCATATTTTTGAAGGTTCTCGCAAAAATACGACCATAGACAACATATCATACGACGATTCGCATCCAGCTACCGAACTCACAAAAGGCTGCTCGGTTCTCCAACAATATGGATCCGATCGTGTTCAAACTTGGAACTCTGCAGTAGAGTTAGGTTCTGAAGGCTCTTCCAAAATTTCAGCCATGCCGGACGAATAGTTTTTGATATATAGAATTTTTTTCAATTGTTTTCAATAATTTTTTTCTCAGGTTATCGTGTCATGAATAATATTTTTTAATAATTTTTTTAAAATTTTCTAGTGACACGATTCTCACAAAATTTCACAAGCGTGCTTAGGTTTATATTCTACAACTATTCACCAAGTTTAAATTTGATCGGATTTATTTTGGTTGAAAACAAAATTATTACTCGGAAACCATTGGGCCGATTATACCCATTAACGAACTTGTCCGTCGTATTGGGATGCGCCACCTACTCTGAAAATTTCAAGTCGCTAGCTCTTTCAGTTCTAAAGTTATCGTGGCAACGGGCGGACGGCACCACAGAATTAAATTTCACATTTGGGCAAAAGGATAACGCGATGTTCCCCAGAACATACGCGCAAAAAGTGCGTTTCTGGCACTCTAGTTCATCGGATCTGAGTGCTTATCAATTTGCCCAAATGTCTGTAATTTTCCAATTTTCGGCTGAAAATGGTCTCAAACGATTTGGTTCGACTCACTGATCAAGAATCCGAGGTCAAAATCGAAACTGTTCGCCCGGTCCGGCCGGCCAGCCGTAGGCACGATAACTCTCGAACGAAAGGAGTTAGAGGATTGAAATTTGCAAGGTGGGTTTGGAGCGTAAATATCTCGGACAAGTTCGTTAATGGGCGAAATCCATGAGGCGGTTTCGGAGTTATGGCCAATTTTAGTAAAAACATTTGTTATGAATATTTCCGAAACTGATCACTCGATCCATCTGAAATTTAGCATCAAATTGTAGAATTATGACCTTTATGCGCATGTGAAGTTTTGTATTGACCAGGTTACCGCAAAATGTCAAAAAAAATTTTTGAAAATTTAAAAAAAACTTTTCTACAATAGCTCTCGAACGGAATAAGCTAGGTAGTTGAAATTTTCAGAGTAGGTTAGGGAAATGAATATCTCGGTTAAGTTCGTTATTGGGCAGAATGTGCCAGATGGTTTCGAAGTAACGAAAAAAATTTTTTTTTTTAACTTACAAATTTCAATATAAATTTTTTTTAAGATGCAATTTCACCCTGAAAATCCATTGATATCATTTTCAATTCCAACAAGCTAATGTCATCCTGTTCTATAAGAGAGAGTCAAATTCATTTAAGCTATTTTAATTTGATTTCTTCCATGGTGCAGTTGTCATTCTCAGATTGCTCATTTAATCTCTATAAATAAACTATTATTCGAATTGAATTTCCTTTATGATGCAGTTCTATCATAAGAATACATTGATATAATTCTCAACTCTGAGAAACCAATACTTTCGGAGATATAATTTGTCTGTTTGAACTAGAGCGCCAGAAAGCTCCTGTCCACAGGGCTTGTTTCAAATGGAATAACCTGTATATCATAAGATGTATTGAAAGATAATTAAATTTCCTTTCAAACGATATAACAACATGTTCCTGTAACTAAATTGTAAGGTTTTCGAATTAACAGCATGTTTTCATGCCAATGGGAATATTGAGTTACATTTTGTATAAGCTATCCCTGAAATATCATAGAACAAGTAAATTATGATAATTTAGCAATTAGCGTGAATTGTATTGTATTGTTGAATTTATTAACGGACATTTTATTAATGAATCAGTTAAATGAAAGGCCATCAAATTGTAGCAAGATCATGCAGAATGTTCTGGTTAGGCCTAAATCTTATTCTGCACTTCTGGTGAAAGCATGAGGATTCACGTTAAATTAAGTTAATCCATTTCACGAATTGGCTAACAGATTTGGAAATCAACGAAATATGAATATTTTTATTTTATTTTATTTAGGCATGAAGGGACTACGAACAGGTTACAAACCCACTAGTGTAAATCCACAAATAATAAAACAGTGTTCACATAAGAAAACTTAAAATACCTTAAAAACTACAATATCCTGTGTTGCAACAAATCAAACACCATAACTTAAAATCAAACAAAATATGCTGTGTGTGAACAAATACCGAGCACAAGAACAAAATGATATCAATTTGGAAACACAATACGATAATCATCCTGAACTAATTGAACAAATTAAATAAGCAGAGTCAAGTAGTGCCTTTTGAGCAAGCTCTTTAGTGACTGCAAAGAAATGCTGAAAACATCGACATCAATAGAACCTGAACGGCATAATTCGTTATACGTTGACATCATTCTGTACAAACCTATATTTTTTTAAGCATTAGTTCTTTTGAAGGGTAGATAAAAAAGATCATGGATCCTCAGCCTAACACTTGGAACGTGAAACATAATTTTCGAGAGCATAACAGAAACATCCAGGGAGTTATTCAAAATCCTGTGCAAAGTTACAACATCAGACAATCTACGGCGATTACTTAAAGTAATCAGGTTAAACCTTCTGCGAGCAAACGTATAGTCATGATTTCTGATGTAGAATTTATTTTTAAATGCTAAATACCTGAGAAATTTATTTTGTACACTCTCCAGTCTATTAATATAGCAAAAGTATTGGGGATTCCATATAATAGACGCAAAATTTAATCTACTAAAGACAAATGAGTAATACTAAGTTAAGAATGTGAAGTTATTCTTGAAAAGATCTCCGTGACGAAAGATGAAACCCAACATCCTATTACTGGAATTTATAATTGATTCTACATGGCGATCAAAAGGCAATTTACAATCGAACTCTACTCCGAGGTCGCGAACATTAGAGACCCGTTGAAGAAGGTGATCTCCAATAGAATAACCGAAATTAATATGGTCAATATTTTTTGTGAACGTAATGACCGAGCATTTGTTAAGGTTTAGAAAAAGACAATTTCTCTCGCAATATTGCTGAAGCCTGTTGATATCATTCTGCATCCTAATGCAGTCCTCTAAGGTTTCGATCTTTCTAAGATCGAATGTCCAGAAACCATCCTTATGTCACTGAAAAGACAAGGCTACATCTCAAGGAAACCAGAAAAAAATCCCTAGAATGGCACAATTACAAAAGGAACGAAGGATAGAATTTCGTCAACGTTTTCAAGAAGATAATTTTAATAATGTCTTTACCTATATCTGATGAAAGTTGTTTTCAACTTGGCAGAAATCACATAAAAATCCTATTAAGACAACCTGTTATCATTCAAATTCCCCACCAAAATAATGGTGGGGAGAAATATCTCAGCGTGGTACTACGCCTCTCTGTATAGTTGATGGTTCCGGGTTCCGTTAATAGTGAAAAGTATTGAGGCATTCTATACAATGTTGTCCTAGAAACGGCGCATGCTTTATATCCAGAGGGTTGGCGTTTTCAGCAGGATAATGCAAGATGAAGATGCCATACTTCGGCCTATACTCAAGCTTGGATGCAAGAACACCAAATGACAACCATTCCATCGGCTTCACCAGATCTTAGTCCCATTGAAAACATATATGGGGACTCATGAAGATAGAAGTTGAACGGGCAGCGCCACGAAATAAATATGATTTAATTCAGTCAGTTTTACAGTCCTGGACTACCATCACCGAAAATTAATGAGGTGACCTAGTTTCGGGTGTACCTCGACGTTTAGTCAAGTGTTTACACTTAAATGGAGGTTATATAAGTAAATAAGATGAATAATTTGTTATATTTCTTTAATTCAAGAATTAAAAATATATATTAAAAAAAAAGGGGGAAAGCCCTGTGGACAGGAGCTTTGGCGCGCAGCCAAATCTATAGGCAGAGCTGTCACCCATCCAGGTACTGAACTCGCCCAAAGCTGCTTAGCTCCAGGAAAAAAATAATATTTCCAAGAATTTAAATCCGACAGTAAAAACAAGCGTCCAAATAAAACTGGTACACTTTTTGGCCGAGAATAGTATCAAACGATTAGTTTCAACTCACATACATTCATTCACTGTTGGTTCGAAAATGAACGATGTTGTGTTTGTGGTGGAATGAGGTCCCATTCAAATATATTCATCCAGTATTGGTTCGAGAATGAACAGTGCTGTGTGGCGTATGGTGTCTAGTCAAATACATAATTTATGAAGAAAAATAAAAACTGTTAATAGGTGAATCAATTTATAACAGATTTTGGGATATGTACAGTGAAATAAAAAATTTTATAGCTTCTTTCTATGATATGTATATTAATAAGTAGTGTTTATGTATTATTTGTTAAAGTTTGTATTTTTGTAGGAATTGGGTTCGTCCCGTTAATAAAGATTATTATTATTATTATTATTATAATTTAACTATGTTGGGTCAAAAACAAACTGTGCTGCGTTTGTGGTAGCATAAGGAACCATTCGAGTACATGCATTACATGACACAGTCAATATTGACGTTGACTGTGACACAGAATAATGCTTTGTATATCATGTGCATTAACCTTATGAATGCATTGCATTGATTACTACATAGGAGAATTAATTCTTTAGTAGTAAAATGTGAGCCTTATAACGTATAACGTATAACGTATAATGATGAATATTTTGAATTTTGTAAATCTGAAAGAACTTGTTCCATTTAATGTACCTATTGTTGACATTTTTTCCTGTACAGATCTCTGTACTTGCACTTGTAATATGACCTCAAGGTCTATTGTGCCCCCCAGAGCTGAGCCGAAGCATTGTGCTTAGTGCTTGTGAATGTGCTTGAAGCCTTTTTGTGCTCCCGAGTACTGTGCTCCCGAGCCCTTTTTAAAACCAGTGCTTAGTGCTTAGTATTTCAAGCACTTCATGAAAAGGCTTAGTGCTTAGTAATCTCTTAAGTGCTCCCGAGCACTTCCGAGGATTACTAAGCACTAAGCCTTTCCGAAATCTTGTCGTAACACGAATAGACGCTGACGCGCTGTGGTCGGAGTAGTTAATGAGTACCAGATTTATTCGATATATGCATTTAAATGTATATCTTATTTACAATGCTGAATTGCTTATGATTACAATCACAATAGAAAATAATGCTATCCGATTTCTGCGGATTATATTTTGACATTTTGAGAAAATGAAAAAAACAGACTTTATGTTGGACAATTCGAATTAAATTATGTATTAATGAATAAATGCCCAAAACAGCAATGCATTCACGTCAGTGCTTTTTTTATTATTAAGGAAGAGAAAATACTTGGCCAAAGTTTCATAATATAATACTATGTTTTTGTCATATAATATATGACAACAACATAACAACATAAAAATATACATATTATGTTTCGGGTTTTGTCCCATTTTTAAATAGGGAAATACATTTTACATGTGCAGAAAAACCGAGATGCTTATCGAATTCATATTTCCATTAATTGTATAATTTCCTTAAATGAGAAAGACCTTTTCAATATGTGTGAGAATAGAACGAATTTCGAGATCGTAAGTTTTATAGAAATTCGTTTCGCTGCACTCTATTTCTTAACCTCCAATGATGCATCTGAGGAATGCAAGTTTGCTAGTTTACATGTTTCTCCAATTGAATACAATTTTATATAACAATTCGCAGAGAATATCCTCATTTCCATCTAAAAGTGCTTAGTGCTTAGTGCTCGAAAAATTGAATTACTTTTATAAAGTGCTTAGTAATCGCAATTTTTTTGTGCTCGAGGCTCGGAAACATTTTTATTGAGTGCTTAGTGCTTAGGGCTCGAAGCACTTTTCTTCAGTGCTCGGCACAGCTCTGGTGCCCCCCAACCCCCCCAGAGATGTGGATGTCATCACCATCTACAGCTTACCTTCCAGTTCTAGAGTTCTGATATACTCCAATATGTTGGCTACCCATTTCCTTTCATTCCCGAGTGACCAGGAACCCAGACATCAGGATTTCAGTGATAGAGTCCAAAAAAATGGTACACTTTTTGGCCAAGAATAGTATCAAATGATTAGTTTCAACTCAATACATTCACTGTTCGAAAATGAACAGTGCTATGTTTGCTTGTGGCATAAGGTCTCATTCGAATACATTCATCCACTATTGGTTCAAAATTGGTTCAAGCCCAGTGAACAGGAACTTTGGCGCTCTTGTTCAAACTTTGACAAGATTTGTTGTTATTCATCAAGATTAAATGAGCAATCAGAGAATCAGGAGAAATCGAATTAAAATAGCTGAAATGAATTTGACTCTCTCTTATAGAACAGGATGACATATACGAGTATGAACACAGATCATATAATAATTCACAGATAGAATAATTATAGCATTCTGTGAAAACATAGAAGTACGATCCAGTATTGAAATTTTGAAAAATCATATCTCCGAAAGTATTGGCTTGTTAGAGTTGAAAATGATATCAATGGATTTTTATGGAGAAACTGCATCTTAAAAAAACATTGAATCTGAAATTTGGGAGTTAAAAAAATTTGGCCTATTTTACCCAATAACGAACTTAACCTAGACATTTATCTCTCAAACCTACTCTGAAAATGTCAACAGCCTTGCTCATTCTATTCGAGAACTATTGTAGAAAAAAAATTCTAAAATGTAAAAATTTTTTTTTTTACACTTTATGGCAATCCGATCAATACAAAATTTCGCATGCGTATAAAGGTCATTATTCTACAATCTGATGCTAAATTTCATATAGATCGAGTGATCGGTTTCGGAAACATAAATTTTTTTACTGAAAACAGCCATAACTCCGATACCGCTTAGTGGATTTCGCCCGTTAACGAACTCGTCCGAGATATTTACGGTCCAAACCTACCCTGCAAATTTCAATCCTCTAACTCCTTTCGTTCGAGCGTAATCGTGCTGACAGCCGGACAGAATCAATTCTGACCTCGGATTCTTGATCAGTGAGTCGAACCAAATCGTTTGAGACCATTTTCAGCCAAAAATTCGAAAATTACAGATATTTGGAAAATATAATCATAGAAAAGCGCGCCAACAATTACAATTGAGCTTTGTTTTTTCCGGATACTTTATAGACGGACTATATGTTGTATATTGTTGTAGGGGGTAATGTTGCACTGCGAACTTAAGGTCTAAAGTGCCACCCGTCGGAGCTCTTGATTTCATCATCCGGTTCCAGAGTTGTGATGAACTCCAGTATCTGGGATGGCTTCAAGGAGGCTACGTCTTCGCTCCTGCAGATTTCTTGCACAAAGCATTCCTTGCGTTGGTTTGAGATGGAGAAGTACTCCGTGATCAGCGGATCGGGAGTTTCATCCTCCTCCCAACAGAATCTGTACTCGTCAGTTTCTGCTCATCAGTTCATCATCAGTTCATCAGTTCATCTCATCAGTTGCTTCCTAAGGCCGCAGTGCCCTGTGAGGAACCAGTGAGGAGGTGCAGTGTGTTTCTTTAATAAGAATAACCTTGTATATCAATTTTATGGGAAATCAATACTATCATCATTGAACCTAAGTACTAATTTATTTCCAATTCTGGTGTGAAAGATTGTAATATTCGATTTATAACAGTCGCCAACAAGGTTATTGGGATGATTTTTTGGACTGAAAGGACGGCGGCAATATTGGAAAATTAGTAGAATTCATTTGTGATTTATTTATATCGAAAAGTAATCGCTACATGAGTAAGGTATCCGGGTAACATTGACACCTAGATAACATTGACATAATTTCTTTATTTTTGCGAATTTTAAAAGCCTTTCCGCTCGATATTAGTCACTAGGTATAACGACGTACGAATTTCAGTATCGTTAATTCAACAACCTTCGAGTAGCTCTGTTACTACGGTGATTTATCAGCCGTAATTCATTTCACTAACCCCTGGTTTCTGAAACGCTGATCAACACAAATGTTAACTAATCAGACATCAATCTCTTGTTTACCATCATTTGAGTTGGAGAACTTGGACTGATTCGACATTAGCAGTTCTGTTAGTTTATCAACACTTTAACCAGCCTCTCAGAAACCGGGTGTGTTGGATCCTGATTGATTCAACAGGATGTTATGGTTCAAAGGATCAAAGGTTGACTCCTGATTCTTTCATCAGGATGATGTTAATTCGAAGGACCCTGATTGTTTTATCAGGGGGACGAGTAAGGGGTATACTTAACTTTAAGCACCCAGTAGTAATCTCGTTGATTACGGCGTAAGTTGTTACTTGCAATTAGATAACAATTACGAGGATAGGAAGTGGTGAAAGATTCGAACGCACTTTAAACAAAACAACAACATGTATTTTCTTGTTACCGATAATGTGATAACAAGCACGAAATAATTGTACAATGCAATATTAAAACAATCTGAAATCTTCCTTCTGTATGAAAATGTATAGCAAAGAACAAGTGACTACATAGTTGGTACGAGAATTCAAGGGGTATTAGTTTCGCAACTGAACAAAATATAAGTAATGTCTCTTGCTCTAACATCCGATTTCTGAAAGGCTGGTCAGAGTGTTGATCCACTAACAGAACTGTTAATGTCAAATCAGTCTGAGTTTTTGCACCTTGCGCAACTCATATGATGGTAACAGGAGATTGATGTCTGATTAGTAAACATTTGTGTTGTTCAGGCTTTCAGAAACCGGCGGTAAGAGAAGTGGTAGTGAATTATTTCGGTGTAAAACACATCTAAAAGACCAGATAGAAGAAAATCATCTGGATAAACGGGGGAAATATTAACAATTATTGAGGTTCCGATCTTAAAACCGCCCTGATATCTTACAATAAAACTCTCATTTGTCGTTTATGAAAGAGTGTGGGAATACATTCCAAATTTCGGATGCACGCGCCAATTAGTGCCCTTCTAGGTGTTTAATCTTAGGAATTCGAAATCTGGCATGTGTACCACTCATCTCAACTGACTTTACTTGATTTCTGCATAAAAGCTGTCTAGACAAAAATAATACCAGCACTGGGTAATGTGTTAAGAAACTGATAAGTTTCTTACCACTTAGGATGTCAAACGCATTTGAGCATTATTTTACAGGAAATAGGCGATAAATCGCTCTACACAGGTCGAACCTCAACAAGAAATTCTACTCGCAGTTATCTTTTCGTAAAAGAATTATTTTGAAAGTTGGGACCGCACATGGTAAACTAAAACCCAGTTAACTCAATAAACAAATATTCAGATTTACAAGCGAGCTCCCTTATACAGAAAAAAAATCTACGTTTCCCAAAATGTGACGTCATGAGACGTAACAGGGTGTAAGTCAGTGTTACCCTAACTGAGGTCATTTCTTGATATTAGGTGTACATTTTTCCTCATGATTATTATTATTATTATTATAACGGGGTCGTGTGCTTTGGTCCAGCTCTTCAGAACTGCAACCGATACGATTTATTGTTCTATTACCCTTCTTATTCAATCCTAAGAACATTGTCAATGATATTATAGAAAAGTGGGAAAGCCCTGGGACAGGAGCTTCGGCGCTCATGATCAAGCTTTGACAATTCATCTCCGAAATTATTGGTTTCTCAAAGTTGGAAATGATGTCTATGTATTCTTATGATAGAACTGAACCATGAAAGAAACTAAATTAAAATTAAATAACGAACGAGATTTTCATTCCTCAAATCTACTCTGAAAATTATATTATATCAATTGAAACTTAGCCAATATTCCAGTTTTGTTCTCACTGAAGATATTCTGAACCCTATTTGATAAACTTACCAAATTATATATTTCCATCATCATATGGATTATCCAAGAGCAAATAGGGTAGGGGTAATTATAATATCCTATAATTGTTCATTTTGCATTCACTCATACTTTGTTTTTTAGAACAGAAATACATTTGACATGTCTGCTATAGGTAGATAAGATTACATGTATGAAAAGTGAAAAGAGCCGTATCTAAGTCGTGGCAAAGGTGGCACTGGCACAAGGTCTGAAGGGGCGCCAAAAATATGAAAAAAAAAAATAAAAAATAGAAGCCCCTAGGAAAATCATTCGAAAGACCACGACACGGTTTTCAATTATACGCTCTGCGCAACAAGCGATCTGAGCCGAGTAATCGGTGTCAACAATCAGTGCACTTTGAACGAAGTGGTAGACAACTTGAAAACAACTGCGAATTAATGTATTAGATCGCAAATAAAACAATAAACAGATAATAATAGTGGTATCGCTTCCGATCTAATACATTAATTCGCAGCTGTTTTCAACTTGTGTATAAATTTTTCTTTTCATCGTATCATATTTATTGCAAGAATTTTAAGGTAAAATTTTATTTTCGTTCACATAACATTTTCCTGTATTGGACACTCTTAATCGAATTTACCATGGTGAATTCTATTGTCTGTTCTCCTGTATTGGACACTCTTAATGGAATTTACCATGGCAATTTCGATTAAGTGATGGTCCTGTATTGGACACTCTTAATCGAATTTACCATGGTGAATTCAATTGTCTGTTCTCCTGTATTGGACACTCTTAATTATTAGATTATTAGATGGTCCAATAAAGGAGAACGGACAATAGAATTCACCATGGTAAATTCGATTAGGAGTGTCCAATACAGTAGAATGGACAATAGAACATACGCGCAAAAGCTACAGACTTCAGGTCAGTGCTTGAACCAATTTTTATTCAAATAATGAAAAATTGTGAATTCGCCTTTTACAATTAGCTGAGCTCCTGAATTCAGGTCAAAGCTTTTCTCAAATTTGTCTGATAATATAATGAGAATGGGTGACTATACGGGTTACGACAATATTAAAGAATTTCATGGATCATTATGTAAACAGGAGAATGCTCTGGTCATCCGTAGAATAAATCCTAGAATTCTACAGTAACGACACCTAGTGGTCCCATGAACTCATCCTGAACATCTGAGCCGATTTTAATGAAATATTATAGTTATCCGCCCTGCGCCTCCCTGTACAGTAAAAGTCGTCGAGGGTCAGGAATTTACTGAGAAAATTATATTAACTGACAAAGTAACTGCAACACTCAGAATGAGCTTTTTAAATTTTAATTTTTTTTTGGTAAAACATATAGAGTAGGTATAGCAAGGAGTAAATGATTGAAATTTGGATGCAAAAATCGTGAAGGTATTTTCATGTAAACATATTTTGTTACTTACATATTGTAGTCGTTTTATGCAATTTTTTTAAATTTTACAACAAACCAGCTGTTCGAGGAGATCCAAAGTCGAGTTTAGTTGTTGTTGTTGTTTAGTTGTTGTTCGAATGCCTAGAGCACGTGTACGTGGAATTTATCGCCAGCTAAGTGAATTTGAAAGAGGTCGAATGATTGGTCTACGGGAGGCGGGCTTGTTATTTCGAGAAATCGCTAACCGTACGAACAGAAATCCAACTACTGTTATGAGATGTTGTCAAGCGTGGTTTGATAGTGCCCAAAATCGAATAAGAGTAGGCACCGGACGTCGAAGGGACACAAATGAAGTTCAGGATCGACGTCTAAGACCTATGGCTATTAGAGACCGATTTGTGACAACTCGATCTTTGGGTGATGAGTGGTTAGGAAATCAAGGCCATCCCTACTGTAACTGTCCGAACGGTTTACCGCCAGATAAGGTCTTTTGGACTGCAGCATTATCGACCCCATTTTGTGTTACCTCTGACGATTGAGCATCGCCGGCAACAATTACAGTGGTTCAGAGAACGTCAACATTGGAATGTGGAATGGCATCAGTTCGTCTTTTCTGATGAATCTCGATTCTCCTTGGGTGCACAAGGCCGAAAAAGGGTTAGACGACGTCGGGGTGAAAGACGTTAACCTCAGTTTGATATTGAGCGTCATGTACACCGGACAGTAGGCGTTATGATATGGGGTGCTATTGCACCGGCAAGTAGGTCACATTTAGTCTTTATTCGAGGTAACGTGACAGGGCTGCGTTACCTTCAAGAAATAGTAGAGCCATATGTTCTCCCTTACCTTCACTGGCTCGAGAATCCAATATTTCAGCAAGATAATGCTCGACTTCATGTTGCTAGAGTTAGTTTAAACTTTTTTGAAGCGACCCATGTGAATCGTTTGCTGTGGCCGCCCAGATCCCCCGATCTTTCGCCCATTGAGCATGTTTGGGACATCATGGGTAGAAGGCTTGGAAATTCACCGCAGTCCCCTCGGACTTTGGCGGCTCTGATACATGAACTACAGGTAGCTTGGGATAGTTTCCCTCAAGAAGAAATAGACCATCTTATTGACCAGGCAGAACCCAATCGTATTACCACAGAAAATTCTGGTCACAAAGAATTGAAAAGATTAATTCACGGTATCGAACAAAATTATACTGAAATGATTTCTACAATATATTGAAATATTAAATATAGAAAATCAACGGATTCATAAGACAAAACTTTTCTAATGTGGACTGAAAATAAAATAACGATTTCTAACCATAATGTGACCAGCAATTCTCGTTCAACGCATCACGGGCTGAAAAACTATAAAATCAGCTCCTTCTGGGTGTTGCAGTTTCTTCGTCAGTCAGTATATAATGAATTAGTCGACTTCATTCCAGGCTTTTGGGCAGCACTCTATATCGATCGCGATTGGGTGAGTAAATAGTCTGAAGGGGACTGTGAATTTGATATCCAAAGAACTTAAATGGTAATGTGTTTACTTACAACAGCCACAGGATTTATAGATGTGATCGGAGTGTTCAGGTCGTATGCAGTGTAACCTTCCACAAAATACCACCTTCTAGTCCTGTTATAAGAAACCGTCGAATTTTCGTGAAAAGTTATGTTAGTTTTTTCCATCACTTCCTTAAATCGAAAAGGCCCCACTTCTTCAAACTTTGGCTTCACTTGCGGATGACTGAACTGTTCCGGGTTAGTCCAGTTGAAAAAGTACACATCCAAGTAGATATCGAAAGGAGTCTTCTTGAAAATCTCATACGACATACTTCCTGGTTCGACACTCAACACTTCCGACTTCAGAGCGTTAAAAATTAGCACCCTCGAAACTATCAGGATTATTCCCGAACTTATGAACACCAGGGGAAATGCAAATGCACAAACTATGAACCGTAGTTTTTTGGTCTTGCAGCGAGCATCGAACATTTTCTTTTTCTGGAACAGAAGGAGTTTTAATGAGAACTGATATTATATTTACATATCACGATGATTCAAAGTGAATGCATGTTTGCTTAGTTTCCCGATTTCAATGTCATAAAATTCAATTATATCTTATACACAGCATTTGCTTATTATAAAAGTTAATTAACGAGGCATCGTTATATACTGATCATGAATTTTCAACGACATCTAACCCAACGTAAACAATTAAATTTTCATGTTTTGTTAACAAAAATCTGTGGAGCAAGTATACGAAAAATGAATGGATAAGACATGTTTAAATTGTAGCTTTTTCTGCGGAAAATCTAGGGAGCTATTATTTTGACCGGATGCTATTTCGCGAATATAAATATATTCACTTGACCTTCGAGCATTACATTTCTTTATATAACAATAAAGCACGTGTATGGAAGAAGTGTTAGCAGAGGTTAGTGTAACGGGGTACCACATAATTTGATATATGATACAAGAGCTGAGGGAAAAACTCAGCAAAAAACCCTGTCTCCCCGTTAATGTTGTGATTTATGAAATGTTGAAAAGTTAGAAATATTAAATATTGGGGGGCATCTTTTTCTTTACTATCGATTCTTCGTTCTACAAGAGAGGTTTCTTCAAGGCACCGGAAACTCAATCTGGAAAAGGAAAAGACAAAAGGAGAAAACGAATAAATTAAAAATTGAATATTCCATGTTTTATTAAGTAGATTTAGAATTCGTTACCAATTCTAAAAAAGATTCAGAAACTTTATGAATAGCCTTAAACCATCCTGGACTCTATATATGGGTCAATTATTAACTAAAGGATCTATGGCTTCCTCTGCTTCACCGCATTCACAACTAGGACTCTCAACTGAGTTCCATCTGGAAAGCATAATATTGCGACGACCATGACCGGTTCTTAAACGATTCACAATAGACCAAATTTCCCTACGAAGATCAAACCCCGGAAATCTATTTGAAGGATCAGACATTAAATCTTTGTTGAATACATTTTAAGAAATCCATCCAGACAACCAAACTTCCTTGTCACTTTTATTCGAATCGAGAAAACAGTTGGACCATAAAGGGTTACCTGACTTAAATCAGAGAATCTTATTGCCTAGAATATAGGGGAGAATCTGGAACTGATTAGGAAAAGAAAGAAATTTTTTCCAAGAATTTTAATCAGCAGTCTGCCTGCGAATGTGGGCGGGACAATGTTTGAAAGAACGGGCAACCAACAAATAGGTGTAGATCTAACAGTTCCAGTGATGATCCTCATAGATGAATTCAGCTGTGCATCAATTTTTGGAGTATGAGCACTGTTAAACCAGACGGGGCAACAATATTCAGTGGCAGAAAAAACCAAGGCTGAGGCTGCCGTTCGAAGAGAAGCTGCATCAGCACCCCATGAAGTACCAGCTAATTTCTGCAGAACATTATTTCTTCTTTTCAACTTCAGACGCGAGTCATCCAAATGGGGTTTGAAATTCAAAGAGGAATGTAGTTTCACACCTAGGTATTTAGGATTAAAATTATGTCTCACGAAAGAATCACCGAAAGTTACACTCAATGTTTTTGATGATTGTTCAAATGGAGGCAAGAAATCTCAGTTTTATTTCGATTAGGACACAAGCACTACTGAACTATGTAATTTTTCAGGATTTATAAATCGGCAGATAGATTTTTTCTATACTTCGGAAATCAGAATGACGAAATGCAACGATTATTTGTAGTTGAAGTAATATAACATTTTCTAATAAAAATTCTTATTCAGCGTAAAAAACATAGTGGTTAGTGCATCCATTCATTTTTTTATTATCTATAATTAGGAAGGTATAGTATAATTTATAATTTTACTAAGTAATAATATGTCATTTCGATGTGCAGCGACGTTGATTTAACAAACCATAAAATCAATCAGTTTGTTATTTTGTTAACTCACACAAATAATCATTTCCGTTAAAATTGTTTGGACATAGCAGGTGGAAGTAATTGTTCAAACTTTACCATCAATTAATGATAATAAATGAAATTGTTTATGATGAATAATCAATTAATAATTGACTATAAAAATAAATCTAAAAATTTGACAAACGTGATTAGGTTTATATTCTACAACTACTCACCATGTTTCAATTCGATCGGATTAGTATTGGTTGTAGACAAAATTATTACTCGGAAACCATTGGACCGATTATGCTCATTAACGAAATTGTCCGTCCTATTGGGATGCGCCACCTACCTGAAAATTTCAAGCTGCGGCGTTAATCCCCTTCCGTTCTCAAGTTATCGAGGCAACGGCCGGCCGGCCGGACAGAATCAAATTTGACCTCGAATTCTTGATCAGGGAGTCGAAACCAATCGTTTGAGACCATTTTCGGCGAAAAATTCGAAAATTACAGACATTTTTGGGCAAAATGATAACGCGATGTTCCCCAGGACATACGTCCAAAAAATGTTCGAAGTTCTTGGACTGGAAAAAAATTTTGTTCATGCTATTCCTCGGGATTGCGTGACAACCACAATTTCTAAACGATTTTGGCTGGAAAATAGAACCTTGGTGCTTAGGAATTCCTCTTTTCACTGAAATTCAGCCTGTTAATTTTTTTTTGGTTTTTTACCCTATAATTTTTCCCATTAGTCCATATTCGGTGGGATGCAATATGAACAGAAAAATAAATCATTTACTGTTCACTTCAACCTCTTTTTAACGAATAAAAGTCCTATCATTGAATTCGAGATAATTTCTACTCAGTTGGAGTAATGTGGTTCGAAAAACAAAGGTGCGAGTGCAAAAATATCATTTGCGGTCAAGAGGCCGAAAAATGGCAGAATATTTATCGATATCTGCGTTCGAATTGTTGTTGAATGCTACAATGTACAGATTATTATTGCGCGTATGTTCTGGGGAACATCGCGTTATCATTTTACCCAAATGTCTGTAATTTTTGAATTTTTTGCTGAGAATGGTCTCAAATGATTGGGTTCGACTCCCCGATGAAGAGTTCGAGGTCAAATTTGATTCTGTTCGGCCAGCCGTCGCTACGATAACTTGGGAACAGAAAGAGCTAGCCACTTGAAATTTTCAGGTAGGTGGTGCATCTCAATACCACGGACGGGTTCGTTAATGGGCATAATCGGCCCAATGTTTTCCGAGTAATAATTTTGTTTACAACCAATATGAATCGGAACGAATTGAAACTTGGTGAATAGTTGTAGAATATAAACCTAAGCACGTTTGTGAAATTTTGTGAGAATCGTATTGCTAGAAAATCTTAAAAAATATATTAAGAAATATTTTGTATGTCACGATAACCTGAGAACGTTGTAGTTGTAAAATGTCAGCGCCAAAATCTTTGCAAAATTTCGTGAGGATTGTATCACTAGAAAATGTTTAAATAATCCTTGAAAATCGTTGAAACGAATTATATAGGTATGTCAGAAATTATTCATCCTATTCTATCATCCCTCCTATCTGAAATTTTCCGAGAACCTTCAAAACCTAACTCTACTACCATGTTCCTTTCAAGTTTGAACACGATCGGATCTACATTGTTGGAGATCCGAGCAGCCTGGTGTGAATTCAGTAGCTGGATTGGTGCCCGTTGCCTCGATAACTCTTTAACGAAAGGAGACAGGGACTTGCAAGTTTCAGAGTAGGTTCCGCATCTGAACGGGAGAGTTGAGTTCGCTTTTGACCATAATCGGCCCAACGGTTTCAGAGTTATACCCATCCGAAATATTATTTCCTAAATAACTAAAAAAATAAAGACTCGATCGTATTGATGCTTGCTCACTAGTTTTAGAATATCGACATGAAGAGGTGTGTAAAATTTTGTGAGCATAGTACCACCAGAAAATTTTGAAACAATTACGAAAAAATATTATGTATCTCACGATACCTTGAGAATGGAAAGAAAGAGCGATTTGCAAGTTTTCAGGGTAGCTTGCGTATCTGAGTGCGACATTTGAGTTCATTAATTAGCATAATCGGTTAAATGGTTTTTGGAGTTATACCAACCTGAAAGTTGGTTATTATTTCTTCAATAACCCAAAAAATACGATGCCAATTCAAACATGGTAATTAATTCTAGAACACCGACGCAAATATCTTCACAAAATTGTGTGAAGATCGTATTACTAGAAAATAAAAAAAAATCATTGAAAACAAATTTATAATATATTAGGATGCAGTTGTCCGACATCGCATCGCTGAAGTTTTGCGAGAACCTTCAAAATCATTAATGTCATGATGACATATTAAATTATAACATAAATTTTCGGGTAGATTCAATAGATAGTGAAGCATGTATCTATGGGAGATGATAGCCCTACATTAGGATCCTGTAGCGGTCTTTGAACATCTGAAGTTCTGAATAATCATCGTTTGGTTTTGAAAGAGACCCCCCCTAAGTCCAGGAGGGTCGATATTTTGTTTTTCGAAATCGAATATTGAAGCGATTTCTAAGAACAAGAGTGAATATCTTTATGAAAACTAGCGGAGGTGATTCTTCTTCCAGAGATCCATGCGGCTACAGAGAGTATATTTATGTGAGAGGGGACTTTTGAAAGGTATTATTTTTTATGATTTTTTTATCAAAAACTAACTCTACTGCCAAGTTTCAAGTTTGAACACGATCGGATCTATATTTTTGGAGAACCGAGCAGTCCGTTTTTGGGCATAATTGGTCCATCGGTTTCGGAGTTATACCCACCAGGAATATTATTTCCTCGATAACTCAAAAAATATAGACTCGATCGAATTGAAGCTTGAAGGCGTGCGTAAAATTTTGTGAGAAACCCCTAGAAAATTTCTAAAATTACGAAAAAATAAATGGTTCAAGCACTGACGTGAAGTCAGGAGCTTTTGCGCGTATGTTCTATTGTCCATTCTCCTGTATTGGACACTCTTAATCGAATTTACCATGGTAAATTCGATTAATATTATCCAATACAGGAGAATGCACAATATAATTTACCATGGTAAATTCAATTTAGAATGTCCAATATAGGAGAATGCACAATATAATTTACCATGGTGAATTAGATTAGGAGTGTCCAATACTGGAGAATGGACAATAGTACATACGCGCAAAAGCTCCTGACTTCACGTCAGTGTTTGAACAAATTTTTTTTTTCAACATCATATC
The DNA here is from genome assembly GCA_937662695.2 of Halyzia sedecimguttata. Lineage (NCBI taxonomy): Eukaryota > Metazoa > Arthropoda > Insecta > Coleoptera > Coccinellidae > Halyzia > Halyzia sedecimguttata. The sequence goes on from OW569414.2 coordinate 78,413,529, forward strand.
GTGGAATTTTGAAACTATGATTTTTTCACGTTTTACCTACATCCATTAGATAACTAATCGTATGGAGAATAATGAAAATTGAATGAATCATTTCGAAGTTACAGTCGTTTGAAATTTTTCTGTTATTCACCCTAAACTAATTTAATCACCATTATTCACTTCTCACAATCATCATCGTTCTTTCCCTGAATGGTATCCCACTGTTGACCAAACCCTGTATGGGATCTCAAGCAGTGCCAGTTGCTCTTCCCTAAATTTAAAAAAATTGGTTCAAGCCCTGTGGACAGGAGCTATTGGGCGCATGTTCATCTTCCTTGTGGCCCGTACTGACCAGTAAAGAAAAAAAGCAGTATCATGTTGAATACCTTAATATTATTCTGGAACTCAAATTTTCCATTACAATAATCTTCATCTAGCTTCTATTTAGTATCAATTCCTGTAGAACGTGATCATAATAAGTGTTTTCCATATAATAAAATGTGTTTGAACTTGGTATGTAGGAAATCTGACATCAATTATTGGAATTAATTGATTTGACAAACAGCCGTCAAATGAGGTAAATAGATTTTTGTGACGATTTTCAGTGACCATAGAACGTCAAAACACGCTGGAATGTGAATTTTAAGCAATATCTTCTGGAATTGAGATCGTATCGAACTGAAATTTTGCACACTCGTGTAGAATGCTTGATTTAACGTCGGTACAAATTTTTTTATTAAAAAATTTTCCAACTGCCCGATCCCAACAATACTTAGATAATATTATATCCATAAATTAAGCATTTCATTATTGCATTTCTTGAAATAGGTACCTTTTCAAGTCGATCAACATCGTCCTTCTTTCGACGTCTAAACTATGACTTGATTCTTTAGGCTTGTTTTGGTTCGCAATTTGGACTGTCCTAGAACCGTCCAAAGTAGTCACACAGTCGTTTATTGTACTTGGACCTGCGTGAATGGGCGAAATCTTTCACACGCTACGTTTGGCCCACTCTTTAGAACCGATTCGGAACTGTCCCTATTGCGAACCAAAACAAGCCTTTTATGTTTATGTCTTTGAATTTGTTTTCGGTGGAATTCAAAGAGTTCATAGAATAATCGATGAAAATAATGAGAGAGACCCAGGAAATTTGACACATTTTGTCTTATATCTCCAGAAATTGAAATCGTATAGAGACAAAATTTTGCACAATGTTGCAAAATACTACAATTGACGTTAGTACAAGTTTTTGTTGCAATCTGATGAATAGTTCACGAAAAAAAATTTTTTTTTTCGAAAAAATTAAAAGAAATATTTTTTTAAAAATTACCAACATTTCGATCATAACAGAATTTTGCCAAAAGTTGCGCGTTTATATCCTCGAACTGACTACCAAGTTTCGATTCAACATCTTCTTTAGTTCCTGAAATATCAGGGAAATAACCTCAAAATTTTAAATTTCTATAACTCCTAAACCGTCCGGCCGATTTTGCCCGTTAACGAACTTAACCGTCGCATTTTGATCAGAAGCCTACCCTGAAAGTTTGAAGTCGATAGGACCTTCGGTGCTCCTGTTATCGTGCCTACGGCCTGCCGGCCGGCCGGCCGGACGGCACCCAAAAATCTGACACCGGATTCGTGATCAGGGAGTCCGAATTAGTCTATTAGCCAATTTTCAGCTCGAAATTCGAAAATTACAGACATTTGGACGAATTGATAGGACGATGTTCCCCTAGAACATGCGCCCAAAAATTGTCGAATAAAAATTATAAACTACTAAATGGTTCCTTTCTGGGTTTGCTCTTTTCAGAGTTTGGGAAATACAACCCAGAAAGGAACCATTCAGTGATGAATTCACCCCCCAAAGTATCCTTTAATGATTACTTAAATATCGACTAACCTGAGAAGTACCATCATCTTGTCCCACCATCACGTTCGCTTATGCTCAATCTACTAACATCAAATGGAATCTCTAGATTATATTCGTCGATAAGTGGAATTAATTTTTACAGGAACAAGGTTATTCTTTTATGTTCAAAAACCCTAATCTCAACGTGTTGAATTTGTTAATTGTATCAACGATATAATTTGCAAATAAACAAGGTTTCCTTTCATAAAATAACACGTCTGTAAATTATAATATGACTTCCAATGGCTGATTTTAATTGAACCGTCCAATTACATAGCATGACCCTTCATTCATTATCAATTGAAGCTACTGTATAGACTGCTTCACCCTTTTGTTGTTTACTCATGTAATATATATATATATATATTTATAAAAATGGAAAAGTATAACGGGTAATTCCGCAAAAGGAAACAGAAACAGAAACACGTGTCGGCAGGTACCAGCAGAATGATTATCTCTGCTCCTTTTGCGGAATTACCCGTTATACTTTTCCATTTTAATAAACTTATCCGCGTTATCCTACTTTCTTATTATATATTTATATATATATTTTTAACTTCGAGCATTACAATTTGTTTTTATCTAACAATGAAGCATGTGGATGAAAAATTGGTTCAAGCCCTGTGGACAGGAGGTTTCTGACGTTCCAGTTCAAATTATATCTCCGAAAGTATTGGTTTCTCAGCGTTGAGAATTATATCAATGTATTCTTATGATAGAACTGCATCATAAAGGGAATTTAATTCAAATAATAGTTTATTCATCAAGATTAAATGAGCAATCTGAGAATGAGAACTGCCTCATGGAAGAAATCAAATTAAAATAGCTGAAATGAATCTGACTCTCTCTTATAGAACAGGATGACATGCACGAGTATGAACACAGAGCATATAATAAAGCTTAGATAGAATAATTATAGCATTCTGTGAAAACATAAAAGTACGATTCATTATTGAAATTTCGAAAAATCATATCTCCGAAAGTATAAGCTTGTTGGAGGTAAAAACAGACAAATTATATCTCCGACAGTATTGGTTTCTCAGAGTTGGGAATTATATCAATGGATTCTTATGAAAGAACTCCATCTTATATTAGCAGAAATTGAATTCAGACATCATAGAAGAATTTAAATTCAACAAGAGTGCCAAAAATTATCAATCCAAAACCAATTGACGAATTCTACCCAACAAACGAACTCATCCGAGATATTCATTCCTCAATTCTATGATGAACGATAATATATATCTTTCCTCCAATCCACTCCAATACACCAATATTCCAGATATTCTGAACTCAATATTATTAACTTACCATTACCATTCCCATCATTATATGGATTGACCATCGGCATGAAAATATCAACCAACAAAAAGTATGATATTATATTATAATTCTCATATTTCTACGATTGCTGGAATGAATGAATTAGACAACGTCATGTCTCAGGAAAATAAGTTGACATTATTACAATCCATAGAATACCCACAGAATAATTATATCATTCTGTGATAACATAGAAATACGATTTATATTGAAATTTTGAAAAATCATATCTCCGAAAGTATTAGCTTGTTAGAGTTAAAAATGATATCAATGGATTCTTATGGTAAAACTGCATATTGAAAAAAATTTAATTTGGAATTTGTTATGTAAAAAAAATTAATTTTTTTTTACTCCGAAACCATCTGTCCGATTTCGCCCAATAACGAACAGCCGAGATATTTATCTCCCAAATCTACTCTGGAAATTTCAACTGTCTAGCTCATTCCGTTCGAGAGTTATCGTGCCTACGTCCTGCCGGCTAGCCGGACCGGCCGGACAGAATGAATTTTGAAAACGGCTTCTTGATCAGTGAGTCGAACCAAATCGTTTAAGACCATTTTCATCGAAAAATTCGAAAATTACAGACATTTGGGCAAATTAATAAGCACTCAGTACAAAAGAACTAGAGCGCCAAAAAGTGTTAGCATAGAGGTTAGTGTAACGGAGTACCATACAATTCGATATATGATACAAGAGCTTAGGGAAAAACCTCAGCAAAAAAAACCCTGTCTCCTCGTTATTTCATTGGATCTGACTGTATCAAAGTTCCGGAGAAATTGCTAGGAGTGATTTCCGGAAGAGATTTCCAGGAAATACCTCTTTCAGTTTCTTCTTTCATCCGGAATTCACTTTTGTAGGTGTATCTACCAACCCCGCAGTAAGGTCCCGGGCCAATAAAAGTGGTTTGTGCTCCTTTCTTGGCAAGTATTTTGGCCCCCTCAGTTCCTATGATTCCCGCGGACCATAAACCCAGACCAAGGAGACCCTGTTGTACTTGCCTATTTCATTGAGTTTTCTTTGGCACTCCCATATTAGCTTGGATTCGATAACATGGGAGCTCAGAGCTTTAATTTTAATAGCACCTTGACTGTCAGAGTGGATTGCTATATCACATATCTGATAGTTTCTTTCTAGGTTAATTTCCACGCATCTTTCTATTGCAAGTACTTCTACCTGAAAGATGCTCGGATAGGAGCCGATAGATAGGAGATGCGAAGTTTTCTAACATGATTACATGATTATGCTCCTAAATTAAATAATTTCAGATTTTTTTTTTAATTTAGGAGCATAATCATGTTAGAAAACTATCATTATTTTTCACCGCAGAATCCAACGCAATCATAAAAAAATAGGGTTCTAATTTGAAAAATAGAAGTTATGGCCAAATTTTTATCACAATTTTCGACACAAAATTTGTAACACCCTGTCATGATATTTCTGAAATTCAAAAGATGCATGACCTTTCCACATTCTCCCTCTTCGATGTTCTGAAAACGGTTCACGCTCAGGATGTTTGAAACAAGAATAATGAACATAATACTGAACATCTTACGAAACATATTTGACTTCTTTTCCGGTTTTTTTACGATATTTTGAAAACTATTCGAATGAATACAATGGTTTGGACAGAAATGTATTCAGCATTGAATACTTGATCATACCAGATATGCAAAACTTGAAAAAAATTTTCTCATCAAATTTATTTCCACTTCCTGCATAACTGGAGGTGATTAGGCTTCGAAAATATTTTAGCTCTGTAGAGAATTTCAAGCAATATCCTAATCCCAATTTTCAGATTTCGAATATGTCCAGTTCTCCAGGAACGTCTAATAGGCACTCGAACATGGGACACCCTGTATAAAAGTGAATGGAGTATAGGTTCATTTCTACGCATCTTTCAACTATATCTGCCTAAAAGACGCTCGGATAGGAGCCTAGCGATAGTGAGTATTTGGTGCCTGGCCCATATACTCCAGCGCCAGCTAGTATATTGGTTTTAGAACCGTCTGTGTACCATTAGCATTTTTTTAAGAACTTGGGTGGTGGATTCCCTGTCCCCGTCTTTCTTCCTACCTAGCATCGTAATGTATGATGTAACAAATCGGTGGAATCTATGTAGGTATAGGTCATCATTAAAGGATACTGTGGGAGGTATACTCATTATTCAACGGTTTTTTTCTGGGTTTTCTCTCCCAAACTCTGAAAAATATCTATAAAATAAAAATTAATTATTTTGTGATTTACTTCTGCGTAAGAAACACAGGATATTTGTCAGAAGCAATCAATTGAACAATATTGCCTAACAAACAACAACGAAACAACATCAACGAAGAAACAACTATAGCGTAACGTTTCGGAGTCTAAATCAGACCCCTTCTTCAGACGCTCAACGAAAATCGAGAGAATTATTTTGTTGATAGTTATTTGGTGAAATTCAAGAATTGTCACATTGACAGTATTTAAAAATCATAGCTAACATAGTTTTACTTCGCATAGAAATTTCCAAGTTCCAACTCCTTTTTCAATAAATTTAGCCAAATATGGTCAATACCAATTGAGCAATTTGCAAAATTGCATTCTCTGTTCAATAAAATACAAGTTGACTCCTTAAGTATCCTTTTCATAAAATCAGGTTCTGTCATTAGAATCTTTGTATTACTCCAATCCATCATGTGATCTCCTTGGATTATACATACAATGTTCTGCTATTTTTGATTTCTGTATGTCTCTATTTCTCAAGTTATTCTTATGCTCTGACTTTCTTACTTCTAGTGGTCTTGATGTTTCTCCTGTGTATGATTTACCACAAATACAAGGAATATTATATACACAGTTTTTTGATTTTTGTTTTTCATTTATGGGTTTTGTTTTCGTTAATAAAGACCTAAGATCATTCTGTGTTTTGAAGACGGTTCTTATATTGAACTTAGAACCGATTCTTCTAATTTTTTCAGAAAGGCCACGAACATAAGGGATCACATTCAACAGATTGGGTTGCTGTTCTTGTTGATTATTCTGTTGTACTTGTTGATTATTTTGTTGTTCTTGTTTATTTGTTTTTCTATCTAAATTCATGATACATGTATTTATGAAATGCCTCGGATATCCATTTTCTTCAAGAAATTTTTTGATGAAATCAATTTCATTATTTCGAATTTCAAGAGTAGAACAAATTAGGTTCGCTCTATCATAAAGTGTTTTAATAACACCTCTTTTTACACTAAGCTGATGGTTTGAATAGAAATTTAAATATCTATTTGTATGTGTCTGCTTCCTGAAGACACTCGTTTCGAAATGGTTCGGATACTTAATTATCGAAACATCCAGAAAAGAAAGCTGATTATTTTTCTCTATTTCCAAAGTGAATTTTATTGTAGGTTCCTTTGAATTTATGAAATCGAAAAATTTGTCTAACTCTTCTCTACCATGTGGCCAAATTACAAATATATCGTCAACATATCGCCACCAAGCTTTTGGTTTCAACAAATATGTATCCACAAATTTTTCTTCAAAATTTTCCATGAATATATTACTCATGACAGGTGATAAAAGGCGAACCCATTGCCATTCCAAAATTTTGTCGATAAAAAACATCTCCTAGTTGGAAATAGGTAGTATTCAAATAAACATCAAGCATTTCCATAATATCATTGGTATTAAATTTTGATTTTTAATTATCGAGTCATCATTTTCTAATTTCGTTCGAACTATTTGAAGCGATTTATCCTGTGTTTCTTACGCAGAAGCAAATCAAAAAATAATTAATTTTTATTTTATAGATATTTTTCAGAGTTTGGGAGAGAAAACCTAGAAAAAAACCGTTGAATAATAGGTATAGGTCATTAACTATATTTCTATTATATATATATGACTTACATGAATCATCCCATGTTTCCACTGCATGAACATAACCACTTATCTCTCGAACTCTCGCGATTTTCTCGAATATTGGAGTCGAATGCACGTAGCGATATTAGTGAAGTCATATATTATTTACTTTAGTTTTCCGTCGTTATTGGCATGATTAATACATTTCGTATTTTGACATTTCTCCCGTATACATATCGAATAACCAATTTCTAATCGAATGTAGAATTTAAAGAATAGCATTTACAGACGACATTGAAAATTCATGTGGAATTTCCCCCTCGCCGCCGCTACCGGTTAGGCCATTTAAATTCATTTTTATTTCTTCCGATCAAGATGAGACGAGAATTGTTACTGCCGTGTCAGCTGTGCGCGAATTGGTATTCTAAAGGAAGTGAAAAATCACATAAATATTCCTTCAGTGAGTATAGTTCGATTGTTCTATTCCTGGAGGCGTTTAATTTAATTGATTGTTAGGACAGAGTCGAACTTAAGTGATGCAGGTAGCCGAATCGGAAGCAGTATAATTTTTGAGAACGATAAGATTCGGATACTGAAATCTCGAGACGATGCAGAATTCGGAAGTATCGAATACTTGTTAGGCGTCCTATAATTATTGGCGCTCTAGTTCCTCGGAACTGAGTGCTTATCAATTTGCCCAAATGTCTGTAATTTTCGAATTTTTCGATGAAAATGGTCTTAAACGATTTGGTTCGACTCACTGATCAAGAATCCGTGGTCTAAATTCATTCTGTCCGGCCGGTCCGGCCGGCTGTAGGCACGATAACTCTCGAACGGAATGAGCTAGACAGTTGAAATTTTCAGAGTAGGTTTGGGAGATAAATATCTCGGCTAAGTTCGTTATTGGGCAAAATCGGACAATAAGATGTGGCAGAAGGATCGATCTGCCGAGGCACCGCCTTGCTGGGTTCAGAAGAGGCTTCACATACAATGCAGTGAACATTTTTGATTCTATTCCTCAATCATCTCCACGGTCCATTGGAACATTCAAAAAGGTTTTTAGGAAACAACTGTTCGAATTGCAAATCTCCATTTAATGTCTCAACTTATGATTTAATGTAATATCGTTCATAATTATTTGTGTTCGAGTTTTTAAGGATGCAGTCAGTTTTTTTAGGTTTTTATTATTTTATTATTTTTTATTATTTCGATATTTTTTTTAATTATTTTGTTTTATGAAGGGGTTGAGTGGAGAAGCTATAGGCTAGACTTCGCCTCTTCCACTCATCTTTATTACTGTGATACAATAAAGACAATTTATTATTATTATTATTATTTTTCAAAATTTCAATAATAAATCGAATTTCTATGTTTTCACAGAATGATATAATTATTCTATCTATGAATTATTATAATGTCAACTTATTTTCCTGAGACATAACATTGTCTAATTCATTTCAGCAATCGTAGAATTATGAGAATTATAATATGATATCTTACTTTTAGTTGGTTAATATTTTCATGCCGATGGTCAATCCATATGCTGATAGGAATGGTAATGGTAAGTTAATAATATTGAGTTCAGAATATCTCCAGTAAAAACAAAACTGGAATATTGGTGTATTGGAGTGGATTTGAGGAAAGAATATATATTATCGTTCATCATAGAATTAAGAAATGAATATCTCGGATGAGTTCGTTGTTGATTAGAATTCGTCTATTGGTTTAGGATTGATAATTTTTGGCACTCTTGTTGAATTTAAATTCTTCTATGATGTTTGATTTCAATTTCTGCTAAGATGAAGTTCTTTCATAATAATCCATTGATATAATTCCCAACTCTTACCAATACCTTCGAAGATATGATTTGTCAAAATTTGAACAAGATCGCCAAAGCTCCTGTCCACAGGGCTTGAACCAATTTTTCAAATATGAGAAATTTAAATGATTACTCACTTATCTAACATTTATTTTTAGAATTTGTAGTGTAAAATAAGGTCCCTCAAAAAATTGAAAAAATAAACATCAAACACAGCCACACAACACCTTTGCATAATTTCGATCAGATTGTCTTGATCAATTTCTCTCCAGAGTTGCGGTAAAAGCCGTCTAAGTTCTTGAAGTGTATATGGAGGTGGTTGATGAGTATCCAAAGCTTTTTGTAGCTGATCCAAAGCTCGTTCAAAGGGATTGAGATCTGGCGACCGAGGGGGTAGGGTCAAATGTGGAATAACATGGATTTCCAGAGCTTCATCGACCATTCTCGCATGATGGGGGGATTATCGTCCAAAAATAATAAATTTGGCATCATGAAATAAAGGAATAATATTATCAATGACTTGCTCTACGTAATTCTGCGCATTCATGGTAACATCATGCACCAACAATTCTGTACGTCTCTTGAAACAAATGCCTCCCCAAACAGTAACTGTACCACCTCTGAACGGATGAACTTCCTGAACCGACCTGCGATTTCTGAGCACCAGTGGATAGTCCATACCCGAGCACGCCGACTATCCGAAATCCGTCCATATTTCGACAAATCTGTGAACAATGCAGACCTCCATTGATCGTTTCAATTCACATGGTCATTGGCCCATTCCAATCGAATGATTTTGAGTTAGTGGGCGTCCATAAATCACGTGAGGCATTTTTGAGGATTTTTTGACTCCTCCTAATCCCCTGGTTTGATGTAGTAAGATTTTCATGGATTCCCTTCCCGCTCGAATCTCACGTGACGTTTTTAAAATTTGTGTTTAGGGTGTGAACGTGTTATTTTCTCGGTATTATATATTTACACAAGGCTGCTCGGATCTCCAACAATATAGATCCGATCGTGTTCAAACTTTGTACTTGGCAGAAGAGTTAGGTATTGAAGGCTCTCGTAAAATTTCAGCGATAGCGGAAGAATAGTTTCTGACATATAGAATTGTTTTCAATGATTTTTTTAAATTTTGTAGTGATACGATCCTCACGAAATTTCGCAAGAACTTTTGCGTTGGCATTCTACGACTGATAATTATGTTTTGATTTGATTGGTTTTGTATTTTTCAAGATATTGAGGAAATAACAACCACATTGGGTATAACTCCAATAAACAAACTCAATTGTCCCATTTAGCTGCACAACCTTACCCGAAAATTTCAAGTCGCTATCTCTTTCTGTTCTCAGGTTATCGAGACATAAATAATATTTTTGGCGCTCTAGTTCCTAGGAACTGAGTGCTTATCAATTGCCCAAATGTCTGTAATTCTGTAATTTTCGAATTTTTGGCTGAAAATGGTCTCAAACGATTTGGTTCCACTCACTGATCAAGAATCCGAGGTCGAAATCGATTCTGTCCGGCTGGTCCGGCCGGCTGGCCGTAGGCACGATAACTCTCGAACGGAAGGAGTTAGAGGATTGAAATTTGCAAGGTGGGTTTGGAGCGTAAATATCTCGGACAAGTTCGTTAATGGGCAAAATCCATCAAGTGGTTTCGGAGTTAATGCCGATTTTAGTAAAAACATTTTTTATGAATATTTCCGAAACCAATCACTCGATCTATCTGAAATTTAGCATCAAATTGTAGAATCATGTCCTTTATACGCATGTGAAGTTTTGTATTGACCAGATTACCGCAAAGTATCAAAAAAAAAATTTGAAAATTAATAAAATAAATTTCTACAATAACTCTCGAACGGAATGAGCTAGGCAGTTGAAATTTTCAGAGTTGGTTGGGGAGATGAATATCTCGGTTAAGTTCGTTATTGGGCAAAATAGGACAGATGGTTTCGGAGTAACGAAAAAAAAAAATTTTTTTTAAGTAACAAATTTCAAATTCAATTTTCATTTGAGATGCAGTTTCACCATAAAAAGCTATTGATGCATTTTTGACTCCAACAAGCAGATTCTTTCGGAGATATGATTTTTCGAAGTTTCAATAATGAATCGTACTTCTATGTTTTCACAGAATGCTATAATTATTCTATCTAAGCTGTATTATATGCTCTGTGTTCATACTCGTGCATGTCATCCTGTTCTATGAGAGAGAGTCAAATTCATTTCAGCTAGTTTAATTTCATTTCTTCCATGGTGCAGTTCACATTCTTAGATTGCTCATTTAATCTTGATAAATAAACTATTATTTGAATTGAATTTCCTTCTTGATGCAGTTCTATCATAAGAATACATTGATATAATTCTCAACTCTGAGAAACCAATACTTTAGGAGATATAATTTGTCTGTTCGAACTAGAGCGCCAGAAAGCTCCTGTCCACAGGGCTTGTACCAATTTTTTGATATTTTTTTTGAAATTTTCTAGTAATACGATTCTCACAAAATTTCACAAATGTCCTTACGTTTGTATTCTACAACTATTCAGTGAGTTTCAATTCGATTGGAATTGTATTGGTTGAGGACAAAACTATTACTCGGAAACCATTACGCCCATCTTTTTCCGTTCTCAAGTTATCGTGAGAACGGACGGCCGGCCGGACAGACTGAAATTTGACATCGAATTCTTTATCAGGGATTCCAACCCAATCATTTGAGACCATGTTCGGAAAAAAATCGAAAATACAGACATTTGGGCAAAATGAAAACGCAAAAATTTGGATACAAAAATTAATTTTGAATGAATTTTCTTTCTTGACAGGGGGGTGCTTCCCCTTGCACCCTGCTAACGGCGCCCATGATCGGGTTCGATAATTTCATTATTTGTAAATTCATGGTAGCTATCGCTCGATAATATTCATCGATTGAAACGATGGCATTGGACCAATAATATTAATTCTATGCTCTTACTGTTTGAAGTGTGTCTATAGAATAACTATAATATGTAGCTTCATTCAAACGATCCACTCATTTGTATTCTAAAAATGTTGGAAAGTCCTGTGAACAGGGGCTTTGGCGCTCTTGGAAAAATACTAGCGAGTAATTATTCAAACTTTGACAAATCATATCTTCAAAAGTATTGGTTTCTCAGAGTTGGGAATAATTTCAATGGATTCTTATGATAGTCTATTTTGAGTTCACTGTGGACTTTTTATGAACACTACAAAAGTAACTACACTCTTGTCCACTACAGTTTTTGTCGCCTGACATAATGTTTCGGAAAAAAAGTTTCGATCTTCAAAGACGAAGCGTTACTAAAGCATGCAATCAATTTCTACACTCAAAGATGATGAGCATTATTCTCACTAATGGGTTTATGACTAAGGGTATGATGTCAACCCATACTTGAGTGTAGAAATTGATTGCATGCTTTAGTAACGCTTCGTCTTTGAAGATGGAAACTTTGTTTCCGAAACATATGTCAGACGAAAAAACTGATGTAGTTGGCAAGAGTGTAGTTACTTTTGTAGTATTCATATAATAGAACTGCATCATAAAAGGAACTAAATTAAATTTAAATTCGGACTTATCTTAGATATCCATTCCTCAAATCTCCTCTGAAAATTATATTTTATCAATTGAAACTTAGCCAATATTCCAGTTTTGTTTTCACTGAAGATATTCTGAACCCGTTTTGATAAACTTACCAAATTATATATTTCCTTCATCATATGGATTATCCAAGGGCATATTAGCTAAGGGTAATTATAATATCCTATAATTAGTCATTTTGCATTCAATCACATTTTGTTAGAACAGAAATATATTTGAAATGTCTGTCATAGGTAGATAATGTAAGGGGGTGAAATTAGTCTTATCCTCACTTATTCATTCGCTTCATTTATTGTTCGGTCAAATAACTAACTACATGTTTCGGCAATATGCCATCTTCGGGTTATAAAATTGATCCGCTGTAAGTAAGGTTGTGTGAACATATTTGTTAAATAAAAGTTGTTATTATTTACTTACAGCGTTGAAGCTTAGTCATAACAAGAAAATTAGTCCAAGTTCTAAACGAATTTCTCACATCAATATGTATGGTAAAGAACAGAATAGTAAAATCACATTATACAGATTTACGATGGTAAACAAATTAAAAGTGAAATTGACAGCAATGAGAGGATTTTAGGTTAGAGAATAGGAGGGGGGGCATCGACAATTATTATAAATCATAGAATTGTATGTGAATTAATAATTTAAGTTTATGCTTTTGTTTGTTTCAAACAAAAGCATAAACTTCCTAGATCTTACTATAACTATAAGAGAAAACAAATTCAATTTTGACATTTATCGAAAACCAAGCCAAACAAACCATAGTATACATTCCAATTCTTGCCACCACCACGCACACAAACTAGCAGCATTTCGATCATATATACATAGAATGTTCAAGATACCATTAGATAAAAAAGAATTCGACAAAGAAGTCTCTACTATCAAGTACATTGCCCAAGAAAATGGATTTGACACAAACATAATAGACAAACTCATCAATAAGAAAAAATTCAGACTTCTGTCAAACGGCATTCACGAAACAAACAAGGTGGAAAATTATATTAGCCTCCCCTTTTTTGGCGACATCTCCTACCAAATATCTAATGTTCTAAAACAACAGAAGAACCTAAAAATCTCATTTAAAACACAAAACACCCTGCAACAATTACTGGTATATAATAAAGACCCTATACCCATTCTAGAGAAATCAGGGGTTTACAAACTCAAATGCGGTGAACCTAGCTGCAACATTGTTTATATAGGTAGGAGCGGAAGAAACATAGCGACCAGAATAAAAGAACACCTCATGAGTCAAAGGATCATGTCCAATAATAAATCAACATTCGGTAAACACCTCAAAGACACCAACCATGAATTCGACCCCAACACAGATGTAGAACTTCTTCACCCTGTAGACTATGGTTTTAAACAAGAAACTTGGGAAGAACTAGAAATATACAAACATTCCCAAAGTAGATACGAAGAACCCGTAAACATCATGTCTATGAACACTGTACCACCTCTTTTCAAAATTCTCAAAAATTATTAATATTTCCATTATCCTCTTATGTTTTTAAATTTTTAAATTATTTTTTAAATTATTAATTCACATACAATTCTATGATTTATAATAATTGTCGATGCCCCCCCTCCTATTCTCTAACCTAAAATCCTCTCATTGCTGTCAATTTCACTTTTAATTTGTTTACCATCGTAAATCTGTATAATGTGATTTTACTATTCTGTTCTTTACCATACATATTGATGTGAGAAATTCGTTTAGAACTTGGACTAATTTTCTTGTTATGACTAAGCTTCAACGCTGTAAGTAAATAATAACAACTTTTATTTAACAAATATGTTCACACAACCTTACTTACAGCGGATCAATTTTATAACCCGAAGATGGCATATTGCCGAAACATGTAGTTAGTTATTTGACCGAACAATAAATGAAGCGAATGAATAAGTGAGGATAAGACTAATTTCACCCCCTTACATTGACTGAACACCTCACAATGGACTTCCGTCGAATAGGTAGATAAGATTACATGTATGAACAGTGAACACAGATAGAACACAGACAGATAGAATTCGCATTCTGTGAAAACATAGAAGCACGATGTATTATTGAAATTTTTACAAATCATATATCCGAAAGTATTAGCTCGTTAGAGTAAAAAATGATATCAATAGATCCTTATCATAAAACTGCCTCTTAAAAAAAATTGAATTAGAAATTTGTAATGTAAAAAAAAATTTTGTTTTCGTTACTCCGAAACCATCCGGCTGATTTTGCCCAATAACGAACTCAACCGAGATATTTATGTCCCAAACTTACTCTGAAAATTTCAAATGTCTAGCTCATTCCGTTCGAGAGTTATCGTGTTATCGGACGTCTGGACAAAATCGATTTCGACCACCGATTCTTGATCAGTGATTCGAACCAAATCATTTTCAGCCAAAAATTCGAAAACTACAGACATTTGGGTAAATTGATAAGCACTCGGTTCCGAGGAACAAGTGCGCCAAAAATGTGGGAAAGCCCTGTGGACAGGGGCTTTGGCGCTCTTGTCAAACTACTGGCGAGTAATTAGACAAACTTAGACCAATCATATCTCCGAAAGTATTGTTTTCTCAGAGTTGGGAATGATATCAATGGATTCTTATGATAGAACCGCATCATGAAAAATTACATTCAAAACGTAGGTCTATGACTCACCTAATATGTTGGATTTATATACATCAGCAAATTATAATTAAAGCATTCTAACGAAATCAAATAATTATTTAGTTTACCATGGTGAAGCTCCTGACTTCACGTCAGTGCTTGAACCAATTTTTTTTCGTAATTTTTTCGAAATTTTGTGGGGGTACGGTTCTCTCACAAAATTTTACACCCGCCTTTATTTGATATTCTAAAACTAGTAACCAGACTTCAATTCGATAGAGTCTATATTTCTTGAGTTATCGAGGATATAATTTTCCAGGCGGATATAACTCCGAAACCGGTGAGCCGATTATGCCCATTAACGAACATGTCCTTCCTATTTGGATGCGCCACATACTCTGAAAATTTCAAGTGGCTAACTCATTCCGTTCTCAAGTTATCGTAGCAACGGCCGGCCGGACAGAATCACATTTGACCTCAAATTCTTCATCAGTGAAGAACCTAGTCGTTTGAGACCCTTTTCGGCAAAAAATTCGAAAATTACAGACATTTGGGCAAAATGATAACGTGATGTTCCCCAGAACTTACGCCCAAAAATTAGCAGGAACTTCAGCGTGCTCGTTCATTGAATCACCAAAATATTTCACGGTTTCGTAACACCATACACTATGATTGTTATGGTTACCAGAGATTTATCGTATATACAGGGTTGTTCACCAAACACTGGACATACATATGAAGGGTGAGTCTTCAAGTTGTACATTAATTTCAACCATATATTACTCTCACCAAATAAAACACTTTTTTCCTACGTCATTTTTTCAGATTTGGTTCATTTGGTGAAAAGATACAGGCTGTTGAAATTAATAAAAAAATCAGTTTTCCTTTCGTAGTTTTGACTTGGTTATCCAGAATGAAATTAATTTTGGTGTGAAGTCTTCTATGACTATGGCACATAATCTTCAATTTATAAATGTATTTCCTACTTCCTCTAATTTCCTAGTTATTGACTCGTGCAATCATAACACTATGAGAAATTCGCGTAAAGAAAGCAGACAAAGTTTGTCTTAATTCATCATAATAAATTTTGAGCATTTTAGAAAATTAAATCATTCGTATTCTCCATTGAATGGTAAAAAAAAATTGGTTCAAGCCCTGTGGACAGGAGCTTTCTGGCGCTCTTATTCAAACAGACAAATTATATCTCTGAAAGTATTGGTTTCTCAGAGTTGAGAATTATATGAATGTATTCTTATGATAGAACTGCATCATAATGGAAATTCAATTCAAATAATAGTTTATTTATCAAGTTTAAATGAGCAATCTGAAAATGAGAATTTCACCATTGAAGAAATCAAATTAAAATAGCTGAAATGAATTTGACTCTCTCTCATAGAACAGGATGACATGTACGAGTATGAGCACAGATCATATAATAAATCATAGACAGAATAATTATAGTATTCTGTGGAAACATAGAAGTACGATTCATTATTGAAATTTCGAAAAATCATATCCCCGAAAGTATTAGCTTGTTGCAGTTGTAAATGATATCAATGGATTTTTTTGGTTAAAATGCTTCTTAAAAAAAATTGATTTTGGAATTTGTTAGTTAAAAAAAAATTTTTTTTTCGTTACTCCGAAACCATCTGGCCTATTTTGCCCAATAACGAACTTAAACGAGATATTTATCTCCCTAACCTACTCTGAAAATTCCAACTGCCTAGCTCATTTCGCTCGAGAGTTATTGTAGAAACAAAATTTAAAGATTTTCAAATTTTTTTTTCACTTTACGGTAACCTCATCAATACAAACTTCACATGCGTATGAAGGACATGATTTTACAATTTGATGCTAAATTTCAGATAGATCGAGTGATCAGTTTCGGAAATATTCATAAAAAATGATTTTATTATAAACGGCCATAACTCCGAAGACGCTTGATGGATTTCGCCCATTAACGAACTTGTCCGAGATATTTACGCTCCAAACCTACCTTGGAAATTTCAATCCTCTAACAGAATCGATTTCAACCTCGGATTCTTAATCAGTGAGTCGAACCAAATCGTTTGAGACCATTTTCAGCCAAAAATTCGAAAATTACAGATATTTGGGCAAATTGATAAGCACTTTGTTCTGAGGAACAATAGCGCCAAAATGTGATAGGATTTATGAAAGTTTGACTCTTTATGAATCCAGTCCTGGA
This sequence comes from Halyzia sedecimguttata, assembly GCA_937662695.2. Lineage (NCBI taxonomy): Eukaryota > Metazoa > Arthropoda > Insecta > Coleoptera > Coccinellidae > Halyzia > Halyzia sedecimguttata. The sequence goes on from OW569414.2 coordinate 78,430,816, forward strand.
CTATGATTATTTGTGCTAAAAATCCCGTTGCCGTCCTTCATACAGACACAGGAAATCAATCAAGATTATTCAAAGAATATTATCGATATAATTAACATATAATTCTTTGTGCACTAGCTTGTTCCCAAATGGGTGCTATTATCATCTTAAAACGCGATAAGTTAATAATGGGGTATAAGTAATAGTATATTGTATAATTAGTGGGAAAAGCATAATATTCCCAAACGACTGTGATAATTACCATACGAGGAGCGTAGCGACGACTCTGGTAACACAGGAGTTTGGGAATATGCTTTTCCCACGAATTATACATACTATTTTTTCCTCGTTAGTTGATTTACATTTAAAAAATTAATTAAAGAATATTTCATTCAAGATGTAATCAAGTAAGTTTAAATAGGTTACTCTATGTTCACATTGAAATATAGAAGTGGTAACCATGGAAATTACTTCGTTATGACAAAAGTAAAATAATTGTCGAGCTGGTTTTGTTTGATTCGTTATATTTAATAAGGAATTAAGAAAGAATTAATAAACATAAACACTGATAGGGATTATTTGTTACCTTGCACTACTCCTGAACTAGTAGAAGCCGCGAACGCGGCTTTACTTAATTCACTTCCGCCGAAATTCAGAGAGAAGTATGAACTTGCGTACCAACGCTTCATGGTTTTTTGCAAAAAAAAACGTATGGCGTATGTTGCTGACTTGGCTAAAACAATGAAATCTTCGACATTGTGGGCACATTATTCCATGCTTCATTCAACTTTGTCTGTTAAAAAAAAAAGCACTGACGTGAAGTCAGTACTCTTTGGCGCGCGTGTTCACGGTGGCTAATTTGAATTGAATGATGAGTACTTCAAGCTCAGTAGATAGAGCGAGCCGAAGATCTACCCGAAGGATAGTGGACACCATTCACTGTCGGTTCAAAAATTAACAGTGCTGTATCTAAGCTACCATCAGGATAGAGTAACAAAGTTGGAAAAGAACACAACTGACTCTCCTTAGTCGCACAAGCTCCTAGAAGATTTGGAAGGGTCAGCATAATCCTAATCATGTTTATAGCGCGCACGCCAAAGCAGATTGACTTTTTACACTTTTTCTTTCATTGTTAAGTCAATCTGCTTTTGCGCGCGTGCTATAAACATGATTAGGATTATTTTTTATTTTTGTAGAAGTGTTTGCATTGGTCTTGTGCATCTAACTACTGAGCTTCAATTTAATCAGATCAGTATTTTTCGAGTTATCGTGAAAACAAAATTTTGAAATTTTTGAAATTTTTTTTAGACAGAATTGAATTTGACCTCGAATTCTTCATCAGGGAGTCGAACCCAATCGTTTGAGATCATTTTCGAAAAAAAAATTCGAAAAATACAGACATTGTGACGAAATGATAGCACGCTGTTCCTTGCGGAACACGCGCGCAAAAATAATATTAATATTGCCCAGTACCAGAAACGGAGGGCATTTTTAAAACGTCAAGCTACAGGATACAAACCGAAAAAATCCAAAATTTCAACCCAGGAACAAGTTCAGAAATTCATTTTAGAGGCCCCAGATGGCATATTTTCATCGACCAAGGTAAGTAGATAGATAAAATAGTATTACTCAAAATACATAAAATACGAAATATCCAATTTTTGCGCGTATGTTCTGGGGAACATCGCGTTATAGTTTTGCCCAAATGTCTGTAACTTTCGAATTTTTTGACGAAAATAGTCTCAAACGATTTAGTTCGACTCCCCAATGAAGAATTCGACGTCAAATTTGATTATGTCCGGCCGGCCGTCTGGCTGCTGCCACGATAACTTCAGAACGAAAAGAGCTAGCGACTTGAAATTTTCAGGTTGGGTGGCGCATCACAATACGACGGACAAGTTCGCTAATGGGCATAATCGGCCCAGTGGTTTCCGAGTAATAATTTTGTTTTCAACCAATATAAATTAGATCGAATTGAAACTTGGTGAGTAGTTGTAGAATATGAATCTAAGCATTTTTGTGAAATTTTGTTTGAATCGTATGGCTAGAAAATTTAAAAAAAATCATTAAAAAATATTTTGGTTGTCACGATAACTTGAGAACGGAAAGAGATAGCGGCTTGAAGTTTTCAGGTTAGGATGTGCACCAGAACGCTACATTTCAGTTCGTTTGTGAGAATAATCGGCCAAACGGTTTTAGAGTTATAGCCATCTGAAATTTGGTTGTTTTTTGTTCCTCATTAACTCGAAAAATACTAAACCGATTGAATTCAAGCATGGTAATTAGTTGTAGAATGCCAACGCGAAAATTCTTGCAAAATTTCGTGAGGATGGTATTTGTAAAAATTTTTTAAAAAATCACTGAAAATTGAAAAAAAATTCTATATATCAGTAACTATTCGTTTGAAATTGCTGAAATTTTGCGAGAGCTTTCATAACCTAACTGTTCTGCCAAGTTTCAAGTTTTAACACGATCGGTTGAATATTGTTGGAGATTCGAACATTCTTGTGTGAGTTCAGTAGATGGGTGACCGTTGCTTCGATAACTTTCGAACGAAAGGAGATAGGGACTTGCAATTTTCAGTGTAGGTTGCGTATCCGAAAGGGAGAGTTGAGTTCGTTTTTGGACATAATCGGTCAATCGGTTTCCGAGTTATACCCGCCTGAAATATTATTTCCTTGATAACTCAAAAAATAAATATTCGATCGAATCTAAGCTTGGTAACTAGTAGTAGAAAATCATCATAAAGACGTGTTTAAAATTTTGTAAGAACCGTACCCCTAGAAAATTTGAGAAAAATGACGAAAAAAAAAATTTTAAGAACCGCACCCCTAGAAAATTTCAATAAAATCACGGAAACAAAAATTGGTTCAAGCACTGACGTGAAGTCAGAGGCTTTTGCGCGTATGTTCTATTGTCCATTCTTCTGTATTAGTCAACCTTGATCGAATTTACCATGGTAAATTATGTTATCCATTCTCCTGTATTGAACACTCTTAATTCAGATTTGCCATGGTAAATTCGAATTAAGTGTCCAATACAGGAGAATGGACAACATAATTTACCATGGTAAATTCGATTAAGGGTGATCAATACAGAAGAATGGACAATAGAACATACGCGCAAAAGCTTCTGACTTCACGTCAGTGCTTGAACCAATTTTTGATAACCTTTTAGGTAGCTCTAATATTTGGAATAGCAGGAGCCTGTCGACGAAATGAGCTTGTCTCATTAGTGATAGAAAAACTGACCTAAAATTCCTCTCTACCCATCACGAGATTTAATATCCACAAATGAGCCTCTCACCTTACAAGATCAGAGAGTGTGGTGAATTTAAAGTTAAGTTTTGAAGCCTTCAGCCAAATTTCAGCGATATCATTTTAAAAATAATACATAACCTTTCAAAAGTCCCCTCTTACAAATATACTCCTCTGATGGCACATGGATCTCTTGAAGAAGAATCGCCTTCTCTATTTCTCAAAGATATTCACTCTTGTTCAAAGAAATCCCTTCAATATTTAGTTGTCTCCTCCTGAGGAGGATCTCTTTCAAAACCAGGTCTGACCGCTAATGTAGGGCTATCATCTCCCATAGATTTGTGATGAAATAACACGATTTTCCCAAGAACATACGCGCAAAAATATGTCATCATGACATTCATGCTTTGAAGGTTCTCGCAAAAATACGACGATTCGAATCCAGCTACCGAACTCACAAAAGGCTGCTTGGTTCTCCAACAATATGGATCCGATCGTGTTCAAACTTGGAACTCTGCAGAAGAGTTAGGTTCTGAAGGCTCTAATTTTTTTGAAATTTTCTAGTAATACCATCCTCACGAAATTCCGCAAGAATTTTCGCGTTTGCATTCTACAACTAATAACCATGTTCGAATTATATCGGTTTCGTATTTTTCGAGTTATTGAGGAAATAACAACCATATTTCAGATGGGTATAATTCCAAAACCGTTCGGCCGATTATACCCATAGACAAATTCAAATGTCGCATTCAGATGCACAACCTAACCTGAAAATTTCAAGCCGCTATCTCCTTCCGTTCTCAGGTTATTGTGTCATAAATAATATTTTTTAATAATTTTTTTAAAATTTTTTGGTGACACGATTCTCACAAAATTTCACGAACGTGCATAGGTTTATATTCTACAACTATTCACCAAGTTTAAATTCGATCGGATTTATTTTGGTTGAAAACAAAATTATTACCAGGAAACCATTGGGCCGATCATACCCATTAATGAACTTGTCCGTCGTACTGGGATGCGCCACCTACCCTGAAAATTTCAAGTCGCTAGCTCTTTCTGTTCTCAAGTTATCGTGACAACGGCCGGACGGCACCACAGAATTAAATTTCACATTTTGGCAAAATGATAACGCGATGTTCCCCAGAACATACGCGCAAAAATGTATGGCTGAAACACGAAAGCTTTATGTTGTACAGTGTAGCCTGTCATGAATTTGATACTTCTTATTACGATTCGTGTGCTTCTGATCCAAATTTCGTCAGCTTCACGCATGGATTGACCTTTTTAATATAAACACTAGTGATGAATGCGCTTGTTATCGCAGTGGTTCCAAACTTGCATATATTTCAGAAATGTTCTCAGATTGTAACGCGGAAATGATAGCAATTATATATTCATTGATTATACGGATTCTACGATTAGTTTTTGACGCGTCAACGAAAACAGAGACTGAAGTGAAACAATTCTTAACAAGCACTGAAGCGAAATCGGGAGCTTATCCGCGCATATTCTATTGTCTACTCACCTCTATTGGACACTCTTAATCGAATTTATCATCGATATATGAGCCGATCAGAGGAAAAGCGGTATAACTCACAAATTTCGAATTTTTGAGTTAATTTTGTACCTAATGCAGCCCATACACGCTCGATATTATTGTACAATATTTTATATTTGTGCAATATAATTGATCATGTGTGGGCGATATTGAAAGATTGCGCAATAGCGCAATATATTGCACAACCTCCAATCGATAGAAATGTTTGATCAACCAACATATTGTACAATAATATTGACCGTCTAGGGGCCACCGTCAATACATTGTGCAACCCACATTGCACAATAATATTGAGCATGTGTGGGCCGCTGAAGAGTGTATTTCATTCTCTGAATGAATGGTATAAGTCGAAACAATTTTGTGACCGAGTAAGGGCCTGTTGATGTTTAACTCTCATTCAAATTTTTTCGCGCTCTTCAGGTGCACAGTGTGCCTATCAATTCATCCAAATTTCTGTAATTTTCGAATTTTTGACTGAAAATGGTCTTAAACGATTTGGTTCGACTCTCTGATCAAGAATCCGAGGTCAGAATTGATTCTGTCCGGCCGTCCGACCGGCCGTCTGCATGATTATGCTCAAAAGAAAGGAGTTAGAGGATTGAAATTTGCAGGGTAGATTTGAAGCGTAAATTTCTCGGACGAGTTCTTTAACGGGCGAAATCCACTAAGCGGTTTCAGATTTATTGCTGTTTTCAGTGAAAACATTTTTTATGAATATTTCCGAAACTGATCACTCGATCTATCTGAAATTTAGCATCAGATTGTAGATTAATGACCTCTATACGCATGTGAATTTTTATTTTGATCGGATTGTCGTAAAGTTCAAAAAAAAATCCACATTTAAAATTTTTTTTTCTACAATAGTTCTCGAACAGAATGAGGTCGGCAGTTGAAATTTTCAGAGTAGGTTTGAGAGATAAACATCTCGCTTAAGTTCGATTTTGGGCAAAATAGACCAGATGGTTTCGGAGTAACGAAAAAAAAAATTTTTTTAAGTCACAAATTTCAAATTCAATTTTTTTAAAATGCGGTTTCTCCATAATAATCCATTGATATCATTTTCAACTCTAACAAGCTAATACTTTCGGAGATATGATTTTTCGAAATTTCAATAATGGATCGTACTTCTATGTTTTCACAGAATGCTATAATTATTATATCTGTGAATTATTATATGATCTGTGTTCATACTCGTATATGTCATCCTGTTCGATAAGAGAGAGTCGGATTTAAATTCTTGGAAATATTATTTTTTTCCTGGAGCTAAGCAGCTTTGGGCGAGTTCAGTGACTGGATGGGTGACAGCTCTGCCTATAGATTTGGCAGCCCGCCAAAGCTCCTGTCCACAGGGCTTTTTCCCTTTTATAATATACCGTAGAGCTGTGTGACTTTGCACTACTTTTCATAGTTTTGTTGTTGTAACTTGATACCCCCTGACAGACAACCCTAAACTTTAATAAATTATACATAATTATACTTTCGACATAGTATAAAAGCTGAATTTTATATATGTTACTTGGGGACCTATAAAAAAAATATATAAATACCTCACTAACCGGACAGTTCTAATGGTTTTTACATCTGCCAGACACATTTAAACTTCACGCAGGAGTGCATGATATAGGGCGCTTAGTCGATTGCGATCTTTTACTGCTCATCATCTTTCGGTTAGTGATGTATTGAAAACACCGCGATGTTTTCATCGCGATTTTTTTGTCTACATTAGCAGTCAACGTGAAGTGAAGATTATTCTTGCGAAGTAAAATGGAGGAACAGTGGCGTTATATTACCTAAATCGGTGAAAAATGATCTACTACAAGTCGTAAGATTCCTCCAAATTCAAACTTGCGCTACTGAACTGAACTCTGAAGTCGAATATTGTATCATAAAAAACCCTTTGATGCGTGCCAGTTTACCGACAGCCCAGCAAAGCATATCCGTCTTCACCAGAATACATCGCAATTCAACCAAGTACAGACTTGTCTTGAAAACGTGAATATTCGCGGAATCGCGCTAGTGTGGTCCCAGCGCAATCGACTAAGCACTCCCGCTCGCACCTACAGCGGACTTTCAATATGTCTGGCAAGATGTAAAAACCATTAAACTGTCCGGCTATTGAGGTAATATACTTCTCGCAAAAATTAAAGGAACAAAAAAAATTTTCGAAATTTTTTGGCAATTTTCAACAGGCTGGATTCCAGTGAAAAATGGCCGTACAGAAAATAAAAAAACATAGCTTTTCAAGCTTGAAGACTCTAGTTTACGAATTTCTTGGTTAAAAATATTTTGGAGCTCCGGTAATCATGCGATTCTTGGATAAAGCACATAGAAAACATTTTCAAAATTTTTTACATTTTTTTTTCCTTCTACGGACATGGAAAAATTTTTCCGACCTAGACCAATGCATAGGTCGTATAGCCTGTTCATTCAGCTTCAATTTGCTTTTTGCAAGAGTCAAATACTACCATTTGTCTTCGAGATATCGAATTTTGAATGCAAAAGGATCCTTTTTCACTCAACTGCCGATATCTCTGAAACTACTGGTCGCTCAGCAAGCGGACAGGGAGTTTCGTTTTCGGCAGAAAATTTCCGATAAAAAAGTTCGTCATGGTTGATTGGAAAAAAAATGTTTCCACTTGAAACGTTAACGTGAAAAAAGAGCAAAAAAATGCCATTTTCCCTTTTTTTGGTTAATCGACTGTATTTTCGACAATATTAGGGGAAATGCTTAGGTTAGAAGAAAATTTTACTGTCTAATGTACCTCAAAGGTACCCCTAAATCGGTAGATCCATCGGTTCAGCGGTTTCCTTGGACCGATTGATTGAAATTTTGAAAAAATTAAGGGAACAAGATGTTTTTTCCTTAAAGTTGACCTAATCTTTTCAAAAATCAATAATTTCATTTTGTGCAGCTGACCAACCACAGGGTCTCATTTTTTCCGAAGAATCATAACACATGTGCGTAAGCACAAAAGAAGCGTAAATCCGACCGTGCAACCTCCACGTGGTATGCTTTGGATAACGCTAATTCCGGCGGTGAATCAGTTATGAATGAAAATTTTTGTCAGAAACTTTGATTTTGTAAAAATGAAAATAAAAACTTTTTTTAAATAAAAAAAAAAATTTTTTGGAAATTTTCGAAATTATTTCAAAAATTTTTTTGAATTTTTTTTTTGCTAATCAATCTTTAGAAGACTCAAAATGGAGTATATTGTAAGAAAAAATGAAATTATTGATTTTTGAAAAGATTAGGTCAAGTTTAAGGAACAAACATCTTGTTCTCTTAATTTTTTCAAAATTTCAATCAATCGGTCCAAGGAAACCGCTGAACTGATCGATCTACCGATTTAGGGGGGGCCTTTGGGGTACATTAGACAGTAAAATTTTCTTCTAACCTAAGCAATTCCCCTAATATTGTCGAAAATACAGTCGATTAACCAAAAAAAGGAAAAATGGCATTATTTTGCTCTTTTTTCTCGTTATCGTTTCAAGTGGAAAAATTTTTTTTCCAATCAACCATGACAAACTTTTTTATCGAAAATTTTCTGCAGAAAACGAAACTCCCTGTCCGCTTGCTGGGCGACCAGTAGTTTCAGAGATATCGGCAGTTGAGTGAAAAAGGATCCTTTTGCATTCATAATTCGATATCTCGAAGACAAATCGTCTTATTTGACTCTTGCAAAAAGCAAATTGAAGCTGAATGAACAGGCTATACGACCTATGCATTGGTCTAGGTCGAAAAAATTTTTCCATGTCCGTAGAGCGAAAAAAAAATGTAAGAAATTTAGAAAAATTTTTCTTTGTGCTTTATCCAAGAATCGCATGATTACCGGGGCTCCAAAAAATTTTTAACCAATAAATTCGTAAAGTAGAGTCTTCAAGCTTGCAAAGCTATGTTTTTTTATTTTCTGTGCGGCCATTTTTCACTGAAATACAGCCTGTTGAAAATTGCCGAAAAATTTCAAAAATTTTTTTGTTCCTTTAATTTTTGCGAGAAGTGTAGTAGGAGAGCTGGCACCAATTTTTGGGTAGGTATTTGAGGCAAGCTGAAAACTTGTCAGATACCTCTCCTATTATATCCCAACTCGGAATTGCAGACCTGGCTGGTGAGTAGCGGGGCTAAATCAACCCCTACATTTTTAAAAATATATTTCAGGCTCTTCGCAATTTATATATGTTGCAGTATAATACTTAGTGAATACGAAAACAAATATGCCAGATAATTTAATCGGGGCTTTCAGCTTGCCTCAAATACCTACCCAAAAATCGGTGCCAGCTCTCGGACTATAACATTTTTTCATAGGTCCCCAAGTAGCAATCGTCACAAGTGTCTGGCAATGGATGATGAGATTTCTAACGTTATCCCGAAGAAAATATGAAAAAATTGAGCTTTATACTTTAACGAAAGTAAGCTTTCTTTTTTAACACCTTTACTACCTATTACCTGTCCAAGTACCACAACCCAAACTCTATAGTCGCTGGCCGTTCTTACCTGTATAGGGGGCATGCACAGAAAAATTTTCAGCTTTAATAAAACAACGAAGGTCTGGCCGTCGTGGGCTCTTGCTCTATAAATAAATGAACAAACTCAAAAACTAATTGTTGAGAAAAAGATTTGTGAAGAATTTACTGATTGACGAACTTTGACAAAAGTTATCTACTCACAGATTGAATGGAATTTTTCAATGACGCATTTATATAGCGAATTAAAATAGCTGAAATTTTCACCTCACGAACGAATATTCACAATGCAAATTCACAAATTTTGAACTATTAAAATAATTTGTTCGTAATCCACTGCCTACTCAAATATCAGGAATAAATGGACAATCTGCTATGATTGTCTCCAGCCTTGCTCTAGACATTTCCATGATACTTTCCTTAGGTATTTCGAGTTGTGAAAACTATGCACCGAGTGTAAGTTGCAACAACCAATTCCACGATGTTGAATCATTGCAGATTGCTCATTTTATCTTGATAAATACATTTAATGACAATTTTTGAAGCATTGAGGCATTGAAGCATTGTATATTGCCCTTTTCTTTATAAGATAATTTTTGAAGCATTTTTTTAAACGACACTTCTTTAAATTCAATATCTGTCTCGATGCATTTCTAACATAGGAATCCATTGATATAATTCCCAACTCTGAGAAACCAATACTTTCGGAGATATAATTTGTCTCTTTGAACAAGAGCACCAAAAAGCTCCTGTCCACAGGGCTCGAACCAATATTTTTAACTTACCCGTTCATTTGGAATCCACACCTTCATATTCAACATTTTAGATCTGACAGAACACGGAAACGAACTAAACATATTTTCACTGAGTTAGTTATAGTACCTATAGTATAACTGATATGTCTGCTCACGGTAATTGCTGTTCAAGCGGCTTATCCAAATGAAATGGTATTTGACCCCACAGTTATCAAGTCAATTATACAAAGTTGCCTCATTCGAATACCTGAGAAAAAAATTATACGTGGGATTTCTATTCGACGGTTTTATATTTTTTTTATGACTAACTGCCGACTCACCTGTTTATTGACGAGCGTTGTTCAGGTAAACAGAGTGCAAATCAGTTCATCCAGATGTGTGTAATTCTCGGATTTTTGACGTGAACGGTCTCAATCGATTAGTCTGTATTCTACTGACTACTCACCAAGTATCGATTCGATCGCATCTGTATTGGTTGAAAACAAAATTATTACTCGGAAACCATAGACCGATTATGCCCATTAACGAACTTGTCCGTCGTATAATAACGCGCAACCTACCCTGAAAATTTCAAGGCACTTTCTCTTTCCGTTATAAAGTTATCGTAGCAACGGCGGGGCAAAATCAAATTCGACCTCGAATTATCCATCATGGAGTCGAACCCAATTGTTTGAGACCATTTTCGACAAACAATTCGAAAATTACAAATAGTGGGGCAAAATGATAACGCGATGTTTCCTAGAAAATGCGCGCAAAAATTCCCGAAAGAGGATTTTTCCAAAAGTTGTCTGAAAGTTGGGTGACTGGAGTCTGGATGGCCATAATACCACCTCATGTCAATTATGTGTGTGTGCAAGCCAGTTCCGAGGAAATTGCATAGTTCCCGAAGACCTAGGAGGTTCCGTTTAATCATAGGTCCTCCCCAAGGTCTTCTACTAGGAGACTCATCAGAAGCTCCTAGGAGCTTCTGAGAGTTAAGAGAGTCAGTTGTGTTCTGTGTAAGCTTTGTTACTGTATCCTTACGCCAGCTTAGGCATAGCACAGTTAATTTTTGACCCAACAGTGAATGGGTGATTTGATCTCCGGTTCGCTCTATATATCCACAGAGCTTGAATCACTCATCATTAAATTAAAATTGGTCATCATAAACAAGCACGCCAAAGAGTAATGAATTCACGTCATTGAACGCCTTGAACCAATTTTTTTTTAATAATTTTTTTTAATTTTCTAGTGATACGATGCTCATAAAATGTCACAAACGTCCTTAGATTTGTATTCTACAACTAATCACCATGTTTCAATTCGATCGGATTTGTATTGGTAGATAACAAAACTATTACTCGGAAACCATTGGGCTGATTAGGCCCATTAACGAACTTTTCCATCGTATTAGGATGTGCCAAGGTGGACAAGGTGGACAAGGTAACTGTGTACGCTGTGCTGCAGCTGGGGACCCTACGGCTCACGGCGTGCTACCTGTCGTCCAACATTGACCAGAAAGATTTTGAGGATAAGGTACACGAGATATTCTCGTTGATAGATTGGAGAGGGGAGGAGGTGCTGGTGGGGGACATCAATGCGAAGTCCACTGCGTGGGGAGCACCAAGGGCAGACGCGAGGGGTCTATACGTCGAGAGCTGGATGGCCCAATTGGGTCTGACGGCCTCAGGAGACGGTTCACCCACGGTTGTCAGGGGAGCCAGCGCCACACATATTGACGTCACTCTGAGCTCAGCGAGTGCGGGGCACAGAGTGGAGGAGTGGTCGATAAGGCAAAGTAACCCGCTGACATACCACGGTGTCATAGAGTTTGATATCAGTGGTTATCGGCGGATAAGGGACAAAGAGGATAGAAAGTTTGTGTTCTCTGAAGAGAGATTCATGGAGGAATGGAGCAAGGCGGATCTTTCCTGTTCTGCAGGAGAGATCTATTGAAAAATATGAGAGACGGTAAAGGCTGCTACCTCCCAGGTTGCAGGTTCCTCCGCCAGGACACCATACTGGTGGACCGGGGAGGTAGCGGAGACAAGGGAAAGATGTATTAGGGCTAGGAGGAAATACGTTAGAAGTATGAGACTGAATGAGGGTGAAGGTGAAGCGGAGGAAGAAAGGGAAGTACTCAGGGACGCTAGGAGGGACCTGAAAAGGGCAATCAGAAGGGCAAAGAATAATGCCTGGAATGACCTCCTGCGGGAGGTAGACGATGACGTCTGGGGGCAAGGCTACCAGATCGTCACAAGGCATCTGAAGGGGGCTAAGGCCCCCTTCAAACTGCCTAAGGAGAAAATTAAAAGGATAGTAGAGACGCTCTTCCCGGTGGACCCGGAGAGACGAGAGATCCCACCGCCTGCTCCCGAGTCCCACGATGAGATTGGGACGAGGGAGGTAGAAAAGGCGATCGGGAAGTTAAAGAGAAAAAAGGCACCGGGACCTGATGGGATACCGGTAGAGGCCTTAGTGAAACTGGGAGTAGACAACCTGGAGACCCTCGGGAGTCTGTTTCAGCACTGGTGGAACTCTAAGAAGTTTCCTAGCGAGTGGAAGCAGGTGAGACTGGTCCTGATCCCCAAGATAGGGAAAGACCCGGAGGACCCATCAGCATACTGACCGATATGCCTCACGAGCACGGGAGGTAAGCTGTATGAGTGGATTATCCTTAACCGGCTTAATGCGAAGATAGAGCCCCGAGGAGTCCTGTCTAGCAGCCAGCAAGGTTTTAGGGAAGGCAGGTCTACTACCAGCGCCGTGAGGGTGGTGACTGGCTGAGTCGAGGAGGCAGCGGAGAGATTCGTTGTTATAGTCCTCATTGACGTCAAGAATGCCTTCAACACGGCTAGATGGGGAATTATATTATTATTGTTGATAAGGGGTTACGTTGCACCGCGACCTTGAGATCTATTGTGCCCCCCATCAGAGCTGTTCTCACCATTACGCCATCTACAGCTCGCCCTCCAGTTCCAGAGTATAAGAAATGAGATGGGGAAGCATTATGACGGCTCTGAGACGCGCAGGGGTGTCAGAGGGAATTATGGACGTCATCGGCTCATACTTTTCGGAGAGGTGGGTGAGGATTGGCTCAGTGAGCCACCCTTGTACAATGGGGGTGCCGCAGGGCTCGGTCCTCGGTCCGACTCTCTGGAACATTATGTACGATGGGGTGCTCAGGCTGAGGTTTTCAGTAGGAGTAAATCCGATCGCTTATGCAGATGACGTAACTCTGCCGGTTAGAGCTAATTCGATCGAAGACCTACAAAGGGATGTTAACGAATCCCTGGAAAAGGTGGATGCATTCATGAGGGAAAACGGTTTAGAAATTGTCATTGGTAAAACGGAGGTTGGACTTCTGAAGGGAAGGAGGAAAAGTGGGAGGATAAGCTTTTCCATTCACGGACAGGTGGTGGAGGCAAAGACCAAGGTTAAATACCTAGGTATAGTCCTTGATAAGGGACTGGCTATGGGTAGAGATGTGGAGTATGCTGCGGAAAAGATGATGGAGAAGACGGTGGCCCTGGCGAAGATTATGCCAAATATTAGGGGGCCGGGACAATTTGGTAGGAAACTGTTGAGCTCGGTAGCCCACAGTGTAGCACTGTATGGTGCGCCGGCCTGGGCAAAAGCGTGTAGTACGGAAAAATATAGAAGGAAAATAACGGCAGCGCAGACGGTAATATTGCAAAGGGTCTGCTGTGCCTACCGCACGGTCTCCGCAGCGGCAGTGCAGGTAATTGCGGGCACACCTCCAATAGATCTTCTGGCTGAGGAAAGGAGAAGAGTGTATGAGAATGCTTATGGACACTGACCTGGTGTGCGTAGGCAGATCAGTATAAGGATAATGAGGGCATGGCAAGATAGGTGGGAGTCACAGCAGGGAGCTGCGAGTTGGACGAAGCAAATCCTGCCAGATATAAGTAGGTGGATGAGCTGTCCCCATAAGATAACCAATTACTGGTTCACACAAATACTTACGGGACACGGCTCCTTTGAAGTCTTCAGGGAAAAAATTGGAAAGACTGACCAACCGAACTGCCGAACGTGCAATTCGGAGGATAGCGTTGGGCACATGATATCGGAATGCGAAAGGTGGACAGTAGAAAGGCGGGGGCTAAGAAGCCTCTTCGGGGAAAACCTGAATTGTCAGGTAATTGTGGAAGAGATGCTAGACAACGAGAGCAAATGGAAAGATGGTTTCAGTTCTTGACAACCATAATGGAGAATAAAGAGGTAGAGGATAGAAACAGGCAGGCTATGGAACAAACATAGCATGTGGAAATATACGATCCGCAGAGACGCAAAAGGCCCTAAAGGGCCCGGTACCAATGCGGAACGGAAGATGGGTGATGAGGTGGAGTTTGGTTGGTAGGCACTGTATTGTGAGCCCAACACTCTCTAGGGCAACTTCCTAGAGGAACATGAGTTTCTCCACCTCTTGGAAAAAAAAAGGATGCGCCACCTACTCTGAAAATTTCAAGTCGCTATCCCCTTCCGGTCTCAAAATATCGTGGCAACGGTCAGCCGGCCGGCCGGACAGAATCAAATTTTTCCTCGAATTCTTCATCATGGAGTCGAACCCAATTGTTAGAGACCATTTTCGGCGAAAAATTAAAATGACAGACATTTGGGCAAAATGATAACGATATGGACATACGCTCAAAAATGAAAAGATAAGAGGAAAACGAACAAATTAAAAATAATACATAACCTTTCAAAAGTCCCTTCTCACAAATATACTCCTCTGTAGGCGCATGGATCTCTTGAAGAAGAATCGCCTTCGCTAGTTTTCAAAGATATTCACTCTTGTTCAAGGAAATCTCTTCAATATTTAGTTGCCTCCTCCTAAGGAGGATCTCTTTCAAAACCAGGTCTGACCACTGCAAGACCCTAATGTAGGGCTATCATCTCCTATAGATTTGTGATGAAAAAATCGACCCGAAAATTGATCTTGTAATTTGATATGTCATCATGACATTCATGGTTTTGTAGGTTCTCGCAAAATTTCAGCGATTAACTCATCCAGCTACTGAACTCACACAAGACTGCACGGATCTCCAACAAAATGGATCCGATCGTGTTCAAACTTGGAACTTGGCAGTAGAGTTTTGAAGGCTCTTGCAAAGTTTCAGCGATGTCGGTCGAATAGTTTCTGATATATAGAATTTTTTTTGAATTATTTTCAATGATTTTTTTAAAATTTCGCAAGAATTTTTGCGTTGGCATTCTACAACTAATAACCATGTTTGAGTCATATTGGTTTTGTATTTTTCGAGTTGTTGAAGAAATAACAACCAAATTTCAGATGGTTATAACTCCAAAACCGCTTGGCCGATTATACCAAACGATTTGCAAAATTGCATTCTCTGCTCAATAAAATACAAGTTGACTCCTTAAGTTTCCTTTTAATATAATCAGTTTCTATCATCAGAATCCTTGTATTACTCCAATCCATCATGTGATCTCCTTGGATTGTACATACATGTTCTGCTATTTTTGAGAAATGCAAATTGCTCAATTGGTATTGATCATATTTGGCTGATTTTATTGAAAAAGGAGGTGGAACTTGGAAATTTCTATACAAAGTAAAACTATGTTAGCTATGATTTTCAAATACTGTCAATGTGACAATTCTCGAATCTCAATCGACAAAATAGTTCTGAAGATTTTTTCGCTAAGCATCTGAAGAAGGAGTCTGATATAGACTCCGAAACGTTACGATATAGTTGTTTTTTCGTTGATGTTGTTTCGTTGTTATGTAGTCTGATGAAGTCGCTGTGTCGACGAAACGCGTCACAATGTTGAATAAATAAGTGTAAATCGTATATAATTTTTCATTTCGTTGTTATTTGTTAGGCAACATTGTTCGATTGATTGCTTCTGACAAATATCTTGTGTTTCTTACGCAGAAGAAAATCACAAAATAATTAATTTTTTATTTTATAGATATTTTTCAGAGTTTGGGAGAAAAAACCCAGAAAGAAACCATTCAATGATGAATATACCTCCCACAGTATCCTTTAATGATTACTTAAATTATTTCTTGTTCATCGGCTCTACGTCAGGATACATCTCATTAAACATTCTGCATGTTCTTGCTAAAATTTGATAGCATTGACCGTGAAGAATAAACAACTTAATCAAAACTTCATTTGTATAATAATTGTCTTCCATAAGAATCGTTTTGTTTAATAAAATCTCTGTTTATCAATTCAATAATATTTTACAACCGTGGCCCGTCCTGTATATGGAATATGATTTTTCTTCGATCGTGGGAAAAGTGACACTATTTTGATCTGTTTTCTATGCGCAAAGCTAAACATTCCAGAATAGTGGGCAGTTGCTAAGCAATTAGAAAATAACAGTGCGGTAATATTCTTACCGCACTGCTGTAGCGTGCGGTAATGTTACAAATGGATTATCCAGTGACAAGCTTTTGCGCAAATTTAGCGCACTGTCGCTTCTGTCTCTCCTGCAACGTTGAAACTCGCATTTCCCGCATGATCTCCGACAAATCCGCACCACGTTCAGGATACCTGCCTGTCTTTCTATATTCAGCACACTTCAAGAATTTTCTATGAATGCGTTCAAGTGATGTTAGGTGGGAACTGTATATCGGAAACCAAACCAAGTTGGCGTACTCTAATTTGCTGACGACAAGAGAAAAATAGAGAATTCTGAGGACTGAAACATCAGGGAACTCCCTGGAACACCGGAACACAAACCCCAAAGATCGACTAGCCGAAGAACAATTCACCTCATCTACTGTCCAGGGTTGACATTCGTGTACCAAGAATTGAAGCGAGGACCACATCAACTTTTCGACTTCCTACACCTCGGACTAACATACTTGAGCAAGCTCCGGTCTATCGATTGTGCAGGGCTGCTGATGAACTTAAGTTTAATTTGTTTTTCTAGTTCGGGGCGGTTATTGTTTATTGTTGTATCATTGAATGTGTAATTTTGTTTGAATAATTGTTCATATTATTCATTGTCAATATGTTACCCTGTTATTGGGAAATTTCCTGTTGGGTAAAATAAACTATTATTATTATTATTAACTATTATTATTATTACAATAAAATGAAACAAAGTATGGTTTTAATTTTTATATTGATAAAGTTGTTATAAAAGAAATAAGAGAAACATCTAATTCATAACGATATTCTTGAACACAAATTAATTGTTGTTAATATTAACCTTTATGGTAGTTTGGTGATCCAAAAAACTATATTCTTCAAATGGTATTAGTGGGACTGGGATCAATATTGTTAAAGAAAAACTATGGTTTCTTTACCAACGTTTCGAATTTTAATAAATTCATCATCAGGGCTCTGTAACAATGGGTACTACATTAATAGCTTTGAATATAACTAAAATGAGACACGAGAACGCCAACAACAATATTGGAACATTTTCAGTGAATTAAAATAGTAATAAAAATCTTGATTTAAAATTTAAAAAAGAAAAGAAAAATATAGACTTACCAAAAATCAGTCTCTCCGAGTAAAACTATTACGATATAACATGAAAACAGACATTTTAGATACATGTTTACAGGACAAGAACTCAACATCGAGCACGAGACAAACGAGTACTGAGATAAAATCATAAATTGACCGTGAATCCGTATGGTTCTTGTACATATTGATAGAAAAACGGTGGTAATTGAAAACAACGTATACCGACAAGAATTATTTCGATAACCGACCTATCAGGTTAAAGTAGGCTGTATTCAACCCCTCTATATCTCTTCTGGTATTAACACTGTCTTGCTGAAAAATGTTTATCATTTCACTGAAAAGTCTTTTAGACAGAGAAGATTTCCGATCAAGAATGATGGGCTTTCCAAAATCAAAAGTATGACCATTCTCTCTAGTATGTTCAACTAAGGCTGTGGGATTTTTGACATTCAACTTTTTTGTGTCTCTATCATGTTCTGAGATTCGTTTTTTTAAATATCTTCCTGTTTGACCAACATAGCATTTAGTGCAGTTGTTGCAATTAATTTTGTAGACTACGTTCGATTGTAGGTCAGTGGGAGTTTTTTCTTTTTGACGTGAAAAAAACCTTAGTCCAATAGTGTTATTGTTAGAAAATGCAATTTTTGATTGTTCTTCATTTAAAATCGCTGCAAGTCTTTCAGAAAGATTACTCACATATGGTATTTTGTTATATTTTATTATTGGATTGTTGATCCTGTTTGATTGTTTGTCATCTTTAAGAATTTTATTGGTCAATGATGGTGGGTAATTGTTTTTGAAAAGAAATTTTTTAATTTGTTCAATATTTTTATGGTGATATTCGGGATTAGAGATTTTGAGAGCTCTACTTTTCAGATTTCTTATGATATTGATTTTTTGTTGAAAATTATGTTCTGAGTGATAATTGAGAAATCTCTCGGAAAAAGTTGGTTTATGATACCAATCCACTTTCAAGACGTTGTTCGCAGTTTTAATGACGGTTGTGTCTAAGAAGACAGAAATCAGTTTCTCACATTGGCGAGTTAAGAAGATGGAATCTGACTTAATCAGGACAAAAGAATATGTTTCTCAATTCATTCCACTAATCATATTTCAGAATTTTGAATCAAACCAAAAAAAATTATATAATACCATTTTCGCTAGAACAAAAAAATCTCATGTCATAAAAATAAAACTTTTGATAGGAAAACAACACAATCCCGTTCCTATAACAGCAGATAACAATTGGTTCATTAATAAATCTACCCACGTTATACCTCAAAATGTTCAAGAATTACTGAGTATGGGAGAAAAGTTTAATTTACCTTATAAGGAAAAAAATTTTCCACTAAAAGACATTTTAATTGACGTAGAACACATCATAAATAATTTAAAAAATAATGAGGAAAAAATCGAAAAAAGAAACAAAGTTGTCAACACTTTAACAAATTTCAGCAATTCTAATCAACTCAAAAACAACAAAAAAATACATAAAAAAGTTTTTGATGACATAAAGGCAACTCAGATTTTTCTCAAACAAAACCCGGAACTAATAATAACGAAGGCGGATAAGGGCAATATTACCGTTGCCCTTGACAGGGAAGATTTCACTGAAAAAGCTGTTGGAATGCTGAGTGATAATAATACTTATCAAGTGTTAAACAAAGACCCTACCATCAAAATACAGAACCGAAACATTAAGTTGGTGAAAGAACTTTTAGATAACGGATTTATAGATAAAAAATGTGCGAAATACCTCACAACTGAAAATGGTGTGTTCCCCAAAATGTATTTTTTACCTAAAGTTCACAAAAACGATGTTCCTTTGAGACCGATTGTTAGTTTTGTGGGTTCCCCAATTTACAAGCTTTCAAAATGGGTTAGTGAGATATTAAAGCGAGGTTTTGAGAAGGATGGGTACCATGTCAATGATTCTTTCGAATTTTCCAATTTTATTCGTGACAAAATAATTCCAGATAATTTCGTCCTCATCTCTCTAGATGTTATATCTCTCTTTACCAATATTCCAGTTGACCTCACGATAACAATAATTAAAGAGCGTTGGAGTAAAATTTCGGAATTTACAACATTGCCCTTGGACACTTTCATCAGAACTTTTGAATTTTGTATTGATTCCAGCTATTTTAATTACAATGGAGTTTTCTACAAACAGGTATATGGCTTAGGTATGGGGAACTGTATGTCCCCAATTTGCGCCGATCTCGTTATGTCACAGCTACAAAAACAATGCCTAAACAAACTATCCTTTTCGGTCCCCTTCTTCAAAAGGTATGTGGACGACATTTTCACAGCAATTCCTATAGACGGTAAATCTGAAATTCTTGATGTATTCCACAGTTTTCATCCAAAACTTAAATTTACTTTAGAAGAAGAACAAAACCAAACTTTAGCCTTCTTAGACACAACCGTCATTAAAACTGCGAACAACGTCTTGAAAGTGGATTGGTATCATAAACCAACTTTTTCCGAGAGATTTCTCAATTATCACTCAGAACATAATTTTCAACAAAAAATCAATATCATAAGAAATCTGAAAAGTAGAGCTCTCAAAATCTCTAATCCCGAATATCACCATAAAAATATTGAACAAATTAAAAAATTTCTTTTCAAAAACAATTACCCACCATCATTGACCAATAAAATTCTTAAAGATGACAAACAATCAAACAGGATCAACAATCCAATAATAAAATATAACAAAATACCATATGTGAGTAATCTTTCTGAAAGACTTGCAGCGATTTTAAATGAAGAACAATCAAAAATTGCATTTTCTAACAATAACACTATTGGACTAAGGTTTTTTTCACGTCAAAAAGAAAAAACTCCCACTGACCTACAATCGAACGTAGTCTACAAAATTAATTGCAACAACTGCACTAAATGCTATGTTGGTCAAACAGGAAGATATTTAAAAAAACGAATCTCAGAACATGATAGAGACACAAAAAAGTTGAATGTCAAAAATCCCACAGCCTTAGTTGAACATACTAGAGAGAATGGTCATACTTTTGATTTTGGAAAGCCCATCATTCTTGATCGGAAATCTTCTCTGTCTAAAAGACTTTTCAGTGAAATGATAAACATTTTTCAGCAAGACAGTGTTAATACCAGAAGAGATATAGAGGGGTTGAATACAGCCTACTTTAACCTGATAGGTCGGTTATCGAAATAATTCTTGTCGGTATACGTTGTTTTCAATTACCACCGTTTTTCTATCAATATGTACAAGAACCATACGGATTCACGGTCAATTTATGATTTTATCTCAGTACTCGTTTGTCTCGTGCTCGATGTTGAGTTCTTGTCCTGTAAACATGTATCTAAAATGTCTGTTTTCATGTTATATCGTAATAGTTTTACTCGGAGAGACTGATTTTTGGTAAGTCTATATTTTTCTTTTCTTTTTTAAATTTTAAATCAAGATTTTTATTACTATTTTAATTCACTGAAAATGTTCCAATATTGTTGTTGGCGTTCTCGTGTCTCATTTTAGTTATATTCAAAGCTATTAATGTAGTACCCATTGTTACAGAGCCCTGATGATGAATTTATTAAAATTCGAAACGTTGGTAAAGAAACCATAGTTTTTCTTTAACAATATTGATCCCAGTCCCACTAATACCATTTGAAGAAGTTAATATTAACATTTATTGTACAGTTTGTACAGTTTGTAAATTGTACTGGAGGGCAACGAGAATTTATAGACGTTGAAGCTGCATGGCTAATTGTTTGGTTTATCTCGTTTCGATCATTTTCATTTGAAGTAGAGGCAGGGGTGTTGAATATTTTATTAGCCACTTCTACTTTATTATTAAGTGATTCGTCAATATATTCTTCCGCCACATTGGAAGATTTCCATCCTCCGTGGCGCTTTAAAGAAAGAATATCAGCTCCAGCATCTACCAAATGTGTTGCCGATAATCTTCGGAAACAATGTCCTGTATATTCTGTCGGATTTGGCAACTGTAAATAACTTATTCAACGGTTTGTTTCTGGGTTTTCTCTCCCAAACTCTGAAAAATATCTATAAAATAAAAATTAATTATTTTGTGATTTGCTTCTGCGTAAGAAACACAGGATATTTGTCAGAAGCAATCAATTGAACAATGTTGCCTAACAAACAACAACGAAACAACATCAACGAAGAAACAACTATATCGTAACGTTTCGGAGTCTATATCAGACTCCTTCTTCAGACGCTCAATGAAAATTGAGAGAATTATTTTGTTGATAGTTATTTGGTGAAATTCAAGAATTGTCACATTGACAGTATTTAAAAATCATAGCTAACATAGTTTTACTTCGCATAGAAATTTCCAAGTTCCAACTCCTTTTTCAATAAATTTAGCCAAATATGGTCAATACCAATTGAGCAATTTGCAAAATTGCATTCTCTGTTCAATAAAATACAAGTTGACTCCTTAAGTTTCCTTTTCATAAAATCAGGTTCTGTCATTAGAATCTTTGTATTACTCCAATCCATCATGTGATCTCCTTGGATTGTACATACATGTTCTGCTATTTTTGATTTCTGTATGTCTCTATTTCTCAAGTTATTCTTATGCTCTGACTTTCTTACTTCTAGTGGTCTTGATGCTTCTCCTGTGTATGATTTACCACAAATACAAGGAATATTATATACACAGAGTTTTGATTTTTGTTTTTCATTTATGGGTTTTGTTTTTGTTAATAAAGACCTAAGATCATTCTGAGTTTTGAAGACGGTTCTTATATTGAACTTCTAATTTTTTCAGAAAGGCCACGAACATAAGGATCACATTCAACAGATTGGGATGCTGTTCTTGTTGATTATTCTGTTGTACTTGTCGATTATTTTGTTGTTCTTGTTTATTTGTTTTTCTATCTAAATTCATGATACATGTATTTATGAATTGCCTCGGATATCCATTTTCTTCAAGAAATTTTTTGATGAAATCAATTTCATTATTTCGAATTTCAAGAGTAGAACAAATTAGGTTCGCTCTATCATAATAGTTATTTACGATACGAGTTGGATACAGATATCATTAAAGCACGAATGTCAAAATTGAACAACGAGGCCGTAGGCCGAGTTGTTTAATTTAACATGACTGCTTTAATGATATAGTATCCTACGACTTACGTACAAAATTTTATCTACAACTGCTTGTTTTCATCCTTTCGAGAAATATTCTGAAATGATCAATTAATTCGTACTCTCAATTAAATATTCAACATGAAGCCATAGATAAAACGTTCAGTTTGTCTATGCATGGAGCAAGTCGCGTTGTGCGTTGCTATGGCTACACACATGTAACAATAACAACAGATATAAATGCCGCTTCTTCAAATTTTTATTTTATCTGAATTATATATTAAGTTTCAAAATGAGTTCAAGTGATGAACTTCCTTCTGATATAGAAAACGAAGCGCATAATGTCATAACGGATCTGGTGCCATCTACATCAAAAAAGAAATATGAAGATGCATTTGATCGATATGAAAAATGGTGTAGTGAGAAGAATGTCAAACATATAACAAGCGAAAAGGTTTTGTTGGTTTATTTCAAGGAAATGAGCGAAACACAAAAGCCCACATCACTTTGGTGTTATTATTCAATGTTGAGGACAATAATATCGATAAAAAAGAATGTCGATATCAAGAAATATTTCAATTTAATTGCATTCTTAAAACGAAAATCAGAAGGGTACAAGCCTAGAAAATCCAGGGTATTTATAAAGGAGGAAATAGCAAGATTTTTATTGGAGGCTCCTGACGAGAGATTTCTATGCATGAAGGTAACTTATCGACATTCTTCCGAGAAAAGAATTATGATGCAATAATTATTTCAGGTCATTTTGATTATTGGTCTGGCAGGGGCGTGTCGGCAGGCCGAAATCACAAACTTACTTGTAGAAAATGTAAAAGACGAAGGATCATGTTTTCATATCATCATCCCAACTTGCAAGACAAAGACGAGAAGAGAGTTTTTTGTAACGTCAGGGAACAATGAAGGGTTGAATCACGTGGTAACTATCCGAAAATATATCAAATTGAGACCAGAAAATTGCGATCATGAACGATTTTTCATTTTTTATAAAGCAGGAAAATGCACGAAGCAGCCCGCTGGTGTGAATACCATAGGTAGTGTTCCAAGCCTAATCGCACAATTTCTGCAATTGCCTAATTCAAAGGAATATACTGGGCATTGCTTTCGGAGGTCTTCAAGTTCTCTCTTGGCTGATACAGGAGCTGACCTTTTAACAGTGAAATGACACGGTGGATGGAAATCAAATACTGTCGCTGAAGGGTATATTGAAACTTCTGAAGCAAACAAAAAACGTACCGCAACGGCAATTCTAGGTCTTAACAAGAAAGTCTTTCTCGAACCAAAGAATATTGCCTCTACTTCTAAGGACATAAGTCCAGCGACATGCACAGATGATGTTTATACTCAAAATATTTCTAGTGGAGTGTTAGGCCAGTCTGCGTTCCCTATTTCGATTTCAAATTGCAAAGATTTCGTTATTAATGTGTATAATAATAATGATAATAAATAATTCCAATAATCGTAACCTGGATAATTTTCGTTTTGCAATTCTGATATACTTTGATAGGATTGTTATTTCTGTGGTTCTCATTACAGTACAAGAGTTGTAATGAATTCATTACAGCACTAGTGTGTTAATGAAGAATGTTATGACATTTTTATGAGTGTCAAATCACAGTCATTATCTGACAGTTGTAGATAAAGTGTTTTAATAACACCTCTTTTTACACTAAGCTGATGGTTTGAATAGAAATTTAAAAATCTATTTGTATGTGTCTGCTTCCTGAAGACACTCGTTTCGAAATGGTTCGGATACTTAATTATCGAAACATCCAGAAAAGAAAGCTGATTATTTTTCTCTATTTCCGAAGTGAATTTTATTGTAGGTTCCTTTGAATTTATGAATTCGAAAAATTTGCCTAACTCTTCTCTACCATGTTGCCAAATTACAAATATATCGTCAACATATCGCCACCAAGCTTTTGGTTTCAACAAATATGTATCCACAAATTTTTCTTCAAAATTTTCCATGAATATATTACTCATGACAGGTGATAAAGGCGAACCCATTGCCATTCCAAAATTTTGTCGATAAAAAACATCTCCTAGTTGGAAATAGGTAGTATTCAAACAAACATCAAGCATTTCCATAATATCATTGGTATTAAATTTTGAATCTTTAATTATCGAGTCATCATTTTCTAATTTCGTTCGAACTATTTGAAGCGATTTATCGACAGGAACATTGGGGAACAAACTGACAACATCAAAGCTCACTAGAATGTCATTTTGGTTTAAATTTGAATTTTGTAGTTTTTCAAGAAAGTGTTTGATGTTCTTCAAAATACTTTCTTTCTTTCCTGTTAATGGGTTTAAAAATTGAAGTAGATATTTCGCTAAATTTTGACATGGAGATCCAATAGAACTTACTATTGGTCTCAGTGGAATAAGAGGTTTGTGTATTTTTGGAAGACCATATAAATGTGGTGGTTTACTGTAAGATGGCATGAGTTCTTTTTTCTGTCTATACTCCTGTGTTACCAGACTCGTCGCTACGCTCCTCGTCTGGTAATTATCACAGTCGTTTGGGAATATTATGCTTTTCCCACTAATTATACAATATACTATTCTCTATTTCTGTATCGTAATGAGTCCATTCCGACACTAAAAACAGTGCTGGAATGAACTAATTTCCGCATTGTTTCTAGTTATATTTTTCGTTTTGTGGTAGTTAGTACTGATATTCAATCCTATCAAATTTCAACACACGTCAATTTTCAATTTCATATAATATGGATATAGTGAAAGAGAATTATTCAGAGGAAAAGTTTTATTTTCATTAAAAAATAAGCTACTAGAGATTTCCTTCTTGTTAAATTTGATTCATTCTTGCTGTTGGCTAAAAACTTAGTGAACTGTATATAGGTAGCTGATTCGGAGGCTTTGAGGGAATTGAACCAAATGAATACAAGAAATGCTATGCAATTTACCCTCGTTTCTCTATCTTCGAGGGTGGACCTGTGGTTTTTCCTTGAACAACTCGACGTCTTTGCTGGCCAGAAAGATCGAAATTGCTCCGGAAAGTTCGATGACAGGTTAAAGGATCTGGGGACACTTAAACTAGTTATTGTGCCACTTGGTTCATTAACTGTGGTTTTGAGTCTTTAATCACGGAAGCACGATGCATTCACATGAATCAAAATTCAAAATAAAGAAAATAATAAATAATTTAATAATTTGATTATAAATCGGTAGCGGAATTCAATTGAAAAGGTATTTATCTAGGAAGCGTAGTTCACCGCGGAAAAACTCTCAAGAATGTGTTTTGCCTTAAAAATGGTATAAAAAAACAGTCGTTTTTCAAATGGCATGCTCTTTCTTAGAATGAAATATGAAACAACATGTGCCATCTATCTGCGAATTTTATATGAACTAACTAAACAGTGCAGATTCCATTCAAATGGGAATTTAGGAATTACAGCTATCTAATTGGCGTAAACATTCCGCCCACCAAATTTATGAAAATAAATTTACAAATATACCAAAAGAAAATCAATTTGCCAAAAAAAATATAAATGAAATAATTGATATTAGTTTATTCATCTGTCAAAGGTATCAGACACTTAACCCTTTACTGCGCAACGTAGCATATATGCTACGCTAGCTTTCATACTTTTTATTTCGGCAAACGATTCATATTAGAGAAATCTATGAAGATTACTTTACTCGTAAACTAATATGCTTCATCATTCATAGATTACTACATAAGTGGAGGTCTATCTAACGGTAAATGCCAGTTTAAAATACAAACGTTAACAGACAAGTGAGAGAACTAGAATTTGACTAAGTTTTTTGATTTCCTGTAGGTCAATTTCGGAGTGAATTTGTGTAAAAAAATTCGATTAAGGGTGTCCAATACAGAAGAATGGACAATAGAACATACGCGCAAAAGCTTCTGACTTCACGTCAGTGCTTGAACCAATTTTTTTTTCGTGATTTTTTTGAAATTTTCTAGGGGTACGGTTCTTAAAATTTTTTTTCTCGTCGTTTTTTTCAAATTTTCTAGGGGTACGGTTCTCACAAAATTTTAAACACGTCTTTATGTTGATTTTCTACTACTAATTACCAAACTTCAATTCGATCGAATATTTATTTTTTGAGTTATCAAGGAAATAATATTCCAGGTGGGTATAACTCGGAAACCCTTAGACCGATTATGCCCAAAATTGAACCCAACTCTCCCTTTCGGATACGCAACCTACCCTGAAAATTGCAAGTTTCTATCTCCTTTTGTTCGAAAGTTATCGAGGCAACGGTTACCCATCTACTGAACTCACACAAGAATGCTCGAATCTCCAACAATATTTAACCGATCGTATTAAAACTTGAAAATTGGCAGTAGAGTTAGGTTATGAAGGCTCTCGCAAAATTTCAGCAATTTCAAACGAATAGTTACTGATATATAAAATTTTTTTTTTTTATTTTCAATGATTTATTAAAAATTTTCTACAAATGCTATCCTCACCAAATTTTGCAAACATTTTTGCGTTGGCATTCTACAACTAATGACCATGTTTGAATTCAATCGGTTCAGTATTTTTCGAGTTAATGAGGTACAAAAACCACCAAATTTCAGAAAATTTCAGATGGCTATAACTCTAAAACCGTTAGGCCGATTATGCTCATAATCAAACTGAAATGTCGCGTTCTAGTGCACATCCTAACCTGAACATTTCAAGCCGCTATCTCATTCCGTTCTCAAGTTATCGTGACAACAAAAATATTTTTTAATAATTTTTTTAAAATTTTCTAGCCGTACGATTCGCACAAAATTTCACAAACGTGCTTAGGTTCATATTCTACAACTACCCACCAAGTTTTAAATTGATCGGATTTATAATGGTTGAAAACAAAATTATTACTCGGAAACCACTGGGCCGATTATGCCCATTAACGAACTTGTCCGTCGTATTGAGATGCGCCACCTACCCTGAAAATTTCAAGTCGCTAGCTCTTTTCGTTCTCAAGTTATCGTGGCAACGGCCGGACGGACGGACGGCCGGACGGCCGTACGGCCGGACGGACAGAATCAAATTTGACCTCGAATTCTTCATTGGGGAGTCGAACTTAATCGTTTGAGACCATTTTCGTCAAAAAATTCGAAAGTTACAGACATTTGGGCAAAACTATAACGCGATGTTCCCCAGAACATACGCGCAAAAATATAGGGAGCTTGAATATGGTAAGTAGTATTACAAAATCATATTTTCGTAAAAATAAAATCTAGCTATAAGTTTCTAGCGTTTTTTGAATGAGCGTTGCATTCATGCTACAATGCCCCGTTGAGCATGAAATATTTTCATTGGAGTGTAGCATATCTGTAATAGTGCCCATTGTAGATCCGACGAGAAGAATTTACATTGTCTTATATTTTTTCAGAAAAACGCATCGAAAAACTAAATTCTGACGCTGGCGGAGCTTGAAATACTTCGCTGATCATTTATCAGAACTCAGTGAAGATAGATAATAATTTTCTCAGGAGATGATGCAGATGACGTTCTTCTTCAAGATTGAGGAAACCTTCTGCCTTGTGATACTGAAATTGAAAGTGATGAACTTTTGGACATGGACAAAATGCCAATATTGTATAATTTTTCACCGGATCCTCCCAACGGATCTGATTTCTTGGACATCATATCACCTGAAGATCCATCAACGTCAGAAAACGTAAAAATCATTAGCGATCTCATCAAAAACGCAAGACGTAGAAAAAATCGCTGATGTGGAAAAAAAAATCTGCGTAAGAACCAGAAGAAAGTAAGAGATATCTCATCAAAGCTGATGGAATGGAGGGATGAAAACTACATACAGAGATATAAATCAGCTGCATTCAAAGCACTTTTATAGTATAGAAAGCAGGTAGACAACTTCTAAGACGACTATAGAGACGGTCACTCAAAGGGCATTGTAGCATATCTGCAACATGAAAAAAAATCACAAAAATAGACTAGTTTTTTACATCTGGATTTTTTTCACTATTTTTCCCGATATCTGAAAGCATTTCTGGAACTCATATAATTTTTTCGAAAAAAAATAAAAAGTTGCGCAGTAAAGGGTTAACAGGGCGACAAATAGTAGAGCTTGCAGTTCTAACTGTCGCAACGCGAGGTATTCCATCACTTGCACAATTCAGGTCACAAGTACTCGACCCATGGGCCAACTTAGGGGATAAGTATTAATATCGCGGACATATACCACTTCACCTACTTTAGGAAGAGTGGATTGTGTCCACTTACGGCGTTGCATAAGGGTATTGAGATACTCTTTGGACCATCGGTTCCAAAAGGATTGTGCAATTTGGCGCAAATGAATCCATCTATCTCGTACTGCAATGTTATCAGGAATGGGATGCTCCGGTGCAGCCAATAACGTACTGCCGACCAGGAAGTGACCTGGTGATAGGTAGTCAGATTCCGAGGGATCTTCGGACAAGGGACACAACGGGCGGCTATTTAATACAGCTTCAATTTGAGAAAAAACCGTACTATACTCCTCAAAGGTGTAAGATTGGTTGCCAATAAGTCGTACGAGAAGAGATTTCGCAGATTTTACTCCAGCCTCCCATAGACCTCCAAAACTAGGGGCGTAAGGGGTATTGAATCGCCACCTCACTTCACGTGTAGCAAGAAAATCCGTAATTGTGTAGTTCATATTGCGCAGAAAATTGTAGGATTCCTTTAGTTGCTTAGCAGCTGAAATGAAATTACGTCCTTGATCGGAAAGGATCTCAGCAGGCAATCCACGGCGTGCGATAAATCGTGAAAGTGAAGCTAAAAATGCAGAGTCGCTGAGTTCAGAAACAAACTCTAAATGAATTGCCTTGGTTGAGGCGCAAACAAAAAGGCATAAGTAACCCTTGGAGGTGCGAAACTTTCGCAACCTTGAGTCACGAACTGAAAATGGACCAGCAAAGTCAATACCGGTGGTTGTGAAGGGACGTGAACATTGGACACGGAAGGGTGGTAGGTCAGCCATACGGGGTTGAAATGAAATGGCAAGGAATCTAAAACAAGTCTTGCACTGTCGAATATATTTATGAATAAGCGAACGAGAAGACAGAATCCAATACCTTGATCGGACAAGGGCTTGCACAGTGTTGGGACCAGAATGTAAGGAATCAAGATGATAGTGGTTACAAATGAGGACAGACACAAAGGAATCCTTAGGAAGCAGGAGAGGATGCCGGGAATCGTACTCTAGATGAGAGAGTTTCAATCTTCCGCCCACCCTGATGAGATCACGGGAATCAAGAAATGGACTTAACAAAATTAATCGTTTGGAAGAAACTTTACTGTTCGTCAGAGAGTTCAAATCTTCGGTAAAATGAACCGCCTGAACCAGTTGAACAATTGCAAGGCTTGCCTCGTTCAAATCCTCAACGGTCAGAGTTCCACTTCTGAACGTTGAGGAGTCGATACGTGTTCTGCAATTATGAGCAAAACGTTTTATCCAGCATAGAACTCGGCAGAGTCGTTTGAAACTAGAAAACCTTGACTCGAGGAGGCAATACAATTCATTGCGATCCTGCTTATGAGTGTTTAGTGATGTAACCAAATTCTTCAATTCCGGCAAACTCACAAGGGATTCCGAGGGATAATATGCAGCAGGCCAGGGTATACTGGAATCGCTTAATAAGGGAGAACCTCGTAACCAACACTGCAAATGAGAATCCTGCAATAAAATGTCTGAGGAACAGACACGAGATGCCAAATCAGCTAGATTTTCATGGCCGGGAACATGAGACCAAACGAAATTCTCAGTCCTCTCTACAATCTGGGATACTCGATTAGCAACAAAGGTCCTCAGTAAGTGCGGAGGGGTGTTTATCCATGAAAACACGATCCGTGAATCAGAAAACAACCTTACTGAAGAGATTGGAAGCGTAATATTTGAGTATATCAGATTAATGAGCCTGGAAAGTAAATACGCTCCATTAAGCTCAAGTCTAGGAATACTTAAAACTTTGAGAGGAGCGACCTTAGTTCTGGCTTGCCAAAGGTGAGAATATCGATAGGTCAATGATTCGAAATACAAATAAACAACGGCGGCATAACCACTTTCAGACGCGTCACAAAATCAAACCAAAGAAACTGAGTCATAATTTTCTGGCACCACAAATCGTGGAATTCGGAAACATTTATTGAGATCACCTATAGAATTGACAAAATTATTCCAACTTGTTTCCAAAGAAGGTGGAACAGGACTATACCAATCCAACTTCAGAAGCCAAAGCCTTTGAAGTATGGCTTTCATAGAGAACGTTATGGGAGCTATGTAACCTAATGGGTCATAGGTTCGAGCAATAAATGACAAAACATTACGTTTAGTACACTGGGAATTAAAAGGTTGTGCATGAAAAACAAACGAATCAGTACAATGATCCCAAGACAAACCCAAAATCTTCAAAGATTCTCCTCCATCTGAGAAGCGAAGGGGGGTCTCAACATGGTCACTTGGAAGACTTGATAGAATCTCTGAACAATTCGTGGACCACTTGCGTAATTCATAACCTCCCCTAGACAGCAATTGACACAGTTCATCTCTCAACAAGATGGCTGTCTCCATATCTGTGGCGCCACTGATGACATCATCGACATAAATCTCATTCAATATGGCATGAGAAGCTAAAGGAAAGGACGTACCTTCATCTTGTACCAACTGCTTGAGTACTCTTTGCGCTAAAAAGGAAGAGGGGGTAAGACCGTATGTTACAGTGTTCAACTCGTACTCTAATATTGTAGAGTCCTTAGAAGGACGCCAGTAGATGTGCTGTTACTTTCTATGTTCGGGAATTAGAAGGGTTTGACGATACATTTTTCGTATTTCGGCACATAAGGCTATAGGGTGAAGACGAAAAGCAGAAATGATGTTCTGAATTTCCGGTTGAAGTTTGGGACCTTTCAAAAGACGGTCATTCAAAGAAACACCAGAGGTGTCGGGATCGGAGGCATTGAACACTACTCTTAATTTTGTAGTAGAACTGGATTCTTTCATAACAACGTGATGAGGAATCACGCAAGGAGAGACAGAGGTAGCAGGAGACATGTGACCCAATTTCAAGTATTCTATCATGAAAATTTTATAGGATTCGAACTTTTCATCTTGCCTAGAGAGTCGCTTTTCAGGGTGGGAATAAGCATTCGCTTCCAAGGGGGCTGCATTTGGTTTAAAGGGAAGAGCTACTATGTAGCGCCCATTTTCATCACGTGAATGAGTTTCAACGAAATGATTTTCCGCAAGAACATCAAGTGGATCGTCAGGAGACGATTGCGAAATTTCCTCTGATTCCCAAAATTTCAACAAAGTTTTCCCCATAGACAAGAGATATATATAGATGGGCCACTCTCGCCTTATTTTGGTTCGTGGAACACTAGCGGTACGTCGCGGGCACCTCAAGAAATACATCCGAGCGGGAAATTCAAATGTACCTCGCATTATAATATCCTATATTCTATTTTAACATATTGTTCCAAAACACTGCCAAACACCAAATAGACGATAAATCGTCTAACACCTGGCTTTTGACAATGTTTTTGGAACAATGGTTTCAGTTCTAATGGAAAGGAAATAAATGAAATCCCAAAACTCTTTAATAAAAGTATTTATTCAGATTCATGAATTGAAGTTGTTCATTTGATGTGAACTAATTATTAGAAGAATTATTAAATAATATATATAAAAATTAAAAATACATCTCGAATCATTTAGAAGAAAAGAGAAAATTAAATGTGAAATATAATATAAAAAATGGATAGCAGTAAGTATATTATGTACAACGAAAAGATATTCTCTTCATGAAATCTTCTCTAATCTATAGCTTTGAATATGAAAGAGCTATCAAATAAATGATTGCAAAATTTTTAGTATGCATTTACAAGGACAAAATCAAATGTGAAATAAAGTATAAACAAGAGCGCCAAAAATGGATATCATTACGCAAGTACAACGAAATGTGGAAATATATTATACATTAAAATAATCCATTATCTTTGAATATAAAGGAGCTAATGAATTATCACAATATTTCCAATATACATTTAGAAGGACAAAACCAAATGTGAATTATAATATAAAAAATGGATATCATTATACACAAAGTAATGTGGAAAATTTTCGTACATGAAAATGCAGTCACAAATTTATACATTTCCATAGCCTCTGGGAAAAAATCAAATATGAAATATAGTAGATATAGATATTGAATCAATTCTAATATTATGTATTGAATCCATAATATTAGAATTGATACCTGTACTGAAATTTACTGAATGCAAGAACTTTGACAAAGTTTTGCTGGATGGAACCGCAAAAATGTTGCTGAGTAGTTTGTATCCCTTAGGGCTATTTTTAAATGATGTCAAAAAAAGAATTTTCTCATCTAAAGTACAGCACCTTCCTCTGGGTTTCAGGTTTTCACACCTTATTTGAGACAAGAGAAAATTAAAGGTTGGTGTGTTCATCGAGAGGCTGAGCGGTTCATGAGAATGGCAAGCATTCTGTAGCTCTTTCACTACAAATTTCAGGCCTTTATTCTTTTCAGCAATCCTTCCCACTTTACGTGCAGATCAGTGGCAATTTTGTAGTATTCCCTAGCGTCTGGCGATACCTTAGAGAATCGTGTCCTTCTGGTTTTTCCTGAAGAGAAAATTATAACAATTCAATTTTATATAATCAAAAATCATTTAAGATTAGTAAATAAAATAAGTTATTTGGGGTAGCAGGAATTACAGGTTCAACTTCAGACTCATATTCTACCTCAAGCACATCTTGGACATCTAGGAATAGATATTCAAATAAGAAAAATCATCAAGCATTTTATATCATGCATAATATTAACATATCACATTGAAATTTATAACTTTAAATGAAATAGTATATCAATAAATGGAAATCTTACATGAACATGAAGGTCCTGCTTGCACTGGTGTGGAACCATTTCCGATAATATAATCTGGATCTATTAAAAGAAATTCAAATATCAATGAATTGCTTTAATTTTACAAGAAAGCATGGTTAGTAAGTATTTCAGATAGGTCGAGAAAACAAGTTTTTGAATCTACACATTCTAATGAGGTAGTGTGCAAGCTCCTGCAACTATAATCATTCAAGATATGAACAATAAAATGGAAAAAATTCATTTACCTTGTACTCCAACATCCATCGTCAAGCCTCGAGTAGGAAAGGCAACAGGTCGTACAATGAATTGCTTCTTAAATTTATTACAATTACTACGTTTACATGCATCCTCTCGAACCGTTTTAAGCCAATGCGTATTCCGTAATGCGCATTGAAAACGCATGTAAACGTTTTTTCAATTCGAATTGACTACTCAAATGCGAATTAGTAAATGCGATTTGAAAAGGTGGATTGAGTTTTCCCAAACCGATTTAATGTGCATGTATACACCAAATACGCATTGAGAGTAGTTTTAAGAGAAACAAATTTCAGAATTACCAACACCAAATTTATTAGTTTGACAAATCTGATAATCTAACGAACCTGCTTTGGGGTTACGTTAATCGTAATTCACAGCTGGAAGATCGAAATAAATCTCTTGAGATAAAAATGATATAATATATTGTTCGAGGTAACTTTTTCTATTATCTTTAATCATTTTCTGCCAATTTTCTGGATTCATTTTCACGATTTGCTCTTTCAATCACTTGTAACCTCCCAGAAAAGGTTAATTCCTTGCGAAATTATGGTGTTCTTCATCATTTTTTAAGATATTTAGAATGATTTTCTTTTCTTAATTTCCATTTTTAATTTTTTTCAATCTTCCCATGTTGGCTACGCGAGCTTAGAATAAAGCCGAATTACAGAAAACTAGTTTCAGATAAGGCATGTAAACTCTCAAACCATATTTCATCTAATTCGCATCAAAACATGCGCATTGGTTCAAAACGGATCGAGAAGGTGCATGTAAACGTAGTAAATGTTGGATGGATCAAAATGACTGGAACAAATTCGATGATGTCCGTACACTAAAATTGCAGCCCTAGTCAGCATCAAGGCGTCCTATTCTTTCCAGCCATATTTTCCAAACCTGGAAATGATGACATAAAAGTTTTTTGGATATATCAAAGTATCAATAAATTAATCACAATTAAGTACTTCATTGCTCATACATGTATACAAATAAGATCCTTCAGCCTTAAACAATCATATGCAAGGAAACAAAAGAGATTAAATATGGATGTTCCATTTTCTATTCGTATTTTGTTCTGTTAGTGTTTGTATAAGTGCTTTTAGTGGGTATTTTCTGGCCCTTTGGTAACTATCTTTTTGATGAAACACATTCAAAGTGTCTTGTAAGTCCTTGAGTCGTTTGAAACAGTAGTTATGCAGTACGCAATAAAGTATTAAAAATACATAAAAACGAACTTACCTCATCATCTTTAGGAAGCCTGTGCAACCTACTCCTGTTCAAACAGTCTTTCCTGTCTTTCACTATACAGCTAACCATCTTTAAAAACAAAACCAAAACTACGCAAAACAGAACACTTTATAATTTCAACAACAAGCAATCTCCAAATTGAAAATGAATTGAAACAAGTCGGCAGCGAACAGCTGTTAAACCATCACGTGACCCACAAAACGCGGAGGAAGAGACATCTACAAAATTCCACGGGAACCACGCGAACTATATTACTCTGCCCAGACTTTAGTGAGAGAGTTTCCACCCCATGGTTTTCCCTATATCGCAATGAACGTGTAAAGAAACATAAGGTGATTCCAAATGAAAGGAGGATGTGGGCCCAACCAACACCCAACCAAAGACAGCGTTGATGGCAGTCGGATTTCCAGGAATGGATTGTACTCCATTGTTCACTAATATTTGGGGAAGCAAATCAGCGCCAATCAAGAAATCAATTGGAGATGCGCGATAAAAATTGTCATCTGCAAGCAATAAATGACTAACTTTAGATCGAATTTCTGGTGGCACATCGGAAGCTGGAAGGGGATGAGAAATCTCGGATAGAAAAATAGCCCGAGCCCTAATTGCCTTAGGTGAAAATCTGGAAAACAATTAAACGTCTACAACACCGAACGTCTACAACACCCAACAACTGCAGTTTCTTGCTTTGCCAGATCACATTGAATACAATAAATTGAGGCAAGTACCTCTTCAAATGCTGCTTGTGGTTGAGAAAGATCAATTTGAGACTTTTCAGGCAAACTCAAATTCAATGCTTCTATTTTATTCTGAATTTCCTTAAACTCCCTTGAATAATTCGGAATTTGACTAACGAAATATTTAACCTTAGCAAGATCCGTCGATGTATAATATTTGCATTTGTCTAAAATTTTTGTCAAGGTAGCAAATCAATTACTTCTTTTGGCAACGTAACAGTTGATCTTTTTCATAATTTCCGAGTCACTTTCCTCTGGTTTTAAAGACATTTTTTCTATAATAGAATAATTATAGAATAGAGAATAAACCTGGCAAAATCAATCAGAAATTGACTTTCAAATTAATCAAGGATATCGGCAACACTGTGCAACAATTCAAAACTAGTTTAATTAAAGAAAACAACAACGCTAACGACAACACTGCGCAGATTCACAATTCGTTCCAGAAATGGCGACCAAAATGAAATTGAAAATTTGACTTTTCATGAATTATTATTCGGGCGCGATAGGACCAAAAATTTTGGCGAAAAACTTAGTGAACTGTATATAGGTAGATGATTCGGAGGCTTTGAGGGAATTGAACCAAATGAATACAAGAAATGCTATGCAACTTACCCTCGTTTCTCTATCTTCGAGAGTGGACCTGCGGGTTTTCCTTGAACAACTCGACGTCTTTGCTGGCCAGAAAGATCGAAACTGCTCCGGAAAGTTCGATGACAGGTTAAAGGATCTGGGGACACTTAAACTAATTCTTGTGCCACTTGGTTCATTAACTCTTGTTTTAAGTCTTTAATCACGGAAGCACGATGCATTCACATGAATCAAAATTCAAAATAAAGAAAATAATATATTATTCTAATAACTTGATTATAAATCGGTAGCGGAGTTCAATTGAAATGGTAATTATCTAGGAAGCGTAGTTAACCGCAGAAAAACTCTCAA
The DNA here is from genome assembly GCA_937662695.2 of Halyzia sedecimguttata. Lineage (NCBI taxonomy): Eukaryota > Metazoa > Arthropoda > Insecta > Coleoptera > Coccinellidae > Halyzia > Halyzia sedecimguttata. The sequence continues at coordinate 78,467,469 of OW569414.2, forward strand.
GAATGTGTTTTTCCTTAAAAATGGTATAAAAAAACAGTTGTTTTTCAAATGGCATGCTCTTTCTTAGAATGAAATATGAAACAACCTATGCCATCTATCTGCGAATTTTATATGAACTAACTAAACAGTGCAAATTACATTCAAATGGGAATTTAAGAATTACAGCTATCTAATTGGCGTAAACACTTGCTTTTAGGAAACTGTTTCAAATAGGTCTCCACGCCTTACGTACGATTCAAATTCGAATTCCGTAATCTGTCAACTTTCGTAACAGTAACACCAACTGCCAAGATACAATACAAAAGTCACTAGGATGTATAATCCGAATTTTTCATTGAATTTCAACAGTATTTTATAAAACTTGCCTGAAATAGAGAAAATATCGTCTAATACACGTTGCAGAAGGCAATTCCAACACTCATGCGTTCGAAAACTCGCTCCTTCGTCGCTTGTTTACGAATTTCGCATTCGTGTTTTAATAGGAGCCCATTCTGCAACTTGTTTTGGAATCTACTATCAACGTTTGGTATCGTTTCCACTCGAAATCTGACGTATCCATAATTAATTGCTGATATAATGTGCATCATTGGAAAATATTGAACAAATTATGTGTTTCTTATCAAAGCCTGCGTTTTGCATATTACCAAAGACTGCATTGTGCTTGGTTATTTCATTTGCATTATATTTATAATGTGAAAACTCAGTTTATATCAGAATATAAATAAACAAGTAATTAGTAATTACAATGAGATTATAAGTTATATTATATCATTATCGGAATATAAAAACGATCTTGTTGTTCTGAAATTTTCCAAGTAGGTATTTGTTCTTTGAATGACTACCATTCTTGTCTCATTCGATGGATAATGTACTGATTGGTAGTATGGTAGTATTTACTATCATTGTACTAATTTCTAAATAAAGATTCGAATGCTGTATTTTTGCGCGTATGTTCTAGGGAACATCGCGTTATTTATTATTGTTTGAGGATTGTTCGAAAAAATCTTAATTAATGTCAATTATTACTTATCACCTACGTATAACTCATCAATTTAATACAGCAAGAGATGACTCACTCAAAATGTTATTTCATAATTAAAGATTCACATGGGATTTTATTGATTTATAACTCATATGGTGGATTTCAGGAATCTTCGATGGTTGCATCGAAAATGACCTGGGAATCGACCTACAGTGAGCGTCAAAAGCATGGAATAATGGATTTATTTTCTCCCCTTTCAGGAATAATGAGAAATGGTTTGATAAGACACATTAATTTATTTTTGGCGCTCTTGTTCCTCGGCAGAGATTGCTTATCAATATGTCTCTTACATGTAACACAAAATACCATATGTTTATGTTTAACTCAATCTACTTCAATACCAGATCATCGTGTATGCCCTACTACACTTTCATAATTTATAAAATTCGCATATTTCGGTATTGAAAATCGGTAAATCAAGAAGCAATTTCAAATAAGGTGAAACGCTTCAGAATCGTTGCTATGACGGATGACGTAATCAAAATTTACCATCTGCTTGTTACAGCCAATGCGGACTACGAGCCCTTCATAGGGAGCTGTGTTACACTGGAATAAAAAGTGAAACGGACACGAGAAGAGAGTGAGAGTAGATATGACGGGTTACGTCACGGACAGGCGCCAAGTTTCGATCGTTTGAATAGGCATTATGTGCAACCAAATTAGAATGATCGATTTTTCGTTGAAAATTTTTATTTCTGACGGCGGTTGAACTTTTTCAGTATTCTTATGGATATAATAATCGATTCCAATAATGAAAAAAATCATGCAAGAGATCTATTTGCCTATATGTCTGTAATTTTCGATTTTTTGGCTAAAAATGGTCCTGAACGATTTGGTTCGACTCACTGATCAAGAATCCGTGGTCAGAATTTATTCTGTCTGACCGGTCCGGCCGGTAACTCTCGAGCAGAATGAGGTAGACAGTTGAAATTTTCAGAGTAGAGACAAATATCTCGGTGAATTTCGTTACTGGGCTAAATTGATTTCGGTGTAGCGAAACAAAAGTTTTTTTTAAATTACAAATTTCAAATTCAATTTTTTTCAAGATGGAGTTCCATCATAAGAATCCATTGATATCATTTTCAACTCATACAAGCTGATACTTTCGGAGATATGATTTTTCAAAATTTCAATAATACATGATACTTCTTTTTTCACAGAATGATAATTCTATCTGTCTGTGTTCTATCTGTGTTCACTGTTCATTCATCTCATCTTATCTACCTATGAGAGACGTCATATTTATTTATGTTCTAGTTTGTTTATATAATTCGTACTTTGAAAATATTTTGTGTTGTAAAACAAGGTTCCGCATCTTGAATTTGTGAATACATATATACAAGACTGTATTGATACCAAAAATAATATTGAATTTTGTATATTGAATAATTTATGTGCAAATATTGGGGATGATGTTTCAGAAGATTCAGAATTGGATCATTTTAATGATGTAGTTTATGAAGGCAATAGGAAAGAACAACATAATGGAATCATCAAAAGAAATTACTGTTCGTTGACCGCCTAGGTTAAAATTACCTTTCACTTGCTTAAGTAGTGAGACATGTTACTATATACAAATATTTTCATAATGTTGCTAGCAAAAAATTGCTTAAATATTGATCTACATTTGTGTATCAAATATTCATTCTTGAGTTGAGGTTCATAATACAGAATGAATGTGTTAGTGGTATGAACTATTAAATTATGAAAAGAGGATTGTATTTGCGCGTATGTTCTGGGGAACATCGCGTTATAGTTTTGCCCAAATGTCTGTAACTTTCGAATTTTTTGATGAAAATGGTCTCAAATGATTAAGTTCGACTCCCCAATGAAGAATTCGAGGTCGAATTTGATTCTGTCCGTCCGGCCGTCCGGCCGTTGCCACGATAACTTGAGAACGAAAAGAGATAGCGACTTAAAATTTTCAGGGTAGGTGGCGCATCTCAATACGACGGACAAGTTTGTTAATGGGCATAATCGCCTCAGTGGTTTCCGAGTAATAATTTTGTTTTCAACCAATATAAATCCGATAGAATTGAAACTTGGTGGGTAGTTGTAGAATATGAACCTGAGCACGTTTGTGAAATTTTGTGCGAATCGTATGGCTAAAAAATTTAAAAAAAATTATTAAAAAATATTTTTGTTGTCACGATAACTTGAGAACGGAATGAGACAGCGGCTTGAAGTTTTCAGGTTAGGATGTGCGCCAGAACGCGACATTTCAGTTTGTTTATGAGCATAATCGGCCAAACGGTTTTAGAGTTATAGCCGTCTCAAATTTTCTGAAATTTGGTGGTTTTTTATTCTTCATTAACTCGAAAAATACTGAACCGATTGAATTCAAACATGGTTATTAGTTGTAGAATGCCAACGCGAAAATGTTTGCAAAATTTGGTGAGGATAGCATTTGTAGAAAATTTATAATAAATCATTGAAAATAAAAAAAAATTCTATACAGGGTGTAACTAAACAAGTGTAAAATATTTAAGGGGGTGATTCTTCATCGAAAAAAAGATAGGATCTTTCATATAATGAAACTTCATTAGAGCATCCCTTGCTTAGATACAGCCCCTTAAAGGGGGTACAGAAAATTTGTTAAATAATTTTTTTCACAAGCACTAAAAAAGTCACAATATTGAAATTAACCTGATATTTTCTAATACCAAAAAGACACTTAGCCAGTAATTTATTTGGTTTATCCCATCGTTGTATGGGGTGGAAAACGCAACCCCTAAAATTTATTTCCAATGTAACTTTTTGTCTTATTATTTGTTTACCATTTTAAAATTTATTTCCGATAACCTGTTTCATTCTAAACAAAAAATGTCTCCTGAATGCTTTGCCCAAAATAAACCAGATTGCAGCAAAACATTATTTTACGAACAACTACAGAGATACATCGTCATAAATTTGATCTGGATTTATTGTTATTTTGTAGTTTCTACCTGCATTACATGATACAAAAAATTCGAGGAACATTTTTTGTTTAGAATGAAACAGGTTATCGGAAATAAATTTTAGAATGGTAAACAAATAATAAGACAAAAAGTTACATTGGAAATAAATTTTAGGGGTTGCGTTTTCCACCCCTTACAACCATGGGATAAACCAAATAAATTACTGGCTAAGTGTCTTTTTGGTATTAGAAAATATCAGGTTAATTTCAATATTGTGAATTTTTTAGTGCTTGTGAAAAAAATTATTAAACAAATTTTCTGTACCCCCTTTAAGGGGCTGTATCTTAACAAGGAATGCTCCAATGAAGTTTCTTTATAAGAAAGATCCTATCTTTTTTTCGATGAGGAATCACCCCCTTAAATATTTTACACTTATTTAGTTACACCCTGTATATCAGTAACTATTCGTTTGAAATTGCTGAAATTTTGCAAGAGCCTTCATAACTTAACTCTTCTGCCAAGTTTCAAGTTTTAATACGATCGGTTAAATATTGTTGGAGATTCGAGCATTCTTGTGTGAGTTCAGTAGATGGGTAACCGTTGCCTCGATAACTTTCGAACGAAAGGAGATAGGGACTTGCAATTTTCAGGGTGGGTTGCGTATCCGAAAGAGAGAGTTGAGTTCGTTTTTGGGCATAATCGGTCTAACAGTTTCCGAGTTATACCCACCTGGAATATTATTTCCTTAATAACTCAAAAAATAAATATTCGATCGAAATGGTGCTTGGTAACTTGTAGTAGAAAATCAACATAAAGACGTGTTTAAAATTTTGTAAGAACCGTACCCCTAGAAAATTTGAAAAAAATGATGAAAAAAAAAATTTTAAGAACCGTAACCCTAGAAAATTAAAAAAAAATCACGAAAAAAAAAATTGGTTCAAGCACTCACGTGAAGTCAGAAGCTTTTGCGCATATGTTTTATTGTCCATCCTTCTGTATTGGACACCCTTAATCGAATTTACCATGGTAAATTATGTTGTCCATTCTCCTGTATTGGACACTTAATTCGAATTTCCCATAGTAAATTCGAATTAAGAGTGTCCAATACAGGAGAATGGACAACATAATTTACCATGGTAAATCCGATTAAGGGTTTCCAATACAGAAGAATGGACAATAGAACATACGCGCAAAAGCTTCTGACTTCACGTCAGTGCTTGAACCAATTTTTTTTTTCGTGATTTTCTTGAAATTTTCTTGGGGTACGGTTCTTAAATTTTTTTTTTATTAATATATTTTGAACTATTCGTTCAGCCATACCTATTCAAATATCAGGAATAAATGGACAATCTGCTATGATTGTCTCCAGGCTTGCTCTAGGCATTTCGATCATACTTTCCTTAGGTATTTCGAGTTGTGAAACCTATGCACCGAGTGTAAGTTGTAATAACCCATTCCACGAGGTTGAATCATTGCAGATTGCTCATTTAATCTTGATAAATAAACTATTATTTGAATTTAATTTCTTTTATGGGTCAGTTCTATCATAAGAATCCATTGATATCATTCCCACCTCTGAGAAACCAATACTTTCTGATATATGGTTTGTCAAAAAAAGAACAAGACCACATAAGCTCCTACCACAGGGATTTCCCCCTTTTTGGCGCTCTTGTTCCTCGGAACAGAGTGCGTATCAATTTGCCGAAATATCTGTAATTTTCGAATTTTTGGCTGAAAATGGTCTCAAACGATTTGGTCTGACTCACTGATCAAGAAAGCGTGGTCGGAATCGATCCGGCCGAGTTCGTTAACGGACAAAATCCACCAAGTGGTTTCAGAGTTATGGCTGTTTTTAGTAAAAATATTTTTTATGAATATTTCCGAAACCGATCACTAGATCTAACTCAAATTTAGCATGAGATTGTAGAATAATAACCTTTATACGCATGCGAAGTTTTGTATTGATCGGATTGCCTTAAAATGTAAAAAAAAAATAATTTTTTATTTTAAATTTTTTTTGCTACAATAACTCTCGAACAGAATGAGGTAGGCAGTTCAAAATTTTCAGAGTAGGTCTGAGAGATAAATATCTCAGTTGAATTCGTTATTGTGCAAAATAGGTCAAATGGTTTCGGATTAACAAAAAAAAAATTTCAACTTACAAATTTCAAATTCAATATTTTTCAAGATGCAGTTTCTCCATAAAAATCCATTGATATCATTTTCAACTCTAACAAGCTAATACTTTCGGAGATATGATTTTTCGAAATTTCAATAATGAATCGTACTTCTATGTTTTCACAGAATGCTATAATTATTCTATCTATGAATTATTATATGATCTCTGTTCATACTCGTACATATCATCCTGTTCTATAAGAGAGAGTCAAATTGATTTCAGCTATTTTAATTTGATTTCGTCCATGGTCCTCATTATCAGATTGCTCATTTAATCTTGATAAATAACCTTAAATCTTGTAAAGTTTTGAACAAGAGTGCCAAAGCTCCTGTCCACAGGGCTTGAACCAATTTTTTAAGGTGCAGTTTCCCGTAATTCTTAATTTTCTACCATTTCCCGTTACCAACCAGTGACGCATTCGATATTTTTTTGCAGTCAAATTCTGTGGAGCATCGCGTTATCATTCTACCCAAATGTCTGTAGTTATCGAATTTTTTGCTGAAAATTGTCTCAAATTATTAGGTTCTACTCACTGAAGAAGAATTAGAGGTCAAATTTGAAACTGCCCGGCCGTTGCCAAGATAACTAGAGAAGGGAAAGAGATAGCAACTTGAAATTTTCAGGGTAGGAGGTGCGTCCCAATACGACGGACAAGTTCATTAATGGACGTAATCGGCACTACTCCTTCGTCAGACATTTAACGAAAATCTTCAGTATTATACATAATCAGTCCACATTTAATTCAAACTAGAATATTTTTCGAGTTATTGGGAAAATAAAATTTCAGATGGCTATAACTCCGATTTATCTCATAAACGAACATAGCAGTCGAATTTGTACTCCAAACCTACACTGAAAACTTCATCTTCACAAGTTATTGCATTCGAGCGCAATCGTTTAACCTCAGATATCATTCAGTGAGTCGATACTAATCGTTTGAGACCAAAAAGATAAATATTCGATGAATACAGACATTTAGACGAATTTATAGGCACACTGTTCACCTGAAGAGCGCGAAAAAAAATTGAATACCCGCGAACAAAATTTCGAAATAGCTATTTATGTACCAAGGACAGAAAACTGTCTATTATAGTCTGCAGAGTCTGCAAACTGCTATCCGAGGCGGAACCGAGGATAGCAAGCAAGCGAGACAATAGACAGTTTTTCGCTGAGGGGCATATAACATTTGTTCGTCGACCTCCACATATTTTAATGAATTTCTGACCTCTCAAATAATTTCACAATAGCAAATGACACATACACTTATGTTTGTATTGAACCGTATCCATAGTGACCATAGCACTGACAGTTATTCTTAGACGGAGACTACACGGTCAATCTGTTATCAATCTGGTATCAGTCTCGAATCACATCAATCATGTATTGATGTCAAATTGACCAGAAATTGGTTCTATATGCGTAGACTGATGGACTGATGATCCGGATTGATGGAAATACTGATGCGAGAATGATACCAGACTGACCGTGTTACCTCCGTCTTACAGGCACTTTTGTTATATAATATTCATAGTGACCACGGCGGACGAGAAAGTAATTTTGCGGACGAGAAAGTAATTCTGCGTACGAGAAAGTACTTTCTCGTCCGCAAAGTACCTGCCTTCAATAATGGTCGATTTTACGGCCGCAAATTAGAATGTAAAATATATATATACACAGGGTGAGTCTTTGACCACTGCATTAGTTTTAACCAAAGATTCCTCTCATCAAATGAAACACTTTTTTCATCTAACATTTTTCCAAATTCAGCTCAGGTAAAAAGATACAGGCTGTTGAAATTTTGAAAAAAAATCAGTTTTTATTTTGTAGCTTTGGCATCCTTTTTTCGAATAAAATGAATGTTGGCGTAAAGTTTCCTATGATACATATTTTCCAACTATTAGTTATTTTCTACTTCTACTGGTTTTCTAGTTATGGACTCGTGGATTCATAAAACTAAACGAAATTAGCATAAAGAAGGCATATAAAGTTTTTCTTGAGTCATTTCAAGAATATTCCATCGTTTGGAACATTATATTATTCTTCATCATTTCTCCTTAAACGCACCGTTTTCGAGATATTCTTCATTGAATGTTTTAAAATGGAAAACTCCAGAAATTTCACTACTTTTATGGATCCGTCCCTGAGCGTTGGAATCCCGAATCAAGCTGTAAACCACGTTACCATGCCTTATTCTCGTCCGCCAACAATGTCATAGATAATTTATATGCGGGAGTGTATTAGCACATTGTGAAATCTTTAAACGGTTGTAACTTTTTACCTGAGCCGAATCTGGAAAAATGGTAAATGAAAAAAGTGTTTCATTTGATGAGAGGACTCTTTGGTTAAAATTAATGCAGTAGTCAAAGACTCACCCTGTATATATTCATAGAGGTCGACGAGAAAAATCTTATTAGTTGTTTAAATAGGCAACAAACATCCTGAAGCGCAGACCATGATGATTGTTGCGTCCCATGACTTCACACTTTGGGAAACGCAGATTCGTTCTTTCTCAACAAAGGACCTCGCTTGTGAAACTTGAATGTTTTGGGTTAGCTGGGCTAGTTCACCATGTGTGGTCTCACCCTCGAAAATAATCATTCACGAAAAGATAACTGCGATTAGAATATCTTGTAAATTTATTGCCTATTTCCTGTTAAGGAATGCCAAAATTTATTTAACAACTGAAGTGCTAATGAAACGCATCAGTTTCTGGACACATTGCCCACCCAACTAGCAATTTTATATTTTATAATAGTTGTGGAAACGTTTTCAACCAAAATCTTATAAAACATTCTGAGTCGCTAAATTGTTTCCAATACGTTTATACAACATATATAATCCGAAAATTGGCACATTTTATAAAATAATTTTGTCATTCGAAACATTTTATAAACCTCTTCATAAACATTACAAGACTATTTCATAAACATTATGTCGCCATCTAAAAAACTGTTTTGTAATAGCTTTATAAGGTTTTTCATATGAACGTTCTGAAAAATGTTACATAGAATGATATCTATAAAATTAATTGATTTTAAGTCGCAAATAGCAATCCTGCATTATAACAACATAGAGAAAATATATATGTCATGCGTCATTATTGTTTAGACGAAGACATTTTATTTATATACAGGGTGAGTATTTGACCACTGCATTAATTTTAACCAAAGATTCCTCTCATCAAATGAAACACTTTTTTCATTTACCATTTTTCCAGATTCGGCTCAGGTAAAAAGTTACAAGCGTTTAAAGATTTCACTATGTGCTAATACACTCCCGCATATAAATTATCTATGACATTGTTGGCGGACGAGGTTTATAGCTTGATTCGGGATCCCAACGCTCAGGTACGGATCCATAAAAGTAGTGAAATTTCTGGAGTTTTTCATTTTAAAACATTCAATGAAGAATATCTCGAAAACGGTGCGTTTAAGGAGAAATGATGAAGAATAATTTAATGTTCTAAAACGATGGAATATTCTTGAAATGACTCAAGAAAAACTTTATATTCTTTCTTTATGCTAATATCGTTTAGTTTTATGAATCCACGAGTCCATAACTAGAAAACCAGTAGAAGTAGAAAATAACTAATATTTGGAAAATATGTATCATAGTTATAGGGAACTTTACGCCAACATTCATTTTATTCGAAAGAAGGATGTCAAAGCTACAAAATAAAGACTGATTTTTTTTCAAAATTTCAACAGCCTGTATATTTTTACCTGAGCTGAATTTGGGAAAATGTTAAATGAAAAAAGTGTTTCATTTGATGAGAGGAATCTTTGGTTAAAATTAATGCAGTGGTCAGAGACTCACCCTGTATATACTTATGCACTTACAGACATATTTTTGGATACACACAACGAAATTCTCAACGCAAATGAAATTTCTTCGTGAAATGTAGCACTAAAATGACGTATTTTAAACGTGTCCTCTTGTTTCGAATGTTTTACATACAAAAATTGAACAAAACAGAAATATGGCTTGCCAATCTAATAATCCTTTGTACGAAAATGTATTCCAATTCGTTCTACAGATTATTTTTGAGTCATTTTATGCTCTGGATGGTTGAAATATTTACACATGGGTGATTTTTAGTATGTTTAAAACACTCCCCACTCTGAGTCTTCACAAATTCCGCAATGTTTAATGGCGTTCTCTTATAAAATGATTTTGCATCAGTTTCAGGGATTTCGTGGTAATTTAGCTTCTTTACAACTACTATAAAACATGTTATTATATTCTACGCGTGAAAGTCAACATAACCTGCAAAATCAGTGAAACAGTTAACGTTTTCCTGTGGAATATCTGATAAATACATATTTTTGCAAGGAAATTCAAAAGAAGAAATAACAGTTAATCTGATGAAGGTATCTTATTAATAAGTCGGTATCTTAAAACACAAACATGATTGTGGTAATCATTTTGCACCTACAGATAATTGTCTTCAGCAGTAGCATAATACTTCCTGAACCTGTATATATAATTACAAATTGAAAAACAACGATATGTTATTATTGTAACTTGGATTCTTGATTAATTGCGAAGTAATAAAGTTATACACAGGTAAGATTTTGTGCTTTTAGCTAGAAAACTAATATGCATTTGCTTAATTTGCTTCATAGTAATCATAACTTCTTTAGAAAAGTTCAAGATCGTGCTGACAGTTGAGAAAGAAATAAAACACTTTCAGTGTGGGAACAGAATGATCAGCTCTTTTCGGATGATATTTTCATAGAAATTGAATACTACAAAATAGTTATGAAGTGGTTACCGAAACAACAGTTTACTTCTGGAAGCAAAATTGTAACTAAAAGCACTTCTATATAACTGTTTCATGAGGTTATACAGAACATCTTATAAATAGTTTCTAATATATTTAAAATAAAATTATAAATATCCCCGGAATTAATAAAGAAACCATTAAAAAGCAATTCAGTTTTATAAGCAGAATTGTTTTATAAGTTAGTTATAAACCTCTTAACAAATGGTTAAGTAATAGTTTTATAACATATTTCCAGTTCTGCTGTATATACGTTTTCACGATACATTTATAAAGTATTTCGATTATCCACAACAGAATGAAGTTTATGTAGCTTTAATATAATGAATTGATATTTTGGAAGCACAAATATGATACTTATAAAGTATATTAGTCGCGAATCATTGGAGCTATAAGACAACTTTGCTGGTTAGGCAGTGTGTTATTTTTTTTGTCTAGACGATTTGAAAACCCTTTCATCTTTCGTTGATAGATTATATGCAGAAAACGAGTGAAGTTTGGTCCGGATACTGGGAGAAATTCAACATTTCGAATTCCTAAGAATAAAACCCGCTAGGAGTACACTGATTGGTGCGTTTAGTGTGCATTCCTACCCATTTTCGTAAACGATAAATGAGAGTATTGTTATAACATATCTGGGGCGGTTTTAAGATCGAACCCCCAATCATTGTTAATGTTTTCTACCCAGATGAAGGAATCTCCTATTCTCCTTCTATCTGGGTTTTTATATACATTTTACACTGAAATAATTCACCACTACTAAAAATACCATTGTAATTACTACTACATCTCTTAGAGCAAGAGACGTCACTTATATTTTGTACGGTCGCGAAACTAATACTCATTTAATTCTCCTTCCAACAAGTAGTCACTTCTTCCTTGCTATACATTTTCATATAGAAGGAAGATTTTAAATTGTTTTAATATTGCATTGTACAATTACTTCATTTTTGTTATCACATTATCGGTAACAAGAAAATACAGTTTTGTTGTTGTTTAAAGTGCGTTCGAATCTTTCACCACTTCCTATCCTCGTACTTGTTGTCTTATTGCAAGTAACAACTTGCGCCGTAATCAACGAGACTACTACTGGGTGCTTAAAGTTAAGTATACCGCTCTACTCATCCCCCTGATAAAACAATCAGGGTGTATAATTCTGGTCCTTCGAAATATCATTATATCCTGATAAACAAATCAGGACTCATACTTTGATCCTTCGAGCCATAACATCCTGATAAACTAATCAGGATTCAACAATGATAATAGACGGGATACCGAAGCCACAGCTGAACACTATTAACTCACCTCTGAAAGCTTCTCGTCATTCAACATTTCCACGTTTTGCGCTGGAATAAACTCACGAGAAACGGTTGATAACGTTGTTCTTATGCTATCATTCTGACGCAACTTTGGATACTGTTCTATCGGAGCCCGGAAAAATAAAATGTTATCTGCCTTGAAATTCAGGCCTATACTACCGGTTTTAGGGCAGCTAAATCGATGATCTAACAAGATTAAAATGAGCATGTGACTTGTGACAGGTCAACCACCACCTTCATTACATCGAATGGATTCAATAAGGTAGATTGGTTGCCATAAAAATTCATAAATTCTGTGGCATGTTCGTCAAATTGGATGCACTGCAGGACTTTCGGAGTATCGTGGAAAGGAATGAGCGTTGGCGTATACTTAATTGGGATCCTGTTCTTATAGATGCGAGGGGAGTGGTTGGAATATTCGATAAACAAGATGAATAAGTTTTCCACTGTCTGATTTTCTTATGAATAGTAACTGTGCGGAAATCTGGTGGCACGGTAGTGCCAGGCGAAAGCAAGGTAAAAAAAATGTAGATATCAGAAAGCATTTGTCCGACATCGCTGAAATTTTGCGAGAACCTTCAAACCCATGAATGTCATGATGACATATTAAATTATAACATAAATTGTTGGGACGATTTTTTCATAACACAATAGATAGTGAAGCGTGTATCTATGGGAGATGAAAGCCCTACATTAGGGTCCTGAAGCGGTCTTCGTACATCTGAAGTTCTGAATAATCATCATTTGGATTGGCCAGACTTGTTTTTGAAAGAGACCCTCCTGACCTTATGAGCTACGATATTTTCCTTTTTGAAATCAAATATTGAAGGGATTTCTAAGAACAAGAGTGAATATCTTTGAAAACTAGCGTAGGCGATTCTTCTTCAAGAGATCCATGCGGCTACAGAGGAGTATATTTGTGAGAGGAACTTTGTTATGTATTATTTTTAATTTGTTAATTTTTGGCGCTCTAGTTCCTCGGAACTGAGTGCTTATCAATTTGCCCAAATGTCTGTAATTTTCGAATTTTTGGCTGAAAATGGTCTCAAACGATTTGGTTCGACTCACTGATCAAGAATCCGAGGTCGAAATCGATTCTGTCCGGCCGGCCGGCCGGCCGTAGGCACGATAACTCTCGAACGAAAGGAGTTAGAGGATTGAAATTTGCAAGGTGGGTTTGGAGCGTAAATATCTCGTTAATGGGCGAAATCCATAAAGTGGTTTCGGAGTTATAGCCCATTTTAGTAAAAACATTTTTTATGAATATTTCCGAACCCATCACTCGATCTATCAGAATTTTAGCATCAAATTGTAGAATAATGACCTTTATACGCATGTGAAGTTTTGAATTGACCAGGTTACCGCAAAGTGTAAAAAAAAATTTTTGAAAATAAAAAAAAAAATTTTCTACAATTACTCTCGAACGGAATGAGCTAGGCAGTTGAAATTTTCAGAGTAGGTTAGGGAGATTAATATTTCGTTTTAGTTCGTTATTGGGCAAAATAGGCCAAATGGTTTCGGAGTAACGAAAAAAATAATTTTATTTAAGAAACAAATTTCAAATTCAATTTTTATTTAAGATGCAGTTTCACCATAAAAATCCATTGATATCATTTTCAACTCCAACAAACTAATACTTTCGGAGATATGATTTTTCGAAATTTCAATAATGAATCGTACTTCTATGTTTTCACAGAATGTTATAATTATTATCTAAGCTTTATTATATGATCTGTGTTCATACTCGTACATGTCATCCTGTACTGTAAGAGATAGTCAAATTCATTTCAGCTATTTTAATTTGATTTCTTCCATGGTGCAGTTCTCATTCTCAGATTGCTCACTTAATCATTTAATAATAAACTATTATTTGAATTGAATTTCCTTTATGGTGCAGGTCTATCATAAGAATACCTTGATATAATTCCCAACTCTGAGAAACCAATACTTTCGGAGATATAATTTGTCTGTTTGAACTAGAGCGCCAGAAAGTTCCTGTCCACAGGGCTTGAACCCATTTTTTTCTCCTCTTGTCGTTTCGAAGTTATACCCATCTGGAGTATTATTTCCTCAGTAACTCAATCGAATTCAAGCTCCATAGGACCTCCATTTTGGAGGTCCATTTTGGAGGTAAACTATGGCATCGGCACGGAGGAAGCATAAGCTACCTGTGCGATGCGACCTCAACCCGAGGATATGAAACATGGAAATATGGATCATGCGGAGTAATATATACAGGGTGAGTCTTTGACCACTGCATTAATTTTAACCAAAGATTCCTCTCATCAAATGAAACACTTTTTTCATTTAACATTTTTCCAAATACAGCTCAGGTAAAAAGATACAGGCTGTTGAAAGTTTGAAAAAAATCAGTTTTTATTTTGTAGCTTTGACATCCTTTTATCGAATAAAATGAATGTTGGCGTAAAGTTTCCTATAACTATGATACATATTTTCCAAATATTAGTTATTTTCTACTTCTACTGGTTTTCTAGTTATGGACTCGTGGATTCATAAAACTAAACGAAATTAGCATATAGAAAGCATATAAAATTTCTTGAGTCAGTCTTGACTAGTTCACGCGAAGAAACACTTCTCAACACCTCAGCATTAAGGGCTCTGATTACACAAATTATCGTAGCCTACTACGTTCTTTCAATTGGAAATTTCAATTGACGTTTTCTCGATCAAATCAAATGTAAAATAAAAAGTGTGATACATCGTTGGAAAGGTAATTTTGAGTAGAAATAAAAAATTGCAAAAAATATATAGGGTGCTATTTGAGATAAAAAAGTCAGAGTCACTTTCGGTTTGATCGGTTTTTGTTTTTCTCAGTTGAAGATTCCTTAAACGAATTGAAAATCATGAAATTTTCTTATTTTTATCTTTTGAAATGGCTGAGATAATCCATTGGAACATGTATACGGGACACCCGGTATATTAATATCTTAAATAATATAGTAGTAGTAATCTGATGGAAATAAAAATATTGTGAATCAGTTCTCTATTTTACGACACGAAAAAAAAATTGTTATATTGTGCTATTCATTATCTTAGTTAGCGCACAAATAGTTACCAACTGATAAATATTATACATGCATTGAGTCTGAATATGACATCACACCTCATGATAATTAAATTGTATTTTATTATCCCTCCTTTTTGTCATCTGCAGATATGCACATGTTTCGGTTCAATTATCAATGAAGACAGTTCCTAATTGAGTATTTACGCCTGTTGAAAGGATAACTGACATTTCAACGTATTATTTGCGTCACCAACTAGTTCCTCCTCCTCTTCCGCGGTGCCGTCTCAGGCTGAACTGAGGCCTTCTGGCCCATTGTTCTTCCGCTTGACAGACTCGTGAGACTCATTCCAAAAAACACGCTGACAGGAATGCCGCGAGCTTAAAAGGAGAAGTCCCTCTCACCATAGGAATCGTAGGTGTTGGGTTGCCTAGGTGTATGACCCTCAATTCTTTAAGGTTGTTACAGTCGAACAGAATATGTTCAGCTGTTTCTTCCATGCTCTTGCACCAGCGACACAGAGCGCTATCGGCCAATCCCATCCTATTCAGATGTTTGTTGAACTGGTGACCAGTTAGTAATCCAGTCACCAGGCTCAGTTCTCTTCTTTCGAGTGAAAGAAGTTTCTTTACTTCAGACTTTGACGAGTCACCAACTAACTTGATATTTATAATATGTACTTCAAATATTGGAAACCGGTAAAATGCTGATGTCGATTTAAGTTTACTCGGAGAGTGCCACAGAGTGCCCGAATTAGTATCACGAATTAAGATTTTCCAAAATTCTTTGACTGAAATAAGGTAGATCTCCCAAACTCTGAAAAATATCTATGAAATATTTTTTGCGTGTATGTTCTGGGGAACTTCCCGTTATCATTTTGCCCAAATGTTTTTGAGGAAAATGGTCTCAAACGATTGGGTTCGACTCCCTGATGAAGAATTTGAGGTCAAATTTGATTCTTTCCGGCCGGCCGTTGCCACGATAACTCGAAACTGCAGAACCGATCCAATTCAAACATGGTTATTAGTTGTAGAATGCAAACGCAAAAACTCTTGCAAAATTTCGTGAGGATCGTATCACAAGAAAATTAAAAAAAAATCATTGAACATCATTGAAAAATTTTCTATATATCAGAAACTATTCATCAGACATGGCTGAAATTTTGCGAGAGCCTTCAGAACCTAACTCTTCAACCAAGTTCCAAGCTTGAAAACGATCGGATCTATATTGTTGGAGATCCGAGCAGCCTTATGTGAGTTCAGTAGCTGGATCGGTGAACGTTGCCTCACTTACTCTCGAACGAAAGGAGATAGGGCAATTTCCAGGGTAGGTTTTGCATCTGAATGGGGGAGCTAAGTTCGCTGTTGGCCATAATCGGCCCAACGGTTTTGGAGTTATACCCATCTGGAATCTTATTTCCTCGAAAACTCAAAAAATATAGACTCGATCGAATTGAAGCTTGATTAATATAGTTGTAGAATATCGAGATGAAGACGTGTGTAAAATTTCGTGAAGAACGTACCACAGGATTTTTTTTTTTAAATTACGAAAAAATATTTTATAGCTCACGATACCTTGAGAACGGAAAGAAATACATACAAGACATAGAAGATTACAGGATAGATAGCGCATCTGAATGCGTCATTTAAGTTCGTAAATTAGCTTAATCGACAAAGTGGTATTGGAGATATAACAATCTGAAATTTGGTTATTATTTCTTCAATAACCCAGAAAATATGACGCTGATTGTATTCAAACAGGGTAATTAGTTCTAGAACGACGCAAAAATCCTTTCGAAATTTCGTGGAGATCGTATTACTGGAAAGTTTGAGATAAATCGTTGAAAAACAATTTATAAGAGGTCTATCAGGAAGCAGTTTTCTGACATCGTTGAAAACCATTGTTGTCATGATGAAATTTTAAATTATAACATACATTTTCGAGGCACATAAAATAGAATCTATGGGAGATGATAGCCCTACATTAGGGTCCTGTAGCGATCTTCGAACATATGAAGTTCTGAATAATCATCGTTAGGATTGACCAGACCTGGTTTTGAAAGAGATCCTCCTGGCTTTATGAATTACGATATTTTCCATTTTGAAATAGAATATTGAAGGGATTTCTAAGAACAAGAGTGAATATATTTAAAAACTAGCGAAGGAGATTCTTCTTCTAGAGATCCATGCGGCTACAGAGGAGTATATTTGTGGGACTATTGAAAGGTTATGTATTATTTTTAATTTATTGCATTTACCATGGTAAATCGAATTAAGTGTCGTTTTATTTTGAACGCTTCTGCGTTAGAAGTACTAGATATTTTTTAGAAGCAATATTACCTAATAAACAGTGACGAAACAACATTAACTATTAAATGCCAATTCTAAAACGTTTCGGAGACTTAATCAGACTCCTTCATCAGGCTCCAAGCGAAAATCTTCTTCTTTCTGAAAACACTTGTTTCAAAATGGTAGAAAAGAAAGCAGATTATTCTTCTCTATTTCCAAAGTGAATTTCATTGCTGGTTTTTTGAAATTATGAAATCGCAAAATTTGTGTAAGGTTTTTGCTTGGTGCTGATTTTGTGCAAACTTCACATAAAAGCAGCTGAAAGGAAGGAAAAGGATGCAGGTCCAGAGCAGGGAATAGACACTAGACCTCCAGCCGACGAGGATTTCATCCTTGTGGAGAAAAAGAAAAAACAAAAAAGAGCAGATAGAAGCATTCTCGGAAGCGGTAAAGGTCCAAAAATTGGTATCGAGGCTGCTCCTAGGTTTGGTTTCATACATGTGTGCAAATTACATCCTTCACTGGGAGAGGAAATCCTGGTACAACATTTGGAGGCAAACGGTTTCACAGATGTCAAATGCCAAAAACTGGATTCAAGAAGGCCTGAAGAGTATTCGTCATTTAAAGTTGGTGTACCAGCGGCCAATTTCGAAGCCTTAAAAAATCCAGAAGTGTGGCCGAAAGGTAGTAAAATACATGATTTTTTATTTCATCTTTTACAGAGAAAAAAGGGAGTCTAATCGATTATGTATTGATTCACCAGAATATTCAGTCTATTGGAAATAGCTTAAATAGCCTGGAAACATTTATCAACAATTATAATGCTTCAATCATTAGGTACAATTACTGAACACTGGAAAAATTATCTCGAGATTGAATCGTACAAGATTCAGGGTTTTCAACTATCATCAAGATTTTGTCGTGATTCTTCAGTGCACGGTGGTTCTGCGATTTTTTGTAAAAACAATATTCGTACCAAAGAGCGCTCCGATCTGACAACAATGAGTATTCCCCATGTTTTTGAATGCTCTGCGATTGAAGTCGTGTTAAATGGTCAAAATGTGGTGGTCGTATGCGTATATCGACCTAATACGCACCAAAGGCAAATTTTGATGTTTTTTTGGACAATATGGAAAGAATTTTAGATAAGTTCTTGAAGTCGAACAGTAAATTCATAATAGCAGGAGATTTTAATCTGAATTTGCTGAGATCAGGTGTTAACACTCGGAAATTCGAATCACTCGTTGAGAGTTATGGGGGAAAATTTATGATCCGGGAGCCCACCCGTATAACAGCGACTTCGGCTACATGTGTGGACAATATTATTACCAATTTAGAACAAGGTAACGCAAAAGTGTTGTCGTCACATTTATCTGATCATACGGCGCAGATATTCTCCGTTCCATTTATTGACAGGAATCCTAAAACTATCAGAAAACAGATCCATCAGATTAATTATGTCACTATGGGGATTTTTCTGAAAGAGCTTTCAGAGATCAATAATTGGAAAAGCATCTTAGATAATAATAATGATCCAGAGTCTTTATGGGAGATCTTCTTTGGCATGTATAAACAGAAGTTTGACAAATCATTTCCACTCATAAATATAACTGTGAAAAACGAAAATAATATTGCTAGCTCATACAGGAGTAATCCTGAAGTTATAGAGGCAAAAAAACGTTTAGATATACTATTTACAGTCACAAGGTCAAACCCGAAATATCTGGAAGAATATAAGAGAGAAAAACACAAATATGAACAAAAGTTGAAAAATCTTAAAAAAACATATATTCGCAATAAAATTGTTAATTCTGATAATAAATCTAGGACGGTTTGGCAATTTGTTAATAGCCTTACAGGTAGGAAAGCAGTTAAATCAATTTTCAATGAAACATCTGATCCACAGGTTCTTGCTGATTCTTTCAATAACTATTTCGCGAATATAACATCCAGTGGTCGAAATCTTACTCTGAGTGATCAAAGAAGTTCAAATGTAAAGAACAATCCAAATTCGTTTTACTTGTTCGATATTGATGAGAGCGAGATTATTCAGGTGGTCAAATCCCTCATTAGCACACGTTCATCTGGATACGATGAAATACCTATGACCGTGGTGAAAGCTTCTGTACACTTAATTGCTCAGCCTTTGGCCTACATAATCTATGAATGTTTCAGAGGAGGGATCTTCCTCAGCAGTCTTAAGATCGCCCTGGTGAAACCTCTGTTTAAGAAAGGTGATACCTCACAGTTTGATAATTTTCGACCTATAAGTTTGCTTACATCTTTCTCGAAGATTTTTGAAAGGGTTTTGGCTACCCGTGTTGTGAACTTTTTTCATAGGTTCAATGTCATAGAAAAAAATCAGCATGGCTACTTGAAGGAAAAAAGCATAGAAACTGCAATTTTTGAATTAACTCGAACTATTATATACGCCTTGGAAGGAGGACAGATCCCTTTCGGAATTTTTCTGGACCTCTCCAAAGCTTTTGACATGGTTGACCACCGGACACTGCTGGAAAAGTTAAATTCTTACGGTATAAGGGATAAACAACATGATCTCTTCCGCAATTCTTTAAAGGGAAGGGTTCAAAGAGTGGCCATTGAAATTGAAGGAAAAATGTATGTATCGCATGACGAGTTTTTGGAAAGGGGTGTAATCCAGGGTAGCGTGCTTGGTCCAATACTCTTTTTAATATATATAAATGATCTAATCTCCACGGTAAAATTTGCGGGTGATACAAGCTTCATTATCCGAGAAAATGATTTAAACGCAGTCATCTCATCGGCTAAACTTACAACCAAGTTTGTGTATGAGTGGTGTCAAAATAATAGCCTAATATTGAATTCTACGAAAACCGAATGCATGTTTTTTTCCGCATCAAAAAGGCCAACGAATTATCCTAAATCGATCAACCTACTGGATCAAACTATTGAGGTTTATCTAGTGTCAAATTTTTGGGGATCATTATAGATTCAAATGTGTCATGGAATGAACATTTATCGCATATCAGACAAAAGCTTCTCTCCGTTTTGTATTCCTTGAGAGTGATGTCTAAACAAGTCGACCGTAATATACTGGAGATTCTTTATTTTTCTAATTTCCAAGGACTTTTAACATACGGGATAATTGCTTGGGGAGGTTGTTCTGCGGTGGACCAAATTTTTCGAATTCAAAAATCGGCCATTCGAGTCATTTACGACCTAACATATAGACAATCTTGTCGAGGTTATTTCAGGGGGAACAAAATTTTAACTGTAACTGGTCTGTACATTTATAGGTGTCTTCTCTTCTTTTATAAAAATAGAGAAGTTTACTTTGGTCCATACGAGAACAGGAACAGAACCAGGCGCATGTTCCCTCTGATTTATCCGAAACATGGTCTGACTCTCACGGAGAAGAATACGGAGTATATAATCATCATTTTTTATAAAAAAATTCCGAAAGAAATTCAAACAATCAAGAGTTTCAGAAGTTTCAAAACGAGTCTAAAAGAATTCTTAATTGAAAAAGAACCCTACAACATTCTTGAGTTCCTCACGTCTCAGATTTGAGCGCTCTTTGTGTATTTGTGGGCCAGAACTTCATTTGCTGGTTTTGTTGACGTTCTCTCTTTACATAATGTACAATGTTTATGAGAATAAATTTATCTATCTATCTATCTATCTATCTATCTAAACCATCTACTAAATAGTAAGAACAAAGCCTAAAAATTTGGTTTGGATAGGTTAACCCGTTCTTGAGCTATAAAATTACAACGAAAAGTGGCATTGATTTTTGCGCGTATGTTCTGGGGAACATCGCGTTATAGTTTTGCCCAAATGTCTGTAACTTTCGAATTTTTTGACGAAAATGGTCTCAAACGATTAAGTTCGACTCCCCAATGAAGAATTCGAGGTCAAATTTGATTCTGTCCGTCCGGCCGTCCGGCCGTTGCCACGATAACTTGAGAACGAGAAGAGCTAGCAACTTGAAATTTTCAGGGTAGGTGGCGCATCTCAATACGACGGACAAGTTCGTTAATGGGCATAATCGGCCCAGTGGTTTCCGAGTAATAATTTTGTTTTCAACCAATATGAATCCGATCGAATTGAAACTTGGTGGGTAGTTGTAGAATATGATCCTAAGCACGTTTGTGGAATTTTGTGCGAATCGTATGGCTAGAAAATTTTTAAAAAATTATTAAAAAATATTTTTGTTGTCACGATAACTTGAGAACGGAATGAGATAGCGGCTTGAAATTTTCAGGTTAGGATGAACACCAGAACGCGACATTTCAGTTTGTTTATGAGCATAATCGGCCAATCGGTTTCAGAGTTATAGCCATCTGAAATTTTCTGAAATTTCGTGGTTTTTGTTCCTCATTAACTCAAAAAGTACTGAACCGATTGAATTCAAACATGGTTATTAGTTGTAGAATGCCAACGCGGAAATGTTTGCAAAATTTGGTGAGGATAGCATTTGTAGAAAATTTTTAATAAATCATTGAAAATAAAAAAAAAAATTCTATATATCAGTAACTATTCGTTTGAAATTGCTGAAATTTTGCAAGAGCCTTCATAACCTAACTCTACTGCCAAGTTTCAAGTTTTAATACGATCGGTTAAATATTGTTGGAGATTCGAGCATTCTTGTGCGAGTTCAGTAGATGGGTGACCGTTGCCTCGATAACTTTCGAACGAAAGGAGATAGGGACTTGCAATTTTCAGGGTAGGTTGCGTATCCGAAAGAGAGTGTTGAGTTCGTTTTTGGGCATAATCGGTCTAACGGTTTCCGAGTTATACCCACCTGGATAACTCAAAAAATAAATATTCGATCGAATTGGTGCTTGGTAACTAGTAGTATAAAATCAACATAAAGACGTGTTTAAAATTTTGTAAGAATCGTATCCCTAGAAAATTTGAAAAAAATGACGAAAAAAAAAATTTCAAGAAACGTACCCCTAGAAAATTTTTAAAAAGTCACGAAAAAAAAATTGGTTCAAGCACTGACGTGAAGTCAGAAGCTTTTGCGCGTATGTTCTATTGTCCATACTTCTGTATTGGACACCCTTAATCGAATTTACCATGGTAAATTATGTTTTCCATTCTCCTGTATTGGACACTTAATTCGAATTTACCATGGTAAATTCGAATTGAGAGTGTCCAATACAGGAGAATGGACAACATAATTTACCATGGTAAATTCGATTAAGGGTGTCCAATACAGAAGTATGGACAATAGAACATACGCGCAAAAGCTTCTGACTTCACGTCAGTGCTTGAACCAATTTTATATATTAAGAAGAAGATTGTACTATTGTACTTTATAATGGAATAAAAATTTCAATAATTTTCAAATGAATAATGTGTTTATTTACAAAACAAAATGGGGTGCTCTTAACGAAAGATCCGTTATAATAATAAGTGTTGTATTGCTTCTTCCAAATAATATCTAGTGTTTCTAACGCAGAAGCAATTTCAAAATATTCAAGTAATTTAAAATACATATTTCATAAATAACTCTTTTGGGACAGAAAACCCAGAAGGAACCATTCAGTGATGAATATAGCTCCCAAAGTGTATCCTTTAATGATTTTCTGATGTAATTGTTTGAGATGAATTCTGTTACAAAATATAATATTTTTGGGATAACTATAGCGCACTAGCACACTGGATTTAGTTGGGTTGTACGGAAGAAAATCGAAACACCAACTGAGGATAGGAATTCATGACCTTCTCCATGTGTCTGAAATAATATGTCATTTCACACATACTTATTCCTTAATTGTGTTTAGTGCAATCTTATAATTGAATTATTCATGTCCATTTGTCATGAACAATAACATCGAAGTAATGACCCTAAAGATTTATATCTGTTCTTTGTTCCGTCCTGGGTTTAGATTATGATTGAAATTCCTCATTTACTATGTTATCCTGAGCGAATAATATCAGAGTGGGATATTTGAATGAAAATATAAAATTAAGATATCAACTTTTTGGTTAGTTATTTCCAAAAATAAAATCCTTAGTGATGGAACGATTTGAATTGGACCACTAGTGAGATGTGTGAAAATGAAGACAACGGCTTCATCAGTGAGTCGAATTTAATCATTCGAGACCATTTTAGGCAAAAAATCGAAAATAACAGACATTTGGGCAAAATAGTTGCACGCTGTTTCCTAGAACATGCGCGCAAAAAGGATCAAATGAAATTTTCTATCGATTCAAAAGAAATTGGGGTGTCAATATATTTCAGCTTAAAATACTGGGTCTTTCTAAATGATTATAACATCGTAGTTGGTTCTGAAACCCTTTCATTTTGACTACTTTTTCTCCTGTCTCAGTTTGGAGCATACATTTTTTTATTATGTAAAATAAAATGATTTAATAGTTGATATAGTTCGCATTAAGTTTGTAGAAAGTGAAACGTTCAAATAAGTAAATTTTTGGATTTAAATTTTTGCGCGTATGTTCTGGGGAATATCGCGTTATCATTTAGCCCAAATGTCTATAATTTTCGAATTTTTTGCCGAAAATGGTATCAAACGATTGGGTTCGATTCCCCGATGAAGAATTTGAGGACAAATTTGATTCTGTCCAGTCAGCCGGCCGTCCGGCTGACCGTCCGTTGCCACGATAACTTGAGAACGGAAACAGATAGCGACTTGAAAATTGTCAGGGTAGGTGGTGCCTCCCAATATGACGGACAAGTTCGTTAATGGGCGTAATGAGCCCAATATTTTTGTAGGGGGTAGCGTTGCACTGCGATCTTAAGGTCTATTGTGCCCAATGGTTTCCGAGTAATAAATTTGTTTGCAACCAATACAATTCCGGTCCAATTGAAACTTGGTGAGTAGTTATAGAATACGAACCTAAGGACGTTTTTGAAATTGTGAGAATAGTATTTCTAGAAAATTAAAACAAAATATTATTTATGTCATGATGAGAGTGGAAAGAGATTGCGACTTTTGCGAAATTTTCAGGTTAGGTTGTGCATCTGATTGTGACAATTGAGTTTGTTTATAGGCAAAATCGGCCAAACGGTTTTGGAGTTATACCTATCTGAAATTTGGTTGTTATTTCCTCAATACCTAATTCGAAAATACAAAACCGATCCAATTCAAACATGGTTATTACTTGTAAAATGCCAACGCAAAAGTCTTGCGAATAAATATCTCGGATAAGTTTGTGGATTCGGAATAATAATTTTTGGCATTCTTGTTTTTTTTAATGAAACTTTTTATAGTTTAATTTATTTCATGATGTAGTTGTATCATAAGAATCCATTGATATCATTCCCAACTCTGAGAAACCAATACTTGCAGAGAAATGATTTGTCAATATTTGAACAAGAGGGCCAAAGTTCCTGTCCACAGGGCTTTTAAAACTGCTATATTGTTTAAAAATCCAAACATTTTATTTCACATTTGTTATCAAGAATATCAGCCTATGTACGTTCCTTAATTTTTTGCGTCGGCTTTCACCCATCACAATTAATTTTTTCGGCCGTACAACTAAATATCCAATTCAAAATATTTATGGTGGGTTTCACGAAGCTTTGATTAGCTTAATTGTCGATTTAATTCGATGGTTGCATCAAGAATGAACTGGGAATTGACATAGAATCCCACTAATTTGGCAATTAAGCGCTGTCAAAGCTTTGTGAAACCCACCGTTAGTCTATGCCAAAGTTATCCATCAATTGCAACATCCACGAATTTCAACATCCAAAAATTTTAATAACTTCATTGAACCAATCCAAAAGTCATAACAACCACGTGAAAAATATACATGTGTTGACATTTACGACAATACAGATATCCAGAGATCAAACGAATACGACACAGATAAATCAGGATTGACATAAATGAAAACAATCTTCAATCAATCAAGAATGTTTATTGATGGCCATAAAATATTTATCTGTATTTCTGTGCTAGCACAGATCTCCATGTCGAGTCTATCAGCTTATGAATCCATTAGGTAATAGGGTTAAATTGAGATACTCGGATAATCTAAAAGGCCACGTCCGCACAGGCAAGCGGCTTGCTTAGCGCCTAGAGCCTAGCGATTCACCTAGCGAGTTGCTGAGAAAAACGAACGTTCCAGAACATTCGTGACCGGCCGCACTGCACGCTTGGCGCCTTGCCAGTCGCTTAGCAATTTTTGTGACATATCGTCAACGTGCTGACAAGCAAATGACGTATCCTAGCAAGTAACCAGAATGCAAACCTCTAGGCGCTAAGCAAGCCACCTTCCTGTCCGGACGTGGCTAAAGAGTTGAGGAAGACCATCGGATTCCAGGGGGTCTGTATATGGCTGGTAAATGTCCTAAAGCATGGGTAACTTCTGGTCAATCGTCGGTTAACGGCTCCTCTTGGGTCTGTCAGTCCTCTATGGTTTCTGGTATGAATCAGCTGTTGGGGAGGCAAATAACCAATTTTTCGTAGACCTCTATGAAAAATGACACTTTTGGACGACCTCTATGAAAAATGACATTTTTCGACGGCTTCTATGAATAATGGCAAATTACGGACTTTTACGTAAGTTGCAGGTTCAAAAGTTTTTCGTCCTTGGTACATAAAAACTATTATAGAGAGGTTGCGTGCATTTTGGTGTATCCTTGAGTTCCTTTGTTAATTGAAAATATCGTTTTGAGACTGGTTTTCTGGAACAAGAAAACGAGTATTTCCAATTTAAATACACTGTCTCATCTGACCTACAAAACTTTTTGTTATGTACCTTTTTGGCGCTCTTGTTCCTCGGAACAGAGTGCTTATCAATTTGCCCAAATGTCAGTAATTTTCGAATTTTTGGCTGAAAATGGTCTCGAACGATTTGGTTCGACTCACTCATCAAGAATCCGTGGTCTAAATCGATTCTGTCCGGCCGTCCGTCCGTTAACACGATAACTCTCGAACTAAAGAAGTTAGAGGATTGAAATTTGCAGGATAGGTTTGGAGCGTAAATATCTCGGACCAGTTCGTTAACAAGCGAAATCCATCGTGCGGTTTCGGAGTTATGGCCGTTTTTAGTAAAAACATTTTTTATGAATATTTCCGAAACCGATCACTCGATCTATCTGAAATTTAGCATCAAATTGTAGAATCAAAGCCTTTAGACGCATGTGTTTTGTATTGATCGAGTTATCGTAAAGTGTAAAAAAAACTTGAAAATTTTTAAATTTTGTTTCTACAATAACTCTCGAAAGGAATGAGCTAGGCAGTTGAAATTCTCAGAGTAGGTTAAGGAGATAAATATCTCGGTTAGGTTCGCTATTGGCCAAAATAGGTCAGATGGTTTCGGAGTACCGAAAAAAAAATTTTTTTTTAACTTACAAATTTCAAAAGAATTTTTTTCTTAAGATGCAGTTTCACCATAAAAATCCACTGATATCATTTTCAACTCAAATAAGCTAATACTTTCGGAGATATGATTTTTCGAAATTTCAATAATGAATCGTACTTCTATGTTTTCACAGAATGCTATAATTATTCGATCTATGATTTATTATATGATCTGTGTTCATACTCGTACATGTCATCCCGTTCTATAAGAAAGAGTCAAATTCAGTTCAGCTATTTTAATTTGATTTCTTCCATGGTGCAGTTCTCATTCTCCGATTGCTCATTTAATCTTGATAAATAAACTATTATTTGAGTTGAATTTCCTTCATCATGCAGATCTATCATAAGAATACATTGATATAATTCCCAACTCTGAGAAACCAATACTTTCGGAGATATAATTTGTCTGTTTGAACAAGAGCGCCAGAAAGCTCATGTCCACAGGGCTTGAACCAATTTTTTCAGATTTGGTGAGGTGAATTCTATACTTTTCAGTTGTTGTGGAACTATTGAAGTAACTGAACATATTTTGGGGTAATACTACCTATTTTCAAAGAAAAAATGCAAGTATATTGCTGACAATTCGACTTTCAATATGGGCGTTTCAACTTACACTGTATACCCTAAGTGTACCCTGAATTATCTTATGTTAAACTAATACATTGATATGATTATACTGACCCTCCTAGGTCTAAGGAAAACACTTCAAATTTTCCGGGTAGGTTGCACATCCAAATGCGACGGACAATTTCGTTAATGGGTATATTCGGTCCAACGGTTTCCGAGTACCTATTAATTTTGTTTTAAAGAAATTGGTTCAAGCCCTGTGGACAGGAGCTTTCTGGCGCTCTCGTTCAAACAGACAAATTATATCTCCGAAAGTATTGGTTTCTCAGAGTTGAGAATTATATCAATGTATTCTTATGATAGAACTGCATCATAAAGGAAATTCAATTCAAATAATAGTTTATTTATCAAGATTAAATGAGCAATCCGAGAATGAGAACTGAACCAAGGAAGAAATCAAATTAAAATAGCTAAAATGAATTTGACTCTCTCTTATAGAACAGGATGACATGTACTAGTATGAACACAGATCATATAATAAATCATAGATAGAATAATTATAGCATTCTGTGGAAACATAGAAGTACGATTCATTTTCGAAAAATCATATCTCCGTAAGTATTTGCTTGTTGGAGTTGAATATGGTATCAATAGATTTTCATGGTGAAACTGTATCTTACAAAAAAAAATTATTTTTAAATTTTTAAGTTAAAAGATAATTCTTTTTCGTTACTCCGAAACCGTTTGGCCTATTTTGCCCAATAGCGAGATATTTTTCTCCCTAACCTACTCTGAAAATTTCAACTGCCTAGCTCATTCCCTTCGAGAGTTATTGTAGAAACAAAATTTAAAAATTTTAAAATTTTTTTGACAATTTACGGTAGCCCGATCAATACAAAATTTCACATGCATCTAAAGGTTATGATTCTACAATTTAATGCTAAATTTCAGATAGATCGAATGATCGGATTCGGATATATTCATAAAAAATGTTTTTACTAAAAACGGCCATAACCCCGAAACCGCTCGATTGAATTTTGCTGTTTAACGAACTCGTCCGAGATATTTACACTCCAAACCTACCCTGCAAATTTAAATCCTTTAACTCCTTTCGTTCGAGAGTTATCGTGTTAACGGACGGACGGCCGGACAGAATCGATTTCGACCACGGATTCTTGATCAGTGAGTCGAACCAAATCGTTTGATACCATTTTCAGCCAAAAATTCGAAAATTACAGACCTTTGGGCAAATTGATAAGCACTCTGTTCCGAGGAACAAGAGCGCCAAAAATACAGATCCGAGGGACTTCAAACTTGGGAACTAGTTGTAGAATACCGACACAAAGACGTATGTGAAATTGTGTGAGGATTGTATCACAAGAAAATTCTGGAAAAAATATTATATATCTCACGATAACTTGAGTACGTGAAAAGATATAGCGACTTGCAATTTTCAGGGTGGGTTGCGCATCCGAATGCGACATCTAACTTCTTTAATAGCCATAATAGGCCAAGCGGTTTCGGAGTTATACCCATGCATCTGAAATTTTGTTGTTAATTCCTCAATTACTCAAAAAAAAGGATCTGATCCAATTCAAACATGTTGATCAGTTTTAAAATACCACGCGCAAATTTTGAGAAATTTCGTGAGGATCGTATCGCCAGAAAATTTAAAAAAATTCTGTATCTCAGAAACTATCCGTCCGATATCGCTGATAGCCTTCAAATATTTTTGGAGATCCGAACAGCCTTGGGTGAGTTCAGTAGCTGGATGGGTGACGGTTTGCCAGTTTAACTTTGAACGGAAAGAGATAGCGACTTGCAATTTTTAGGGTAGATTGCGCAACCAAATCGCACAGTTGAGTTCCAACATTCAACCAGCCAAAGCTACAAAATAAAAAATAATTTTTTTTTATTTCAACAGCCTGTATCTTTTCACCTGAGCCTAATTAGGCAAAATGGTGAGTGAAAAAATTGTTTCATTTGATGAGAGGAATCTACGGTTAAAATTAAAAATGTACAACTGAAAGCCTCAACCTGTTTATTTGAATTATTCATTAGGATCATATATGGTTACCAAACTATTCAAAATGAATGTCTATGATAAAGCTCTCTTATTAAAATGGTACAAACGAAGACATCATAATATCTAAATTGCCAACAAAATCCTTTATTTGATATAAAAATGATTTGTTCTCTGAGAATTCGTGTATTGAAGAATAATTGATTCATTTAATAATCATTGTATTTTTTACGTGACCACTCATTGTATAAATTCTACAGGCCAGATAGTAATTGATATAAGAAGTATATTGTATTGTATATTGTTTTAGGGGGTAACGTTGCACAGCGGTCATAAGGTCTATTATGCCTCTTCGTCAGAGCTGTCAACATCATCACCATCTACAGCTCGCCTACCAGTTCCAGAGTTCTGGTGAACTCCAGTATCTTGGATGGCTCCTGCAGATTTCTTGCCCGAAGCATTCCTTGCGTTGGTTTGAGATGGCGAGGTATTTCGTAATCAGGTGATCGGGAGTTTCATCCTCCTCCACACAGAAACTGCACTCGTCAGTTTCTGCTACCTCTAATATCATCATATGTTTCCTAAGACAGCAGTGCCCTGTGAGGAAACCAGTGAGGAGGTGCAGCGTGTTTTTACTGAGATCCATATGTTTCTTGGATCTGACGGTGTCAAAGTTCCGGAAAAATTTTGGGGAGTGATACATTCCTGGGAGAGATCGCCAGAGCATATCTCTTTCAGTTTCTTCTTTCATGCGAAATTCACTTTTGTAGGTGTACCTACCTACCCCAGAGTAGGGTTCCGGGCCAATAAAAGGGGTTCGTACTCCATTCTTAGCAAGTGTGTTAGCCTACTCATTTCCTTTAATTCCCGATTGATCAGGAATCCAGACCAGGGAGACCTTGTTGTTCTTGCCTACTTCATTAAGTTTTCTTCGGCACTCCCATATTAGCTTAGTCTCGATAAGATGGGAGCTCGGAGCTTTATAACAGCTTGACTGTCAGAATGGATTGCTATATCACACCTCTGATAGTTTCTTTCTAGGTTCATTTCCACGCATCTTTCGATTGCTAGTATTTCTACCTGAAAGACGCTGGGAAATCTGAGTACCATTCAATCTCCCTACCTAGCACGTAGTTAAATTCTTTTCGATGGTTACCTTATTAATCATTTCGTCACTAGGAAGATTGGCTGATGAAATGTACCTAGTAAGGGAGGACCAGGCTTTGTGGATTTTAATACTTTCATAACCTGTTCCTTTCCTAGATATTCTGAGAATGGCTTCATGGGCCATTTTGTCTATCACTAGATGAAGAGGTATGAGATTTATGATAATCTCAAGTACCCTGATAGGGAAGGTTCCCATAGGTCCAGTGATACACACACAGGCAAGCCATTGTACTTTTTCTGGGGATTTCCTCGTACTATTCTGGCCTATTTTTGTATACCAGATATAAAAGGTAGCTGATATAGAGGAGTAGATATCCGAAAAATTTACGAATAATACAAAAATACCATATTTCATATTTTCGAATCTGAATCTGAATGATGCACAGTTTTGGTGAGATAAATATGTTACAATACCTGATTAATTAACTCTGAAGAAAACTCATGTTGTGATGTAATATTTTATTGACAATATTTCAAATAACCGTAGAATGATAAATTTTATAATTCATTTCATCTTCAACTTTAGCAATATACCTCTATATAATTCTTGCATTAAAACTTGGTTCAATTTTATTCCGGGCTTATACAATCTAGTACTAACAATCACCCGAGATAATATGTTTTATTGATATATTGGTCTAAGTATGGACATACGGCGTCCTTTATATCTATAAATATTTTTAACAATCTCACAAATCACAACAGACATTGAAAAATTATACAGTGCGCGTCAAAATTATGGAACAAATTCATTTTCTCAGAAGAAAAATATTTGGCAACAAAATCCTGAAACAGGTCAATTTTTGTTTCACTTTTACCAAATTTTTATGCATTTTTGAAGAATTTTTGTTGCACCCTCTGCCATCCCCATCAACCCTCTAAATTTTTTGACTTGGGAAAGTAGGTCATATGCTACTTTTTTGGCAAGGTCTTTGTATCTTCTTTACAGGCGTGCAGAAATTTTCACGAAAAAAAATTATTCTTTACCCCTACGAACCCCTACGAACCCTTCAATGGAAAAAAAATAGTGGGGAGGGGCGTGAGAGGGTTGAAAGTTATGCATGAACAAAACTGTAATGGTCGAATTTCATTCGGTGACAAATTTCATCAGGTACCATCATCTCAAAGTAAATGAGCCATGACAAAGTGCACATACTGAAAACCTCTTTGAACTAACTATTTTTCAAAAAAGAAAAATGTTTTCTTGAAAATTTCTGCACGCCTGTAAAGGAGATGCAAAGACCTTCCCAAAAAAGTACCACAGGACTCACTTTCCCTATTCAAACCATTTAGAGGGTTGATGGGGATGGCACAGGGTGCAACAAAAATCATTCAAAAATACATAAAAATTTGGTAAAAGTGAAACAAAAATTGACCTTTTTCAGGATTTTGCTGCCAAATATTTTTCTTCTGAGAAAATGAATGTGTTCCATAATTTTCACGCGCACTATATATTCGAAAGGAAATTATCGTGGAAGGCCTCATAATAAATAGTTTCCAATCAAAGTTAAATAAATAAACATCGATAAATAATAAAACGATCATATTAAACTGAGTATTTGTTCCCATTTTTATAGAATAATTGGCACTCTTGCTAAGATCCTATGATTTTACAACTAGTGATTAATTAGTAGTATAATTGACAGAAAAATTAAGACTATATCTCAAGCAGAATATATAATCTGTTTGATATTTTATTTAAACAGATGGTTTGCATTTTAACCAGATAATTGATTTTATAAATTGTTCTAGTTAATTATGGATAAAGGAAATTTTACCGCATGGTTCATCATCATAAATTATTTTCGAAAGTATCAAGCCTGGAATCTTCACACAGTAGGTAGATATGCTATGGATGATTGAAATTATTACTGAAATTATTACTTCTGCATTCATTTTTGGGTCATAAGTTTCGGTGTATTTTTGTTACTTTGTTATCGAAAATGCTATTTTGGCTGTGATTATATTTTAGAATAGAGCGGTAGCAATAGTACAATATTATTATATTCTTTCAATTAAGCATGGATTCCCATAAAGATTCCACCGATAAAATATACAGGGTGTTTGGCAGAACGTTGAACATACGAAAATGGTGGATAGGTGGGGTCATCTGCTACTCACTCAGCTCTAATTTATCTGCCCCTGCCCCCTGGATATTTGAAATTTTTTATTTTGTTTTCTTCTAGTTTATTTTGATATAAAAAATGGTTGAAACAGGCAATATTTTTGCTTTTTTTTCAATCTTTAACGTTGGCAGATTCTTATAAAATTATTTCTTTATCAGATGTTACCTACAAAAAACGTTATGAGTCCTCAAACTTACAGAAATATGTGGAAAACACTCAAATCTTCACTTTAACTTGCATTAAAAAAAAAACAAGAATTGATTCTAGCAAAACATATATAGTGGGTAACCTTTCTAATGTAATTTGCTTTTATAAAAAAAACCTTTAAGAGTTTTATCAAGTAGGAAATTTTCGACGAAACTCTATATTTACTAGTGATGTTCCGGATATCCGTATTATATCCGTATTCGCGGATATCCGAAGCAAAACAAAGATCTGTATACGTATCTGTATCCGCCATTTTTTTGGCGGATCTCAAACGGATCTGATTAAGTTTAATATGTTATTAGACTTTCGAAATTTTGAGTGAGGGTGAATATCTAGCAACGAAATACTATTCAAAATATGTTTTAATTTCAAAGAATACTTACTTATATTTTGCACATTTGAATTGTAAAAATCAAATAAATAAACAATCTTTCCACCTTCTCTGGTAGTCATGAGAATATGACTACTTGGAAGTCTTCCTAATTAGATCATAACTCAAAGCTATCTCTGATATTTTGAATAATAACAAAAATCCAATTCTCTAACTTAACAGCATTCAATCTCCATAATAAGTTATCGTTATATGGACAAAATATCACACATAACTACAGCAACTCAAAAATATTATAAACCGTAATCGAAATTGAGCAAACGTAAATTAAACTTTAAAAACAGAGATCGAATGCGTAAGAGAGTCTAGATCCGTATCTTATTCGTATTCGCGGATCTAGAAACTGGTGTTCCGTATACGTATCCGCATCCGCGGATTCATATATTCAATGATCCGGCACATCTCTAATATTTACGGAAAGGTAAATGATTTGCGAAATCTAATACTGCAAGGTTGGTGAAAATTAAATGATCTACGGCTTGTCAGTAGCAGTTGTGCAAATTGACATTCACCCTTGAGATGGTTACACAAAGCAGGTAGAAATTGTTTATTAAATAAATTATTTAAAATTATTTAATTGTTTCATTAACCTGGTACAGCTATTTTTTTGTACTTAATTCAAGAACTTACATAATTACAATCTATCATTTAATTTTTACCAACATTGCAGTATTAAATTTCGCAAAACATTTCACTTTCTGTAAAGGTAGAGTTTGGTCGAAAATTTTCTACTTGATAAAATAACTAAAGGTTTTTTTTATTAAAGCAAATTACATAGCGTTGGAAAGGTCACACACTAGGGATATTTTGCTAGAATTGGAACTCCTCACTCATTTTTTGTTCGTTTTTTATGCAAGTTGAAGTTAAGATTTAAGTATTTTTTACATCTTTCTGTAGGTTTGAGGAATCATAACTTTTTTCTAGCTAACATCTGAATAAAGCAATAGTTTCATAAGAATCTGCCAACATTAAAGATTACACTTTAAAGTTAACAATTTTTTTTTTTTAATATTCAGGGGGCCAGGGCCAATTAAATTAGGGCTGAGTAAGTAGCAGATGACCTCACCTATCCACCATTTCCGTATGTTCAACGTTCTGCCCAACACCCTGTATACAATATTATATTTTGTGGATCACTTCCATTCCATTGTTTACATCTGCTATGAAATATAGTTCTTCAGGATTCATCCGGGGGGAAAATATAATTATGTGAGTACACCTGGGGGTGTACATCACTAGAACTTCGTTTCTTGTTCTATAGATGGCGCCATTTAGAAAACAGGACAGATGTAATTTAATTTTAAATATGTTTCTTTCAATACCTGTAATTTAATTTTTGTATTCGAATTTTATGATGGAATATTTTTTTTCAAGTCGGTCAGCTTACTTCATTATTATTATAAATTATTATTAGTATTCATCACCTGCTGATGGCTGGTGATACAAATTAAACAATGTACATAAATATTAGTTCACGAAGAGAACATTCTGTAGACTTGGGTTGTGCAAAAATAAATTATTTTGAGAAGGTAAATGCAGTATATTCTTCCTAATAGAATGACGCTAGCTGGACATTCTGGCCCCATTGAACATTAACAAAAATCGAGCGTAAAGCACTCTGTGATGAAAAATAATTATTTTGAATCCTATGTGTCCTTCTTTTGTAGTTTATTGACTATCCACACGAATAATAATTCGAAGAAGATACATGTTATGATCTTGAAGGCCAATTTATTTGTGCATCCCTGAAAATGATGCTATCGTCTTATATCGACTATCCCAAATAGTTTTAACTTCATTTTTGATAAGTGTGAGGCTCGTGTTTTGGACTCTTCAATTGGAAAAATAAGGAGCTACTTGTATGTATTTATATCGTAACAAACTATGAAAACACTATACTAGTAAATATACTTTATACAAATTTTGTCGTCTGAGATATGATTCGGAAACGATGCATCCATCTTCTGAGACGACGCGTTACTAAAGCATGCTATCAATTTATACACTCAAGTATGGGTTGACATTACCCTCATAGTCTAGAGAACAAGTGTCTTTTAGATCAAAACTTTTTAGAGAATGGCATGCAGATATTTTTTGAGGAAAAAAAGATTTAAAAAAAAGAGGAAATTTTCCAAAATAATCTTCCGACTCCCAGAACTGGCGGACCAATATTTATAATTTTCCCCGAGGGTTGAAATTACGCCCGAAAACGGGTACTCCGGCTTGCGCAAGCCACGCTCACTTCGGACATTTAACGAATAAATATTATTTCAACTTATTAAATATGAAAATTATGAGCTGAAAAAATTCAGGCGCCTTCAGGATAGATCAATGACCAATAATTGGTGGTCCAAAAATTGTTATCGCACTTTTTCAAATAGTTATCCATCCATTAGTTATGCATCAATTTTTTGTAGGACGAACATTAACATTTCAAATGCGGTAATTGTTGAACTATTAATCTGAGAATTTTTTCCTTTCGTGGAGATATTTTTCAAAGGCCTTAGAATAGATTTCTGTTGGAAAATTTCAAAATTGTTAAGTTATTAACAATTTACTTGGAAACATAATCTTTGATGAAAATTATGATTTAAAAAAAAAGCATGAAGAAAATTAAACTAATGGAAATCATCTCCATTAGTTTGAAAGTTATAGTTAAATTAAACATAAAAACCCGGTGAGAATTATGAAATGAAAGAGACATAAAATTAAAAGTAATAAAGAGTATAATTTTTTTTTAAATGATACTACTAATAATATTCTTCTTTTTTTGAGTAAAAATAGAAAAAATACAGACGGACAATTCATTTGTTCATAACAAATTGTTTATTAAATGAACAATTTAAATAATAATTTATTTTTTTTTTCTTCAAGAACAAAGACCAAGATGAATGATGATGATGATGATATTAATTTAAAGTGATATAAAAAAAATATTGTTTAACAAATCCATCTTTTTTTTACAAAAGGTTTTTTCAGAAATCATTATTTTCAAATGATTTTATAAACAACGCACTTGTTTATAAGAATGTGGAGGTTTTGAAAACCAGTTTTATATAAATCTTTTTAAAAATATTTTGGAATTTGTTGTTTGTTTTTGGATGGAACTTGAAAGCTAGGAAACCTTTTTCTGTTTTATTTAATTCGTTAGGGTTATGTTACTGAACAGATTGTTATCTCTATGTTTGTTGAAAAATTTCTGAATTAGTTGCTGACTCTCTCTTCTTTCAGCAATTTGGAAAACCACTTTTCTTTCTTTCTTGAAGTTTACATTGCGTAGCGGAATATTAAATAACCGGTTGACAAGGAAATATAAGCTAGCCGTTTTATGTGACCAATGAGCAACTCAATCCGACGAAATATTAGAATTTGTGGTTTTACTAAAATTGTCAAAGCTGATTGAATTGATTGAATTGATCAGACGACAAAATTCATAGAGCTGTGTAGTTACTAGTGTAATGGTTATAATTAGTTAACAGTGAACTCAAACTAGTGGAAAGAAATCATTAAATTTTACAGACATAAAACTCCACGTATTTTTTGTTGAAATAAATAATGAAATAACTAATAAATTAATAACAATTTCTGATGAAAAAACTGTTATACTATGTGAAAATTTAAAAAAAATGGATAAATAAATTTAAACACCCTGTTAATCAAAAAGAAAGAAAAAACTCGTGCATATTTAAACTTTTTTAAACGGGACGTACGACTAGATTGAAAATTTGGTTTCTTGGCTAGTAACAACTGCTCTATCGATCTAGAATATTTTCATCGCAGCGGTTTTGCCGCTTATATCAAAAAGTACTAACAACACCCTATATATTAATTCTGTATCAACTTCCTCATCACTATCTCTAGCGGTTTTCGAGGAATTCATTGATTTACTTCCTCTTTTGTACAAAACATAGCTTAAATTCAGCATTCATCACTTCGTTACTTGAAATCCTAGAAAGCCGAAATTTCAGGTATGGATTACCAATATTCCGTGTATCAATTACGTATAATGACATACGTCCCTAATCATACAGGGTTGTTCAAAATCCGAGGTCTTTCCGAGACATACTTAAACGATAAAAAGTGCGTTTTTTCAAATGGAATAACCTGTATATCATAAGATGTATTAAAATAGAATTAAATTTCCGATCAAATGATATAACATATTCCTATATCTAAATTGTAAGATTTTCGAATTAAAAGGAAGTTTTCATGCCAATGGAAATATTGAGCTAAATTTTGTATTAAGTAGGTATCCATGGAATGTCATAGAACGTGTAAATTATGATAATTTAACTTTCGGCACCGATTGTAAACTATTGTTGTATTTTTTAACGGAGATTTGATTGAAAAATTATTCAAATGGAAGGTAATAATTATGCAAATGAAGTTTTGATGAAATTGTTTATTCTTCACTCTCAATGCGATCAAATTGTAGCAAGAACATGCAGAATGTTTAATGAGATGTATCCTGACTTGGAACCAATGAACTAGAGATAACTTGTAGGATCAAAACTTAATGCGGGATGAACAATGCCGAAGTTTATAACTTCAAAAGAAGGTAACATGTCAAATGTATTGACCTATTTTAATGTAAATCCTCATGCTTTCACCAGAACTGCAGAATAAGATTTAAGCCTAACCAGAACTTATATACAGGGTGTCCGGTAAAATGTGGGAAATCTCTCGGATTCAGATAAATCATAACAAAATGAGATGACAAGTTCCCATATTTTTTTTTCTAGCGGCCCTCCCTACGAAGATACGGCCTCCTAAAAGACGCCACTGGAAATCCATTTTACTGGAATACATTTTAAACTACTCAATATAATCTTATGAAAATTTGATATGATAAACAGTATTAAGGACCTCTCAAAATAATGCCCTTATATTTGAATTAGTTCGTTTAGTTTACCAGGGGCGTACTAGGTTGTACATTTTAATGCTTACATTTTTAACACCCTGTATGATAAGGAGTTAAAAAAAATACAAATTTGGATACCTTGAAGATTAAGCTGAAGAAAAGGTACTCTTGTTCATTGTCGATAAAAAGAACCGTTTTCAAGGTATCTAAATTTGTTTTTCCAGGAAATGGAAAAGAATCCAAATCATTCGGGAGATAGAAGAAACGAAATATGATTTTATCGCAATTTTCATTAACCTACCCTAGTTGTACAAACATGACATTTATAAAACTAGGATAGGCTAATGAAAATTGCGATAAAATCATATTTCGTTTGTCTATCTCCCGAATGATTTCGATCCTTTTCCATTTCCTGAAAAACAAATTCGGATACCTTGTAAACGGATCATTTTATCGACAATGAATTGGAGTACCTTTTGTTATGTTTTGTTTTGTTGTTGCTTAATGTTCAAGGTATCCAAATTCGTTTTGTTTGACTCCTTATCATACAGGGTGTTAAAAATGTAAGCATTAAAATGTACAACCTAGTCCGCCCCTGTTAAACTAAACAAGCTCCTTTAAATTTAAGGGCAGTATTTTAAGAGGTCCTTACTACTGTTTATCATATCAAATTTTCATTAAATTATATTAAGTTGTTTAAAATTTATTCCAGTAAAATGGATTTCCAGTGGCGTCATTTAGGAGGCCGTATCTTCATAGGGAGGGCCGCTAGGAAAAAAAATGATGGGAACTTGTCAACTTATTTTGTTATGTTTTATCTGAATACGAGAGATTTCCCACATTTTCCCGGACATCCTGTATATTCAGGATTAAACATTCTGCATGATCTTGCTACAATTTGATCGCATTGACCCTGAAGAATACACAATTTCATCATAACTACATTTGTGTAATTATTGCCTTCTATTTGAATCATTTTTATAAATTCAATTAATTAATTCAACAATACCTACTCTACAATGTCTCGGAATTACTTCGGATTTTGAACAACCCTGTATGATTGAGGACGTATGTCATTATTCGTACATGATATTGGTAATGCATACCCGAAATTTCGGCTTTCTAGGATCCCGAGTAACGAAGTGATGAAAGCTGAATTGAGGCTATGTTTTGCACAAAAGAGGAAGTATTATTATTTATTATTATTGATAAGGGGTTACGTTGCACCGCGACCTTGAGATCTATTGTGCCCCCCATCAGAGCTGTTCTCACCATTACGCCATCTACAGCTCGCCCTCCAGTTCCAGAGTATAAATGAACCTCAATATCTGGGAAGGCTTCAAGGATATTACGTCTTCACTCCTACAAGTTTCCTGTCCAAAGCATTCCTTTCGCTGACTTGCAATGGCGAGGCATTCTGTAACAAGGTGAAGAGGAGTTTCTTCCTCCTCCCCACAGAATCTGCACTCGTCAGTATCTGATAAACCTATTCTCATCAAATGCTTCCTGAGGCGACAGTGTCCTGTGAGGAAGCCAGTGACCAGGTGTAACTTATTCTTACAGAGATCCAGATACCTTTTGGATCTCACTTCTTTAAAGTTCCTAAGGAACTTTTTGGAATGAACCAAACCTGGAAGATTCCGCCAGAGTGTCTCTCTTTTGGTTTCCTCCTTCTCCAGAAACTCTTTCTTGTAGGTGCATTTTCCTATACCGCAGAAAGGTTCTGGGCCGAAAGAGGAAGTAAATCAATTAATTACTCGAAAACTGCTAGATATAGGGATGAGAAAATTGATACAGAATTAATCAGAAGGCTTGGTCAAATCGAAAAAAGCAATAATATATAGGGTGCTCCATTTAAAATATCAAAGTTGTTAGTATTCCATCATATAAGCAGCAGCACTGCTGCGCTGGAAATATTCTAGATCGATAGAACAGTGGTTCCTAGCCAAGAAACCAAATTTTCAATAAAATCGGGTACCGTCACCCTATTTGCTTCTGATTCCGAACCTACAAATTTTGTGTTAGGAATGGCCTCCACTCAATGAGCCGTAACTGTGATGACTGTTTGGAAAAATCTCTCGAAAGAAGAATTGCGGTGGGCTCCATTCACTCCAGGTACCTTCAGACGAACAAGGTTGAAAACTGCAAGAGACGAATCCCATTCTTGGACGTAGCAGCCTAAAGGGTGTCGGAATGAATTCGTAGGAGTATAAAAATATCGACTTTAATATCAAATATTTTCAATAGAAAATTTTAACTAGCCATCTGAGCACTGAGCAATAATTTTCATCTTCAATCAAGTTGCAGAAAGTAGAAACTGCAAGAAATTCGTAACGCAAAAATGGGGACACCCAGAGTCAGACATCCGAACTCTTCAGACCTTCCAGAAGAGGAGCAGTCACTTTGGTGTCTTCTATATATATGGATATTGGTGAACAGGATCGTTCTGGAGAAGGCGTACCTTCCGGTGATGAGAATCTGTCTTCTTCCTGAATCGGTTTCTTCTCGAAATTCAAGACGGATATCTCTAGACTGTTCGCCATCCTTTCCGGTCTCGCTTTCCTCTTGGGAGGCTGCTCAAAACTCCTAGAAATCTTTGGTAGGGTCAGTCCTTGGACGTTGTCCCGCAAAAACGGAGTATCAATGAGAACTAAGGGTTTTGATGAGGATGAACTGAACGAAGATTCCTTCGAGCTGTCCAAGTTGGTGATCGGCTGATGGTGAAAACTGCAAGAAGGCCTCTCGATGTTTATTGTTGTTTTTCGATCACTGTGAGAAGATGTCTCGAAACTCATGTAGTTTTTGGAGCGAGACCCGCCCAGATGGCTGAAAACTGGTCGTTCAATGAAGCAGGAAGACCGGCGACTCTTGTATTGTTGGAGGGCGACGATAGGCCGTTCTATTGAGACTGACGCCCTGTGTTGGCTCAGGTAGGGGGAACGATCAAAGGCTGATATGGATGTGCGACGGTCTTTGTTGATGATCGGGATCACAGAACCTGAAAAATTGGAGAAAAAATTCAATAAATTATTTTACCTCAAATTATACCCATTTCAAAAGATACAACGAAATCCTTGGGAAGAGCCTGGATCAAAAAATGTTTCAAATGAGAGTTTTTTAGTCTTGAGGAGGGCAACGAATGAAGTTAGAATTTGATTTCAAGGTCAAGTAGTTTTTTGGCGCTCTAGTTCCTCGGAACAGAGTGCTTACCAATTTGCCCAAATGTCTGTAATTTTCGAATTTTTGGCTAAAAATGGTCTCAAACGATTTGGTTCGACTCACTGATCAAGAATCCGAGGTCGAAATCGAATCTGTCCGGCCGTTCAGGCCGGCCGGCCGGCCGTAGGCACGATAACTCTCGAACGAAAGGAGTTAGGGGATTGAAATTTGCAAGGGGGTTTGGAGCGTAAATATCTCGAACAAGTTCTTTAATGGGCGACGTCCATAACGCGGTTTCGGAGTTATGGCCGATTTTAGTAAAAACATTTTTTATGAATATTTCCGAAACCGTTTACTTGATCTATCTGAAACTTAGCATCAAATTGTAGAATCATGACTTTTATACGCATGTGAAGTTTTGTGTTGACCAGGTTACCGTAAAGTGTAAAAAAAAAATTGAAAATTTTAAAATAAAATTTCTACAATAACTCTCGAACGGAATGAGCTAGGCAGTTGAAATTTTTAGAGTAGGTTAGGGAGATGAATATCTCGGTTGAGTTTGTTATTTGGCAAAATGGTTTCGGAGTAACGACAAAAATATTTTTTTTTTAATTAACAAATATCAAATTCGATTTTCATTTAAGATGCAGTTTCACCATAAAAATCCATTGATATTATTTTCAACTCCAACAAGCTAATACTTTCGGAGATATGATCTTTCGAAATTTCAATAATGAAACGTACTTCTGTGTTTTCACAGAATGTTATAATTATTCTATCTAAGCTTTATTATATGATTTGTGTTCATACTCGTACATGTCATCCTGTTCTATAAGAGAGAGTCAAATTCATTTCAGATATTTTAATTTGATTTCTTCCATGGTGCAGTTCTCATTCTCAGATTGCTCATTTAATCTTGATAAATAATCTATTATTTGAATTGAATTTCCTTTATGATGCAGTTCTATCATAAGAATACATTGATATAATTCCCAACTCTGAGAAACCAATACTTTCGGAGATATAATTTGTCTGTTTGAACTAGAGCGCCAGAAAGCTCCTGTCCACAGGGTTTGAACCAATTTTTTGAATAGGGTATATACATTTTTCTTTGTAGAATATTAATGTTCGTGAAAAACTATAAACATTCGTTGTTATCATTAAATGCATTTCTTTGGAGATATGAAGTGTTTCATACTTAAGATGATCATGATGAAGTACTTCAGCTTAAGATGAGCATGATGAAGTACTTCAGAGTTATTTCTCATGGAATCATATGTTTCGTATTCCTTGTGAACATACATATTCAAAAAGAAGATCTAGTTTGCTTTTTGATTATTTTTCATTGATATAATTTTCAACACTACCAATCTAATACTTTCGAAGATATGATTGTTCAAAATTTCAATAATAAATCGTAATTCTATGAATTCACAGAAGGCTGTAATCGAAAATTAACGTCCGTATTTGTATGAATTTCATGATCTGTGTTCAAACATGTCATCTTATCTATCTATAAGAGACATAATTATTTCTGCTTATATTCAAAATTCGTATGATTGAATGCAAAAGGACCAATGAAATAACCTCAGCTTTCGAATTATGAGGATTAAAGGATATTATTATTTTTGGCTGATAATATAATGCCCTTGGATA
Organism: Halyzia sedecimguttata; assembly: GCA_937662695.2. Taxonomy (NCBI): domain Eukaryota; kingdom Metazoa; phylum Arthropoda; class Insecta; order Coleoptera; family Coccinellidae; genus Halyzia; species Halyzia sedecimguttata. The sequence goes on from OW569414.2 coordinate 78,510,486, forward strand.
ATCCATTTGATGATGGAAATATATACTTTGGTAAGTTAATCAAATTGGGTTCAGAATATCTGCAGTAAAAACAAAACTGGGATATTGGCTAAGATTCAATTAACATAATATAATTTTCAGAGTGGATTTGAGGAACGAATATCTCGGATAAGTTCGTTATTGGGTAGAATCGATCTGGTGGTTTCGGATTAATAATTTTTGGCACTCTTATTTTTTTCTAAATAACATTTTTTGAATTTAAGTCTTATCATAAGAATCCAATTATACAGGGTGAGTCTTTGACCACTGTATTAATTTTCACCAAAGATTCCTCTCATCAAATGAAACACTTTTTTCATTTACCATTTTTCCAGATTCGGCTCAGGTAAAAAGTTACAAGCGTTTAAAGATTTCACAATGTGCTTATACACTCCCGCATATAAATTATCTATGACATTGTTGGCGGACGAGAATAAGGCATGGTAACGTGGTTTACAGCTTGATTCGGGATTCCAACGCTCAGGGACGGATCCATAAAAGTAGTGAAATTTCTGGAGTTTTCCATTTTAAAACATTCAATGAAGAATATCTCGAAAACGGTGCGTTTAAGGCGAAATGATGAAGAATAATATAATGTTCTAAAACGATGGAATATTCTTGAAATGACTCAATAAAAACTTTATATGCTTTCTTTATGCTAATTTCGTTTAGTTTTATGAATCCACGAGTCCATAACTAGAAAACCAGTAGAACTAGAAAATAACTAATATTTGGAAAATATTTATCATAGTTATAGGAAACTTTACGCCAACATTAATTTTATTCGAAAAAAGGATGTCAAAGCTATAAAATAAAAACTGATTTTTTTTTTCGAAATTTCAACAGCCTGTATCTTTTTACCTGAGCTGAATTTGGAAAAATGTCAAATGAAGAAAGTGTTTCATTTGATGAGAGGAATCTTTGGTTAGAATTATTGCAGTGGTCAAAGACTCACCCTGTATAATTCCCAACTCTGAGAAACCTATACTTTCGGAAATATTATTTGTCAAAGTTTGAACAAGGGCACCCAAGCTACTGTCAACAGGGCTTTCCCACATATTTGATGTTGTTTAACTTGGAAAGATATCTTCATTTTTCGACTCATATTCTACCTGCTCTTCTAGAGGATGTTGATGTAGAAACAAGAAAGAATATGTGGTTTCAGCATGGTAAAGCAACTGCTCATGTAAGTTTAGCAATACAACAATTTTTAAATCAAAGATATCCCAATCGGTGTATAGGAATTGGACGTGATAATCGTGCTCACTGGCCCCCTTCGATCACCAAATCTAACAAGCCTTGAGTTTTTTCTGTGCCGATATTTACGAATTATTGTTTATACAGAGGCACCTGCCCAAATGTCTGTGTTTTTCGAAAAATTCGCCGTAAATGGTCTCAAGATTAGGTTCGACTCACTGATGAAGAATTCTTGGCCAAATTTGATTCTGTCCGGTCAGCCGGCCTTTCGTTGCCACGATAACTTTCGAATGAAAGGATATAGCGTCTTGAAATCTTCAGAGTATATTGCATTCGAATACGGTGGTTAAGTTCGTTAATGGGCATAATCGGCCAAATGGTTTTGGAGGTTTACACATTTGAAATTTTGTTGTTATCGCCCCGATAAGTCATAATATACAGATCCCATCGAATTGCAACTTGGAAATCAGTTGTATAATGCCGACTCGCAAAATTGTACATGAAACTCCAAATATTTTTTGAATTTTTATCGTTCCCTTATATTATTATTAATTTTCCGCATGGAAAACTATTTACTGCATATTGAGTTTGATGCATTTCGAAAAAAAATTCTATTTTTTCGGCAACCGTCCGGGAAGTGCCCACTTCCCGGACGCTTTTTCTTTGAGAAAGAAGCATTTCCCGGCCTAGTCCGGGAAGTACGTACTTCCCGGACTAGGCCGGAAGAATCACGTCGTTTTGGTCATTGTAAATACATTATGAAAATCTTGGTAGGTATATTTTTGATAAATGAAGTTACCATGGCACTGAGAAAACGGTTGACAGTTCATATAAAATTAGTTAACATGTTATATTTTCTGTTCTGTTTAATTTGAATAAGAATCAAAATATTTAAAAAAGAAATGTGTCGTCTCATTGATTTGTTATACTACACGGTTGCCGAAAAAATATTGTACGCAACACGCCCGAAAAAGTTTTTTTTGGACTCATAGACTTCTAGGACTCGCTTACGCTCGTCCTAGAATTTTGTCTATTCGTCCAAAAAAACCCTATTTTCCGGACTTGTTACGTAAATTACTATTCCACCGATTTAATACCCCAATACTCATATTTTCGTACCAAGTTTCATGAATTTTCTTCAACTAATTTCAGAGTAAAATCCAGGACTCACAGCCGACATGGTTGGACATTTTGTTATTGCGTACATATGCTAGGGAACAGCGTGATATCATTTTGACATTCAAATGATCTCAAACGATTAGGTTCGACTCACTGATGAATAATTATACGTCAAATTCAATTATGTCAAGCCGTTTGTTGTCACGATAACATTCGAACAGAGAGGGATAACGACTTACAATTTTCAGGATATGTTGCGTATACGAATGCAACAGTTAAGTTCGTTAATTGACATAATCGGCCTGACGGTTTCAGAGTTATATATGTTATTGTTATTTCTTCAATAAGTCAAAAAATACAGATCCTATCGAATTGAAACTTGGTTATTAGTTGTATAATATTGGCACGCAAATGTTCACAGAATGTCGTCAGGATCGTATCCCCAAAAACAATATTGTCGAAAAAAAATTTCTCCAAAAATTTTATATTTCACGAGCTATCTGTCAGATTCCATTGGAATTCCGCACAAACTTTTAAGTCACATTTTATTTACCCATAATTTCCTAAAATACAGATCTGACCTAATTGCAATCTAGTACTGGGTTGAAAAAATGCGTGAGGTGTGAATATACCAGGTGGCCCACCGTAGACGCGGAGCTCGTTTTGAGGGAGTAAATGAAGATATTTTAGGAAAATTTTTTCGTGATGTGTGTAGGGTGTTGAGAAGCACAATTTAAAATTATTTTCATATATACAGAGTGTTCGAAAACAAAGATATAGACCAAAGTTACATTTTGTTAAATATAACACCCTGTATTTGAGCCCAAAAATGGAATGGCGTGCTCAAATTATGATGAGTTTCTTCATATCACTTTATACGTTAGAAGCACTAATTATGTGAAAATGGGGGTTTTTTGAATAGAAATTAACGAAGAAACCAGTTACGCCAGCAATATAGGCAGTATTTTTTCAAGTAGACATATTGGCTTCTCCTATATTGAAAAACAAATTAACTCTAGAATATACAGAGTGATCATAATTAATTTGCAACTACAGTTAATGGTCAAAATCTTTCTTATTTCAAATGGCACACCCGGTATTTTTATATCTCGTTGATCGTAAAAATTAATTTCGAAACTATCTCATTAGGTTTTTCTACACCTAAACATGATAGTTTCTCAGCAATTTTCGACCATTATTTGTAGTTGACGTTTGAAAATTAATTATGGTCGCTTTGTATATTCCAGAGTTGAATATTTTTCTGTAAAAATACTGTCTGGATTGCTGGCGTACATGATTTCTTCATGAATTGCTATTTAAAAATTGGTTCAAGCACTGACATGAAGTCAGAAGCTTTTGCGCGTATGTTCTATTGTCCATTCTTCTGTATTGGACACCGTTAATCGAATTTACCATGGTAAATTATGTTGTCCATTCTCCTGTATTGGACACTCTTAATTCGAATTTACCATGGTAAATTCGAATTAAGTGTCCAATAGAGGAGAATGGACAACATAATTTACCATGGTAAATTCGATGATGGGTGTCCAATACAGAAGAATGGACAATAGAACATACGTGAAAAAGGTTCTGACTGCACGTCAGTGCGTGAACCAATATTTTTTTCGTGATTTTTTTAAAATTTTCTAGGGGTGCGGTTCTTAAAATTTCTTTTTTCGTCATTTTTTTCAAATATTCTAGGGGTACGGTTCTTACAAAATTTTAAACACGTCTTTATGATGATTTTCTACAACTAGTTACCAAGCTTCAATTCGATCGAATATTTATTTTTTGAGTTATCAAGGAAATAATATTCCAGGTGGGTAAAACTCGGAAACCGCTTGACCGATTATGCCCAAAAACGAACTCAACTCTCTCTTTCGGATACGGAACCTACCCTGCAAATTGCAAGTCCTTATCTCTTTTCGTTCGAAAGTTATCGAGGTAACGGTCACCCATCTACTGAACTCACACAAGAATGCTCGAATCTCCAACAATATTCAACCGATCGTGTTAAAACTTGAAACTTGGCAATAGAGTTAGGATATGAAGGCTCTTGCAAAATTTCAGCAATTTAAAATGAATAGTTACTGATATATAGTATTTTTTTTTCAATTTTCAATGATTTTTTTTTAAATTTTTACAAATACTTTCCTCACGAAATTTTGCAAGAATTTTTGCGTTGGCATTCTACAACTAATTACCATGTTTTAATTCAATCGGTTTAGTATTTTTCGAGTTAATGAGGAACAAAAAACAACCAAATTTCAGCTGGCTATAACTCTAAAACCGTTTGGCCGATTATGCTCATAAGCGAGCTGAAATGTCGCGTTCTGGTGCACATCCTAACCTGAAAACCTCAAGCCGCTATCTCTTTCCGTTCTCAAGTTATCGTGATAACAAAATTATTTTTTTAATAATTTTTTTTAAATTTTTTAGCCATACGATTCGCACAAAATTTCACAAACGTGCTCATGTTCATATTCTACAACTACTCACCAAGTTTCAATTCGATCGAATTTATATTGATTGAAAACAAAATTATTACTCGGAAACCACTGGGCCGATTATGCCCATTGACGAACTTGTCCGTCGTATTGGGATGCCGCTAGCTCTTTTCGTTCTCAAGTTATCGTGGCAACGGCCGGACGGTCGGCAGGACAGAATCAAAATTTGACCTCGAATTCTTCATTGGGGAGTCGAACTAAATCGTTTGAGACCATTTTCGTCAAAAAATTCGAAAGTTACAAACATTTGGGCAAAACTATAACGCGATGTTCCCCAGAACATACGCGCAAAAATATTCCATATTTTCAATTTTTCGCCATTTTCTCGTGAATGGTGCTTCTAAGGTATAAAGTGATCTGAAGAAACTCCTCAAAATTTGAGCTTGCCATTCCATTTTTTAGGTCAAATACAGGGTGTTCCATTTATAAAATGTAACTTTGGTCTATATCTTTGTTTTCGAATACCCTGTATATTTGAAAATAATTTTAAATTGTGCTCTGGGACATCCTACACTCATCACAAAAAATATTCTCAAAATATCTTCATTTAATTCCTCAAAACGAGCTCCGCTTCTGTGGTGGGCTACCCGGTATAAGAGAACATGCGCGCTAAAGCTCCTGACGTCAGTGATTTTCAAGTATTTTCATATTAAATTTGGAATTCTACTGGCGTATTTTATGAAGCTTCGATTAGCTTGATTGTAAATAAAATTCCAATGTTATATCAAAAATCAACTGGCAATCGACATACAATCACACTGATTCCGCAATTAAGAGCTGTAAAAACTTTGTGATACCCGTTTTTCGTTTTTCAAACCCTAAACTTTCATCAGAAGTTTCCCCCTCACAAATTCGAAGGTATAAGTTGAGATAATACTAAACTGAATCAGTAAACTCTCCCGTGCTATAATCTAATAAATCATAAAACTAATCAATGTGTCAAGATGGAATTAAACCTAAAGAGATTCTCTTATCAGCGATCATAATGGAAGACGAGGAGCGCATTTCGTATCGACGTCTAAAAATGGAATTTCGAATATATCTGTGTCACGAACGGGTGAAAGTTGATGAAATGAATAATAAAATTTCCAGTTATCGACATTAAGGGAGCATGTCTTTTCTGAACTGAAATATGAATTCGACTTTCGGGCAGAAGTTGGTATTCCCATTTGACTCATTACTCATTCCAAATTGTGAAGGAATTGCCGGAGACACAGGAAAAATATATTATCATCATAGACAGGATGGTCCAGTTCTCAATGCGGAAAATTATGGGAACTATAGAGACTCGAAATACAGGGTGAGTCTTTGACCACTGCATTAATTTTAACCAAAGATTCCTCTCATCAAATGAAACACTTTTTTCATTTACCATTTTTCCAGATTCGGCTCAGGTAAAAAGTTACAAGCGTTTAAAGATTTCACAATGTGCTAATACACTCCCGCATATAAATTATCTATGACATTGTTGGCGGACGAGAATAAGGCATGGTAACGTGGTTTACAGCTTGATTCGGGATTCCAACGCTCAGGGACGGATCCATAAAAGTAGTGAAATTTCTGGAGTTTTCCATTTTAAAACATTCAATGAGGAATATCTCGAAAATGGTGCGTTTAAGGAGAAATGATGAAGAATAATATAATGTTCTAAAACGATGTAGTATTCTTAAAATTACTCTAGAAAAACTTAATATGCTTTCTTTATGCTAATTTCGTTTAGTTTTATGAATCCACGAGTCCATAACTAGAAAACCAGTAGAAGTAGAAAATAACTAATAATTTGAAAATATGTATCATAGTTATAGGAAACTATACGCCAACATTCATTTCATTCGAAAAAAGGATGTCAAAGCTACAAAATAAAAACTGTTTTTTTTTCAAAATTTCAACAGCCTGTATCTTTTTACCTGAGCTGAATTTGGAAAAATGTTAAATGAAAAAAGTGTTTCATTTGATGGGAGGAATCTTTGGTTAAAATTAATGCAGTGGTCAAAGACTCACCCTGTATATGCGCAGTTATCTGCATGAATTTTATTGGGGGATTGCTTCGTTTAGAAAGAATAATATTCTAGTTTGAGTTCACTGTGGACTCATTATGAACACTACAAAAGGAACTCCACTCTTCTCCACTACAATTTTTGTCTTCTGGTTTCGGAAACGATATTTCCATCTTCTGAGACACAGAGTTACTAAAGCATACTACCAATTTCTGCATTTGGGTAGACATGGGTTGACATTATAGATTATACCCTTAGTCATACACCGATTAGTTAGAATAATGAGTTGTAAATAGGGATTAGATCAATATTGAGTAAAATATATTTTCTCTTATACATTTCAATTCCTTAAAGTGTTCCTAAGTACAATTTATTGAAATTTCTCAATGATTTGCCAGTTGTAAAAACGAGATTTGCAACAGCAGATTCATCGATGTTGTTGTTCCGAATGTGTCTTGTATGCTCTTTATACCCTGCGATAATGTTTCTGGTTGTTTGACCGACGTAGTTGTTTGACCCACGTAGCACAATCTAAACGTTTAATTTCATATATACCCGATTTTAACATGTATTTACAAGAAGTTGTTGAATTTTCGTGGAAGTTTTGAAAGCCAGTTTTATTTTAAGCTTTTTGAAAATATTCTGGATTTTGTTATTTGTTTTCGGATGGAACGTGAAAGCGTGGAAACCTTTTATAATGAAGTTAATAGATGGGTATTTACTGTTTAATATCTTTGTGAATTCGTTTAAATCAAAATTTTCATCAACAATTACAAAGATGTCATCGACGTATCTGGCCCAAAATTTTGCAAAATATTTTTGTTTTTTTTTGTGCTTTTGTTCCTGGGAGCAGAGTGCATATCAAGTTGCCAAAATGGTTGTAATTTTAGAATTTTTAGCTGAAAATGGTCTTAAACGATTTGGTTTGACCTACTGATCAATAATCCGTGGTACAAATCGATTCTGTTCGTGGTCGTTAACACGATAACTCTCGAACGGAATGAGCTAGACAGAAATTTTCAGTGGAGTATGTTGTTGGGCAATATCGGCCTGGTGGTTTCGGAGTAACGAAAAACAATTTTTTTACATTACAAATTTCATATTCAATTTTTGTCAAGATGCAGTTTAATCATAAGAATCCACTGATATTATTCGCAACTCTAACAAACTGATATTTTCGAAGATATAATTTTGCAAAATTTCAATAATAAATCGTAAATCTATGATTTCACAGAATGCAGTAATCGAAAATCAACATCCGTATTTGTATCTATGAATATCTATATGAATGATCTGTGTTCATACATGTAATCTTATCTATCGATAAGAGGCATGTCATATTTATTTCTATTCAAAATTCGTTATTCATGATATAAAATACCTCCTGTTCTAGAAAAAGAAGTATGATTGAATGCAAAATGACCAATGAAATAACCTCAGCTATCGTACAATTATGAGGATATATAGGATATTATGATTTTTGGGTTCTAATATAATGCCTTGGATAATCCATATGATGATGGAAATGTATACTTTGGTAAGTCAATCAAATTAGATTCAGAATTTTTCCATTAAGAACAAAACTGGAATATTGACGAAGTTTCGATTGATATAATATAAATTTCAGTGTATATTTGAGGAATGAATATCTCGGATAAGTTCGGTATTGGGTAGAATCGGTCTGGTGGTTTCGGATTAATAATTTTTGGCAATCTTGTTTTTTTTATTTTTAAATAACACTGTTTTCAATATATTTAGATTTTTCAACATATTCTTACTAATTTTCCATTGCCATTGTCTGAGGAGTTTGTACGCTATTGAATATTTTTAATACTTGCCGAATGTTCATAAAAAAATCGTACGAATTATTTGAAAAACTACAAAATCAAAATGTAGTGGACAAGAGTGTAGTAGTTAGGTTTGTACAAATTTTAAATTGTTCATTCAAAGAGCCAGAAAAAGGCTTTCACTCGATTCTATTGTACGATGAGAACAGATTAAAATACAACAAAGTATAATTAAAATTGAATAAAATTACTCAATGTAGTCCACCCATATCATCAATATCTACAATTCAGCATTTGTGACGATATCAAATTCATGTGTCAAATTAGTTCATTCTTCTACAGTTTTAGTAATTATTATTTATAATTTTTCATATTCTACTTTTTACGCGGAAGCTTTGTATCGTGCAAAAAATCATCGGATAGCCATTTTTCAACAAATGAACTGAAACTTCAAAAATATTCAGTATCGTGCTAGTAAGAACTATTTTTGCGCGTATGTTCTGGGGAACATCGCGTTATAGTTTTGCCCAAATGTCTGTAACTTTCGAATTTTTTGACGAAAATGGTCTCAAACGATTAAGTTCGACTCCCCAATGAAGAATTCGAGGTCAAATTTGATTCTGTCCGTCCGGCAGTTGCCACGATAACTTGAGAACGAAAAGAGCTAGCGACTTGAAATTTTCAGGGTAGGTGGCGCATCCCAATACAACGGACAAGTTCGTTAATGGGCATAATCGGCCCACTGGTTTCCGAGTAATAATTTTGTTTTCAACCAATATAAATTCGTTGAATTGAAACTTGGTGGGTAGTTGTAGAATATGAACCTAAGCACGTTTGTGATATTTTGTGCGAATCGTATGGCTAAAAAATTTTAAAATAATTATTTAAAAATATTTTTGTTGTCACGATAACTTGAGAACGGAATGAGATAGCGGCTTGAAATTTTCAGGTTAGGTTGTGCACCAGAACGCGACATTTCAGTTTATTTATGAGCATAATCGGCCAAACGGTTTCAGAGTTATAGCCATCTGAAATTTTCTGAAATTTGGTGGTGTTTTGTTCCTCATTAACTCGAAAAATACTGAACCGATTGAATTCAAACATGGTTATTAGTTGTAGAATGTCAACGCAAAAATGTTTGCAAAATTTGGTGAGGATAGCATTTGTAGAAAATTTTTAATAAATCATTGAAAATAAAAAAAAAAATCTATATATCAGTAACTATTCGTTTGAAATTGCTGAAATTTTGCAAGAGCCTTCATAACCTAACTCTACTGCCAAGTTTCAAGTTTTAATACGATCGGTTAAATATTGTTGGAGATTCGAGCATTCTTGTGCGAGTTCAGTAGATGGGTGACCCTTGCCTCGATAACTTTCGAACGAAAGGAGATAGGGACTTGCAATTTTCAGGGTAGGTTGCGTATCCGAAAGGGAGAATTTATTTCGTTTTTGGGCATAATCGGTCTAACGGTTTCCGAGTTATACCCACCTGGAATATTATTTCCTCGATAACTTAAAAAATATAGACTCGATCAAATTGAAGCTTGCCAATTAGTTGTAGAATATCGACTTGTAGACGTGTGTAGAATTTTGTGTGAACCGTATCGCTAGAAAATTAAAAAAAATATTTTTTATGTCACGATAACCTGAGAAAGGAAAGAGATAGCGATTTGAAATTTTCAGGTTAGGTTGTGCATCTGAATGCGACATTTGAGTTTGTTCATGAGCATAATCGGTCAAACGGTTTTGGAGTTATATTCATCTGAAATTTGATTGTTATTTTCTCAATAACTCGAAAAATATAGAACCAATCCAATTCAAACTTGGTTATTAGTTGTAGAATGCCAACGCGAAAGTTCTTGCAAAAGTTTGTGAGGATCGTATCAATAGAAAATTTTTAAGAAATCATTGAAAAAAAATTCTAGATATCAGAAACTATTCATCCGACATGGCTGACATTTTGCGAGAGCCTTCAGAACATAATTCTACTACCAAGTTCCAAGTTTGAATACGATAGGAACTATATATGTATATGAAATTTATTCCATTTTTTGCGCGTATGTTCTGGGGAACATACGCGTTATAGTTTTGCCCAAATGTGAAATTTAATTCTGTGGTGCCGTCCGGCCGGCCGTCCGGCCGTCCGTTGCCACGATAACTTGAGAACGGAAAGAGCTAGCGACTTGAAATTTTCAGGGTAGGTGGCGCATCCCAATACGACGGACAAGTTCGTTAATGGGTATAATCGGCCCAATGGTTTCCGAGTAATAATTTTGTTTTCAACCAAAATAAATCCGATCGAATTTTAAACTTGGTGAATAGTTGTAGAATATAGACCTAAGCACGTTTATGAAATTTTGTGAGAATCGTATCGCTAGAAAATTATTAAAAAATTATTAAAAAATATTTTTGTTGTCACGATAACCTGAGAACGGAAAGAGATAGCGGCTTGAAAATTTCAGGTTAGGTTGTGCATCTGAATGCGACATTTGAGTTTGTTTATGAGCATAATCGTCCAAACGGTTTTAGAGTTATAGCCATCTGAAATTTTCTGAAATTTGGATGTTTTTTGTTCCTCATTAACTCGAAGAATACAAAACCGATTGGATTCAAACATGGTGAATAGTTGTAGAATATAGACCTAAGCACGTTTATGAAATTTTGTGAGCATCGAATCGCTAGAAAATTATTAAGAAATTATTAAAAAATATTTTTGTTGTCACGTTAACCTGAGAACGGAAAGAGATAGCGGCTTGAAAATTTCAGGTTAGGTTGTGCATCTGAATGCAACATTTGAGTTTGCTTATGAGCATAATCGTCCAAACGGTTTTAGAGTTATAGCCATCTGAAATTTTCTGAAATTTGGATGTTTTTTGTTCCTCATTAACTCGAAGAATACAAAACAGATTGGATTCAAACATGGTTATTAGTTGTAGAATGCCAACGCGAAAATTTTTGCAGAATTTCGTGAGGATGGTATAACTAGAAAATTCAAAAAAAAAATAATTAAAAATAATTGAAAAAAATTCTATATATCATAAACTATTCGTCCGGCATGGCTGAAATTTTGGGAGAGCCTGCAGAACCTAACTCTACTGCAGAATTTCAAGTTTGAACACGATCGGATCTATATTGTTGGAGAACCGAGCAGCCTTTTGTGAGTTCGGTAGGTGGATGCGAATCGTCGTATGATATGTTGTCTATGGTCGTATTTTTGCGAGAACCTCCAAAAATAAAATATGAATGTCATGATGACATATTATTATACATATATATTCATGGTAAAATCGTGTTATTTCATCACAAATCTATAGGAGATTAGATGATAGCCCTACATTAGTGGTCAGACCTGGTTTTGAAAGAGATCCTCCTTAGGAGGAGGCAACTAAATATTGAAGGGATTTCTATGAACAAGAGTGAATATCTTTGAGGAATAGAGAGGCGATTCTTCTTCAAGAGATCCATGTGCCTTCAGAGGAGTATATTTGCGAGAGGGGACCTTTGAATTTTGCAGAAGGCTTCTGATCTTGTAAGGTGAGAGGCTCATTTGTGGATATTAAATCTCGTGATGGGTAGAAAGGAATTCTAGGCCAGTTTTTCTATCACTAATGAGAATATATCTTTATGTAATAACGGGTGATTTTTTGAGAGCTTTTGGATTTGATTTGAAAAAAATTGGTTCAAGCACTGACGTGAAGTCAGAAGCTTTTGCGCGTATGTTCTATTGTCCATTCTTCTGTATTGGACACTTAATCGAATTTACCATGGTAAATTCGATTAAGGGTGTCCAATACAGAAGAATGGACAATAGAACATACGCGCAAAAGCTTCTGACTTCACGTCAGTGCTTGAACCAATTTTTATTAAATAATTAAAACTGTAATTTGTTCTTTAAAATACCATTGAATGAAGAAATTCTTGTAAGTTGACAAAATATCTTTATTTGAACAATAAAAATGCATCATTTTTAAAATGATAGTTTGACTATCCAATTGCTTCTTTTCTTTATAATATTTTTGCTGTAAGTCAGTATAGCTTAACTTTCAAAGTAACGTCCTACAATATTAATTTAAATGATATTATAAATAAAAATTGGTTCAAGCACTGACGTGAAGTCAGAAGCTTTTGCGCGTATGTTCTATTGTCCATTCTCCTGTATTGGACACCCTTAATCGAATTTACCATGGTAAATTATGTTGCCCATTCTCCTGTATTGGACACTCAATTCGAATTTACCATGGAATATAATGGAATATAAATCGTCCTAATGACCATAATATTGATTTTATTCCATTAGTGATTAAATTTGATAACACGGCGCTTTCGAAATCAGAATTTCTATTATGCACGCTTAACTGCTTTATTATTAATATATTGTTCGTCATTTCATAGCTTTCTAATACAAAAAATGTCATATAGGTATCCATAAAATCATAGAAAATAGACTAGATATTTAGAGAAACATGCCTTATCATTAGAAAGAAATCTTAATTGTTTCTCTGCATAAAAAAATAGGAAATCAATTGATCAATTGTTCAATATTAAAGGTAAAGTACAGTATTACAAGGATAGTTCACAAATTATTGTCCCAATTATAGTTTGTGTCGAAGGGCAAATGCAAATGCAGTGTCAGGCAAAAGCTTATTGTTTGGGATTAGTGCAATGAAGTACCTCTGTAAAAAGGGGTCATCACTTCGTGGACCTGTTTTACTCACCAATAATAAACAACTCATTCATTGGTGAAACTAAAAAATTCAAAATATAAATATTATAAACAAAAAACAACCAATCCGACTGTGAAAACATATAACTGCATAACCTCATTATAAAAATCCTAAAAATGCATTGACGTGAAGTCAGGAGCTTTTGCGCTCATCTTCTATTCTCTATATATTCACGCCTTATACGAAGTCGATCGAGCTGAAATTATTAACTCGATTTTAAAATGGTGGCTATAAGTTATCAGCTGATTCTGACGTATAGTTTCTGAAATATAAATTTTTTGAAGAAAAAAAAAATATTTTTTGTCTAGTGATACGATATTCATGAAATTTTATGAAAATTAGCGCGTCAGGATTCTACAAGTAATTACGAAGGTTTAGTTGGATCGGATTCCTATATTTTGAGCATTAGAGAGAAATGCCAACACAATTTAATATGTGTACAACTCCGACACCGTTTGGCCGATTACGCCCAACATCGGTCTCAAATTTTCCATTGAGGTGCGCAACATACCCTGAAAATTGCAAGTCGCTATCTCTTTCCGTTCGAAGGTTATCGTGACAACGGCCATCCAGCTACTGAACTCACACAAAGGTGTTGGGTTCTCCAACAATATAGATCCGATCGTGTTCAAATTGGGAACTTGTCTGTAAAGTTTGGTTTTAAATGATCTCGCAATTTCAGCTATATTGGACGGGTAGTTTCTGAGATATAGAATTTTATTAAAATGATTTTTTTTATTTTCTAGTGATACGATCCTTACTAAACATTGCAAAAATTTGGGCGTCGGTATTATACAACTAATTACCATGTTTGAATTGTATTGGATTCGTATTTTTCGATTTATACAAAACAAAACAACAACATTTCAGTTTGGCCAATTATGCCTAATAACGAACTCAAATGTCGCATTTGGATGCGCGACCTACTCTACAAATTGCAAGTCGCTATCCCCTTCCGTTCTCAAGTTATCGTGAAACATATAATATTTTTGGTGCTCTTGTTCCTCTCAGAGTGCTTATCAATTTGCCCAAATGTCTGTAATTTTCGAATTTTTGGCTGAAAATAGTATCAAACGATTTGGTTCGACTCACTGATCAAGAATCCGTGGTCGAAATCGATTCTGTCCGGCCGTCCGTCCGTTAACACGATAACTCTCGAACGAAAGAAGATAGGGGATTGAAATTTGCAGGGTAGGTTTGGAGCGTAAATATCTCCGACGAGTTCGTTAATCAGCAAAATCCATCGAGCGGTTTCGGGGTTATGGCTTTTTTTACTAAACATATTTTTTATGAATATTTCCGAAACCGATCACTCGATCTATCTGAAATTAAGCATCAAATTGTAGAATCATAACTCGTAGACGTATGTGAAGTTTTGTATTGATCGGGTTACCGTAAAGTGTCAAAAAAAATTTTTCAATATTTTAAGAATTTTTTTCTACAATAACTCTCGAACGGAATGAGCTGAGCAGTTGAAATTTTTAGATTAGGTTAGGGAGATAAATATCTCGGTTGAGTTCGCTACTGGGCAAAATAGGCCAGATGGTTTCGGAGTAACGAAAAAAAATATTTTTTTTAACTTACAAATTTCAAATTTTTTTTTTAAGATGCAGTTTCACTATGAAAATACATTGATATCATTTTCAACTCCAACAAGCTAATACTTTCGGAGATATGATTTTTCGAAATTTCAATAATGAATCGTACTTCTATGTTTTCACAGAATGCTATAATTATTATATCTATGATTTATTATATGATCTGTGTTCATACTCGTACATGTCATCTTGTTCTATAAGAGAGAGTCAAATTCATTTTAGCTATTTTAATTTGGTTTCTTCCATGGTGCAGTTCTCATTCTCAGATTACTCATTTAATCTTGATGAATAAACTATTATTTGAATTGAATTTCCTTTATGATGCAGTTCTATCATAAGAATACATTGATATAATTCTCATTTCTGAGAAACCAATACTTTCGGAGATATAATTTGTCCGTTGGAACAAGAACGCAGAAAGCTCTTGTCCTCAGGGCTTGAACCAATTTTTTAATTTTCTATTGATACGATCCTCAGAAAATGTCACATACGACTTTGTTTCGAAATTTTACAACTAGGTACCAAGTTCCAACAAAAATTATTCAAAAAAAGTATATTCCGTAATATTTGTTTGTCCCCAGTAAAATTTCGTTTCGCAAAAGTTGGAATCACCATAATATCAACTTTTTGGAACGAATAATGACATATTGACGAGCAAAAAAGCTTCTGAAAACAACTTAAACACTAAAATAGTTATTTAAATACCAAGGACGGAAAACTGTCTATTATAGTCGAGCCTGCGAGACATATTAAATTATTTCATCGACCTCCACATTTTTTAAGAATTTAGGATAATTTCACAATAGCAAATGACACATACACTTATGTTTGTATTGAACCGTATCCATAGTGACCACAGCACTGACAGTTGTTCCTACAGACACATGTTTGTAATTAACCATATCATGCTGTATTCATAGTGACTACAGCGGACGAGAAAGTACTTTCTCATCCGCAAAGTACTTGCCTTTGTCGATTCTACGGTCGCAAATTAGTACGTAAAATGTCACTTTTCATAGAGGTCGACGAAAAAACTAATTTATATCCTTCCGAACACCATTATAGCACACTAAAACATATTTAAAACTCACAATACACCGTAAACTAACAACCAAAAATATCACTCCGTGACAAGGCACCAATCAAAACTTGTTCTTCAAAATGGCCAACTTTATTACATCCGTTTCCATGGCAAATCGGCAATATGCTCCTTCGCTATCATTCCTCATTTTATGTCTAGAACAAAATGAAACTATTTTCCTGTGAATGAGGTTATCAGTACGTCACCAGCTGCAGATATGCTTTTTGCGAATGGTGACAATTATAAAGTTTGCAAACGTCAGACTCAGAGGGAGAATTGCCTGCATCGAGGATTATTACTCCACACTTATCATTTATTCGGATTTCCAGAATTGCCACGAAGCTCTCAATAACAACGAAGTTAGCAAATAGATAAGCAGATATGCAAAGGGAATTTCAGTACAAACGGAGAGAAATACAAAATCTCAATTTGCTCGTATTATTATAGTTATGCACAAGGTAGTGAAAATTTGTTACCAATATTGTCTTGTGATATGCATGGTACAAATATACCCTTACGAGATCATAATAATATATGAGAAATTGGATGTATACTCCATTCGCTATATAAAGTCTCCCGGTTGGCCATGATTTAAGGCAGGTTGGCACTCCTGAAATTTCGTCAATTTCAAAACAATTCTCTGAGACGTTGCCACATTCTACTTTCAACAATCAACATGTTCCATCTTAGAAAAGATATTATCACAGATCATTACATTCGAATAAAAAAGAACTCTTTGCTTTGAAATTGGAAATGCTCAAAGCAGTTTTGAAGAAGCAGAGAGAAAGTATCAGCAAGTGCTATACAGAACTGAAATCTGCAGTAGGAAAACTTCATTCTGTCTTAGGACATGATGAACTCTCGAATGGAATTACTTAATTCCTATCCTATCACTATATAATTTTATTAAGGTTCAACAATGTCTCGGGTTTCATAGTACTACTACATCTTGAAACTGGTGTATTTCAAGATGTGCAAAAAGGTATTTAAATGTCTTTTGTAGGCTTATTTCTTGAGAATTTCGAAAAGTTGGGAATTCCATAGGTACGTCTGTTCGTTTAGAAGTTCTACTGCTGGGTTATTCAGGTACTTTTATTCTTTTTGGCGCTCTTGTTCCTCGGAAGAGAGTGCTTATCAATTTGCCCAAATGTCTGTAATTTTCGAATTTTTGGCTGAAAATGGTCTCAAACGATTTGGTTCGACTCACTGATCAAGAATCCAGGGTCGAAATCGATTCTGTCCGCCAGGTCCGGCCGATTCGGCCGGCCGGCCTTAGGCACCATAACTCTCGAACAAAAGGAGTTAGAGGATCGAAATTTGCAAGGTGGGTTTGGAGCGTAAATATCTCGAACGAGTTCGTTAATGGGCGAAATCCATCGATCGGTTTCGGAGTTATAGCCGTTTTTAGTAAAAACATTTTTTATGAATATTTCCGAAATCGATCACTCGATCTATCTGAAATTTAGCAGCAAATTGTAGAATCATGACCTTCATACGCATGTGAAGTTTTGTGTTGATCAGGATACCGAAAAGTGTAAAAAAAAAATTTTTGAAAATTAAAAAAAAAATTCTACAATAATAGACGGGGAGCTAGCTACATAAAACAGGGTCGATAAGGTGCGTGCAGTTTTAGTCTATAAACTGGGGGGCCCAACTTAGTACGTCACCAAACGCCACTTCTTAAGGTCAGCACAGGTCGGATATGAAAATGCCAGCCGGTTTTCCCGGGCGAAAAAATTGAGTGAAAAACCTCATAACGTGCGCGCGTGAAACTTCTTGTAACGTGATGTTCGATCCTCAAATAAGAGCCGTGTAATAGTGTAAGAAGTTTTGCAGGCCGGAAAACCCTCGTAAGAAGTGATCGAAAGTGCCGGAAAACTCAGCTGAAAAACCTCATAACGTGCGCGCGTGGAACCTTTTGTAAAGTCAAGTTCGAACCTCAAATAAGAGCGGTGTAATAGTGTAAGAAGTTTTGCAGGCCGGAAAACCCTCGTAAGAAGTGATCGAAAGTGCCGGAAAACCCAGCTGAAAAACCTCATAGCGTGCGCGCGTAAAAATTTTTTTATTTGATTTTTGGGTTCTCAACTAAGAACGCTGTAATAGTGTAAGAAGTTTTGCAGGCCGGAAAACCTTCGAAAAAAATTAAAGAAAATCGGCGTATATTAGAAATGAAAATTTTTCGCATTCGGCTTAATGGAAAATTAGTTTTGATGATTCCATTCAAAATATCTCTTCGTGCTATCCAAAATTAAAAAAAAAATTGTCAGGATACGATGGAAACTCGCTAAAATATAATAATTTTTTATCGCGCGCGCGATTTTATAGCGCTTACTCATTTTCCGTCTATTCGAGCCGCCGCCGGTAACGCCAACGTCGCAAAAAACGGGCTACTGACTTTTTTTTTTATAAACTCATTTACTGCGCTAATTACACAGCTCTACAAAAAAAAAAGTTTTTTTTGTTGCCCTGGATATCATCGCAAATTTTTACGTTTTCAAGTGCCTAAGTTACGAATATATTCATGAATGTTCTAAATGTGCTCATATTTCCATGATTTTTCCATCTCTTATATTTTGAACAATTATCGGTTTGTTAAAATAAAATTTAATTTTCCAGTCATTATTAGGCTTCTGCGCAACTTTTTCGCGCATACAAACATCACGTGATCCCCACTCTCAGACCCCTTGCTTCATGGAACAGCTGAGATCTCAGTTGTTTGACAGTATTGAAGTACGTACACGTGAGTCTGGATAAGTTGTCATGGATCAATATTTTGTTTCAATTACTGAATGTCCATTCTAATATATTTGTCTTGTCTTCGAAAATATGAGTTCGTCACGAAGAAAGTGTAAATATTCATTTGAGTTATTTTGTTATTTTCGGTGTTTATATATAAAAAAAAAATCACAGACTTTGTCAAAGAAACTTATGTTGAATATTTTGGTTTAAAAATTGACAAATTAGGTAAGCCATGGGTTCCTAATAAAGTTTGTAAGTCCTGTGTTGAGTCTCTATATACGGTTATGGAAAAAAGGAGATCGTTCTGGATAAGATGTTGGTTGTCGAAAATTTCCTAGGTAACCATAAGGCAGCAAATTATGAAGAAGTTGTGCAAAATATGCTGACAAACTTTCAGACTCGAGGAGCAAATATGAGTATTAAATTACACTATCTCCGCAATCATTTAGATAAATTTCCGGATAAATTAGGAAATTATAATGAGGAACAGGGAGAGCGGTTTCACCAAGATCTGAAAGTGATGGAGGAAATATATCAGGGTCGATGGGATTGTCACATGATGGCAGATTACTGCTGGTCTTTGAAAAGAGATTGTCCCTCGATAAATTATAGAAGAAAAGCCCATAAAAGGCGTTTTATGGAAATATAAAATATATTTTCGACATTTTCCTCTTTATTTACTTTGATTTATCCTAATTTCTCAAAATATTGCTGACATTATAAATATATCTGTTATTAAAATTCTCGTTTTTTGATTTTTGTAATGTAAAATGAAAATAATGATTTAAAAAAAAATCAGAGCAAATCTAACAAAATTATAGATAGTTTCATGAATTGTGTGCATGAATAGACCCAAAATCATTTTCATATCTAGGGCAACAAAAACACTGTAGACCAGTGTTATCAACCGATTTTGTTCAATTTTTTTTTAAAAGTTCTGGGAATAGTTGCACTTTTTGATACAGTTGCTCAATAATGAGTACCGGATCTGGCACTCCAAGAAACATTGATGAACGTCGAGAGAAGATGGTGATTTTGCCGCTCGTTTCTCGCAGCGCAAAAATGCGCGTACGTATTTATTCATCCAACGCGCGGTCTTCTATTTCAATTGAATTTTATGCTTTTTACATGCAGTTTTATAATTAAAGGAGTAGAACTGAGCTGTATAAACAATAATAAAAGTAAGTAAAATTTATTAACATCAAAAAAGTGAATAATAGAGAATAAATAATTTTTCTTTTCTAGATGAAATACCCGAAGCTGAAGAGATTGACGAAAACAGTCCATCACGTGCCGAGAGCGATACTGAAGATAGCGATGATGACCAAGAGAACGAGAGTGATGATTTGGATGAATAGAAATTTATGACCAACCATGATTGATCATTCTCTATTATTCACTTTTTTGATGTTAATAAATTTTACTTACTTTTATTATTGTTTATACAGCTCAGTTCTACTCCTTTAATTATAAAACTGCATGTAAAAAGCATGGATGAATAAATACGTACGCGCATTTTTGCGCTGCGAGAAACGAGCGGCAAAATCACCATCTTCTCTCGACGTTCATCAATGTTTCTTGGAGTGCCAGATCCGGTACTCATTATTGAGCAACTGTATCAAAAAGTGCAACTATTCCCAGAACTTTTAAAAAAAATTTGAACAAAATCGGTTGATAATTAGCGCAGTAAATGAGTTTATAAAAAAAAAGTCAGTAGCCCGTTTTTTGCGACGTTGGCGTTACCGGCGGCGGCTCGAATAGACGGAAAATGAGTAAGCGCTATAAAATCGCGCGCGCGATAAAAAATTATTATATTTTAGCGAGTTTCCATCGTATCCTGACGATTTTTTTTTTAATTTTGGATAGCACGAAGAGATATTTTGAATGGAATCATCAAAACTAATTTTCCATTAAGCCGAATGCGAAAAATTTTCATTTCTAATATACGCCGATTTTCTTTAATTTTTTTCGAAGGTTTTCCGGCCTGCAAAACTTCTTACACTATTACAGCGTTCTTAGTTGAGAACCCAAAAATCAAATAAAAAAATTTTTACGCGCGCACGCTATGAGGTTTTTCAGCTGGGTTTTTCGGCACTTTCGATCACTTCTTACGAGGGTTTTCCGGCCTGCAAAACTTCTTACACTATTACACCGCTCTTATTTGAGGTTCGAACTTGACTTTACAAAAGGTTCCACGCGCGCACGTTATGAGGTTTTTCAGCTGAGTTTTCCGGCACTTTCGATCACTTCTTACGAGGGTTTTCCGGCCTGCAAAACTTCTTACACTATTACACCGCTCTTATTTGAGGATCGAACATCACGTTACAAGAAGTTTCACGCGCGCACGTTATGAGGTTTTTCACTCAATTTTTTCGCCCGGGAAAACCGGCTGGCATTTTCATATCCGACCTGTGCTGACCTTAAGAAGTGGCGTTTGGTGACGTACTAAGTTGGGCCCCCCAGTTTATAGACTAAAACTGCACGCACCTTATCGACCCTGTTTTATGTAGCTAGCTCTTGGACTATAACTCTCGAACGAAATGAGCTAGGCAGTTGAAATTTTTAGAGTAGGTTAGGGAGATGAATATCTCGGTTAACTTCGTTATTGGGAAAAATAGGCCAGATGGTTTCGGAGTAACGAAAAAAAAATATTTTTTTTTAAGCAACAAATTTCAAATTCAATTTTTATTTAAGATGCAGTTTCACCATAAAAATCCATTGATATAATTATCAACTCCAACAAGAAAATACTTTCGGAGATATGACTTTTCGAAATTTCAATTCTCAGAATCGTATACTTCTATGTTTTCACAGAATGCTATAATTATTCTATCTATGCTTTATTATATGATCTGTGTTCATACTAGTACATGTCATCCTGTTCTATAAGAGACAGTCAAATTCATTTCAGCTATTTTAATTTGATTTCTTCCATGGTGCAGTTCTCATTCTCAGATTGCTCATTTAATCTTGATAAATAAACTATTATTTGAATTGAATTTCCTTTATGATGCAGTTCTATCACAAGAATACATTGATATAATTCCCAACTCTGAGAAACCAATACTTTCGGAGATATAATTTGTCTGTTTGAACAAGAGCGCCAGAAAGCTCCTGTCCACAGGGCTTTAACCAATTTTTTCAAATGAACTATCAAAAAGTAACGGACGTCTTTCTGTAACCATTATTTTTCATTAAAATCTCAACACTTGATTCTTGATTTCCGTACAAGAAAATAACATAACTGAATCTTCCAACCAGGTTATATACGTGGAATATTTCCATATAGTAACAAGAGATGAAAATTGTTCTTCTACAGTCGCCTGGTCTATGGAATTGTTGATTTCACATAATCCGCCGTATTCACAAAGCATTCAATCTCCGTTAAGTACTAACTGAGGTCCTCAGTTAGGGATGAATTGGGGATAATAAGGGACAATAAGGAATAAAGGTGGTAAAACAGGCCTGTTTCACCACCGTTAAATACGTTAACTGAGGATGCGACTCCAATTTATCCTTAACTGAGGACCTCAGTTAGGACTTAACGGAGATTCAAACACTTAACAATGCTTTGTGAATACGGTGGCTCACGATTTTTTTTTTAAATTGGTGCGTTGGATTTATAGTTTGATAGCTCGCTGTTCCCTAGAACATGCACGCAAAAACACGAACTGGTATGAAATCAACATAATCATTAAAATGAACATTTTGTAATATAAGTCCATCCAGTAAATTGCTACCTCAATAAAGTAAATATTAGTAATAAAGGAATAATTCACATCCAAAAAAGCAAAAAACAAACAACATAAGAAGCTCGTGTACGTTGCGTGAGTTTAGCCAAATAAACAAGTGCGAATAGTACCTTTTCTATTACCTGTCAGCGACAAAGTGGGACTGCGTTCGTTGATAACTAGATGATGGATATCTACAGCAGATTTTGTTCTTCTTGGTGGTGGATTCAGTACAAAAGCTGCTCCACTACTTCCCACAAAGACGGAACTGCGCCTTTGCTTCCGTATGATGGGTGATGGTAAGGCTGAGAGTGGATCTGTCATCGCGTTGACGTTATATTTCGAAAATGACATTCGTGGCTGTAGAAAAAGGACAAGAATTTTTTTCAATATGTATATTATTTAAAAAAAAAATTGTGAGAAAAGTTACGGGATAATCATTGAATAAAGCAATCTATTGAAAATAATACAGGGTCATTATTTCCTAACCTCATCCAAAATCAGACCATCTTTATGATCATTCCAAATAGAGGATGTTTGAAACGTCAAATAACTGTGGAAAGCTTCGGAATATCAGTGAAGTCATATGATCAAAGCCGCATTAAAATTCGATTTGGAATCCAAAAGTGTGATAATTTATTGAGCATGCCATTTGAAAAAACGAAGTTGATAGCTACTTCCGACGTAACCGGCAGTGACAAAAACATGAAAATATTTTAGACTTTCTCGGCATAACAGATAATACATAATTACTCAAATTAATTTAAAATATCTTGAGTAGTTATCCGTATAATTTTTAGTCAGTGGAATGTGGAATGTCTGTATATACAAAATGGTGAATGCGCAAGAACTTTTAATAAGCTATTTGTCTTCTATCTGATCAACATGGAAAACTAATTAAATCACTCTCTTCCGATTTGAAGAACTATTGGATTATCTGAAATTATAAAATTTCGCTTGAAAAATTCCCATGGTGCTGATTCAGATATTTTCATGATGATGATGAAAAAAGTATATACAGTTGTACAATAATTTTAACCATAGATTCCTCTTATCAAATAAAACACTTTTTGGTGCTCTTGTTCCTTGGAACAGAGTGCTTATCAATTTGCCCAAATGTCTGTAATTTTTGGAGTTTTGGCTGAAAATGGTCGATTTGGTTCGACTCACTGATCAAGAATCCGTGGTCGAAATCGATTCTGTCCGGCCGTGCGGCCGGTACGTTAACACGATAACTCTCAAACGGAATGAGCTACACAGTTGAAATTTTCAGAGTAGGTTTGGCAGATAAATATCTCGGTTGAGGTCCTTATTGGGCAAAATCGACCATAAAATTTTTTTTAGGTGCAATTTCATCATGAGAATCCACTGATATCATTCTCAACTCTAACAAACTAATACTGTCGGAGTAATTATTTTTCAAAATTTTAATAATCATTCTTAATTCTATTTGATTTCATAGAATAGAATGTGGTGAGTCATAGACCTAAGTTTTGAATTTAATTACGAAAATACTTGAAAATTGACGCACAGAAGCCAAATTGAATATAGATTGCAGCATGCGATGTTCCCAAGCAGTCACCCATCCAAGAACTAACCGCGCCCAAATCTCCTTGGCTTCAGTGTTCGGACAGTACCTATATCTAGCATATTCAGTGTGGTATGGCCTTAAACAATATTTCTTTATTTAACTCTGCAATTCTATTTATGACGCAGTTCTATCATAAGAATCCATTGATATCATTCCCAAATCTGAGAAACCAATACTTTCGGAGATATGATTTGTCAAAGTTTGAACAAGAGCGCCAAAGCTCATGTCCACAGGGCTTTTCCATTTTTTTTATTTAACATTTTTGAGGTAATAAGTTACAAGCGTTTGAAGACTTCACATTGTGCTATACACTACTGCATATTGTTTCCATCTATTTATTACACATGACCCTGTTTCTTGATAAATATACACATAAACATTTTTATCATTTGGACTTGAAAAAACATTTTTATAAATATTTGTATGATCTAAAGATTGAAATTCGATGAAATTGTTTAAGAATAGTATATTCTAAAACAAGTTGCAGAATGGGCTCCTATTCAAACACGAATGCGAAATTCGAAAACGAGCGACGAAGGAGCGAGTTTTCAAAGGCATGAGTGTTGGAATAGCCTTCTGCAACGAGTATTAGACGATATTTTCTCTATTTCAATCAAGTTTTGTAAAATCCTGTAAAATTCAATGAAAAATTCGGACTATACATCCTAGTGACTTTTGTATTGTATCTTGGCAGTTTGTGTGACTGTTCGAAAGTTGACAGATTACGGAATTCGAATTTGAAACGTACGTAGGGCATGGAGATCATATTTAAAACAGTTCCCTAATATCAGGAATGATTCAAAATTAGCAAGGAGGAAATATCTAGTACATTATTTTTTAATGAAAATAAAACTTTTCCTCTCAACAATTATTTCACTACATCCAGATTATATTATATTGGTAATTGACGTATGTTGAAATTTTCTAGGATCGAATGTCAGTGCTGACTACCACAAGACGAAAAATATTACTAGAAACAATGCGGGAATGAGTTCATTCCAGCACTGTTTTTAGTGCTGGGATGGATTCATTACGATACTGAAATAGAGAAAACTAATTTACTCACTCAATTATTATGTTTAGCAGCTTATTGCAGTATTCCTAATGCAAATATTTCAACTGAAACTTTGAAAATCCACTTGATCCCAATTAAATATTCTACTATTCTTCACAATTAATAAACTGAACATCCACTTGATTTTAATTCAATTTCCCCAAAAATATTTAATAAACAATTCCATAAATATCCGAACTATCATCAAATGAGAAATTAGAAAGACTGTCAGATAGATTAGCCAATAACGGGGCAAGTTTTCGGTAATGGCGCATAGTGGCGATTTCAGGAACAACTTCTTGTTTACGATTAGACGATTCAAGTGTTCCACAGGGACGGCTCCTTAAAACTAGTGAAATTCCTGGACTTTTTAACAGATTTTATAACATTCAATGTAGAATATCTCAAAAACGGTGCGTTTTAGGGGAAAAGTCAATGAAGATTCTTATAACGACTCAAGATTAACTTTATCTGCTTCCTTTTCGGCTAATTATATTTAGTTTTTTGAATCCACGAGTCGATAACTTTGATTCTAGTGGAAGTAGGATTGAATTATGAATTGGATAATATGTATCATAGTTATAGAAAACTTCACACAACAAAACTGACCTTTTCCTGTAATTTCAACAGCCTGTATATTTTTACCGGAGCCTAATTTGAGGAAATGGAAACTGAAAAAAGTGTTTCATTTGAAGAGAGGAACCTGTGGTTAAAATTAATATACAACTTAAAGACTCACCCTGTATATATCATTCTACTTACATTCAGTAATTTTTGAGCTCTAATGGTAGAATTGCTCGTTGGTAACGGGGGGCTTAAAGGAGCCAAGGGACATGAAGCTCTGTGAGGCTGTTGGTGAAACTTCGGCTGGTAAGGCTCCAACATTCTTATTTTACCCCATCTGTTTATGAACAATGCAATGGCTGCCACCCAAATCAATAATACAAGAGCAACAAGCACTACTTCTTCCAATCTCACAACCACTTCAGTGCTTTCTGGAATGAATGAAAATAATTATTCCTCAGGCGTTATTAAGCGTGTTTTGAGAATTTTATGAACATCTAGCGGCCCGGTACGTGCTTCGCTACGTATAAAGTGAAATAATAAAAAAAATGTATTGGAACATTCATTCATTAATTAAAAAAAAAATATTTCATTAATTGCTAATTTAAAACTTAATCCAAAACATTTGGATAAACAATATTTTTTGTTTTTCCATTTTGAGCATGTATAAACAAACGGCTGGGGGTTTTCATTTTCGACCGTTAATTTTCTGCTTAATGTTTGAGTAATTTTAATGCAAAAATCCCTCCGATCAAACGGATATTCATTACAGATCTATTAACTTAACGAAAAGATCCAAATTCCAAGATACATTTGCTGGAGTAACGCTCCTTTATGTTTTTCATTGGGTAATAATGAAAAATATTTGGGAGAAAGCTATTTCGGACGCTCCGAGATTCGATCCCGCCGCCCCGCGAGGCCCGGAAGGCTCGGGAGCTACGAATTCCCAATCCAACACCTCAGCTCACTCGACCACGTTGCCTACGTGAATCAACTCCGATTATGTACCAAATAAAGATTTTCAGTACTCAGATGATTTCCGTCTTTCGATTTTCAGAATATCGTCAATCCTGTCAAACGATCGATCGAAATCGGTTACTCCTTCATATTTCTCGCAGTTTTTCTGGACGATTCCAAGATTTTCGAGTAATTCCGTTCGAAATTAAAATGAAATTTGACATTTCTCCTCGCTCGTTCAGACCGAAAACGTCGACCTTGAAGGAGCCGCGTTAAAATTCGCCACAGAAATATGTGAAACGTCAGAATTTTGTCGGATTTCTCGAAAAGTCACATTTTCCTATCGTTCTTCCGGGAAAACTAAAGAGGGGATCAAAAAAGGGCTCCGTTACGGACTAATTTCGAATCTCATCTTCGCGATCCCGCAAATATCGTCGTTGCGAAGGCCACAGTTCCTCCGAATTCCTTGCTACAATTTTGCTCCTTTTGCCAAAATCGGCGTTTTTTCACCTTATCGCGATATTTTTTTTTAAATATACCCCCATCTTCTTGCTCCGAAAACGCGAAACTCTATGAAACTTCCGTATTTTTCCTCGATAAACCCCTTCGAAATTTCCCCCAAACCCCCCTCCTAACATCAAGTTTATAGTAACATTTTCAAAATGTTTCCTTTGATAAATGAAGAAGCGCTGGACCGATTTTGTACAAACTTCACATTAACTATCTACTAAATAGTCCGAACAAAGCCTAAACATTTGGTTTGGATAGGTGAGCCCGTTCTTGAGTTATGAAATTACAACGAAAAGTGGCATTGATTTTTGGCGCTCTAGTTCCTCGGAACTGAGTGCTTATCAATTTGCCCAAATGTCTGTAATTTTCGAATATTTCGATGAAAATGGTCTTAAACGATTTGGTTCGACTCACTGATCAAGAATCCGTGGTCGAAATTCATTCTGTCTGGCTGGCCGTAGGCACAATAACTCTCGAACGGAATGAGCTAGACAGTTGAAATTTTCAGAAGAGGTTTGGGAGATAAATATCTCGGCTAAGTTCGTTATTGGGCAAAATCGGACAAATGGTTTTGGAGTAACAAAAAAAATCTCAGTTTTTTGCTCCGAAATTAGTTTTTCTCAGAAAAGTCTTACATTTCGGAACGGAACATGAAATAAGAGATCTGAGAGTAGTGAGACTGCTTTTCATTCATAGACATAGAATGCTCAGTTCTCTCAATTTATGACGGGACTGACGGAAGGGAATATTATAACTTCAAAAATATTGGGGTTGAAATATTCGTATTTTAGCGATGCAACGGGGACCTCACCCAAATATGTTTCAAAATATTACGTAAATATTGAAAGCATAATTCTGTAGTTCGAGAGAGGAGAAAATTTGGTGAACGTAGATCAGGAAATTTTCGATCGATTACAAGGTAATTTTTCATTATTACTTCTCTTCTTTCATACATGTTTTATGGAATATCTACTGTTTGTAGGTACTTTAAACCTGTTTTGGGCAATTGTCATACGAAACTTGTTTTTTTGGCGCTCTAGTTCCTCGGAACAGAGTGCTTATCAATTTGCCCAAGTGTCTGTAATATTGGAACTTTTGGCTGAAAATGGTCTCAAACGATTTGGTTCGACTCACTGATCAAGAATCCGAGGTCGAAATCAATTCTGTCCAACCAGCCGTCCGGCCGTAGGCACGATACTCTCGAACGAAAGGAGTTAGCGGATTGAAATTTGCAAGGTGGGTTTAGAGCGTAAATATCTTGGCCGAGTTCGTTAATGGGTGGAATCCATCAAGCGGTTTCGGAGTTATGGCCGATTTCAGTAAAAATATTTTTTATGAATATTTCCGAAACCAATCACTCGATGTATCTGAAATTTAGCATCAAATTGTAGAATCACGACCTTTATACGCATGTGAAGTTTTGTATTGACCAGATTACCGCAAAGAATCAAAAAAAAATATTGAAAATTTAAAAAAAGTTTTTCTACAATAATTCTCGAACGGAATGAGCTAGGTAGTTCAACTTTTCAGAGTAGGTAAGGGAGATGAATATCTTGGTTAAGTTCGTTATTGGGCAAAATTGGCCAGATGTAATTTGATTTCTTCCATGGTGCAGTTCTCATTCTCATGATTGCTCATTTAATCTTGATAAATAAACTATTATTTGAATTGAATTTCCTTTGTGATGCAGTTCTATCATATGAATGCATTGATTTAATTCCCAACTCTGAGAAACCAATACTTTTGGAGATATAATTTGTCTGTTTGAACTAGAGCGCCAGAAAGCTTCTGTCCACAGGGCTTGTTCCCATTTTTGCGCGTATGTTCGGGGGAACATCATTTTGCCCAAATGTCTGTAACTTTCGAATTTTTTGACGAAAATGGTCTCAAACGATTTAGTTCGACTCCCCAATGAAGAATTCGAGGTCAAATTTGATTCTGTCCGGCCGGCCGTTGACACGATAACTTGAGAACGGAAAAAGCTAGCGACTTCAAATTATCAGGGTGGGTGGCGTATCCCAATACGACGGACAAGTTCGTTAATGGGCATAATCGGCCCAGTGGTTTCCGAGTAATAATTTTGTTTTCAACCAATATGAATCCGATCGAATTGAAGCTTGGTGAGTAGTTGTAGAATATGAACATAAGCACGTTTGTGAAATTTTGTGCGAATTGTATGGCTAGAAAATTATTAAAAAATTATTAAAAAATATTTTTGTTTTCACGATAGCATGAGAACAGAAAGAGATAGCGGCTTGAAATTTTCAGGTTAGGATGTGCATCAGAACGCGACATTTCAGTTTGTTTATGAGCATAATCGGCCGAACGGTTTTAGAGTTATAGCCATCTGAAATTTGGTTGTTTTTTGTTCCTCATCAACTCGAAAAATACTAAACCGATTGAATTCAAACATGGTTATTAGTTGTAGAATGCCAGCACGAAAATTCTTGCAAAATTTCGTGAGGATAGTATTTGTAGAAAATTTTAAAAAAATCATTGAAAATTGAAAAAAAATAATCTATATACCAGTAAATATTCGTTTGAAATTGCTGAAATTTTGCAAGAGCCTTCATAACCTATCTCTACTGCCAATTTTCAAGTTTTAACACGATCGGTTAAATATTGTTGGAGATTCGAGCATTCCTGTGTGAGTTCAGTAGATGGGTGACCGTTGCCTCGATAACTTTCGAACGAAAGGAGATAGGGACTTGCAATTTTCATGGTAGGTTGCGTATCCGAAAGGGAGAGTTGAGTTCGTTTTTGGGCATACTCGGTCTAACGGTTTCCGAGTTATACCCACTTGGAATATTATTTCCTTGATAACTGAAAAAATAAATATTCGATCGAATTGAAGCTTGGTAACTAGTAGTAAAAAATCAACATAAAGATGTGTTTAAAATTTTGTAAGAACCGTACCCCTAGAAAATTTGAAAAAAATGACGAAAAAAAAAATTTCAAGAACCGTACCCCTACAAAGTTTCAAAAAAATCACAAAAAAAAAATTGGTTCAAGCACTGACGTGAAGTCAGAAGCTTTTGCGCGTATGTTCTATTGTCCATTCTTCTGTATTGGACACCCTTAATCTAATTTACCATGGTAAATTATGTTGTCCATTCGCCTGTATTGGACACGTAATTCGAATTTACCATGGTAAATTCGAATAAAGTGTCCAATACAGGAGAATGGACAACATTATTTACCTTGGTATATTCGATTAAGGGTGTCCAATACATAAGAATGGACAATAGAACATACGCGCAAAAGCTTCTGACTTCACGTCAGTGCTTGAACCAATTTTTATATATATTGATTAATTGGCTGCTTTTTGCCAACGTTTATCGCAGAATAATCAGAAATAATCTCATTTGAAATTCTGATGAACAATCCGTGGCCAAAGATTATTCTGTCCGGTCATCTATTACCACGATAATTTATGAGAACAATAATCCATGGCTTGATTTTGATATAGGATAGATTTAAATCTCAAATATAATGATTCAGTTCGTATTAGCATAATCCACACATCAGCAACAGAAATAGGCTCTGTTGAGTTTATTCTCACGATATCTCAGAAAGTACCGTTTCAATCAACTTGAAATCAGATAGTTAGACAGTGTAGAATAACGATTTGTATGTTAAAACGAAATTTCGTGATTTGTATAGCACAAGAATATGAAATACGTACTGAATAATCTTCAGCGGAAATATTTTCGCAGTTCTCTATAAAATTTCGAAGGTTAACTAGGTACCTATGATTCAAATATTCATAAATCTAGTGATGAGCTGTATGCAGGCTCTGGCTCCAGACTGAGATTAACCACAGCCCACTATAGAGATAGCCTGGAACACAGTCTGACAACGCCGCAATTTATCGTCTCTAGAGGCATACTTCTTCAATGCGGTAGCGCTGGATATCGTATATTTCCAGTTTAAAACTCTAGTGAACTCATTGAATAGGTTTTCTTGCTTGGAATTCCTGGATAAATAAACAATATGAGACTCTACTTTTTCAATAAATTGAATAACTACATTCCATTCTGCACAATATTATTGAGATCAAGTTGGAATAGGAACCTAGGTCTGTAGTTGTTAGGTATTCAATTAATTGTTCAGCCCGAACCACGAGAAGGTGTAGGGTTAACTATTGGCAAAAAAATTATAAACTTGAATGAAATTCTCAAAATAAAAATATATTCCCAAACATAACTATTATATAAGACTAATAAGGTAGGCTAATGAAAATTGTAATAAATATCTTAGAGTTTGTCTTGCTTTGGTTTTTACTATAATGGTGAGTTTCTGCTATCTACAAATGTTTATGTTTATTTTCCATTCGGTGGACAATAACATTGTAATTCGTATTTTCTGAAAAATGTTTCAAAAGTAAATTTGCGAAAACAGAACAAAGTGAATTTAGAATGATATACGAATGTACACCACAACTACAATTCTCTGTGAATTCAGAATATCAATTCAATGCTACAAAGAGTAAATTCACATAAAATTATTTTTTGATCTGAACTGTGTAAAAATGTTGATAAAACAAATTGATAAATTCCGAATCTGAATCCCTATTAATTATATTTCTGTAGCGGGAAAGCTGATTAGTAAGTTGAGACCATCTGCTCGGGGTAAGATCGAAAGGAAGAATCCATTTCAAATCACTGCTGGAAATCTGAACATTCTTAATGAATAATTTAAGATGAATAAGGTCCTTATTGTTTTCAACTGAAGCATCTACAGATGCAGACTTTTGGAAATTGAATACATGTATAAAAATAAATAGATTCTTTGAGTTTTTTGATCTCCCATCCAGATGTATCAATTTATTTTGACAAATTATTAGAAAGGTCATCAAAATGTTTTATAGAATCGGAACAAATGAAAGTTCTATTTCACTCATATTTCTAGTCCATATTGTTGTTTATAGTCTCAACTGAAATGTACTCATCTCCAAGTACAAATAATCCTAAGGAAATTTCACCATTTACACACTGCAGTTTAAAGACAGAACACATAAATATCAAATATCCGACCGTATTTATCACTGCATTGCATTAATTCACATTTGACACCGTTATACACAAAAATACCACGAAATGCCGACGAAAAACAATAATGGTTAACTCCAGAATCAGAAGTAATCGTCCATTACAATAACAAACGTTCGACTAAATCGCCTGGCGTACGACTCAGAGCGGTGTTGCCATCTTCCAGGCTAGTATAGTGGGTTGTGGATTAACCTATTCAAATTCGGTCAATATCAACCCAGATAACACATATACATATGTATAGCTCCTAGAAATATCTTTGCGACTTCTTGCCGGGAAAAGTGAGCATTTTTGTTAACTACATTTCTGGGAGGTTGAAGAGAGCTATATTTCTTTTGTTCAAATGTTAGCTACCTGTGATAAGCTTAGCGAGGTCTCAGCGATATCCCATGTAGAAATTCTAAAATATCTAAAATTGTGTACCAAATAGGGACATTCGCATTTAAAGGGTGTCTCAGCAAGAACTTGAATTTCGAATTGCGCGCCATATTTGACTGTCAATTGTTGAGTCAGCCATATTTGTTGTTTGTTTGATTAAAACATAGACATTTACGAAAATGATGCGTTATAGCTTGGAAGAACGTTTGTTAATAGTGAAAACCCATTATAAAAATTGGTTCAAGCCCTGTGGACAGGAGCTTTCTGGCGCTCTTGTTCAAACAGACAAATTATATCTCCGAAAGTATTGGTTTCTCAGAGTTGGGAATTATATCAATGGATTCTTATGATAGAACTGCATCATAAAGGAAATCCAATTAAAATAATAGTTTATTTATCAATATTAAATGAGCAATCTAAT
Organism: Halyzia sedecimguttata; assembly: GCA_937662695.2. Taxonomy (NCBI): domain Eukaryota; kingdom Metazoa; phylum Arthropoda; class Insecta; order Coleoptera; family Coccinellidae; genus Halyzia; species Halyzia sedecimguttata. Next base: position 78,543,510 of record OW569414.2, read on the forward strand.
AACGAGGACTACACTATGGAAGAAATCAAATTGAAATAGCTTAAATGAATTTGATTCTCTCTTATAGAACAGGATGACATGTATGAGTATGAACATAGATCATATAATAATTCATAGATAGAATAATTATAGCATTTGTGGAAACATAGAAGTACGATTAATTATTGGAATTGCGAAAAATCATATCTCCGAAAGTATTAGCATGTTAGAGTTGAAAATGATATCAATGGATATTTATGGTGAAAATGCATCTTAAAAAAAAATTGAAATATGTAAGTTGAAAAAAATTCTTTTTTTCGTTACTCCGAAACCATCCAGCCTATTTTATCCACTAAAGAACTCAACCGAGATATTTATCTCTCAAATCTACTTTGAAAATTTCAACTACCTAGCTCATTCTGTTCGAGAGTTATTGTAGAAACAAAATTTAAAAATTTTAAAAAGATTTTTTTTGACACTTCACGGCTACCCGATCAATACAACACTTCGCATGCGTATAAAGGTTATTATTCTACAATCTGATGATACATTTCAGATAGATCGAGTGATCTTTTTCGGAAATATTCATAAAAAATGTTTTTACTAAACACTCTTAATTCGAATTTACTATGGTAAATTCGAATTAAGTGTCCAATACAGGAGAATGGACAACATAATTTACCATGGTAAATTCGATTAAGGGTGTCCAATACAGAAGAATGGACAATAGAAAATACGCGCGAAAGCTTCTGACTTCACGTCAGTGCTTGAACCAATTTTTTTTTCGTGATTTTTTTAAAATTTTCTAGGGGTACGGTTCTTAAAATTTTTTTTTTCGACATTATTTTCAAATTTTCTAGGGGTACGGTTCTTACAAAATTTTAAACACGTCTTTATGTTGATTTTTTACTACTAGTTACCAAGCACCAATTCTATCGAATATTTATTTTTTGAGTTATTAAGGAAATAATATTCCAGGTGGGTATAACTCGGAAACCCTCAGACCAATTATGCCCAAAAACGAACTCAACTCTCCCTTCCGGATACGCAACCTACCCTGAAAATTGCAAGTCCCTATCTCCTTTCGTTCGAAAGTTATCGAGGCTACGGTCATCCATCTACTGAACTCACACAAGAATGCTCGAATCTCCAACAATATTTAACCGATCGTATTAAAACTTGACACTTGGCAGTAGAGTTAGGTTATGCAGGCTCTTGCAAAATTTCAGCAATTTCAAACGAATAGTTACTGATATCTAGAATTTTTTTTTTATTTTCAATGATTTAAAATTCTCTACAAATGCTATCCTCACCAAATTTTGCAAACGTTTTCGCGTTGCTATTCTACAACTAATAACCATGTTTGAATTCAATCGGTTCAGTATTTTTCGAGTTGATGAGGAACAAAAAACCACCAGATTTCAGAAAATTTCAGATGGCTATAACTCTAAAACCGTTAGGCCGATTATGCTCATAAACAAACTGAAATGTCGCGTTCTGGTGCACATCTGAAAACTTCAAGCCGCTATCTCATTACGTTCTCAAGTAATCGTGACAACAAAAATATTTTTTAATATTTTTTTTTAAATTTTCTAGCCATACGATTCGCACAAAATTCCACAAACGTGCTTACGTTTATATTCTACAACTACCCACCAAGTTTCAATTTGATCGGATTTATATTGGTTGAAAACAAAGTTATTACTCGGAAACCACTGGGCCGATTATGCCCATTAACGAACTTGTCCGTCGTATTGGGATGCGCCACCTACCCTGAAAATTTCAAGTCGCTAGCTCTCTTCGTTCTCAAGTTATCGTGGCAACGGCCGGAAGGCCGGCCGGTAAGAATCAAATTTGACCTCGAATACTTCATCGGGGAGTCGAACTTAATCGTTTGAGACCATTTTCGTCAAAAAATTCGAAAGTTACAGACATTCGGGCAAAACTATAACGCGATGTTCCCCAGAACATACTGCAAAAACGCCGTTCTCTAAAATCAATATTTTTTAGTTCCGTCACTTTTCTCGCAAACCAGCGATATGTAGAATAAAATATCAATAAAATATTAAATAAATATATACTTTTTCATTTTAAAGGTTCAAGTTTTTGCTGAGGCTCCCTTTATAATTTATTTAAGTTTCTATAAACGTTTTGACTTAAAATCAGGAAAAGATCGATCTCCTCAAATATTCACATTCTCAATTAGAAAACACCTTGCATATGCATGATGCAAATCAACCAAATTTTTATTTTCATACTCTTCATATACTGTACAATATTAACATAATATTCATGACCGAAATTATTTTTTTTTTATTCTCCAACCAATGCTGGGCAAATACGCGAGCAAAGAGCAATCTTACCTATCTTCCAAATCACCGAAAGTAACTTCAAAAACCGGGGTTCGAATAATCAGAATGTTAATGAAATATTCCGCATGTGCAAAGAATCCCGAACCACCTTTGAAAATGTAATAAAGTTGGAAGTATTATAGAATTAGTCCCTCATATCCATGGAAATTGAGGCCATTTTATCACATAAGGCCCTTATTAGCTAAAGGTGGAATTAATCCGAGCTGGGGGAATATAAGAATGGGAATTTAGACACAGGTGCTGACAGAGGTATTTCAGGACAGTGATTATTCATTTTGAAATTTGAAATGGGAGGTAAAAGCTGGATCAGTGAAATTCATGAGATTTCTCATGAATAAAAAAATGTGAAAATTTTGCACTGGAATGATATTTTGTCCCTTTATTACAAACCATTTGGTAGTTCGAATTTACGATTGGGAGGGATCAATTGATCCCTCAAAATTCAATCGTATAGTGTACAGGGTGATTCATGGAGACCGTTCGTAAGAATATTTCAAAGACAGACTCGAGATGAACATTTTTAATTTTATAGTTAAGCTTTTTTAAGAGAGATGAATTCTTGGAAAAAATTTCAGATTCCTTCGACTTCCGGTTTCACCGGAAATTATACCAACTATCGGGTTTTGCATGCAAAACCCAGTTTTTTCATTGTTAATCAGATCACCCATTGAATTCTACATTGTTTTAGTGTGTCACTTACATATTATTCTTGTGAAATCTGAAAAAACCCTTTGAATTTTCTCAAATAGGGCTTCATTCCAACGTTAATAACTTGTAGACTTTTGCATGAAAAATCGTACTTTTCTAGCTTCTATCAGAAGACGTACCAATGCTTCTCCTTCGTTAATTAATAATTCAATTGAACATCCATGGTGATTTCAAATTAGACGTGAACCTTAGAAGAGGTGTTAGTACGGATCATTTGCTGTCGTTTGAGCAATATTTATTAATAACCGAAAATCAACAGTTTCCGAGATATTTGAGTTCTTGTAATTTTTAAAAGATTTATCATCTTTGTTCATTTTTCGCCACTTCTTTTTACGTTAACTAAATTTGATGATATATATATATATATATATATATATATTTATCTAATAGACGTATCCAGTCCCGGTACACTCTGAAGGCTACCTGAGACCCATATGATCCAAAATGTTTCCAGGAGTATATAGACAAAAAATGGGTAGATTGAAAATATAACTCCTTAGGCATCTTGAGAGGGGAAGGAATTTTTTTCTTTCAAAAAAGTTGTATATTCGTCAAACTTCTCGAATCCCGAATCATTCTGCCGACTTTCTGATCCCACATATACTCCGCAAGTATCTTCAGCCAACGTCTTCGAACCCAGCGCTGTTGCCAGCTCTTCGGGACTAATTGCGCCAATTTCGATATACGAAAGGGCGCGAAAACGAAGCTGGAATCGTTTACATTGATTTAGTTGTGTTATGAAGTGATTTTAATGTCTGCAAGAAGGAAGCTGATGATGAAAAGTGCAACAGGTACGTAAATAAGAGCCATTAGGAGTTCTATAGGTACAGTATTTCATTTGATGTAAAATTACAATCTTTTCCAATTTTAAACATTTGGCTTAAGTTTTACAATATAATACCATATTGTTGACATAAATATATGTTTCCGGCTTATCCCATGTTCAAGACTGAACAATGTCAAGAACATAGTATTATATATTGTGACACCCAAGCCAAGTTTTTTCTTTACCTCAATAACTTGTCAAAATGTTTCTCCAAGTGATCAGCGAGAATTCATTATCTACAATAATTTTTACTAACACATATTTTTTTTTCAGAATGTCAGAGCATATACAGGGTCTTCCTTAAAGACATGCTAATATTTAAGGTGGCGATTCTTCAACTCATTTTAAGAAAAAACTTCTTATGAACGTATGTCCTAAAAGTCTTAACCTTTGAGATACAGGATGATAAAATTTTGTGCTGCGATATGAAGTAATTTTAATTTAATTATTTTAATCAAGAACAGAGCATATGACAAGAAAACTTATTTTTTGGATTCTCATTCATTTTGGAACAAATCTGATCTCTCAATTTGCTTTCAGTCGATGCACAAATATTTCACACCGCCTCAGATTTTTGAGGAATTGATCTTTATTTGTATTTTTTTAGGTGGAAACCGTGTGTCGGTCAAAGAAAACCCATGGGATCAAATTTGCTCAAAAATGAATGAGGATCTTAAAAGTAATTGTTATTCGAATAGAAAGCAGTGGCCTAGTATTTAGTAGAGAAAATGAAAATTTTTGTACATCACAGAATCCACCTTGATGCACATAAACATGTACCAAATTTTATGAAGATGTCTGCAATATTATCTCAGTTATTATTTAAAAACTGATTTTTTTTCAACATTTTATCACCACGTATCTCAAAAGTTAAAACTTTCAGGACATACGTTCATAGGAAATTTTTTCTTAAAATAAGTCAAAAAATCACCACCTTAAATATTAGCATGTCTTTAAGGAACACCCTGTAACTGCGAAGGTACTATTGCTGCTTGATGAGGGGAAAGAGTCTTGTCCAGAATGAAGTTACGGAATATTAGTTAGAATTGGAACAAGTAGAAGAGAAGAAAAGAGGAAAAGAGTAAATTTGAAGTGACGAGAAAAGTATCAATAAGGGAGACAAATGAGAGTAGATGCAATAAAAATTAAATGGATCCGAATGAATGCTACATATGAAGGCTCTACGAAACCGAAGAATATAAGGGACGATGAAAGAGATGATATGTCTTCAACAAAATGTCTATTATTCCAGATTAATTTCTTTTGTTGACATTTTAGAAGCAATATTATTTTATCCAAAAAACGGCGTATGTTGATTGATTCTTTCAACGCTGAACAAGATTGGCCTTTTATTCAGTCAACATTATCCACCTATACATTTCTGTACACCGTTTGCGTAAAATAGTTGAAAATTTCCCCAAATTTAGAAGTGGATTAAATGGTTCTTTTTTGGATTCTGAAAAATATCCATAAAATAAACAATGTTTTTTTTTTTTAATTTACTTCGGCGTTAGAAAGATTAGATATTTGCCAGAAGCCATATATAGAACAATATTGCCTAATGAACAGTAGCATAACTAACAACATATGAAACAACTTTTCTGTAACGTTTCGGAGACTAAAGCAGATTCCTTTCCCAGACACCAAGCGAAGATCTTAAGAATTATATTTGATTACACTAATACTGAAATTTGTCAAGCCGACAGCCGATAGTCTTTGGAAAAATATTGTAACACAGTTCCACTTTACATAGAAACTTCCAAGTTCGAATTCTTTATTCAACCTATTCAACCAAATATGGTCTATTCATCTTGAGCAATTTGTAAAATTGTTTTCTTTGATCAACAAAATACAGAGCGACTCCTTTAAGTTATCTTTTAATGTCATCAGACTCTGTAATTCCAATCGAATTACAAATATCTACATATGTTTCTAACTAACGCAGAAACAATTTCAAAATAAAGAAATTTTTTATTTCATAGATATTTTTCAGAGTTTAAGAGAGAAAACCCAGAAAGGAACCATTCAGTGATGAATTCACCTCCCTCCTTGAAATGATAGTATGGGCTTTTTGCAATCGTCCTTCTCTGAAATTACAGTCGCACTTGCATGTGCAGATGCAGAGAAAATGGAATAAAAATTACAAAATTCCTAAGAATTGAATTGCCTTTAGAAAGTGATGGTTGCCAAAAAATTGAGAACAAATGTGGACAAAAGTCTCCAAAAGTAGTAGTTAAAGTTTTAAATAATATCAGTGGATTCTTGTGGGAAAACTGCATATAAAAAAAACAATTTTAAATTTGTGATATAAAAAAAATATTTTCATTTTTTTTAACCGAGATATCTCCCAAATCTAATCTGAAATTTTCAATAGTCTAGCTCTTGAAGTCTAGCGATTTTGATCACGGATTCTTGATCAGTGAGTCGAACCAAAACGTCTGAGACCATTTTCAGCCAATAATTCGAAAATTACAGACATTTGGGCAAACTGATAACAAAAGCACCAAAAACATAGTAACACAGTGTCAGTTAAGATAGAAATTTCCATGTTCTAACTATTTCTCCAGCAAATTCAACTACCAAATATGGACAATTCCAATTGAGTAATTTGGATAATTGTTTTGTCTGTTCAACAAAATACAAGTCGAGTCCTTATGTTTCCTTTTCATGTGAGTGGTATTCCGTCATCAGAATCTTTGTTTTAGTCTAATCCATTATGTCGATCTCTATAGATTGTACATACATATTCTGCTATTTGTGGTGCTTTTGTTGTTCGGAACAGAGCGCTTATCAATTGGCCCAAATGTCGATAATTTTCGAATTGGCCGAACATGGTCTCACGATATGAGATGTGTAAAAAACATTTTGTATTTAATTATTTTATGATGCAGTTTTATCACAAGAATCCATTGTTATAATTCCCAACTCTTACGATGGGTTTCACAAAGCTTTGACAGCTGTTAATTGCCAAATCAGGTAGACAGCCTTGCAGTCCCTGACCCTCTTATGACAAAAGCGTGAACATCACTGAACATCGCTTATGGTTTCCGCATCACAGAGGGTCAGAGTTCCTAAGGATTTCCCTAGATGCAGCTGATGAGATTTTCTTCCTACCTGTTCACAACAACTGGGATTATGTTTCCTAGAACTTCTTCAGCTGTCATTCAGTGTGGCTATGTTATGCTGACGATTGTTAATAACCATGAAACTGATTTGTATTTGCCCCTGAATGACGCTTTCCTCATTAGGGGAATACTGAGCGATGAGGGGACCAGCCCATATCCACGAAATATTTGTTGATAATTAAAATCAATGAATATTTCTCCGTGTGTCCTTCAGCTATTACTGTAATTTGCAGTGTAACAAATTTCATAATAAGTGTCAACAAACAATAATTGGTAAAGTTTTCGCTTTGTGTCTGATGAAGGAGTCTGATTTAGTCTCCGAAATATTACAGAATGGTTTCGTTACTATTTATTATGTTCATTTTTTCCAAAATGATCCATGAAGAAATGATATTTGTCCTCAACACTCCTTCAGAATTATTATTGAGAATTCGAAATAAACAGGTCCCATAACGACTACTCCATATACCAGGCTTGTATAAGCGTTCATAAGTGTGGTTTTTAGGTTCGTATATCAAAAGGAAGAAGTATCTGAATTTGAAGTTTTATTTGAACAATCCACAATTAACAATTCTCATGACGTTGACTACCTATACCGGGCTCGTATAAGTTTTCGCATGTATTGGTTTTGGGTTTGTATATCGATAGGATGAAATATATTATTTTCAAACTCTCGCTCTACAGCGTTGCCGGATGTAAGGTCTCAAGACGTTGATCAACTATACGAATTATATACAGCGAGCTAATGTGAGCAGAAGCGCCCTCGCACTGGCCAAACTCTGAAGCTTTTCTGTATATAATATGATGTATCACCGCTTTTTCAGACCCATCTGAAAATTTACCCCTGGCATCCCCTAACGTCCCTGAGTACAATTCTATAGGTAAACGTTACCAGACCCGGAGTCGGGTCTGAAAACGTCACTTTTGGACTGTATAATCGGTAAAGTATGTCGATTTGGGTCTGTATGTGCGGTCGAACAAATCTATATATATATATATATATATATATATATATTCTTTTGACTGAGAGTTTTATATGTGTTAGCAGAGGTTGGTGTACCGGGGTACCACACAATTCTGCGTATGATACAAGAGCTTAGGGAAAATCCTCAGCAAAAAATCCTGTCTCCCCGTGAGTGTTGTGATTTGTAACTATTGTTCACAAAATTTGCTGAAATTTAGAAATATTGATAGGCATTTATTTCTTCAATATGGACTCCTTCGTCAAAAAACGGAGAGGTTTCTCCAAGGTACCCGAAACTCAACCTGAAAAATGAAAAGACAAGAGGAGAAGAACCAACAAACTAAAAATAATACATAACTTTCAAAAGTCTCCTCTCACAAATATACTCTTCTGTAGGCACATGGGATCTCTTGGAGAAGAATCGCCTCCGCTAGTTCTCAAAGATATTGATCTTAGAAATCCCTTCAATATTTGAATTCAAAAAGGAAATTGTTGCTCGTAAGGCCAGGAGGGTCTCTTTCAAAACCAGGTCTGACCAGTCCAAGTGATGATTATTCAGAACTTCAGATGTTCGAAGACCGCTACAGGGCCCATATGTATAGGGCTATCATCTCCCATAGATGCATGTTTTTACTTTGTATTGTGTAAAATAATGAAAAAATGAGCAGGAAAAATTTACAATATAATTTAATATGTCATCATGACATACATGATAATATAATATATAATATTATTTGATGATAATTTTGGATTATTTTTATCACAAAAGGATATGAAATGTGTTTTAAAGCAAAACTATGCTGTATTAGATGTTGAAAAAGAATTAGTATAATTTGAAATGGGATATAAGAAGCAAATAAAAAAAATAACGAATAAAATATATTTTTATTGCAACTAACTTCTAATTTTTTCAGTTTTTACTTTCCACCTGAAATTTACTCTCGCTGCCTTTTGATTACACATTCACTATTTTATATGCTGGACATTCAAAAAGTTGCTTATAATAAAAATGGGTTCAAGCCCTGTGGACAGGAGCTTTCTGGCGCTCTAGTTCAAACAGACAAATTATATCTCCGAAAGTATTGGTTTCTCTGAGTTGGGAATTATATCAATGTATACATATGATAGAGCTGCATCATAAAGGAAATTCAATTCAAATAATAGTTTATTTATCAAGATTAAATGAGCAATCATGAGAATGAGAACTGCACCATGGAAGAAATCGAATTAAATCTGGCCAATTTTGCCCAATAACGAACTTAACCGAGATATTCATCTCCCTAACCTACTCTGAAAATTTCAACTACCTAGCTCATTCCGTTCGAGAGTTATTGTGGAAAAACTTTTTTTAAATTTTCAAATTTTTTTTTTACACTTTGCGGTAATCTGGTCAATACAAAACTTCACATGCGTATAAAGGTCATGATTCTACAATTTGATGCTAAATTTCAGATAGATCGAACGAACTTGTCCGAGATATTTACGCTCCAAAACCACCTTGCAATTTACAATCCGCTAACTCCTTTCGTTCGAGAGTTATCGTGCCTACGGCCGGTCGGCCGGCCGGACAGAATCGATTTCGCACTCCCCAGGTAGCACACCGATATTGGTCCAATATTGGGCCAATATGGTACATTTATTGGTCCGATATTGTTTCTCTACATTGGGCCAATAACAACATGTTGACATTTTACAATGAAGTACCAATATTGGAAATCAATATTGGTCCAATATAGTTTCTATATATTGGCCCAATATAGTTCCCCTACATTGGGCCAATGACAAAATGTTGCTGATATTGATATCCAATATTGGCACTTCATTGTAAAATGTCAACATTTCGTTATTGGCCCAATATAGCGAAACTATATTGGTTCAATATATAAAAACTATATTGGGCCAATATAGTTATACAATATTGGTGCTTCATTGTAAAATGTCAACATGTTGTTATTGGCCCAATGTAGAGAAACTATATTGGGCCGATATTGATAATCAATATTGGTGCTTCATTGTAAAATGTCAACATGTTGTTATTGGGCCAATGTAGAAAAACTATATTGGGCCAATATATAGAAACTATATTGGGCCGATATTGATATCCAATATTGGTACTTCATTGTAAAATGTCAACATGTTGTTATTGGCCCAATGTAGAGAAACTATATTGGGCCGATATTGATAATCAATATTGGTGCTTCATTGTAAAATGTCAACATGTTGTTATTGGCCCAATGTAGAGAAACTATATTGGGCCGATATTGATAATCAATATTGGTGCTTCATTGTAAAATGTCAACATGTTGTTATTGGGCCAATGTAGAAAAACTATATTGGGCCAATACATAGAAACTATATTGGGCCGATATTGATATCCAATATTGGTACTTCATTGTAAAATGTCAACATGTTGTTATTGGCCCAATGTAGAGAAACTATATTGGGCCGATATTGATAATCAATATTGGTGCTTCATTGTAAAATGTCAACATGTTGTTATTGGCCCAATGTAGAGAAACTATATTGGGCCGATATTGTTAATCAATATTGGTGCTTCATTGTAAAATGTCAACATGTTGTTATTGGGCCAATGTAAGAAAAACTATATTGGGCCAATACACAGAAACTATATTGGGCCGATATTGATATCCAATATTGGTACTTCATTGTAAAATGTCAACATGTTGTTATTGGCCCAATGTAGAGAAACTATATTGGGCCGATATTGATAATCAATATTGGTGCTTCATTGTAAAATGTCAACATGTTGTTATTGGCCCAATGTAGAGAAACTATATTGGGCCGATGTTGTTAATCAATATTGGTGCTTCATTGTAAAATGTCAACATGTTGTTATTGGGCCAATGTAGAAAAACTATATTGGGCCAATACACAGAAACTATATTGATCCGATATGGATAACCAATATTGGTGCTTCATTGTAAAATGTCAACATGTTGTTATTGGGCCAATGTAGAAAAACTATATTGGGCCAATACATAGAAACTATATTGGGCCGATATTGATATCCAATATTGGTACTTCATTGTAAAATGTCAACATGTTGTTATTGGGCCAATGTAGAAAAACTATATTGGGCCAATACATAGAAACTATATTGGGCCGATATTGATATCCAATATTGGTACTTCATTGTAAAATGTCAACATGTTAATATTGGCCCAATGTAGAGAAACTATATTGGGCCGATATTGATAATCAATATTGGTGCTTCATTGTAAAATGTCAACATGTTGTTATTGGCCCAATGTAGAGAAACTATATTGGGCCGATATTGATAATCAATATTGGTGCTTCATTGTAAAATGTCAACATGTTGTTATTGGGCCAATGTAGAAAAACTATATTGGGCCGATATTGATAGCCAATATTGGTACTTCATTGTAAAATGTCAACATGTTGTTATTGGCCCAATATAGAGAAACTATAATGGGCCGATATTGATAATCAATATTGGTGCTTCATTGTAAAATGTCAACAAGTTGTTATTGGGCCAATGTAGAAAAACTATATTGGGCCAATATATAGAAACAATACTGGGCCAATATTGATATTCAATATTGATACTTCATTGTAAAATGTCAACATGTTGTTATTGGCCCAATATAGAAAAACTATATTGGACCGATATTGATATCCAATATTGGTGCTTCATTTTAAAATGTCAACATTATGTTATTGGGCCAATGTAGAAAAACTATATTGGGCCAATACATAGAAACTATATTGGGCCGCTATTGGTAACCAATATTGGTGCTTCATTGTAAAATGTCAACATTTTGTTATTGGCCCAATGTAGAGAAACTATATCGGGCCAATATATAGAAACAATACTGGGCCAATATTGATATTCAATATTGGTACTTCATTGTAAAATGTCAACATGTTGTTATTGGCCCAATGTAGAAAAACTATATTGGACCAATGTAGAAAAGCCATATTGGACCAATACATAGAAACTATATTGGACCGATATTGATATCCAATATTGGTGCTTCATTGTAACTTCATTGTAAAATGTCAACATTTTGTTATCGCCCCAATGTAGAGAAACTATATTGGGCTATTATATAGAAACTATATTAGGCTGATATTGATATCCAATATTGGGCCAATAACAAAATGTTGACATTTTACAATGAAGCACCAATATTGGTTATCAATATCGACCCAATATATTTTCTATGTATTGGCCCAATATAGTATCTCTACATTGGACCGATAACAAAATGTTGAGATTTTGCAGTGAAACACAAATATTGGTTATCGATATCGGCCCAATATAGTTTCTATGTATTGACCCAATATAGTTTCTCTACATTGGGTCTATAAAAAAATGTTGACATTTGACAATGGAGTACCTACCAATATTGGATATCAATATCAGCCCAATATAGTTTTTATATATTGTCCAAATATAGTTTCTATGTATTGGACCAATATGGTTCCAACATATTGGCCCAATAACAAAATGTTGACATTTTATAATATTGCAAATATCGGCCAAATATAGTGTCTATACAGGGTGTTTTCAAAGGTAAGTCTTTTTTTCAACAGAAGGTAGGACTCATCAAAATAAATTATTTCACCATTTGCTAATTTGTTTGCGACCTTGGGATTAGGTGTATACAATGGTTAAAAGCGTGGGGACAGAGCCTTACACGGAAATTCGGGGGTGGATAGCAGCCCTATCATGCATATTTTTGATTTTTGGAGAAATGATTTATTTTGCTGCGTTCTATTAAAAATAAAATACTCACCTTTGAATACACCCTGTCAAGGGCGTAGCCAAGGAAGGGGTTTTGGGGGTTCACACCCCCCTCCCGCCGAAATGTTATTTTTCTCTTAAAAAATTTTTTGCTGCAGGAAGTGACCCTTATACCCCCCCCCCCCTCCCGAAATTAATTCCTATTTCAAAACTTCCCCGAAATTAATTCCTGGCTAGGCCCTTACACCCTGTATATATTGGCCAAATATAGGTTCTATCTACTTTCCAATATTCTATACACTGGCCCAATAATAAAAGGTTAAACACTTACACATTATTTGAACAGATGTGTTTCTCTCATATAAACTATACTCTATCGGACGTCTGCAATGGTTCCAGTGGAGAGTTGGACATATTGATTGAAGAATAAAGATGTATTCAAAAAAACATATATTTCTTTTTACCAACGGTAGGGTACATATATTTGACATAATTTTTTTTCTTCGCTCAATATTTCCTCGAATGGTATCTGCAAAGTAGATTATGTTAAAGTGAGGAAACGAAACCAAAAAAAGTAGTAAACTTACCTGGTCTACTCAGCCTCCCACCATCCCGATCTCCGGCAGTCGATAGGGAAAATCCTACTATTTGTGTGATTTTCAAATCGGTCACGTTTGAATGATTCCTCCTAACACTTACTATAATAAAAATGTAATTATCATTATGAGCTAGTAATATGAGAATAGATATTTCAGCATAATGATGAATTTTTACCCATCACAAAATATACCTTTCTGGGGAACAGCCCAAATGTCTGAAATGTTCCAATTTTTTGACGAAAATGGTCTCAAACGATTAGGTTCGACTCACTGATGGAGAATCCGAGATCAAATGTTATTCTGTCCGGCCGTTGCCACTATAAGTTTCGAACGGAAACAGATAGGGACTTGAAATGTTCGACTAGGTGGCGCGTCCGAATGCGACGGACAAGTACGCTTATGGGCATAATCGGCCAAAGGTTTCCGAGCACTAATTTTGTTTTTAACTAATACAGATCTGATCGAATTAAAACTTGGTAACTAGTTGTAGAATACCGACACAAATACGGATGTGGAATATTATGAGGATCGTATCACTTGAAAATAAAAAAAAATTATTGAAAAATATTATTTATCTCACTATAACTTGAGAACGGAAAGAGATAGCGACTTGCAATTTTCAAGGTAGGTTGCGGACCCAGAGCAGCATTTGATTTTGTTAATAGGCATAATCAGCCGAACGGTTTTAGAGTTATACATATCTGAATTTTTGTTGTCATTTACTCAATAACTCAAAAAACACGAAACAAACGATTCAAACAATTCAATAAATTTCATGAAGATGGTATCACTGGAAAATTTTGAATAAATCTTTGAAAACATTCTAGAACTTAGAAATTATGCCTCCGATATAGTGAAATTTTGAGAGAGCTTTCAAAATCTAACTTTATAGCCAAGTTGCAAATTTGAACACGATCGGATCTATATTCTTGGAGATTCAAGCAATAGCTGAATAGTTGACCGTTTCCACGATAACTTTCGAACCTTCTAGAATTGTCATTGATTGATTATTGAAGGCAGGAATCAACTTTGGCTGACAGTGTGTGGCTTCCCTATCGTTCAATTCACCTTGAATTTCTGTTACCCAATACTTACATGAAAGTTTTGAAAGTAACCCCATTAGTCAGTCCCTAGGCCTGGAAGTAAAAGGGTTTAAGTGCATCTTTTGAATTTCTGAGATAAATGACTTCAGTTAACCTGAATTTCAAAATTCCTAGAATTATTTCAGAAAATATTTCAGGCTTATATCAGACTGTCCAATAATGTAGAATAAAACCATTATCAGTGATTATTTCCTTCAGATGTAATATTCTGCACTCAGATCATTTGGACTTGAAATCTTTTACTTCCAGGCTCCTCAATTATAATATTTATTATAATAGTTCCTTATACTACAGGATATGTAATTATCATTCACCAATCGAGGACGAGTTCGAGAGTATAATATATTAGATTATTACCACTGCTTATTTCGAAATGTATTTATAAAACCGGATTGATTTGATTTGATTTGACGCATAAAGCACTTTAATTCATAACTTCAAGCTCCAAGGAAGTTTTCAAGTTACTTACATCTCTAGTGATGTAAGTAATTCATTTCCATCTCGTCATCATTAGCGACCGATACAATCGTTGTTAATTTCACCTACATCGTTCAAATCGATATCATAACGAACTACTTATTTATTACTATGTAAGTATGTGGGTAGTGGAAAATTTGTATTTATATATCAAATAGACAATATTCTTACCTCACAATGCTTGGTATACCTTCAAAGCAGAAACAAATTGTGTTTGTCTTCTTCCCCGAGCTGAGTACTGTAAGCTCAGTTCCCTACCCATCAGCTTTTTCATAATGAGTAGAACATTCTTTTTTCGGAGTAACACCACCCAATCTGTATAGAATATTTACCTGGAATCCAAAATTAATAATTAATTGTGTGATTTGTGAGTAGAAACGATTAATGAGTGGAAAATGTATATTACCAAATCTTGGAAATCTTCACCACTTTCCAATTTGGTAATTTTAATCGTATAATGGTACTTAGCATATTTACATTACTCGATGGCTCGACTAATTCATTTAAGATTATTTTAGATTCCTGCATGTCCCTCTGCATTTCTGAAATGTCATATTTTATTCCGAGAAGCGTTTTATCGATCTTAGTCAATTCTTCCAGTACAGGATCAGGGTTGCCTAGGGAAAAATTCATATGAAATTGATTGCTTCAATAAAAAACTGCAGATTTGCTCACCAATACTTCTACTTGATGTCCTTACATAAAAGCAATGCTTCTAAAAATTATAGGGAATATTAATTAACTGAATGACAGAAGACAATATTTAGCTTACCCCTGGACATAGTTGCCCTGACTTTTCTTAGTGAGTCCTTCTCCTCTCTCTTTCTTTTCGGTGTTGTGTGAAGAACCGTAGCTACCTCCATAACATCATCAGACGATACGTTAGACGTATACGTATATTTTTCCTCCAACTTCCGTGCCTTTGAAATATTATGCACTGTGGACTTACATGTAGCAGCCTATTACTCGGGGACTCGCAATTGTTCCTCAATTTTTTTATTTGGGCGGCCGACATCTTCTTCTGCCATAAATAGGCATTCTTCTCCTCATCAACGGGCCACGAGGACGGCACGTACACGCAGGAATTATACCTAGCGAAAATAACTATATTCCAGCTAGGCATGATGGTTTTGCTGAAATAGTAGGATTAATATATAATGACAGTGATCGAATCATGATCAAATGGAAGCTTATATTGAGGAAAATATGAAATATTTTCACGATAATCAATAGTTCACCAATATATTTGACTTGAAAATACTTTCTATTACAAACGGCAAGAAATATGTTGAAAACTTTGAATATGGACCTCCACCCAACATAACTATCCTAACCTAAGTATAAGTAATGAAGCCTCGTGCAATCGGCCCACAACATAACTCTAAATCGGACATGTAATGACGTACAACAGATATCATCTAACATATGAATCTTTCCAATATCACTGGTTCTAATTTTGATTCAACGATATGTAGAAGTAGATTTTATATGTGTAATGGACATAAAAACACGAACTTATGATTAAGATATCCAATAATTGATGTCTCTGTACTAACGTTCATTTTGAAATTGAGTTGTTTATTCTCAAAGCTGAACCTCCCGCCATGTTGAAAAATTTTAATATGGATCTCCCGCCAAAATAATGATTCTGACCTAACTAATGTAAACAGAAACATGGATGAATTCTTGGATCTAACTAATGTGATGTTATTGAAAAAAGGCTTTGAAAATTCACCATAATCACCATTCGATGACTAGTAGTGTAAATATGTTAAAAATATAAGATGGGCATTTAAGATGAGAAAATAACTGATGGATAGTCGGGAACGAATTGCATGATAATAACATAAATGATCATTTCATGTTTTTCATTCAAAGGAGACTAGTGAAATTGAATGGGTTAAACCTAAAAATATAAGTGAATTTTAATTCCAACAGCTGTGGCGAATAGGGACATAACAAATACATGTGAATATAACAGAACAAAATACTTACTTAATTATTCCTAGCTTTCTATTTGACTGATTACATCAGTTGGAAGTGATGCGCATCAGTTCAAACACGAGAAATAGAGGGAAATTCCGGCTATTTCTCTGGTTCAAACTGATTTCGCATCAGTTTGGAAGTGATACAGCGTCAAATAGAAAGTCTCTATTGTAGAAAAACAAGTAATAACCAGAATAACGAAACTTCACAGCGTAAGCACAACGAGACAGCGAGGCGGAGGCACTCAATGACTCAATAACTAAGGTTAGCCGGGTTAGCGACTAATAAGGCCTGCAGTGGAACCACAAGCGCTCGACTCGACAGTAAACCCTCCTCCCCGTTTACCCCTAGCCTGTATTGAAGTAGAGGGTTCAAAAATTGGTACCACATGTGGCCGACTTCCACTCTTTCGATATTTTCGACACGAAACTTATCGGGAATAATTATTTTGCCGATACGCCTTGTCGTGTTCGAATATTAGTAATCCTAGCTTTCTATTTGACTGATAACATCAGTTGGAAGTGATGAGCATCAGTTCAAACCAGAGAAATAGAGGGAAATTCCGGCTATTTCTCTGGTTCAAACTGATTTCGCATCAGTTTGGAAGTGATACATCGTCAAATAGAAAGTCTCTATTATAGTCTAGTCAACAAGTGCTTTTTAGGTCAAAATTGTTGCGTATTCTCCGAAAATTATGATTGAGGTGTCATTCGATTCGGAATCGCATGAAGAGAGTTTTTGAGAAAATGCTAAGGCCTCTCGCAAAAATTGCAATAGTCATAAACAATTAAGTGAAAAAAAAAGGAAGTTTAGGTTATCGCCAATATCTCAAAATCTTTTTGGGATAGTTCAAATTTGAAAAAATATTCAAATAGAGGAGGAAATTTCCTGCAAAAAGTCCCAACTGCCGGAACTGTAGGACCAATATTTATACTTTTCCTAGAGGGTGGAAAATACGCCCGAAAACTGGTAATCCGGCTTGCGCAAGCCTCGCCCCCTTCGTACCTTTGATGAATAAATATTATTTAAACTTATTAAATATGAAGATTAAAAAATTCAGGCGCCTGCAGAATAGATCAATGAACAATAATCCGCAGTCCAAAAATGTTTATCGCGAATTTTCGATTAGTTATCCATTAGTTAATTATCAATTATTTTGTAGCACGAACATTAATATTCTAAGTACGATAATTGTTAAACTATTAATCTGAGAATTTTTTCCTTTCGTGGAGCTATTTTTC
The DNA here is from genome assembly GCA_937662695.2 of Halyzia sedecimguttata. Classification (NCBI taxonomy): domain Eukaryota; kingdom Metazoa; phylum Arthropoda; class Insecta; order Coleoptera; family Coccinellidae; genus Halyzia; species Halyzia sedecimguttata. The sequence continues at coordinate 78,561,619 of OW569414.2, forward strand.
AACGGTTAGAATAGACTCATATTGGAAAATTAAAAAAAAATAATTTTCGTTTTGTTATGAACAATTTACTCAAGTGAAAAATTATAGACCTTCAATTTATAATAATACCATTGATCCGTTTTCTTATGATAAGAAACTTCTTAAAAAAGATTTTAATAATTATTATCTCCTATTGTTTAAAAAATTGTTATGAACCAATGCGCTGTTTATGAGATAATTTTCTTTTCAAAACATAATTGATGCTTTATAATTTTTCACTTAAGTAAATTGTTAATAACAAAACGAAAATTAACAATTCTTCAAATTTTCCAACGGGAATCTATTCCAAGAAATAGATCCACGAAAGGAAAAAAATCTCAGATAAACAGTTCAACAATTATCGAACTTGCAAAGTTAATGTTCGCGCTACAAAAAATTGTTAATTAACTAACGGATAACTAATTGAAAAATCGCGATAAACATTTTTGGATCACGGATTATTGTTTATTGATCTATCCTGCATGATCATCCAAATCAAATGGATTATATTTATTTCTCAGCATTATCCTTTCAAAATCGAACTCCCTCAATTTCACCGTCTGCGTTGTCTGCTGATCAAAATATTCACAGGAAGCATAATGAGATGCAATTACAATTGAATTCCATAACGAATTTCACAAACATCTTTTTGTCAGTATTCTACAACTAGCTATCAAGATTCAATTCGATCGGGTTTGTATTAGTAGAAAACAAAATTATTACTAAGAAACCATTGTGCCGATTATGCCCATTAACGAACTTGTCGGTCGCATTGGGATACGCCACCTACCCTGAATATTTCTAGTCACTATCTCTTTCCGTTCTCAAGTTATCGTGGCAACGGCCGGCCGGACAGAATCGAATTTGACCCCGTATTCTTTATCATCATCAGTGAGACCCAATCCCCCACACGACCTCGAATTCTTCATCAGGGAGTCGAACCCAATCGTTTGAGACCATTTTCGGCAAAAAATTCGAAAATTACAAACATTTGGGCAAAATGATAACGCGATGTTCCCCAGAACATAGGCTCAAAAAGAATGAAGAAACTGCATGTTATGGGGAACATGGCGTTATCCTTTTGCCAAATGTCTGTAATGTTCGAATTTTTTGCCGAAAATGGTCTCAAACGATTGGGTTCGACTTCCTGATGAAGAATTCGAGGTCGTTTGGGGGATTGGGTCTCACTGATGAAGATAAAGAATTCGGGCCTCGGGGTCATATTTGATTCGGTCCGGCCAGCCGTTGCCACGATAACTGTACAATATAGCGAAGTTTTCAGGGTATGTGGCGCTTCCAAATACGGTGAACAAGTTCGTTAATGTGCATAATCGGCCACCGGTTTTAGAGTGATCATTTTTTCAGGAACCAATACAGATCCGATGGAATTCAATCTTGGTAGGCAGTTATAGAATACTAACGCAAAGAAACTAGTGAAATTTTGTAAGAATCGTATCACTAGAATATTTTACAAAAAATATTATTTGTCAGGATAACCTGAGAACGGAAAGAGATAGCGACTTGCAACTTTCAGGGTAGGTTTAGTATATAGATGGGACCTTTCGAATGAAAATAATCGAATCTTTCGATTATTGAAACCTCTCCAGATATCTGAAGATGTTCTGAAAAAAGCGAGTGAATTCATCTGAACGATTTTCGGTCGTCTATTATGTGGCACCGAGAGAGATAACGCAACTCTATTTACGAGAATGTCGAGATATTTCGTCTACGTTTTGAATCTTTTGATATTCCGAATTACCAGTGACGGTCAGACTCGAAGGCGAGATATCATGAGAAGTTCGTTTAACGATCGATAGAATATATGGGTGACATCTGGTGCGTTTTGTTCGGAATTTTTGGTTCATACATTCATACTTCATTTCGAACAGCTAGAAATAAATATGGTATGGAGCCCGGCATTTTCTTTCAGCGGTGGGATGCAATCAAATAATACTGAATACTGTCGAAACGAGCTGAAGCAACCATATTGGAGATTAGGCATAACGGAAACAACTGACACGAAAAGGAGCGAGACTAGCCCCGAGCATATCATATCTCGAGTGATATTCAATTATTGAAACCTATCGAGAACTTATACATAGGTATATCGATTATTGAAATCATGCGATCATGCCCAACTCCAAGTACCTGAATACGTCATTTAAGTTTGTTAATAGTCAGAATCGGCAAAACGCTTTTGGAGTTGAATGAAATTTGGTTGTTATTTACTCAATAACTCGAAAAATATGAAACCGATCGAATTCAGACATGGTTTTTGGTTGAAGAATATCGAAGCGAATATTCTTGCGAAATTTCGTGAGGATCGTATAAAGAATATTTTCAAAAATTAATGAAATTCGTTGTATAAGAAATTATACGTTCCGATATCGCTGAAATTCTGCGGGAGCCTTTAAAACCTAACTCTACTGCCAAGTTCCAAGTTTGAACATTATCGGATCTATATTATTGGAGATCCGGACAGCCTTGTGTGAGTTCAGTAGCCGAATGGGTGCCTGTTGCCTCGATAACTTTCGAACGAAACGAGATAGGGACTTGAAATATTCAGGGTAGGTTGCGCATCCGAATGGGAAGTGCGTTGTTGGGTATATAGGTACTCGGCCAATCGGTTTCGGAGTTCTCGATAACTCAAAAAATACAGACCCGATCGAATTGAAACTTGGTATCTAATTGTAGAATATCGACATGTAGACATGTGTGAAATTTTGTGAGAATCGTACCACTAGAAAATTTTGAAAATATTACGAAAAAGTATCATGTATCTCTCGATAACTTGAGAACGGAAAAAAATAACGACTTGCAATTTTCAGGGTACGTTGCGCATCCAAATGCGAAATTTAATTTCATTAATTGGCATAATTGGCCAAATGGCTTTGGAATGATACTCATCTGAAAGTTTGTTGTTATTTCCGCTATAACTCAAAATATACAAATCTGATACTCGGTGATTACTTGTAGAACGCCGAACCACTAATTTTCGTCAAATTTCGGGAACATCGTATTCTGGAGTTACCTGGGGCGTAAGTTTTTTCAATTTCAATAGAATACATATGAAAAAACTAAAAACTGATGTGATCATAGAGTCTCTCGTTACTGAGGTGTATGTCATTAAAATTATATTAAACGTGTATATTCCGAAATTTGAGCGAAGTGAGAAACATTTCGGAAGCTTGTTCCGAAATTTTTTTCTCTCGCCAATTTCTTTATTTCGGTACAGAACAGGAATCAAGAGATCTGAGAGAACTTATTTTCTGTACCGAAATATAAAAACCTTCTGGGAAATTGCTGAGATGAACCAATTTCGGAACAAATTTCTGTGATTTTTCTCACTTCGCTCACATTTCAGAATATACATTATATGAATTCATATAATATTATGAAAGCTAGGAAAACGGTTTATATGGATGCTACATTCGATAAAGAGTGTCCAATAGAGGTGAGTAGACAATAGAACATGCTCGCAAAAGCTCCTGACTTGACGTCAGTGCTTGAACCAATTTTTTAGATCGAAATTTCTCAGCTTTCGGTCCATATTCATCTGATTGATGAGTGAATTTCGGATTGATTTTAAGGAGGCAGTGTTGCCATATTGAAATTTCTGAGAGCAGGAGTGCCGGGCAATAAAAAACAGGAGATTTTTCAATAAACGATTTTGTTCATAAACTACAAAAGATTGAGTTATTTTAATATATACATATACATACATATAATTTACAATAAAATATACGACATTGTTTATTTGATTCTTCCTCTGAATCGGTCAATTCAGATTTGTTTGTATACATCTGTGAATTATGTAGATGAAAGTGTGATTCATCAGGGTTAAAGGAATTGCATATTTATTCTTTTGAACTCTAATGAGCTTCGCTATGAAGTAACCCTACAATACCAGCCGTAGATAGCTTATTACGCTGATCCGATCCGATCCTAAAAATGTATTAGAATATGGTTTAAATAACACCCCCATAAATACTGCCTATTCAAGTTACCGATAGCCGACGTAAGTAATAAATAAATATTGTGGAATTCTGCTACCTTCTGAAAGCAAAGGTTCCGACGCAAAATGAATCTTCTTTATCTGTTTATGTTTATACTATTCTGACAATAGAAATAATCAGCTTAAAACGGCAACAACTGTTTTCAAAAGTAAATTCTTGGAAAAAATTGGAAAGGATTTTTGGACGAAAAAGTAGACTTATGTTATGTTCCATTCCGTGTATTTCTCATCTCGGGTGTAATTATGCCCAATAAACTATATTCAAGATATTATTTGCCACAAATTCTAGCAATATGAAAAATGTCTGAATTTTTTGACGTAAATGGTCTCAAACGATTTGGTTCGACTCCCCAATGAAGAATTCGAGGTCAAATTTGATTCTGTCCGGCCGTTGCCACTATATCTTGAGAACGGAGAGAGCTAGCTACTTAAAATTTTCAGGGTAGGTGGTGCATCCAATACGACGGACAAGTTCGTTAATGGGCATGCATAATCGGCCGGATGGTTTCCAAGCAATAATTTTGTTTTCAACCAATATAAATCCGATCGAATTGAAACTTGGTGAATAGTTATAGAATATAAACCTAACCAAGTATGTGAAATTTTGTGAGAATCGTATTGCTAGAAAATTATTAAAAAAATATTTTTGTTGTCACGATAACCTGAGAACGGAAAAAGATAGCGGCTTCAAGTTTTCAGGTTAGGTGCGACATTTGAGTTTGTTTATACCCGAAAAATACAAAACCGATTGAATTCAAACATGGTTATTAGTTGTAGAATGCCAACGCGTAAATTCTTGCAAAATTTGGTGAGGATAGTATTTGTCGAAAATTTTAAAGAAATCATTGAAAATAAAAAAAAAATCATCAGTAACTATTCGTCTGAAATTGCTGAAATTTTGCAAGAGCTTTCAGAACCTAACTCTACTGCCAAGTTAGAAGTTTTAACACGAATATTGTTGGAAATTCGAGCAGCCTTGTGTGAGTTCAGTATGGGGGTCCTTTGCCTCGATAATTTATCTCTTAATCGAATTTACCATGGTAAATTCGATTAAGAGTGTCCAATACAGAAGAACAGACAATAGAATTCACCATGGTAAATTCGATTAAGAGTGTCCAAAACAGGACAATGGACAACAGAACACGCGCAAAAGCTCCTAAGTTCACGTCAGTGCTTAAGCCAATTTTTTTTCGTGAAGTCAGGAGCTTTTGCGCGTATGTTCTATTGTCTATTCTGACCGCTCTTAATCGATTATACCATGATTCATTCTATTGTCCGTTCTTCTGAATTGGACACTCTTAATCGAATTTACCATAGAATTCACCTTGCTAAATTCGATTAACCATCATTTAACAAATATTCTAGCTCGGCCAAGCGGAATATTTGTTGTCGGTTAAAATCAATGAATACTTCACCGTCTGTTTTCTTCAAGAAGTCACAATATTGGCAAGATCTCAAAACTCTGAAATTGAGCCAATATTGGAGGCAATAATGATTACCAATATTAGCCCAATATTGAAATATCAATATTCGAACAATATTGGATGCAGCATTTATTCATAATATTAGCCGGATATAGAAATCCCAATATTGGGGTAATATTGGAGACATTACCCCACATTAAATATTGGCCAAGATAGTTTTGCCAATTCGGGGCCAATATTGGCGATAGGAAAAAGTCCGAATATTGGCTAGATCTTGATATTGTAATATTGGGCCAATGTTGGAGGCAATACTAATTCACGATATTGGCCCAATATGGAAATCTCAATACTCGACCAATATTCGATACAGAATTCATTCATAATATTGGCCGGATATAGAAACCCCAATATTGGGGTAATATTGGGGCAGTACTCATATTCAATATGGACCAATATAGTTTTGCCAATTCGGGGCCAATATTGGCGGTAGGACGAAGTCACAATATTGGCTAGATCTTGAAACTGTAATATTGGGCCAATATTGGAGGCAATACTAATTCACAATATCGGCCCAATATGTAAATCACAATATTCGACCAATATTGGATGCAGCATTAATTCATAATATTGGCCGGATATAGAAATCCCTATATTGGGGTAATATTGGAGGCAGTATCCACATTCAATATTGGCCAATATAGTTATGCCAATTCGGTGCCAATATTGGCGGTAACGACAAGTTACAATATTGGCTAGATCATGAAACTGTAATATTGGACCAATGTTGGAGGCAATTCTAATTCACATTATTGGCCCAATACGGAAATCTCAATATTCGACCAATATTGGATCCAGTATTAATTCATAATATTGGCCGGATATAGAAATCCCAATATTGGGGTTATATTGGAGGCAGTACCCATATTCAATATTGGCCAATATAGTTTCGCCAATTCGGTGCCAATATTGGCGGTAATAACAAGTTACAATATTGGCTAGATCATGAAACTGTAATATTGGGCCAATGTTGAAGGCAATACTAATTCACAATATTGGACCAATATGGAAATCTCATAATTCGACCAATATTGGATGCAGTATTAATTCATAATATTGGCCGGATATAGAAATCCCAATATTGGGGTAATATTGGTGGCAGTACCCATATTCAATATTGGCCAATATAGTTTCGCCAATTCGGTGCCAATATTGCCTGTAATAACAAGTTACAATATTGGCTGGATCATGAAACTATAATATTGGGCCAATGTTGGAGAGAATACTATTTCACAATATTGGCCCAATATGGAAATGTCAATATTCGACCAATATAGGATGCAGCCTTGATTCATAATATTGGCCGGATATAGAAATCCCAATATTGGGTTAATATTGGAGGCAGTGCCCACATTTAATATTGGCCAATATAGTTTTGCCAATTCGGTGCCAATATTGGCGGTAACAACAAGTTACAATATTGGCTACATCTTGAAACTCCAATATTGGGCCAATATTGGAGGCAATTCTAATTCACAATATTGGCCCAATATGAACATTGTAATATTTGACCAATATTGGATGCAGCATTAATTCATAATATTGGCCAGATGTAGAAATCCCAATATTGGGGTAATATTGGAGGCAGTACTCACATTCAATATTGGCCAATATAGTTTTGCCAATTCGATGCCAATGTTGGCAGGAACAACAAGTTACAATATTAGCTAGATCATGGAACTGTAATATTGGGCCAATATTGGAGGCAATACTTATTCACAATATTGGCCCAATATGGAAATCTCAATATTCGACCAATATTGGATGCAGCATTAATTCATAATATTGGCCAGATATAGAAATCCCAATATTGGGGTAGTATTGGTGGCAGTACCCATATTCAATATTGGCCAATATAGTTTCGCCAATTCGCTGCCAATATTGGCGGTAATAACAAGTTACAATATTGGCTAGATCATGAAACTGTAATATTGGGCCAATGTTGGAGGCAATACTAATTCACAATATTGGCCCAATATGGAAATCTCAATATTCGACCAATATTGGATGCAGCATTAATTCATAATATTGGCCGGATATAGAAATCCCAATATTGGGGTAATATTGGGGGCAGTACTCATTATCAATACTGGCCAATATAGTTTTGCCAATTCGGAATACTGGCCAATATAGTTTTGCCAATTCGGGGCCAATATTGGCGCTAGGAAGAAGTCACAATATTGGTGAGATCTTGAAACTTCAATATTGGGCCAATGTTGGAGGCAATACTAATTCACAATATTGGCCCAATATGTAAATCACAATATTTGACCAATATTGGATGCAGCACTAAATCACAATATTGGCTAGATCTTGAAACTGTAATATAGGGCCAATATTGTAGGCACTACTAATTCTCAATATTGGCCCAATATAGAAATAACAATATTTGACCAATATTGGATGCAGCACTAAATCACAATATTGGCTAGATCTTGAAACTGTAATAAAGAGCCAATATTGTAGGCACTACTAATTCTCAATATTGGCCTAATATAGAAATACTAATATTTGACCAATATTGGATGCAGCATTAATTCATAATATTGGCCAGATGTAGAAATCCCAATATTGGGGTAATATTGGAGGCAGTACTCACATTGAATATTGGCCAATATAGTTTTGCCAATGTTGGCCGTAAGAACAAGTTACAATATTGGCTAGATCATGGAACTGTAATATTGGGCCAATGTTGGAGGCAATACTTATTCACAATATTGGCCCAATATGAACATTGTAATATTTGACCAATATTGGATGCAGCATTAATTCATAATATTGGCCAGATGTAGAAATCCCAATATTGGGGTAATATTGGAGGCAGTACTCACATTCAATATTGGCCAATATAGTTTTGCCAATTCGATGCCAATGTTGGCGGTAACAACAAGTTACAATATTGGCTAGATCATGGAACTGTAATATTGGGCCAATATTGGAGGCAATACTTATTCACAATATTGGTCCAATATGGAAATCTCAATATTCGACCAATATTGGATGCAGCATTAATTCATAATATTAGCCAGATATAGAAATCCCAATATTGGGGTAGTATTGGTGGCAGTACCCATATTCAATATTGGCCAATATAGTTTTGCCAATTCGGGGCCAATATTGGCGGTAGGAAGAAGTCACAATATTGGTTAGATCTTGAAACTTCTATATTGGGCCAATGTTGGAGGCAATACTAATTCACAATATTGGCCCAATATGTAAATCACAATATTTGACCAATATTGGATGCAGCACTAAATCACAATATTGGCTAGATCTTGAAACTGTAATATAGGGCCAATATTGTAGGCACTACTAATTCTCAATATTGGCCCAATATAGAAATAACAATATTTGACCAATATTGGATGCAGCACTAAATCACAATATTGGCTAGATCTTGAAACTGTAATATAGGGCCAATATTGTAGGCACTACTAATTCTCAATATTGGCCTAATATAGAAATACCAATATTTGACCAATATTGGATGCAGCATTAATTCATAATATTGGCCAGATGTAGAAATCCCAATATTGGGGTAATATTGGAGGCAGTACTCACATTGAATATTGGCCAATATAGTTTTGCCAATTCGATGCCAATGTTGGCGGTAACAACAAGTTACAATATTGGCTAGATCATGGAACTGTAATATTGGGCCAATGTTGGAGGCAATACTTATTCACAATATTGGCCCAATATGAACATTGTAATATTTGACCAATATTGGATGCAGCATTAATTCATAATATTGGCCAGATGTGGAAATCCCAATATTGGGGTAATATTGGAAGCAGTACCCACATTCAATATTGGCCAATATAGTTTTGCCAATTCGATGCCAATGTTGGCGGTAACAACAAGTTACAATATTGGCTAGATCATGGAACTGTAATATTGGGCCAATATTGGAGGCAATACTTATTCACAATATTGGTCCAATATGGAAATCTCAATTTTCGACCAATATTGGATGCAGCATTAATTCATAATATTGGCCAGATATAGAAATCCCAATATTGGGGTAGTATTGGTGGCAGTACCCAAATTCAATATTGGCCAATATAGTTTCGCCAATTCACTGCCAATATTGGCGGTAATAACAAGTTACAATATTGGCTAGATCATGAAACTGTAATATTGGGCCAATGTTGGAGGCAATACTAATTCACAATATCGGCCCAATATGGAAATCTCAATATTCGACCAATATTGGATGCAGCATTAATTCATAATATTGGCCAGATATAGAAATCCCAATATTGGGGTAATATTGGGGGCAGTACTCATTATCAATACTGGCCAATATAGTTTTGCCAATTCGGGGCCAATATTGGCGGTAGGAAGAAGTCACAATATTGGTTAGATCTTGAAACTTCAATATTGGGCCAATGTTGGAGGCAATACTAATTCACAATATTGGCCCAATATGTAAATCACAATATTTGACCAATATTGGATGCAGCACTAAATCACAATATTGGCTAGATCTTGAAACTGTAATATAGGGCCAATATTGTAGGCACTACTAATTCTCAATATTGGCCCAATATAGAAATACCAATATTTGTCCAATATTGGATGCAGCACTAAATCACAATCTTGGCTAGATCTTGAAACTGTAATATAGGGCCAATATTGTAGGCACTACTAATTCTCAATATTGGTCCAATATAGAAATACCAATATTTGACCAATATTGGATGCAGCATTAATTCATAATATTGGCCAGATGTAGAAATCCCAATATTGGGGTAATATTGAAGGCAGTACTCACATTCAATATTGGCCAATATAGTTTTGCCAATTCGATGCCAATGTTGGCGGTAACAACAAGTTACAATATTGGCTAGATCATGGAACTGTAATATTGGGCCAATGTTGGAGGCAATACTTATTTACAATATTGGCCCAATATGGAAATCTCAATATTCGACCAATATTGGATGCAGCATTAATTCATAATATTGGCCAGATATATAAATCCCAATATTGGGGTAATATTGGTGGCAGTACCCATATTCAATATTGGCCAATATAGTTTCGCCAAATCGCTGCCAATATTGGCGGTAATAACAAGTTACAATATTGGCTAGATCATGAAACTGTAATATTGGGCCAATGTTGGAGGCAATACTAATTCACAATATATATATATATATATTCTTTTGACTGAGAGCTGTATATGTGTTAGCAGAGGTTGGTGTAACGGGGTACCATACAATTCGACGTATGATACAAGAGCTTAGGGAAAAACCTCAGCAAAAAAACCCTGTCTCCCCGTGAGTGTCGTGATTTGTAACTATTGTTCACAAAATTTACTGCAATTTAAAAATATTGATATTTATTTCTTCAATATGGACTCCTTCGTCAAAAAACGGAGAGGTTTCTCCAAGGTACCCGAAACTCCTGAAAAATGAAAAGACAAGAGGAGAAGAACGAACAAATTATAAATACTACATAACCTTTCAAAAGTCTCCTCTCACAAATATAATTCTCTGTAGGCGCATGGGTTCTCTTGGAGAATATTGGCCCAATATGGAAATCTCAATATTGGACCAATATTGGATGCAGCATTAATTCATAATATTGGCCGGATATAGAAATCCCAATATTGGGCTAATATTGGGTGCAGTACTCATTATCAATACTGGCCAATATAGTTTAGCCAATTCGGGGCCAATATTGGCGGTAGGAAGAAGTCACAATATTGGTTAGATCTTGAAACTTCTATATTGGGCCAATGTTGGAGGTAATACTAATTCACAATATTGTCCCAATATGTAAATCACAATATTTTACCAATATTGGATGCAGCACTAAATCACAATATTGGCTAGATCTTGAAACTGTAATATAGGGCCAATATTGTAGGCACTACTAATTCTCAATATTGGCCCAATATAGAAATACCAATATTTGACCAATATTGAAAGCAGCCCTAATTCATAATATTGGCCAGATATAGAAATCCCAATATTGGGCCAATATTGGAGGTTGTCCTCATTTACAATATTGACAAATAGAGTTTTGCCAATATAGGGCCAATATTGGCGGTAGCAACAAGTCACAATATTGGATATATATTGAAATTCCAATATAGGGCCAATATTGGGGATATATAGATTTACTATGAATCTATGTATCTATATTGGGCCAATATAGAATCGTTACTCCGCCAATATAGTGTGCTACCTGGGTCGGATTCTTGTTCAGTGAGTCGAACCAAATCGTTTGAGACCATTTTCAGCCAAAAATTCCAAAATTACAGACACTTGAGCAAATTGATAAGCACTCTGTTCCGAGGAACTAGAGCGCCAGAAAAACAAGTTTCGTATGACAATTGCCCAAAACAGGTTCAAAGTACCTACAAATAGTAGGTATTCCATAAAACATGTATGAAAGAAGATAAGTAATAATAAAAAATTACCTTGTAATCGATCAAAAATTTCCTGATCTACGTTAACCAAATTTTCTCCTCTCTCGAACTACAGAATTATGCTTTCAATATTTACGTAATATTTTCAAACATTTTCGGGTGAGGTCCCCGTTGCATCGCTAAAATACGAGTATTTCAACCCCAATATTTTTGGAGTTACAATATTCCCTTCTGTCAAGTTGACATTATGAGAATTCATACATAGAATAATTATATCAATCTGTGAAATACGATTTACATTGAAATTTTGAAAAATCATATCTCCGAAAGTATTAGCTTGTTAGAGTTGAAAACGATATGAATGGATTCTTATGATAAAACTGCTTATTAAAAAAAAATTAATTTGGAATTTGTTTCGTAAAAAAAAATTTTTTTTTTGTTACTCCGAAACCATCTGTCCGATTTTGCCCAATAACGAACTTAGCCGAGATATTCATCCTTCAAACCTACTCTGAAAATTTCAACTCTCTAGCTCATTCCGTTCGAGAGTTATCGTGCCTACGGCCGGCCGGACCGGCCGGACAGAATGAATTTCGACCACGGATTCTTAACAGTGAGTCGAACCAAATCGTTTAAGACCATTTTCATCGAAATATTCGAAAATTACAGACATTTGGGCAAATTGATAAGCACTCAGTTCCGAGGAACTAGAGCGCCAAAAAGTCTGCTGAAACGATACTAGTTTTAATTTGAATATTTCTTTCATTCATATACTCAATTTCTATATCATACTTATTATTTTTCGACATCTAATACAGCATAGTTTTGTTTTTTTGATATATACCAAATCTTATTCTGAGAAAAAATACCAAGAATTATACTCAAATCTGGTCAACGTAAAAAAAAATTACGAAAATTGAAGTAAGGTAAGAAATCTTTCAAAAATCACCAGAACTCAAATATATCAGAAACTATTCAATTTCAATATATGAGATTCCAGTTGTAATATTTCTAGCCAAGTGCTACTAGTAAAGGATATTATTATTATTATTATTAATAATAAAAAATATGGCTCTAACAGCAAATGAGTCACACTCTTCCAAGGTTCACGTCTTATTTGGAATCACCCTGTTTATGAAATTAAATGTTTAAATTGCAACAAGTGCTACGTTGTGCAAACCACAACACAAACCAACTCGAAGGAGTGGGAAAAATTTCAATTGAGTTGAATATCTCTCTGATAGGAAGAACTTGAATATTCCAAAAAAAAAATTTAAAAAATGTGAAGGAATTCGACCGCCAGATCGGAAAAATGCAAAGCAGGCAGATAATAAGGACGGGATAACTTAGAATAACTCCATGTACCCTTGTACACGTTCCTGTGGCCGTAAATTCAATATTCAATAGTTTTAGGCACAATGTGTGTAGCCGGCAAAAAATAATATTTATCATAATATTGCGTTATCCCAAAGCGGGTAGCTCTCTAGATGTTTCAGTTTCTTGGACTGGAGTATGTCATACAACAAACAATCTGGTACCAATTTGAGTTTTTCCTCACTGTCCAGCGGCATTTTGAAAGCTTTTATTCCTATTGAATTTAGCAAACCGAAATAAGTGAGTACGCAGTATGCTCCTTTCTTTTAATAATAGAAATAGATAAGTTTGAATTTCGGAAAACACATTTTGATGGGTTTCTTGCAAATGGGCAGTTCTACGGACGGAATAACCATAACGCATTATCAGGGTTGGGCATGGGGGGGGTCTTCCCAATGTTGAACGTAGTTGGCAAATTTTCAAAGCATTTGATAAATCTGCTTTTGTAAATCACGTTTTAATAACCGGCCACTTGATTTAAGAAAATTACGTCAAATTGTTCAGAAATTCCAATAAATTATACTATCTAACTACTATGAACAACTTATTGTCCTCACTAATTGGCTGATGACTAAGAGTATAACCTCAACCCATACTTGAGAGCAGTAATTGATAGCATGCTTTAGTAACGCTTCGTCTCAGAAGCTGGAATAGTATATTCTAAATTAATTAATATTAAAACACGAATGCGAAATTCGAAAACGAGCGAGTTTTCGAACGCATGAGTGTTGGAATTGCCTTCTGCAACGAGTATTAGACGATATTTTCTCTATTTCAGGCAAGTTTTGAAAAATACTGCTGAAAACTTGGAAACGTTCACATGTTCGCTGTTGTGTTAAGACGCGTTTGAATGTGCTCTGCTTGATACGTCTTGGAACATAAATTCTTTTGAGATAGCACTGCAATAATTATATATTTCATAGATTGAGATAAGAATAAATAGTCTGAAGTAATTCACGAGATGTCGACCAGACAAAAAACCGATTTCGAGAAATCCCTGATTGAGGCTCTAAAGTCTGACAATGTAGTGAAGGAGATCTCAAATGCCATAATCAATTCTATATCTCGCTGTTTCGCAGAAAGATTCAATGCTTTCGAGACCAAAATTATGGCTTTGGAGGCTGAAATTCAAGTGCTGAAGACCGGTGCTGAAAAGTCCAATAATATTTGTGATGATGCGTTTCGTGCGGGAATGGAACAAAAAGTCGACGTTCTTGAACAGAAGTTAAAAAATAACAACATACGTCTTATCGGTTTTAAGGAAACACAACAAGAAGATGTGTTGACCCAGGTCAAGCATATCTTCGCTGATAAATTGAATATTTCGATTCTTGATGAAATTGCCTCTGTGCACAGAGTTGGGAAGAAGAATAAAGAAAAATCCCGCCTTATAGTCGTTTCTTTCAGGGATGTTAATTTTAAAAATGTGAAAGAGGATTTGACCCATATAAGATGGAAATTATGCCGGGAATCTTCTGAAAGATATGGTTTCAAGAACGTATGGACCTCCAGTGGCGCAGTTTACGTCAGGTCTGGGACAAATATTGAAAAACTTATTCCTGGTGTTTGATTTAATTTGTATTTTGATTTGTTAGCTTGTTTTGCAAGTCGTATCTTAGAGCACTTATTGCTTTTTAGCGAATTTTGTGGGATTATGTTTACTTTGGGTCATGTAAATGTATACAGTCTTTATTGCCTAAATTGAGTGAGTTGAAATTTTTCATTGAGCAGAATAAATTCGATGTTTTGGCTCTGTCGGAGACATGGTTGAATAATTCTGTTGATTCTTGTAATATAACGATTTCCAATTATGATGTTTTTAGACGAGACAGGAATACCGGGGCTAGGGGCGGTGGGGTTTTGATGTATGTAAATAGCAAACTTCGGTTCGAAATTATTGATGTGCCCAATATTTCCAATATTGAACAACTATTTATGAAAGTACAGCACAAGGGAAAATTTTTTGTTATTGGTGTTGTATATAATCCACCACACGTACCATACAAGCTTTTTATTGATGCCCTTGAGAGTAGTGTAAATTATTGTTTGTTACTTTGTCCAAATGTAATCTGTGTTGGTGATGTGAATGTTGACTTCCTTGAGAAAAATTCTCCTTCGGTGAAATATTTCAATTCAATGCTTTCTTCCATCGGTATCCAACAACTAGTGCGTGAGCCGACTCATATAACAGCTACCTCTAAAACTCTTATTGATGTCATTTTGTGCAATGATAAGGCTACCATTGATTCCACTTTTACGTGTCCTTCAAATTTTTCTTTACATTTGTGCATCGGTTGTAGGTTAAAAATCGAGAAGCCTAGAGTTGCGCCGCGTTTATTTAGAGATTGTCGATATTTTAATGAGCAACTATTATTCGAGGATCTGATTAATTCTGATCTGAGGAAAATATTTTATACCGACGATGTGGATGTAAAGGTTGGACTTCTCTCGAATACACTGACTGCATTATTTGATAAACATTTTCCTTCTAGAACAATTCGAGTTTCGAAAAGGCGAGCGCCGTGGATGTCTGACGAGGTTGGAGGTATGATGAGGAGTAGGGATAAGGCGTGGGGGACATATAAGAGACTCAGGACGGAAGCAGGGCTGCCGTTACAGTACAATTGTACTATTTACAGTACAATTTCAACAGAAAAATACAAAAGTACATTTTTATCAGAAAACTATGCATTCTAGTACAATTTTGTAAATGCACTCTAAATTGTACTTTGATAATACATTACAGTATACTGCGTAATGAAGTTTTCTTCTATATGCCGTACTTGCTATTTGTGCGGTAGTTGGCGCTATTGGTCTAATGTTTGAGCTGTGAATTTTTTATTAGGTTTGTTTTAGCATATCATATATCCCGATCTCCAACAATCCGGAATTGGACGAAGCATGCTCAGTCAAGGATTTTCATCATAAATACGCGACTGAGCATGCGTCGTCCGGTTTCGGAGTTCGGGTCTCATGCATCGTGCTAAAACGATAACCTAATATTTTTCAACTTATATTTTTGTTGACAAAAATATATATGTATTCATTTATAAGTATATTATTATTAATTTATTTCAACTAAATTAGAACTTTGATCAAATTGTAGCCTAAGAATCTTCAAATTTCTTTGTATCATTGCTGAAGCGGATTTTTCAATAGATAAAGACTTCTTGAACTATAAGGGGAATGATGATTTTCTGCGAATTTGATAATAATACGAAATATGAAGGTAAAATTCCTTGAATATAATTTTTTCCATGTTATTTTACAGGTAATTTTAATTATTATATACGCAATCAAATAAGCTATTCCTCAATAGATGGCAATGACAAATGTCATTGTGGAGTTAACCAGATGGTGGCGCCATCTGGTTTTAAATATTTTTGTTTATAGTACATTACAGTACATTTTCTTCGCAAGCAAAAGTACATTTCGTCGGAAGCTCGCGGCAGCCCTGGACGGAAGAGTCGTGGAATGAGTATAAGCGTTTGAGGAATGCCGTGAACCGTGCAATTAATATTGCGAAGCGTGTATATTTTCAGGATGTTGCAATGAATACTTCGAACAAAAATCAGTGGAGGGAACTCAGGTTGAGATTTCAAATAAATCTCATGCTGATATTGATCTCAATTTTCCTGATCCAGATGAAGTGAACGATCACTTTCTGAATTTCTCAGCTGGCATTACTGACCCTTCTGTTATTGATAATTATGTAAACAATCCTATTTGTACAGGGCAGTTCAATTTTCGGCTGGTAGATGAAGGAACAGTTTTTAATTACCTAAAGAAGTCCAGAAATAGTTCGCCAGGTTGTGACAAGATTTCAATGTCCTTCATTAAGATTTGCTGCCCATATGTCCTTCCTTTCATTGTCAACATTTTCAACAGCATTCTGTTGAAGTCCAAATTTCCCACCGCTTGGAAGTGTGCTCAGGTTACACCTATCCCTAAGAACAAAAAGCCTACGGAATTGTCTGATCTTAGGCCGATAAGTATTCTGCCAGGTTTGTCCAAATTGATGGAGAAGATAATGTCGGATCAACTTCGGGATTTTCTTTATTCCAATAAAATAGTTCCGGATAACCAGTCCGGTTTTCGACCGGGCTATGGCACCACTGGTCCTCTTCTGGATGTTACCGATGACATTCTGCAGGCGCTCGATAACTCCAAATGTGCTGCTTTGCTTTTGCTCGATTTTAGTAGAGCTTTTGATACTGTGAGGCATGACACTCTCCTTGCCTTGTTGCAGTCTTGCGGAGTGGTTGGGCCGGCTCTCGCTCTCCTCGGATCTTATCTCGGTGGACGTTCGCAATTTGTGAAGCTGGGCAGTAGGTTTTCTGGGTCCAAATGCGTGGCCAGTGGAGTCCCCCAGGGCTCAATTCTTGGACCCTTGCTGTTCATTGTTTATACAAGTCAATTTATTAAGTTCATTCATCACTGCAAGGTGCACATGTATGCCGATGACTTCCAACTGTTCTTAGATTTCTCCATTGATGAATTGGCTGATGCGAACGTTAGACTGAACGAGGACTTGGGTGATTTATGGGATATAGCGAGCAAGCATGGTTTGATTCTCAATGCGCGGAAGTCTTTTGCACTTGCTTTTGGGTCCAGAAACGATAAGCATATTGTCAGGAATAGTCTAAAACTTTCTGTTTCTGGTAGTGTTATTAATTTTGTGGAAAGTGCGCGGGATTTGGGCTTAGTCCTTGACGATTCACTGAGGTTCCGGGAACATATCCAGGGATTGATTTGTGGTGCTTATGGGGCTCTTAGAATGATGTTCCCTCATAGATCCTACTTGCCAGTCGAAACGAAGAGACTGCTTTGCGAGTCTTTGGTCCTATCAAAATTTAATTACTGCTCTACTGTCTATGCTTTTTGCTTGGATCGGGAATCGCTCAGCAGAATTCAACGTGTACAGAACAGTTGCGTGAGGTTTATCTTTGGGATCCGAAAGTTTGATCATGTGTCTCACAGACTGAGGGAGTTGGGTTGGCTTCCAATGAAGTTTCGTTTTGAATATTATGCTATCTGTTCCTATCATAAAATAATAGTCGAGAGATGTTCAACTTATCTCTTTGGAAAGTTAAGGTATAGAGCTGATGTTCATAGTGTCAACATAAGACATAGGAATTTGCTGTCGTGTCCTCATCACAGAACATCTACTTTCCAGAGAAGTTTCAGATACAATATTTGTAGACTCTACAACAGTATACCTGAACACCTGAAACAGCTCACTCAAAATCGTTTCAGGACGGAAATAAAAAAACATCTTCTTAGCTGCCTCTAATTGTTTTGGATTGTTTCTGTTTTTTTTTTTTTTCTCTCAAAAATCAGTCTCCGATGATAGAATGTATATGTGTTTTATTTAGTATGCTCACCAATGTTCTATTATTTTTGTTATTTTTTTATGGCTCATGCCCAATTTATAATTTGTAACAAGGGATAAGTGGTAGAACACCTCTGGGTGAACTTCCCCTTGCGATTTCTATGGAAATAAAGACCTTTATTATTATTATTATTATTATTATTAAATTCAATGAAAAATTCGGTTCACATACATCCTAGTGACTTTTGTATTGTATCTTGGTAGTTGGTGTGACTGTTACGAAACTTGACAGATTACGGGATTTGAACTTAAAACGTACGTTGGGCATGGAGATCAGATTTAAAACAGTTTCCTAATAGCATGAGTGATTCAAAATTAGCAAGAAGGAAATCTCTAGTACCATATTTTTTAATGAAAATAAAGCTTTTCCTCAACAATTATTTCACTATATCCAGATTATATTGTATTGTCAATTGACGTGTGTTGAAATTTGATAGGATCGAATGTCAGTGCTGACTACCACAAAACGTAAAATATAACTAGAAACAATGCGGGAATGAGTTCATTCCAGCACTGTTTTCAGAGCTGGAATGGACTCATTACGATACTGAAAAGAGAAAAATCATCCGAAACATATGTCGGACGACAAAATTAGTAATGGACAAGAGTGTATTTACCAGTGAAGGGTTCACTAAATGCTTTATTCGGAATACGAAGAGTTATTAATTATAATACAGAACTCAATGAAAAATTATGTACGATTTACACTAATTTATTTAATATTGTCACGCGTTTCGTCGACACAGCGACTTCATCAGACTAAATCATACTAAAATCTCCCTATACGTAGATGACATGGACAAGGAGTCTTATTTAAAACTAATTACCTGAGAGACTTAAGAAACTAATTACATTATTATTATTATTACATATTAATTAATCGTACACTGCTAGTTCTTTGTACACATTTACGATAATTTATTCCTAACGCTTCTATAAATTGATTCTCTATTCGAATAGATTGAGTAACGGAGAAAAATTTAGTACTAATAGTTCATTAACTAAATTACCCGTATGTTTTTCTCTATTTATTTACACCATTACCCATTCAGTTGCGCACTTTTATTCAAATTATGTAGAATTTTGAAATCCGGGTTGAACTCATATCCTTCTACTAATAAATGATTCGAATCATTTGAATTAATTTCGTTGTTTTTGTAGCTGCGATGATGTTCCTTTATTCTTATGCCAAAATTTCTACCAGTGTTTCCTATAAATGATTTATCAATTGATAAACACCGGATGTATCTTCTTTATTCCTTTTTAATTTATTGTTCTTTATGAGTTTTGCTAGGTTATTGTATGTCCCGAATGAGATATTCACCTGATGGTTTTGAAGAAACCTTTTAAGTTGTTGACTCGGTGTACCAAAATATATTGAGCTATTGAATATTTTATTTTTTTCGTTAATTTCTGGAAGTACTTAACTAATAATTGTTCTTCTAAATTTTTTTTTCAACATTTATCTTTTTGACTCTGTATTATATCCATTGTTCTCAGCTATTTGTTCGATAATTTCTAATTCTGTACAATAATTTTCTTCGGAAAAAGGTATATTAATTAGCCGGTGTAACCTGCTATGAAATGCCGCGACTTCATGTTCGAATGGAGGATACTCGTGTAAGCTATATAAGGAAAAACTGGTAGCAAGTTTGGCATAAGAATAAAGGAACATCATCACAGCTACAAAAACAACAAAATTAATTCAAATTGTTCGAATCATTCATTAGCAGAAGGACATAAGTTTAACCCGGATTTGAAAATTGTACAAATTTGAATAAAAGTGCGCAACTCAATTATTGGGAAATGGTGGAAATAAATAGAGAAAAACATACGGATAATTTAGTTAATGAACAATTAGATCTATATTTTTCTCCTTTACTACAACTATTCTAATAGAGAATCAATTTATAAAACCGTTAGGTATGAATTATCGTAAATGTGTATAGAGAACTAGCAGTGTAAGATTATGTAATTAGTTTTAAATAAGTCTTTGTGTCCTGTCATCTATAGGGAGATCATTACTTGTTAAGAATTTATTTAATTAGTGTAAATCGTATACAATTTTTAATTGAGTTAATTTGGATTTGCATAAAAAAAAATTCAAAAGCATTACATTTTTTATAATACAGAAGTTCAGTAAACAGAATATTGATAGTAAATCCTGACAAAATTTCTCTTCATCTTGTCCTGCACTTAGCAATCTTAGCTCATCTTCTTATGGCTGAAGCTGGAATATCATCTCCCAGTCCCACACTTACAACTTATATTTGACGGTACAATTTGAGCCACATATAAGCCCATGTAAAAAAAACTCATCTGAACATTTCAGCAAAAGTAGGACGAGAAAGATATAATCCCTCCCAGACAAATCACTATCAGACCGCGACTCCGGTTCACATTGCCAGGAAACGGTTAATCAGGGAGTCCTAGATTTCCTTTCGTCCGGGACAAGTTCAATTAACTTCAGCGTTCCAGTGTATTCCTAGATGAGCAAGAAATTAAGACCTCAATCGGCTTTTATTGACTCATACGCGAGCGTGATACTCTTGAGATTCCTCGATTTGTAGTCAAGTGAAATGGAGCTTTCATTGGTACACGTCCCGCTAAAAGGATATCCCGGATATTTGGATTTGATTCGAATGCAGAGGGTGGTCCTCGAATAAGTATATTTGTTCAAGGTACAATGTGAATGCAAAATAATTCATCTGAAGACTTATACTATACAGGGTAAAGACACGAAGACCGTTCAGATCAAATCAAATTTATTTTTTTAACACTTATCAATTGTAAATTTTATATAATGAAAACTCCCAATTAAACCATTGGTTTGTGCATAACAGAAATGCTTGGAATATTATTTAATATAGGTATTCACTGTACAGAAAAGGAAAAATAAACCATTGATTAATTATCCACTATTTTTGTTTTACTTTACCGAGCTGTGCACGCCTCGAGGGGGCCTGGCAGTCCCCACGAGTCGTGCAAGGCAGCCATGTGTCGTTCACACGACTACGACTCATGCCCGATAGCTGTGAAAGCTATCGTTCAAGCCTTCACCCAAGAATCGGATGCCGGTGTCGTTTACACGACTGTGAAGCGAGGCTGTGGGAAATCTCGAGCGTTTGTGTCGTTACCGTACAGGGTGATTCACTTATCTTGGTCACCCCAATTTTCTCCGAAACGGCCGAATATATTTTAATTCTGTAAACACCGTTTTGTACAAGTCAATCCGCCGTATTCACAAAGCATTCAATCTCCGTTAAGTCCTAACTGAGGTCCTTAGTTAAGGATAAATAAGAATCGCAACCTCAGTTCAAGTGAAAGTTAACGTGAAACAGGCCTGTTTCAGCACCGTTACATACGTTAACTGAGGTTGCGATTCTTATTTATCCTTAACTGGGGACCTCAGTTAGGACTTAACGGAGATTGAATGCTTTGTGAATACGGCGGATTGACTTGTACAAAACGGTGTTTACAGAATTAAAATATATTCGGCCGTTTCGGAGAAAATTGGGGTGACCAAGATAAGTGAATCACCCTGTACGGTAACGACACAAACGCTCGAGATTTCCCACAGCCTCGCTTCACAGTCGTGTAAACGACACCGGCATCCGATTCTTGGGTGAAGGCTTGAACGATAGCTTTCACAGCTATCGGGCATGAGTCGTAGTCGTGTGAACGACACATGGCTGCCTTGCACGACTCGTGGGGACTGCCAGGCCCCCTCGAGGCGTGCACAGCTCGGTAAAGTAAAACAAAAATAGTGGATAATTAATCAATGGTTTATTTTTCCTTTTCTGTACAGTGAATACCTATATTAAATAATATTCCAAGCATTTCTGTTATGCACAAACCAATGGTTTAATTGGGAGTTTTCATTATATAAAATTTACAATTGATAAGTGTTAAAAAAATAAATTTGATTTGATCTGAACGGTCTTCGTGTCTTTACCCTGTATAGTATAAGTCTTCAGATGAATTATTTTGCATTCACATTGTACCTTGAACAAATATACTTATTCGAGGACCACCCTCTGCATTCGAATCAAATCCAAATATCCGGGATATCCTTTTAGCGGGACGTGTACCAATGAAAGCTCCATTTCACTTGACTACAAATCGAGGAATCTCAAGAGTATCACGCTCGCGTATGAGTCAATAAAAGCCGATTGAGGTCTTAATTTCTTGCTCATCTAGGAATACACTGGAACGCTGAAGTTAATTGAACTTGTCCCGGACGAAAGGAAATCTAGGACTCCCTGATTAACCGTTTCCTGGCAATGTGAACCGGAGTCGCGGTCTGATAGTGATTTGTCTGGGAGGGATTATATCTTTCTCGTCCTACTTTTGCTGAAATGTTCAGATGAGTTTTTTTTACATGGGCTTATATGTGGCTCAAATTGTACCGTCAAATATAAGTTGTAAGTGTGGGACTGGGAGATGATATTCCAGCTTCAGCCATAAGAAGATGAGCTAAGATTGCTAAGTGCAGGACAAGATGAAGAGAAATTTTGTCAGGATTTACTATCAATATTCTGTTTACTGAACTTCTGTATTATAAAAAATGTAATGCTTTTGAATTTTTTTTGATGCAAATCCAAATTAACTCAATTAAAAATTGTATACGATTTACACTAATTAAATAAATTCTTAACAAGTAATGATCTCCCTATAGATGACAGGACACAAAGACTTATTTAAAACTAATTACATAATCTTACACTGCTAGTTCTCTATACACATTTACGATAATTCATACCTAACGGTTTTATAAATTGATTCTCTATTAGAATAGTTGTAGTAAAGGAGAAAAATATAGATCTAATTGTTCATTAACTAAATTATCCGTATGTTTTTCTCTATTTATTTCCACCATTTCCCAATAATTGAGTTGCGCACTTTTATTCAAATTTGTACAATTTTCAAATCCGGGTTAAACTTATGTCCTTCTGCTAATGAATGATTCGAACAATTTGAATTAATTTTGTTGTTTTTGTAGCTGTGATGATGTTCCTTTATTCTTATGCCAAACTTGCTACCAGTTTTTCCTTATATAGCTTACACGAGTATCCTCCATTCGAACATGAAGTCGCGGCATTTCATAGCAGGTTACACCGGCTAATTAATATACCTTTTTCCGAAGAAAATTATTGTACAGAATTAGAAATTATCGAACAAATAGCTGAGAACAATGGATATAATACAGAGTCAAAAAGATAAATGTTGAAAAAAAAATTTAGAAGAACAATTATTAGTTAAGTACTTCCAGAAATTAACGAAAAAAAGTTAACGTGAAACAGGCCTGTTTCAGCACCGTTACATACGTTAACTGAGGTTGCGATTCTTATTTATCCTTAACTGGGGACCTCAGTTAGGACTTAACGGAGATTGAATGCTTTGTGAATACGGCGGAATGTTGACTTGGGATGCGTGTAGAAATCGGCGTAAAAAATGAAGATGGCTGGCGTCGCGGCGCCGTTACATTTTTTTTCCGAGGAACATACCTTTTTTGTTATACCATTCAAAAGACGATTCAATCCTAAATTTGATTCCCGAATACCATTTTTTTCCCATATTAAACCGTTAGCGATCTACAGGGCGTTTTATGTTAATTCTATTCCATTTTTGCGCCATGTTCTGGGGAACATCGCGTTATAATTTTGCCCAAATGTCTGTAATTTTCGAATTTTTTGCCGAAAATGGCAAATTTCACAAACGTCCTTAGCTTTATATTCTACAACTAATCACCAAGTATCAATTCGATCTGATTTGTATTCGTAGAAAACAAAATTATTACTCGGAAACCATTGGGCCGATTATGCCCATTAACGAACTTGTCCATCGTATTGGGATGTGCCACCTACCCTGAAAATTTCAGCTAGCTCTTTCCGTTCTCAAGTTATCGTGGCAACGGCCGGCTGGTCGGTCAGAATCAAATTTGACCTCGAATTCTTCATCGAGGGGTCGAACCCAATCATTTGAGACCATTTACGGCAAAAAATTCGAAAATTACAGACATTTGGGCATGTATGTTTCCCAAAACATACGCCCTAAAATGGAATAGAATTAACATAAAACACCCTGTAGATCACTCACGGTTTAAAATGGGAAAAAACGGTAGTTGGAAATAAATTTTAGAATTGAATCATCTTTCGAATGGCATGATAAAAAAGGTATGTTCCTGGGAAAAAAACCCTGTACATAAAACCGTGTCGTGTTGATGTGAAGCGAGCCTAAGCCGGTTGAGACCATTTTTGGCTAAAAATTCCGTTTGGGCAGAATGATAGTTCGCTGGTATGAATGAGCAAACAAGAGGATAATACGCAAAAATAAAGTCTATTCATAATAATGATGAAAAATTGGTTCAAGCACTGACGTGAAGTCAGAAGCTTTGGCGCGTATGTTCTATTGTCCATCCTTCTGTATTGGACACCCTTAATCGAGTTTACCATGGTAAATTATGTTGTCCATTCTCCTGTATTGGACACTCTTAATTCGAATTTACCATGGTAAATTCGAATTAAGTGTCCAATACAGGAGAATGGACAACATAATTTACCATGGCAAATTCGATTAAGGGTGTCCAATACAGAAGGATGGACGATAGAACATACGCGCAAAAGCTTCTGACTTCACGTCAGTGCTTGAACCAATTTTTTTTTCGTGATTTTTTTGAAATTTTCTAGGGGCGCGGTTCTCAAAATTATTTTTTTCGTCATTTTTTTCAAATTTTCTAGGGGTACGGTTCTTACAAAATTTTAAGCACGTCTTTGTGATGATTTTCTACTACTAGTTACCAAGCTTCAATTCGATCGAATATTTATTTTTTGAGTTATCAAGGAAATAATATTCCAGGTGGGTATAACTCGGAAACCGTTTGACCGATTATGCCCAAAAACGAACTCAACTCTCCCTTTCGGGGGGAAAATTGCAAGTCCCTATCTCCTTTCGTTCGAAAGTTATCGAGGCAACGGTCACCCATCTACTGAACTCACACAAGAATGCTCGAATCTCCAACAATATTTAGCCGATCGTGTTAAACCTTGAAAATTGGCAGTAGAGTTAGGTTATGAAGGCTCTTGCAAAATTTCAGCAATTTCAAACGAATAGTTACTGATATATGGGTAGTTCTCACGAAATGTTCCACTTTGGTGTTCATGACAGTTTTCTGCTACATAAAACTGGTTTAATCGTTTAATTCTCTATATTATATCCTTTTGAAATGTAACAATCACTATAAAGAATAAAAAATTGCAAAATTTCAAAAACTTTAATTTTCAACGCTAGTTTTCTTTCCAGAAGAATTGAAAACCTCACCTCCGTGACTGTTCCTCTTAGTTATCGCATTGTCCTAAACTTAAAATTATAGCATTAATGGAATTCTGGCACAGCGTATTTCTAGTACATTATCCACAATTAACTAAATAATGTTGACATGATAAAATCTCAATAAAAAAATTATCGGTGTTCGAATTATACTTATATTAGTCGATGTTCCTGCATTATCTATCACCTCCGTGATGCGACATTGTAATTTGACTCTTTAATCGCAAGATGACGGTATCATCATCGTGGACCGCCTGGAATATCGGTTGATGCGCAGGTAATACTGACCACTTGAGATTTGAACTTCAAAGTGTAACTTATTGGTTAAATTCTTACCCAAGTGATAAAGACGTGTATGGGAAATTTGGGATTCTCACTTCCGTGAAGATGAATTGTAAGGTAGGAGATTATTTTATTCAATTATTTTTTATCTGAATATACTCAATTACGAAAGTTATTTAATGAGTTAAAATATTGTTTTGAAGCCTTTTTCTTTAAATCAGATATTCTATAAAAAAGTAAAATTTCTCACCTCCGTGAATCTCACCTCCGTGAATATAGTAATTCACGGAGGTGAGGCACTCTTCACGGATGTGATAATAATATTCTGTTCCTCCTTTCAGGACATGAATTCTAACATTATTAAAAAAAAATAAGAAAAAAGTTACTGCATCTTATGAAGAACAGAAGAAAAAACAACGAAACGGACTTCATGAAGCCCGAAAAAATGATCCTGAATTATACGAAGAAGAAAAACGTAAAGAACGAGGGCTATTATAAAAGAAAAAAGGAAGGAAAAATTAAAAATATTCTGGATATGTCTGAAAGAGAAAAATTGGTTCAAGCACTGACGTTAAGTCAGGAGCTTTTGCGCGTATGTTCTATTGTCCATCCTCCTGTATTGGACACCCTTAATCGAATTTACCATGGTGAATTCGATTAAGGCTGTCCAATACAGGAGAATAGACAATAGAATTCACCATGGTAAATTCGATTAAAAGTGTCCAATACAGGAGAATGGACAATAGAACATACGCGCAAAAGCTCCTGACTTCACGTCAGTGCTTGAACCAATTTTTTTATATTAAGGATATATGAATTTTTTTTTTCATTTAAAATTTAACATTATTTCATTTCCGTGAATTTTGTCTCACATCCGTGAATGCCGGTTTCATGAAAATCTCATTATTTCACAAAATACCAACGAAAGTGTGTAACCTTAGGCATAAGATTAATAAGAATTAATTTCTGGTTCAGGATATCTAAAAATAAATTCGATTATTGTTAATTTATTTTTTTTTTGAACTAAAATGCGAAAGGGGAACATTTGGTGGGAATTACCCATATATATTTTTTTTTTTCAATTTTCAATTATTTTTTTAAAATGTTTAACAAATACTAGCGTCACGAAATTTTGCAAGAATTTTTGCGTTGACATTCTACAACTAATAACCATGTTTGAATTCTATCGGTTTAGTATTTTTCGAGTTAATGAGGAACAAAAAACAACCAAATTTCAGATGGCTATAACTCTAAAACAGTTTGGCCGATTATGTTCATAAACAAAATGAGACATAGAGTTCTGATGCACATCCTAACCTAAAAATTTCAAGCCGCTATCTCTTTCCGTTCTCAAGTTATCGTGACAACAAAAATATTTTTTAATAAATTTTTTTAAAATTTTTTAGCGATACGATTCGCACAAAATTTCATAAACGTGCAAAGGTTCACATTGTACAACACAACTACTCACCAAGTTTCAATTCGATCCGATTTATATTGGTGGAAAACAAAATTATTACTCGGAAACCACTGGGCCGATTATGCCCATTAACGAACTTGTCCGTCGTATCGGGATCCGCATCCACCCTCACAATTTCAAGTCGCTAGCTCTTTTCGTTCTCAAGTTATCGTGGCAATGGCCGGACGGACGGCCGGACGGCCGGCCTGACCGAATCAAATTTGACGTCGAATTCTTCATTGGGGAGTCGAACTAAATCGTTTGAGACCATTTTTGTCAAACAATTCGAAAGTTACAGACATTTGGGCAAAACTATAACGCGATGTTCCCCAGAACATACGCGCAAAAATGGCGATAACGTTGTTAATAAATCAACAAGTACAGAGCGTTCCTGCCAATAGGGTCTTCATTATGGCTTCGTATAATTAATATACTTATGCATATATTCCACAAGTCAATTAAACCACAAGGGGTTCATCGATTTTGCCGAGAAAGTAAGAGCAGACGCGTTTCTGGCTTCTTTGCCTTCATCAGTACTCTGTAGCTTCTCAACAAATTCAAATAAATTGAACCGGCTTAAACCTCTTAGAGCCGGCTTGGTCGATCATATACCTAATCGCCCACGCCACCTATGAGAAAAAACACGGAATTCAACCTTTCCCAACCAGTGAATATTTGAAGCGCGAAATCATAATATGCCACCATTCGCTCGATTTTAATCCAGAAACCAGTCCCGCAGTGCGCAGACAGTATCTTCCAATGGTCATGAACGCTGTCTAGCGTTTTCAAAAATAATAATGAAATATGGCGAACCGTTGTTAATAAATTTATTTGACTTGTGGAATATATGCATAAGTATATTAATTATACGAAGCCATTATGAAGACCCTATTAGCATGACCTGTTGATTTAAAGTCATTTCAAGTATTCATGTGCTATTTGGAACTTAAATTCAAGAGTGAACTACGCTCCGTATTCATAAGAATTGTACTATCTGAAATATAAAATCGTGGAGAAATTCCAGTATATTCTCGTGTTCAAGCAGGTGAATACGAAACGGTAGGCAATTATTATGCTGTTAAATATATGAGGAACCTAGGAGGACGAGACGTTTCTGGAATTATTTTCATTGTTGTACATGAATCTTCCAGAATAGACGGAACACTTCATTCTTCGTAATGAGAAGATTCTTCAATGCTGACAGCGTATGCTGTTAATCTAGGACAAGAGCTCTCTATAGTGAGAGAATCTAACAAAGGCATGCTAGAGATCAAAGGCGGGAATTGAAATAAGTTTCTGACTTCTGTTTGGATGGATATAACATTTGCGCACGATACTATTTGCCTCTGTCTCATTTCCTCTTGTACAGGTACATACAGTTTGATATCAGATGATGAGCTTTTGCGAGCATGTTCTATTGTCGGCTCACCTCTATTGGACACTCTACTACGAATTCAGCATCGATATATGGGTGATTCCGTTCTAACTGTGATATTCAATGTCCTGTATTGTTTGTTCTCATAGGTCATTAATTAATAATCAATTTATGAAATTTTTGTGCTTATTGGAAAATTATGAACATATTTCAACATTATTTTCATATAATATAACTTGCCACTTACAGAAAACTTACAATATATCACTTAAATGTCAGTACCATGCCCATTTCTAGAATTTATTTATTAAATGTCAGTACCATGTCATGTCCATTTCTAGAATTTATTTATAAATTGTTAGTTTTTTTTGTCGTAATAAATGATTTAAACTAATTACCTCATAAAATCTAATGTTTATGATCAAACTGAACTAAATTGACATATTTTTTTATTTAATGCATTAAGTAAAGCTTTTAAGCTTTAAAGACAAAAGTTATTGAAACGGAATTCAATGTTAACATTAAACAAAAATGTGTCAATTTTGTTCAGTTTGATCACAAACATTAGAATTTATGAGGTAATTAGTTTAAATCATTTAGTACGACAAAAAAACTAACAATTTATAAAGAAATTCTAGAAATGGACATTTAAGTGATATATTGTAAGTTTTCTGTAAGTGGCAAGTTATATTATATGAAAATAATGTTGAAATATGTTCATAATTTTCCAATAAGCACAAAAATTTCATAAATTGATTATTAATTAATGACCTATGAGAACAAATAATACAGGACATTGAATATCACAGTTAGAACGGAATCACCCATATACCGTTCTCTCAGCTTTTATAATACATGAATATATTTCATACCATTTAAATGACAGACTTCAGTAGAAAATCGTCTATGATCACAGAATTTTTAATTCTGAAATATGTATTCTATTGAAATTTAAATACGAAAAAACTTACGCTTCAAGTTACTAAAGGATACGATATTTGAGAAACTCCGCGAAAATTAGTGGGTCTTCATTCTACAAGTAAATAACGAGTTCTAATTGGATCAGAATTGTATATTTTGAGTTATAGAGGAAATAACAACAAAATATCAGATGAGTATAACTTCAAAATAATTCGGCCGATAATGACAAGTAACGAACTCAAATGTCGTATTCGAATGCGCAATCTACCCTGAAAATTGCAAGTCGCTATCTAATTCCGTTCTCAAGTTATCGTGAGACACATAATATTTTTTCGTAATTTATTTAAAATTTTCTAGTGGTACGGTCCTCAGAAATTTCACACACATCTTTACGTCGATATTCTACAATTACTACCAAGCTTCAATTCGATCGGGTCTGTATTTTTTGAGGTATCGAGAAAATAATATTCCAGATGGATATAACTCCGAAACCGTTGGGCCGATTATGCCAAACAACGAACTTAACTCTCCCATTCAGAAGCGCAACTTACCCTGAAAATTGCAAGTCCCTATCTCGTTTCGTTCCAAACTTATCGAGGCAACGGTCAGCCATCCAGCTACTGAACTCACCCAAGGCTGCTCGGATTTCCAACAATATAGCTCCGATCGTGTTCAAACTTGGAACTTAGCTGTAGCGTTAGGTTTTGAAGGCTCTCGCAAAATTGCGATCTGACAGCGATGTCGGACGAATAGTTTCTGGTATATAGAATTTTTTCCAATGATTTTCAATGATGTTTTAAAAAATTTCTAAAGATACGATCCTCACGAAATTTTGCAAGAATTTTCGCGTCGGCATTCTAAAACACAAACGTCTTTGAATTTGTATTCTACAACTACTCAACAAGTTTCAATTCGATCGGTTTTGTATGAGTTGAAAATAAACGAACTTGTCCGTTGTATTGGGACGCGCCATTTACCCTGAAAGTCCACTAGCCAATGACATAATTATGATTATACTGACTCTCCTAGGTCTTCCCAAAGGAGATCCCACAGAAGTTTCTTGGAGCTTGTGCGACTAAAAAGAAACAGTTCTATGTTGACTTTGTTACTGTATCCTTATGCCAGCTTAGGCAAAGCTATTTTTTTTGACTCGACAGTGAATGGTGACCACTACCGTCAGAGTAGATCTCCGTTAACGTTAACATGAACAAGCACGCTAGAGAGTACTGACTTCACGTCAGTACTTTTGTATATTCTTTTCCTGTCGAGTTTCATAATCTTAATTATTGATGCTTTATTTTTGTATATTGTTGTAGGGGGTAACGTTGCACTGCGACCTTAAGAACTATTGTGCCCCCCCTTCAGAGCTGTCGATGTCATTACCATCTACAGTTCGCCTTCCAGTTCCAGAGTTCTGATGAACTCCAGTACCTGTGATGGCTTCAAGGAAGCTACGTCTTTGCTCCTGCAGATTACTTGTCCAATGCATTCCTTGCGTTGGTTTGAGATGGCGACGCATTCGCATTCCGTTATCAGGTGATCAGGAGTTTCATCCTCCTCCCAACAGAATCTACACTCGTCAGTTTCTGCTAGCCCTAATCTAATCATATGCTTCCTGAGGCTGCAGTGCCCTGTTAGGAAGCCAGTGAGGAGGTGCAGCTTGTTCTTACTGAGGTGTATTTCTTGGATCTGACAGTATCAAAGTTCCGGAGGAATTTCTTGGAGTGATACATTCCGGGGAGAGATCTCCAGAAAATACCTCTTTCAGTTTCTTCTTTCTTGGCCTCCCCATTTCCTTCAATTTTGGCGTGACCAGGAACCCAGACCAAGGAGACCCTGTTGTTCTTGCCTACTTCATTGAGCTTTCTTCGGCACTCCCATATTAGGTTGGACTCGATAACATGGGAGCTCTGAGCTTTAATGGCAGCTTGACTATCAGAGTGCTATATCACATCTCTGATAGTTGAGATATTTTCAGAAAATACCTCTCCCAGTTTCTTCTTTCGTCCGGAATTCACTTTTGTAGGTGTGTCAATTCTTTTTTGGCGCTCTAGTTCCTCGGAATTGAGTGCTTATCAATTTGCCCAAATGTCTGTAATTTTCGTATTTTTCGATGAAAATGGTCTTAAACGATTTGGGTCGAAATTCATTCTGTCCGGCCGGTCCGGCCGGCCGGCCGATAACTCTGGAACGGAATGAGCTAGACAGTTGAAATTTCCAGAGTAGGTTTCGAAGATAAATATCTCGGCTAAGTTCGTTATTGGGCAAAATCGGTCAGATGGTTTCGGAGTAACAAAAAAAAAATTTTTTTTTTCGAAACAAATTCCAAATTAAATTTTTTTCAATAAGCTGTTTTACCATAACAATCCAATGATATTATTTTCAACTCTAACAAGCTAATACTTTCGGAGATATGATTTGTCAAAATTTCAATAATAAATCGTATTTCTACGTTTTCACAGAATGATACAATTATTTTATGTATGAATTGTCATAATGTCAACTTATTTTCCTGAGACATGACATTATCTAATAAATCGAAGAATTATGAGAATAAAGTGTATTCCGAAATGTGAGCGAAGTGAGAAAAATCTCAGTTGTTTGCTTCGCCAGTAAGAGATCTGAGGGTAGTGAGACTGCTTTTCATCCATAGACATAGAATGCTCAGTTCTCCCAATTTATGACGGGACTGACGGAAGGGAATATTATAACTTCAAAAATATTGGGGTTGAAATACTCGTATTTTAGCGATGCAACGGGGTTCACCCAAAAATATTTGAAAATATTACGTAAATATTGAAAGCATAATTCTGTAGTTCGAGAGAGGAGTCAATTTGGTGAACGTAGATCAGGAAATTTTTGATCGATTACAAGGTAATTTTTCATTATTACTTCTCTTCTTTCATCCATGTTTTATGGAATATCTACTATTTGTAGGTACTTTATTATAAATTGTTTTGGGCAATTGTCATACAAAACTTGTTTTTTTGGCGCTCTAGTTCCTCGGAACAGAGTGCTTATCAATTTGCCCAAATGTCTGTAATTTCGGAATTTTTGGCTGAAAATGGTCTCAAACGATTTGGTGCGACCCACTGATCAAGAATCCGAGGTCGAAATCGATTCTGTCCGGCCGGCACGATAACTCTCGAACGAAAGGAGTTAGCGGATTGAAATTTGCAAGGTGGGTTTGGAGCGTAAATATCTCGGACGAGCTCGTTAATGGGCGAAATCCATCTAGTGGTTTCGGAGTTATGGCCGATTTTAGTAAAAATATTTTTTATGAATATTTCCGAAACCGATCACTCGATCTATCTGAAATTTAGCATTAAATTGTAGAATCATGATCTTTATACGCGTGCGAAGTTTTGTATTGACCAGATAACCGCAAAGTGTCAAATAAAAATTTGAAAATTTAAAAAAGTTTTTCTGAAATAACTCTCGAACGGAATGAGCTAGGTAGTTGAAATTTTCAGAGTAGGTTAGGGAGATGAATATCTCGGTTAAGTTTGTTATTAGGCAAAATTGCCCAGATGTAATTTGATTTCTTCCATGGTGCAGTTCTCATTCTCAGATTGCTCATTTAATCTTGATAAATAAACTATTATTTGGATTGAATTTCCTTTATGATGCAGTTCTATCATAAGAATATATTGATATAATTCCCAACTCTGAGAAACCAATACTTTCGGAGATATAATTCGTCTGTTTGAACTAGAGCGCCAGAAAGCTCCTGTCCACAGGGCTTGAACCCATTTTTTAGTCTAGAGAAAGTCAAAATATATCTACTAAACGTCTACTTTGTTTCAAAAAGTTGTATTAATTTAAGTCCTAACCCTGTGATATTTACCCTCAATAATTATGGAAGGACGTGAAACTCAAACTATTTATTAATTTTTTAGGGGCTGAACCTAGAAAATAAAAATTTGATTGTGTTAATGGATACCACGATGGACAAAGAACATACGAACCAAATATTACAAAAATGTACTGGTTGGTTTATAAGTCATGATTTGATTTGACCAAATGGAGTAAATTAATAGATCACCCTGTACCTTGGTTATAAAGAACGACAAACCCATGAAATATGGGTCAATTAGAAGCAATCATTTCCCAATGAATCACCCTGTAGGATTTTATTTCTCCGTCATTTTTCCCTGTATTTTTCCAGCTTTGTTATTAGATTTTGACCTACAAATTAATTCTGCTTCGAAATCTAATGTCTTCTACTGACGAAGCTAATGAAATATTTTCTGTCAGTCCTTGAATATTCTCACTCTCACTCGGAGGTTCCGAATTATTCTCCCTGTTTATAAGATCGTGAGTAAATATCCGGTAAACCCCTCATATATTTTCGATCAATGTCAGGCGAATACAAATATAATTTTTTTCTGCGGTGTTCGGCTGATCATTATCATGAATAAACGCCACATTGGGATATATACAAGATTTACACACCATCAGCGGTGGACTGTATGATCAGGACGATAGAAACCCCATAGGGTGAATTGGAATTTCGATCGATATATGGCGTATAGTTAATTCATATCCAAAACAATCGCCCTAGAGCTCCAATTCGGACAAACAGTATCTCGCTCGGGGCTAAATTTCAATAAGATGAAATGCAAACTTGTTAGCACCAAAGTTGGGTGTAGTTAGGTGTTAATTTGTTAATTGACCAAGTGGTCGGAAAATTTGAAAACGTACACATTAGATAAATACCGGGAAACTGTGATGAAAGGGCCTGAAGGTATTCCGTCCTTATCTCTATCATTCATTCATTCTAATCTGTAGTTCCGGATGATTAGCATAAACACCCGTATACAGGGTGATTCACGTAGACCGTTCGTAGACGTAGAATATTTCAAAGAAAGACTCTGGATAAACACTTGAAATTTCATAATTCAGCTTTGTTAGGAGAGATGAAATTCTTGGAAAAAATTTCAGATTCGTTCGATTCACGACCGGTTTCACTGGAAATGATACCAACTTTCGTTTTTTAAATTTAATACCCAGTTTTTTCATTGATAATCAGATTACCCATTGAATTCTATATTGTTTAAATGTGTCATTTACATATTATTCTCAGGAAATGCATGCGAAATCTTTAAAAGCCCTTTTCACAAATAGGGCTTCATTCCAATGTTAATAACTTGTATATTTTTGCATGAAAATTCCTAATTTTGTAGCTTCTTACAGAAGACATACCAATGCTTCTCCTTTGCTACTTAAAATTCCAATTGAACGTACAATCTGTTTCCATTTCAATATCAAGTCAGTCATAACAAAAACCCTCAAAACAAATGTTTTTCAAATGAGAACCCATTTTTGGCGCTCTAGTTCCTCGGAACTGAGTGCTTATCAATTTGCCCAAATGTCTGTAATTTTGGAATATTTCGATGAAAATGGTCTTAAACGATTTGGTTCGACTCACTGATCAAGAATCCGTGGTCGGAATTCATTCTGTCCGGCCGTAAGCACGATAACTCTCGAACGGAATGAGCTAGAGAGTTGAAATTTTCAGAGTAGGTTTGGGGGATGAATATCTCGGCTAAGTTTGTTATTGGGCAAAATCGGACAGATGGTTTCGGAGTAACAAAAAAAAAATTTTTTTTTAAGAAACAAATTCCAAATCAAATTTTTTTTAATAAGCAGTTTTATCATAAGAATCCATTCATATCATTTTCAACTCTAACAAGCTAATACTTTCGGAGATATGATTTTTTAAAATTTCAATGTAAATCGTATTTCACAGATTGATATAATTATTATTCTATGTATGAATTCTCATGTCAACTTGACAGAAGGGAATATTGTAACTTCAAAAATATTGGGGTTGAAATACTCGTATTTTAGCGATGCAACGGGGACCTCACCCGAAAATGTTTGAAAATATTATGTAAATATTGAAAGCATAATTCTGTAGTTTGGTGAACGTAGATCAGGAAATTTTTGATCGATTACAAGGTAATTTATTATTACTTATCTAATAAACTATTATTTGAATTGAATTTCCTTTATGATGCAGTGATATCATATGAATACATTGCTATAATTCCCAACTCTGAGAAACCAATACCAGATATAATTTGTCTGTTTGAACTAGAGCGCCAGAAAGCTCCTGTCCACAGGGCTTGAACCCATTTTTTATTGATCATCTGGAATCTACGTTAAAAAAACTGGTTCAAGCCCTGTGGACAGGAGCTTTCTGGCGCTCTTTTTCGAACAGACAAATTATGTCTCCGAAAGTATTGGTTTCTCAGAGTTGAGAATTATATCAATGTATTCTTGTGAAAGAACTGCATCATAAAGGAAATTCAATTCAAATAATAGTTTATTTATCAAGATTAAATGAAAAATAAACTATTATTTGAATTGAATTTCCTTTATCAAGATTAAATGACCCTCACTACTGGTCGGCACCTTGACGCGGTGTGAGGGCTTAAGTAGCTGCGAGAATGCTTGGAGCGGTGTCGACCCAGGTCGACGGGGTCCAGGTTGAGCGGTGAAAACTAAGACTGACCCCCAAGCCACGGTGGAAGAAATCGTGCCAAGGGCTGAATGGCACCTGGGTCAAGTGTGTTACGAACGATTCCCTGAGGACACCGGGTCACCTCCTCTTGTAAAAAGACCTTCCCTCAGTATCGAAGCTCTGCTGAAGGGTGACTGAATATTTCTTCGTTACTCGTGGGAACTATATGAATAGCTCGACGAAAACACAAAAAACCCTACGGGTTGCAGTGCAACCTGACACCCAGGGACCGTCTTCGGACGGATCTCAGGGAAAAAACTTGGCGAGGACGGAGAAAGAGGGTCCAGCAGCTCCTGCTGCAGGAAACTCGCAATCGAAATCCTTGCCCAAGTTACACACCAGACGGAATCGTTCTGGTGCGGAAAAAAGAAGGGCTCGGAAGGCTCGTGAAGGCTTAGCCGGTCATCAGGCCGGAGAGTCTTCGGACGGGAATTCCCCCCGTAAACAGGAGAACAGCTCAAAAAGAGATGCTCCTGACAATAACACTCCGCCCTCATGTGAGCGGCCAGCGAAGAAGGTAAAAAACCTTCAGAGTGGGCTCTCCTATAATGAGGTAGTGAAAGTGCCCATGAAGCTAGTCCTTGTACATAAGGACTGGCCAGAAAAGGCGCTCTCCAAGGAGGAGTTCTATGCCGTGGAGCGGGCGGTTGCTGCTGCGATGGACAAGATCCAGTCGGGGCAGTACTTCCCGAGGCTCGAAGACATGGACCTTAACCCGCAAGGGGCGATTATCGCATCTTGCCAGGATAAAACAAGCAGGGACTGGTTGCAAAACAACCTATCCAAGCTTGTTCTTCCAAAGGGCCTAAGTCTCAAGACGATTGGGATGGGGGACCTGGAAAGACCGACGAGAGTCAGCCTGATGGTGAAGGGTGCGCAATGCACTGCACCGACAGGTCTGATTCTCAGGAGGATAGAGATGTCCACTCCGGCCCTGAAAACAAGGAGCTGGAGGATATACAACCGGTGTGACAGGCCCGACGCGGTGCAGGTCATACTGGGTGTTGATAGGGCATCTTTGGAGGTTCTAAAGGCCTCCAATTATACGGTCCAGTTTGCAACGAGGAAGGGCACCTTCAAGCTCATCCAAGCTGCAGGACCGGAAAAGAATGCAACAGTCTCCGCAGCTGTATCAGCCGCTCCAGGAATGGGGCCCGCTGCTGTGGCGGAGAGCATTCAAGTTCGGAAGGTAACACCTTCCAATGCGACTGAAAAGTCGCAAAGCGAGATGGAAGTGGTGCCTGCGGAGGCTCCCTCAGTCGGCGCGCCTCTCGCCCTTCCGCAGGTCTCAGGT
The DNA here is from genome assembly GCA_937662695.2 of Halyzia sedecimguttata. Taxonomy (NCBI): domain Eukaryota; kingdom Metazoa; phylum Arthropoda; class Insecta; order Coleoptera; family Coccinellidae; genus Halyzia; species Halyzia sedecimguttata. Next base: position 78,599,467 of record OW569414.2, read on the forward strand.
GGGACATTCGGGAGGGGGGATGGTGCGGTGGCTGTGGGGCCCGGGCGGTGCCCCATTCGATCTAGCTCGCCGGCATTAACTCTGGAGATGCCATCAGATATGGAGTGCCTGCTGGGGCTACCTCCCCTGCATCTTGTAGTTGAGGAGGGGGCTATGAAGACAGCTTTAAGAATCTGGGAACAGGGACAGTGGCGTGACAGCGGAATGTTTAGGGGACACGCGAGGGCACTCAAGAAGTTGGAGGATGATGATGCATCTCTCCTCCGGAGGAGTGACCGTGCGGGCTCCTTATTCTGCTTTAACGAACCCTATAGGGTGATTGTTCCTGATAGAGACCAATGGGATACAAGGAGTGATCTCCTTAAACCAGAGGGGCCCACATGGTTCACAGATGGCTCTGTAACGACTACAGGGACAGGTGCAGGCATTGTGGGACCTCGAGTGAGCATGTCCATCCCTCTCGGGAAGAACTGCTCGATAATACAGGCAGAACTATACGCTGTTCTTGTCTGCGCGCTGGAAAACATCCGACTAGGATACTCTGGCAAGTACATATATATATATATATATATATATGTTCTGACAGTCAAGGAACGTTAAAATCCCTATCTTATGTGAAGATAAACTCCTACTTAGTAGGCGAATGCAGGAAGGCTATGCGAAGGCTGGGCACTGGTAACGTTGTAAAACTCATCTGGTGTCCGGCTCACTCGGAGATTTCAGGTAATGTTAAGGCAGATAAGCTGGCGAAGCAGGGGGCTCGGATACCATATATAGGTCCTGAGCCTTCACTTCCAGTATGTCGTACCTCTGTTAAAACATTCTTCAAGAATCGTTTGGACAAGAATTTCTCCAGTGTATGGAACATGGGAGTAGGACTCAGGCAGTCAAGGCTTCTCATTGAGAAACCATCGTCAAAGTCTGAAGTAAAGAAACTTCTTTCACTAGAAAGAAGAGAATTGAGCCTGGTGACTGGATTACTAACTGGTCACCAGTTCAACAAACATCTGAATAGGATGGGATTGGCCGATAGCGCTCTGTGTCGCTGGTGCAAGAGCATGGAAGAAACAGCTGAACATATTCTGTTCGACTGTAACAACCTTAAAGACTTGAGGGTCATACACCTAGGCAACCCAACACCTACGATTCCTACGGTGAGAGGGACTTCTCCTTGTAAAACTCGCGGCATTCCTGTCAGCGTGTTTTTTGGACTGAGTCTCACGAGTTTGGCAAGCGGGAGAACAATGGGCCAGAAGGCCTCAGTTCAGCCTGAGACGGCACCGCGGTAGAAGAAGAAGAAGATTAAATGAGCAATCTAAGAATGACCACTGCACCATGGAAGAAATGAGATTAAAATAGCTAAAATGAATTTGACTCTCTCTTATAGAACAGGATGACATGTACGAGTATGAACACAGATCATATAATAAATCATAGATAGAATAATTATACCATTCTGTGAAAACATAGATACGATTCATTATTGAAATTTCGAGAACTCATATCTCCGAAAGTATTAGCTTGTTGGAAATGATATCAATGGGTTTTATGGTGAAACTGCATCTTAAAAAAAAATATATTTCGAAATTTGTGAGTTAAAAAAAAATAATTCTTCGTAACTCCGAAACCATCTGGCCTATTTTGCCCACTAGCGAACTTAACCGAGATATTTATCTATCTAACCTACTCTGAGAATTTCAACTGCCTAGCTCATTCCGTTCGAGAGTTATTGTAGAAACAAAATTTAAAAATTTTCAAATTTTTTTTTTTACACTTTACGGTAACCCGATCAACACAAAACTTCGAATGCGTTTGAAGGTTATGATTCTACAGTATGATGCTCAATTTCAGATAGATCGAGTGATCGGTTTCGGAAATATTCATAAAAAATATTTTTACTTGAAAAAGGCATAACTTCGAAACCGCTCGATGGATTTTGCTGGTTAACGAACTTGTCCGAGATATTTACGCTCCAAACCTACCCTGCAAATTTCAATCCTCTAACTCCTTTCGTTCGAGAGTTATCGTGTTAACGGATGGACGGCCGGCCGGCCGGCCGGACAGAATCGATTTCGACCACGGATTCTTGATCAGTGAGTCGAACCAAATCGATTGATACCATTTTCAGCCAAAAATTCGAAAATTACAGACATTTGGGCAAATTGATAAGCACTCTGTTCCGAGGAACAAGAGCGCCAAAAATAGTGTATTTTATAATACATACTACTGCTCTAAAATGCTTATTTCTCGAGATATTCGGGAAGTATAGCAGTTGTATTTTATTAATAGAAGATACACTATTTTTTAACGTAGATTCCAGCTGACCAATGAAAAAATGGGTTCTAATTTGAAAAAAAATCAGTTTTGAGGTTTTTGTTTTGACTGACTTTGACAGTGAAATAGAAACATCCTGTATTTTCAATTGAATTTTTAATTAACGAAGCAGAAGCACTGGTATGTCTTCTGATAGAAGCTAGAAACTTAGGAATTTTCATGCAAAAATCTACAAGCTATTACCATTGGAAAATATTTGCGAAAATTCAAAGGGTTTTTTCAGATTTCACACGAATGTTCTGAGAATAATATGTGACACATTAAAACAATGTAGAATTCAATGGGTAATATGATTATCAATGAAAAAACTGGGTATTAAATTTAAAAAAATCAACAGTTGGTATCATTTTCGGTGAAACCGGAAGTTGAACTTATATGAATTTTTTCCAAGAATTCATCTCTCCTAACAAAGCTTAACTAAAAAATTTCAAGTGTATATCTCGAGACTTTCTTGGAAACATTCTAACAACCGGTCTTCGTGAATCACCTTGTATAATGAACAATTGAAGAACAGAAAATCCTCTAATTTAGAGAAAGAAAATCTCTTCGGTATATTTTATGCCAAATATACTACTCCACAAAAGTTAAGGAAATTCAGAAGTATGGTGACCGTTTCAAAAGTTTCAAACGATTCTTGTCTACCCAATGTTCATTTATGAGAAATCAAATGTTTACTCTCTTATATCTGAATTGGGTTTTTGCTCCTCCTTTGATAACTTTTTCAGTTCCAGGCCAGTTCTTGTCGTTTGCGTTTCTGAGAATTTTGAATCAGTTATTGTTTTACATTCTTACAATCAACTTTGATAAAAATCTGAAAATTTGTTTTGCAATCATGCCTAGACGTAAACTTAGTGCGGATGAAGCCAATAGGGCTTTTGGTATGATCGAGGCGGGACGTAATCAGAGAGTTGTTGCGAATTTCTTTCAAGTTAGTGAAAGCGTAGTTTCTTGTCCATCGGTATCGAGAAACTGAAAACGTGACCGAAAGACCGAGCAGTGGACGCCCAAGATCTACCACTCCTGCTGAGGGTCAGTTTCTTACTGTGTCTACCCGTAGAGAGCCTTTGAGTACTTGTCCAGTCATGAAACAGCGCCTATTGAACGCTGATTGTGTTTTGGTTTCGATTGAAACAGTTCGTCGAAGACTTCGAGATGTTCATCTACATTCTCCAAGACTTTTAAAAGGATTCCTCCAACTCAAAATCATATGCGACTTCGATTGGAATTGGCCAATGAGCACGTGAATTGGAACGATCAATGGAGGTCGACGGATGAGTCGAGATATGGACGGCTTTCGGATAGTCGACTTGTTCGGGTAATGACCCATCCTGTGGTGCCCATAGAAATGGCAGATCGGTTCAGGTTCATCCGTTCAGAGGTGGTACAGTTACTGTTTCGAGAGGCATGTGTTTCATGCTGCTATATTGGGCCAAATTTCTTAATTTCGGACGATAATGCGCCACCCCATCGTGCAAGAATTGTCGATGTAGTTCTGGAAATCCATGGTATTCTACATTTGGCCCTGCAGCCTCGACCTCAATCCTATTGAACACGCTTGGGATCAGCTACAAAGAGCTTTGAATTCTCATCATCTTCACATACGCTTCAAGAACTCGGAAGACGGCTTTTACCGCATCTCTGGAGAGAAATTGATCAAGGCTACTTGTACGTTCTGATCGAAAATATGCAAAGGTGTTGTCAGGCTGTGATTGATGTTCGAGGAGCTCATACTCTTTACTGAACTTTATTTTTTCAATGTTTTGAGTAAACTGATTTTGCACTACCAATACTAAAAATAAATTTTCACCTGAAACTGTAAAACTTATAAATAAATGGGCAAAAGAATGATAGATAAGTGAGAAAACATTTATATTTCTCAAATGTAAACAATTCGTGAAAAAAATTGGTTCAAACCATGTGTACAGGAGCTTTTTGGCGCTCTTGTTCAATCAGACAAATTATATCTCTGAAAGTATTGGTTTCTCAGAGTTGGGAATTATATCAATGGATTCTTATGATATAACTGCATCATGAAAGAAATTAAATTTAAAAAAAGTGTCGTTTAAGAAAAAATGCTTCGAAAAGTATCTTTAAAAGACAAGAGCAATCTACAATGCGTCAGTGCTTTAGTGCTTCAAAAATTGTCATTCAATTTATTTATCATGATCAAATGAGCAATCTGCAATGATTCAACCTAGTAGAATGAGTTGTTCTAACTTACGCTCGGTGCATAGTTTTCACAACACAAAATACCTAAGAAAAGTATCATCGAAATGTCTAGAGCAAGGCTGGACACAATTATAGCAGATCGTCCATTTATTCCTGATATTTGAGTAGGTAGAGGATTACGAACAAATTATTTTAATAGTTCAAAATATATTAATAAAATACCATCGTCTTTTCATAATTTAAAATTTAATAGTTCATACCACTAACACATTCTTTTCTGTATTATGAACCTTAACTCAAGAATAAATGTTTGATACACAAATGTAGATCCATATTTCAGTATTTTTTTGCTAGCAATATTATGAAAATACTGTATATAGGAACATGTCTGACGACTTAAGGAAGTAAAAGCTAATATTAACCTCAGTGGTCAACGAACAGTAATTTCTTTTGATGATTCCATTATGTTCTTCTTTCATATTGCCTTCATAAACTACACCATTAAAATATATATATATATTCTTTTGACTGAGAGCTGTATATGTGTTAGCAGAGGTTGGTGTAACGGGGTACCATACAATTCGACGTATGATACAAGAGCTTAGGGAAAAACCTCAGCAAAAAACCCTTTCTCCCCGTGAGTGTGGTGATTTGTAACTATTGTTTACAAAATTTGCTGTAATTTGAAAATATTGATGGGGATATATTTCTTCAATGTGGATTCCCTCGTCAAAAAACGGATAGGTTTCTCCAAGGTACCCGAAACTCAACCTGAAAAATGAAAAGACAAGAGGAGGAAACGAACAAATTAAAAATAATACATAACCTTTCAAAAGTCTCCTCTCACAAAAATACTTTTCTGTAGGCGAATGGGATCTCGTGGAGAAGAATCGCCTCCGCTAGTTTTCGGAGATATTTACTCCTGAAATCCCTTCAATATTTGAATTCAAAAATGAAAATGTTGCTCGTAAGGCCAGGAGGGTCTCTTTCAAAACCAGGTCTGACCGGTCCAAGTCCAAGCGATGATTATTCAGAACTTCAGATGTTCGAAGCCCGCTACAGGGCCCTTAAGAAGGGCTATCATCTCCCAATTCTAAATATTCTGAAACATCATCCCCAATATTTATTCATACATTATTCAATATGTAATCAGTTAATATTATTTTCGGTTTCAAAACAGTCTTGTATATATTCACAAATTGAAGAATCGGATACTTGTTTTCCAAGAAAAAATATTTTCAATCTACGAATCTCTAATAGCAAGAACAGATGACATTTATGAACATTGAACAAAGACAGATTCTGTGTTCACATTCTGTGAATACATAGAACTTACGATGTATTATTGAAATTTTGAAAAATCATATCTCCGAAAGTATTAGCTTGTTAGAGCTGAAAATGATAACAATGGACTCTAATCATGGAACTGCATCTTGAAAAATTTGAATTCAAAAGTTGTAATGTAAAAAAAAATATTTTTTTCGTTGCTACGAAACTATTTAACCGATTTGGCCCAATAACGAACTTAACCGAGATATTTATCCCTCAAACCTACTCTGAAAATTTCAACTGTCTAGCTCATTCCGTTTGAGAGTTATCGTGTTGACGGCCGGCCGGACGGCCGGCCGGACGGCCGGACAGAATCGATTTCGACCACGGATTCTTGATCAGTGTCAAACCAAATCGTTCAAGACCATTTTCAGCCAAAAATTCGAAAATTACAGACATTTGGGCAAATTGATAAGCACTCTGTTTTGAGGGACAAGAGCGCCAAAAATGGAAACTATTGAAATAGTCTCAAAATTTCTGAACTTCTCAACTTTGGTGGAGCAGTAAATGTACCTATATTGATCAATAAATTAACGAGCGCGTTGAAGCTAATGACATCATGCGGAGGCTTTTCAATTATTCGTTTTCCCTGATATATTTTACTACATCGGTGTCGGTTTTTGTGAATTTTATCCAACAATTTTCGTCCCTTAATGGATCCATCAGGACAAAGAGGTCACATCGGATATATCCACCGAATTACATTAATTTTATTCTATTAGTTTCGGAGAAAGCTTTGCAAAGCGGATGTCGAACGAACCAATTTTTTTTATCGATTACTAAAATCCACGTATATCCCAGCATCGACTGTGAATAGTTCAGGGAGGTTAAAAATCCCATTTCCAGTTATTTAAATCTCCAGGGCTTATTTCGATCGGATGATTAACAGAAATCAGAAGATATAGTTGCTAAACAGGTATCATTGTTACAAAAATAAGAAAGTGATGTAAACTTTGCAACTTGTTTTAAAAAAAAATAATTTTCTCTGAGAATTATTCAGAATGGAAAATAATTAACAAGCACTGGTGTGAAGTCGGGTGCTTTTGCGCGCATGTTTCGTCCATTCACCTCTTTCGGACACTCTTAATCCTTTTCTCAGCGTTCATAAGATATGAATACATTTCGTACCATTTTAAGGACATACTTGAGTAATGAGAGAATCGTTTAAGATCACAGAATTTTTAATTCTAACATATGTATTCTATCGGAATTGAAATTCATTAAATATCTAATAACATAGGAAAATACCGCATAAGTCCTCTTGCCGTATTTATTCAACTGCAGAGTATTAGATTTAAATTCCTTTTAAAATATCGGAACTCACGCAAGTCTGCTCGGATCTCCAACAATAGAAATTCGATGGTGTTCAAACTTGCAACTTGTTTTTAGAATCAGGTTTTGAAGATTTTCGCAAAATTTCAGCGGACGTATACTTTTTGATATATAGGATTTTTTTGAATGATTTTCAATGATTTTTTTTAAATTTTCTAGCAGTACGATCTTCACGAAAACTCGAAAACATTTTTGCGTCGATATTCGAGAACTAATGACCATGTTTGAATTTAATCGGCATCGTATTTTTTGAGTTATGCAGGAAATAACAACCAAATTTAAGATTGATAAAACTGCAAAACCTTTTGGCCGATTGTGCCTTTTAAGGAAATCAAATGTCGCATTAGGATGCACAAGCTACTCTGAAAATTGCAAGTCGCTATCTCTTTCCGTTCGAGATTTATCATGCAACGGTCACACATCCAGTTATTGAATTCACTCAATGCTGCTCGGATCTCCAACAATATAGATCCGATCGTGTTTAAATTTGGAACCTAGCTGTACAATTATCTTTTGGAGCTTTCCGCAAAATTTCAGCGATATTAGAGGAATAGTTTCTGAGATATAAAATTTTTTACGAACATTTTTTGAAAATTTTCTAGTTATACGATCCTCACAACATTTTGTAAAAATTTGTGCGTTGGCATTCTTCAACTACTCACCATGTTTGAATTAGATTGGTTCCATATTTTTTGAGTTAAAGAGGAAATAAAAACAAAATTACAGATTGGTATAACTCCCGAACAGTTTGGCCGATTATGCCTATTAACAAACTCAAATGTTGTATTTGGATGCTCAACCTACCCTGAAAATTGCAAGTTGCTATCTCTATTTCAAGTTATTGTGAGGTGAATAATATTTTTGGCGCTCTAGTTCCTCGGAACTGAGTGCTTATCAATTTGCCCAAATGTCTGTAATTTTCGAATTTTTCGATGGAAATGGTCTCAAACGATTTGGATCGACTCACTGATCAAGAATCCGTGGTCGAAATTCATTCTGTCCGGCCGTCCGGCCGGTCCAGCCGGCCGGCCGTAGGCACGATAACTCTCGAACGGAATGAGCTAGACAGTTGAAATTTTTAGAGTAGGTTTGGGGGATAAAGATCTCGGCTAAGTTTGTTATTGGGAAAAATCGGACATAAGGTTTCGGAGTAACAAAAAAAAAATTTTTTTTTACAACACAAATTCCAAATTAAATTTTTTACAATAAACAGTTTTATCATAAGAATCTGTTCATATCAATTTTAACTCTAACAAGCTAATACTTTCGGAGATATGATTTTTCAAAATTTCAATGTAAATCGTATTTCTACGTTTTCACAGAATGATAGAATTATTCTGTGGGTATTCTATGAATTGTTATAATGTCAACTTATTTTCCTGAGACATGACGTTGTCTCATTGTCATTCATTCCAGCAATCGTATAAATATGAGAATGATAATATAATATACTTTTTGTTGGTTGGTATAATTGATATTTTCATGCCGATGCCGTCAATCCATATGATGATGGGAATGGTAATGGTAAGTTAATAATATTGAGTTCAGGATATCTCCACTAAAAACAAAACTGGAATATTGGTGTATTGGAGTAGATTTGAGGAAAGATATATATCATCGTTCATCATAGAATTGAGGAATAAACATCTCGGATGAGTTCGTTGTTAGGTAGAATTCGTCTATTGGTTTTGGATTGATAATTTTTGGCACTCTTGTTGAATTTAAATTCTTCTATGATGTTTGAATTCAATTTCTGCTAAGATGAAGTTCTAAATTTCAATAATGAATCGTACTTCTATATTTTCACAGAATGCTATAATTATTCTATCTAAGCTTTATTATATGATCTGTGTTCATACTCGTACATTTCATCCTGTTCTATAAGAGAGAGTCAAATTAATTTCAGCTATTTTAATTTGGTTTCTGCCATGGTGCAGTTCTCATTCTCAGATTGCTCATTTAATCTTGATAAATAAACTATTATTTGAATTGAATTTCCTTCATGATGCAGTTCTTTCATAAGAATACATTGATTTAATTCCCAACTCTGAGAAACCAATACTTTCGGATATATAATTTGTCTGTTTGAACTAGAGCGCCAGAAAGCTCCTGTCCACAGGGCTTGAACCAATTTTTTAATCATCAAAGTCAATCACCCTATTACAGTTCTAGTCTGTAAGTAAGTTATATCGGAGGAAATTTCTGATTGGGCGAACCGAACTGAAAAATAATCCATTTGTTCCTCAACTCCTACGTAACCAATCCCAAAAATAACTTACGGCCGACCTCTCGTTATAAATTGAAACTTCAGCAAAAGGTCCCTAGGAGTTAAACCCTTTCGAATTCAGTGTTCCGCTATATATTTTCGTGTGATGTTGTCGATTGAAATTCTCTTTGGGGATTGGGATCCTGTGGCTTTTGAAAGGAAAAGCCCCAATGCCATGAACAGGACGATCGGCATTCGTCTATTAACCAATAATTTAGTGAATACCATTCAGAGGGTAATATGGAAGAGGCGGGGAACTGAATAGTCTTTTTGCTTATACGAGGGTGGCGTTTTGCGCGTGGATAACAGGGTGCCATAACCCTGATCAACAAAAAATCAAATAACAAAGGTCAAATCTCATGTCATTTGTTATTTAAACTGTTTCGATAGTTCAAAAATAAGTTAATCATCGATTGCATTTGATTCTCCTCATATGATACTAACTTGCGGATTGTAATCGTCAAAAATAGCTTATAAAAATGGGTTCAAGCCCTGTGGCAGGAGCTTTCTGGCGCTCTAGTTCAAACAGACAAATTATATCTCCGAAAGTATTGGTTTCTCAGAGTTGGGAATTAAATCAATGTATTCTTATGAAAGAACTGCATCATAAAGGAAATTAAATTCAAATAATAGTTTATTTATCAAGATTAAATGAGCAATCTGAGAATGAGAACTGCACCATGGAAGAAATCAAATTAAAATAGCTGAAATGAATTTGACTCTCTCTTATAGAACAGGATGAAATGTACGAGTATGAACACAGATCATATAATAAAGCTTAGATAGAATAATTATAGCATTCTTTGAAAACATAGAGTACGTACGATTCATTATTGAAATTTAGAAAAATCATATCTCCGAAATTATTAGCTTGTTGGAGTTGAAAATGATATCGATGGATTTTAATGGTGAAACTGCATCTTAAATAAAAATTACAGACATTTGGGCAAATTGATAAGCACTCAGTTCCGACGAACTGGAGCGCCAAAAATCGAATATCATTTAAATCATTATGATTGCATATAATAATAGTAAAATTTCTGTTTCATTCAATCAATGTTAAAATGGGAAACGGATTTTCGGAAAATTGAAATCATCCCAAACAGTGCAAGAGATAGGGAATTTTTCAAATTACTTCAAACCGATTTGGTAGCAAAGATGTCTTACCATCTGTTCATTCATGCCGTGCTCTTGATTTTGCGGGCTGAAGGAATATATCATATATCCCTTTTCAATGGGTTTTCGATTCGGAAATCCTTGCGGAAGAAAACTCACAATTTTATGATGGACAGAAAGAGAATGTTCCCAACCGGCGAGATTCTGGTTCATTTCATCATTACATTTTTGGCGCTCTTGTTCCTCGGAACAGAGCGCCCAAATATCTGTAAATATCGATTTTTTTTATGAAAATGGTCTTGAACGATTTGGTTCGACTCACTGATCAAGAATCCATGATCAAAATCGATTCTGTCCGGCCGGCCGGTCACCGGCCGGCACTCCGTTAACACGATAACTCTCGAACGGAATGAGCTAGGCAGTTGAAATTTTCGGAGTAGGTTAAAGGGATAAATATGTCAGTTAAGTTCGTTATTGGGCAGAATTGGTCTGATGGTATCGGAGCAACGAAAAAAAATGTTTATCATAAGAATCCATCGATATCATTTTCAACTCTAACAAGCAAATACTTTCGGAGATATGATGTTTCAAAATTTCAATAATACATCGTAGTTCTATGTATTCACAGAATGTGAACACAGAATATGTCTGTGTTCACTGTTCATAAATGTCATTTTATCTAGTTAGTTAGAGACTTGTCAATCGTAGTTTGAAAATATTTTCTGTTGGAAAACAAGTCCGATTCTTGAATTTGTGAGTATATACAAGACCGAAAATCAATATGAGTGATCACATATTGAATAATTTATATATAAATATTCAGGATGATGTTTCAGAAGATATAGAATTGGATCATTTCAACGATGTAGTTTATGAAGGCAATAGGAAAGAAGAACATAATGGAATCATCAAAAGAAATCACTGTTCGTTGATCACTGAGCTTAATATTACCTTTTACTTCCTTAAGTTGTGAGACATGTTACTATATACCGTATTTTAATAATGTTGCTAGCAAAAAAATGATGAAATATGGATCTAAATTTGGGTATTAAACATTTTTTCTTGAGTTAAGGTCCATAATACAGAAAAGAATGTTTAAGTGGTATGAACTATTAAATTTTAAATTATGAAAAGAGGATAGTATTTTATTAATATATTTCGAACTATTAAAATAATTTGTTCGTCATCCTCTACCTACTCAAATATCAGGAATTAATGGACAATCTGCTATGATTGTCTCCAGCTTTGCTCTAGACATATCGATAATACTTTCCTTAGGTATTTTGAGTTGTAAAAACTATGCATACCGAGTGCAAGTTGCAACAACCCATTCCACGAGGTTGAATCATTGCAGATTGCTCATTTAATCTTAATAAATAAATTTAATGAGTATTTTTGAAGCATTAAAGCATTGAAGCATTGCGGATTGCTCTTTTTTAAATGATAATGTTTGAAGTATTTTTTTGTAAACGACACTTTTTTTAAATTTTATTTCTTTCATGATGCAGTTCTATCATAAGAATTCATTGATATAATTCCCAACTGTGAGAAACAGATACTTTCGGAGATATAATTTGTCTGTTTGAACAAGAGCGCCAGAAAGCTCCTGTCCACAGGGCTTGAACCAATTTTGGTCATTTGATCGAAGCGTTTAAGAGGTGTCGGAGTGATATTTGGTGAGTAATCCATTATACTACAGGCTAGTTCATTCCTCTATTTATTACTTTTTGCGCGTATCATTTTTCCCAAATGTCTGTAATTTGCGAATGTTTTGCCGAGAAAGGTCTCAAACGATTCGGATCGACTCCCTGATGAAGAATTCGAGGTCAAATTTTATTCTGTCCGGCCAGCCGTTGCCGCGATAACTTGAGAACGGAAAGAGAAAGCGACTTGAAATATTCAGGGTACGTGGCGTATCCCAATACGACGGACGTTCGTTAATGGGCATAATCGGCCCAATGGTTTCCGAGTAATAATTTTGTCTACAACCAATACTAATCCGATCAAATTGAAACTTGGTTAGTAGTTGTAGAGTATAAAACTAATGCCGTTTGTGAAATTTTGTGATAATCGTATAGCTAGAAAATTTTTAAAAAATTATTAAAAAATATGATACGATCGAATTGAAACTTGATGAATACTTAGTTGTAGGATGTAAACCTAAGGACGTTTGTGAAGTTTTGTAGAATCGTAATATAGGCATAATCGGGCAAACCGGTTTGGAGTTGTTATTTCCTCAATAACTCGAAAAATACAAAACCGACCGAATTCAAACTTGGTTGTTGGTTGTAGAATGCCAACGCTAAATTTCTTGCAAAATTTTGTGGGAATCGTATCTCCAGAAAATGTTTAAAAAATCATTGAAAATCATTGAAAAAAAGTCTATATATCAGAAACTATTCTTCGACCATCGCTGAAATTTTGCGACAGCCTTTAGAACCTAACTCTTAATTCGAATTTGCCATGGTTCATTCCAATGGAGAGTGTCCAATACAGGAGAATGGACTATAGAACATACGCGCAAAAGCTCCTGACTTCACGTCAGTGCTTGAACCAATTTAAATGAATCCGTTCTTATAATTTAGTCCCTGTCTATTTGACTTGTTATGATGGCATTACATTCAATATCCATTGATGATATTATATATCTAATATTTTGTTTTGAGTTGAATATTTCTCAGAAAATGTACATATGTGATATTGAGTTGAGGAATATTATGAAAATTATCTGTATTGTAATGAATGCTACACAAATTAATTGGTGGTGCTCAGATTAATTCTACCCGATTATAAAAACGTGGGAAAGCCCTGTGGACAGAACCTTGGCGCTCTTGTTCAAACTTTGGCAAATCATATCTCCGAAAGTATTGGATTCTCGGAGTTGGGAATGATATCAATGGATTCTTATGATAAAACTGTATTAAGAAATTCAAAAGAATGTCATAAAAAAGTGCCAAAAATTATTAATCCGAATCTACCAGACCGATTCTACCCAAAAAGGAACTTATCCGAGATATTCATTACTCAAATCTACTCTGAAAATTATATTACTTCCATTGACACTTAGCCAATATTCCAGTTTGGCTTTTACTGGAGATATTCTGAACCCAATTTGATTAACTTATCAAAGTACATATTTCCATCATCATAATGGATTATCCAAGGGCATTAAATTGTCACCCAAAAATTATAATATCCTGTAGTCCTCATAATTCTACGATAGCTGAGGTTATTTCATTGGTCATTTTGCAATCAATCATACTTTGGTTTCTAGAACAGAAGTTGTTTTATATCATGAGTAACGAAATGAATTTTGAATAGAACCAGAAATAAATATGACATATCTCTTATCGGTAGATAAAATGACAGATATGAACACAGATAATTCATATACATATTCATAGATACAAATACAGACTTTAATTTTCGATTACGGCATTCTGCGAAATCATAGAACTACGTTTTAATATTGAAATTTTGAAAAATCATATCTCCGAAATAATCGGTTTGTTAGAGTTGAAAATGATTATGGTTACTCCGAAACTATCTGGCCGATTTTTTCTCAATTGAGATACTTATCTCCCAAACCTACTTTGAAAATTTCAACTATATCTAGCTCATTCCGTTCGAGAGTTATCATATAAACGGACGACCAGAAATAATCTATTTTGACCACGGATTCTTGATCAGTGAGTCGAACGAAATCGTTTAAGAACATTTTCAGCCAAAAATTCGAAAATGACAGACAATTGGTCAAATGGATCAGCTCTGTTCCGAGGAACAAGAGCGCCAATAAAATAATAATTTGTTTCTGCTCTCTTATCTCTTATATTATGACTAAAATGAAGACGGATTGCGCAAAACGAAATTCAAATATCGAAAATTTCTGACAAATACACATAATAATAACGCGCAATGCAAAAATCAACCTATTTTATTATATTCAAAAAGTCACGTCTTCAGAAATCGAAGAAATGAAACAGAAGGTATATCTATTCGATACAAAGTATAAGGGCTATGTCACATGAATTCCATCTGTGATCAGTCCGCATCATTTAACCTATACTCTTCCCTGTTCTGAACAAAGGCACGTACGTATTCCGGGAATGCGTCAAGGTGAAAAAGTTCCGAGTTGACAGTAAAACAGCGGGACTAAAATATTTATGTAAGGATCCTGTTTGGAATTCGGTATGTAAAAAATAAACATAAAACTAGATTTCTCGCTGACTACATTGTAGATTCACCGACAATGTGTCAAGAGAATAAAGAGTCGTTTCTTGTTATAGCGAAATGACAATGCAGACAATGTAAGGTAAGTGTACCTGATATCGTCAGTGTCCCGAATTTCGTAACTTTTGAAAGTTTTCATGGTATAGTGAGAATTTCCATCAGGGGATTTTTGTGAAGTGGGTTTATTTAAATATTTTGCAGATTTTTCAACAAATACGCTTAATCTTCCACCCTTATTCTGTGTACGTTTCCTAATAAAAATTGTTCGACAGTAGAGTCTTGGGTGCTTTTGTGGAAGTGACAATATCTTACTATGATAAGTGACGTACAGGGGATGACAGATATTTCAAATTCGCATTGTTGCAATAAACGACATGCATGAATATGTTGGGGCAACACCTCCTAAAAGGAAGGCCAATCAACTCCCATCACTTTTAACAATATGGCGGCGAAGGTGGATGAAAGTTCAATTGACAGCTGTATTATTTGTCAATAGTGAATCCTCAAATCACCGTTGTTAATTTAATTTTAAGATTGAGATTCGTACTATTTTCATGTCCAAATTACCGAGGACTCAGTGTTACCCACTCATTGTCCAGATTATATGGTAGAATAATAAAAGGTAGAACAGAAGTTGAAATACATGACATAGAAGAGCATAAAGGGTTCAAGGCAGAGAGATCATGCGTTGACAACATTTTTTGCCTGAAGCAGCTCGTGGAAAACAGAACAGAGAGAAACTTGGTTTTTGTAGACTTGCAGAAGGCTTATGATAGTGTACCACTCGCTAAATTGTGGAAGACCCTGGAAGAATTTTTTTTTTGATTCTCCTTCATTTTGGAGCAAATCTGATCTCTTAATTTGATTTCAGTCGATGCACAAACATTTCCACACCGCATCAGATTTTTGAGGAATTGATCCTGAAGTAAAACGAATTTTATTTTTTAAGCACAAAACGTGCGTCGGTCGAATAAAACTCATGAGATTAAATTTGCTCAAAAATGAATGAGGATCTCAAAAGTAATTTTTATTTGAGTGTCGTAGTATTTTTTCTCCAAAGATAATAATAATAATATTAATAATTTTATTAAATCCTTTAAGACAACATATTTTGTATAGTACAAGTCATTGAGTATGATAAAGAAAAAAAACAATTAAATTGACAAGGAGTCAACAAAGTATTCATCTACTGAATAGAAACCCTTCCTCAATAGAAGTTTCTTGACGTCTCTCTTAAACCTTCTTAAATTCAAGGACTTCAGAGATGAAGGCAAATGGTTGAAAAACTTTATACCTCGATATAAGGGAGAACGTTCAAATTTGGAAGTTTTATGTTTAGGGAACATCATTATTTGTAGATTTCTAGTGTTATATTCATGCTGACTTGATAGTTTCAACCACCTGCCCTCATTTTCCTTGGCGTATATTAAACATTTTAAATGGGGTCCAATGCAATACCCGTATGGACGCCACTGGTAGAGAAAATAAATATTTTATTACTTCTTAAAATGCATCTTGATGCATAAACGACATGTACCAAATGTCATACAGATATCTACAATATTACCTCAGTTATCATTAAAAAACTAATTTTGTTTCAAAATTTTATCACCCCGTATCTCCAAAGTTAAGACTTTTGGGACATACGTTCCTGGGAAGTTTTTTCCTTAAAATAAGTCAAAAAATCACCCACTTAAATATTACCATGTCATTAAGTAACACCCTGTATACTAGGGGAGTGAAGGAGCTCTTAACGGATATTTTCAGCAATGGTGAAGGTGGGAACCAAACTGTCTGTAATTTTCGAATTATCAGATGAAAATAGTCTCAAACTATTTGGTTCGACTCACTGATCAAGAATCCGTGGTCAAAATAGATTCTGTCTGGCAGGCAGTTAACACGATAACTCTTAAACGGAATGAGCTAGACAGTTGAAATTTTCAGAGTAGGTTTGAGATAAATATCTCAGTTCGTTATTGGGCAAAATCGATGGTTTCGGAGTAACAAAAAAAAAAATCCTTCTCCATTACATATTTCAAATTCAATTTTTTTTAGATGCAGTTTCATCATAATAATCAATTGATATAATTATCAACTCTAACAAGCTAATACTTTCAGAGATATGATTTTTCATTTCCTACTGCGATTCTTTCAATTTGAAATTTCACTTGTTGTTTTCTGCATCGGGTCAAATGTAAAATACAAAGTGTGATACATCGTTGGAAAGGAAATTTTGAGTAGAAATATAAAATTGTAAAAAATATACAGGGTGCTATTTGAGATAAAAAAGTCAGAGTCACTTCCGGTCAAACCGAAAGTGGCTTTCAATTTTTGTTTTTCTCAGTTGAAGGTTCCTTGAGCGAATTTTGAAAATCATAAGATTTTCAAATTTTTATCTTTTGAAATGGCTGAAATAATCCATTGGAACATGTATACTGGGACAACCGGTATATCGTAGTTAAACAACCATTAGTTCGTTTTCTCTCCGGCAAGGTATTGTATCCAGTTTTGCAGTCCAGTTAAAGTAAAAATAAATCAGCCCAAAAATGTACTTTCAGTTGGTATATGAAGCTTGAGTTTGTTGGGTGAAAATTAACCTACAGTTGCTAACGAACATTTTATATTCATTCCAAATTCAGTTGTATCTGGTCGTCTCTCTACAGTCACGAAACGAAAGATAAGGGTACATTAATTGAAAAGTTATATCTGCTCACTGAATCAAATACATAAATCTCAAAACACAATCTCCCTGTAGTAAGAGGGACCTTTGAAGCTTTGGATTTTCGGCAGGATCAAGCCACTGCAGGAGATTCTTGGGTAGTTCAAACGACAAACGACCAAATTTTATTGTTTAAGTGGAATTCCAACGATTAAATTTTTATTCCATAATAACCTGTACAACACAGTGCAATGAACATAATTCGAAGGCAATAATAAATTATAGCTCATTATTCTGGCTGAATATTATGAGTTTGATGAATTGTATATGTAAACATGTAGTAAGCAGATAATCCAATATGGAAATTAGTAGAAATTGATATTGCATTTTGGACAGTTTTGAATATACAATATGAATAATACATACTGAAACACATCAACATTATTCATTATTCAGAGGAATGTTGGAGGTTGAATTTATGTAGAATGAAGGTCTTTAATATCATACAGATTTATCAGATTTCTGTCATTTCTGTCTGATTTGGTACTTCATTGGAAAATTAAAGATTAATAACTGTGGAGCCACCAATTGCAGCAATTCGAAATACAATTAATGCAATTTGACCATAGTAGCTATTGACTTACTGGAACAGTGGTTTTTCCTTTGCCACGTGGGGCCGTTTTTGGCGCCCTTGATCCTCGTAACAGAGTGCTTATCAATTTGCCCAAATGTCTGTAATTTTCGAATTTTTGGCTGAAAATTGTTTCAAACGATTTTTTTTGACTCACTGATCAAGAATCCGTGGTCGAAATCGATTCCTTCCGGCCGTCCGTCCGGCCATCTGGCCGGCCAGCCATTAACAGGGTAACTCTCGAAAGGAATGAGCTAGACAGTTGAAATTTTCGCAGTAGGTTTGGGACATGAATTGCTAAGTGGAGTTCGTTATGGGGTGAAATCGGCCGAATGGTTTCGGAGTAACAAAAAATAAATTTTTTCACATTACAACTTTCGAATTCAATTTTTTTTACGATGCAGTTTCATCATAAGACTCCACTGATATTATATTCAACTCTAACAAGCTAATATTTTCAGGGATATGATTTTTCAGAATTTCAATGATACATCATACTACTTCTATGTTTTCACAGAATGCGAATTCCATCTGCCTGTGTTCTATCTGTTTGCGGTAGCTGTCGTCTGGTCCAGTTTGAATGATAAACGTCATTAATGTCAAACGAAACTGAAAGTGTATTTCTGGAGAGTTGGTTGATGTAAGCTTGTGAACAATTTTAGATTTGGATTCACTAAGTTCATAGGCAGAGTTATTTGTTTAGTGAGACGAAAATGAATAGCGCAAGGAAGTCGAGCATTACTTACGAGTCATTCTCTAATTGTGGAAGATTTAGAACGGATTTCCAATGAATTTACAGGTAGTTATTCCTTAGTAACACTATTTAGGATTTCCTACATAAGTATTCTGGTTTGAGTTTTCTGTGGACTAATTACATTAGATTTGTTTCATAAATTAAACTGGCTATTTCATTTACTCAATTTTTCAGAATGACTCCTGATAGTTTTGAAACACTTGTAATCAATATTGGACCGTCATACAAAGATAAGATGCAAAGGGATTTTAATTTCTTTTTTGATGTAGTTTTATCATATTTCTTCATTTCTTCGATTAATAGGTCCAATAACGCTGAGTAGTATTCAGAATTGATCCTTTTTCAAGATGTTCCATAAAACATGTTTAGCCATGTGTACAGGGGCTTTGGCATTCATGTTCAAACTTTGACAAATCATATCACCGAAAGTATTGGTTTCTCAGAGTATGGGAATTATATCAATGAATTTTTAAGATAGATCATAAAAGAAAATAAATTAAAAAGGAGTCCTTAAAAAAAACAGAGTACCAAAAATTATTAATCCGAAACCACCAGACCGATTCTACCCAAAAACGAACTTATCCGAGATATTTATTCCTCAAATCTACTCTGAAAATTATATTATATCAATTGAAGCTTAGCCAATATTCCAGTTTTGTTTTTACTAGATATATTCTGAACCCAATTTAATTTACTTACCAAAGTATATGATTCCATTATCGTATGGATTATCTACGGGCATTATATTATCACCCAAAAAGTATAAAATCATATAATCCTTTCAATTTTACTATAGTTGTGGTATTGTATTTGTCATTTTGCATTCCACCATACTTTGTTTTCTAGAAGAGGAGGGCTATTTTATATGATGAGTAACGAACCAGAAATGAATTTGACATGTCTCTTATAGGAAAATAAGATGACATCATATAATAATTCATAGATAGAATAAGAATTGGTTTTTCTAAATTCTTATGATATATGTATTATAAACTGCACCATGAAAGAAATCAAATTAAAATAGCTGAAATGAATTTGACTTTCTCTTATAGAACAGGATGACATGTATGTAGGTAGAATAATTATAGCATTCTGTGAAAACATAAAAGTACGAAAGTATTAGCTTGTTAAAGTTGAAAATTATATCAATGGAGCCTTATGGTGAAACTGCATCTTGAAAAAAATTGAATTTGTAGTGATAACTTGATCAACGAGTCGAACCAAATCGTTGAAGACCATTTCCAGCCAAAAATTCTAAAACAGACGTTTTGCGATAAGCACTCTGTTCCGACAAACTAGAGTGCCAAATGTGGAAATGTCCCGTGGACAGGAGCTTTGGCTCTATTGTACAAAATTTGACAAATCCTATATCCGAAAGTATTGGTTAGAGTTGGGAATTATATCAATGGATTCTTATGATAGAACTTCATCATAACAGGTATTAAATTCAAAAATCATGAAAGAATTTAAATTCAACAAGAGTGCCAGAAATTATTAATAAATCAACAAACCAATTACCCAACAACGAACTTATCCGAGATATTCATTCCTCAAATCTATATGATGAACGAGATATTCATTCCTTAAATCCACTCTGAAAATTATATTATATCAATTGAAACTTAGCCAATATTCAGTTTTGTTTTCACTGAACTCAATATTATTAATTTACCGTTACCATTCCCATCATCATATGATTTAACCATGGGCATTCAAATATCACCCAAAAAGTATGATATCATATTATAATCCTCATAATTCTACGGTAGTTGAAATGAATTTGACATGTCATGTCTCTTAAAGGAAAATAAGTTGACATGTATGACACAGATCATTTAATAATTCATAGATAGAATAATTATAGCATTATAAAAAAACATAGAACGATTTATTATTGAAATTTTGAAAAATCATATATCCGAAAGTATTTGTTTGTTAGAGTTAAGAAGGATATCAATGGATTCTTACGGTGAAACTGCATCATGAAAAATTGAATTAGATATTTGTAATGAAAATAATTTTTTTTTGATACTCTGAATCCATCAGGCCTATTTTGCCCAATAATGAACTTTCATAAAAAAATATGAACATTGCAGACATTTGGGCAAATTGACAAGCACTCTGTTCCCAGGAACAATAGCACCAAAAAACATTAGGTAGCACATGAAGAAGATAAAGAATCCCTGTAATAATAAAAACAGGCATGTTTGAGCAGGAGAACGTCTTTCAGAACCGCTATAGCATGAATATAGTGATTGGATATTCGATAGAAGAGACTGAGTGTTCAAAATGTAGCACGATTCTGAAAATAATAAATAAAAACCGGAATACATATTCGATTCTTTTCATACTAACATGTACGGTATTCCAAAGGATCAAACATAATCACACTTGCATCACATAACTTTTCAATGATGTACATGTTTTTGCCATGATGATACCTGCTGTAGAAAATAATCTTTCAACAGGTACGGATGTAGCCATTAATAAATCATCGGCCATCTTGGAAAGTGTAGGAAGAACTTTTTCATCACTCTCCACCACTGTAAAACATTTTGATTCCTATTTGCTCTTTCTAACAGCAAATATTTTTCAATCTCAGTTTTACAATATTTTGAAAGTTTTGTTGATGTTTTAAATAGGCTATCGATGTCGATACATTTTTTAATAGAATTGAACAATTTGGCATAGTTTTCAAAGAATACCTTCCCAGTGGGTAGATCATCGAGGGTGTTCTTGGCGTATTCCTCATAACACTTTTCGAAACATTGAATAGCTTCATTTCTTTACCAGTTTTATTATACATAGTTCCACAGATGTTCTTCAATAATTGTTCACATCTTCACTACAAGGAGCACAAGAGAATAAATTTCTCCAGATGTTCAGATTAGAGACGAAGTTTTCAAAGCATTGGGATTTAGGGGCTATGAAAGTAGTCCATTAAGTATTGAATTCATAATGGCATCCGTGTTTGTGGTTGTGAATTCTATTTTTTCTTGAAAAATAATTTCAGTTATCGCAAGGTCATAACGAATTAATAATCTTCTAAAAAATCGTGTATTTCTAGAACGATCCATGCATAATATAGACAAAATATATTGGTATTTATAGTGGCTCTTCATATTCAATTGTTTTCTGTGGGTGTTGAAAAAAGTCGAGTCGTATATAAAACTTCATGCAAAAAATTTAACAAGACTCTCGTGTTGCGCTGTATGTGGTCTCGGTATCGCCTATAATATTTTTGAAAACGTCTCGTCTCGTCTCTTCTCGCTTTTACGAGACGAGAACGAGACGAGACGAGAAAAATCTCGCTCTCGCGTGAAGCCCTATTTATGGTGAATCAAGCGAGTGATTTCCATGAATTAGTTTTTTGTAATCGGCCGATAAGAGATCTAAACCTGGTTCCATCCAATCACACAATTCGAATTTGGATGAAAAAGCGTCTACACTGACGTGAAATAATGATGTCCCAATGGAATGATATTCACTAGAGCAGGGAGCAGGTGCCAACTGAGAGATTGACTCATACAATATTGATGACATATTCCGTATTAGTCCCAAGAAAGCTCACGCTCGCAATGATCAACATCCGATGTGTAAACGTCCAGGTTGTCGGTATCTGCTTATGATAATAACAGGACATTTATTCAGGGGATTCCCCGGTTGAGTGTTACCTTCCGCATTTAGTTTACCCAGTGGAAAAAGCTTTTAGTTTTCCACCATTCTTTAAAGAGAGGTTATTCCAGTCGGACGCTCAGGGGATCAACTGCATGGTCCTTGAATTTTCCACAGATTTTTTCTGAGAACTAGGAAGTAGTATTTTTCATGTAAAGCGGCCATTTTCACAGAGTACATTGAAATCATATCGATTAGAACGATTTGGCGCTCTGGTTCCTCGGAACTGAGTGCTTATCAATTTGCCCGAATGTCTGTAATTTTTTAATTTTTGGCTGATCATGGTTCAAACGATTTGGTTCGACTCACTGATGAATTCGTGGTCGAAATCGATTCTGTCCGGCCGGCCGTCCGTCTGGCCTTTAACACGATAACTCTCGAACGAAAGGAGTTAGAGGATTGAAATTTGCAGGGTAGTTTTGGAGCGTAAATATCTCAGACCAGTTCATTAACGGGCGAAATCCACCAAGCGGTTTCGGAGTTATGACCGTTTTTAGTAAAAACAGTTTATCCAAAACCGATATCTCAATTTATCTGAAATTCAGCATCAAATTGTAGAATAATAACCTTTATAAGCATGCGAAGTTTTGTATTGATCGGATTGCCGTGAAGTGTAAAAAAAAAATTTTTAATTTTTAAATTTTGTTTCTGCAATAACTCTCGAACTGAATGAGCTAGGCAGTTGAAATTTTCAGAGTGGGTTTAGGAAATAAATATTTTGTTCAAGTTCGTTATTGGACAAGATCGTTTTTACGGTTTCGGAGAAACGCGAAAAAAACATTTTTTTTACATCACAAATTTCGAATTCAATTTTTTTCAAGATGCAGTTTCACCATAAAAATTCATAGATATCATTTTCAACTCTAACAAGCTGATACTTTCGGAGATATGATTTTCGAAATTTTAATAATGAATCGACTTCTATGTTTTCACAGAATTCTGTACTTGATTATTCTATTTATGAATTATTATATGATCTGTGTTCTTAAATGTCATCTTATTTTCCTATGAGAGATAAATGTGATTATTATTTCTGGTTCGTTATTCTTGATATAAAATACACCTTCTGTTCTAGAATATAAATTATGATTGAATGCACAATGACCAATGAAATAACCTCAACTATCGTAGAATGGTGAGGATGATATCATATTATACTTTTAAGGTGATAATATAATGCCCGTGGATAATCCATATGATGATAGAAATCTATTCTTTGGTGAGATACATAATCGAATTGGATTCAGAATATCTCCAGTAAAAACTAAACTGCAATATTGTCTAAGTTTTAATTGATATAATATAATTTTCATAGTAATTTGAGGAATGAGTATCTCGGATAAGTTCGTTTTAAGGGAGAATCGGTGTGTTTGAATTTCATTTATTTCATGATGCAGTTCTATCGTAAGAATTCGTTTGTATTATTCCCAGTGACCAATAATTTCGGACATATGATTTGTCAAAGTTTGAACTAGAGTGCCAAAGCTCCTGCCCACAGGGCTTGAACCAATTTTTTTATGTCATTGTATTTTACTGAATGGTTTACCATTAGTGATTGTTATCTTATAAAATAATAGATAGATAGAATTTTTAAAAACTACTGACGTTAAGTGAGGAGCTTTTGCGCGCATGTTCTTTTGGCATTTTACGCCTCACCCTCACGAAATACTGCTTCTTTTCTCTCAGTTTGGGAGAGAAAACCAACAAAGAAACCTTTTTAATATTGAGTTTACCTCCCATTATATCCTTTAATGATTTTTGTCGCCTTTGTGCTTATCAATTTGCCCAAATTTCTGTAATTTTCGAATTTTTGGCTGAAAATGGCCTTAACCGATTTGGTTCGACAAACTAATCAAGCCGTCCGTTAACACGATATCTTTCGAACGGAATAAGCTAGACAGTTGAAATTTTCAGAGTAGGGTTGGGAGATAAATATCTCGATCAATTTCGTTATTTGGCAAAGTTGGCCAGGTTGTTTCGGAGAAGCGAAAATTTTTTTTATGTATTACACATCTTAAATTTAATTTTTTTTTAAATGCAGTTTCGTCATAAGAATCCATTGATGTTATTATCAATTCTAACAATTAAATACTTTCGGAGATATGCTTTTTCAAAATTTGAATAACAAATCGTGATTTCACATGAGAAAGTATTTCAACATCGAATTAACCCTGCAAATTTCAAGTTTCTAGTTTTCGAAAGTTATCGTGTTTACGGACAGACAGACAAAATTGAATTAGAGTACGTATTCTACATCAGTAATTCAAATGGAATTATTTGGGAACATTTTCGGCTCAAATTGAGAAAATTACAAAAAATGGGGCAAAATTATGGTTCCCTAGAATTGGTAGTGTCAGTTACTCTGAATTTTTGATTAAACCATTCTCATGATTGTAATTTCCTGGCGATAGAATTTTCCTAATATTCTGTAAGTGGTTGAGCTACTGAAATAAATTCTACTATCAATTGTTTTGTTCAATTCAGTAACTGAATTATTTACTTAAGAAGCGACCTAATGGAGTCAATAACTTGTTCACAAATAGGGTTGAGACATTGCCTTCCACAGAGCAATGTACTAATAGAGAGAATGTAGTAATAAAGTGAGGACACGAAGACAGTTTCAATGAAATGAAGAAATGAATAATATATTCACGATACACATGAAAAAATCATCATGGCGTCAATAAAACTTCTTGATCTTGAATTACATTTCATTCCCATTTAACTGTCGTTACCCTCATCCAAAATTCTCTTGAGTTTCGATACTTTCCGTTTAATGTGATGATGATCGATGTCACGAATAGTCCGGGAGCCGTAGGCCTTTTTGGCCCTCTTGAGGGACGTTAAATTTGATCCGGCCGTTGCCACGATAACTCGATAACGAAAAGAGGGCATAATCGATAACGGAAAATGGGCATAATCGGCCCAATGGTTTCCGAGTAATAATTTTGTTTTCAACCAATACTAATCCGATCGAATTGAAACTTGGTGTGTAGTTGTAGAATACAAACCTAAGGACGATTGTAGAATTTTGTGAGATAATATAGCTCAAAAAATTGGTTCAAGCACTGACGTGAAGTCAGGAGCTTTTGCGCATATGTTCTATTGTCCATTCTCCTGCATTGGACACCATTTATCGAATTTACCATGGTGAATTATGTTGTCCATTCTCCTGTATTGGACACTCTTGATTCGAATTTACCATGGTAAATTCGAATTGCCGTCATGAAGATTTCTCTATCAAGTCAAAAAAAAGCGACAACACAGCGACGGGTGGCGTTGGAAGGATTGAGAGATCCCGTCATAAAAGCAGAAATATCTGATGAGATAAACAGACAAATTCAAACAACAACGCCGAATACTGGAGAAGAACTAACAGAATCTTGGCAGGGAATAATGAACAGTGTGAAAAGCATAATGCAGAATAGATTAGGTTATAAAATAAAGAACAAAAAACAAAAATGGATGACGGATGAGATCTTGCTTTTGATGGACGAACGCCGAAAGTACAAGAACAAACCGGATGACAACACATACAAAAATATTCAAAGACTTATAAGATCAAAGATTAGAGTAGCAAAAAACGACTGGCTTAAACATGAATGCTCGGTAATGGAACAACTGCAAAGTCAACATGACTATTTCAATCTACATAAAAAGCTGAAAGAGACTGCTGGTATATACAGGAAAATGAGGCCAACTATAACAACAAATGAGAACAATCAGATAGTCATCGACAGCAAAGAGAGGATCAATGTCTGGGAAAAGTACATAGAAAAACTTTTTGAAGACGATAGACTCGCAGATGACACCACTTACTCTCCAACTGGTCCATCGATCACTAAAGAGGAGATAGAAAAAGCTATACGTAATTCAAAAGATAGCAAAGCGGCTGGCCCAGATGAAATTCCTTCGGAAGTACTCAAACTCCTCGATGAGGTAGGTATTGCAGCACTGCATAAAATATTTAACATTATATATGGGACGGGTCACTATCCCAGGCAGTGGTTGAGATCTACATTTATTCCCTTGCCTAAGAAGACAAATGCAAAAAGATGCGAAGATCATAGACTTATTAGCCTGATGAGCCACACCCTAAAAATATTTCTTAAAATCATACACCAGAGAATATTCCGAAAGTGTGAGAGAGATATAAGCGACGCACAATTCGGGTTTAGACAAGGGTTAGGCACAAGAGAAGCAATAGTCGCAACACAGGTGCTCGTCCAGAACTGCTATGACCAGAGGAAGGACGTTTACCTCTGTTTCATAGATTATGAAAAGGCATTCGATCGAGTACAGCACCACAAATTAATGCAGCTCCTCAAAAGACTCGACATGGATCAGAAGGATATCCGATGCATTGAAAACCTTTACTGGAACCAAACAGCGCAAATAAAACTAGGCGACAATCAGGCCTATTCGCTAAAGGTTGACTTGGAAGTCAACGTTGATTATTTGACATTAGATTGTCAAATTTCATATAAATCAACCTAAAGTCAACTTTTCCTATTCTGTATCAGTTGAAATCATATCAATTGTTGACTTCAAGTCAAGAATCTACAAATATCAACATGTACATAGTTTTGGTATTCACTAACCATAATTTTGGTTGATTTGTATAGATATATGTTGACAAATGTCAATTGACTCCAGGCAAGTCCTTCGAATCACTTGCCAAGATATAAATTGTTGACTTGAACCAAAATAAATACAGTGGTAATTAGTGTTGTTACTATATATATGGATTATTTAATATTTGTTTATCTTATAAGAGAAGAATTACAGAAGTAAGTTCAATATTCAATTGAAGACATATTCATAAAATGAAATGAGAATGCATTTTGTAATCTTACATACTATTATTTCGGTAGAAGAGCTCTTTATAGAAACTGCCGGTAATCAAGGGACGCAAATAATCCTCTTACATTTTCTGATGGCCACTTAAACAATTTTTTGCATTTCCAAAGAAGTGTTTTGGCTATATTACTCCAGGCTTCTTATTTCACACTAGGCTCACCTTTTCCATATCTAAGCTCCACATTGCTCTCAATAAAAGCGATGAGGGCTCTTAGTTGTTGAGTACTGGGTTTCTTCCTGTTGGGGCCATTTACCAATTAATATTATTAATCAACTAGTACTTATTTGTACAAACTGTACTATTTTTATATCAAATTAAACGTTTGTCAAAAAAGTGTTCCTTCCGTACTTTCTCCCGCCTCTGAAAACTTCAAATTATTTGAAT
Source organism: Halyzia sedecimguttata (assembly GCA_937662695.2). Lineage (NCBI taxonomy): Eukaryota > Metazoa > Arthropoda > Insecta > Coleoptera > Coccinellidae > Halyzia > Halyzia sedecimguttata. Next base: position 78,627,207 of record OW569414.2, read on the forward strand.
AATTCGAAAACTATAGGTTAGAATACACCACAGAACATATAATAAATAACAGTAAAACCAAAGAGTACAACTGATAAAATATAGAATATTATAAAACTTAAGAACTACTACGCTGTTGTCAGATTTATATATTGAGTTTTCTAGTCAATGTTGACTTATTGTTGACTTTGGTTTCAACATGAGTTAGTGAATAGGAAATCAAGTCAATGTTGTTATGAAAATGGGGTATATCAACTTGACTTCAAGTCAACATTGATAAATGTCAATAGATAGTGAATAGGCCTGATTATGTCCGACAACATACGAATCAGGAGAGGGGTGCGACAGGGGTGCGTGTTGTCTCCGCTCCTATTCAACTTGTACTCTGAGGAAATTTTCCGAGTAGCACTTGAAGATGTGGAAATGGGAATCAGAGTAAATGGGACATGGATTAACAATATTCGTTATGCGGACGATCAGTACCGTCTTTACCATAAGGGCACACGGGGCCCGTGCCCAGGGCCCCCATCCTTAGGGGGGCCCCGAAAGACAGACTATTTCTCTCACATTTATTCTAAAAACATTTTTGTGAAGCACAGTAACAGTAAGCACCCGAGTCGAAAATAAAATTTACTTTGGCCTTAAAATTTAAATCAGAATTATGTTTATTTAACCAAATTAAGACAAAATCAAGTCAAACATTGCCTATTTTCTTTTTAGAATATAAAATGTCCCTAACATTTGACTTGATTTTGACTTAATCAGCCTAGTTAGGATCGATTTAAGACAAAAAAAATGGGTTCAAGCCCTGTGGACAGGAGCTTTCTGGCGCTCTAGTTCAAACAGACAAATTATATCTCCGAAAGTATTGGTTTCTCTGAGTTGGGAATTATATCAATGTATACATATGATAGAGCTGCATCATAAAGGAAATTCAATTCAAATAATAGTTTATTTATCAAGATTAAATGAGCAATCATGAGAATGAGAACTGCACCATGGAAGAAATCGAATTAAATCTGGACAATTTTGCCCAATAACGAACTTAACCGAGATATTCATCTCCCTAACCTACTCTGAAAATTTCAACTACCTAGCTCATTCCGTTCGAGAGTTATTGTGGAAAAACTTTTTTAAATTTTCAAATTTTTTTTTTACACTTTGCGGTAATCTGGTCAATTCAAAACTTCACATGGGTATAAAGGTCATGATTCTACAATTTGATGCAAAATTTCAGATAGATCGAACGAACTTGTCCGAGATATTTACGCTCCAAAACCACCTTGCAATTTTCAATCCGCTAACTCCTTTCGTTCGAGAGTTATCGTGCCTACGGCCGGTCGGCCGGCCGGACAGAATCGATTTCGCACTCGGATTCTTGATCAGTGAGTCGAACCAAATCGTTTGAGACCATTTTCAGCCAAAAATTTCAAAATTACAGACACTTGGGCAAATTGATAAGCACACTGTTCCGAAGAACTAGAGCGCCAAAAAAACAAGTTTCGTATGACAATTGCCCAAAACAGGTTTAAAGTACCTACAAATAGTAGGTATTCCATAAAACAAATATGAAAGAAGATAAGTAATAATAAAAAATTACCTTGTAATCGATCAAAAATTTCCTGATCTACGTTCACCAAACTACAGAATTATGCTTTCAATATTTACGTAATATTTTCAAACATTTTCGGGTGAGGTCCCCGTTGCATCGCTAAAATACGAGTATTTCAACCCCAATATTTTTGAAGTTACAATATTCCCTTCTGTCAAGTTGACATTATGAGAATTCATACATAGAATAATAATTATATCAATCTGTGAAATACGATTTACATTGAAATTTAAAAAAATCATATCTCCGAAAGTATTAGCTTGTTAGAGTTGAAAATGATATGAATGGATTCTTATGATAAAACTGCTTATTAAAAAAAAATTGATTTGGAATTTGTTTCGTAAAAAAAATTTTTTTTTTGTTACTCCGAAACCATCTGTCCGATTTTGCCCAATAACGAACTTAGCCGACATATTCATCCCCCAAACCTACTCTGAAAATTTCAACTCTCTAGCTCATTCCGTTCGAGAGTTATCGTGCTCACGGCCGGCCGGCCGGACAGAATGAATTTCGACCACGGATTCTTGATCAGTGAGTCGAACCAAATCGTTTAAGACCATTTTCATCGAAATATTCCAAAATTACAGACATTTGGGCAAATTGATAAGCACTCAGTTCCGAGGAACTAGAGCGCCAAAAAGTCATATAAGACTAAACTTGGGTTGTATTTGGCTCAATATAAGTCAAAAACTTGGTTCAAGCACTGACGTGAAGTCAGGAGCTTTTGCGCGTATGTTCTATAGTCCATTCTCTTGTATTGGACTTACAGGTAAATTCGCCAAAGAGACAATAGAGCAAAAGCTCCTGTCTTCACGTCAGTACTTAAACCAATTTTTTTTTTCGTAATTTTGGCATTGGCGTAATATTTGCGTTGGCATTCTACAACTAATAACCGTATTTGAATTGGATCGGTTTTGTATTTTTCGAGTTATTAAGCAAATAATAACCAAATTTCAGATGGGTATAACTCCAAAACCGTTAGGCCAATGATGCCTATAAGTAAAGTCAAATGTTGCAATCAGATGTACAACCCAACCTGAAAATTTCAAGTCGCTATCTCTTTACGTTCTCAGGTTATCGTGTCATAAATAATATTTTTTAATAATTTTTTTTTTATTTTCTAGTGATACGATTCTCACAAAATTTCCCAAACGTCCTTAGGTTTGTATTCTACAACCACTTACCAAGTTTCAATTCGATTGGATTTGTATTGGTTGAAAACAAAATTATTACTAGGAAACCATTGGGCCGATTATGCCCATTAACGAACTTGTCCGTCATATTGGGATGTGCCACTTACCCTGAAAATTTCAAGTCGCTATCTCTTGCCGTCCTCAAGTTATCGTGACAATGGTGATGCTCTCCAGAACATACGCGCAAAAAGTGGGAAAGCTTTTTGGACAGGGGCTTTGCCGCTCTTGTCAAAGTACTAGCGAGTAATTATTCAAACTTTGACTGCATCATATATATCGAAAAATCATATCTCCGAAAGTATTATTTTGTTAGAGTTGAGAATGATATCAGTGGATTCTTATGACGAGACTGCATTTTCAAAAAATTGAATTTGAAATTTGTAATGTAAAAAAAATTTTTTTTTTCGATAGGTACTCCTAAACCACCGATTTTGCCCAATAACAAACTTAACCGAGATATTTACATCTAAAGCCAAATCTGAAAATTTCAACTGTCTAGTTCATTCCGTTCAAGAGTTATCAGGGTAGAAAAATGTATAATTCGCTTTCTTTACTTTCCGAAAGGGCCCCAAATTATTGTGTGCCCAAGGGCCCCAGCATAGTTTAAGACGGCCTTGCGGACGATACCGTCCTTATCGCTGAAAATATGCACGACCTACAACAACTGGTTGATAAGATAGGAGAACAGAGCAAATCAATGGGTCTAAACATTAACACCAGGAAGACGAAATTTATGATTATTTCAAGAAACCCAAATATGCATAGAAACGCCATCATAACATTCAATGCAACGCCGTTAGAGAGGGTAGACAAATTCAAATATCTGGGCGTCTGGCTCTCTGAAGATTGGACATCAGACAGAGAAATAAAATGTCGCATTGAACAAGCCCGACAGGCATTTCTGAAGTTTCGAAGAGTTCTTGTTTGTCCTGATTTTGATCTCAACCTGCGACTGAGATTCGTGAAGTGCTACATCTGGTCGGTGCTTCTTTACGGCATGGAAGGCTGGACATTGAAGAAGGCTGCGATTAACAGGCTAGAGGCCTTCGAGATGTGGCTGTACCGCAGGGTCCTCAAGGTGCCTTGGACGGCTAGAGTGACGAATGAGGAAATTCTGAGACGCGTCGACAGACAGCGTGAATTGTTTGAGACGATTAAGAAGAGAAAAACGGCGTACCTAGGACACATTATGCGAAACAACAAGTATCAATTTTTACACTTACTGATCGAAGGTAAAATTGAGGGAAGAAGAGGGATCGGAAGGAAGAAAATGTCCTGGCTGCGGAACATCAGGCAGTGGACAGGACTGCACGATATACAGTCCTTGATACATACCGCAAGAAATAGAGAAGCGATGGAAAATGTTATCGCAAACATCCATTAGTGGATATGCATTGGAAGAAGAAGAAATTCGAATTAAGTGTCCAATACAAATACAAAAATGGGTTCAAGCCCTGCGGACAGGAGCTTTCTGGCGCTCTAGTTCAAACAGACAAATTATATCTCCGAAAGTATTGGTTTCTCAGAGTTGGGAATTATATCAATGTATTCATATTATAGAACTGCATCATAAAGGAAATTCAATTTAAATAATAGTTTATTTATCAAGATTAAATGAGTAATCATGAAAATGAGAACTGCACCATGAAAGAAATCAAATTAAATCTGGCCAATTTTGCCCAATAACGAACTTAACCGATATATTCATCTCCCTAAACTACTCTGAAAATTTCAACTACCTACCTCATTCCGTTCGAGAGTTATATCTATGTCTATGGATGAATAGCAGTCTCACTACTCTCAGATCTCTTACTTCATGTTCCGTTCCGAAATGTAAGAATTTTCTGAGAAAACCTAATTTCGGAGCAAACAACTGAGATTTTTCTCACTTCGCTCACAATTCTTCGATGGATTAGATAATGTCATGTCTCAGGAACATCATTTGACATTATGACAATTCATACATAGAATAATATCATTCTGTGACAACGTTGAAATACGATTTATTATTGAAATTTTGAAAAATCATATCTCCGAAAGTATTAGCTTGTTAGAGTTAAAAGTGATATCATTGGATTCTTATGGTAAACCAGCTTATTGAAAAAAATTCAATTTTGAATTTGCCTTGTAAAATAAATTTTTTTTTGTTACTCCGAAACCATCTGTCCGATTTTGCCCAATAACGAACTTAGCCGAGATATTTATCTCCCAAACCTACTCTGAAAATTTCAACTGTCTAGCTCATTCCGTTCGAGAGTTATCGTGCCTACGGCCGGCCGGACCGGCCGGACAGAATGAATTTCGACCACGGATTCTTGATCAGTGAGTCGAACCAAATCGTTTAAGACCATTTTCATCGAAAAATTCGAAAATTACAGACATTTGGGCAAATTGATAAGCACTCAGTTCCGAGGAACTAGAGCGCCAAAAATTCTATGTATCAGTAACTATTCGACTGAAATTGCTGAAATTTTGCAAGATCCTTTAGAACCTAACTCTACTGCCAAGTTTCAAGTTTTAACACGATCGGTTAAATATTGTTGGAGATTCGAGCAGCCTTGTGTGAGTTCAGTAGATGGGTGACCGTTGCCTCGATAACTTTCGAACGAATGGAGATAGGGATTTGTAGTTTTTAGGGTAGGTTGCGCATCTGAGTGGCAGAGTTAAGTTCACTAACCTCACGATACCTTGAGAATGGAAAGAAATAGCGACTTGCAGTTTTCAGGGTAGATTGCGCAACTGAATGCGACATTTATGTTCTATAATAAGCATAATCAGCCAAATGGTTTTGGAGTTATATCAATCTGAAATTTGGTTAATACTTCTTCGATACCCCAAAAAAATACGATGCCGATTCGATTCAAACATGGTAATTAGTTCTAGAATGCCGACCAACAAATTTTTACAAAATTTCGTGAAGATCGTAATACCATAAAATTAAAAAAAATCATTGAAAAAAATGTATATATCAGAAAGCACTTGTCTGAACCTTCAGAACTATGAATGTTATGATGACATATTAAATTATAACATAAATTTTCGGGCCGAGTTTTTCATAACACAATAGAGAGTGAAGCATGTATCTATGCGAGATGATAGCCCTACATAAGGGTCCTGTAGCGATCTTCGAACATCTGAAGTTCTGAATAATCGCTTGGATTGGCCAGACCTGGTTTTGAAAGAGGCCCTGCTGGCCTTATGAGCTACGACATTTTCCTATTTGAAATCATATATTGAAGGGTTTTCTAAGAACAAGACTGAATATCCATGCGGAAGATCCATGCGGATACAGAGGAGTAAATTTTGTGAGAGGGGACTTTTGAAAGGTTTTGTATTATTTTTAATTTGTTCGTTTTTCTCCTCTTGTTTTTTTGGTGTTATACCAAACTGTACTATTATTTCTCGATAACTCAAAAAAATAGACTATATCTAATTGAAGCTTGGTAACTAGTTGTAGGATATCGACATAAAGATGTGTGTAAAATTTCGTGAGAACCGTACCCCTAGAAAATTTAAAAAAAAATTCGAAAAAAAATTGGTTGAAGCACTGACGTGAAGTCAGGAGCTTTTGAGCGTATGTTCCATTGTCCATTCTCCTGTATTTGAAACTCTTAATCGAATTAACTATCATAAATTACATTAGTACTTTGACAAGAGCACCCTGTCCACAGGGCTTTCCCATTTTTTTTTATTTTTATCACCTCAGATACTATGTATCTCAAGTATTCATCCTATAGTAAACATTTTTCGACATAATTCATTAAATTTAATGTAGATAAATAATGTAGAGATGTTATAAATAGATTTCAGTATACAACCAAAACACTGAAAAAATAGACTTTCCCCCTCCCCACCCCTCGAGGAATTTCATTATGTTCATCTGGACACCTTAGGGAATAACTGTATCAACTTTCAAAACTACAGGAATTATTTGGTCTGATTTAATTAATTTTACCACGCTAATTACCCATACATCGTTTCATTAATTTTCAACTGTTTTAGTCAACCATTCCTCGATTAAGAAATACATTCGCTTTCTGCCATTTACATGAAAGTTTCTCGGACTCAATTTGGATGATAATATAATAAATTTAAACTTTTTAGTTGAATTAGTTCCGCCCGAACAAAATTGTGAAGTTTCAACAGCCTAATACTGAAGTGTTATCTCTCAACAAGAACAATACAAGTTCAGTAGGATATTCAGATAGGTTCCGATTGTTATCTGGAATTTTCATTGTGGAATTTCAAGTCTCAAGTTTTACAACACAGATAATATTAATGAAAAAGGAAAGTGTTTAAATTATATAACCGGTTAGCAGCTACCTCACTTGTGCAAAAAATCACATCTTTTCATGTTTATTCACTAAGGAAATACGAGAATAATATACTCCTTCTCGAGATGATGGCGCTATCAAATAAAGGCCCGGAAATAAATCATATAAAGATCAGTAACTATTAAAATCATCATTTATATACAGGCAGGTCCAGTTTGAAAGGTGGAAAATCCAGGAGACGATATAGAATCGGAAAATAATATGAATTTGCTTATTGAGCTGTATTCGGAAATGCTTCATTTACAAAGTACAGGGCGTTCAAGTTCAAATATGATAAGAAAATTGAGGGCACGCCCTGTGGACACGAGCTTTGGTGTTCTTGTTCAAACTTTAACAAATCATATCTCCGAAAGTATTTTTTTCTCAGAGAGGAAATTATATCAAAGGATTCTGATCACATTCAAATAAAAGTTTATTTATCAAGAATGAAATAGGCACATTCATTCTTCATTATGAACAGTAAATCAAGAAAAAATAATTGAAACACAAATGTAGATCAATATTTCAGCATATTTTTGCTAGCAACATTATGAAAATACTGTACATAGGAACACTACTTAAGGAGTAAATGGTACTATTAACCTCGGTGGTCAGCGAACAGTGATTTTTTTGATGATGTTGTTCTTTCCTATTGTCTTCATAATCTCCATCATTAAAATGATCCAATTATATATCTTCTGAAAAAAATCCTCGATATTTATATGTAAATTATTCATAAATCAATATTATTTCTGGTATCAAAAGTATATAGATATTCACAAATTCAAGATTCGCAACCTTGTTTTCCAACATAAAACATTTTTTCAAAGTACGAATTATAAACAAACTAGAACAGAAACAAATTTGACATGTCTCTCATAGGTAGATGAGATGAAATGTATGAACAGTTAGAACACATCAGACATATATAATTCGGATTCTGCGAAAACATAGAAGTACGATGTATTATTGAAAAATCATATCTCCGAAAGTTATAGCTTGTTAGAGTTGAAAATAGTATCAATGGATTCTTATGGTGGAACTGCATCTTAAAGAAAATTGAATTTGAAATTTGTAATGTGAAAAAAAAAATTGTTTTCGTTACTCCGAAACCAATAACGAACTTAACCAAGATATTTATTATTTATTTATTGTGTTTCAATTGATATGATATAATTTTGATAGTAGATATTTCTGATATGTTCGTTATTGGATAGAATTAGTCTGTTGGTTTTGGATTAACAATTTTTAGCACTCCAGCTCAATTTAAATTATCTTATGATGTTTGAATTCAATTTCTTTTTTCAAAAGAATATATATCATAAGAATCCATTGATATCATTCCCAACTCTGAGAAACCAATACTTCCGGACATATGATTTATCAAAGTTTGAACAAGAGCGCCAAAGCTCCCATCCACAGGGCTTTCCCACTTTTTATGGTTCCCTTAGATCATTAATCATTTTAAATTTTCATTCTTTACTCAAGAAAGGTGCTGAGGTGGAAAAAAAATGAAAGAGAGCTTATTTCTCAAAAATTAAATGAGGAGGTCAAAATTGATATTTAGTTTCAAGAAAAGCAGTGGCGTAACAATTTTCTCCTCCAAAATGTCAAATCACTTGCTTGTACGGACGCCATTTGTAGAACAAAAAAAAAATTTTTGTCGTAATTTTTAAAAATTTCTCAAGTGGTATGGTTTTCACAACATTTTACACACGTCTTCATGTCGATATTCTACAACTAGTTACCAAGCTTCAATTCGATCGAGACTAGTTTTCTTGAGTTATCGAGGAAATAATATTCCAGGTGGGTATAACTCCGAAACCGTTAGACCGATTATGCCCAAAAACGAACTCAACTCTCCCTTTCGGATACGCAACCTACCCTGAAAATTGCTAAGTCCCTATCTCCTTTCGTTCGAGAGTTATCAAGGCAACGATCACCCATCCAGCTACTGAACTCACACAAGGCTGCTCGGATCTCCAACAATATAAATCTGATCGTGTTCAAACTTGGAAATTGGTATAAGAGTTAAATTCTGAAGGCTTTCACAAAATTTGAGCCATGTCGGATGAATAGCTTCTGATATATAGAATTTTTTTCGATGATTTTCAATGATTTTTTAAAAATTTTCTGGTTATACGATCCTCACGAAATTTAGCAAGAATTTTCGCGTTCACATTCTACAACTAACAACCATGTATAAATTGGATCGGTTTTGAATTTTTCTGGTTATTGAGGAAATAACAACCAAATTTCAGATGGACATAACTCCAAAACCGTTTGGCCGATTATGCTTATAAACAAACTGAAATGTCGCATCCAGATGCACAATCTAAACTGAGAATTTGCAGTCGCTATCTCTTTCCGTTCCTAGGTTATCGTGGCATAAATAATAGTTTTTTTAAAATTTTTCAGCGATACGATTCTCACATAATTTCACGAACGTCCTGAGGTTTGTATTCTACAACTACTCACCAAGTTTAAATTCGATCAGATTAGTATTGGTTGAAAACAAAATTATTACTCGGAAACCGATGGGACGATTATGCCCATTAATGAACTTGTCCGTCGTATTGGGATGCGCCACCTACACTGGAAATTTAAAGTTGCTATTTCTTTCCGTTCTCAAGTTATCGTGGCAACGGCCGGCCGGCTGGACAGAATCAAATTTGACCTCAAATTCTTCATCAATGAGTTGAACCTAGTCGTTTGAGACCATTCTCGGCAAAAAATTCGAAAATTACAGACATTCGGGCTTCGGGCAAAATGATAACGCGATGTTCCCCAGAACATACGTAAATAAATACAAATAATTTCCATGACCATGCTTTAAATTGAGGCCTAAAAAATTCCATTGATCTGCAGTCATGTGACCAAAATTAATAAATTCGATTTTTTCCAATCAAAATTGAACACCGTACATTGTAAACGAAGCATTTCCCCAATATAGTTTATTAAGCAAATTCATTTCATTTTCCGCCCTTCAACCTTGACCATCCTGTATAATATCATTCACGTGAATTATTCCCCGGATAAAAATAATATGATGAAATCTGACCTCGCATCGTTTATGATGAGTATAAAGTGCTGAGATGACGAAAGTGCTTTACGGGAAAAATCAGTATTATTACACAGATAAAATTTACGACACCGCTATCAAAGCCAATGATTCTAAGAAGTTCCTACTGTATCATAATATTTCCGATATGAGAAGACATTTAAAATTTTTCTGTTCATTTTAGTAATTATAATTGAAGAAAAAACTATCCTTATTGATAATTACATGCTTCATGCACTTAAATCGCGATATCAAAAGGGTTATTCTGATATGGCGTTGATGAAATCATTTGGACTAATGAACTCCTTGCATCGAGCTGCTAAAAACTTGTAGAGTTACAACATTGTATTACTTATACATCTACTGATATGAATTACATCAGAGGTAAGTTTTATTTCGATAACTAGGGGCCCGGTACGTGCTTCGCTACGTATAAAGTGAAATAATAAAATACTGACCAGTAAAGAAAAAAAGCAGTATCATGTTGAATACCTTAATATTATTGATTATTATATAATAATCGATGAAAATACTGAGAGAGACCCAGGAAATTTGACACATTTTGTCTTATATCTCCAGAAATTGAAATCGTATAGAGCCAAAATTTTGCACAATGTTGCAAAATACTACAATTGACGTTAGTACAAGTTTTTGTTGCAATCTGATTAATAGTTCACAAAAAAAAAATTTTTTTTTCGAAAAAATTAAAAGAAATATTTTTTTAAAAATACCAACATTTCGATCATAACAGAATTTTGCCAAAAGTTGCGCGTTTATATCCTCGAACTGACTACCAAGTTTCGATTCAACATCTTCTTTAGTTCCTGAAATATCAGGGAAATAACCTCAAAATTTTAAATGTCTATAACTCCTAAACCGTCCGGCCGATTTTGCCCGTTAACGAACTTAACCGTCGCATTTTGATCAGAAACCTACCCTGAAAGTTTGAAGTCGATAGGACCTTCGGTGCTCCTGTTATCGTGCCTACGGCCGGAAAACCGGCCGGCCGGCCGGCCGTACGGCACCCAAAAATCTGACACCGGATTCGTGATCAGGGAGTCCGAATTAGTCTATTAGCCAGTTTTCAGCTCGAAATTCAAAAATTACAGACATTTGGACGAAATGATAGGACGATGTTCCCCTAGAACATGCGCCCAAAAATTGGTTCAAGCACTGACGTGAAGTCCGAAGCTTTTGCGCGTATGTTCTATTGTCCATTCTTCTGTATTGGACACCCTTAATCGAATTTACCATGGTTTACGCGCAAAAGCTTCGGACTTCACGTCATTGCTTGAACCAATTTTTTTTTTCGTGATTTTTTTTGAAATTTTCTAGGGGTACGGTTATTGAAATTTTTTTTTACCTCATTTTTTTCGAATTTTCTAGTGGTACGGTTCTTACAAAATTTTGAACACGTCTTTATGTTGATTTTCTACTACTAGTTACCAAGCTTCAATTCGATCGAATATTTATTTTTTCAGTTATCAAGAAAATAATATTCCACGTGGGTATAACTCGGAAACCGTTAGACCGATTATGCCCAAAAACGAACTCAACTCTCCCTTTCGGATACGCAACCTACCCTGAAAATTGCAAGTCCCTATCTCCTTTCGTTCGAAAGTTATCGAGGTAACGGTCACCCATCTACTGAATTCACACAAGAATGCTCCAATCTCCAACAATATTAAACCGATCGTATTAAAACTTGAAACTTAGCGGTAGAGTTAGGTTATGAAGGCTCTTGCAAAATTTCATCAATTTCTAACGATTAGTTACTGATATATAGAATTTTTTTTTTATTTTCAATGATTTATTAAAGATTTTCTACATATGCTATCCTTACCAAATTTTGCAAACATTTCCGCGTTGGCATTCTACAACTAATAACCATGTTTGAATTCAATCGGTTCAGTACTTTTCGAGTTAATGAGGAACAAAAACCACGAAATTTCAGAAAATTTCAGATGGCTATAACTCTAAAACCGTTTAGCCGATTATGCTCATAAACAAACTAAAATGTCGCGTTCTGGTGCTCATCCTAACCTGAAAATTTCAAGCCGCTATCTCATTCCGTTCTCAAGTTATCGTGACAACAAAAATATTTTTTAATAATTTTTTTAAAATTTTCTAGCAATATGATTCGTACAAAATTTCACAAACGTGCTTAGGTTCATATTCTACAAATACTCACCAAGTTTAAATTCGATCGGATTCATATTGGTTTAAAACAAAATTATTACTCGGAAACCGCTGGGCCGATTATGCCCATTAACGAACTTGTCCGTCGTATTGGGATGCGCCACCTACCCTGAAAATTTCAAGTCGCTAGCTCTTTTCGTTCTCAAGTTATCGTGGCAACGGCCGGACGGCCGGCCGGACAGAATCAAATTTGACCTCGAATTCTTCATTGGGGAGTCGAACTTAATCGTTTGAGACCATTTTTTTCAAAAAATTCGAAAGTTACAGACATTTGGGCAAAACTATAACGCGATGTTCCCCAGAACATACGCGCAAAAATTAATTGGAACATCAAATTCAATTATTGAAACAAAAACATATTTATTTTTATTGCTAGCTATTTTAAAACTTAATCCAATACATTAGGATAAACAATATTTTTTGTTTTTCCATTTTCAGGCTAGGGGTTTTTCATTTTTGACCGTTAATTTTCTGCTAATGTTTGAATATTTTGAGTAATTCTCATGCAAGAATCCGTCCGATCGAATGGATATTCATTATAGATTTCGTAATTTAACGAAAAGATCCAAATCCCAAGATACGTTTACTGGAGTAACGCTCCTTTAAGTTTTTCATTGGGTAAAATGAAAAAAATTTAAGAACAAGTTATTTCGGACGCTCCGAGATTCGATCCCGCCGCCTCGCGAGGCTCGGAAGTCTCGCAGGGCGCAGGAGCTATAAATTCCCAATCCAACGCCTCAGCTCACTCGGCCACGTTGCCTACGTGAATCAATTCTGATTATGTACCGAACAAAGATTTTTAGTACTCGGATGATTTCCGTCTTTCGATTTTCAGAATATCGACAATCCTGTCAAGCGATCGATCGAAATCGGTTACTCGTTCATATTTCTCGCAGTTTTTCTAGACGATTCCAAGATTTTCGAGTAATTCCGTTCGAAATTTGAATTCGATTTGAGATTTCTCTTCGCTCGTTCAGACCGAAAACGTCGACCTTGAAGGAGCCGCGTTAAATTTCGCCACAGAAATACGTGAAACGTCAGAATTTTGTCGATTTTCGCGAAAAGTCACATATTCCTATCGTTCTTCCGGGAAAACGAAAGGGACTAATTTCGAATCTCGTATTCGCGTTCCCTCAAATACCGTCGTTCCGAATCGGCGTTTTTTCGCCTTTTCGCGATTTTTGTTTAAATACACCCCCATCTTTTCACTCCGAAAACGCGAAACTCTACGAAACTTCCGTATTTTTCCTCGATAAACCCCTTCGAAATTTTCCCCAAACCCCCCTCCTAACATCCAAAAAAACATTACGTTTATAGTAACATTTTCAAAAAATTTATATATACAGTGTGGAGAAACAACATGGAATAAATTCATTATTTTGGTTACTATACATATTTATGGAAAATCCTGAAACATGTCCAATTTAAATTTCAAATTGCCCTTCTTCTTCATTCGAATGCGAACCATATCTTTAACCCCCTTCGAAAGACATGTACAACCCCCAGTATTTCAAATAGGAAGTATGGGATTGCGATATATCGTTTGGAAGGTCTCGTCATTCTCTTTTCGGAAATTTTAACACTTTCATGTTTATGCACATGGAAGTGATACAATTTCTGAATAGAGAATTACGCGACCTTTCAAGCGATGTACAAGGCCATACTTCGTATTTGAAAAATTGTGGGTTGTACCTGTCTTTCGAAGGGGGTTGAAGGTAGGGTTCGCATTTTTACGAAGAAGAATGACCATTTAAATTTGACATGTTTCGTGATTTTCCATAAATATGTACAGTAACCAGGATAATTAAATTATTCCATTTGGCTTTTCCACACTGTATATACTTCTCCGCAATATCCTGATTTCTATATTTCATATCCTCAGGTTGAGGTCACATCTAGAGCCGGGACCTCTCGAGTGAAAAAAATCAAACCTTTCGATTATTGAAACCTCTTCAGATATCTCGAGATATCCAGAAAAGCGCGAGCGACTTCATTCGAATGATTTTCGGTCATCTATTATATGGCTCCCAGAGAGATAACGCGACTCGAGTTACGAAAATGCCGAGATATCTCATCTACGTTTCGAATGTTTTCATTTTTGGCGCTCTTTTTCCTCGAAACAGAGTGCTTATCAATTTGCCCAAATGTCTGTAATATTCGAATTTTTGGCTGAAAATGGTCTTAAACGATTTGGTTCGACTCACTGATCAAGAATCCGTGGTCGAATTCGATTGGATTCGATTCGATTCGATTCTGTCCGGCCGTCCGGCCGGCCAGCTGTTAACACGATAACTGTCGAACGAAAGAAGTTAGAGGATTGAAATTTGCAGGGTACGTTTGGAGCGTTAATATCTCGAGAGTTCTTTTACGGGCGAAATCCACGAAGCGGTTTCGGAATTATGGCCGTTGTTAGTTAAAACAATTTTTTAAGAATATTTTCGAAACCGACCACTCGATCTATATGAAATTTAGACCAAATTGTAGAATAATGACCCTTATACGCACACAAAGTTTTGTATTAATCGGGTTGCCATAAAGAGTAAAAAAAATTTTTTTTTTAATTTTTGTATTTTGTTTCTACAATAACTCTCGAACAGGATGAGCTAGGCAGTTGAAATTTTTAGAGTGGGTTTGGGAGATAAATATCTAGGTTCAGTTCGTTATTGGGCAAAATTGGCTTGACGGTTTCGGAGTACCTAACGAAAAAAAAATTTTTTTTTTTTACATTACAAATTTCAAATTCAATTTTTTTGAAATGCAGTTTCCCTATAAAAATCCATTGATATCATTTTCAACTTCAAGAAGCTAATACTTTCGTCATCTTATTTTACTATGAGAGATAAATATCAAAATTATTTCTGGTTCTTATTATTTAATTATGAGGATGATGAGATATTATACTTTTAAGATGACGATAATAATGCCCGTGGATAATCCATATGATGATAGAGTAGATTTGAGGATTGAATATTTCGGATGAGTTCGTTATTTGAGAGAATCGGTCTGTTTGAATTTAATTTCTTTCATGATGCAGTTCTATCGTAAGAATCCATTTATATCATTACTAGAGACCAATAATTTCGGAAATATGATTTGTCAAAGTTTGAACAAGAGTGCCAAAGTTCCTGTCCACATGGCTTGAACCAATTTTTCGAATTACTATTGACGGTATTTCAGACTCAAAGGCGAGATATGAGAAGTCCGTTTAACGATCGAATATATGGGTGACATCTGGTGCGTATTGTTGTCATTCCCGAACGTATTCTTGGGAATGTTTGGTTAATACTTTCATTCTTCACTTCGACTAGCTGGAAATAAATATGGTATCGAGCCTGGTATTTTCTTTCACCGGTAGAATGCAATTAAGTGATTCTGAATACTCGCGAAACGAGCTGAAGCAACCATATTGGAGATAAGGGATAACGAAAGCAGCTGACGCGAGAACGACCGAGAAGAACACCGAGCGATTAATATCTCGAATGATCATTCGATTATTGAAACCTTTCGAGAACCTATATATTTATTATTGAAATCATTCGATTATGCCCCACTCTAGTCACATCGCACATGCTGATGCCGATGTCATAGTTTTCCTCCGAATTGGAGGTCCTAGAGCTGAAGGCATAAATTGGTTGCTTGCTCCTGTTGTGGTGTCACCTGTTTTCAGTTTTATTGCCATATTTTCCTTGGTTTCTTGGTTACCCTGTCCTGAAGAATCCAACTAGCAGAAACAAGTGTCGGCAGGTACCATCAGAATGACTATTCTCCGCTCCTTTTGCGGAAGAATCCCGCCAAAATTTCCCATTCAGGATATAACACTGTTTCATCGAAAAGAAGCAGCATGTGGCAACCAGCCGAGTAAGGAGTAACGACGTGTACAAATATCCGCGTATATTCTCCCTGAAGATGTCATTCTCTTAACCGATATTGATAGTTCGCAAAACTGCTGAACGAGGAGTTCGTTCTCGCATAAATCCATCGTGAATATTACCTGCGACTTCAAACATTTTTCACTTATCTTCATTATCCAACAGAGCCAGCAAATTTCCAACTCATCTTGGATGGAAAACGTCTTCATAAGCTCTACATGAAATCTATCAGAGAGGATTTTCTCGTCACAAAAGATATCTAATAAATCTAGATCGACAAAATCGTTGGCCGTGAAGGAATATGTGATAGTTACGGAAATATCGCTAGAGTTTGAATGTTTCCCGAGGCAGGTCGTTTTATCGAGGATCCGAAGTGTTTTTCTTAAGTGTGAAATATACGACGAAATGAAATCCTCTTTTCTGGGAAACTGGAGAATGGTTTTCTTTGAAGTGGGTCTGAAATGATGTATTAGTCGAGGGGGAACTTTTACCTTATGGTATAATATTTCCGTATAATCAATATTAGGAATTGGCGTTCGCCGTCCAGGACTTTATACGCCGAAAATATTCCACATAAATTAATGAAATTTCACTTGGGAATGAAAAGGTGGAAAGCCCTTTTGCAATCTGCAATGATTTAACCTCGTGGAATGGGCTGTTGCAATTAAGGTACACTCGGTGCCTAGTTTTCACAACTCGAAATACCTAAGGAAAGTACCATCGCAATGCTGGAGACCATCACAGCAGATTGTACATTTATTCCTGATATTTGAATAGGTATAGGCTGACGAACAAATTGTTTTAATAGCCCAAAATATATTAATATAATACAATCCTCTTTTCATATTGTAATAGTTCATACCACTATTAACACATTAATTCTGAATAATGAACCTCAACTCAAGAAAGAATATTTGATACACAAATGTAGATCAATACTTCAGTATTTTTTGCTAGCAACATTATGAAAATATTGTATATAGGAACATGTCTCACAACTTATAGAAGTAAAAGGTAATATTAACCTCGGTAGTGAACGAACAGTAATTTCTTTTGATGATTCCATTATGTTGTTCTTTCCTATTGCCTTGATAAACTGCATCTTCAAAACGATCCAATTCTTAATCTTCTGAAACATCATCCCTAATATTTGCACATAACGTGATCTTCGATAGTACCTTTCTATATTATATAACACACATAAATTATTCAATATGCAAAAAGTCAATAGTATTTTTGATATCAAAACAGTCTTGTATATATTCACAAATTCAAGATGCGTCACCTTTTTTTCCAATACAAAATATTTTCAAAGTAGTAATTATATAAAAAAACTAGAACAGAAACAAGAGCGCCAACAATTATGACGTCTGTTATAGATAGATACGATGACATGAATGAACAGTGAACACATATAGAATAGAGACAGATAGAAATAGCATTCTATGAAAACATAGAAGAACGATGTATTATTGAAATTTTGCAAAATCATATCTCCGAAAGTATTAGCTTGTAAGGGTTGAAAATGGCATCAATGAATTCTTATGATGGAATGCATCTTAAAAAATGTAGTCCAAAAGTTGTAATGTAGGAAATATTTTTTTGTCGTTACTCCGAAACCATCAGACCGATTTTACGCAATAACGAACTTAACCGAGATATTGTCCCAAACCAATTCTGAACTGTCTAGCTCATTCCGTTCGAGAGTTATCGTGTCTAAGGCTGGACCGGCCGGCCAGACAGAATACATTCTGACCACGGATTCTTGATCAGCGAGTCGAACCAAATCGTTTAATACCATTTTCAGCCATAATTCGAAAATTACAGATATTTGGGCAAATTGATAAGCGCCAAAAATTGAATATTGCCACTAGATACTCCCTTAATCATCCTATACTTTTTGGCGCTCTTATTCCTCGGAAAGGAGGATTTATCAGTTTGCCAAATGTCTGTAATTTTCGAATTTAAGGCTGAAAATGGTCTTAAAAGTTTTGGTTCGTCTCACTGATAAAGAATCCCTTGTCAAAAATATTTCTTTAAGGCCGGTCCGGCTGGCCCTACGTTAACACGATAACTCTCGAACAGAATAGCTATAGACAGTTGAAATTTTCAGAGTAGCTTTAAGAGATAAATATCTCGGTTAATTTCATTACTAGGTAAACTCAATTTTCTCTAAGATGCAATTCTTCCTTAAAAATCCACTGATATCATTTCCAACTCTAACAATCTAATACTTTCGGAGATATCATAGTTCAAAATTTCCATATTAAATCGTGATTCTATGATTTCGCAGAACGCTGTAATCGTATCTATGATAATATGAATATGAATGAATTTTGTTCACACATGTCATCTTTGTGCTTTTCAGGAAGTGTAACCCATATAAATATTAGACCACCTATTGTATATGGTGTAACCCTGGATCGAGTAGATCATCAGCTGTTCGCAGATTCTTGCAAAGAATCGCGTTCTCGATCACCGTTTCCGAACGCGGCAGTCAGCACTCAGTCCGAAGTGGAATTTACATTACCTTATTTTTTATTTGTCTATAATTCGTTCTTTGAAAATATTTTGTATTGGAAAACAAAGTTCCGCATCTTGAATTTCTGAATATATACAAGACTGTTTTCATACCAAAACTAATGTTGACTTTTTGCATATTGAATATTTTATTTGCTAATATTGGGGATGATCTTTCAGAAGATTTAGAATTGGATCATTTTAATGATGTAGTTTATGAAGGCAATAGGAAGGAACAGCATAATGGAATCATCAAAAGATATTACGGTTCGTTGACCAACTAGGTTAATATTACCTTTTACTTCGTTAAGTAGGGAGATATGTTCCTATATAGAGCATTTTCATAATGTTGATAGCAGAAAAATGCTGAAACATTGATTTACATTTGTGTATCAAATATTCTTTCTTGAGTTAAGGTTCATAATACAGAATTAATGTGTTAGTGGTATGAACTATTAAATTATGATAAGAGGATTGTATTTTATTCAATTCCGAGGCTAGGAAAGAAATTTTCTAGTCACGGTAATCGCCACCATTCGCTGTTGGGTCAAAAATTAACAGTGCTGTGCCTAAGGTGGCGTAAGGACACAGTAACAAAGCCTACACAGAACACAACTGGTTCTCCTAACTCAGGGCAAGCTCTTAGAGCTTATGAGGGGTCTCCTTGTGGAAGACCCAGGAGGATCAGTATAATAATAATAATAATAATAATAATAATAATAATTAATAAATTTTGAACTATTAAAATAATTTGTTCGGCAGCCTCTACCTACTCAAATATCAGGAATAAATGGACAATCTGCTATGATTGTCTCCAGCCTTGCTCTAGACATTTCAATGATACTTTTCTTAGGTATTTCGATTTCTGAAAACTCTGCACCGAGTGTAAGTTGCAACAACCCATTCCACGAGGTTGAATCCTTGCAGATTGCTCATTTAATCCTGATAAAAAAACTATAATTTTTGAATTTATTTCCTTTTATGATGCAGTTCTATCATAAGAATCCATTGATATCATCCCCAACCCTGAGAAACCAATACTTTCGGCGATATGATTTGTCAAAGATCGGACAAGAAAGCCAAAGCTCCTGTCCACAGGGCTTTCCCACGTTTTTCTCTCTTGTGTGTCTTGTTCTTTATCGCTTTCTAATTTTAATATCTTCATTGTTTAAGATATCAAAAATATCGAAACGTAGGCATTCTGTCAAATTGAGTTTGTCTCTAATCCAGACCAAAAAGTAGCCTCTCATTATTCAACAATTGTAATAAACAACGTTTGTAATCGCTCAGATTAGTATTTATTATTACTCGTGTCCGGTCGCGAGCATAATTTCCGAAACTGATCACGACTCGCAATTTTCTCACCGTCGCGAATACCAAGTGGGACGCTTCCGTATTTAAATTTAGCCAATTTATCTTGAACGCTCATTCACTACGGTAGATGACACTCAAAGCAAAGGAACCGAGCGCAGACCTGTCTACCCGGAGCCTGGGTTGTGAATTACTGGAAGTTTTTGCGAGGCCTCTGCCTTCTCATTCACGTGGCGAAGTTGATGAAGATATCTCGACGCCGGCAATTCCTCAGATAAATGTTAATTGAATGGAAACTAAGATAAGCAAATTTGACGGAAATTCGGCTCGTGAAATACGACGTGGAGTTTTGCAACTATCGATTTTGGGGACATATTCTACTTCTTGTCAACAGACTCATTCTGATATAAACTACGGAGTGATTCACGAAGACCGTTCGTTTGAATATTTCAAAGAAAGACTCGGGATAAACACTTGAAATTTTATAGTTGAACTTTGTAAGGAGAGATGAATTCTTGGAAATATTTCAGATCCGTTAGACTTCCGATTTCACCGGAAATGATACCAACTTTCGTTTTTGGCGCTCTAGTTCCTCGGAACTGAGTGCTTATCAATTTGCCCAAATGTCTGTAATTTTCGAATATTTCGATGAAAATGGTCTTAAACGATTTGGTTCGACTCACTGATCAAGAATCCGTGGTCGAAATTCATTCTGTCCGGCCGGTCCGGCAGGCCGTAGGCACGATAACTCTCGAACGGAATGAGCTAGAGAGTTGAAATTTTCAGAGTAGGTTTGGGGGATGAATATCTCGGCTAAGTTCGTTACTGGGCAAAATCGGACAGAAGGTTTCGGAGTAATAAAAAAAAATTTTTTTTTTACTAAACAAATTCCAAATTAATTTTTTTTTAATAAGCAGTCTTATCATAAGAATCCATTCATATCATTTTTAACTCTAACAAGCTAATACTTTCGGAGATATGATTTTTCAAAATTTCAATGCAAATCGTATTTCACAGATTGATATAATTATTCTATGTATGAATTATCATAATGTCAACTTGACAGAAGGGAATATTGTAACTTCAAAAATATTGGGGTTGAAATACTCGTATTTTAGCGATGCAACGGGGACCTCACCCGAAAATGTTTGAAAATATTACGTAAATATTGAAAGCATAATTCTGTAGTTCGAGAGAGGAGAAAATTTGGTGAACGTAGATCAGGAAATTTTTGATCGATTACAAGGTAATTTTTTATTATTACTTATCTTCTTTCATACATGTTTTATGGAATACGTACTATATGTAGGTACTTTAAACCTGTTTGGGCAATTGTCATACGAAACTTGTTTTTTTGGCGCTCTAGCTCCTCGGAACAGAGTGCTTATCAATTTGCCCAAGTGTCTGTAATTTTGGAATTTTTGGCTGAAAATGGTCTCAAACGATTTGGTTCGACTCACTGATCAAGAATCCGAGTGCGAAATCGATTCTGTCCGGCCGGCCGACCGGCCGTAGACACGATAACTCTCGAACGAAAGGAGCTAGCGGAATGAAAATTGCAATGTGGTTTTGGAGCGTAAATATCTCGGACAATTTCATTAATGGGCGAAATCCATCAAGGTGTTTCGGAGTTATGGCCGATTTTAGTAAAAATATTTTTTATGAATATTTCCGAAACCGATCACTCGATCTATCTGAAATTTAGCATCAAAATGTAGAATCATGACTTTTATACGCATGTGAAGTTTTGTATTGACCAGATTACCGCAAAGTGTAAAAAAAAAAATTTGAAAATGTGGAGCAGTTCTCATTCTCATGATTGCTCATTTAATCTTGATAAATAAACTATTATTTGAATTGAATTTCCTTTATGATGCAGTTCTATCATATGAATACATTGATATAATTCCCAACTCTGAGAAACCAATACTTTCGGAGATATAATTTGTCTGTTTGAACTAGAGCGCCAGAAAGCTCCTGTCCACAGGGCTTGAACCCATTTTTAAATGTAACACCCAGTTTTTTCATCGATAATAATTAGATTACCCACTAAATTCTACATTGTTTAAACGTGTCACTTACATATTATTCTCAGAAAATTCGTGTGAAATCTGAAAAGACCCTTTGAATTTTCTCAAATAAGGCATCATTCCGTTGTTAATAACTTTTTGCCTGAAAATTCCTAATTATCTAGCTTCTATCAGAAGACATGCTAATGCTTTTCTTTCGTTAGCAAAAAGTTCAATTGAACATACAGTGTGTTTCTATTTCGATGTCAAAGTCAGTCATGAAAAAAACCTCGGAACTAGTTTTTTTTCAAATTAATTTTAAGATTAGATTTTGTTGGGATTGTTCTATGGAAGAATGACGGACATTCTACAGAGACAGCGAGAGAATAAGGTAGAAGTTGATGAGGTGAGTAAGGAACATAGTCAAACACACCTTCGAATTTTTTTTATTTAATTTTCTTCATGATTTTTCTACAAGAAGAATCTTTCAAACATTTTGCCATGAAAAATCGCTCAAAAAATCAAATCCTTAAATGTTTGAAGCCGATTTCCTCGAAAACGTTGAGGTTCAGAGCCTTCGACAAAGAGTATAATTTTTTAAGAATATTCTTCAAGAAATCCAAACCAGTCAAAAAATGTCAGTGGCGTTCAAGTTGGAGGATATGTAATATCGAATGACCTCCTATCTACGCCAGTCAGAATGTTTGAAACATGTGAGAAATAGTTAACTTTTGACGTGGACTATGGTTGTTCTGCGTTTTATCGGAATATCTTCAGCCACTTTGGAGTTATTGCTAAAACATCAATGTATCTCAGTAATGGGGCATCTTAGGATATATGTTTATGGAAACTTTCAGGGCTGAAACATAGCCCTCTATCTGATGTTGAAGTCCTGCTACAAACAACTGACTCACCCTATATATATGTTCTTTTGAACTTCGAGCATTTCATTTCTAAATCTAATAATAAAGAATGTGTATGAAAAAATTGGTTCAAGCACTGACGTGAAGTCAGGAGCTTTTGCGCGTATGTTCTATTGTCCATTCTTCGGTATTGGACACCCTTAATCGAATTTACCATGGTAAATTATGTTGTCCATTCTCCTGTATTGGACACTCTCAATTCGAATTTACCATGGTAAATTCGATTAAGGGTGTCCAATGCAGAAGAATGGACAATATAACATACGCGCAAATGCTCCTGACTTCACGTCAGTGCTTAAACCAATTTTTTTTTTCATGATTTTTCTGAAGTTTTCTAGGGGTACGGTTCTTACAAAATGTTTTTTTCGTAATTTTTTTTCAAATTTTCTAGGAGTACGGTACCCACAAAATTTTAAACACTTCTTTATGTTGATTTTCTACTACTAGTTACCAAGCTTCAATTCGATCGAATCTTCATTTTTTGAGTTATCAAGGAAATAATATTTCAGGTGGGTATAACTCGGAAACCGTTTGACCGATTATGCCAAAAATGAGCTTAACTTCATTCGGATACGCAACCTACCCTGAAAATTGCAGGTCTCTATCTCCTTTCATTCGAAAGTTATCGAGGCAACAGTCACCCATCTACTGAACTCACACAAGGCTGCTCGAATCTCCAACAATATTTAACCGATCGTGTTAAAACTTGAAACTTGGCAGTAGAGTTAGGTTCTAAGGGCTCTTGCAAAATTTCAGCAATTTTAGACGAATAGTTACTGATATATAGAATTTTTTTTTCAATTTTCAATGATTATTTAAAAATTTTCTACAAATACTATCCTCAAGAAATTTTGCAAGAATTTTTGCGTTGGCATTCTACAACTAATAACCATGTTTGAATTAAATCGGTTTTGTATTTTTCGAGTTAATGAGAACAAAAAACAACCAAATTTCAGATGTCTATAACTCTTAAACCGTTTGGCTGATTATGCTTATAAACAAACTCAAATGTCACATTCAGATGCACCACAACCTAACCTGAAATCCTCAAGTCGCTATCTCTTTCCGTTCTCAGGTTATCGTGACAACAAAAATATTTTTTAATAATTTTCTAGCGATACGATTCTCACCAAATTTCACAAACGTGCTTAGGTTTATATTCTACAACTATTCACTAAGTTTCAATTCGATCGGATCTATATTGGTTGAAAACAAAATTATTACTCGAAAACCATTCAGACGATTATGCCCATTAACGAACTTCGTATTGAGATGCGCCACCTACCCTAAAAATTTCAAGTCGCTAGCTCTTTCCGTTCTCAAGTTATCGCCGGCCGGACATAATCAAATTTGACCACGAATTCTTCATTGGGGAGTCGTACCGAATCCTTTGAGACCATTTTCGTAAAAAAAATCGAGTGTTACAGACATTTGGGCAAAATGATAACGCGATGTTCCCCAGAACATACGCGCAAAAAGTGTTAGCAGAGGCTAGTGTAACGTGATCCCTGCAGTTCGATGTATTGTACAGCTTAGGGAAAAAACCTCAGCAAAAAAACCTTGTCTCCCCGTTGGTTTTGTGATTTACGAAAATTGAAATTGTTGACAAAATATACTGAAATTTTAAATATTGAAGGGCATTTTCTTCTTCACTATCGATTCTTCCTTCAACAAGCAAAGAGGTTTCTCTAAAGTATCCGAAACTCAATCTGGAAAAGGAAAAGACAAAAGGAGAAAACGAACTAATTGAAAATGGAATATTACATGTTTTATTAAATAGATATAAAATTCACTGCCCATTCTAAAAAAGATTCAGAAACTTTATGAATAGCCCTAAAACCATCCTAGAATCTATATATGGGACAATTATTAACTAAATGATCTATGGTTTTCTCTGCTCCACAACTATAGGGCTCTCAACTGAGTTCCATCAGGAAAGCAAGTTGTTGCAACGACCATTACCGGTTCTTAAACGATTCAGAATAGACCATATTTTCCTTGGAAGTTCAAACCCCGGAATTCTATCTGAAGGATCAGAAATTAAATATTTGTTAAATAAATCGCAAGAAATCCATTCAGACCGCCAAACTTCCTTGTCGCTTTTATTCGAATTGGGAAAACAATTGGAACATAAAGAGTTACGGGACTTCAATCTGGGAAATTAGAATATAGAATCTAGAATATAGGAGATAATCGGAAGGAAATGAAATTTATTGCAAGAATTTGAAACAGCAGTTTCTCTGCGAATGTGGGCGGGACAATGTTTGAAAGAACTGGTAACATGAATGGGAACTGCGTAACGAGTAAGCGTGAATAACCATTTTAGATGAAAATTCGAAATGCAACGTCAATATAGTTCGGCCTATAGACTCTGTGATTATTTAAAAATGTTGAATTACTATTTAGATATAAAGTTGTGTTATCAATGAGGTATATGTATATTGTATTTATGTCAACGTTCGATGGATTCTCAAAATGCAGAATAAAAAATATTTTTGGCATGGAGATACTCACCCCCATAAGTGTAGATTGGAGTGTTGTTTACTAGAAGTAGCGTTGAGTCAGGTCTTCGATTTTCCACCGACGTGCTTTCCCTGACTTCCACCTCCATCTCCGGCGAGCCACTTCGGCTCGCCTCCCACTCTGAAAAAAATTATAAATGTTAAAACTGAAAATACTTATGCTTCTTCAATTTTAATAGTTCCTACACGGAAAGAAAAGAGTTAATCTCGATATAAAAAAATAGGGTGGGTCTTTCATATAAACTTTTCTTTTATGCGCCCCCCTGCTTAGTTACAGCCCCCTAAGAATGGCGCCCGAATTTTTTTCTCAAAAATGAAAAACTGACAAGAATGAAATCCAGGGGATATTTTATGCGGGCGAGAAGGCATTCAAAACAATTCCTCTATGTTTGAAAGGGGTAGAAAAAGCCACCCCTAAACCTTATTCTGCAAACACATTTTTCCTTATCCATGTTTTACAATAAAAAAAAATAGTTTTGGTTATCTTGATCCATTCTTAACAAATAAGGTCTTATGTAATTTCTAGCTAAAATTCACGGTTTTCGAGAAATAAAAAATTATCATCATGATAGCATGAGTCGTAGAGGCTCGAATTATTTATTGTTTTGGCTCATCATTTTTAGATTTTTGTCACATACTCACAAATTTCAGCGATTTCGAATGAATAGCTTCTGATATATAGAAATTTTTTGATGATTATTTTAAAATTTTCTTGTAATAAAATCTTTTTTCGTCGGCATTATAGAAATAATTAACATGTTTGAATTAAATCGACATCGTATTTTTTGAGTTATTGATGGAATAACAACCAAATTTCAGATATATATATATAACTCCAAAACCCTTTGGCTGATTATGACTTTTGACGAACATAAATGTCGCAATAGGATGCGCAACCTACCCTGAAAATTCCAAGTAATTATGTCTTTCCGTTCTCAAGTAATCGTGAGATAAATAATATGTTTTATTAGTTTTTTTTAATTTTCTTATGATACAATCCTCACAAATTTTCTCAAACTTCTTTGTGTCAGTATTCTACAAACTACTTACCAAGTTTCAATTCGATCGGATCTATATTTTTTGAGTTAGGTATCGAGAAAACGATATTCCAGATGGGTATAGCCCAGAAACCGTCACTACCTGATTTCGTTCGAAGTTATCGTGGCAACGTTCACCCATCTAGGTATTGACCTCACACAATGCTGCTCCGATCTC
This sequence comes from Halyzia sedecimguttata, assembly GCA_937662695.2. NCBI lineage: Eukaryota > Metazoa > Arthropoda > Insecta > Coleoptera > Coccinellidae > Halyzia > Halyzia sedecimguttata. The sequence continues at coordinate 78,653,933 of OW569414.2, forward strand.
CAACAATATAGATTCGATCGTGTACAAATTTGGAACTTGGCTGTAAAGTTAGGTTTTGATGCCTCCCGCAAAATTTCAGCGATATCAGAAGGATACTTTCTGAGATATATAATAATTTTTTTAGAATTTTCTAGTTTTACGATGCTCACGAAATTTCGATAAAATTTGCGCGTCGTCATATTTTGAGTTAAGGAGGAAATAAAAACTAAATTCCAGATAGGTATAATTCCAGAACTGTTTGGCCGATTATGCCTATTAAAAAACTCAGATGTTGCATTTGGATGCTCAACCTACCCTCAAAATTCCAAGTCGCTACCTCTTTCCGTTCACAAGTTATCGGTGGATAAATAATATTTTTTCGTAAAAAATTTAAAAAAAATTTAATGATTCAAAATTTTCTAGTGATACGATTCTCCCAAAATTTCGCAAACTACTTTATGTCGGTATTCTTCAACTAGTTACCAAGTTTCAATTCGATCGGATTCGTAGTGGCTGAAAGCAAAATTAGTAGGGGGGCGTCCATAAATTACGTGAGATGTTTAAGGGGGGGAGGGGGTCGAGTCAAATCTCATCTAATCTTACGTTGGAGAGAGGGGGGGGTCTCGTCAAATATCACGCAATTGTATTTCTGATTGAAACAAAAAAAAATTATACTATTTTGGTCCATTTAATCCAGTTACACTAATAACTCTCAGCAATATTGATTACTTGTAGTAAATAAAAGAACGAAGTAATTTTTTTTTCTTTTTACAATAACAATCCAACGCGGCTACGTAAGAAACCCACATTTTGAAATATCTCACGTGAGATTGGGGGATGGGGAGGGGGTTGAATAAAATCTCACAACATCTCACCAGGGGTGGAGGGAGGGACAGAAAATTTAAAAAAACACCTCACTTAATTTATGGACGCCCCCTAGGTAGATACTCGGAAACCGTTGGGCTGATTATACCCATTAACGAACTTGTCGGTTGCATTTGGACGCGCCACCTACTCTAAAAATTTCAAGTCGCTATCTGTTTCCTTTGTGGTCAGACATACTCAAATTAGACTTCGAATTCTTCATCAGTGAGTCGAAACTAATCATTTGCGGCTAAAAATACGAACAATACAGACATTTGGGTAAAAAAAAACAATAATTCTGCCTTAACAAAGCAATTGAGGGGCCTCGAAGTAAAAGGGTTCAAGTGCATTTAAAAAAAATGCTCAAAGTGCAGAATAGTACATCTGAAGTATAGAATAACTGATAAAGGGTTTTCCAATAAGAGGTGTTATTTTGAATAGCCCGCTATTTCGGTAGATGTCACTTTTGAAGCTAACATTTTTTAACATTTGACAAGTAGAAACTCCGCCATTAATAAAAATGGAACCATACACGTTTCAAGAACGCATTGGAATATTATTAAAATTCACCATAAAAATGGTGAAAATTTGGCAGAGACGGTTCGTAAAACTCGAACATTTTTGGGTCGTCGTAAGCACCTTGTCGGACCGCAATAAAGAAATTGGTGGAAAAATGCGAGCTGTTGGGACAAGTTAGTTATGTGAAGAATAAAACCCGGCGTGCACGTCGCTCAAGAACAGCCGAGAATATTGCTGCTGTGGCCGAAAGTGTTGAAGAAAAACCAAATTTGTCCATTCCTCGTCGATCTTTGGAATTAGGCATTCCACAAACGTCATTACACCGTATTTTGCATAAAGATGTGGGTCTTAAGGCTTATAAAGTTCAGTTAACACAAGAACTCAAGCCGGCGATCATCAACAACGACGCGTCTTTGCTGATTGGGTCGTTGAAATGCATGAAAATGATCCGGAATTTCATCGAAAAATCATCTTAAGTGATGAGGCCCATTTCCATCTCGGTGGCTCCGTCAACAAGCAAAATTGTCGCATCTGGGGCTGGGAAAACCCAAGAGTTATTGTTGAAAAGCCTCTGTATCCTCAACGTGTGACTGTTTGGTGCGGTTTATGGTCCGGCGAAGTCATTGGACCTTACTTTTTCGAAAATGAGGTTGGAGCAACAGTTACGTTGAATGGATTGCGCTATCGAGAGATGATTAATGATTTTTTATGGCCGGAATTGAAAAGTATTGATCTGGACAACGTTTACTTTCAACAAGACGGCGCTACGTGCCACACAAGCAACGAAACCATTGATCTTTTGCGGGAAAAGTTTCCGGGCCGTGTTGTCTCTCGAAGAGGTGATCACAATTGGCCACCATGTGATCTTGTGATTTAACACCTTGCGACTTCGTCCTTTGGGGCCACGTGAAAGAGAAGGTCTACGCCAATAGCCCAGAGTCGATTCAAGACCTCAAAGATAGAATTCGTGAGGCTAGCGAGGACATAGGGCAGCCACTTTGCGATTTGGTTATGGAAAATGTCATTAAAAGGATATGGTCCAGTAAGCGTGGTCGTGGTGGTCATTTGCCTGATGTTATTTTCCACTATTAACGGCATAGCTTCTTCTTTATAATGAAATAAACATCCGATCATTTTTTTTCAAAAATGGCATTTTTCTTTGAATATCAAAATAACACCTCTTATTGGAAAAACCTTTATAATAATGTTTTACTCACCTCTATTGGACACTCTGATATATATCTAAAATATGAATACAGTTTTCTAAACTAATTCCTGGAATTTTGAAATTCAGGTTAACTTTGAAGCTATTTATCTCAGAACTTCAAAAAATTAATTTAAACCCTTTTACTTCCAGGCCCCTCAATTGTAATCTATGCAGATTACCTCTCTGGATTCACAGGAAAGTTTCTATGTTTCTATGTTGTGAAGAATATTCGATAAATTATTGCATATTAACGGGGTGTATGAAATTACTAACGTGACCGTTAGGCATCACTTCGGTTCGATATACTGCATGCGCTGTTTTATCGTATCATTTTTGAAAACTCCTCTTCTCATTACCTGATTGGTTGAATTCTGGAATCATCTCATTTTCTGGTTATTGTGCCAAGTCGAAAAATATCAATGTTTCAAATTTCAGTGCTCCATTCTGGCAAAGACAGGGAAATGAACAAAGATCACGACAGGTATGATGTATTTCCTTCCAACTTATTATCATGATATTATATTCTAAATGGATTCTCATCCAAATATCTTACTTTGTGAAAGTAGTTGAAGTATCTACAGGGTGATTCACGAAGACGGTTCGTTAGAATGTTTTAAAGAAAGACTTGAGATAAACACTTGATATTTCATAGCTAAGCTTTGATAGGAGAGATGAATTCTTGGAAAAAATTTCAGAAGATGAAATGAATACGAACTTCCGTTATTCCATTGATAATCAGTTGACCCATTGAATTCTGCATTGTTTTAATGTGTCACTTACATATTATTCTAAAAAAATTCATGTGAAATCTAAAAGAACCCTGTAAATTTCCTCAAATAGGGCTTCATTCCAATGTTAATAACTTGTAGATTTTTGCATGAAAATTCTTAATTTTCTAGCTTCTATCAGAAGACATACCAATGTTTCTCGCTCATTAATTAAGAATTCAATTGAACATACAGGCTGTCTCTATTTCCATGTCAAATTCAGTCATGACAAAAACCTCACAACTCATTTTTGGCGCTCTAGTTCGTCGGAACTGAGTGCTTAACAATTTACCCAAATGTCTGTAATTTTTGAACCTTTGGCTGAAAATGGTCTGGACTCACTGATCAAGAATCCGAGGTCGAAATCAATTATGTCCAGCCGTAGGCACGATAACTCTCAAACGAAATGAAATTTAGCATCAAATTGTAGAATCATGACCTTTATACGCATGTGAAGTTTTGTTTCAAGTCGCTAGCTCTTTCCGTTCTCAAGTTATCGTGGCAACGGCCGGACGGCACCACAGAATTAAAATTCACATTTGGGCAAAATGATAACGCGTTGTTCCCCAGAACATACGCGCAAAAAGCGTACTCGGACCGAGCAAGGAAATCGGAATAATTTGAAAAGAAGATAGTAAACCTTTGTGTACAATTTCCAACAGTGGTTTTGTTCGATTGTTTAATTTCTCTGTTTGAAATGTAAACTGCTGAAAAGTATTCAAATCCAAATCGCAAAAAAACATGTGTGTATCGATTATATAACGTAACGAACTTCGTTTATTCGTATAACAGTGGAAAATCAAACAACTGAGTCAGCAATTTGGATTTTTCCATAAAATCCATTATCAGAACACAAATAGTTTGAGAACTTTCTAAAAGCTTCGTATCCCATCATTGAATCAAACCCACTAGGAATACCCTCGTGGAATAAATTCTGTAAATCAAAGACACTTCTTGCGCGCATGTTCTAGGGAACAGCGTGGTATCATTTTGTCTATATGTCTGTAACTATGGAATTTTTTGTCAAAAATGGTGTCAAACGATTAGGTTCGACTCACTGATGAATAATTCGAGGTCAAATTTGATTCTGTCCTGCCGGCCGTTGCCACGATAACTTGAACACGGAAAAAGATAGCGACTTGAAATTTTCAGGTTAGGTGGCGCGTCCAAATACGACGGATAAGTTCGTTAATGGTCTTATGGATTCCGAGTAATTATTTTGTCATCAACCAATACAGATCTGATCGAATTGAAACTTGGTAGCTAGTTGTGAAATACTGACACAAAGACGTTTGTGAAATTTTGTGAGAATCGTATCACTAAATTTAAAAAAAAACTATATTAGTTATGTAACGATAACTAAGAACGGAAAGAGATAGCAACTTGCAATTTCTAGGATAGTATGTGCATCTGAATGCGACATTTGAATTTGTCGATAGACCTAATCGTACAAACGGTTTTTGAGTTATACTCATCTGAAATTTGGTTGGTATTTCCTTAATAACTCGAAAAATACGAATGCGACTCAATTCAAATATGGTTATTAGTTGTTGAATGCCGACGCGAAAATTATTGCGAGATTTTGTGAGGACCATATCACTAGAAAATTTTCACAAAATCATTGAAACAAATTCTATATATCAGAAACTATTCGTCTAAAATTTTGCCTTCGAAACCTAACTCTAGGTACTGCCTAGTTCAAAGTTTGAACACGATCGGATCTACATTGTTGGTGATCCGAGCAGCCTTGTGTGAGATAAGTAGCTGGATGGGTGACCGTTGCCTCGATAACTTTCGAACTAAAATAGATAGGGACTTGCAATTTTCAGGGTAGGTTGCACATCCGAATGGGAGAGTTGAGTTAGTTGTTGGGCATAATCAGCCCAACGGTTTCGAACTTATTCTCATGTATAAATACGGACCCGATCGAATTGAATCTTGGTAACTAAATATTCTATTTTGAGTACATTGTGGACTTATTATGAACACTACAAAAGTAACTACACTTTTGTCCACTACAGTTTTTTGTCGTCTGACATATGTTTCGGAAAAAAAGAGATAGCGACTTAAAATATTCAGGGTATGTTGCACAGAGTTGAGTTCTTTGTTGGGCATAATAAGTCCAACGGTTTCGGAGTTATTCTCATACATACAGGCCCGATCGAATTGAATCTTGGTAACTAGTTAAAGAAATCGACATATAGACTTATGTAAAAGTTTGTGAGGACAGTATAGTACCACTAGAAAATTTTTTAAAAATTACGAAAAAATATCATGTATCTCACGATAACTAGAGAACGGAAAGAAATAGCGACTTACAATTTTCAGGGTAGGTTATACATCCGAATGTGACATTTGAGTTCGTTAATCGGTATAATTGGCCAAATGGTTTTGGAAGTATACTCATCTGAAATGTTTATTGTTATTTCCTCTTTAACTCAAAATATACAAATATGATCTAATTAAAACTCGGTGATTACATGAATAATGCCAACTCACTAATTTTTGCGGAATTTCGTGAATATCGTATCCTGCGCAGTTACTTGAGGCGTAAGTTTTTTCATATTTCAAATCCAATAGAATACATACTTATGTCAGAATTAAATATTCTGTGATAATGGACGATTCTCTCGTTACTGTCATTGAAATGGTATGAAATAATGTATTCATATATTATAAAAGCTGAGAAAACGGTATCGATGCTAAATTCGATTAAGAGTGTCCGATAGAAGTGAGTAGATAATAGAACATCGCCCAAAAACTCCTGACTTCACGTCAGTGTTTGAACCAATGTTTTTGTTGCAAAACTGGTTGTTTAAAAAATGTGTAAAAGATATATTTATTTCTTCCAAAAACTGTTTGATTTCTAATAATTTTTTGTAACAGCTACTGTTTTTCGCGACAAAAAATGTTGAACAATTCTCTGTAATGCGTCAGCCCATTTGGACTCCAAACATACCATGCAAAATTAAACAGTCTATCTCATTACGTTCGATAATAATCGTTGAGGGCTGGCCGTAAAGATTTAGGTTGGACCTGAATAATTCGAAACTAAGTACCATTTGCAGCCAAAAGTTTTCAAATTAGAGACATTTCAGCAAACTGATAGGCACTCTATTCAGGTAAACAAGCCCGCCAAAAATGATAAATAGATTAAAGCGCCTAAAACTAGATGAAATCTTTAGAAGAATTTTGTCAATTTGTTAAATTCTGACGCCAATTTATTCAATTATTCGCCATTTTCTTATTAAATCGCCTATTTCTAGGTTTCTCTCCCATATTCTCGAATTTCAGAATAGCTATATCAACAAAAAATAATTCTGAAGATTTTCGTTAGTGTCTGACGAAGGAGTCTGATTTAGATTCCGAAACGTTACGAAATAGTTGTTTCATCGTTGTTGTTGTTTCGTTATTGTTCCTTATGCAACATTGTTCGATTTTAAGCTTCTGACAAATATCTTGTGTTTGTTACGCAAAAGCAATTCACAAAATAATACATTTTCATTTAATAGATATTTTTCAGAGTTTGGGAGAGAAAACCCAGAAATAAACCATTTAATAATGAATATACCTCCCACAGTATCCTTTAATGATTATTCTATTTTCTTGTTATAAAATCTTTAATTTAAAAACTTATTTGAATTATTCGATTCAAAATCTATCATTGCAAATACCCTGAAACCGAATAAACGCCAGTTTTTGCGCGCGTGTTCCGCAAGGAACAGCGTGCTATCATTTCGTCTGTATTTTTCGAATTTTTTTTCGAAAATGGTCTCAAACGATTAGGTTCGACTTCCTGATGAGGAATTCGAGGTCAAATTCAATTCTGTCCGTCCGGTCCGGCCGGCCGGCCGTTAGCACGATAACTCTCGAACGGAACGACTTAGAGCGTTGAAATTTGCAGGGTAGTTTTGTAGCGTAAATATCTCGGACAAGTTCGTTAACGGGCGAAATCCACCGAGCGGTTTCGGAGTTAAGGCCGTTTTTAGTTAAAACGTTTTTAATGAATATTTCCGGAACCAATCACTCGATCTTTCTGAAATTTGGCAGCAAATTGTAGAATCATGACCTTTATATGCCTGCGAAGTTTTGTTTTGATCGGACGGCCCTAAATAGCAAAAAAAAATTTCAAAAATTTTAAAATTTTGTTTTCAGGATAACTCGAAAAATACTGATCTGATTAAATTGAAACTCAGTAGTTAGATGCAAAAGACCAATGCAAACACTTTTGCAAAATTTCGTGAAGATCACGTGACATGAAAAAAATAAATAATTACTACTATTTTGCGAAATACTTTGCTTAAAATGCCGAAACCTATTTTTTTGAGGTTCATGCTACCCTTTCCGGACATTTTTCGTTGTGCGCATGCGCAGATGAGAAGTCATTTAACTGCTGTAGTTTTCGTCAGAGAGGATTGGGGTTTTGGGGTGGCGGATGCTATTCCTACATAGAATCCAGATCCCTGATGAGCGTCTGCGCATGCGTAGATTAAAGATGCGATATCTTCCGAACCACTAGTGTTGGAGAATCGGAGTTTTTTGTAAGGTGTGTTATTTTGAAAGGACTTTTAGCCGCGAGTAGATTGCGCATGCGCAGAAGAGAAGTGACTGTTTTTGGGTTGGATGGGTTATGTTGGGAGTGCTGAGTCGATATTGTGCGGTTTTAAAAGAATATTCATAGCAATTCAGTGCTCGGACACTAGTCAGTTTGGGGGAAATACCGTTGTTTCCGAGTTGAAGTGTGCATACCGTGGCCCTGGGGCCAATTTTGAAATTGATGTTACCCCTTACGGGCATTTTTCGTTATGCGCATGAGCAGACCATCAGTGATTTAACTGCTGAAGTTTTCGTCAGAGAGGATTGGGGTTTTGGGGTGGCGGTTGCTATTCCTCTACAGAATCCCCTGGTGAGGGTCTGCGCATGCGTGGATTCAAGAGGCGATATCTCCTGAACCACTAGTGTTGGAGAATCGGAGTTTTCTGTATGGTGTGTGATTTTGGGAGGACTTTCAGCCGCAAGTAGATTGCGCATGCGCAGAAGAGAAGTGGCTGTTTTTGGGTTGTATGGGTTATGTTGGGAGTGCTGACCCGATATTGTGAGGTTTTAGAAGAATATTCATGGCAATTCAGTGCAAGGACAAGTCAGATTGGGGGATGTAGCGTTGTTTCCGAGTTAAAGTGTCCGTATCGTGGCCCTGGGGCTAATTTAGAAATTGATGTTACCCCTTACGGGCATTTTTCATTATGCGCATGAGCAGACCATCAGTGATTTAACTGCTGAAGTTTTCGTCAGAGAGGATTGGGGTTTTGGGGTGGCAGTTGCTATTCCTCTACAGAATCCCCTGGTGAGGGTCTGCGCATGCGTGGATTCAAGAAGCGATATCTCCTGAACCACTAGTGTTGGAAAATCGGAGTTTTTTGTGAGGTGTGTAATTTTGGGAGGACTTGCAGGCACGAGTATATTGCGCTTGCGCAGATGAGAAGTGAATGGTTTTGGGTTGTTTGGGTTATGTTGGAAGCAATGAGCCGATATTGTGAGGTTTTAAAAGAATATTCATGTCAATTCAGTGCACGGACACAAGTCAGTTTGGGGGAAATAGCGTTGTTTCCGAGTTGAAATGTCTGTATGGTGGCCCTGAGGCGAATTTATAAATAACTATATTCGGAGATCTATATTAAAATACGTTCGGATTTGGAGAAGAAGCAATTGCGTTCCAAATGGAGGTCCCACAACCGCATTTTTTTCGATATTTGGTAATGCTAACAGCCAAACTGTATTGATAGCTATATTTGTTAAAGGAACTTGAAAAAAAAAAAAGCACTGACGTGTAGTCAGTACTCTTTGGCGCGCGTGTTCACGGTGGCTAATTTGAATTGAATGATGAGTACTTCAAGCTCAGTAGATAGAGAGAGCCGAAGATCTACCCAAAGGATAGTGGACACCATTCACTGTCGGTTCAAAAATTAACAGTGCTGTATCTAAGCTGCCATCAGGATAGATTAACAAAGTTGGAAAAGAACACAAGTGACTCTCCTTAGTCGCACAAGCTCCTAGAAGATTTGGGAGGGTCAGTATAATCCTAATCATGTTAATCGCACGCGCGCAAAAGCAGATTGACTTAACAATGAAAGAAAAAGTGTAAAAGTCAATCTGCTTTGGCGCGCGTGCGATTAACATGATTAGGATTATACTGACCCTCCCAAATCTTCTAGGAGCTTGTGCGACTAAGGAGAGTCACTTGTGTTCTTTTCCAACTTTGTTAATCTATCCTGATGGCAGCTTAGATACAGCACTGTTAATTTTTGAACCGACAGTGAATGGTGTCCACTATCCTTTGGGTAGATCTTCGGCTCGCTCTATCTACTGAGCTTGAAGTACTCATCATTCAATTCAAATTAGCCACCGTGAACACGCGCGCCAAAGAGTACTGACTACACGTCAGTGCTTTTTTTTTATATAAAACACCACAATTTGAACTTCATGAAAATTACCACAAAAAATTAATTATTGCCAGAGTATGACAGGGCTGAACAAAGCACGACTGAATAAAAACAGCTTCCTCTTCCTGTTGGAATAAACTCGCCGAAACGTGAAGCCGATATATTCGCGGAAACTTCGGTTTACTGTTATTATCACGACGGGTAAGCATGAGCTTTCATCGTCATTTGGAAAATGCTTTTTGTTGTATACCGGCATCTGAAAGATCCAGCCAGTGTCTCCAAGATGATGTTTTATGTCCCTTTCCGGAATAGAAGAAATGGCAATGAAAGGAAATTAACCACATATCAAAGGAAAGTTGATGGTAATAGAAATGCCCTTTTATATCATCACAAAAGGACACCTGAAAGAAAATATAGGAAATTACACCGACATTCGCCAGTAGAGAAGATCACCATCAGATAGGGGACAACAATATCGAGTCAATACACAGGGCGAACATAAATTGGAGGTATAAACGAATTGGATTGATAATTGGAGATCATGAATAACAGTCTAGTTAAAATGGTTTCGCAAACGCTTAGTTTTCGAGATACGGGGTGTGTTTTTTAGTTTTGTCTTGATATCATCTGAATTTCTCAAGATTTCTCAGCTGAAATTTGACACAGATATTGCTACACTTCAAGGTATACATCATATGTAATGAACATTTTAATGGTGCAACACGCAAACAATTTGAAATTTGGATTCGTTAAGTTCATAGGCAGGGTTTTTCGGTAAGTGAGTCGAAAATGAATAGTGCAAGGAAGTCGGGCATAATTTACGAGTCATTATCTAATTATGGAAGATTTAGAACGGGATTCCCAACTAATGTACAGGTAGTTATTCCTTAGTAACACTATTTAAGATTCACCACATAAGTATTCTAGTTTGAGTTCTCGCTGGACTGATTACATTAGATTTGTTTCATAAATAAAAGTGGCTATTTCATTTACTCATTTTTTCAGAATGACTCCTGATAGATTTGAAACACTCGTAACCAAAATTGGACCGTCATATAATGATAAGATGTAAAGGGGTTTTAATTTCTTTCATGATGTAGTCCTATTATAATAATCCATTGATATCATTCCCAACTCTGAGAAACCAATACTTTCGGATATATGATTTGTCAGAGTTCGAACAGGACTTTCCCACGTTTTTTCCTATTTCAGATTCTTCTTGGACTCGTTAGTAGAGTAGTGTATACTCCATTCACTTTTATTAAGTCTCCCGGTTTGCCATGAAAATTTGACACATTACAATGTATATTGTGAACATGTTAGGTTATATTCATTTTCCTGTCAGATAACTACACAACGTAGTCTTTGTACATAGAAGTCGTAGTAATTACGTATATTCACAATGTGAATTCACTTCGGAAAAATAATGAACTTGAGAAGATATTTTGTGAATTCAATAACAGTCCTGGCGACTGTAGAAGAAAATGTTTTCTCTATTGTTACTGATATTATATCACGTATATAAGCTCGTTGGAAGATTCCATTATGCTATTTTCTTGTATGGAAATCAAGAATCAAGTGTTGGAATTTTATTGAAAAATAATGGATCGGGTAGTCCGTTACTTTGTGATAGTTCATTTGAAAAAAGAATAAAAGTACCTGAATAACCCGACAGGAAAACTTCTAAACGAACAGACGTACCTATGGAATTCCCCACTTTTCGAAATTCTCAAGAAATAAGCCTACAGAAGACATTCAAATACCTTGTTGCACAACTTGGAATACACCAATTTCAAAATGTGGTAGTACTACGAAACACGAGTCATTCTAATACCTTAATAAAATATAATGATAGGAAACTATCTAACTTCGAGAGTTCTATATAGCACCTTGTTTCTGCTTCGTCAAAACTACTTTCGGCATTTTCAATTTCAAAGCGAAGAGTTCTTTATTATATCGAAGATAATGGTATGTGATAATATCTTGTCTAATATTGAAGATTATGTTATGATTATGTTGAGTTGAGAGTAGAAATTGGGAACGTCTCGGCGAATTGTTTTGACCTTGACGATATTTCAGTAGTGCCAACCTACCTGTGTTTTAGTTACATAAACATAAATCATGGCCAACCGGGAGTGAATGGAGTATACATCAGTATAGTCTGCTAACTGGAGTATCTTACACTTCATCATCTCGAGTCCAACAATTTTATACAACAACGACCCTAAGTTTTGACGTTGGAACACACCGTCAATTTTCCTTGTTTTCAAACTTGTGATAACTACATTTGCTTCAACTTCAATTTTGAATTCTGAATTCCTGGGATCACTTGATGAAAACAAAAAAAAATCTGGTGGAGTTTAATTAATAGTTCGGTATCACTCTAATCCCGCATTTCATTCCCAACCCTACTTTAATTTTCCAAAACCTGATTGTTAAAAATTCGCCGTCCGCCCTTTCGTAAATATGATTGGATCAGATAGGATATGAAGCCCTATTTCTGGAAATAGGAAAATAATAAAAAGTATCCTGCAACGTGCAGCACTTGGATTATGTCAGATAAACGACAAACCCATTTCAGATTGTGCATGCAAGCTGGGATTTTTCTGATAAAATAAATTTAATAGTAAAAGCACATCAACGATATATTTTCTTTACGAATTGAATTTCGCGTTCATACAAGGACGCCATGATTTCGTAAAATCTGCGAATATTTAATTGAAAATGGGTTCAAGCCCTGTGGACAGGAGCTTCCTGGCGCTCTAGTTCAAACAGACAAATTATATCTCCGAAAGTATTGGTTTCTCAGAGTTGGGAATTACATCAATGCATTCATATGATAGAACTGCATCATAAAGGAAATTAAATTCAAATAATAGTTTATTTATCAAGATTAAATGAGCAATCTGAGAATGACATCTGCACCATGGAAGAAATCAAATGAAAATAGCTGAGATGAATTTGACTCTTTCTTATGGAACAGGATGAAATGTACGAGTATGAACACAGATCATATAATAAAGCTTAGATAGGATAATTATAGCATTCTGTGAAAAACATAGAAGTACGTACGATTCATTATTGAAATTTAGAAAAATCATATCTCCGAAAGTATTAGCTTGTTGGAGTTGAAAATGATATTGATGGATTTTAATGGTGAAACTGCATCTTAAGTAAAAATTACAGACATTTGGGCAAATTAATAAGCACTCAGTTCCGAGCAACTAGAGCGCCAAAAAGTGTAATTCCCTTTCCGGGATTTGAGCCCGCCTTTTCTCGTTCCGAAACCGAAAACCCGACGGCCTAGACCAACCGGCTATCGGGCTCTTCGTACGATCTTGTCGATCTCCAGTATTAGAATAAAACGTCGGTACTTACCTGGGATATATATTCTTAATTTTCACTTTTCGACATAAAATCGCCACATGGGGGTTTATTTGACGGTTTTTTACCCTTGTCTCTCTAAGTCGATTTTGACGTTTCTCGAACCAACTATTAGCAAGGAATTAGACAATGTCATGTCCCAGGAAAATAAGTTGACATTATGACAATTGATACATAGAATAATTATATAATTCTGTGAAAACGTAGAAATACGATTTAATATTGAAATTTTGAAAAATCATATCTCCGAAAGTATTAGCTTGTTAGAGTTAAAAATGATATCATTGGATTCTTATGATAAAATTGTTTATTCAAAAATTTAATTTGGAATTTGTTTTATAAAAAAAAAATTTTTTTTGTTACTCCGAAACCATCTGTCCGATTTTACCCACTAACGAACTTAGCTGAGATATTTATCTCCCAAACCTACTCTGAAAATTTCAACTGTCTAGCTTATTCCGTTCCAGAGTTATCGTGCCTACGGCCGGATGGCCGGACCGGCCGGACAGAATGAATTTCGACCACGGATTCTTGATCAGTGAGTCGAACCAAATCGTTTAAGACCATTTTCATCGAAAAATTCTAAAATTACAGACATTCGGGCAAATTGATAAGCACTCGGTTCCGAAGAATTAGAGCGCCAAAAATGATATCGAAATGAGTACATTTGATATACAATGAGGCGAACTGTGCTTATTGCCAATAACTAAAAATTGGTTCAAGCCCTGTGGACAGAACTTTGACAAATCATATCTTCGAAAGTATTTGTGAGAGTTGGGAATTAGATCAATGGATTCTTATGATAGAACTTCATAATATCAGAACTTATATTCAAACATCATAAAAGAATTAAAATCCAACAAGAGTGCAAAAAATTATTAATCCAAAACCAATAGACCAATTCTACCAAACAACGAACTCATCCGAGATAATCGTTCCTCAATTTTATGATGAACGATATATTTTTTCCTCAAATCCACTCTGAAAATTATATTATATAAATTGAAACTTTAGCCAATATTGCAGTTTTGTTTTTACTGGAGATATTATGTACCCAATAATATTAACTTTACCATTCCCATCATCATAGGGATTAACCATGGGCATTAAATAAATAAATATCAAAATTTGACATTTCATGTCTCAGGAAAATAAGTTGACATGTATAAACATAGATCATATTATAATAATTTATAGATAGAATAATTATCGCATTCTGTGAAAACACATAAGTACGATTTATTATTGAAGTTTTAAAAAATCATATCTGCGAAAGTATTAGCTTGTTAGAGTTAAAAATGACATCAATGGATTTCTATGGTGAAACTGCATCTTGAGAAAAACTTATTTTGAAATTTGTAATGTAAAAAAATAATTTTTTTTATGGAGAAAAGCTCACCAGCGACACCGAACCCCGCGATTCAGAAACGACGTTCATTCTTTTGCAGTAAGAGGGTCAGGGACTGTAAGGCCGTCAACCCATATAAGACCTTAACGGACTGAAAATGCCTGGTTTAGTGTGGTTAGATGAACCACCAACCAGTGAACATTCAATGAGGTGAACTGTGCTAATTGTGCTTTATAGATGTGTTTTTTCAAGAGTACAAACAAATTAATAATAATAATTATTATAATTTTAATTATAATTCGCTACGAACGCTTCTGAAATTGGTACTCATCATTATTCAGGTACACCTATCACGCCAACAGGCCAAGGAAGAGTAGGCAGAGAGATAAGGAAGGCACAACTGAAGAAACTACTTGAAGATCACATGAGTAAACACCTGCATTCCATATATTTCAGGAGTTTGAAAGATCAGGGCCTGTCGGAAGAATTAAACTGTTCCACAAGAGTTAGGGATATCATATTAAGTTGTTCTGAGGGGCGTGAAATTTTAAAGACAATATCAAAAACATGATCAACTGCCAATAAAAACTTATTAATTCAATTTGAATGCATATTTTTACCATTTGGTCGTCTTTTTTCTTGAGTTTGGCAGTTTTTCTCTTAGTGATATCGAACTTAGTAAATTTCACGAGCTTCTTAAGATGCCAAGACATAAATAAACAAACGCCGAGGCTAATAGGGCTATCGGTATGCTACAGGGTTGCCTCACTCAAGTCGCTGTGGCAGAAACATTTCAAGTATCGCAAAGTGTAATATCGCGACTCTGGAATAGGTTCAATGAGACAGGTTCGGTGCAGGAAAGACGTAGGGTTGGTGGACCAAGAAAAGCAACACCCCCACAAGACTGTATTGTCACCATTTCGGCGAGGAGATATCGTCTTTCTTCATGTAGGATGCTGAGAAATAGACTTTTAAATGCCAAGGGTCCTGAAATTTCCATTGAAACCATCCGACGTCGTTTGGGGGAGATTGACCTGGCTTCTAGACGTCCATTGAGGGGTGTTCCGTTAACACTTGAGCATAAACGAAAAAGATTACAATGGGCCAGGCAGCATGTTAATCTGAACGTCCAATGGCGTAGTGTACTTTTCACAGATGATTCCAGATACGGTCGATTTTCAGATTCTCGAAGAATAAGGGTATGGACTATGCCGCGTGTACCCCGAAATCACCGTCATGTGCAAGAGGTTCATCCATTTCGAGGAGACTCTGTTATGGTATGGGCTGGGATATGTTACAACGGGCGCACAGACCTTCACATTTGTCCTGGCAATACCTGCTTTACATTATAGGGAACATGTCATTGGCAACGTAGTGCCAAATTTTCATGCTGCCATTGGTGAAGCTTTCCAACTTCTTGATGATAACGCAAGACCACATCATGCAGCAATAGTAGAAAATGCGTGAGACAAGCATGGTATTCCACATTTACCAATACCTCCACATTCTCCAGGCTTAAACTGCATAGAACATGCATAGGATATGCTACAAAGAAGACTAGATGATCACCAACCTCCACCAGAAACATTGAATGACCTCAAAGCACTACTGCCACGTTTATGGAATAAAATTCCTCAAGATATGCTCAACACCCTCGTTGACAGAATGCAACGAAGATGGCGGAAGTCCGGCGGTCATTGATGCCCGTGGTGGCCATACCTTGTATTGAAGGCATAAAAAGAGAAAAAAAATCAATAAAATGTCTGGAAATAAAAGTCGTTAAATTTGACCCTATTCTGTTAATCACCCTGTATATGTTGCAGACCAAAAAACTTACGTGCATTTATAGTTTTGAACCTAAAACTATATTAAATTACGTTTTCAGCGCAAACAAAGGTTTCAGAATGTCAGTTATTTTAGTTGAAACGATTATCCCTAACTCTTGTGGAGCAGTTTATTTATCGCCTTTTTGAAGTCAGCTGAGCTCAAGTCGGAAAAGGAGAGGTTTTTCAAGATGTGGTGATAAATTCAAGATGGTATAAGAAGAATTTCATAAAAGTGGACACCCCAACAACGTGCAGAGCATGCCACATCCAGCAGGAAACGGTTATGCACATCCGGTGTCCTTGTAAAGCCCACGCTGAATCAGGATTTGAAGAAAGACACAATCTGGCACTCCGAATTCTCTACTTCCATCTTAGTTACCCCGCCAAAAATAATGTGGTGATGAAAGAAGAACAGAAGAGGGAAAAATACAAGGATTTAATGTTCGAACTATGGATCTTGTATCCAAGACATTAAGTTAGAATGGTTTTAGTAATCATAGGATGTCTAGGCGGAATATGAGCGAACTACGTGGCAGAATTGACGATTATTCCGGCCTGTAAATCCCTGGCCGAGGTTTTGGCACACAGAATGCTGAAAGTAGTGTTGCTCGGATCACTTCGAGTCATCAGGTCCCATAAACTGTGAAGGCTCTTTTACAAGGCACGCTGTAAGGACAGGATGAAGCACTACTCCAAGAAATGTGTGGGAGGTTTTTTAGTGAGTAACCAAACAACAAGTGGAGTCTCACATCCCTGTGAGCTCGGACCCTCTCAGGGTAAGCCTATAAAAGGTATTTACTCTTTTAAGGCCACAAAAAAATAGGTATATGTTATAAAACATGCAACATTTCACTAAATATTTTATTACATAGTTTCGTATAAAACAATGGGTTCAAGCCCTGTGGACAGGAGCTTTCTGGCGCTCTAGTTCAACCAGACAAATTATATCTCCGAAAGTATTGGATTCTCAGAGTTGAGAATTACATCAATTTATTCTTATGATAGAACTGCTTCATAAGGGAAATTCAAATCAAATAATAGTTCATTTATCTAGATTAAATGAGCAATCTGAGAATGAGAACTGCACCATGGAAGAAACCAAATTAAAATAGCTGAAATGAATTTGACTCTCTCTTATAGAACAGGATGAAATGTACGAGTATGAACACAGATCATATAATAAAGCTTAGATAGAATAATTATAGCATTCAGTGAAAACATAGAAGTACGATTCATTATTGAAATTTAGAACTTCATCTTAGCAGAAATTGAATTCAAACATCATAGAAGAATTTAAATTCAACAAGAGTGCCAAAAATTATCAATCCAAAACCAATAGACGAATTCTACCCAACAACGAACTCATCCGAGATATTCATTCCTCAATTCTATGATGAACGATAATATATATATTTCCTCAAATCTACCCCAATACACCAATATTCCAGTTTTGTTTTTAGTGGAGATATTCTGAACTCAATATTATTAACTTACCATTACCATTCCCATCATCATATGGATGATCGGCATGAAAATCGGATATGGATCATCGGCATGAAAATATCAACCAACAAAAAGTATGATATTATATTATCATTCTCATATTTATACGATTGCAGGAATGAAACAACGTCATTTCTCAGGAGAATAAGTTGACATTATAACAATTCATAGAATACCCACATAATAATTCTATCATTCTGTGAAAACGTAGAAATACGATTTACATTGAAATTTTGAAAAATCATATGCCCGAAAGTATTAGCTTGTTAGAGTTAAAAATGATATTAACGGATTCTTATGATAAAACTGCTTATTAAAAAAAATTTAATTTGGAATTTGTTTTGTAAAAAAAAATTTTTTTTTGTTACTCCGAAACCATCTGTCCGATTTTGCCCAATAACGAACTTAGCCGAGATATTTATTCTCCAAACCTACTCTGAAAATTTCAACTGTCTAGCTCATTCCGTTCGAGAGTTATCGTGCCTACGGCCGGCCGGCCGGCGGCCGGACAGAATGGATTTCGACCACGGATTCTTGATCAGTGAGTCGAACCAAATCGTTTAAGACCATTGTCATCGAAAAATTCGAAAATTACAGACATTTGGGCAAATTGATAAGCACTCAGTTCCGAGGAACTAGAGCGCCAAAAAGAAATGCCATTCAAATCAGATTAAGGAAGATCCATGGAAACAAAAATAATAATTGACAGTAGTGAAGAATATATAAAAAACTTTAAAGAAAAGTCAGATTATTTTTGAAGAGATTTCAATATAATTCCAAGAAAAAAAGACTTTGAATTTTGTTTAAGAATCCTCAAAAAAATAAAGAGTCTCAGGTAATTAATCTTAGTTAATAACAATCAAGCATTCTAGCAAGTTTTCCGTAACAGTATGTTCCCTTTACTCATCAGAAAAAAAGAATGAAATAGGGGCTACGTTGCAATCTGATGACTTCTTTCAATATCAATAGACGATATTTTGATGTTGACCTAAGACCTATATTAATATTCATAGGATGAGCGACAGCGTATCTCCTGATACATGTCCTTTAGGATCTGTCTAAGATCTCTACCGATACTTTCACCCTTCCAATCTAATCTCAACTCTAACTACTCACAAGTAGAAATTAATTTCTCTATTTCAGTATCGGAATGAGTCCATTCCAGCACTAAAAACAGTGCTGGAATGAACTCATTCCCGCACTGTTTCTAGTTATATTTTTCGTTTTGTGGTTGTCAGCATTGACACTCGCTCCTATCAAATTTCAACACACGTCAATTGTCAATCCATATATATAATATATAATGTAATCTGGATATAGCGAAATAATTATTGAGACGAAAAGTTTTATTTTCATTAAAAGGTATAATTAGGTACTACCTTCTTGCAGTTCTTGCTTATTTTGAATCATTCATGCTCTTAGAAAACTGTTTTAAATCTGATCTATAGGTTATGTACTTATATATACACTGCCTTTTTTTAGGAATGAAGGGAATTTTCCTAATCCAAAGATGAATACATATAGTACAAATGTATCAATAAAAGCTATTAAGCAGAAATTTATATCCTGAACCAAGTATCGTTAGTGCTACTAGAAAATTATGTTTATGTGTCTGTATAATGTACATTTATACGATTAAAGCTTTTGTTACTTTACGAATGATTCCAATCAAAAAAGCTGTTAATTACATAACAAGTATCCTTAGATGGTAAATATTTTTATCTGTATGTATGTAATTTGTATATTCTCCAGGATGACGTTACAGGTTCATGTTAATTCTTAATTCCTTAATTGTGTATTCCAAAAAAAAGTTTGGAGCTATAAAGATGTATTATCTTGCCAAGGGAAATTAAATGACTGACAATACCTTTGAGTTTTGATATCTATCAAAATTTCAATAAGCCAGTACTTATTGGAAATTATAGTTTGAAAGCACGTCCATTGATCACCGTCAGTTAGCATATCGTTCTTGGTCTGTTGTGGAGGCCTAATATCTGCATTATGGTGGTTGCGATACTCAACATTTAAACAAATCAAAGATATTTGAAAAACGATGCGGTGAATTTAGTAGGTAAATTTTTGTACTATAGAAAGTAATTCTTGTCTTATTAGCATAAGACACGTAACGTAGAACGTAAACGTAGAACTCTAGTGACTTTATAGCTAAAGTCACTAGAGTTCTACGTTTCTTAGAAGAAATTTTGTTTTCAATATTCTTACTATTAGTTATGTCATATTTGAAGAAACTCTTTTAAAGTGTTGGTGTTAATTACGTGGGTACAGGTAGTAATTACACACTGAAAAAGTATGATGTATTATAAAAATAAAATAGTAAGTCATTCAATTTTTGCTATCGTACAGTTGTTAAATACTTTCACGTTAATATTACAATTGGAACCAGTATTTAACGTAGAGATTCCTGGTATTTTATGATGTGTTTCATTCATTGAAATAGCCTGATTGAAACATGCAGAGGAGGTAGAAGGCTGGTTATCATGCATAGAATCCTGTAAAGTTCCAATAGAGACTTCTGACATATTCGGCTGTTTAGAAGTCAAAGGCATATTCAGGTCCTGGGTATTTTTGTTGATTTGTTTTGATAGTGTGTTAGAAATATCAATCTTTTTTGATAGAGACGCATCAACATATCCTTCAGCAACTGCTGAACTCTTCCATCCTCCATGTCTCTTTAATGTCATCAAATCTTCTCCGCTGTTCGCTAGATGGGAAGCTGAGCTTCTACGGAAGCAATGACCAGAATAAAGTTCTGGATGGGGCAAATTTAAAAAATTTGCAATTTTTTTTGGCATTCCACCTATTTTATTGATGCCAATAGGTTGTATGCTACATTTTCCTGATCTAAAATTAATGAAGAATCGATCATGATGTGTATGTGATGGTCTCAATGCATAATATTCTCTAACAAGACTCAACCAGAATGGGTCTGAAATGATAAATTGCCTGGGACTATAAGTTTTTGTATTTGGTATGGTGATCAAAATACAATCATTCTTGAATTATATGTCTTGAACCTTTATATTGCAGAGCTCTACCCTTCTGCATGCCCCAGCATATCCCATGATTAATATTACCTGAAAGATATTATATTAATCGTACATAGTTAAACATGATTAGATTGTTACCTTAATATCTAAATAAGTATCGTTTAATGCTTCCTTCAAGAATTTGTCAATTTGTTCGAAATCGAGAACTTTTGATTTCTTCGGTTTGTATTCTTTAGAAAAAGTTTTTAATAAGCATTGCAGTCTTGCAAATTTTGAAATATCAATGCTTTGTCTTATATTAAGAACATCGAATACGTTTTCCATAACGTAGAACATTTATATGTCTTATTTAAATGTTCAAAATACGCTAACAAAACATTTTCTGAAATTCTAATTACCGAATTCTCTTCGGACCACTTCATAAGTTTTACATATTCTCTTTCATACAAGGATCTGGATTTTTGAGGTATTAATTTATTTGCAATTTCATTTGCAATTTCTCTTAATTCTGGTGGCGTTAAATCGATTTCGTCAGACATAATTTACAAATTAAATGTGTAATTCTAGATTATAATGAAATTCGAGAAGTCCGATTCAAATTCAAATTTCGTAAACTGTCAAATTTCGTAACAGTCACACCAACTGCCAAGATACAATACAAAAGACACTAGGATGTATGATCCGAATTTTTCGTTAAATTTCAACAGTATTTTACAAAACTTGAATGAAATAGAGAAAATATCGTCTAATACTCGTTGCAGAAGGCTATTCCAACACTCATGAGTTCGAAAACTCGCTCCTTCGTCGCTCGTTTTCGAATTTCGCATTCGTGTTTTAATAGGAGCCCATTCTGCAACTTGTTTTAGAATATACTATTCCTTATTTAAATCCTACAATACAACTTCCAATCTTTTGAAATAATTTTTGCAAGTTGCACAACTCGTTCAGCAGTATTCCATTTAACAAGTTAATAGGAATCTCGCAAAGCAAAATCTCTGAATACGTCGCTGTATGTGAACGTAACAGGGTTTTCGATTGCCTTTCGAAAAACCAATTTAACTTGATAGAGAAAATGGTTCGGCTCTGTATTTTAGTGATTGATTCTGCGGGAAAATTATTGGTTTCCCGAAAATATCGCTTTCGGTCGCTCAAACGTTTGAAATAAACTCCGGCCTTTTGGGAGCTATCCGACTGCGACTGTTCTAATTCCATTTCCCGTTTTTGGAAGCCGATGAAAGGATGAACGAATGAGTGGATTATAAACAATTTAGTGGGAATTAAGTGTGGGAGCGTACTCAACCGAAGTGCTCCGTTTAAAATGCAAGAATGAAGTTTCGTTTTATGTCGAACTTTTATAATTTCATCGTGAACAGTTCCTAATAAGTGATACAGAGATAGCAAGAAACTTTTTCCGTACTGTTCGTCGTTTCCTGAACGAAAGTTCGTTTCCGGACTATTGGAAGTGAATTGGAAATGTCTGAATATTCATTTCAATGCAAAGGCAAAAATTGGTTCAAGCACTGACGAGAACTTTTGCGCGTATGTTCCATTATCATTCACGCCCCATACGAATTATATCGCGTATAGTTTCTGAAAAATAAAATTTTTCAAGATAGTTCAAAAAAATTGGTTCAGGCACTGACGTGAAGTCAGGAGCTTTTCGTGTATGTTCTTTTGCCCATTCTCCTATATTGGATACTCTTAATCGAATTTAGCATTGTAAATTATATTGTCCATTCTCCTGTATTGGACACTCTTAATCGAATCTGCTAAGGTGAAATCGAATTTACCAAGGTAAATTCGAATGTACGTCAGAACTTGAACAAATTTTTTTTTCGTAATTTTTAAAAATTTTTTTAGGGTTACTGTTCTCACAAAATTTTACACACGCCCTTATGTCGATATTCTACAACTAGTTACCAACCTTCAATTCGATCGAGTCTATATTTTTTAAGTTATCGAGGAAATAATATTTCAGGTGGGTATAACACCGAAACCAATGGACGGATTATTTCCAAAAACAAACACTCCCATGGGATGTGCAACCTGCCCTGAAAACTGCAAGTCCCTATATCCTTTCGTTCGAAAGATATCGAGGCAACGTTCACCCATCCAGCTACTGAACTCGGTTCCGTATGTTTTGAGTTATTGAGTTAATAACAACAATATTTCAGATAGATATAACTCCAAAACCGTTTGCCTGATTATCCCCATTACGAAACTCAAATGTCACATTTGGTTGCGCAACCTACCCTTAAATTGTTAATCGCTTTCTCGTCCCGTTCTCATTTTGTCCTGAGAAAAATTATATTTTTTGATATATTTTTTTTTATTTTCTGGTGATACGATCCTCACAAAATTTCAAATAGGTACGTCTTTATGCCGGTATTCTACCAAGTTTCAATTTGATTGTCGATCGCATTTAGACACGCCACGAATTTCAAGTCGTTATCTCTTTCCGTTCTCAAGTTATCGTGGCAACGGCCGGACAGAATCAAATTTGACCTCGAATTCTTCATCAGACATTGAACCTAATCGTTTGAGACCATTTTCGGCAAAAAATACAGACAGTAGGGCAAAATCAAAATGATAACGCGATGCTCACCAGAACATGCGCGCAAAACTATAGGTAAACTAACATAGCTTCAGTACCTTCATCACTCAATCATTGAATGAATAATAAATGTTATTCCAGGCACTGAAATCGCCCAAAGTTGCTTAGTTCCAGGAAAAAAAGAATTAAAGTTCGACTCCCTGGGGAAGAATTCGAGGTCAAATTGGATTCTGTTCAGCCGACCGTTGCCACGATAACTTGAAAACGGACAAAGTTAGCGAAATTTTCAGGATAGGTGGCGCGTCCCAATACGACGAACAAGTTCGTTAATGGGCATAATCGGCCCAACGTTTTCAGAGAAATAATTTAGTCATCAACCAATACAGATCCGATAGAATTGAAACTTGGTAGCTAGTTGAAGAATACAGACACAAAGACGATTGTGAACAACTGTTGTGAAAATCATAATACTAGAAAATAAAAAAAAAAATTATTAAAAAATATTACTTATATCACGATAACCTGAGAACGGGACGAGATAGCAACTTGCAATTTTTAGGGTAGATTGTGTATCCGAATGCGACATTTGATTCTTTTAATTGGCATAATCGGCCAAACGATTTTGGAGTTACCCATCTTAACTTTGCTTGTTATGTTTTCAATAACTCGAAATATCGTTGAAAATCATTGAAATTCTATATATCAGAAACTATTCGTCTGACATCGCTGAAATTTTGCGAGAGCCTTCAAAACCTAACTCTACTGTTAATTTTCAAGATTGAACACGATCGGATCAATATTGTTGGAGATCCGAGTGGAGATAACTTTCGCACGAAAAGAGGAAGGACTTGCAATTTTCAGGGTAAGTTGTGCATCTGAATGGGAGAGTTAATTTCGTTGTTGGACATAATCGGCCTAACGGTTTCGGAGTTATACCCATCTGGAATACTATTTTCTCGATAACTCAATGAATACAGACCCGATCGAATTCAAGCTTGGTAACTAGTTGTAAAATATCGACATAAAGACGTGTGTGAAATTTTGTGCGGACCATACCACTAGAAAATTTAAAAAAATATTATGTATCTCACGATAACTTGAGAACGAAAAGAGATAGCGATTTGAAACTTTCAGGGTAGATTGCGCATCCTAATGCAACATTTAATTTGGTTAATTGGTAAAATCAACCAAATGGTTTTGGTGTTATACTCATCTGAAATGTTCTTGTTATTTACTCTATAACTCGAAATATACAAATCTGATCCAATTAATTCTCGATAATTACTTGTAGAAAGCCGACTCACTCATTTTCGCACAATTTCGTGATTATCGTATCCTGAAGTTACTTTTGAGGCGTAAGTTTTTTCGTATTTCAATTCCAATACATATTATTGCTGCGTTTGTTTACCCACATCAGATGCATCTTTTACATTTCAAGCGTTAGTTTAGCCGCATTTTTCGCATCTTTTACATCTGAAATAGCGTTTGTTATTAGATTCAGATTACATTTATCACATCTTGATTCAAAATGAGATGTAACCACTGTAACCAGTTGAATTGTCAAAGTTGTCATATGAAATAATTCATTTGTGGTTGTTGAGTGGCGTTTTGGGTTTTGGTATTGATAAATACTTTGATTAGGGAAGACATAAGAATAAATATATATATACACTACAGGAACTGGCAGAGCATACTGGAAATATTTCGATGTCATGAACGATTTCTTTCATGAATAGCCTGAAATAGTGGCGCCTGCAACATGCAGTAGCATCAAAGGCCTTATTGTACATAATATAGATAAAAGGGAAAATGGAGATAGCTTAACTTCTAATGCAAGCTCTGTAGTGTCTTCAAGGCAAGAAAAAGGTCACAAAGAGAAGATGCAATAGAGACGCGGCACCAAGAAAAGATGCAGAGAATAGATAAGCTGCAGAGTAGTTTCGATAATTTAATAGATATTTTAACAAAGTCCTAAATCATTAAGTTTGTACTATTATTTTATTAGAGTTATTGTTATTACCTTTATGTATTATTATTTTTGTGATGCCATGGAAAAAGGCTGAAGTATTTTTTTATTCTTATTGCAATATGCTACAAAGTTCTATTTACCTGTTTGTTTTATTTTATATTACTGAAATGTACTACAAAGTCATAGTACCAAACTTTATTTCACAGTTTCCAGGGAAGAAAAGACGAACATAATGAAATTAGTTTTTAATCAAGATTTCTAATATAAAACAAATTTTTCAGATTTTCCCTTTTCATTTGAGTGTCCCTATCATTATTTTCTTCTGTAAAGATTTCTGGTGGATCCTCTTCATCTTGTATTTCAACATATTTTAATGTTCTTTCAGTAACATTATGTTAATTGGGTATACCGTTAATCGAATTATTAAATGAAATGCTAAGTAGCTTCGCAATTCTTACCTGCAGGTACTTAGAGTGTCTCTTTAATAAATATAAAGTAATTCCAAATAAATTATAACATTTGAAAACTGCCGGCGAGTCACAGGACAAGTCATTATTTTTTTGTTATTAGTTTTGTTTACATCTAATAACTGTCATGAGCGTTTGTTTAAAATATTTTATGATCACATCTGCGAGACGTAACAAAAAAATCCGGTACACCTCAAGATGTATCTGATGTGATTAAACAAACGCAGCATATGTCAGAATTAAAAATTATGTGATCATAGACGATTCTCTCGTTACTGAAGTATGTCATTAAAATGGTATCAAATGAATTCATATATTATAAAAGCTGAGAAAACGGTATATAGCCATGCTAAATTCGATGAAGAGTGTCCAATAGAGGTGAGTAGACAATGCGCGCAAAAGCTCCTAACTTCATGTCAGTGCTTCAACCAATGTTTTCATAATATAGTGAGATCACATTCTCTATTCGCAATATATTCAACGTAAACATCATTTAAGTTGGTAAATTTGTATGAATAAATATTATTATTATTGTCATATAGCATATTTTCGACACCAAAGCAACGACACTGGACATTTCTAGGATGAAACCGTTAAAACACGAACAAATCCAGAAATTATCCCATTAAATACCAGATCAATACCAGCTGAGGCCAGTAATTGACCGCTATTTGTTCAAAAATTAATTTGCTGTCGATAGTACATTGACATATCGAAATCGACTTGCAGAAAGCGAAATAATGTGAAGTTTCGACGCGGATGAACATTTATGAAGTTTTGATACGTCAGAAATGGGAAAAAGAAGGAGTTCCAATCAAAAATGGATCGGAGTTATATAGCAGCCCGTATGGGAGTTTGGTAGGCTATAAATAAATACGAGTCTGATGGGTTTATGATGGATTAGGAAATGATGTTAGGATATAATGGACTTTGGGGTCTTTGTTATTGGAACTAATTCTGGAATATTTCCTATAATGTTACTGTGCTGTATATTTTGATTTTGCTTAAATAGTCCTGGAAATTTTTTGATCGATTTCTCATTATAATTCATTTAGGTATAGTTTAGTTTTTCAAAATTTTCAAATAATGAATCTATAGCAGCGAGCAGCTAAATACAGTATATTTCCAATTCGCAGACGAAGAAAACAACTGAAAGTACCTATTTCCTGCATTAGTCAATCTCCTCGACAGTGATGATTAAAAAAATTTGCTAATTAACGATCTTAACTGTCCCATTTGGTTGTGCAACCTATCCTCAGAATTGTCGCTATCTCTTTCCGTTCGAAAGAGGCAACGGTCACCAATCCAGCCACTGAACTCCTACAAGGCTGCTCGGACCTCCAACAATTTAGACCAAGGTCGATAATTTTTGAAACAAAAAAAACAATAGTAGGATGAAACCTATTGGAAAAGGAAGAGAATATAACAAAAATGAAAGGATAAAATAATTTACGGGTGATCTGAGCTCAGGAAGTGGAAGGGGGTGAGTATCTAAGGATCGAAAAGGGTTTATCCTGATTTCCCGCAAAACTGCAAGTCCTATGGAAAAAAGTTCCAAAGCAAAATTGTAGGTGATGATAAGAAATACAACATTTGTATTAACACTTTTTTGTCATACTTCAGAATTTATGTGAAAAAGTCAAATAACCAAGTTTTTGGTATTTTATTTTTATCTTACAAATATTTTTTTGTTACGATCGTCACATTATACGATCCTCACAAAATCTCGCAAGAATTTTCACGTTGGCATTCTACAACTAATAACCACGTTTGAATTGGGTCGTTTTTGTATTTTTCAGATGGTTATAACTCCAAAACCGTTAGGTCAATTATTGTGTACATATTACAACATAAAAAATTCTACCTTCCTACCCCTTCCATGAGCTAGGGCTGTACTACCACGGCAGTGGTCAAAGCTAGATCGTCTACCTTGCCATACTTAGCTGACACCAATGGGTTCCATGAGAACGATATCTGGATCGTTATTGACTTTGAAGAACTTGGTCACCCACGAAGGCACTTCCAAGCTTTAGGTGATATCTAAAGGTGGAAATGGTATTAGGCACTTCCTCTTCAGAGAAATGTACTTGGAGACCCAGACTGCTTAATTGACTTTGAGGCGCTTCCAGAGTCAATATTCAATACTTGGGAACGTTTTGGGATTTCCTCAGACAAGGATATAGACCAGAAATACGTATGAATTTATTCGGTTCAAACGTCGTTCCACTTCATCGGCACCAGTCAAACTAATCTTAAGTGTATTATTTACAAGGGTGAAAATATCATAATTCCTACATCATTACTTATGTTTTCACTTGTCCAATCATGGAGGCCTTCCGGCCTTCTACAACTAATTACCATGATTGAATTGGATCGGATTCGTATTTTTCGAGTTTTGAGGAAATAATAAGCAACTTTCAGGTGAGTATAACTCCAAAACCGTTTGGCCGATTGTGCCTAGTAATAAACTCAAATTCTACAACTAACTACCAAGTTTCAATTTGATCGGATCTGATTTGGTTGATGACAAAATTATTACTCGGAAACCGTTGGGCCGATTACGCCCATTAACGAATTTGTACGTCGTATTTGGACGTGCCACCTACCCTAAAAATTTCAAGTCGCTATCTTTTTGGCACTCTTGTTCCTCGGAACAGAGTGCTTATCAATTTACCCAAATGTCTGTAATTTTCGAATGTTTGGCTGAAAATGGTCCCTAATTATTTGGTTCGACTCACTGATCAAGAATAAGTGGTCGAAATCGATTCTGTCCGGCCGTCCGGCCAGCCGTTAACACGATAACTCTCGAACGGAATGAGCTAGACAGTTGAAATTTTCAGAATAGGTTTGGGAAATAAATATCTCGGCTAAGTTGGTTACTGGGCACAATCGGTCAGATGGTTTAGGAGTAACAAAAAAAAGAAATTTTTTACATTACAAATTTCAAAATAAGTTTTATTCAAGATGCAGTCTCACCATAGGAATCCATTGATGTCATTTTTAACTCTAACAAGCTAATACTTTCGGAGATATGATTTTTCAAAATTTCAATAATAGATCGTACTTCTGCACTTCTGTGTTTTCACAGAATGCGATAATTATTCTATCTGTGAATTATTATAATATTATCTGTGTTGATACATGTCAACTTATTTTCCTGAGACACGATATGTCAAATTTTGATATTTAATATATATATATATATGAAGAAGTATAACGGGTAATTCCGCAAAAGGAGCAGAGAAAATCATTCTGCTGGTACCTGCCGACACGTGTTTCTGCTAGTTGGCTTCTTCAGGACAGGGCAACCAAGAAACCAAGAAAAAGGTGGAAACATAACTGAAAACAGGTGACACCACAACAGGAGCGAGCAACCAATTTGTGCCTTCAGCTCTAGGACCTCCAATTCGGAGGCAAACTATGGCATCGGCACGAAGGAAGCATAAGCTACCTGTGCGATGCGACCTCAACCCGAGGATATGTAATGAGAAAATAGGATAACGCGGATAAGTTTATTAAAATGGAGAAATATAACGGGTAATTCCGCAAAAGGTACCAGCAGAATGATTTTCTCTGCTCCTTTTGCGGAATTACCCGTTATACTTCTCCATTTTAATAAACTTATCCGCGTTATCCTATTTTCTCATTATATATATATATATATATATATAAATAATAATAGGACTAGCAGGGACCGCAGTCAAGAGTCATCCACAAAGTGTAATTCCATCAACGCTGACTAGCAACATACCGCGGTTTCATCCTTATTAGGAATCGTCAGTGGTGCATAAGTCAACCGCCGATGGAAGAATACACCTCGAAGGAGCCGCTTTATCGAGCCCCAGGTATACCCTCTGAGTACAAAGTACACAGAGCGACACCTAGCGCTCAACCAACCAGGCTCCCGTTGCGGAAAACTCAAAACATAGATCCCTGCGTACATTCTAGTTGAGCGCTAGGTGTCGCTCTGTGTACTTTGTACTCAGAGGGTATACCTGGGGCTCGATAAAGCGGCTCCTTCGAGGTGTATTCTTCCATCGGCGGTTGACTTATGCACCACTGACGATTCCTAATAAGGATGAAACCGCGGTATGTTGCTAGTCAGCGTTGATGGAATTACACTTTGTGGATGACTCTTGACTGCGGTCCCTGCTAGTCCTATTATTATTTATGTCTAGTGGTTAGCTTTCCATAAAAGCGAAACTCACTCTTTCGCCTATATATATATATGTATATATATACAGGGTGAGTCTTTGACCACTGCATTAATTTTAACCAAAGATTCCTCTCATCAAATGAAACACTTTTTTCATTTACCATTTTTCCAGATTCGGCTCAGGTAAAAAGTTACAAGCGTTTAAAGATTTCACAATGTGCTAATACACTCCCGCATATAAATTATCTATGACAGTGTTGGCGGACGAGAATAAGGCATGGTAACATGGTTTACAGCTTGATTCGGGATTCCAACGCTCAGGGACGGATCCATAAGAGTAGTGAAATTTCTGGAGTTTTCCATTTTAAAACATTCAATGAAGAATATCTCGAAAACGGTGCGTTTAAGGAGAAATGATAAATAATAATATAATGCTCTAAAACGATGGAATATTTTTGTAGTGACTCAAGAAAAACTTTATATGCATTCTTTATGCTAATTTCGTTTAGTTTTATGAATCCACGAGTCGATAACTAGAAAACCAGTAGAAGTAGAAAATAACTAATATTTGGAAAATATGTATCATAGTTATAGGAAACTTTACGCCAATATTCATTTTATTCAAAAAAAGGATGTCAAAGTTACAAATAAAAACTGATTTTTTTTCAAAATTTCAACAGCCTGTAACTTTTTACCTGAGCTGAATTTGGAAAAATGTCAAATGAAAAAAGTGTTTCATTTGATGAGAGGAATCTTTGGTTAAAATTAATGCAGTGGTCAAAGACTCACCCTGTATATTTCGGGACTTAAGTTACAACATATTACAATATACAATCACAATACTGTCACTTAAAGTACAGCTGGGCTTAATGCCCATGGTTAATCCATATGATGAGGGGAATGGTAATGGTAAGTTAATAATATTGAGTTCAGAATATCTCCAGTAAAAACAAAACTGAAATATTGGCTAAAGTTTTATTTGATATAATATAATTTTAAGAGTGGATTTGGGGAAAAAATGTATCGTTCATCATAGAATTGAGGAACGAATATCTCGGATGAGTTGTTGTTGGGTAGAATTGGTCTATTGGTTTTAGATTGATAATTTTTGGCGCTCTTGGTGAATTTAAATTCTTTTATGATCTTTGAATTTAATGTCTGCTATTATAAAGTTCTATCATAAGAATCCATTGATATAATTCCCAACTCCTACCAATTCTTTCGAAGACATGATTTGTCAAAGTTTGAACAAGAGCGCCAAAGCTCCTGTCCACAGGGCTTGAACCAATTTTTTCGTTCTCAAGTTATCGGGGCAACGGCCGGAAAGAATCAGATTTGACCTGGAATTCTTCATTGAGTCGAACCTAATCGTTTGAGACACATCTTGGCAAGAAAAAAATTATAGATATTTGTGCAAAATGATAACGCGATGTTTCCCAGAAAATGCGCACAAGAAGATAAATAGTTTATTTTAACGAAAAAATTAATAATGTTCTTGTGAAATTTGATGCATAAGAGCACTGATCCAATTTCTGGGCATAGACAAAATAACTCAAGCATTACGAATCGAATTTGAGCACCATATTCAATACACACAAATCCTCAAAATTATCTGTACTGCTGTCAATCCATTTTTATCCAATTAATCACCTATTCGAGATACTAAATCAAGCGGAAAATTCGATTTGTCCAACTGAGCTCTTTAATTAATTCCGATACGCCAATATCAACAGGAATATTTCATGTCGCTGTTCGGTACGTCACTAAAAATCAGATGAGGTTTAAATCTAGAAAGACGGGATACTGTTCGATGAAAATTGTTT
Source organism: Halyzia sedecimguttata (assembly GCA_937662695.2). Classification (NCBI taxonomy): domain Eukaryota; kingdom Metazoa; phylum Arthropoda; class Insecta; order Coleoptera; family Coccinellidae; genus Halyzia; species Halyzia sedecimguttata. Next base: position 78,685,744 of record OW569414.2, read on the forward strand.
GTGTATGGGAGTTGCTGCTGGGAATTTCCCTGCTAGTGTGAAATGAGTAGAACTTCATTATACGTTCAGAAATTAATAAAATACTTGAACTTGTATCGGGAAAGTTTGGTGTATAAATAACTTGGTGTAAGGAATAATCTCAATCCCATTCATATTCAGATTATATATGTAGAACATGAAGATCAACCCCTGTTTGAAACTTCTTCCATGAATTCGGCAAACTTTCTGCTACATATTGAAATATTTAAAACTAACTTTGTTATATGCTTTATTCGAAATACACACACGCACAATGTTTAGTGATATTGGAAATAAGTTCACAAATTAAAACTATAGTAGCGTTCTTAAAAAAAATTGGTTCAAGCACTGACGTGAAGTCAGGAGCTTTTGCGCGTATGTTCTATTGCCCATTCTCCTGTATTGGACACTCTTAATCTAATTTACCATGGTAAATTATATTGTCCCTTCTCCTGTATCGGACACTCTTAATTCGAATTTACCATGGAGCAAAAGCTCCTGACTTCACGTCAGTGCTTGAACCAATTTTTGGGCGTATGTTCTAGGGGAACATCGTCCTATCATTTCGTCCAAATGTCTGTAATTTTCGAATTTCGAGCTGAAAATTGGCTAATAGACTAATTCGGACTCCCTGATTACGAATCCGGTGTCAGATTTTTGGGTGCCGTATGGCCGGCCGGCCGGCCGGCCGGCCGGCCGTAGGCACGATAACAGGAGCACCGAAGGTCCTATCGACTTCAAACTTTCAGGGTAGGTTTCTGATCAAAATGCGACGGTTAAGTTCGTTAACGGGCAAAATCGGCCGGACGGTTTAGGAGTTATAGACATTTAAAATTTTGAGGTTATTTCCCTGATATTTCAGGAACTAAAGAAGATGTTGAATCGAAACTTGGTAGTCAGTTCGAGGATATAAACGCGCAACTTTTGGCAAAATTCTGTTATGATCAAAATGTTGGTAATTTTTAAAAAAATATTTCTTTTAATTTTTTCGAAAAAAAATTTTTTTTTTCGTGAACTATTCATCAGATTGCAACAAAAACTTGTACTAACGTCAATTGTAGTATTTTGCAACATTGTGCAAAATTTTGGCTCTATACGATTTCAATTTCTGGAGATATAAGACAAAATGTGTCAAATTTCCTGGGTCTCTCTCAGTATTTTCATCGATTATTCTATGAACTCTTTGAATTCCACCGAAAACAAATTCAAAGACATAAACATAAAGAATCAAGTCATAGTTTAGACGTCGAAAGAAGGACGATGTTGATCGACTTGAAAAGGTACCTATTTCAAGAAATGCAATAATGAAATGCTTAATTTTTTTTATGGTCACAGAAAATCGTCACAAAAATCTATTTACCTCATTTGACGGCTGTTTGTCAAATCAATTAATTCCAATAATTGATGTCAGATTTCCTACATACCAAGTTCAAACACATTTTATTATATGGAAAACACTTATTATGATCACGTTCTACAGGAATTGATACTAAATAGAAGCTAGATGAAGATTATTGTAATGGAAAATTTGTGTTCCAGAATAATATTAAGGTATTCAACATGATACTGCTTTTTTTCTTTACTGGTCAGTACGGACCACAAGGAACATGCGCCCAATAGCTCCTGTCCACAGGGCTTGAACCCATTTTTTTTTCGTCATTTTTCTCAAATTTACTTCAATTCGATCGAATCTCCATTTTTTGAGTTATCGAGGAAATAATATTCCAGGTGGGTATAACTCGGAAACCGTTAGACCGATTATGCCCAAAAACGAACTCAACTCTCCCATTCGGATACGCAACCTATCCTGAAAATTGCAAGTCCCTATCTCCTTTCGTTCGAAACTTATCGAGGCAACGGTCACCCATCTACTGAATTCACACCAAATGCAGGCTGCTTGAATCTCCAACAATATTTAACCGATCGTATTAAAACTAGTGACCGACCGAATGTTCGGTTTCGGTTTCGGCCAGTTTCGGCCAAGAAATCTAGTTTCGGCCTTAGTTTCGGTTTCGGCCCAAAATGGCCGAAACATTCGGCCGGGCCGAAACTTGACTGTTCGTGAATTATCCTGGTCGTTTGGCCAGGAGTTATAAGTAGGTATACATAATTGTCGTACAAGTTATTATAATCTATCTAAGACTGAGAAATCATGAGAATTCACTAATGATTATTGATTAAATTACATAGGGTGATTCCAAATAAGACGTGAACCTGGGAGGAGGAGTTAGTATGAATCATTAGCTGTTGTTTAATCCATATTTATTAATAGCCAATAGAAAATCAACAGTTTTTGGAGTTCGGGTGATTTTTAAAAGATTTCTGAACTTAGTTCATATTTCGTAAATTTTTTCTACGTTGAGCAAATTTGATGATAATTTTGGTTTATTTTTATCAGAAAAGGATATTATATGTATGAAAAAAGCAAAACTATGCTGTATAATAGGTTGAAAAAGAATTAGTATGATTTGAAATGTGGTATATGAAAAAATGAAAAATGAATTTCTAGTATTTGTCTGCAACTTTCGAATTTCACAATTTAGTATGCCAAAATTATTGTAAAAACTTGTCTACTTCCTTCTTCATTTTCTGAATGATTTCGTTAGATTGCTTAACTAGTTTCGTTTCAGCAGATTTCTTATAAGCAGCCTCTTGAATGTCCGGTATATAAAATAGTGAATGTGTATCAAAAGACAGCGTGAGTAAATTTCAGGCGGAAAATAACAACTGAAGACATCAGAAAGACGGCACGTGCTTGCTTATGGAATGGTGGAACATAATTTATGAATACATTTTCTAATGAAATTTCGAGCTTAGTTGCAACAAAAAAATATTGAATTCGTTATTTTTCTCTATCTGCTTCTTACATCCCCTTTCAAATCATACTAATTCTTTTTCAACAGAACCAGAACTCAAATATCTCGGAAACTGTTGATTTTCGGTCATCAATAAAAATGGCTCAAACCACAGCAAATGATCCATACTAATACCTCCTTCAAGGTTCACGTCTGATTTGGAATCACCCTGTATACATCGACTGATTATTTTGATAACTTGGTAATACCAAAATAATAAATAAAGATCTCAAAAAAATTTACTTTTGATTTTATTCACCACTCCTCAGCTGTTTTTATGTATATGCAAATGAAATTGTAAAGAATACAGTAGATTTCAGTATGAAATATGAAGTTTCGGTTTCGGTTTCGGCCGAAACTGAGACCCTGGCCGAAAGATCGGTTTCGGTTTCGGTTTCGGCTGAAAAACCAGTTTCGGTCGGACACTAATTAAAACTTAAAACTTGGCAGTAGAGTTCTAAAGGCTCTTGCAAAATTTCAGCAATTTCAGACGAATAGTTACTGATATATAGAATTTTTTTTAATTTTCAATGATTTCTTAAAAATTTTCTACAAATACTATCCTCACGAAATTTTGCAAGAATTTTCGCATTTGCATTCTACAACTAATAACCATGTCAGAGGGAAATCTACTCCCCTTACGGTGGAAATTTCAGGAACTTATATTATATATTTTTTGGCTGTACAAAGAATGTCAATTCAGATATCTAGGTCAGATAACTTGAGAGTCTATACCCATGATTTGATAAGTTAAATGTGAGCACATTAATCTATCATATTCAACCGTTTGTCAGTCGTTCAATAAAAATTCGTACGATGAAGAATAAATCGCTTTATTCCCGGATATTACATCGCACGTGGATATTTACTTACGGTCGTAAGGCACTTCAAATGCGAAAATCGGGAAAAACTGCTCGAATTGCCATGCTCAGGAGATGATCCCGACTTCTACAAGTTTATTGCGTCAAGGGGCCGCAATAAATTGAAAATTAGAATGGAAAGCGACGTTGTTTTGAGGCTTAAACGGAGAATGTCTTCATTGAGGATCCTTTATGATTCAGATCTTCCTCTCGCAATAAAGACTACATCGAACGTTTAGTATAAATTGAAATTTTTATTCGAGCCATTTTCTTTCCCTTAGAAGTTTTAATGATTTTTTGCACATATGTTCTGGGGAACAGCGTGCTATCTTTTTGCCCCGATTTTTTTGTAGAAAATGGTTTCGAAATGATAAGGTTTGACTCACTGATGAATTCGAGGTCAAATTTGATTCTGTCCGGCCGGACGTTGCCACGATAACTTGAGAACGGAAAGAGATAGCTACTAGAATTTTTTAGGGTAGGTTGCGCACCCGAACACGACATTTCAGTTTGTTAATAGGCATAATAGGCCAAACGGTTTTTGAATTATACTTATCTGAATAGAGGTGAGCAGACAATATAACATGCGCGCAAGAGCTTCTGACTTCACATCAATGCTTGAACCAATGTTTTAGAATTTCAGTTAGAACCAAGGTACTGTACGAAATATAATGCTATGCTGTTAATTGACCACCTGTTTTATTTTTACAAGAGATAATCCACTCTTTGACACAATCCTGGCTCTACTTAACCATCCTGTAAGATTTTATGAGCAAAACGGTAAGGCCCTGGTACCAGCTCACAAAAAATATACACGGTGAGTCTTTAAGTTGGACATTATTTTTGACCATAGATTACTCTCATCAAATAAAATATTTTTTGCGCGTATGTTCTGGGGAACATCGCGTTATCATTTTGCCCAAATGTCTGTAACTTTAGAATTTTTTGACGAAAATGTTCTCAAACGATTAAGTTCGACTCCCCGATGAAGAATTCGAGGTCAAATTTGATTCTGTTCGGCCGGCCGTCTGGCCGTTGCCACGATAACTTGAGAACGAAAAGAGTTAGCAACTTGAAATTTTCAGGGTGGGTGGCGCATCCCAATACGACGGACAAGTTCGTTAATGGGCATAATCGGCCCAGTGGTTTCCGAGTAATAATTTTGTTTTCAACCAATATAAATCCGATCGAATTGAAACTTGGTGAGCAGTTGTAGAATATGTACGACTATGTGCGAATCGTAAGTCTAGAAAATTATTAAAAAATTATTAAAAAATATTTTTGTTGTCACGATAACTTGAGAACGGAAAGAGATAGCGGCTTCAAGTTTTCAGGTTAGGATGTGCACCAGAACGCGACATTTTAGTTTGTTTATGAGCATAATCAGCCAAACGGTTTTAGAGTTATAGCCATCTGAAATTTGGTTGTTTTTTGTTCCTCATTAACTCGAAAAATACGAAACCGATTGAATTCAAACATGGTAATTAGTTGTAGAATGCCAACGCGAAAATTCTTGCAAAATTGCGTGAGGATAGTATTTGTAGAAAATTTAAAAAAAAATCATTGAAAATTGGAAAAAAATTCTATATATCCGTAACTATTCGTTTGAAATTGCTGAAATTTTGCAAGAGCCTTCATAACCTAACTCTACTGCCAAGTTTCAAGTTTTAATACGATCGGTTAAATATTGTTGGAGATTCGAGCATTCTTGTGCGAGTTCAGTAGATGGGTGACCGTTGTCTCGATAAGTTTCGAACGAAAGGAGATAGGGACTTGCAATGTTCAGGGTAGGTTGCTTATCAGAATGGGAGAGTTTAGTTCGTTTTTGGGCATAATCGGTTTAACGGTTTCCGAGTTATACCCACCTGGAATATTATTTCCTCGATAACTCAAAAAATATAGACTCGATCGAATTGAAGCTTGCCAATTAGTTGTAGAATATCGACTTATAGAACCAATCCAATTCAAACTTAGTTATTAGTTGTAGAATGCCAACGCGAAGTTCTTGCAAAATTTTGTGAGGATCGTATCACTAGAAAATTTTAAAGATATCATTGAAAACAATTCTAGATATCAGAAACTATTCATCGGACATGGCTGACATTTTGCGAGAGCCTTCAGAACATAATTCTACTACCAAGTTCCAAGTTTGAATACGATAGGATCTATGTATGTAAATGAAATTTATTCCATTTTTTTAAATATTTAAAACAGTAATTAGTTCTTTGAAATACCATTGAATGAAGAAATTCTTGTAAGTTAACAAAATATCTTTATTTGAACAATAAAAATGCATAATTTTATTAAAATGGTAGTTAGACTATCAATTGCTTCTTTTCTTTATGATATTTTTGCTGTAAGTCAGTATAGCTTAGAACTTTCAAAGTAACGTCCTACAATATTAATTTAAATGATATTATAAATAAAAAAATTGGTTCAAGCACTGACGTGAAGTCAGAAGCTTTTGCGCGTATGTTCTACTGTCCATTCTCCTGTATTGGACACCCTTAATCGAATTTACCATGGTAAATTCGAATTAAGAGTGTCCAATACAGGAGAATGGACAACATAATTTACCATGGTAAATTCGATTAAGGGTGTCCAATACAGAAGAATGGGCAGTAGAACATACGCGCAAAAGCTTCTGACTTCTCGTCAGTACTTGAACCAATTTTTGGCGCTCTAGTTCCTCGGAACTGAGTGCTTATCAATTTGCCCAAATGTCTGCAGTTTTCGGTTTTTCGATGAAAATGGTCTTAAACGATTTGGTTCGACTCACTGATCAAGAATCCGTGGTCGAAAATCATTCTGTCCGGCCGGTCCAGCCGTCCGGCCGGCCGTAGGCACGATAACTCTCGAACGGAATGAGCTAGACAGTTGAAATTTTCAGAGTAGTTTTGGGAGATAAATATCTCGGCTAAGTTCGTTACTGGGAGAAATGGGACAGATGGTTTCGGATTAACAAAAAAAAAATTTTTTTTTTACAAAACAAATTCAAAATAAAATTTTTTTCAATAAGCAGTTTTACCATAAGAATCCAATGATATCATTTTTAACTCTAACAAGCTAATACTTTCGGAGATATGATTTTTCAAAATTTCAATAATAAATCGTATTTCAAAGTTGTCACACAATGATATAATTATTCTATGTATGAATTGTCATAATGTCAATTTATTTTCCTGAGACATGTCATTATCTAATCAATCGAAGAATTGTGAGCGAAGTGAGAAAAATCTCAGTTGTTTGCTCCGAAAGTAGTTTTTCTCAGAAAAGTCTTACATTTCGGAACGGAACATGAAGTAAGAGATCTGAGAGTAGTGAGACTGCTTTTCATCCATAGACATAGATATAACTCTCGAACGGAATGAGCTTTTTAGTTGAAATTTTCAGAGTAGGTTAGGGAGATGAATATCTCGGTTAAGTTCGTTATAGGGCAAAATTGGCCAGATTTAATTTGATTTCTTCCATGGTGCAGTTCTCATTCTCATGATTGCTCATTTAATCTTGATAAATAAACTATCATTTGAATTGAACTTCCTTTATGATGCAGTTCTATCATATGAATACATTGATATAATTCCCAACTCTGAGAAACCAATACTTTCGGAGATATAATTTGTCTGTTTGAACTAGAGCGCCAGAAAGCTCCTGTCCACAGGGCTTGAACCCATTTTTGGCGCTCTAGTTCCTCGGAACTGAGTGCTTATCAATTTGCCCAAATGTCTGTAATTTTGGAATATTTCGATGAAAATGGTCTTAAACGATTTGGTTCGACTCACTGATCAAGAATCCGTGGTCGAAATTCATTCTGTCCGGCCGGCCGGTCCGGCCGGCCGTAAGCACGATAACTCTCGAACGGAATGAGCTAGAGAGTTGAAATTTTCAGAGTAGGTTTGGGGGATGAATATCTCGGCTAAGTTCGTTATTGGGCAAAATCGGACAGATGGTTTCGGAGTAACAAAAAAAAAAATTTTTTTTACGAAACAAATTCCAAATTAAATTTTTTTTAATAAGCAGTTTTATCATAAGAATCCATTCATATCATTTTCAACTCTAACAAGCTAATACTTTCGGAGATATGATTTTTTAAAATTTCAATGTAAATCGTATTTCACAGATTGATATAATTATTATTCTATGTATGAATTCTCATAATGTCAACTTGACAGAAGGGAATATTGTAACTTCAAAAATATTGGGGTTGAAATACTCGTATTTTAGCGATGCAACGGGAACCTCACCCGAAAATGTTTGAAAATATTACGTAAATATTGAAAGCATAATTCTGTAGTTTGGTGAACGTAGATCAGAAAATTTTTATTATTACTTATCTTCTTTCATATTTGTTTTATGGAATACCTACTATTTGTAGGTACTTTAAACCTGTTTTGGGCAATTGTCATACGAAACTTGTTGTTTTGGCGCTCTAGTTCCTCGGAACAGTGTGCTTATCAATTTGCCCAAGTGTCTGTAATTTTGAAATTTTTGGCTGAAAATGGTCTCAAACGATTTGGTTCGACTCACTGATCAAGAATCCGAGTGCGAAATCGATTCTGTCCGGCCAGCCGACCGGCCGTAGGCACGATAACTCTCGAACGAAAGGAGTTAGCGGATTGAAAATTGCAAGGTGGTTTTGGAGCGTAAATATCTCGGACAAGTTCGTTCGATCTATCTGAAATTTAGCATCAAATTGTAGAATCATGACCTTTATACGCATGTGAAGTTTTGTATTGACCAGATTACCGCAAAGTGTAAAAAAAAAATTTTGAAAATTTAAAAAAAGTTTTTCCACAATAACTCTCGAACGGAATGAGCTAGGTAGTTGAAATTTTCAGAGTAGGTTAGGGAGATGAATATCTCGGTTAAGTTCGTTATTGGGCAAAATTGGCCAGATTTAATTCGATTTCTTCCATGGTGCAGTTCTCATTCTCATGATTGCTCATTTAATCTTGATAAATAAACTATTATTTGAATTGAATTTCCTTTATGATGCAGCTCTATCATATGTATACATTGATATAATTCCCAACTCAGAGAAACCAATACTTTCGGAGATATAATTTGTCTGTTTGAACTAGAGCGCCAGAAAGCTCCTGTCCACAGGGCTTGAACCCATTTTTTTGCGCGTATGTTCCGGGGAACATCGCGTTATAGTTTTGCCCAAATGTCTGTAACTTTCGAATTTTTTGACGAAAATGGTCTCAAACGATTAAGTTCGACTCCCCAATGAAGAATTCGAGGTCAAATTTGATTCTGTCCGTCCGGCCGTCCGGCCGTTGCCACGATAACTTGAGAACGAAAAGAGCTAGCGACTTGAAATTTTCAAGGTAGGTGGCGCATCCCAATACGACGGACAAGTTCGTTAATGGGCATAATCGGCCCAGTGGTTTCCGAGTAATAATTTTGTTTTCAACCAAGATGAATCCGATCGAATCGAAACTTGGTGGGTAGTTGTAGAATATGAACCTTAGAACGTTTGTGAAATTTTGTGCGAATCGTATGGCTAGAATATTTTAAAAAAATTATCAAAAAATATTTTTGTTGTCACGATAACTTGAGAACGGAATGAGATAGCGGCTTGATATTTTCAGGTTAGGGTGTGCACTAGAACGCGACATTTCAGTTTGATTATGAGCATAATCGGCTTAACGGTTTCAGAGTTATAGCTATCTGAAATTTTCTGAAATTTGGTGGTTTTTTGTACCTCATTAACTCGAAAAATACTGAACCGATTGAATTCAAACATGGTTATTAGTTGTAGCCATGGCGAATTTACCATGGTAAATTCGAATTAAGTGTCCAATACAGGAGAATGGACAACATAATTTACCATGGTAAATTCGATTAAGGGTGCCCAATACAGAAGAATGGACAATAGAACATACGCGCAAAAGCTTCTGACTTCACGTCAGTGCTTGAACCAATTTTTTATATAGCTATTCTGAAATTCGAGAATTGTCACTTTGACAGTATTTGAAAATCATAGTAACATAATTTTACTTAGCATAGAAATTTCCAAGTTCCAACTCCTTTTTATAAATCCAGCCATACATGGTCAATTCCAATTGTGCAGCTTGCAAAATTGCATTCTCTGTTCAACAAAATACAAGTTGACTCCATAAGTTTTATCGTAATCAGATTCTACCACAGTATCCTTTTATAATTAATTACTCTTGAGTCTTTATAAGAATATTCAATCATTCTAGAATATTTAATTGTTCTCCATCATTTCTCCTAAAACGCACCGTTTTCGAGATATTCTTCATTGAATGTTATAAAATCTGTTAAAAATTCCAGGAATTTCACTCTTTTTAAGAAACCGTTCCTGTGCGATAATTGAGTCGTCTATCGTAAATAAGAATTAGTTCCTGAAACCGCCAGTATGCGCCATTACCGATAGAACTTGTCCTAGATTGTCAGTTTCAGAGGAGGTTGGTAAACTGTGTTTTACACGCATTTTATCTATATTTAAAACCGTTTGCGGATCAAAGAGAATCGAATATGGCATCTTGGACTTATTTTGATGAATTAGAACCGATATTTTCGGGTCAGAGATGAGGAAATAGATTTTATTTGTTCTCTACTGAGTGAATGCTATTTTGTAAAATTTATTTCAAATCGATATCTTAACGCAAAACTGGCTCGAATTGCGTAAAAATGAATGTATGGGACTTCTTATCATTACAAGGTTTCTTTCTGGGTTTTTTCTCCCAAACTCTGAAAAATATCTATAAAATATAAATTAATTATTTTGTGATTTGCTCCTGCGTAAGAAACACAAGATATTCGTCAGAAGCAATCAATTGAACAATGTTGCCTAACAAACAACAACGAAACAACATCAACGAAGAAACGTTACGATAACGTTTCGGAGTCTATATCAGTCTACTTCGTCAGACACTCAACGAAAATCTTTAGAATTATTTTGTTGATAGTTATTGTGAAATTCGAGAATTTCACAATATTATTGTTCAATTGGTTGCTTCTGACAAATATCTTGTGTTTCTTACGCAGAAGCAAATTACAAAATAATTAATTTTTATTTTATAGATATTTTTGGGAGAGAAAACCCAGAAAGAAACCTTTTAATAATCAGTATATACCTCCCACAGTATCCTTTAATGTATTCAAATGAGTTGGAAAGAATGTTTTCGAAATTCAGTACATGGAATATGATAACTGTTAAGTTGAATTCCTAAAATAGTTCAATGTTCTGAGGTTGGATTAAATAATAACCTGCACCATTCATAGAAGATTCTCGATTTCAATGATTTCATTGAATTTTCTTGATATTTTTCGACTTATATCACAATTAAGATATCGCTGAAATTTGGCAACAGCCTTCAAAACATTATTTTACAGCCAAGTCCTAGATCTGAACTCGATAGGATATTTATTATTGGAAGTATTAGGAAAATGTTAATTTGTTTTCAAGAAGCCAACCTGACTTGGGCAAGTGCTGTATCTGAAAGGGTGACTACTCTAGCTATGAATTTGAACGAGCGCGCCAAAGTTTTTCCGACTAGTTTGAGTAAAGGCACGAAGCAGGGCGGAGTAAGCTCTCTCGAATAACGCATAAATTGACCCTCTCTTCCAATATTCAGATTTTTCAAGTGGTATACGCATTGGCACAACATTATACTTTCTAATGAGATTATCAAGTTAACATATGTATTTTTCGCTCAGTTTTCATATTCCTTTCTATACAGGATGTTAATTTGAAAACTTGTCAGGCCAATTATTTCATACGATAGGGAAGTTTTGAGAGAAAATGCTGGAACAGCACAATTTTTATTCGGAGGAGGACATACAAGAATTGAGAACAGACTGTATTATTGTTTGGCTAGTAATGGAAATCATTTCGAGCTTCTTATTTGATTAGTACACTTAGTATGAACACCCTGTAACTACTTCAAGGACTGAATAAAAAATTGCATACTGTATCATTCATGTAGAGGGACAAGTTGAGTTTCAATTGAGGTGTAGCTCACCCTCTACTCCCTATTAAGAATTTAGACACCCTTTTAGTTGATTTTTATATTAACGAACTGACCAATGTCTTAAACTGTAAATACCCATCTATTAAGTTCACCTTCGAAATGGAAAAGGACGGCTACTTACCATTCTTAGATTTGAAAGTATCTAGAGATAACTCAAATTTAATTAGTTTTGACATTTTCAGAAAACCTACTAATTCTGATATTTACATTTCGTCTGATTCGGTAGCTCCCTGGTCATACAAATCAGCCAGCTTACATTTCCTCGTTAACTGGTCATTTAATATTCTGCTAAGCAATGCAAATTTCAAGAAAGAAAAAAATAGATTTTCCAAATTGCCGAAAGAAACGGTCATCAATTTGTTCAGAGAATTATCAACAAACATAAAGATGAAAATCTCTTCAGTAAAATAATCCTAACGAAAGAAATAAAAACGGTAAAAGGTTTCCACGCGTTCACGTTATATCCGAAAACAAATAACAAACTCCAGAATATTTTTTTAAAGGTTTATATAAAACTGGCTTTCAAAACTTCCACGACAATTGAAACTTCTAGGAAATACATTCGATAAAACTCCGTCATGCTAAAATCAGGTATATATGAAATTAAATGTTTAGATTGCAACAAGTGTTACGTCGGGCAAACAACCAGAAACATTCTCACACGGTATAAAGAGCATTCGGGACACATTCGGAACAACAACATCGATAAATCTGCTGTTGAAAATCATGTTTTAATAACTGGCCACTCAATTTCAGAAAATTCCGCCAAATTGTTGGAAAATTCCAATAAAGCGTACTTATGAACACTTGAAGGTAGCGAACTGTATAAGAGAAAGTATATTTTACTCAATAATGACCTAACCACTATTGACAACCCATTTTTCTCACTAATTGGTTTATGACTAAAGGTATAATGTCAACCCGTACTGCAATGTAGAAATTGATTGCATGCTTTAGTAACTCTTCGTCTTTGAAGATGGAAACTTTGTTTCCGAAACATAATATGTCAGACGACAAAAACTGTAGTGGAAAAGAGTGTAGTTACTTTTTTAGTGTTCATAAAAAGTCCACAGTGAACTCAAAATAGAATATAGGCTTGAGATGATTTTGTCTTACAATTGTGCTCAAAATATGTCCCCCCCCCAATAAAAATTGACCAATTTCGGCATTTTCTCTTAAAACATCCCTGTCGTGACATAATTGGCCTGGGAAGTTTTCAAATTGATACTGAGATCCATATATTTCTTGTATCTGACAGTGCCAAAGTTCTGGAGAAACTTTTTGGAGTGATGCATTGTTAAGAGAGCTCTCCAGAGTATACTTCTTTCAGTTTCTTCTTTCATCCGGAATTCACTTTTGTGGGTGTATCTACCTACGCCACAGTAGGGTTCCGGGCCAATAAAAGGGGTTCGTGCTCCTTTCTTGGCAAGTGTGTTGGCCTCTTAATTTCTTTTAATTCCCGAGTGACCAGGAGACTACACCAAGGAGACCCTGTTGTTCTTGCCTACTGTCAGAGTGGATTGCTATATCACATCTCTGATAGTTTCTTTCTAGGTTCATTTCCACGCATCTTTCTATTGCAAGTTCTTCTGCCTGAAAGATGCTCGGATAGGAACCTAGCAATAGTGAGCATTTGGTGCCTGACCCATATACTCCAATGACAATCCTGACAATCGAAAACCTGCACCGATACTCATATTCTTCCACGAGGCAACAAGTTGACTCTTTTAAATTACCTCCTATCGAAATAATAGGCTCATATCCCAAATCTATCCGTGCATTTTCTCTACCACCAACAAGACAATTGAGCTACCCAAGCCAAAACACACAGATACAGTCAGCTAAATATTAAGCAAATTGAATAAGTTCGAATGTGAACCTATCTAAACTGATTTGAATTATGAGTGGTGTTACATGATAGATAGTATATCTGTTCTGTTTGTGGTTCCCATTAAAATACGTCTTAGAATACAAGCTCAATGTTGATTAGGGTCGAAAATACGCTCTAACTCAATAAGTTGGTATCTTGTACCTACAGTTGCAAACTCGATATTTCAGTTCGAAGTTATTAGACATTCTATATTATACTGAGTCATCAAGGTTTATATTTTATCAATAGTAAAGGAACAAATTAAACCTTCATTTGAAAATGTGACCAGGAACAAATAATTATTTTCAATCAATTCACGACCTTTATTTCAGTTTTTGTGCATAAGTTTTGGGGAGCAGCGTGCTATCATTCTGCCAAAATGCCTCTATTTTTTGCGCGTGTATGATCCGGGAAACATCGTGCTATCATTTTGCCCAAATGTCTGTAATTTCCGAATTTTTCGCCGAAAATAGTCTCAAACAATTGGGTTCGACTTCCTGATCAAGAATTCGAGGTAAACTTTCATTCTGTCCGGCCGGCCGGCCGTCCGTTGCCACGATAGTTTCAGAACGGAAAGAGATAGCGACTTGAAATTTTCAGGGTAGGTGGCGCATCCCAATACGATGGACAAGTTCGTTAATGGGCATAATAGGCCCAATGGTTTCCGAGTAATAGTTTTGTTTTCACCCAATATAAATCCGATCGAATGGAAACTGATAACCTGAGAACGGAAAAAGATAGCGGCTTGAAGTTTTCAGGTTAGGTTGTGCACCTGAATGCGACATTTGAGTTTGATTATAAGCATAATCGGCCAAATGGTTTTAGAGTTATAGCCATCTGAAATTTAGTTGTTTTTTGTTCCTCATTAACTCGAAAAATACAAAAAAATTTGTAAGAACCGTACCTACCCCTAAAAAATTTGAAATAAATTACGAAAAAAAAAAAAGGTTCAAGCACTGACGTGAAGTCCGGAGCCTTTGCGCGTATGTTCTATTGTCCATTCTCCTGCATTGGACACCCTTTATCAAATTTACCATGATAAATTATGTTGTCCATTCTTCTGTATTGGACACTTAATTCGAATTTACCATGGTAAATTGGTTGAAGCACTGACGTGAAGTTCGGAGCTTTTGCGCGTATGTTCTATTGTATTGTTCTATTTACCATGGTAAATTATGGTGTCCGTTCTTCCGTATTGGGCACTTAATTTGAATTTACCATGGTAAATTCGAATTAAGTGTCCAATACAGAAGAATGGACAACATAATTTATCATGGTAAATTTGATAAAGGGTGTCCAATGCAGGATAATGAACAATAGAACATACGCGCAAAAGCTCCGAACTTCACGTCAGTGCTTCAACCAATTTTTTTCTTCCAATTTCAATCATTTACTCCTTGCTATACTATCTATGTTTTGCCAAAAAAAATGTAAAATTTAAACAGCTCCTTCTGGGTGTTGCAGTTTCTTTGTCAGTCAGTATAGAAAACAGGACATATTGCAATTTTCACTTCGACGCATTCGATAGAGGAAATTTACGATAGTGATAGTCTATATCCAATCCATATTAATCCTTAATTATCCGCTAAATAAACCAGTTGCGTGACATCAAAATGGAGAATGCGCTGATATTACACCCTCTATGACTCTATTCGTTCAGTATAAATTACTATCGAACGACACTAAGTGTGGATTCATGCAGCATCAAATAACAATTATCAAGTAGGAAGTATCAAATAACAATTAAGAATTACCACGTACAAAAATGCAGCATTCATGCACTCAAATTAACAATTAAGAAATAAAAACACACAAGTCGAAGATCGGAGGTATTAATTTTTCAAAATAACCTCTGTTCCCCCTATATTTGAAAACAAGTGTTTAAAATTCCATTTTCCAATGTTATAACACGGAACCCACACAAAAACACACCAAATAAATTGAATATTTTACAAAGTATGGTTATGTTTACATCATCGGGCTGTCTAATCTGCGTTGAGCTGCGCACGAGTTGCATACAAGTACGAAATCTCGTTCAATTAAAGTAGAAAGTTAAAAGTTGGCGAACTCCTACTTGTTATTTGTTAATTGATAATTGTTACTTGGCTGCATGAACACTCTCATTCATATATATGAAGTTCAACTTTTACTCACTATTTGTAATTGTTAATTGTTACTCGATACTCGTTAATTTGGGCTGCATGAATCCACACTAATATTAAACTCAATTTCGTCTCCGCCAATCAACGTCAGGAACGTTAACCTTCGATGCAGAATCCGTAAAAACACTCACGAGCAATCTATTAAATTATCGTCAGCCCAAAAACGAATGAGTATCTTGCTCGATGTTGTAAACGTATCAAAAACTGAAATTACAGGCTCTCTGGTTAGTTAAGCCGATAATTCAATTTGTTAGTCCGAGCATGCATTTCCAATCGGCCTTATCATCTGGTTCCGGGAGAGCTGCCTTTGTAATACGATTGAAGTCTATGTTTCATTCGGATAACCGAACGCGAGATGGATCTGATAATTTAATTGTCAATATGTATACAATATGCTTTCGAGAGCTGACTAGTGCAATCATTAGATTCAAAACTGTAATTGTTATATCCTATAGAAAGGCCAACGATATTCGAGAAAGGATGGGAAATTTAATTACTAATTATTATTATTTAAATTTGAAAAATTGGTTCAAGCACTGACGTGAAGTCAGGAGCTTTTGCGCGTATGTTCTATTGTCCAATACAGGAGACTGGACACTAGAACATATGCGCCTAAGCTCCTGACTTCACGTCAGTGCTTGAAGCATTTTTTCTTACGTAATTTTTTTTTTTTTTTAATTTTCTAGGGGTACAGTTCTTATAAAATTTCAAACAAATCTTTATGTAGATATTCTAAATCTAGTTACCAAGCTTCAATTCGATAGAGTCTATATTTTTTGAGTTATCGAGGAAATAATATTCCAGGTGGGTATAACTCTGAAACCGTTGGACCGATTACGCCAGTAAACGAACTTAACTCTCCCATTCGTATACGCAACATACTCTGAAAATTGCAAGTCCCTAACTCCTCTCGTTCGAAAATTATCGAGGCAACGGTCACCCATCCATCTACGGATCTCACACAAGGCTGCTCGAATCTCCACCAATATATACTAATTGACAAAAAAACTGCAACACCAAGAAGGAACTGTTTGAACAACGGTCACCCATCCATCTACTGATCTCACACAAGGCTGCTCGAATCTCCACCAATATATACTAATTGACAAAAAAACTGCAACACCAAGAAGGAACTGTTTGAATTTTGATTTTTTTTTGGTAAAACATAGATAGTATAGCAAGGAGTAAATGATTGAAATTAGGACAAAAAAATCGTGAAGGTCTTTTCATGTAAACATTTTTCCTTACTTACATATTGTAGTTATTTTTTGCATTTTTTTTTTATTTTACAACAAACCAGCTGTTCGAGGAGATCCAAAGTCGATGTTTAGTTGTTGTTAAAATGCCTAGAGCACGTGTATGCGGAATTTATCGCCAGCTAAGTGAATTTGAAAGAGGTAGAATTATTGGTCTACGAGAGGCGGGGTTGTCATTTCGAAAAATCGCTAACCGTAAGAACAGAAATCTAACTACTGTTATGGGATGTTGTCAAGCGTGGTTTGATAATACTCAAAATCGAAGAAGAGTAGGCACCGGACGTCGAAGAAGCACAAATGAAGTTCAAGATCGACGTCTAAGACTTATGGCTATTAGAGACCTATTTGCGACAGCTCGATCTTTGGCTGATGAGTGGTTAGGAGAACAAGGCCATCCTGTAACTATCCGAACGGTTTACCGCCGGATAAGTTCTTTTGGCCTGCAGCATTATCGACCCCATCATGTGTTACCTCTGACGGATGAGCATCGCCGGCAACGATTACAGTAGTGCAGAGAACGTCAACATTGGAATGTGGAATGTCATCAGGTCGTCTATACTGATGAATCTCGATTGTCCTTGGGTGCACATGATGGCCGAAGAAGGGTTAGACGACGTCGGGGAGAGAGACGTGAACCTCAGTTTGATATTGAGCGTCATGTACACCGGACAGTAGGCATTATGGTATGGGGTGCTATGGCACATGCAAGTAGGTCACCTTTAGTCTTTATTCGAGGTAAAATGACAGCGCTGCGTTACATTCAAGAAATAGAGGAGCCATATGTTCTCCCTTACCTTAACCGGCTCGAGAATCCAAGATTTCAGCTAGCTTGGGATAGTTCCCTCAAGAAGAAATAGACCATCTTATTGCATCAATGCCAAGACGTGTTGGGGAGTGTATAGATAATCGCAGTGGACAAACACATTATTAACAATTTTATTAAAAAAAAAATGTAAAACCTTCGTTTTGTTTTCTTCAAATTTCAATAATTTACTCCTAGCTATACTATCTATGTTTTCCAAAAAAAAACTGAAATTTAAACAGCTCCTTCTGGGTGTTGCAGTTTCTTTGTCAATCAGTACACTTTCGAAGTTATGATTTTTCAAAATTTCAACAATACATCTTACTTCTATGTTTCACAGAATGCGAATTCTATCTGTCTATGTTATATCTGTGTTCACTGTTCTTACATGCCATCTTATCTACCTATAACAGACATGTCAAATTTATTTCTGGTTTGTTACTCATAAGCATTACTTTCGTTCAACTAATTTGTTACTCTTTGCTGAAACTGTATTTCTGAACAGTTTCGTTTATGTACGCATGTAAACAAATGTGAAATTTGAATTCGCCAAGTTCATAGGCAGCGATTTTTGGTTTGTGAGTCGAAAATGAATAGTGCAAGAAGTCGAGCATAATTTGCGAGTCATTCTCTGATTATTATGGAAGATTTAGAACGGGATTTCCAGGTACATGTAGTTATTCCTTGGTAACACTATTTAATATTTCCTACATAAGTATTCTGGTTTGAGTTATCTCTGGACTGATTACAGTAGATTTGTTTCATAAATAAAACTGCCTATTTCATTTACTCAATTTTTGAGAATGACTCCTGATAGTTTTGAAACACTTGTAGCAAAAATTGGACCATCATATAACGATAAGATGCACAAGCAATTTAATTTCTTTCATGATGCAGTTCTATCATAATGTATTGATATCATTGCCAACTCTGAGAAACCAATACTTTCAGAGATATGATTTGTCAAAGTTTGAACAAGAGCGCCAAAGCCCCTGTCCACAGGGCTTTCCCACTTTTTCGTAGGAGCCATTCAAATTACTTTAACGTTTTATACAAATAAAAATCCTAGTTAGCTCATATGTGGCTTAGCATTACAGCAAATATATTCACACTGTTCAGGGATTTCATTTGAACGTTTTCTGCAAATGGTCAAAAGTTGATTTCACTACAGATCGTATATAACACTTATTTTTGACAATTTGTAGGTTGGACATTTTCAACATCAAATTGCATCAACATTGAGTAAATTTTGTTTGTATCAGTGTTCACATACCCATTGAAAATGATTTCTTGTGTGTGTTATTGTATCAAAATTAATATACACCTTGTTTCTGTGTGATAAATCATACGAATACAGCAGTTTTCATAACGAAATTCTGCATTCTAATTCCGCAGCGGAAACTGCATCAGATGAAAGCATCATTTCAAAGAAATTTGTTGTTCCCATAGGAAAGGCTATAAATTCTCATCTAATGGGATTATTAGGATGATTATGCATTCGTGAATGAATACATACATTACATATTCTTCGCATCTGACTACCCCAGTGTTCCGTAATCATTGGAAGGTGGATACCAAAGTGTAATATTAACTGAGTTTATATTTGAAATATTCCGGGATTGAATTCTAAAGAATATGCCTCAATTCTGATGAATTGAAGGATGATTCCAGATTAGACGCGAACCTTGGAGAAGGTGTTAGTATGACTCATTTGCTGTTGTTTGAGCCATATATTTACCTACTGATAACCGAAATTCAACAGTTTCCGAGATATTTGATACTGGTGATTTTTAAAAGATTTCTCACTTCGGTTCATCTTTCGTCAATTTTTCCTACGTTGACCAAATTTCTTTATAATTTCGGGTTATTGCGCGCATGTTCTGGGGAACATCGCGTTATCATTTTGCCCAAATGTCTGTAATATTCGAATTTTTTGCCGAAAATGGTCTCAAACGATTGTGTTCGACTCCCTGATGAAGAAGTCGGGGTCAAATTTGATTCTGTCCGGCTTGGAGTTATACATGGAATAGATGGAAAAATACAGAACCGATTAAATTAAAACGAGGTTATTATATATATACCAGATGTCAGCCCACGTTTCAGATGGGTCTTACCGACATCCTAAGACTGATACTGGACCCTCGTAAGAGTGCTGTAGCGTGCTTTCGAAGAATCGTCGACCACCCTTCTATACTGTTTTACGCGGAGCTTCACTCGGAGAAACTGTTGCTATATGAACAATCCGAATGATTTATACCCATGCGGCCCCTCAGGATTCTAAGGCATTTAACACTAAAACCAGCTTTACGAAATCACTAAAATTTATCATCAGTTCTGTAACTCTAACGCAAATTCTCCATGATCGGCCAAGTGATAAAATAAATTGTAATGTTGTGAAGAAACTTTTAATTGAGTTTACGCTGTTGGATTATATTATATATTATTGGGTTCGAGTCCCTGATGAAGAATTCGAGGTCAAATTTGATTCTGTCCGACCGGCCGTGGGCATAATAGGCAAAACGGTTTTGGAGTTATACCCATCTGAAATTTGGTTATTAGTTGAAGAATGCCAACAAGAAAATTCTTCATTTTGTGCGCATGTTCTGGCGAACAGCGTGCTAACATTTTGACCAAATGTCTATAATTTAAGAATTTGTGACGAAAATGTTCTCAAACGATTAGGTTAGGTTAGGTTAGGTTAGAATAGAACAATTAATTTCATTGTTGGTCATAATCGGCCAAACGGTTTCGGAGGTATACCCATCTTAAATCTTGTTGTTATTCCGTCAATATCTCAAAATATACAAATCCCATTCAATTGAAACCTGGTAATTACTTCTAGAATGTGGACGCACTAGTTATTGCATGAATTAGTGAATATCGTATCACTAGAAAAACATTTAAAAAAAAATTGTATTCAAAATTTCATATTTTAGAAACTATTCGAACAACTTCGTATCGGGCATGAATAGACAATGGATTATGCGGGCAACGGCTCCTGACTTCACGTCATTACTTTTTATGAATTTTTTCTCAAGGGTTTTCTCATGAAACGTCCGCTCGTTTGGGTACATTTTGACCCTCATCAAAGCTTTTCATCCTTTGGTGGATTCATTAGAACCCTCAGAGCTTCACCGTTAGTTCGCACTTGTTCGAAATGATTAGCTATACAGAAACTGTTCAGTTGGATATACAGAATGGCGAATTTCAGCAACTGAAATGTGAAATGAGTTTTCAGTGAATAGTATCAAGTTTTGATAGTGGCAGTAAACTTCAAATTCAGTTCACGCAACTCTGCAAATTGGGAAAGTTAACGAATTATTATTCAGGATTAGTTCTGCAAAAGTTAATATGTGTCGAATAATACTATGAAAAAAGTGGGAAAGCCCTGTGGACAGGAGCTTTGGCGCGCTGTTCAAATTTATAGCCAGAGCGGTCACCTATCCAGGTACTGAACTCGCCCAAAGCTGCTTCACTCCAGAAAAAAAAATTATTCTCCCAATATTTCCAAGAATATAAATCCGACTCAAAAAACGAACGTCCAAAACAAATAGTTTTCGACCCAAATACATACATTCACTGTTGCTTCGAAAATAAACAGGACCATGTCTGTGAAAATTCGAAATATTTATAGGCATTTCTTTCTTGAATATGGATTCCTTCATAAAAAAAATTGGTTCAAGCCCTGTGGACAGGAGCTTTCTGGCGCTCTTGTTCAAACAGACATATTATATCTCCGAAAGTATTGGTTTCTCAGAGTTGAGTATTATATCAATGCATTCTTATGATAGAACTGCATCATAAAGGAAATTGAATCCAAATAATAGTTCATTTATCAAGATTAAATGAGCAATCTGAGAATGAAAACTGCACCATGGAAGAAATCAAATTAAAATAGCTGAAATGAATTTGACTCTCTCTTATAGAACAGGATGACATGTACGAGTATGAACACAGATCTTATAATAAATTATAGATAGAATAAATATAGCATTCTGTGTAAACATAGAAGTACGAATCATTATTGAATTTCGAAAAATCATATCTCCGAAAGTATTAGCTTGTTGGAGTTGAAAATTATATCAATGGATTTTTATGGGGAAACTGCATCCTGAATAAAAATCATTATTGCAATTAAAAAAAAAATTATTTTGAAATTTGTAATGTAAAAAAAAAATTTCTTTTCGATACTCCGAAACCATCCGGCCTATTTTGCCCACTAGCAAACTTAACCGAGATATTTATCTGGCTAACCTACTCTGAAAATTTCAGCTGCCTAGCTCATTCCGTTCGAGAGTTATTGTAGAAACAAAATTCAAAAATTTTCAATTTTTTTTTACACTTTACGGTAACCCGATCAATACAAAACTTTACATGCGTCTAAAGGTCATGATTCTACAAATTGATGCTAAATTTCAGATGGATTGAGTGATCGGTTTCGGAAATATTCATAAAAAATGTTTTTACTAAAAATGGCCATAACTCCGAAACCGCTTGATGGATTTTGCCCGTTAACGAGCTCGTCCGAGATATTTACGCTCCAAACCTATCCTGCAAATTTCAATCCTCTAACTTCTTTCGTTCGAGAGTTATCGTGTTATGGGACGGCCGGACGGCCGAACAGAATCGATTACGACCACGGATTCTTGATCAGTGAGTCGAACCAAATCGTTTGAGACCATTTTCAGCCAAAAATTCGAAATCTACAGACATTTGGGAAAATTGATGAGCACTCTGTTCCGAGGAACAAGAGCGCCAAAAACAGAGGGGTTTCTCCAGAGTACCCGAAATTCTTTTGAAAAACTAAAAGACAAGAGGGAAAAAACGGACACATAAAAATAATACATAACCTTTCAAAAGTCCCCTCTCACAAATATACTCCTCTGTAGCCGCATTGATCTCTTGAAGAAGAATCGCCTTCGCTGATTTTCGAATTTATTCACTTTCAGAAATCCCTTCAATATTTGATTTAAATAAGGAAAATGTCGTTGCTTATAAGGCCAGTAGGGTTTCTTCAAAACCAGGTGAATCATGCGATGATTATTCAGAACTTCAGATGTTCGAAGACCGCTACAGGACCCTAATATAGAGATATAATCTCCCATAGATATATGATGCTTTTCGCAGAGTTATTATTTCAATAGAAATGAAAATAACATTGATTGGAACTGGTACTCTCTTCTCGAATGGATATGGTACTTTATTATTGTTAACAAAATGACTGATTGTCCCGACCATAGGTCTCAGACAAGTGTAATGTCAAGATCATAGAGGAACATGAAATTCTTGACAGATATCCGAAACTGTTGACAACTTGTTTGGTCTAATCTAAACACAGTGAATCAGTTCACCCCGATCGTTGGAATATTTGGATATTTTGGCAATATCTTCAGCCAATATAGATCCTATCGAGTTCAAATCTAGATCTTTACTGTAAAATACGGTTTTATAGGCTCTCGTAGAATTTCAACGATATCTGACGGATAGTTTTTGAGATACAGAATTTTTTAAATATATTTTTTGAAATTTCTAGTTATGCGATACTCACAAAATTTTTCATTAGACTCCATGTACGTATTTTCCAACTAAAAACCGTGCTTTGATTCGATCAGATTAGTAGTTTTCGACTTATTTGTAAAACAACATTTCAAATTGCTATAACTCTGAAACCACTCGGTGGATTTTACCCATTAACGAACTTAGCCGGCGCATCTGGACTCCAAACCAACCCTGAAATATTTCAACTCTCTAACTCATTGCGTTCGAGCCTAATCGTGCTGACGGCCGGCCGGACAGAATCAATTCTGACCTCGGATTCTTGATCCATTGACAATTCTCGGCAAAATATTCGAAAATTACAGACATTTGGACCAATTGATAGGCACTCTGTTCATAGAACAGCGCGCCAAAAACTGCTGTGCATTTTACACAAAAGTTCATTATTTCCCATAGGTACAAAATATACCAATTATCTCGCGAAATGCTGACTGTCGAAATTGGATTGAAGATCATTACACAAATTGACTCTCATATGAATTTGTTTTTCTTCGATCGTGTGAAAAGTGACATTATTTTGACCTGTTTTCTATGCGCAAAGCTCAAAATTCCAGAATAGTGGGCAATTGCTAAGCAATTAGAAAATAACAGTGCGGTAATATTCTTACCGCACTGCTGTAGCGTGCGGTAATGTTACAAATGGATTATTACAATAAAATGAAACAAAGTATGGTTCTAATTTTTATATTGATAAAGTTGTTGTAAAAGAAACATCTAATTTATAATGATATTCTTGAACAAAAATTAATTGTTGTTAATATTTACATTTATTGTACAGTTTGTACAATTTGTAAATTGTACTGGAGGGCAACGATAATTTATAGACGTTGAAGCTGCATGGCTAATTGATTGGTTTATCTCGTTTCGATATTTTTCATTTGAAGTAAGGGCAGGGGTGTTGAATATTTTATTAGCCACTTCTACTTTATTATTAAGTGATTCGTCAATATATTCTTCCGCCACATTGGAAGATTTCCATCCTCCGTGGCGCTTTAAAGAAAGAATATCAGCTCCAGCATCTACCAAATGTGTTTATTTATTTATTTATTTATTTGAAGGAATACAAGACGGGACGAACCCAAAATTATGTATTCACTAATAATCTAATTACAATGTTACTATAAAACCAATAACAACAAAAACTGTGCACTCATCCGAAACCATGAACAAAAAATACAAAAACAGAACAAAATTCAGTTATTTCTCAGAAACCGTTTCAAAGTGCCAGAGAAGGCCAACAAAGAATCAGAAAAAACGTCAACGGCAGCGAGATTAGACAGAGAATTATAAGTTTTGCAGCATCTTATCAATGGTGAATTCATATGGTAATTGAAAGAACTCCTATTTATATGTAATAAGAACTTATTTCTCGTGCAATATTTAGGTACATTGAAACTGAGCATATTCACAATTTCAGTGGAATCGAGGGAATTAATAGTCTTGTAAATAAACCTTGCGTCCCTCAACATTCTCTGGTCAGCCAAAGTAGTTAACCCTAGCTCCCTCATTACTCGTCCCTGATCATTAGTGATATGTTTGTAACATTTTTTGTTGACATGATTAATAAACTTTTTCTGAATGTTTTCTAGTCGATCAATATAAATATTGTAATTAGGGTTCCAAATTACCGATCCGAAGCTCAACACACTTTGGACATAAGCCATGTATATATAATGTTCTAAGGGATTGATGATTACGAAAAGGCTTACAAAGTCTGATGATGAATCCCAACATAGAGTGAGCCTTTTTCGAGATATGATCGATGTGGTGATCAAAAATAAGTTTTGAGTCATAAATTATTCCCAAATCTCTCAATAGCGATACCTTGGTCAGAACACAACTGTTGATGTTAAGTTGAGTACTAAAAATGTTTTTATTTCGTGAAAAAGTTATGTGGTGACATTTACTGAGATTGAGATGAGGAAAGTTTTTGTGACAATATTCATGAAGTCTATTCAAATCCTCCTGAAATTCGGTCATATCTCGTAGGCAAGAAACAACAGCAAAGATCTTCAGATCATCAGCGTACATTAAAAATTTGGCAAATGTGAAGCAGCCTGCGATATCATTAACATAGATGTTGAAAAGCAGGGGACTCAAATGTGACCCTTGCGGCACACCAGAAGTGAGATCCTCATAAGAGGAGTAACATCCACCGATCACGACTGACTGTCGTCGACCCACCAGATAAGAAGCAAACCAATCAAGCAGAGCACCGTGCACCGTGTTGCCGATGATCTTCGGAAACAATGTCCTGTATATTCTGTCGGATTTGGGAACTGTAAATAACTTGCAACAATTTGCGGCATTTTTCCAAATTGATTTATTCCAATGACTGTCTTCCATCCTTTTCCCTTGTTGAATTTGAAAAAAAATCTAGGATTTTCAAAATCATTGGCCTAAATGATACGTACTTTCTATTAACATTTAAATAGGTTTCGTTAATGATAAATTATCTAGATTTATTTGTTTTTATTTATGGTATTTCTACCAGTATTTTTGAACCGAAATCTTGTAATCCTGAACTTTCATTCGGACAAGCTCATCTCGTCAACAGGCTCCTACTATTCCCAATATTAGAGCTACCTAAAAGGTAATAAAAATTGTATATTTTGTATTTTATGTTTGAGTAAGACTATTTTATCCATATCTACTTACTTTGGTCGATAAAAATATGTCATCTGGGGCCTCTAAAATGAATTTCTGAACTTGTTCCTGGGTTAAAATTTTGGATTTTTTCGGTTTGTATCCTGTAGCTTGACGTTTTAAAAATGCTCTCAGTTTTTGGTACTGGGCAATATTAATATTATTTTTAACAGACAAAGTTGATCGAAGCATGGAATAATGTGCCCACAACGTCGAAGATTTCATTGTTTTAGCCAAGTCAGCAACATACGCCTTCAGTACATTCTCAGAAAAGGATACACTGTTGTTTTTTCTGCAAAAATCCATGAAGCCTTGGTACGCAAGTTCATACTTCTCTCTGGATTTCACCGGAAGTAAATTAAGAGAAGCCGCGTTCGCGGCTCCCGATTCTCTTGCTCAACTTGCTCCCGATTGTAGACAAGATATTGGAGATTATAGTTCAGGAAACATTGAACGAATATTTGGAAAAAAATTCGATTATGCATAATTTGCAATCGGGGTTTCGTCGTCATCATTCGTGCGAAACGGCCTGCCAGTTGGTCTGTCATGTGTGGAAGAAAAATATGGACGATGGGAAGATTGTAGTGAGTGTGTTTGTGGACTTGAGCCGAGCCTTTGAAACTATTGATAGAGACAGATTACTAGAAAAATGTGAAATGTATGGAATAAGAGGTACGGTGTTGGCATGGCTTACAGACTATTTGGACGAACGATATCAAAGGATTAAAATAAAGCAGGAGTTTTCTGAGAGAAGAAAGGTATGCTATGGGGTGCCTCAGGGTAGTGTACTGGGACCACTGCTATTTCTTTTGTATGTCAATGATTTGAACTTATACCTGAAAGATTGTTTTTTCAAGTTGTATGCTGATGATACGGTGATATCGGTTGCGGGATATAATTGTGATGAGGTGGTATCAACTTTAAACAAGGAATTGAAGATTTTTCAAAATTGGTTGAAGCTAAATAAGCTGAAATTGAACCATGAGAAGACCAAATGTATGGTGTTCGGTGCTCGAAATAAATGTAAGGGATTTGATGAGAAAATGTATGAGGTATTCATTGATGGCAAAGGAATCAACTTCGTAACGGAGATGAAGTATCTTGGTGTTGTATTCGATCAACAGCTTGATTTTGGATCTCAGGTGGATTATATGTGTAAAAAGCTAGGCAAAAAGATTGGATACTTTTACAGAATATCGAAAAAACTATCTTACTGGAGTAGAAAAACGGTTTATAATACAATAGTTCTTCCTCATTTCAACTATTGCATGTCCCTCCTGATCGCATGCAGTAAAGAAGATATACGTAGACTCCAAATTCTGCAGAATAAGGTAATGAGGATTTTGCTAAGATGTGCCAGAAGTACATCTGTTGCTCACATGCTTCAGAGGTTGAAGTTCTTGGATGTCTCTCAAATGATAGAAGAGTCAAATCTAATATTGGTCTACAAGGCATCAAATGGATTGGCCCCCTCATACCTTAGAGATCTCCTGGTGAAGAGGGGTAATTTAACTAACTACTTACTAAGAGGAGCAGAAAGGTTTCACATATACAGGTGTAGGACTGTTGCGTTTCAGAAGACAACTTTCAACTTGGGACTTGATGGTTACAATAACTTACCTATGGAGATAAGATCAGCACCGACGGTACAACTTTTCAAGCGGAGATTGAGGAGAGAAATTATATTTTGATTTCAATTTTATATTCATTTTCAAGTATATTTACTTTATCATGTTTTTTCCTGGTTTTTTTGTAATAGCACAAATGCTAAATAAACTTATTATTATTATCTCAGGAGTGATCGACTAAATCGCAAGTGTTATTCGATCTTTTAGGTCATTCAAATCAAGGGGTTTAGTTCTGTATACAATGCTCTTATCATATTCCCATGAAAAGAAATCTAATGGGTTAAGGTCAGGAGATCGCACTGGCCAATCCATCTTTCCTCGCCTTCCTATCAACCGATTTGGAAATATTGCGTCGAGGTACTGCCGGACATTGCGTTGGTAATGGTGTGGTGCTCCATCCTGTTGGAACCATATCGTATTCCGTGGAACTTGAGGATTTCTTTGATCAGAATATGAATTTTCCACGTTTGGAACGACATCATTTTGAAGTATTGCAAAATTCTTCACAAAAATAATTTATCTTCTCAATATCATCTTCCAAGAGTTCCTGGGTAGGTATCATTTTATAGGGATGCATTTTATTTTGTTTTGATATGTCCAGAATCGATGGCTGACATTGAATGTTGTGGAGGCATCTCTACTCGATTTATATAGATTTTCTTCAAAGACAAGCATCACATCCTCACACAGTGTTTCAGCAGTTGCTTTTTGGCGCTCTTGTTCCTCGGAACAGAGTGCTTATCAATTTGCCCAAATGTCTGTAATTTTCGAATTTTTGGCTGAAAATGGTCTTGAACGATTTGGTTTGACTCACTGATCAAGAAACCGTGTTCGAAATCGATTCTGTCCGGCCGTCCGTCCGTCCAGCCGCTAACAGGATAACTCTCGAACGGAATGAGCTAGACAGTTGAAATTTTCAGAGTAGGTTTGAGGGATAAATATCTCGGTTATGTTCGTTATTGGGCAAAATCGGTCGAATAGTTTCGGAGTAACGAAAAAAAATATTTGTTTTTACATAACAACTTTTGAATTCAATTTTTTTAAGATGCAGTTCCATCATAAGAATCCATTGATATCATTTTCATCTCT
Source organism: Halyzia sedecimguttata (assembly GCA_937662695.2). Classification (NCBI taxonomy): domain Eukaryota; kingdom Metazoa; phylum Arthropoda; class Insecta; order Coleoptera; family Coccinellidae; genus Halyzia; species Halyzia sedecimguttata. Next base: position 78,714,489 of record OW569414.2, read on the forward strand.
AGCAAGCTAATACTTTCGGAGATATGATGTTTCAAAGTTTCAATAATACATCGTAAGTTCTATGTATTCACAGAATGTGAACACAGAATCTGTCTGTGATCACTATTCATAAATGTCATCTTTTCTAGCTATTAGAGATTATCAATCAGAGTTGTTATTTTCTTTTGGGAAGTATTCGATTCTTGAATTTGTGAATATGTATATACAAGACTGTTTTGATGTAGTTTATGGAGGCAATAGGAACGAAGAACATAATGGAATCATAAAAGAAATTAGTGTTTTTTGACCACTGAGGTTAATATTACCTTTTACTTCCTTAAGTAGTGAGACATGTTCCTATATACAGTATTTTCATAATGTTGCTAGCAAAAAAATACTGAAATTTGGATCTACATTTGTGTATCAATCATTTTTTCTTGAGTTAAGGTTCATAATACAGAAAAGAATGTGTTAGTGGTATGGACTATTAAATTTTAAATTATGAAAAGTGGATATTATTTTATTAATATATTTTGAACTATTAAAATAATTTGTTCTTAATCCAGTACCTACTCAAATATCAGGAATAAATGCACAATCTGCTATGCTTGTCTCCAGCCTTGCTCTAGACATTTCGATGATACTTTCCTTAGGTATTTCGAGTTGTGAAAACTATGCACCGAGTGTAAGTTGCAACAACTCATTCCACTAGGTTGAATCATTGCAGATTGCTCATTTAATCTTGATAAATGAATTTAATGACATTTTTTTAAGCATTAAGGGATTTAAGCATTGTAGATTGCTCTTTTATTTTATGAGATAATTTCTGAAGCATTTTTTTAAACGACACTTTTTTTAAATTTAATTTCTTTCATGATGCATTTCTATCATAGGAATCCATTGATATAATTCCCAACTCTGAGAAACCAATACTTTTGGAGATATAATTCATCTGTTTGAACAAGAGCGCCTAAAAGCTCCTGTCCACAGGGCTTGAACCAATTTTTTAATCTGCCTTACATGCCCAAACGCGCGAAACTGCTTCTCTATTTTACTCATTTTCCCTTGGGTTAAGCTAGTTTTACACGGTGAAGAAATTCATGAATTTATTCACGAATTTCTTCATGAAGTATGTCGTTTTACACGGGCGAAGGAATTCATGAAGATAAATGTCAAATAACAGTAATACCAACTGTAAACTTCAAAACTAGCAAATATCCAGACGACAACAAAAGCAGCTGTGGCTTGATTCTGAAGTTGACTCGTTTTCTACCTCAAAAAACAACTAGAACTTCCAAACAACAACCTCATCGACCACCAGTTTATAAACTTGTTGATAAAATAGAACGAGTTCTAATTTCGTGAAGTTCTTCATGAAGTTTTACGCGAAGAAATTTCACGTCAAGTTTAGTTTTACTTCGGAACTTCGGGAAGAAATTCATGAATTTCTTCGCCGTGTAAAACCAAATTTATAGAGATACATATAAAGGGTTTTCCAATAAGAGGTGTTATTTTATATAGCCCGCTATTTCGGTAGATGTCACTGCTGTCATTTTTTGACATTTGACAAGTAGAAATTACGCCATTGATAAAAATGGGTTCAAGCCCTGTGGACAGGAGCTTTCTGGCAATCTAGTTCAAACAGACAAATTATATCTCCGAAAGTATTGGTTTCTCAGAGTTGGGAATTGAATCAATCTATTCTTATGAAAGAACTGCATCATAAAGGAAATTGAATTCAAATAATAGTTTATTTATCAAGATTAAATTAGCAATCTGAGAATGAGAACTGCACCATGGAATAAATCAAATTAAAATAGCTGAAATGAATTTGACTCTTTCTTATAGAACAGGATGAAATATACGAGTATGAACACAGATCTTATAATAAAGCTTAGATAGAATAATTATAGCATTCTGTGAAAACATAGAAGTACGTACGATTCATTATTGAAATTTAGAAAAATCATATCTCCGAAAGTATTAGCTTGTTGGAGTTGAAAATGATATCGATGGATTTTAATGGTGAAACTGCATCTTAAATAAGAATTATAGACATTTGGGCAAATTGATAAGCACTCAGTTCCGAGGAACTAGAGCGACAAAAAGTGTAATTCCCTTTCCGGGATTTGAGCCCGCCTTCTCTCGTTCCGAAACCGAAAACCCGACGGCCTAGACCAACCAGCTATCGGGCTCCTCGTACGATCTTGTTATCTCCGGTATTAGAATAAAACGTCGGTACTTACCTGGAATATATATTCTTAATTTTCACTTTTCGACATAAAATCGCCACATGGGGTTTTATTTGACGGTTTTTTACCCTTGTCTCTCTAAGTCGATTTTGACGTTTCTCGAACCAACTATTAGCAAGGAATTAGACAATGTCATGTCTCAGGAAAATAAGTTGATATTAGGACAATTCATACATAGAATAATTATATAATTCTGTGAAACGAAATAAGATTTATTATTGAAATTTTGAAAAATCATATCTCCGAAAGTATTAGCTTGTTAGAGTTAAAAATATATCATTGGATTCCTATGATAAAAATGCTTATTGAAAAAAATTTAATTTGGAATTTGTTTTGTAAAGAAAAAAAATTTTTTTTGTTACTCCGAAACCATCTGTCCGATTTTGCCCAATAACGAACATAGCCGAGATATTTATCTCCCAAAACTACTCTGAAAATTTTAACTGTCTAGCTCATTCCGTTCGAGAGACATCGTGCCTACGACCGGCCGGCCGGACAGAATGAATTTCGACCACGGATTCTTGATCAGTGAGTCGAACCAAATCGTTTAAGACCATTTTCATCGAAAAATTCGAAAATTACAGACATTTGGGCAAATTGATAAGCACTCAGTTCCGAGGAATTAGAGCGCCAAAAATGGTGAAAATTTGGCAGAGACGGTTCATAAAACATTCTAGGGTCGTCGTGAAGCACCTTGTCGGACCGCAATAAAGAAATTGGTGGAAAAATTCGAGCTGTTGGGACAAGTTAGTTATGTATGTGAAGAATAAAACCCGTGCACGTCCCTCAAGAACAGCAGAGAATATTGCTGCTGCAGCCGAAAGTGTTGAAGAAAACCCAGATTTGTCCATTCCTCGTCGTTCTTTGGAATTAGGCATTCCACAAATTTCATTACAACGTATTTTGCATAAAGATTTGAGTCTTAAGGCTTATAAAGTTCAGTTAACACAAGAACTCAAGCCGGCCGATCATCAACAACGTCGTGTCTTTGCTGATTGGGTCGTTGAAATGCATGAAAATGATCCGGAATTCCATCGAAAAATCATCTTGAGTGATGAGGCCCATTTCTACCTCGGTGGCTTCGTCAACAAGCAAAATTGTCGCATCTGGGGCTCGGAAAACCCAAGAGTTATTGTTGAAAAGCCTCTCTATCCTCAACGTGTGACTGTTTGGTGCGGTTTATGGTCCGGCGGAGTCATTGGACCTTACTTTTTCGAAAATGAGGATGGAGCAGAAGTTGCGGTGAATGGATTGCGGTATCGAGAGATGATTAATGAATTTTTATGGCCAGAATTGGATGGTATTGATATGGACAACGTTTACTTTCAACAAGACGGCGCTTCGTGCCACACAAGCAACGAAACCATTGATCTTTTGCAGGAAAAGTTTCCGGACCGTGTTATCTCTCGAAGAGGTGATCACAAATGGCCACCGAGATCTTGAAAGAGAAGGTCTACGCCAATAGCCCATCGTCGATTCAAGACCTCAAATATGGAATTCGTGAGGCTATCGAGGACATAGGGTAGCCACTTTGCGATTTGGTTATGGAAATTTTCATTAAAAGGATATGGTCCTGTAAGCGTGGCCGTGGTGGTCATTTGCCTGATGTTATTTTCCGCTATTAACGGCATAGCTTCTTCTTTATAATGAAATAAACATCCTATCATTTTTTTTTTAAATGGCATTTTTCTTTGAATATCAAAATAACACCTCTTATTGGAAAACCCTTTACATATTATGTATATGGATACGGATATGAATATATCATATGATACGGAACGTGCTCTAGATAGTGGACTGTCCGTTAATAAGCAGAAACTTTTGGGTTCTAGACTTTACCTTCCGAACCTCCCAAGAGTTCACAAAGTGGTGTTGGCTTTCGTTGGATAGTTCCCTCGGAGGATTAAATATCCATAAATGAACTTTGAACAGGAAAAAGTATCTTCATCCCTTCGGGACCCCCTTAAATTCATACCGTCTTCAATTATCGCAACTTTGGATATCATGTTCAGGAGTTAGTAGTCGATGTATACTTTTCGATAGTTAACGAAGTTGGGCAATCGATTGAGTAATGGGGAGAAAGTAGATATACTTGACGTATCGGATTTATATCTTTAAAATATTCATGCAATTTGGATAGTTCATTACGGAAGTTTCACTTTCTGATGAGTCTGATCAACTGAGATATTGGTCAAGTATACCGACTGACAAAGATAATGCAAAACCCAGAAGAAGCTGTTTGAATTTTAATTTTTTTTTGGTAACATATACACGGCCGTATTCACAAAGCATTCAATCTCCGTTAATTCCTAACTGAGGTCCTCAGTTAAGGATGAATAAGAGTCGCAACCTCAGTTAACGTATGTAACGGTGCTGAAACAGGCCTGTTTCACGCTAATTTTCACTTAAACTGACGTTGCGATTCTTATTTATCCTTAACTGAGGACCTCAGTTAGGAGATTGAATGCTTTGTGAATACGGCGGATAGTAGCAAGGAGTAAATGATTGAAATTTGAAAAAAAACGAAGGGTTTACATTTTTTTTAATAAATTTGTTAATAATGAATTTTTCCACCCTAACACGTCTTGGCATTGATGCAATAAGATGGTCTATTTCTTCTTGAGGGATTATATCCCGAGCTACCTGTAGTTCATGTATCCGAGCCACCAAAGTCTGTGGGGGCTGGGGTAAATTTCCAAGCCTTCTACTCATAATGTCCCAAACCAGCCCTATGGGCGAAACATCAGGGGATCTGGGCGGCCATGGCAAAAGAATCACATGGGTCGCTTCAAAAAAGTTTAAACTAACTCTGGCAACATGAGATCGAGCATTATCTTGCTGATATATTGGATTCTCGAGCCGGATAAGGTAAGGGAGAACATATGGCTCCACTATTTCTTGAAGCTAACGCACCTCGGATAAAGAATGAAGGTGACCAACTTGCATGTGCAATAGAACCCCATACCATAAAGCCTACTTTCCGGTGTACATGACGCCTAAAATCAAACTGAGGTTCACGACTTTCTCCCCGACGTCGTCTAACCCTTCTACGGCCATCATGTGCACCCAAGGAGAATCGAGATTCATCAGAAAAGACGACCTGATGCCATTCCACATTTCAATGTTGACGTTCTCTGCACCACTGTAATCGTTAGCGGCGATGCTCAACCGTCAGAGGTAACACAAGATGGGGTCGATAATGCTGCAGTCCAAAGACCTTATCCGGCGGTAAACCGTTCGGACAGTTACAGGATGGCCTTGTTCTCCTAACCACTCATCAGCCAAAGATCTAGTTGTAGCAAATTGGTCTCTAATAGCCATAAGTCTTAGACATCGAACTTGAACTTCATTTATGCCCCTTCGACGTCCGGTGCCTACTCTTCTTCGATTTTGGGCATTATTAAACCACGCTTGACAACATCTCATAACAGTAGTTGGATTTCTGTTCGTACGGTTAACGATTTCTCGAAATGAAAACCCCGCCTCCGGTAGACCAATAATTCGACCTCTTTCAAATTCACTTAGCTGGCGATAAATTCCGCGTACACGTGCTCTAACAACATTGTGCATTTTAACAACAACTAAACATCGACTTTAGATCTCCTCGAGCAGCTGGTTTGCTGCAAAATCAAAAAAAATTGCAAAAAACGACTACAATATGTAAGTAACAAAAACTGTTTACATGAAAAAACCTTCACGATTTTTTCTTCAAATTTTAATCATTTACTCCTTACTTTTAGCAAAAAAAATAAAATTTGAACAGCTCCTTCTGGGTGTTGCAGTTTCTTTGTCAGTTAGTATATCTATTGAGTTTTCTTTACATATTGAAGTTTACATCCTTCCACAAAAGAGGATCGGTGTTAATTAATAACTTTGGCAGTAACGAAACTGTTAGTTATGTATTGTTGAAGTTTTAAAGATTCCAAGATAAGGGATACCCGGCCAGTGTATTTCTCCAGGGTTGCTATCAAGATATATGATGGTGAGAACATAATCTGTGGAATTATCCATAGTTCCTTTACTTCCATTATCCATAAATTAAAAATGTTGAAAAAAATCCTAATTACCAAGGATGAAAACTCATTCAAATGCCTTATTCTCTGATGTGCAAAATATAATGCTCTTAATTCAAAAGAATTTATTATACAGATATAATATATCATACAGCGTGTTCCTTGAAGACATGCTAATATTTAAGGGAGGGATATTTTGACTTATTTAAAAAAAACTTCCTATGAACGTATGTCCTAAAAGTCTTAACTTTTGAAATACGAGGTGATCAACTTTTGAAGAAATATCAGTTTTTTAATAATAACTGAGAAATATTGTACACATCTTTATAAAATTTGGTACAGGTCTTCTATGCATCAAGGTGCATTTTGTGATGTACACAAATTTTCATTTTTTCTACCAGTGGCTTCCATTCGGATTTTGCATTGAATATTTTTGGAGAAGAAAATACTACGCCACTGCTTTCTTTTGAAATAAAAAATACTTTTGAGATACCCATTCATTTTTGAGCAAATATTATATCATTGGTTTGCTTTGTCCGACTCACGGTTCCCGAGTAAAAATTAAAAATTGTTTTACTTCAGGATCAATTCCTCAAAAATCTGATGCGGTGTCGAAACGTTTGTGCATCGACTGAAAGCAAATTGAGAGATCAGATTAATTCCAAAATTAATGAGAATCCAAAAAATATGTTTTGTTGTCAGATGCTCTGTTCTTGATTAAAATAATTAAATTGAAATTACTTCATATCGCATTACCAAAATGTTATCACCCTATATCTCAAAAGTTAAGACTTTCAGGACATACGTTCATATGAAGTTTTTTCCTTAAAATTAGTCGAAGAGTCACCCCCTTAAATGTTAGCATGTCTTCAAGCAACACCCTGTATAGGTTGTGAAGAAAATATTGAGGATGTAGATTCATTCTCAATTGATCACTTAAAATGATCCGAGCAACACTGCTTTCTGCAATCTGTGCGCCAAAACCACGGCCAGGATTTACCGGCCGGAATAATCTGTAATTCGGTCTCGTAGTTCGCTCTCATTCCGCCTACACATCCTCTGACTTCCTTACTTAATTCCTTGGATACAAGGTCCTCAGTTACATTAAATCTAAGTATTTTTCCCTCTCCTGTTCTATTTCAATCACATTATTCTCGGCAGGGAAGGAAATTTCGACAGGAAACAATTACTTGATTTCTTTGTCCAGCAGGACTATATTTGGCTTTATGGTGAGATTTCTGTCTTGTTTTTGGAATAGCATAGTTCCAGTAGATGTGAGCTCTGTCATTTTCTACAACTTCTTCAATCTCCAAAGGTACATATGGTAGCACTGGTTGACTGTATATACTGTATAAATTCTCTCAGAAGGAAGAAGAGGATTCAGAGTCCCGCATTGTGTATTAAGACATATATTCTGATGGAGCATGGACACTGCAAGCAGACAGGATGTGCATAACAGTTTCCTGCTGGCTGTGGCATGCTCTGCACGTTGTTGGGGTGTATTCCATCTTGTATTTATCACCCCATCTTGAAAAATCCCTCCGTTTCCGACTTGAGTCCAGCCGACTTAAAAAAGGCGAATGATAATTCTTCCAACAGGCCCTCCAACTCCTGAAATATATGGAGTGCAGATTTTTACCCATTGATCTTCGAGTAGTGTCTTCAGTTGAGCCTGTCTGATCTCTCTGCCTACTCTTCTTTGATCTGTTGGCGAGATAGGTGTTCCTGCTAGCTCATGATCGATGGATATGCCAGTTATACTGAGCTTCTCAAGGCTCTCTTTCCAGCCCTAAATAGGAAAGATCCTTGGTTCCTAATTTCATGTAAGCTACCATTTTCAGAAGCGGGTATTCGCTTCTCAATATCCTTATTGCCATTTCCAACGTTTGTTGATGGTGTTGGTATTGCAAACTTTGCAAACCCTTGCCTCCCTGCGTTCGTGGAAGGTATATTGTTTGTCATGTTTATCAATTTACAAGTGGATCTGTTAAGCTCGAGAATTTCATTCACTGTTCAGTTAACTACCCCGAAAGAGTAGGTGACTATCGGGACTGCCTAGCTGTTCATAGCAGACACTTAATTAACAAAGTTTTTTCATTATTATTATCGTTATTGAAATTTGAGATCGCCTTGCTTTGGGCTCAAAAAAATCCAAGGCAACGTTTCATTGGTTTGACCCTGTATATTGTGTTTACTAACACTGCAGGTTTTAAGTTCTTCGATTCAACAACAGTATGTCCCCTAAAAAAGTTACTAATCATGAATATTCAACTAATGACCATGACCACCACTATCAGCGTATCATTTCCAAGTAAAATTAATTTGTCGATATCATTCGATTAGATAAATTACCTACTGCATCAATAATACATGGTAGGTAGTGATAATAACGAAAAACTGTCTATATTACAACCCTTCCACTTCAAGTTCCAGATATTTCAATAATAACTTTCAATACAGTATAAGGTTACATTACAAGAAATCGATTTTCCAATCGGCATTATGCTGAATTACAGTATTTCAATCATTTCATGATGTCGAATTGACAATAAGGATGAACCGACTTCACCCCACTTGTGTATATCGGTATCTCCATGGAGATGAAGCATCAATAATATACGAGTATATAAGATTTTGAATTTATGTGTCGTGGATTGTCGTGGATGGAAAGAGAGGTAATCTTGAGTCAATGGACGAACTATGAAGTTCGTTTTTAGAACTGGAATACACTACTGGAGAAATTTATAGAAAAAAATGGGTTCAAGCCCTGTGGACAGGAGCTTTCTGGCGCTCTAGTTCAAACAGACAAATTATATCTCCGAAAGTATTGGTTTCTCTGAGTTGGGAATTATATCAATGTATACATATTTTAGAGCTGCATCATAAAGGAAATTCGATTCAAATAATAGTTTATTTATCAAGATTAAATGAGCAATCATGAGAATGAGAACTGCACCATGGAAGAAATCGAATTAAATCTGGCCAATTTTGCCCAATAACGAACTTAACCGAGATATTCATCTCCCTAACCTACTCTGAAAATTTCAACTACCTAGCTCATTCCGTTCGAGAGTTATTGTGGAAAAACTTTTTTTAAATTTTACAATTTTTTTTTACACTTTGCGGTAATCTGGTCAATACAAAACTTCACATGCGTATAAAGGTTATGATTCTACAATTTGATGCTAAATTTCAGATAGATCGAACGAACTTGTCCGAGATATTTACGCTCCAAAACCACCTTGCAATTTTCAATCCGCTAACTCCTTTCGTTCGAGAGTTATCGTGCCTACGGCCGGTCGGCCGGCCGGACAGAATCGATTTCGCACTCGGATTCTTGATCAGTGAGTCGAACCAAATCGTTTGAGACCATTTTCAGCCAAAAATTTCAAAATTACAGACACTTGGGCAAATTGATAAGCACACTGTTCCGAGGAACTAGAGCGCCAAAAAAACAAGTTTCGTATGACAATTGCCCAAAACAGGTTTAAAGTACCTACAAATAGTAGGTATTCCATAAAACAAATATGAAAGAAGATAAGTAATAATAAAAAATTACCTTGTAATCGATCAAAAATTTCCTGATCTACGTTCACCAAACTACAGAATTATGCTTTCAATATTTACGTAATATTTTCAAACATTTTCGGGTGAGGTCCCCGTTGCATCGCTAAAATACGAGTATTTCAACCCCAATATTTTTGAAGTTACAATATTCCCTTCTGTCAAGTTGACATTATGAGAATTCATACATAGAATAATAATTATATCAATCTGTGAAATACGATTTACATTGAAATTTTAAAAAATCATATATCCGAAAGTATTAGCTTGTTACAGTTGAAAATGATATGAATGGATTTTTATGATAAAACTGCTTATTAAAAAAAATTAAATTTGGAATTTGTTAAGTAAAAAAAAAATTTTTTTTTTGTTACTCCGAAACCATCTGTCTGATTTTAACCAATAACGAACTTAGCCGAGATATTCATCCCCCAAACCTACTCTGAAAATTTCAACTCTCTAGCTCATTCTGTTCGAGAGTTATCGTGCTTACGGCCGGACAGAATGAATTTCGACCACGGATTCTTGATCAGTGAGTCGAACCAAATCGTTTAAGACCATTTTCATCGAAATATTCCAAAATTACAGACATTTGGGCAAATTGATAAGCACTCAGTTCCGAGGAACTAGAGCGCCAACAAAAAGGATTTATTACTTTTTAAAGAAATACATTTCGAACGGGTTTGTTAATGCAAGCTGAATCTGAACCTGTATTTTTGGCGCTCTTGTTCGGAACAGTGTGCTTATCAATTTGCCCAAATGTCTGTAATTTTCGAATTTTTGGATGAAAATGGTCTTGAACCATTTGGTTCGACTCACTTATCAAGAGTTCTTGGTCAAAATTCATTCTGTCCTGCCGTCCGGCCAGCCGTTGACGCAATAACTGTCGGACGGAATGAGCTATAGACAGTTGAAATTTTCAGAACAGGTTTGAGAGATAAATATCTCGGTTAAGTTCGTTGTTGGCTTCGGAGTAACGAAAAAAAACTTTTTTTTTACATTACAAATTTCAAATTCAATTTTTAAGATGCAGGTTCATCATGAGTATCCATTTATATCATTCCATTCTCAAATCTAACAAACTAATACTTTCGGAGATATGATTTCAATAATTAACCTCAATTTTATGATGTCATAGAATGCTCTTATTATAATTTGCAGATGTATGTAAATCCAAGATATGTGGTGAGTCATGGACCTACGTTTTGAATTTAATTTTTATGATGCAGTTCTATCATAAGAATAAAATAAAATATGGGAGATATGAGTTGTCAAAGTTCTAGGGAACAGCGTGTTATCATTTTGCCCAAATGTCTTCAATTTTCAGTGCTTTTCTCGAATTTCTTTCCATAACAACAGTAACTAGCCACATTTTTGCGCATGTTCTGGGGAACAGCGTGCTATCATTTTGCACAAATTTCTGTCCGTCCGATGACTTGTGAACTTGAGACATTTTCAGGGTAGGTGGCTCGTCCAATAGCGACGGACAAGAACGTTAATTGACATAATCGGCCTAACGGTTTTCGAGTACAAATTTTCTTTTTAACCAACACAGAACCGATCCAATTGAAACTTGGTAACTAGTCGTAGAATACCGACATAAGGACGTGTGTGAAACGTGAGTGAAAGGATCGTATCACCAGAAAATTAAAAAAAATATATTAATAACTATTATTCATCTCATGATAACTTGAGAACGGGACGAGATAGCGACTGGCAATTTTTAGGGTAGGTTGAGCATCCGAATGTGACATTTGACAGTTTCGGGGTAATTTCCGCAATAACTCAAAAAATACTAATCGTATTCAATTCAAACATGGAAGTTAGTTGTAGAGGGCTGACGTGCAAATTATTGAGTAGTTTGGTGAGGATCGCATAACTAGAAAATTTTACAAAAATTATTAACTATCCGTCCGAAATCGCTGAAATTTTGCGAGAGCCTTCAAAACTAAATTGTACAGCCAAATTTCAAGTTTGAAAACGATCGGATCCTTATTGTTGGAGATAAGAGCAGCTTTGGGTTACTTCAGTAGCTGGATGGGTGACGGTTGCCGCGATAACTTTCGAACGGAAAGATAAATCTACTCGCAATTTTCAGGGTAGGTTACTCATCCGAATGGGAGAGTTAGGGTTGTAATTGGGCATAATCAGCCCAACGGTTCCGGAGTTATACCCATCTGGGTGTATCTCGATTCGTCAAAAAATACAAAGCCGATCGAATTAAAACTTGATAACTAGTTGTGAATACTCACATAAAGACGTACTTATGTGAAATTCAGTGAGGATCGTATCACTTGAAAATTAAAAAAAAAATATGAAAATAATATAATATATCTCACGATAATTTGAGAACGGAAACGGATAGCTTGCAATATTCAGGGTAGGTTGCGCATTCGATTGCGACATTTGATTTCGTTTATAGGCAAAATGGTTTTGGAGTTATACAAATCTGAATTTTTGTTGTTATTTCCTCTACATTTCAAAATATAAAAATCTGATCCAATTGAAACTCGGTAATTGCTTGTAGAATGCCGACTCAAATATCATTAGATATTAAAAGAATTTATATTCAGATAGAATACACATGTCATAATTGAGAATTCTGTGATCATAGACGATTGGCTTATTACTGAAGTCCATTAAGAGTGTCCAATAGAGGTGAATAATAGATTATTAACAGTAAGTTTATTGGTGTAAGATCTTTTCATATTTCAGAAACTATGCTCAATCGGGTGAATAGACAATGGAACATGAGCGCAAAAGCTCCTGACTTCACGTAAGTGCCTCATCAATCATTAATTATAAATAATATAACTTGAACCCAGAACTGGGTTCCGCTAGAATATTAACTACACCGAGTAGAGTTGAGTTTTTGAAGATTTGATGAATTTACTCTGGAGTTGACTACTCTGACATGTAATATTCGAACGGATCCGGTTTTCATTTGGAGTTCGGGTCACATAAGGTGCTGATATCGGAATACGTTATGTAGGTATCAAGGAAGAACCTATTATTATTATTATTATTTTCTTCACATAATTATATGCAACTCTAATAATAAATATTATTATGAGCAGTATTAAAACTATTAAATTACATCAACTACTCACAGAACATAAAACATACTCTGCATAAAACAGAAAGACAAAGATATGAGATTTTCCATCCCATGAGTTATGTCAATTTTTAGTGGAGTAAAATAAACCCAGCTATTTCGAATAGTCGAATACTCTGACATTTTCGAACGACTGTCATAGAGTAAAATATACACAACTTCTCGAACGCCATTCAGTAAATAATACTCTACGGAGTTAATATTCGAACACAACCCAGAATATCAAGAATATTACTTATTTACGTATCACCCGCCTCAATACAATAGGCAGTTATTACTATATTGTTTCCATAGCAACACTTTTCCATCCCACGGAAAAAAAGGAAAAGTAAGACTATCACCAGCATAGAACTTGAACTCATCCTTTCAATCAAAATATGGCATTGTTATTTAAGTTTGAAGAAAGCTAATTAGTTTTCGTAATTCATTCGCTTATGAATTAAACATAATAATTTCGAAGCTTGGTGCATTCTGCATGTTGTAGGTACTTGCAGAGATCTAACTTCGTGCTGATCTGAATTCTATGCTATCTATACTTTGTTATGACAATAAATTCAAAATCGGAATGCAAAGCGTCTAAACTATGCAAGGGTAAGGAAGATGTGTGCTAAATTTACATGAATGCTATACCGGCGTGCACATAACTCTGGATTCCTTGTAAAGTCGATGTTCCAGGGCTGGTGGTCGATTGTGTGACCGTGTAATGGTTGAAAGGGTCCCGCACCTCCAAAATACCCAGGATGCCTTCTGAAACATATAAAATTCGATTTTTGAATTGAATAAAAATACAGTTTTTTATTTTTATTTTATTTTTATTGATAAATTCTAGGCTAGATAATATTAAAGTTTTGGATAATTTCGATTGAGGTAGAATACTTGATTTCTTTTAATATACATGGGGATTCACGAAGACCGTTCTTTAGAATATTTCAAAGAAAGACTCGAGATAAACAATTTAAATTTTATATTTAAGCTTTCTTAGGAGAGATGAATTCTTGGAATTCGTTCGACTTCCGGTTTCACCGGAAATGATACCAACATTTTTTAAATTTAATACCCAGTTTTTCCATTGATAATCAGATTACCCATTGAATTCTACATTCTTTCAATGTGTCACTTACATATTATTATCAGAAAATTCGTGTGAAATCTGAAAAAATCCTTTAAATTTACTCAAATAGGGCTTCATTCCAGTGTTAATAACTTGTAGATTTCTGCATAAAAATTCCTAATTTTCTTGCTTCTATCAGAAGACATACCAGTGTTTCTCCTTCGTGAATTAAAAATGCAATTGAACATACAGGGTGTTTCTATTTAAATGTCAAAGTCAGTCATGACAAAAATCTCAAAACTCATTATTTCAAATGAGAGCCCATTTTTTGTATTGGTCAGCTGGAATCTGCGTTAAAATAGTATAGTATTTCAAAAAGAGGAGAAGTGTCACTACTGCTCTGAGTGAAATATGTTATTTTATTTTCAAACGTTTTGAAATTCATAAAAATCTGAATATCCACTCTTGGATTGATTTACATTTAAGCACATAATTCTATCCATTTACGATCGTTATAATTGAGTGAATTATGGAACATTTGCCTAGTTACGGTTGCCACGCAAAATTCATTCTAACAGATATAAAGTAAAATGATTGATAATTATCATTTGCAAGCTGATGAAAAGTGGTTGAAAGTGAAAATGTCTTCAGAAATTGAGGTTTTGGCGAATGAAGCACTCTCTTCCCTTGGACTATCGAAGTCAATTGAAAAATATTCTGTAGCTTATGATCACTTCTTGAATTGGTGCAATTCGAAAAATGTGATTGTTTACCAAGAGAAATTGCTTCTAGCATATTTCAACGCAATGGGTGGAGAAAATGGAAATCCTCTACTTTGTGGGCCCGATATTCAATGATAAAGTCGCAACTAGCGATCAAACATGAAATAATAGATATTGGTAGAAAAAAATCCAATGAAGGGTTTCTTGCACAAAAATTAAGAGTTTTTTCCAAAGAAGAGTTCGAACGTTTTCTCTTCGAAGCTCCGGATGATTCATATTTAGGATTAAAGGTAACTATCATATTTCAAGTAATTTTAATTTTGTATTTGATCACGTGACAAAATGGTGAAAATAAAATCTACAGATACCGAGGACAAGGGTAATATTATATAAGCCAATATTCCTGATAGTAAAACGAGAAAAGTTCGAAAATTCACAGTTATTAGGGAGAATATTCTAAATATTTATCGGAGATACACTGCGTTAAGACCAAACGATTTCGTTTAAACTAGATTTTGTTTGAAATATCCATCTGGAAAATGCTACAGAGCTGTGATAGGAATACAAATAGGAAGTGTTCCAAAAAAGGAATTGAATCATCCAAACGAATACACAGGTCATTCATTGAGGAGAACTTCTGCTAAACTACTATAGCTATAGATGGAGGAGCTAACATTGAGTCTGAGAGTAAAGTAGCTAGAAAATTTGAAATTGTCATGCTAACATCTACAATTCTCAAGTCTCAAGCTATCGTGGCAACGGCCGGCCGTACAGAATCGAATTTGACCACGAATTCTTCATCAGTGGGTCGAACCTAATAGTTTGAGATCATTTTCTTCAAAAAATTCGAAAATTACAGATATTTGGGCAAAATGATAGTACGCTGTTCCCTAGAACATCTGCGAAAAACGATATCTTTCTCGATCACAGATACACATATTTTATTGTCGAATCTTCAAGGAAACTATAAACCGAATTACCCCATGAAAAATTCCAGTCGATGAAGATGCTATTTTTTATTCCGGTAGTAAAAATGGTGAAGCTTCCGTTATCCAGAATTTTATGGATCTATCCGTTCAGTCATAATATACGGTTTTATCGAGGTCCGAGCGAAGCTACCATCGAGAGCTCTCACTTTGCGACGAAATGCATTTTCCATTTTCCGAACGAGGTTCGCAGTTGGGGTTTAACCAATTCTTTTCTCATTCGACAAAGGAATGAAGAGTGTACCCTCTTTTGTAAGGGGTGAAATATTCAAGGTTTCTCCGAAATGTTTTCCCAATTTTGTGGCACTATGTTGTCATGTTGTTTCTGATTGCATGATTTGAATAAATGCTCTTCAATGATTGCGTCAAGTATACAGGGTGTTAAAAAACAACTGTGAAAGATTTAAGGAAGTGATTCCTAAGCCAAATATATAATTTGGTAAGTTAATCAAATTGGGTTCAAAATATCTCCAGTAAAAGCAAAACTGGAATATCATATCATATGCAGTATTCTTTTCAATAATTTTTTGGAAATTTTCTAGTGATACGATCTTCACGGAATTTCGCAAGAATTTTCGCGTTGGCTTTCTAAAACTAATAACCGTGTTGGAATTAGATCATTCTTGTATTTTTCGAGTTATTGAGGAAATAACAACCGAATTTTAGATGGGTATACCTCCAAAACCATTTGGCCGATTATACCTATAAACAAACTCAAATGTCGCATTAATATGCACAACCTATCCTGAAAATTTCAAGTCGCTATCTTTTTCCGTTCTCAGGTTATCGTGATAAAAATAATATTTTTTAATTTATTTTTTTAATTTTTGTAGTAATACGATTCTCACAAAATTTCACGAACTTCCTTTGGTTTGTATTCTACAACTACTCACCAAGCTTTAATTCGATCGGATTTGAATTGTTGAAAACAAAATCATTACTCGGAAACCTTTGGGCCGATTATGCACATTAACGAACTTGTCCGTCATATTGGGATGCGCCACCTACCCTGAAAATTTAAAGTCGCTATCTCTTTCTGTTCTCAAGTTATCGTGGCAACGGCCGGCCGGCCGGCCGGACAGAATCAAATTTGACCTAGAATTCATCATCAGGTAGTCGAACCCAATCGTTTGAGACCATTTTCGGCACAAAAATCGAAAATTACAGACATTTGGGAAAATGATAACGCGATGTTCCTCAGAATATACGCGCAAAAAATATCCATGCTCTTTCCTTTCTATCCATATCATCGAACTCTTGAATGGTATTTGCTGATTTTTCGAAAGATTAGGCAGGAAAATTAATCGGATAGAATCAGCTTAAGTTGTTCAGAACAAAAGGAAGACTTACGATGAATTTCCATACAGATTGATCAATGTAACGCAATACTGGAAAGCTTCTCAAATTAGAAGCATCAAATTTCAGTTTTAGTTTTCAGTTTCTACGATTCTTTTATTCGATTGAATAAATCTTTTGCACCTGTGTAGAAAAGTTGAGAAACACTTAGAACAGTTCAAGATATTAGCTATACTAAAAATTTGGCTCTTTTAGGAATGACTATAGAAATTGTCAGAGAGGGCAATTCCTGAGGTTTTTTTTTGTTAAAATCAGGGTTAAAATATGTTAGAAAAAAATTGAAAAAAATTGGTTCAAGCACTGACGCGAAGTCAGGAGCTTCTGCGTGTATGTTCTATTGTCCATTCTCCTGTATTGGACACTCATAATCAAATTCACCACGGTGAATTCTATTGTCCGTTCTCCTGTATTGTAGAGTCTTAATCGAATTTACCATGGTGAATTCTATTGTCCGTTCTCCTGTAGTGGATATTCCTAATCGAATTTACCATGGTATATTCGTCCAATACAGGAGAATGGACAATAGATCATACGCGCAAAGGTCCTGACTTCACGTCAGTGGTTGAACAAAATTTCACAAACGTCTTTATGTGGATATTCTACATCTAGTTACCAAACTTCAATTCGATCGAGTCTATACTTTTTGAGTTACCAAGGAAATAATATTCTAGGTGGGTATATATCCGAAACCGTTGAACCGATTATGTCCAAGAAGGAACTTAACTCTCCCGGATGCGCAACCTACCCTGAAAATTGCAAGTCCCTATCTCCTTTCGTTCGAAAGTTATCGAGGCAACGGTCACCCATTCAGCTACTGAAATCACACAAGGCTGCTCGGATCTCCAATAATATGGATCAGACCGTGTTCAAACTTGGAACTTGGCAGTAGAGTTAGGTGTTGAAGGCTCTTGCAAAATTTCAGCGATGTCGGACGAATGCTTTCTGATATATAGAATTTTTTTCAATGATTTTTTTAAAATTTACTATCGCGCAAGAATTTTCGCGTTGTCATTCTACAACTAAAAACCAAGCTTGAAATAGATCGGTTCTGTAATTTTTAAGTTATTGAGGAATTAACAACCAAATTTCAGATGGCTATAACTCCGAAACCGTACAAAATTTCAAGAACGTCCTTAGGTTTGTATTCTGCAACTTCTCACCCAGTTTCAATTCGAACAGATTTGTATTGGTTGAGAACAAAATTATCACTCGGAAACCGTTGGGCCGATTATGTCCATTAACGAACTTGTCCGTCGTATTGGGACGCGCCACCTACCCTGAAAATTTCAAATCGCAATCTTCCATTCTCGGCAAAAAATTCGGAAATCACAGACATTTGGGTAAACTGATAACGCGATGTTCCCCAGAACATACGCGCAATAATATAATCTAACAGCGTAAACTCAATTTCAAATTTCTTCACAACATTACAATTTAATTATTCACTTGGCCGATCATGGGGAGTTTGCGCTAGATTTACAGAACTGATAATACATTTTAGCGATTTCGTAAAGTTGTTGTAGTGTTGAATTTCTTAGAATCCTTAGGAGCCGAATGGGTATAAATCATTCGGATTGTTCATATAGCAACAGATTCTCCGAGTTAAGCTCCGCGGAAAACAGTATAGAAGAGTGGTCAAGGATTCTTGACTAGAGCACTCTTACGAGGGTCCAGTATCAGTCTTTGGGTGTCGGTAAGACCCATCTGAAACGTGGGCTGACATATGTTTCTGACTAGGTATATATGTATTATTAGATGAATTGTTGCATATCATGGCCAGAACCACCTGGTTGTCCCCCCTCGATAACTATCTCTTTTCGTTGTCAAGTTATCGTGGTAACGGCCGGACGGCCGGCTAGACAAAATCAAATTTGACCTTGAATTCTTCATCAGTGAGACCATTTTCGGCAACAAATTCGAAAATTACAGATATTTGGGCAAAATGATAACACGATGATCTCCAGAACATACGAGCAAAAAATTATTTGGCGTCCTAGTAATAGAATTAATATCCAATATTTTACAACGATTTTCTAGCACCTCGAGAAACTAAACACCGTCGAAAGATAAGTTTGAAATGTTTCTGGAGTGATATAAAACAAGCATAACAGTACATCCCACCTAAACAACTGATGGCCCTCTCGGGTAAGAATTTATAGAATGCTAGGCATTTGGTGACATGTGATTTTTCTCGTGAACAATCGCCTGTGAAAGGAGATAGTGGGGAATTCGCCTAACTTTCAACGGACTCACCGAGAAAATAAGAGATATAAGTTCTGGAGTAGTTTGTCTTCTAGACTCTAGAGGAGCTTTCTTGGATCCGATCTCGTATCAGGAAGTAATTCGCATGGTTCGAATTCAGGCGTGATTCAGTTTCAGGAGTTGTCGAAGTTTCGATAATTACATCTATTCAAAGTCCCACTTGCGTGGAACGAGGGGTTAAAATATTAAGCACAGAGTTAAGTAACTCGGAATTTAAAATGTTAAATGATAATTAATCCCAAGTCAAATCCAATTCTGTCCGTCCGGCCGTTAGCACGATAACTCCCGAACGAAAGTAGTTAGAGGATTTACATTTGCAATGTAGTTTTGGAGCGTAAATATCTCGACTAAGTAAGTTAACGGGTGAAATAAACCAAGCGGTTTTGGAGTTATGGCTATTTTTAGTTAAAACATTTTTTATGAATATTTCCGGAACCGATTACTGGATCTATCTGAAATTTAGCATCAACTTGTAGAATTATGACATTTATATGCATGCAATGTTTTGTATTGAGCCTATAAACTGGAAAAAAAAAATTCGAAAATTTTAAAATTTTGTTTTCTCAATAACTCGGAAAATACTGCTCCGATTGAAATGAAACTCATTAGTTAGATGCAAAAGATCAAAGCAAATACTTGCAAAATTTGGTGAGGATGACATGACACGAAGAAATTCATGTCATTATCAACGATGAAACAACTATTTCATCGTTGATAATGTTTTCGTTATTGGTTGTTGGGCAAAATTGTTCGATTGATTGGTTCTGACAAATATCTTGTGATTTTAACGCAGAGGCAATTCTCGAAATAATATTTTTTTTATGTTATAGATATTTCTCAGAGTTTGGGAGAAGAAAACCCACAAAGAAACCATTTAATAAACAATAACGAAACAACATCAACGATTAAACAACTTTTTCGAAACGTTTTGGAGTCTATATATATTCTGAAATAGAATTGTGACAATTCTTCATTTCTAACGGACTTACAGAAAATAGCACAAACACTTTCATGTAATTTTTATGGGTATGTTCTGGGGATAATCGCGTTATCATTTTGCCCAAATGTCTGTAATTTCCGAATTTTTTGCCGAAAAATGGTCTCAAACGATTGGGTTCGACTCCCTGATCAAGAATTCGAGGTCCAATTTTAGTCTGTCCGGCCAGCCGTTGCCACGATAACTTGAAAACGGATAGAGATAGCGACTTGAAATTGTCAGGGTAGGTGGCGCGTCCCAATACGACGGACAAGTTCGTTAATGGGCATAATCAGCTCACGAGTTTCCGAGTAATAATTTTACTTTCGACCATTATGAATTCGATCGCATTGAAACTTGCTGAATAGTTGTTGAATATAAACCTGAGCAGGTTTGTGAAATTTTGTGAGAATCGTATCACTAGAAATTAAAAAAAAAATCATTAAAAAATATTTTTTATGTCTCGATAACCTGAGAAGGAAAAGAGATAGCAACTTGAAGTTTTCAGGTTAGGTTGTGCATCTGAATACCGGTGTGAAGTTATCCACATCCACACATACACTCAACGACAAAAAAATTTTCAAATTGAAATATTAATAACTCGATAAGTACTTGGTGCATAATGATGAAATTTGAGAGTGTTGCTCATGGATGCCTAAAGAATCGAAATAAAATGTCAATTGATTTGTGTAGCCCCCAGGGAGCGGTGGCTGGGGGCGGTAAAATGAAAAATGCTATATTTCGGAAAATATTGAGTGTTCCACGATGAACTTTGGATATGTGGTCAAGAATGGCGTAAATAAAAATATGTAGTAGGTCCCATAGTTTGTGCGGCCCCAGGGGGGCGGCGATCGGGGGCGGTATATCTAAAAATGCCATAACTCGGAAAATATTGAGTGTTCCACGATGAGCTTTGGATATGTTGTCTAGAATGACGTAAATACAAAGATGTAGTAGGTCCCATAGTTTGTGCGGCCCCAGGGGGTGGCGATCGGGAACGGTATATGGAAAAATGCCATAACTCGGAAAATATTGAGTGTTCCACGATGAGCTTTGGATATGTTGTCTAGAATGACGTAAATACAAAGATGTAGTAGGTCCCATAGTTTGTGCGGCCCAAATGGGGCATCGATCGGGAGCGTTATTTCTAAAAATGCCATAACTCGGAAAATATTGAGTGTTCCACGATGATCTTTGGATATGTGGTCAAGAATGGCGTAAGTACAAATATGTAGTACGTCCCATAGTTTGTGCGGCCCCAGGGGGCGGCAATCGGGGGGCATATATAGAAAAATGTATAACTCGGAAAATATTGAGTGTTCCACGAAGAGCTTCTCATATGTGGTAAAGAATGGCGTAAGTACAAAGATGTAGTACGTCCCATAGTTTGTGCGGCCCCAGGAGGGCGGCAATCACAGGCGGTATATCGAAAAATGCGATAACTCGGACAATATTGAGTGTTCCACGATGAGCTTTGGATATGTCGTCTAGAATAGCGTAAATAAAAAGATTTTATAGGTCCCATAGTTTGTGCGGCTCCAGGGGGGCGGCAATCGGAGGCGGTATATTGAAAAATGCCATAGCTTGGAAAATATTGGGTGTTCCACGATGAGCTTTGAGCTTTGGATATGTCGTCTAGAATGGCGCAAATACAAATATGTAGTAGGTCCCATAGTTTGTGCGGCCCCAGGGGGGCGGCAATCCGGGGCGGTAAATCTAAAAATGCCATAACTCGGAAAATATTGAGTGTTCCAGGATGAGCTTTCGATATGTGGTCAAGAATAGCGTAATTACAAAGATGTAGTAGGTCCCATAATTTGTGCGGCCCCAGGGTGCGGCAATCAGGGGCGGTATATCGAAAAATGCCATAACTCGGAAAATATTGAGTGTTCCACGATGAGCTTTGGATATGTCGTCTAGAATGGCGTAAATACAAATAATTCGATATACCGCCCCCCATTGCCGCCTCCCTGGGACCGCACAAACTATGGGACCTACTACATCTTTATATTTACGCCATTCTAGACGACATATCCGAAGCTCATCGTGGAACACTCAATATTTTCCCAGTTATGGCATTTTTCGATTTACCGCCCACGATTGCCGCCCACCTAGGGCCACACAAACTATTGGACCTACTACATCTTTGTACTTACGCCATTCTAGACGACATATCCAAAGCTCATCGTGGAACACTCAATATTTTCCGAGTTATGGCATTTTTAGATTTACCGCCCCCGATTGTCGCCCCCCTGGGGCCGCACAAACTATGGGACCCACTACATCCTTGTAATTACGCCATTCTCGACCACATATCCAAAGCTCATCCTGGAGCACTAGATAATTTCCGAGTTATGGCATTTTTCGATATACCGCCCCCGATTGCCACCCCCCTGGGGCCACACAAACTATGGGACTTACTACATCTTTTTATTTACGCAATTCTAGACGACATATCCAAAGCTCATCGTGGAACACTCAATATTTTCCGAGTAATGGCATTTTTCGATATACCGCCCCCAATTGCCGCCCCCCCTGGGGCCGCACAAACTATGGGACCTACTACATCTTTGTATTTACGCCATTCTAGACGACATATCCAAAGCTCATCGTGAAACACTCAATATTTTCCAAGTTATGGCATTTTTCGATTTACAGCCCCCGATTGCCGCCCCCCTGGGGCCGCACAAACTATGGGACCTACTACATCTTTGTACCTACGCCATAATAGACTTCATATCCAAAGCTCATCATGAAACACTCAATATTTTCCGAGTTATGGCATTTTTCGATACACCGCCCCCGATTGCCGCCCCCCTGGGACCGCACAAACTATGGGACCTACTACATCTCTGTATTTACGCCATTCTAGATGACATATCCAAAGCTCATCGTGGAACACTCAATATTTTCCGACTTATGGAATTTTTCGATATACCACCCCCGATCGCCACCCCCCTGGGGCCGCACAAACTATGGGATCTACTACATCTTTGTATTTACGCAATTCTAGACGACATATACAAAGCTCATCCTGGAACACTCAATATTTTCCGAGTAATGGCATTTTTCGATATACCGCCCCCAATTGCTGCCCCCCTGGGGCCGCACAGACTATGGAACCGACTACATCTTTGTATTTACGCCATTTTAGACGACATATCCAAAGCTCATCGTGAAACACTCAATATTTTCCAAGTTATGGCATTTTTCGATTTACCGCCCCCCTGGGGCCGCACAAACTATGAGACCTACTACATCTATGTATCTAAGCCATTCTAGACGTCATATCCAAAGCTCATCGTGGAACACTCAATATTTTCCGAGTTATGGCATTTTTCGATTTACCGCCCCCGAGTGCCGCCTCCCTGGGGCCGCACAAACTATATGACCTACTACATCTTTGTATCTACGCCATTTTGGACGACATATCAGAGGCTCATCGTGGAACACTCAATATTTTCCGAGTTATGGCATTTTTCGATACACCGCCACCGATTGCCGCCCCCCTGGGATCGCACAAACTATGGGACCTACTTCATCTTTGTATTTACGCCATTCTAGACGACATATCCAAAGCTTATCGTGGAGCACTCAATATTTTCCGAGTTATGGCATTTTTCGTTATACCACCCCCGATCGCCAACCCCCTGGGGCCGCACAAACTATGGGACCTACTACATCTTTGTATTTACGCCATTATAGATGACATATCCAAAGCTCATCGTGGAACACTCAATATTTTCCGACTTATGGAATTTTTCGATATACCACCCCCGATCGCCACCCCCCTGGGGCCGCACAAACTATGGGATCTACTACATCTTTGTATTTACGCAATTCTAGACGACATATACAAAGCTCATCCTGGAACACTCAATATTTTCCGAGTAATGGCATTTTTCGATATACCGCCCCCAATTGCTGCCCCCCTGGGGCCGCACAGACTATGGAACCGACTACATCTTTGTATTTACGCCATTCTAGACGACATATCCAAAGCTCATCGTGGAACACTCAATATTTTCCAAGTTATGGCATTTTTCGATTTACCGCCCCCGATTGCCGCCCCCCTGGGGCCGCACAAACTATGGGACCTACTACATCTTTGTATCTACGCCATTCTAGACGTCATATCCAAAGCTCATCGTGGAACACTCAATATTTTCCGAGTTATGGCATTTTTCGATTTACCGCCCCCGAGTGCCGCCCCCCTGGGGCTGCACAAACTATGGGACCTACTACATCTTTGTATCTACGCCATTTTGGACGACATATCAAAGGCTCATCGTGGAACACTCAATATTTTCCGAGTTATGGCATTTTTCGATACACCGCCACCGATTGCCGCCCCCCTGGGATCGCACAAACTATGGGATCTACTTCATCTTTGTATTTACGCCATTCTAGACGACATATCCAAAGCTCATCGTGGAGCACTCAATATTTTCCGAGTTATGGCATTTTTCGTTATACCACCCCCGATCGCCAACCCCCTGGGGCCGCACAAACTATGGGATCTACTACATCTTTGTATTTACGCCATTCTAGACAATATCCAAAGCTCATCGTGGAACACTCAATATTTTCCGAGTTATGCCATTTTTCGATATACCGCTCCCAATCGCCGCCCCCCTGGGGCCGCACAAACTATGGGACCTACTACATCTTTGTATTTACGTCATTCTAGGCAACATATCCAAAGCTCATCGTGGAACACTCAATATTTTCTGAGTTATGGCATTTTAAATATACCGCCCCCAGTCACCGCCCCCTGGGGGCTAAACAAATTTGAAGCTTACTTACTAATTGTAGAACATCGACATGAAGACGTGTGTTAAATTTTGTGAGGACTATACCACTAAAACATTTTAAAAAAATTACGAAAAAATATTATGTATCTCACGATACCTTGAGAACGGAAAAATATAGCGACTTGTAAGTTTTCAGGGTAGATTGCGTATCTGAACGCGACATTTTAGTTCATTAATTAGCATAATCGGCGAAATGGGTTTGGAGTTATATCAATCTGAAATTTGGTTAATACTCCTTCGATAACTCAGAAAATATGATGCCGATTCAATTCAAACATGGTAATTAGGTCTACAATGCCGACACAAAAATATTTGCAAAAGTTCGCGAAGATCTTATCACTAGAATATTTTTAAAAAATCATAGAAAAACAATTTATAATATATTAGGAAGCAGTTGTCCGACATCGCTGAAATTTTGTGAGAACATTCAAAACCATGAATACCATGATGACATATTAAATTATAACATGAATTTTCGAGCCGAATACAATAGAATCTATGGGAGATGATAGCCCTACATTAGGGTCCAGTAGCGAACATCTTCGAACATCTGAAGTTCTGAATAAAAATCGTTTGGATTGGCACGACCTTGTTTTGAAAGTGATTCTTCAGGCCTTATGAGCTACAATATTTTCCTTTTTGAAATCAAATATTAAAGGGATTTCTAAAAACATGAGTGAATATATTTGAAAAATAGTGGAGGCAATTCTTCTTCAAGAGATCCATGCGGCTACAGAGGAGTATATCTGTGAGAGTGGACTTTTGAAAGGCTATGTATTATTTTTAATATGTTCGTTTTTCTCCCCTTGTATTTTCATTTTTGCGCGTATGTTCGAATTGAAGATTGCTAACTAGTTGTAGAATATTGACATAAAGACGAGTGTAAAATTTTGTGAGTACCGTAACCCTAGAAAATGTTTAAAAAATTATGAAAAAAAAAATGGGTTCAAGCACTGACGTGAAGTCAGGAGCTTTTGCGCGTATGCTCTATTATCAATTCTTCTGTATTGGACACTTTTAATCGAATTTACCATGGTGGTACCATTGAACACTCTCAATCGAATCGAACCATGGTAAATTTGATTAAGAGTGTCCAATTCAGGAGAACGGACAATAGAATTCACCATGTTGAATTCGATTAAGAGTATCCAATAGGAGAATTGACAATAGAACATACGCGCCAAAACTCCTGACTTCACGTCAGTGCTTGTTTTTTATAGATATTTTT
Source organism: Halyzia sedecimguttata (assembly GCA_937662695.2). Taxonomy (NCBI): domain Eukaryota; kingdom Metazoa; phylum Arthropoda; class Insecta; order Coleoptera; family Coccinellidae; genus Halyzia; species Halyzia sedecimguttata. The sequence goes on from OW569414.2 coordinate 78,740,807, forward strand.
CATACTTTAGGAGAGGAAACCCAGAAAGGAACCATTGAGTAAAGAATATAGAACAACATCATATTTCGAATTTTTAGATTTCCAATAGGCCCAGTTCACCAGAAACGTATAATAGGCACTGGAACTTGAAACACCCGGTATAATGGGGGAACATATATAAACAAGAAAATGGGTTCAAGCCCTGTGGACAGGAGATTTCTGGCGCTCTAGTTCAAACAGACAAATTATATCTGTGAAAGTATTGGTTTCTCAGAGTTGGGAATTATATCAATGTATTCTTATGATAGAACTGCATCATAAAGAAAATTCAATTCAAATAATAGTTTATTTATTAAGATTAAATGAGCAATCTGATAATGAGAACTGCACCATGGAAGAAATCAAATTAAAATAGCTGAACTGAATTTGACTCTCTCTTATATAATAGGATGAAATGAATGAGTATGAACACAGATCATATAATGAAGCTTAGATAGAATAATTATAGCATTCTGTGAAAACATAGAAGTACGATTCATTATTGAAATTTAGAAAAATCATATCTCCGAAAGTATTAGCTTGTTGGAGTTGAAAATGATATCGATGGATTTTAATGGTGAAACTGCATCTTAAATAAAAATTGAATTTGAAATTTGTTGCTTAAAAAAAATTTTTTTTTTGTTACTCCGAAACCATCTGGCCAAATTTGCCCAATAACGAACTTATCCTAGATATTCATCTCACCAACCTACTCTGAAAATTTCAACTGCCTAGCTCACTCCGTTCGAGAGTTATTGTAGAAAATTTTTTTTTAAATTTTGAAATTTTTTTTTTGACTCTTTGCGGTAACATGGTCAATACAAAACTTCACATGCGTATAAAGGTCATGATTCTACAATTTGATGCTGAATTTCAGACAGATCGAGTGATCGGTTTCGGAAATATTCATAAAAAATGTGTTTTACTGAAATCGGCCATAACTCCGAAACCGCTAGATGGATTTCGCCCATTAACGAACTTGTCCGAGATATTTACGTTCCAAACCAACCTTGCAAATTTCAATCCTCTAACTCCTTTCGTTCGAGAGTTATCGTGCCTACGGCCGGCCGGACCGGCCGGACAGAATTGATTTCGACCTCGAATTCTTGATCAGTGAGTCGAACCAAATCGTTTGAGACCATTTTCAGCCAAAAATTCGAAAATTACAGACATTTGGGCAAATTGATAAGCACTCAGTTCCGAGGAACTAGAGCGCCAAAAAGAGGAAATTTACAAATTTATCCTACCGGAACGGTAAACATAACTGCGAACTGAAATCTTTCCGTTGGTTTTATCAAGATTTATCCTTTTGTCGCATTCCTCCCGGGACACCCTGTGTTGGATCCTGATTGTTTTATCAGGATGTTATGGTTCGAAGGATCAAATGATGCGTCCTCATTCTTTTATCAGGATATAATGTTGTTCCGAAGGACCAGAATTATACACCCTGATTGTTTTATCAAGGGGATGAGTAAAGGGGTATACTTAACTTTAAGCACCCGGTAGTAGTCTCGTTGATTACGGCGTGAGTTGTTACTTGCAATAAGATAACAATTACGAGGATAGGAAGTGGTGAAAGATTCGAACGCACTCTAAACAAACAACAAAATGTTTTTTTCTTGTTACCGATACTTAGGTAACAAGCACGAAGTAATTGTACAATACAATATTGATACAATTTAAAATCTTCCTTCTATATGAAAATGTATAGCAAGGAAGAAGTGACTACTTAGTTGCTACACCAACAAGGAAGTGGTATTGTTTCGCGACAGATCAAGAATAGTAGTGAATTTTTAAAGTGTAAAATTGTATAAAAGACCAGATAGAAGGAAAATAGGAGGTTCCTCCATCTGGGTAAAAAACGGGGGTAATATTAACATTTATTGGGGTTTTGATCTTAAAACTGCCTCTGATATGTTACAACAATACTCTCATTTGTCATTTACGAAATGTAGTGGGAATGCATACTAACTTTCCGATGCCAGCACCTATGAGTGAAACTTTAGGGTGTTTTAATCTTAGGAATTCGAAATCTCGAATTTATTCCACTATCTTGAAACCGTATTTGCTTTCTGCATATAATATATCAGCGAAAGATGATAGACAAGTTTTCACAGATTAGGAATTTCCAAGCGTCTAGTTAAGAAGATTTCAGCACTGGGCAATGTGTTACCACTTCAGTAAAAGAATGCATTTTAGCACTCTTTTACAGGAAATAGGCAATAAATCGCTCAACAAAGGTCGAAACTTAACAAGGAATTCTACTCGCAGTTATCTTTTCGTAAACGTATTATTTTCAAGGGTGAGACCACACATGGTAAACTAGAACGCAGTTAACCCAATAGACAGATATTCACGTTTTACAAGCGAGCTCCTTTGTTGAGAAAAACAAATCTGTGTTTCCCAAAATGTGACGTCATGAGACGTAACACCTTGTATATTCTTTTCGACTTACCCAGCCGCACGATTTCATACTTCAAGCTTCCCATCAAGTGGAGTAAGTTCATTCGGTGCATAACGAACATATTTCTATATTTAACCCACATGTTTTTGAACTCAATACCCGAAGATTTACGATAACCGTAAATCTAATTAAATATTTTCGTGGATGTTTCAGGTAATTGGATCGTAAAATAATTGTACTTGACATTTATCGATTTCGATGCCTGCATGCACATTCATCGATGGGGCTATCGGTTTTAGGAATAATATACAAGTGAGATGTGAGGTTCTGAGAAATCCTCAACGAACGATATTTAATATTACGTTGGTGTAACAAGTATTTTTATTTAATTATACAGGGTTGCTTATACAGGGTGATTCCAAATTTGACTTGAACTCGGAGGAGGTGTCAGTATGGATCATTTGCTGTCGTATGAGAGATATTTATTGATAACCGAAAATCAACAGTTTTCGAGATATTTGAATTCTGGTGATTTTTAAAAGATTTCCCACCTTAGTTCATTTTTCGTAAATTTATTTAAAATTTTTTTTTATTTAAATATTTCTATCAGAACAGGATATGACATGCAGACAAATTGATAGTAGAAATTGATTTTTGCGCGCGTGCTATCATTTGTCTGTATTTTTCGATTTTTTTTCCGAAAATTGTTTCAAACGATAGAGTTCTACTCACTGATGACTAATCCGAGGTCAAATTCAATTTTGTCCATCCGGTCCGGCCGATAGCACGATAACTCTCGAATGGAACGATTTAGAGCGTTGAAATTCGCAGGGTAGTTTTGCGTAAATATCTCGGACAAGTTCGTGGCAAAAATGGGTAAAATCCACCAAGTCGTTTCAGAGTTTTGGTCAGTTTTAGTTGAAACGTTTTTCAAGAATATTTCCGAAACCGATCACTCGAAGTATCTGAAATTTAGCTTCAAATTGTAGAATTATGGTCTTTATATGCGTGCGAAGTTTTGTATTGATCGGATGGCTATAAACTAGAGAAAAAAATGTCAACTATTTGAAATTGAAATTTTGTTTTCATTATAACTCGAAAAATACTGATTCGATTTCATTCTAGCTCGGTAGGTAGATGCAAAGTACCGACAAAAATATTTTTACGAAATTTTGTGGGGATAGCATGAGTAGAAAAAATATTCTGCTAGAAATTCCTAAACCAAATATCAGATTGAGTTCAATTTTGGCAATTCGGCGACCACTGATAACCTCTTGGGGTATGCAATAATTCAATGAGAATAGATCACTAGGAGCCTAAAAAAAAATAATAATTTTGAACTTCCAAACTAGACGATGCATTTCAGTTCGAATTCCTATGTGTTATATACATATAACATCTGGTGAACATATGTCAAGGTTTTTTGTGCGCGTTTCTCTGAATCAATGCGATATGTACGGGGGCAACTGATTAGAATATGAATAAGCAACTACCGTCGCAATTGAACTAATGCGTGAACGATATGGGGAATTTTAAATTGGTTTTCAAAATGTGTCTGAACGTTGAACGACTGGGGGGTGTAACTGCCTCTTTTGGGCATTTTTTGTTATTCGCATATGCAGACGAGAAATAATTTAACTGCTGAAGTTTTCGTCTGAGAAGATTGGGGTTTTGGGGTGGAGGATGCTATTTCTCCATAGAATCCCCTGGTAAGGGTCTGCGGATGCGTGTATCCAAGATACGATATCTCCTAAACCACTAGTCTTGGAGAATCAGAGTTTGTGTTGTGTGTGATTTTGAGAGGGCTTTCAGCCGCGAGTGGATTGAGCATGCGCAGAGAAGAAGTGACTATATTAGGGCTGTCTGTGTTATGTGCTGAGCTCATATTGTGGGGTTTTAAATAAATATTTATGGCAATTATGAGCACGGACAAGTCAGTTTGGGGGAATAGCGTTGTTTCCGGGTTGGAGTGACCGTACCGTGGCGCTGGGGCTAATTTTGAAATTCTTGAAAAACTTGGGAGGGTCAGTAAAATCATATTCATGCTTATAACACCAACGTCAATTGCAGATTAACTTCATAATGAAAGAAAAAAACTGAAAGAGCATTGACGTGATTATGATTATACTGACCCTCCCAAGTCTTCCCCAAGAAGATACCTCAGAAGCTCATGGGAGCTTGTGCGACTAAGGAAATTCAGTTGTCTTCTTTGTCAACCTTATTACTCTATCCTTTTGCCATCTTAGACACAGCACTCTTAATTTATGACCCGACAGTGAATGGTGTCCACTACCCTCTGGGTAGATCTCCGGCTCATTCTATCCACTAAGCTTGAAACCCTCATCGTTCAATGCAGATTAGCCAACGTGAATAGGCGCGCCAAGGAGTACTGACTTCTCGTCAGTGCTTTTGATATTTTTGTTTTATCGTATACCACATTCAAATTATGCTCATTCCTTTTCAACATCTAATACAGCATAGTTTTGCTTTTTGCATACATATAATAACCTTTTCTGATAAAAATAATCCAAAATTATTATCAAATTTGGTCAACGTAGAAAAAATTGACGAAAAATCTACTAAGGTAAGAAATCTTTTAAAAATCACAAGAACTCAAATATCTCTGAAACTGTTGATTTTCGGTTATCAATAAATATGGTTTAAACGACAAATGAGTCTAACACCTCCTCTAGAAAAAATCGATAGATGTAGATAAATAATACAGAGAATCGGTGAATGTCGATGTAAAAACAATGATCCTTTGTATAGAAAATGCTACTTATCTTCTTCACCAACGTGCAGTGTCCAGGTCGAGATTCAACCTCCATTATTCCCAACATCAATCCCAACAAAAAGTGTGGGATTTGTTCTCCTCGTTTTCAGCTAGTGAAACGAGCGCTGGGATAAGCAGGACAATGTGAAGTGTCAAAGATAGAGGGATCGTAAAATGAAATTGAATCTGAAACCTGGCATATAAATTTTACGCAGCAAATCCTAGTGTTGGGAATCAAGTCAACCGAATCAGAATTCAATCGTGTTCAATGTATACAGGGTCTTTCACGAGGAACCTCACCCTTATTTATACGGGAAACTACTGAACGTATTTTCATGAAATTCAGCACTTATAAGTATTTCACGATGCTGATGAAATCTAAAATATTTTCAAGGCATGAGCACCTCCGGTTTTTCCGGAAATGACGTCAACTTCCGTTTTTCAAATTAGAACACCATTTTTTTATTGCAGAAATAGATTCCTTAGAAAATTTCAAGTTATTTTGATGTAACATTTTTCAGTTTTGGTTGGAAAATTCTCTGAGCGGGAAAATTCGAAAAAAAAATCGAAAATAGAGCTCCGCTGAAACAAGAATAACTTCGAGGTTTTTGGATGGAAAATTTTCATTTTTGGGAATTTTTCAAGATGTAAGATTGATGTATCCACTTTAAAAATCGAAATCGCGATTCATGATACAGGGGGTGAAAAAATCGCTTTCAAAGTTAGGGATGACAAAATCGTGAAAAATCAATTTTTTCAAATTAGAACCCCATTTTTTTATGGCAGATATTGAATCTACGTTAAAAAATAATGTGAGTGTATGCATCACACCCTTGCCCTAAAATGGATATTTTCTGAGTTATTCACAAAAAACTGTTTTTCGTCTTGAATTTTCAGCTATTTCTTTTCCCTTCACGCCAAAAAGATGAAATTTTCAGGAACTGTTATTTGAACCATGCTGTAGATTTTTCACCCCTTCTTGAAACCGACTTCAAGTTACTATTAGGAGAACCATGGCAAACTCTCGCAGTTATAACTAGAGAAGATGCTCAAAGTTTTGACCGTTAATTTCTAGACATTTATTTATACGTCTCAGGAATGCTTCGTGCGTTGCTCTTCTTATTTCATCGGGAGGAAGAGATCTGCAAAAGTGTTTAAAAACCAAATTGAGTTTCAAAACTATGAATCTAAAAATCTAAACAAACCTGAACGCATTTCTGACTCGTTCTATGCAGTCCTCTTTATCAGTCAGGGGAGTTGAGTAGACAATGTTTTTTATCCTACCCCAAACATAATAGTCTAAAGGAGTTAAATCGGGAGAACGTGGTGGCCAAAGATGTGGACCATTGTTCGCCAACCATCGATCTTCAAATAGCCTGTAGAGGATATTTGACACATTGAGTGAATTGTGTGGAGGCGCGCCATCTTGTTGATACCATAAGTCATTATGGTTCTGTACTAGCGGCTCAATTATTTGAGTCAATATGTCAGAATATCTATCTCCTAAGGGAGAACATTCTTTAAATAATGCAAACATGTGTAGTGTTACCAGTTAAAGTCCCATCATAAATGTGAACATCGAGAAATGCATTATTTTTGATGGCGCAAAAAACTCCAGGTCTCTTGAAAGTTCCATTGTCTGAAGTGGTGGTTGTTCTCTTCATCCCAATAATGACTGTTATGCCCATTGAAAGAACCATTCTTTGTGAATTTAGATTAATCTGTCCAAATTATACAGTCCAAAAAGTTTTCATTCTCTTGAAATCGAATCATCATAGCTTCGCAAAACTCTGTTCTCCTGACGAAATCAGTTTCCTTCAAATGCTGTACCCTATTGAATTTTAATGGGTGCATTTTATGTTTTTTTAATATTCTCCAAACACTCGATTGAGATAATCCCAGATCAATCTCGGCATCTTTGAGAGAATTTTGAGGATTCACACGAAAATATGCAAGAACTGTAATTTCGTTGTTCTCATCTTCTACTACACTTTTTTCTCTGTGTATAGTTTTCTTAACGAAAGATCCGACATTTCTCAAGTTTGTCATGGTTCTGTTAATGGTATCTCTCGTTGGTCTGGGTCGGTCAGGAAACCTCTCAATGAACAGTCGAATCGTTATATCTACAACTTTATTACATTCTCCATGAAGTAGAATGAGATTTAAATAATCTTCATTGGTAAAATTAGGCGTAGTGATCGATTTTATAACTTAATACGAATTATCACCAAATTAATAGTAAACACAAAATGCTACTGAATAAAGAGGAATTTGGCAGATGTAATTAATGATATCTATCATTAAAAAAAAAGAATGTAAAACATGGTATGTTTTTGCATATGGTTCATAAGGAATTATTTATTTATCACTGGAGAGAAAACCGATGGCCGATTAGTTGAAATAAAGAGGTTTCCGATACAAATTCGAAACAAAATTCGCCATCTATTTAGGAACAACCTCTAACTTTTTTCTCTTGCATATTAGGGTAGTAAAATCTAAAACATGGATTAAGTAACAGTTCCTGAAAATTTCATCTTTTTGGCGTGAAGGGAAAAGAAATAGCTGAAAATTCAAGACGAAAAACAGTTTTTTGTGAATAACTCAGAAAATATCCACTTTAGGGCAAGGGTGTGATGCATACACTCACATTATTTTTTAACGTAGATTCAATATCTGCCATAAAAAAATGGGGTTCTAATTTGAAAAAATTGATTTTTCACGATTTTGTCATCCCTAATTTTGAAAGCGATTTTTTCACCCCCTGTATCATGAATAGCGATTTCGATCGCTAAAGTGGATACATCAATCTTACATCTTGAAAAATCCCAAAAATGAAAATTTTCCATCCAAAAACCTCGAAGTTATTCTTGTTTCAGCGGAGCTCTATTTTCGATTTTTTTTTCGAATTTTCCCGCTCAGAGAGAATTATCCAACCAAAACTGAAAAATGTTACATCAAAATAAATTGAAATTTTCTAAGGAATCTATTTCTGCAATGAAAAAATGATGTTCTAATTTGAAAAACGGAAGTTGACGTCATTTCCGGAAAAACCGGAGGTGCTCATACCTTGAAAATATTTTAGATTTCATCAGCATCGTGAAGTACTCATAAGTGCTGAATTTCATGAAAATACGTTCAGTAGTTTCCCGTATAAATATGGGTGAGGTTCCTCGTGAAAGACCCTGTATAGACCAGACACGAAGCCTTTAAAAATGGTAAAAAGTTAAAAAAAATTATAGTAGAATGAAACCCATCGGAAAAGGAAGAGAATATAACAAAAATGATAGGAAAAATAATTTACGGTCGATCTGAGTTCGGAAAGGGGAAGGGGGTCAGTTTTTAGGGTAAAAATTGGTACAAGCACTGACGTGAAGTCAGAAGCTTTTGCGCGTATGTTCTATTGTTCATTCTTCTGTATTGGACACCCTTAATCAAATTTACCATGGTAAATTATGTTGTCCATTCTCCTGTATTGGACACTCTTAATTCGAATTTACCATGGTAAATTCGAATTAAGTGTCCAATACAGGAGAATGGACAACATAATTTACCATGGTAAATTCGATTAAGGGTGTCCAATACAGAAGAATGGACAATAGAACATACGCGCAAAAGCTTCTGACTTCACGTCAGTGCTTGAACCAATTTTTTTTTCGTGATTTAATTTAAATATTCTAGGGGTACGGTTCTTAAAATTTTTTTTTTTGGTAATTTTTTTCAAATTTTCTAGGGGTACGGTTCTTACAACATTTCAAACACGTCTTTATGTTGATTTTCTACTACTAGTTACCAAGCACCAATTCGATCGAATATTTATTTTTTGAGTTATTAAGGAAATAATATTCCAGGTGGGTATAACTCGGAAACCGTTAGACCGATTATGCCCAAAAACGAACTCAACTCTCCCTTTCGGATACACAACCTACCCTGAAAATTGCAAGTCCCTATCTCTTTTCGTTCGAAAGTTATCGAGGCAACGGTCACCCATCAACTGAACTCACACAAGAATGCTCGAATCTCCAACAATATTTAACCGATCGTATTAAAACTTGAAACTTGGCAGTCGAGTTAGGTTATGAAGGCTCTTGCAAAATTTCAGCAATTTCAAACTTTCAAATTTCAAATTTCAAAGAATAGTTACTGATATATAGAACTTTTTTTTTTATTTTCAATGATTTATTAAAAATTTTCTACAAACGCTATCCTCACCAAATTTTCGCGTTGGCATTCTACAACTAATAACCATGTTTGAATTCAATCGGTTCAGTATTTTTCGAGTTAATGAGGAACAAAAACCACCAAATTTCAGAAAATTTCAGATGGCTATAACTCTAAAACCGTTTGGCCGATTATGCTCATAAACTAACTGAAATGTCACGTTCTGGTGCACATCCTAACCTGAAAACTTCAAGCCACTATCTCATTCCGTTCTCAAGTTATCGTGCTAACAAAAATATTTTACAATAATTTTTTTTTAATTTTCTAGCCATACGATTCACATAAAATTTCACAAACGTGCTTAGGTTCATATTCTACAACCACCAAGTTTCAATTCGATCGGATTTATATTGGTTGAAAACAAAATTATTACTCGGAAACCACTGGGCCGATTATGCCCATTAACGAACTTGTCCGTCGTATTGGGATGCGCCACCTACCCTGAAAATTTCAAGTCGCTAGCTCTTTTCGTTCTCAAGTTATCGTGGCAACGGCCGGACGGACGGACAGAATCAAATTTGACCTCGAATTCTTCATTGGGGAGTCGAACTTAATCGTTTGAGACCATTTTTTTCAAAAAATTCGAAAGTTACAGACATTTGGGCAAAACTATAACGCGATGTTCCCCAGAACATACGCGCAAAAACGGTTTATCTTGATTTCCGGCAAAACTACAAGTCCTATGGAAACAAGTTGAATGGCAAAGTTGTAGGTGATAAAAAGATCTACAACTTTTGTTTCCATACCTTTTTCACATAACCTCAAAATGTATGTGAAAAATTCGAATAACCACGTCTTTGGTTTTTAGTTTTTATCTTTTACAAAAAAAATTATTTTTCACAAAATTGGTAAAAACTTACCTCTATATGTCCCAACTACACTGTAATTTTTTGGATTCAAATTATTTTTTTTTCCGCCTTAAATTGACTAATATCGAAAAAGCATCCTAATTCTCAACCAAAAATTCTCACGTCAAAATATATGCCTTTTTAAAAAAGTAGGTGGGCTTTTTGTTCGTTGAAAACTCTACTTTCTGACGGACGAAAAAAAATATACATTACGATGGTAAATTTTCTCAGAAAATGCAACGAAATAACAGGTAATAAGAGTAAGACCCAGACCCTAATAGCACTTTGCCCAATTCTCTATGAAATAACTTTTGATGGCCTAAAATTTTTCGTGGGTCCCTCAGGTGTATAAGTTATATTAAAATAGCGATAAATAAGCATCTACGCATATAATTTACAACTACAATCTACATCTACAACTTTATCAAAATATTGTAAGTGTCTTATTAAATATTAACTTTTTTAACTTAGCATTTTCTAAGAAAATTTACCATAGTAATGCATACTTTTCTTAGACCATCAGAAAGTAGAGATTTCAACGAAGAAAAAACCTCCTACTTTTTTAAAAAAGCAGATATTTTGACGTGAGAATTTTTTATTGTAAATTAGGATGCTTCTTCGATATTAACTCAATATAAGGTGAAACAAAAAATACTTTAAATCCAAAAAATTACAGTGGCAATTGACAGATTAAATGTGTCAATAGACAGATTATATGTGTCAATTGACAGAATGTATGTGTCAATTGATATCTTGTCAATTGATAATCTTGTCAATTGACAGATTTTTTTATTTTCTACATTGCCCGAATACGCCATCGTTTTATTGCAACAATTGCAAAGTTGTATAAATATCGTCATTTTAAAGATATTCCCTTAGTAACTCCATACTTTATCCCAACCATGTATAAGATGAAATGTGTATAAAGATCTGCAGGCATCCAAACATGAGAAAATGTTGCGGCTTTGGAGTTTCGGAAAGTGTTTCCTTCCTATCCTTCGGCCATAAGATCAGCTACAATCCCTTTGAAGCGTCTATCGGAGGCGTAACTGCATTATTTATGTCCTCTCTCATATCGATTGCGCCACGAAGAACGTGAAAACACTCATTGTTTTTTGTTCCGAAAATCAATATTTTATTCTACAGGGTCGCCCCCGAATAACTGTACAGGATCGGAACAAATTGGTTATACCTGAACTACAACTTTTCAACCCTAATACCCTTATTACACTATACCTTTTTTATGTCTAGGTATATTTGCGCCTATTTACATGGCTATTTGTTGGTTGAATTTTCCCCCAAATGAGTGGCACTATTACACCGCTCTTTTTTCGCGCTTATTTCAGGCAGTAATTTCAGAGCTGCAAACATTGAAGAAATTGACGTATTTACCTCAAGTTCTTGTTTTGTTCGTATATTTTTAAAACAATACCATAGTCACTATGGTATTGTGTTTTAAGAACATCTGAAGAAACGTTCAATATGCTACTACAAAGAGTGCAAATTCACATACAGAAAAAAGACACTGTAATTCCAGAAAGCATTTCTCCAAAAACGAAATTAATAATTACTTTCTCTATTTCAGTATCGTAATGAGTCCATTCCAGCACTAAAAACAGTGCTGGAATGAACTCATTCCCGCATTGTTTCTAGTTATATTTTTCGTTTCAGGTAGTCAGCACTGACATTCGATCCTATCAAATTTTAACACACGTCAATTGTCAATATATATAATATAATATAATCTGTTTATAGCGAAATAATTGTTGAGAGGAAAAGTTTTATTTTCATTAAAATAATAAGGTAGGTAGGTACTAGAGATTTCCTTCTTGCTAATTTTGAATCATTCATGCTATTAGGAAACTGTTTTGAGTATGATCTGCATGCCCTATACCTATGATTCAACTTCAAATTCCGTAATCTGTCAACTTTCGTAACAGTTACACCAACTGCCAAGATACAATACAAAAGTCACTAGGATGTATAATCCCAATTTTTTATTAAATTTCAACAGTTTTCACAAAACTTGTCTGAATTAGAGAAAATATCGTCTAATACAAGTCGCAAAAGGCAATTCCAACACTCATGCCTTCGAAAACTCACTCGTTTTCGAATTTCGCATTCGTGTTTGAATAGGAGCCGATTCTGCAACTTGTTTTAGAATATACTATTGCGATACTAAGCTACTGGTGAAAAGTTCATATCACTCGGGGATAGCTATAACAGATTATCTGGCCTTCGTAAGTTTAGTTAGTTTACGTCCTCAGAGTAATAACCATACAGTTATTATTGAATTTACGAAGGCTGCGATTCAAAGGATAGAATAAACTATAGGTTATGTTAAGACGTCAAGTCAGACAGATAAATATTGTGTAGGTAGACATGACATTTCGACAAAAAGGCTTAAAATCCCCACGATTTATGGGGAAGAAATAGAACCAGTTCTATTTAATTTCAAGCCTGAAACAGTCTACAAAATAGTCCCTGACGCATGCGTATTTCTTCAAAATTTCAGGCGTAGTCAGTCAGGCACGAAAAAGGCATAGTGTAATAAGGGTACCTCTAAGAGATAGGGGAAAATTGATGGCACATTGCTGTTACCTTTTTTGGCACTCTTGTTCCTCGGACCAGAGTGCTTATCAATTTGCCCAAATGTCTGTAATTTTCGAATTTTTGGGTGAAAATGGTCTTAAACATTTTGGTTCGGGCCTGGTGGTAATGAAAACTGATATTTTTTTTACATTAGAAATTTTAAATGAAATTTTTGGCGCTCTTGTTCCTCGGATCAGAGTGCTTATCAATTTGCCCAAATATCTGTAATTTTCGATTTTTTTTGATGAAAATGGTCTTAAACGATTTGATTCGACTCACTGATGAAGAATCCGTGGTCAGAATCAATTCTGTCCGGAGACACGATAACTCTCGAACGGAATGAGCTAGACAGTTGAAATTTTCAGAGTAGCTTTGGGATATAAATATCTCGGCCAAGTTTGTTATTGGGCACTTATTGGGGACTAAAATTTCGCATCAAAATATCCATCGACAATGAAATAACAGCGAAAATGGTGGAAAAGGCAATGTGAAATTTATCTCGAGCATATTATTCGTATCCGACACATTCAAAGGTATAAAGTAGTTATGTTGTTAAGTTTTTGTCCAAAAAAGTATTAATTTCTTGTCCAAAAAAGTAGACGGAACATGTCTTTGATTTACCTTAGTCTATCGTGAATTTTTATGAACGTTACAAGTGTGTCAAAGCGATTGTAAATTTGTAGTCGAATTGAAATGGTGTATTCCGTAGAAGAAAGGGTGGAAATGATAGAATATTTTTCTAGGAATTAATACACTGCGCGAACACCAGCGGCTTTATTTAACGAACGACATCCTGGAAAAACGTATCTGCTGCTTACGTTGTGCAACTGGTTGCCAAATTTGACGCTACTGGTTAAGTCGGAAGCAAAAAGAGGGTGCATGAAAGAGACGAAGAGAGGGACGTGACTGTCTTAAGCCATCCCAACCAGCAAAGTTGTCTTATAACTCCAATGATTCGCGACTAATATATTTCATAAGTATCATATTAGTGCTTCCAAAATATCAATTCATTTTATTAAAGCTACATAAACATCATTCTGTTGTGGATTATCTAAATACTTTATAAATTTATCGTGAAAACGTCTATACAGCAGAATTATGAAATATGTTATAAAACTGTTACTTAAGCATTTGCTAAGAGGTTTATAACTAACTTATACAACAATTCTGCTTATAAAACTGAATTGCTTTTTAATGGTTACTTTATTAATTCTGGGGATATTTATAATTTTATATCAAATATATTAAAAAAACATTTCAAAGATGTTCTGTATAACCTCATGAAACATTTATATAGAAGTGCTTTTAGTTACAATTTTGCTTCCAGAAGTAAATTGTCGTTTCGGTAACCACTTCATAACTATTTTATGGTATTCAATTTCCATGACAATATCATCCAAAAGCAGCTGATCATTCTGTTCCCACACTGAAAGGTTTTTTGGGGTTATTACAATATTTATTTATTCATATCTTCTAATGATTTCAAAGGACATTTGCCATCCTTTGACACGTTTCAAAAGGACAAAAAACATATTTTCAAAATAAAGGACTGTCATTTGAAATAAAGGACGGTTGGCAACCCTAATCTTGAACGTTTCTAAAAAAGTTATGATTACCATGAAGCAAATGCATATTAGTTTCCTAGCTAAAAGCACAAATTTCTTACCTATGCATGAGGTTCAGGAAGCAATATGCTACTGCTGAAGACAATTTTCTGTAGGTGCAAAATTATCAACACAATCATGTTTGTGTTCAAGATATCGACTTATTAACTTATTAATAAGATACCTTCATCAGATTAACTGTCATTTCTCCTTTTGAAATCGTTACAAAAATATGTATTTATCAGATATTCCACAGGAAAACGTTAACTGTTTCACTGATTTTGCAGGTTATGTTGACTATCACGCGGTAGAACATAATAACATATTTTATAGTAGTTGTTAAGTAGCTAAATTACAACGAAATGCTTGAAACTGATGCAAAATCATTTTATAAGAGAACGCCATTAAACATGGCGGCATTTGTGATGACTCAGAGTGCGGAGTGTTTTAAACACACTAAAAATCGCCAATGTGTAGATACTTCAACCATTCAGAGCATGAAATGACTCAAAAATAATCTGTAGAACAAATTGGAATACATTTTCGTACAAAGGATCATTAGACTGACAAGCCACATTTTTGTTTTGTTCCATTTTTTTGTGTGAAACATTCGAAACAAGGGGGCGCGTTTAAAATATGTCATTTTAGTGCTACATTTCACGGAGAAATTTCATTTGCATTGAGAATTTCGTTGTGTGTATCCAAACATGTGTCTGTAAGAGTAGAAGTATATATAAAAAAATCAACATAAAGACGTGTTTAAAATTTTGTAAGAATCGTATCCCTAGAAAATTTGAAAAAAATGACGAAAAAAAAAATTTCAAGAACCGTACCCCGAGAAAATTTTTAAAAAGTCGCGAAAAAAAAATTGGTTCAAGCACTGACGTGAAGTCAGAAGCTTTTGCGCGTATGTTCTATTGTCCATACTTCTGTATTGGACACCCTTAATCGAATTTACCATGGTAAATTATGTTGTCCATTCTCCTGTATTGGACACTCTCAATTCGAATTTACCATGGTAAATTCGAATTAAGTGTCCAATACAGGAGAATGGACAACATAATTTACCATGGTAAATTCGATTAAGGGTGTCCAATACAGAAGTATGGACAATAGAACATACGCGCAAAAGCTTCTGACTTCACGTCAGTGCTTGAACCAATTTTTTTTTCGTGACTTTTTAAAAATTTTCTCGGGGTACGGTTCTTGAAATTTTTTTTTTCGTCATTTTTATCAAATTTTCTAGGGATACGATTCTTACAAAATTTTAAACACGTCTTTATGTTGATTTTCTACTACTAGTTACCAAGCACCAATTCGATCGAATATTTATTTTTTGAGTTATCAAGGAAATAATATTCCAGGTGGGTATAACTCGGAAACCGTTAGACCGATTATGCCCAAAAACGAACTCAACACTCTTTTTCGGATACGCAACCTACCCTGAAAATTGCAAGTCCCTATCTCCTTTCGTTCGAAAGTTATCGAGGCAACGGTCACCCATCTACTGAACTCGCACAAGAATGCTCGAATCTCCAACAATATTTAACCGATCGTATTAAAACTTGAAACTTGGCAGTAGAGTTAGGTTATGAAGGCTCTTGCAAAATTTCAGCAATTTCAAACGAATAGTTACTGATATATAGAATTTTTTTTTTATTTTCAATGATTTATTAAAAATTTTCTACAAATGCTATCCTAACCAAATTTTGCAAACATTTCCGCGTTGGCATTCTACAACTAATAACCATGTTTGAATTCAATCGGTTCAGTAGTTTTTGAGTTAATGAGGAACAAAAACCACGAAATTTCAGAAAATTTCAGATGGCTATAACTCTGAAACCGTTTGGCCGATTATGCTCATAAACAAACTGAAATGTCGCGTTCTGGTGTTCATCCTAACCTGAAAATTTCAAGCCGCTATCTCATTCCGTTCTCAAGTTATCGTGACAACAAAAATATTTTTTAATAATTTTTTAAAAATTTTCTAGCCATACAATTCGCACAAAATTCCACAAACGTGCTTCAGATCATATTCTACAACTACCCACCAAGTTTCAATTCGATCGGATTTATATTGGTTGAAAACAAAATTATTACTCGGAAACCACTGGGCCGATTATGCCCATTAACGAACTTGTCCGTCGTATTGAGATGCGCCACCTACCCTGAAAATTTCAAGTTGCTAGCTCTTCTCGTTCTCAAGTTATCGTGGCAACGGCCGGACGGCCGGACGGACAGAATCAAATTTGACCTCGAATTCTTCATTGGGGAGTCGAACTTAATCGTTTGAGACCATTTTCGTCAAAAAATTCGAAAGTTACAGACATTTGGGCAAAACTATAACGCGATGTTCCCCAGAACATACGCGCAATAAAATGGCTTCCTGTAAACCATAATGACACATGACATCTATATTTTCGCTATGTTGTTATAATTCAGGATTGTCATTTGCCAACTTAAAATTAATTTTATAGATATCATTCTATGTAACATTTTTATTTCAGAACGCTCATATGAAAAACCTTAGAAAGCTATTACAAAACAGTTTTTTAGATGGCGCCAGAATGTTTATGAAATAGTTTGGTAATGTTTATGAAGAGCTTTATGAAATGTTTCGAATGACAAAATTATTTTATAAAATGTGTCAATTCTGGGTTTATATCTGCTGTATAAACGTATTGAAAACAATTCAGCGACTAAGAATGTTTTATAAGATTTTGGTTGAAAACGTTTCCACAACCATTATAAAATATGAAGTTGTTAGTTGGGATGTAGCAACTATATGTAGCAATTATGTAGCAAATGGATCCGACCTTGAGTACTTGTAAATTGTCCGATGTATATGATGTTTCACGCACAACAATCATGAGAATCCTGAAACAACATAAATTCCATCTATATAAGATACCATTGGTTTAGGAACTGAATGAGTATGATCCCGATCGCCGACTCCAGTTCTGTGAAGTGGTCAGTGAAATGATTAACGATAATCAAAACTACTTGTTCGTTATCTATTTTCCGGATGCTATTTATTTAGCCCTCGTGCAAGTATTGGAGAACGCAGAAGACCATCCAACGATCATTTTCCGACAAGATGACGCACCACCTCATTTCGTTCAGCCGGTTCGTCAGTTCTTAAATGAAAATTTTCCTCACGCCTGGATTGGAAGAAGGGGACAAATAGAGTGGCCACCCAGAATACCTGATCTGGCTCCACTGGACTTTTTTCTATGGGGTCACCTGAAATCCAAGATTTACGCTACCCAGTCTGAGTAACTGTTTGCGAACTCGGATCATTAATGAATGCCGTCAAATTAAACCAGAAATCTTTAATCAGTAATGTACGTGAACGTTTTCAGCGAAACTTATATTACTGCGTGGAAGTGAATGGTCCTCATTTCCATCATTTAATGAACTAATCACAAAAGTAAGTACTCCTCCACTATTTTACCTGTCATTTCGTTATCGATGGAAACTTTGAAGCGAAATTTCAGGATCAGATAGTACTCGATAAGATCTTCAAAATGATATATAGCATCATCCTTCATCCATGTTCAAAATCAAGGGGTTGCGCTCACCCCTGTTAGGGGATTTAAGTTACGGGGATGAAAAATGCGGTAAAGTTCTTCCCCCTCGTATTAAAAATTGACGGGTCCGAGTGATTTTCCACATTTTCATTTTAAAGTCGGAAAAACGAGTTGTTGACTTTTCGTTGGACCACCCTGTATTTCCATCATAATATGGATTATCCAAAAGCATTATGTTATATGAATTCTACGATAGCTGAGGTTATTTCATTGGTCATTTTGCATTCAATCATACTTTGTTTTCTAGAAAAGGAGGTATTTTATATCATGAGTAACGAATTTTGAAAGAACCAGAAATAAATATGACAAGTCTCTTTAAGATGATATGTATGAACACAAATACAAATTACAGACGTTCATTTTCGATTACAACATTCTTTAAAATCATAGAGTTACGATTTATTATTTTGAAAAATCATATCTCCGAAAGTATTAGCTTGTTAGAGTTGAAAATGATATCAATGGATTTTTATGATGAAACTGCATCTAACAAAAATTGAATTGGAAATTTTTAATGAGAAACAAATTTTCTTTTCATTATTCCGAAACCACCCATATTCCCAGTAACGATATCAACCGAGATGTTTATCTCCCAAACCTATAGTCTGAAGATTTAAACTGCTCATTCCGTTCGAGAGTTATCGTATTAACGGCCGAATCGATTTTAACCACGGATTCTTGATCAGTGAGTCGAATCAAATCGTTTCAGACCATTTTCATCAAAAAATTCGAAAATTACATTTGGGCAAATTGATAACCACTCTGTTCCGAGGAGGAACCTACCGCTTCTCGAAAACGGAGACCATATCTTGGTGGTTTCCCTCCGAAGCAGTGGGAGTTAACCGAATCCTAATTTGTGAATTTTATGTGTTTTTAAGTCTGCTCACAACACGCTCAAACTCCGCAAATTGCGGAAGTAAGCCTCATGAAAGGTAATAAAAATAAAACAATGAAATGGAGCTGCACCTACGCCGCTCTTTCAAACGTCATATATTTTCCAGTTAACAAACACAATGTTCGTGTGATATAATTTATTTATTCAACATCATTTTTCAGAATTATTATCTTGATAAAATTATTAATAGTTTCGCCCTATTTTGCGATAAAGGATTGGCCACTTTCCATGCATTAAGGGAGAATGTTCCACATTGGATGTGAACATGAGGTATTTTGTCATGCGGGAGTTGATGAGTATTTAATTATTATTAGATGTTGAACAGAACAACGCTTTCCAGTTGGAGTTGATTGTATAATGATAACGGTAGTTTAAGTGCTTTTAGTGAAACGATAGTTCATTACATTATACGATTTCTGTATTATAAATCGATTTTTCAAGGGTCCGGTCGTTTGACTCCTATTAAAATGGCAGAGGCGGAATAATTCCAACATAGTACTGTACAGCACAGTAATTCCAATTTCCCAACTCTGATCTACTGAAAATTAGTTCAGGTCAAAAGTGTCTCAAAGTCAAAGTAACGTCGACGATTTTTTGCACGCATGTTCTAGGAAACAGCGTGCCATGTTTTGCTCAAGTGTCTGCAATTTTCGATTTTTTTTGCCGTGTCAAACAACTGTTTTCCTGTACTAATTTTGTTTGAAAAGAAGGGGAGGAAGCCCCGTGACTGGAGCATTGGCACTCTTGTTCAATTTTTGACAAACCATATCTCCGAAAGTATTGGTTTCTCAGAGTTGGGAGTGATATCAATGAATTCTTATGATGGAACTGCACCATAAAATAAATTAAATTAAAATGATAGTGTATTTATCAATATTAAATGAGCAATCTGTAATGATTAAACCTCGTGGAATGGGTTGTTGCAACTTACACTCGGTTCATAGTTTTCACAACTCGAAATACCTAAGGAAAATATCATCGAAATGTCTAAAGCAAGGCTGGAGATAACCATTTATTCCTGATATTTGAATAGGTATAGGTTGACGAGCAAATTATTTTAATAGTTCAATATATATAAATAAAATACAATCTTCTTTTCATAATTTAATAGTTCCTACCACTAACACATTCATTCTATTTATGAACCTTAACTCGATTAAGAATATTTGATGCACATATGTAGATCAATATTTCAGCATTTTTTTGCTGGCAACATTATGAAAATACTGTATACAGGAACATGTCTCACTACTTAAGGAAGTCAAAGGTAATATTAAGCTCGGTGGTCAATGAACAGTAATTTCTTTTGATGATTCCATTATCTTGTTGTTTCCTATTGACTTCATAAACTATATCATTAAAATGGTCCAATTCTAAATCTATAATCCCCAATATTTATGCATACATTATTCATTATGCAACAAGTCAGTATTATTTTTGGTATCAAAACAGTCTGGTATATATTCACAAATTCAAAATTCGGAATAGTATATTCTAAAACACGAATGCAAAATTTGAAAACGAGCGACGAAGGATCGAGTTTTCGAAGGCATGAGTGTTGGAATTGCCTTCTGCGACGAGTATTAGACGATATTTTCTCTAATTCAGACAAGTTTTGTGAAATACTGAAATTTAATAAGAAATTGGGATTATACATCCTAGTGACTTTTGTATTATATCTTGGCAGTTGGTGTAGCTGTTACGAATGTTGAAAGATTACGGAATTTGAAGTTGAATCGTACGTAGGACATGGAGATCAGATTTAAAACAGTTTTCTAATAGCATGAATGATTCGAAATTGGCAAGAAGGAAATCTCTAGTACCTACCTTATTATTTTGATGAAAATATAACTTTTCGTCTCAACAATTATTTCGCTATAAACAGATTATATTATATATATTGACAATTGACTTGTGTTGAAATTTGATAGGATCGAATGTCAGTGCTGACTACCACAAAACGAAAAATATAACTAGAAACAATGCAGGAATGAGTTCATTCCAGCACTGTTTTTAGTGCTGGAACTCATTACGATACTGAAATAGAGAAACTAGTTTTCCAAGACAAAATATTTTCAAAGTACGAATTATATAAATAAACTAGAACGGAAACAAGAGCGCCAATAAATATGACATCTCTTATAGGTAGATAAGATGAAATGAATGAAGAGTGAACCCAGACAGATAGAATTCGCATTCTGTAGAAACAGAAGTACGATGTATTATTGAAATTTTGAAAAACCATATCTCCGAAAGTATTCGGAATATGGAAGAGTTGAAAATGATATCCATGGATTCTTATGATAAAACTGCAACCTAAGAAAAATTGAATTCGAAATTTGTAATGTGAAAAACAACTTTTTTTTCGTTACTCAGAAACCATTTCGCTGATTTTACCCAATAACGAACTTAATTGAGATATTTATCTCCTAAACCTACTCTGAAAATTTCAACTGCCTAGCTCATTCCGTTATCGTTATCGTTCTTGTTCCTCGGAAGCTCTGTTCCGAGGAACAAGAGCGCCATAAATGTAAAATAACATTTTTGGATATTGCTTTGTTGCTGAGATATTAGAATTCACAGTTTCTGCATGTCATCAATTTTCAATTTCCTCAAGTTATCGTGAGATACATATTATCATCCAATATATTTTCTTTTAATTTCTCACTGAAAATTGTCTTAAACTTTTTGGTTTGACTCACTGATCAAAAATCCGCGATCAAAATCATTTATGTTCATCCGGCCGTTAACACGATAACTGTCCAACAGAATGAGCTAGACCAGGGTTTCCCAACCCTCATTTCGCAAAGCCTCCCCGAACCAAAAATAATATTTTCATGCTACCCTTAATTAAGTTTCAACAAAAATAAGACCTACGCGTTAAATAATTTTTTTTTCAGAAATGCAAACGTACCTATTACGCCCCCTGACATTTCTCTACGCTGCCCTAGGGGGGCCTGCCCCCCTGATTGGGAAGTTCTCAGGTAGGAGTAGGCTTGGGAGATAAATATCTCGGTTAAGTTATTATCGGGTGGTTTCGGAGTAACGAAATAAAATCAACGGCACTGAACATCGCTCAAGGTTCGTGTCTACTCCTGAATGACAATTTCCTCTTAGGGGGAACAATGAGCGATGAGGTGACCTAGCCCGGCACAAGGGGAATATTTGTTAATGATTAAAATCAAAGAATATTTCACCATGTGTCTTTTTGGCGCTCTTGTTCCTCGGAACAGGGTGTTAATCAATTTGCCCAAATGTCTGATCAAGAATCCGTGGTCGAAATCGGTTCTGTCCGGCCGTTAACACGATAACTCTCGAACGAAAGGATTTAGAGGATTGAAATTTGCAGGGTAGGTTTGGAGTCTAAATATCTCGGACGAGTTCGTTAACGGGCGAAATCCAAGCGGTTTCGGAGCGTTTTTAGTAAAAATATTTTTTATGAATATTTCCGAGACCATTCACTTGATCTATCTGAAATTTTGAATCAAATTGTAGAATAATGACCTTTATTTGCATGCGAAGTTTTGTATTGATTGGTTCACGAAAAGTGCAAAAAAAATTTAGTTTTGTTTCTACAATAACTCTCGAAAAAAATAAGCTAGGCAGTTGAAATTTTCAGAGTAGGTTTAGGAGATAAATATCTTGGTTAAATTCGTTATTGAGAAAAATCGGCCAGATGGTGAAAAAAAAAATTTTTTTACATTACAAATTTCAAATTCAATTTTTTTCAAGATGCAATTCTACCAATACCATTGATATCATTTCCAATTCTAACAAGCTAAAAATTTAAGGGGTAAGATTTTTCGATATTTCAATAATGAATCGCACTTCTATGTTTACACAGAATGCTGTAATTAATTATTCTATCTATGAATTATTATATGATCTGTGTACTTAAATGTCATCTTATTTTCCTACGAGAGATCAATGTCAAAATTATTTCTGATTCGTTATTCTTGATATAAAATACACCTCCTGTTCTAGAAAACAAAGTATGATTGAATGCAAAATGACCAATGAAATAACCTCAGCTATCGTAGAATTATGAGGATGATATGATATTATACTTTTCAATCGGTCTGTTTGAATTTAATTTCTTTCATGATGCAGTTCTATCGTAAGAATCCATTTATATCATTCCCAGAGACCAATCATTTCGGAGATATGATTTGTCAAAGTTTGAACAAGATCGCCAAAGCTCATGCCCACAGGTATTGAACCAAATTTTTTATACATATATCGGCAATTGGCTACAGTTCACCTCATTCCATGTTCACTTGGGCAAAGCTATAGGCACTCCATTTCGGAAAAAAAGCGCGCCAAAAAGTATATTGATGGAGGACATAATCTTGTTTTCCAATTCTCCAATTTGATGTTCGGGAAAACAACATTTTCGGAATAACACCCACAATGAACTGTTGTATTTTAAGGCAAAGTACATTCTATATAATTCAGTTTCTCCCCCAATAGCAATATACATACACACACAACGTACGATAAATCGAATTTTCTCGTTGAGTAAACCCAAGACGAGTGTAACGAACGACCTAAAAATCTTCAGAGTTCATGAACAGTCTGAAAGGAGAATAATTTTCTAGAGCATCTTCGCATCCAGACCGTTAATGTTGGATGTCTGATTTTATTGACATGCTGAGTGAAATGATTTTAATGGTTTTCTCGATATATTTACAGGCGCCGCCATTTCCAGGATAACGTTTCGGCGCCATTAGTTCCGGAATGATTGATGTTCTTCCAGTTGCAATGCATGATTCAATTTAATTTGGCCACAAACTTCTCAAATACATTTTTGCGCGTATTTTCTGGGGAACATCGCGTTATCATTTTGCCCAAATGTGAAATTTAATTCTGTGGTGACGTCCGGCCGTCCGGCCGTTGCCACGATAACTTGAGAACGGCAAGAGCTAGCGACCTGAAATTTTCAGGGTAGGTGGCGCATCCCAATACGACGGAGGAGTTCGTTAATGGGTATAATCGGCCCAATGGTTTCCGAGTAATAATTTTGTTTTCAACCAAAATATATCCGATCGAATTTAAACTTGGTGAATAGTTGTAGAATATAAACCTAGGCACGTTTGTGAAATTTTGTAAGAATCGTGTCAATATAACGATAACCTGAGAACGGAAGGAGATAGCAGCTTGAAATTTTTAGGTTAGGTTGTGCATCTGAATGCGACATTTGGGTTCGTTTATAAGCATAATCGGCCAAACGGTTTCAGAGTTATAGTCATCTGAAATTTGGTTGTTTTTTGTTCCTCATTAACTCGAAGAATACAAAACCGATTGAATTCAAACATGGTTATTAGTTGTAGAATGCCAACGCGAAAATTATCGCAGAATTTCGTGAGGATGGTATAACTAGAACATTTCAAAAAAATTATTGAAAATAATTGAAAAAAATTCTATATATCATAAACTATTCGTCCGGCATGGCTGAAATTTTGGAAGTGCCTTCAGAACCTAACTCTACTGCAGAGTTCCTAGTTTGAACACGATCGGATCCATATTGTTGGAGAACCGAGCAGCCTTTTGTGAGTTCGGTAGCTGGATGCGAATCGTCGTATGATATTTTGTCTATGGTCGTATTTTTGCGAGAACCTTCAAAAACATGAATGTCATGATGACATATTTTTGCGCGTATGTTCTTGGAAAATCGTGTTATTTCATCACAAATCTATGGTAGGTGATAGCCCTACATTAGCGGTCAGACCTGGTTTTGAAAGAGATCCTCCTTAGGAGGATATTTTTAATATGATATCGCTGAAATTTTGCTGAAGTCTTCAAAACTTAACTTTAAATTAACCACACTTTCTGATCTTGTAAGGTGAGAGGCTCATTTGTGGATATTAAATCTCGTGATGGGTAGAGAGGAATTTTAGTCCAGTTTTTCTATCACTAATGAGAATATATCTTTACGTTTCACCTCATCACCTTAAGATCTATCAATGGACATTTATTGGTTAAGAATAAGTAATTGAATATTACTGGAAATCAATTGAAATTCATTCAATATGTTAGTAACTAAACTAATTTTCTTTACTTTGATTATTTAAATATGACATTAATTCCAGTAATATTTTTCAAGAATAATTATGTATTCTTCTCCTAAAGAAGAACTGAAGGTAGACAATAATGTGTTAACTTTTTCATCATTGCTTTCTATCCTGACTTCACGAAAAAAAAATTGGTTCAAGCACTGACGTGAAGTCAGGAGCTTTTGAGCGTATGTTCTATTGTCCATTCTTCTGTATTAGATACTCTTAATCGAATTAACCATGGTGAATTCGATTAAGGCTGTCCAATACAGGAGAATAGACAATAGAATTCACCATGGTAAATTCGATTAAAAGTATCCAATACAGAAAAATGGACAATAGAATATACGCGCAAAAGCTCCTGACTTCACGTCAGTGCTTGTTTTAAATTTAATTCATAATGGATTTGGGCTTTCCTCTAAAACGAAGTTGGTGTAATATGATCTTAAATACAAATACCCTGAAAATTGCAAGTAGCTATCTCTTTCCGTTCGAAAGTTATCGAGGCAAGTGTCACCCATCCAGCTACTGAACTCACAGAAGGCTGCTCCGATCTTCAACAATATGGATCCGATGTTCAAACTTGAGACTTGGCAGTAGAGTTAGGTTCTGAAGGCTCCCGCAAAATTTCAGATATGTCGGAGGAATAGTTTCTGATATATACAATTTTTTTCGATGATTTTCAATGATTCTTGAAAAATTTGCTAGTGATACGATCCTCACGAAGTTTCGCAAGAATTTTCGCGTTGGCATTCTACAACTAATAACCATGTTTGAATTGGATCGGTTTCGTATTTTTTTGAGTTATTGAGGAAATAACAACCAAATTTCAAGTAGGTATTACTCCAAATCCGTTTGGTTGATTAAGCCTATAGACAAATTCAAATGTCGCATTCGGTTGCGCAACCTACCCTGAAAATTGCAAATCGCTGTCTTTTTTTTTATTTATTAAATAATTATTGAACGGTTTTTTCTGGGTTTTCTCTCCCAAACTCTGAAAAATATCTATAAAATAAAAATTAATTATTTTGTGATTTGCTTCTGCGTTAGAAACACAGGATATTTGTCAGAAGCATTCAATTGAACAATGTTGACTAAACAAACAACAACGAAACAACATCAACGAAGAAACAACTATATCGTAACGTTTCGGAGTCTATATCAGACTCCTTCGTCAGACGCTCAATGAAAATCGTTAGAATTATTTTGTTGATAGTTATTTTGTGAAATTCAAGAATTGTCACATTGACAGTATTTAAAAATCATAGCTGACATAGTTTTACTTCGCATAGAAATACCAAGTTCCAACTCCTTTTTTAATAAATTTAGCCAAATATGGTCAATACCAATTGAGCAATTTGCAAAATTGCATTCTCTGTTCAATAAAATACAAGTTGACCTCTTGCATTTGCCTAGCTCATTCCGTTCGAGAGTTATCGTGTTAGCGGAAGGCCGGTCGGGCAGAATCGATTTAAGTAATCATTGAAGGATACTGTGGGAGGTATACTCATTATTGAAAGGTTTTTTGCTGGGTTTTCTCTCCCAAACTCTGAAAAATATCTATAAAATAAAAATTAATTATTTTGTGATTTGCTTCTGCGTAAGAAACACAAGATATTTGTCAGAAGCAATCAATTGAACAATGTTGCCTAACAAACAACAACGAAACAACATCAACGAAGGAACAACTATATCGTAACGTTTCGGAGTCTATATCAGACTCCTTCGTCAGTCGCATAATGAAAATCTTTAAAATTATTTTGTTGATAGTTATTTTGTGAAATTCAAGAATTGTCACATTGACAGTATTTAAAAATCATAGCTAACATAGTTTTACTTCGCATAGAAATTTCCAACTTCCAACTCCTTTTTCAATAAATTTTTGCCAAATATGGTCAATACCAATTGAGCAATGTGCAAAATTGCATTCTCTGTTCAATAAAATACAAGTTTTCGATTTCTTCATCTCAAAAAATTCGAAAATTACAGACACTTGGGCAAATTGATAAGCACTCTGTTCCGAGGAACAAGAGCGCCACAAAAACCATAAAATGTCATTAGTGATTCCGCGGAGCTCGATTGCTTGGAAATGATGAGCAAAAACCCACGACCATCAGCAGAAAGCATCCGAAAAGGTCTTCGTTTCATGAAAACATCCTCGGAATTCATCACACATGTGAAGACAAATTGAATCAGCAGGGTTTGGTTGATAACTTTCACAGAAGGCCACTCAGGCGTCAGACACGCGTAAAATGATTATTTCCCCTCAATCTCGGGATTGATTGTAACTCAATCAAGTCGAACTTCGTTAAAACTGAAGACGCTGAAAATGAATAGCTTTGTGGAAATTTAATCGGAAATTGAGTTTTCACACCTCTTTGGTGGATTATCGAGTAGGACCCGCGAAGTTACTAAATTCAATTATGTTTTAACGAATAAATTTTGGGATGTTGATGAATATTGAAAAGAGGATTTCCGCAATGTCAAGTGATTTATGGATTTTGGGATTTGCAGGAGTTTATCGGTGTTAATTTTAGTCTACATCAAGGAATTGACGGTTCCATTAAAAACTCGCCAAAAATGACTCCAAATTCAACAAAAGTATAGTTGTAGAACTGTTACATAAAATTGGAACAAAAATTATACCACGTAGTTGATGAAATTACTATACTACTAGCCTACTATACTATAGGAGATCCAAATGACTGTAGGAGATCTTGTCAGCTCATGAGGGATCTACTCAGAAGACCAAGGAGGTTCAGTATATAACAGTATAACTTATGATTTAGTTCAATCATAGGAATCCATTGATATCATTCGCTCTCCAAGAAACCAATACTTTCGGAGATATGATTTGTCAAAGTTTCAATGATTACCCGCTAGTAGCTTGACAAGAGCGCCAAAGCCACTGTCCACAGAGCTTTCCCACATTTTGGCGCTTTTGTTCCTCGGAACAGAGTGCTTATCAATTTGCCCAAATGTTTATAATTTTCGAATTTTTGGCTAAAAATAGTCTCACTGATCAAGAATCCGTGATCGAAATCGATTCTGTCCGGCCGGCCGTTAACACGATCACCCTCGAACGAAATGAGCTAGACAGTTGAAATTTTTTTTACATTGTAAATTTCGAATTCAATTTTTTTCAAGATGCAGTTTCATCATAAGAATCCATTGATATTATTCTCAACTTTAACAAGCTAATACTTTCGGAGATATGATTTTTCAGATCTGTTTGCGGTAGGTCTAGTTTGAAATATAAACGTCATCAATGTCAAACGAAACTAAAAGTGTATTTCTGGAGAGTTTGGTTGATGTAAGCATGTAAACAATTTGAAATTTGGATTCGCTTAGTTCACAGGCAGAGTTTTTTGGTTAGTGAGTCGAAAATGAATGACGCAAGGAATTCGAGCATAATTTATGAGTCATTCTCTAATTATGGAAGATTTAGAACGTGAATCTGTTTAAAACACCTCTGATGTGGGCTTTCAGAGAAGATTCTCGAATCTGAACATCAGGATATTTCGCCAGATATTCATTTTATAGGCCTCTACAGAGTAAATCCATTTACCATTGATTAATGTACCATTTCAGTAATAGGACATCACAATGAATGTGTTTTGTTCTAAATTATAAGTCATTGCAGATATATATAATTTGGATATTGAATTTTCACGAATTTTGAAAATAATCTTAAGAATTGACAATAATTCATTGTTGGCTGTCAGTTTTGATATTCTATGATATAAACAGAATACAAGAAGTGAGAAGTGGCAAATAAAAATTCAAAACCAACTGCAATGGTACAATAATTTATAGAGACCCTGCAGTAGGATTCCTGATGAACAAAATTTGCGGTTGCTACACATAAACTAATCAAGAATTCAACTTGTATGTGGCATCCAGTGTTGACAATATGCCGTTGAACATGTTCCAAAATCGATACAGTAACATAGAAACCAGTATGGCATCTCGCAGTTCATCTATCCAAGTTGAATTGACATTCTCCCAGCATATCTAACAGTGCGGATGATAAATATTGAATATGCATATAATTATTATTATCGATAGCGAATAGCAACGATCTTTGAATTATTAATTATTGTGCATCAATACATTCAACGATTGTTTTACCTTGATTATCTTTCTCAAACTCTGAAAAATATTCTACAGGGCGGGCCACGGTCGATGGTACCCTGGACTTTTACGGAGAACGGGACGTACGATTTTATTGAAAATTTGGTTTCTTGGTTAGGAACCACTGCTCTAGCGATCTAGAATATTTTCTGTGCTGCGGTGTTGCCACTTATATCAAAAAGTACTAACAACTTCGATATTTAAGAAGGAACACCCTATCAATTATTGCCTTTTTTGATTCAATAGGCTCCTAATTAATTCTGTATCAACTTCATCATCCCTATCTCTAGCAGTTTTCGATTAATCAATTGATTTACTCCCTTCTTAATGCAAAACATAGCTTCAATTCGACATTTATCACTTCGTTACTTGGAATCCTAGAAGGCCGAAAGCATATAGGGTTGTTCAAAATCCGAGGCGTTTCCAAGACATACTTAAACGATAAAAAGTGCGTTTTTTTAAATAGAACCTCCTGTATATCATAAGATGTATTGAAAGAGAATTAAATTTCCTTTCAAACGGTATAACATGTTCCTCTATCTAAATTGTAAGGTTTTCGAATTAAAAGCAAGTTTTCATGCCAATGGGAATATTGATCTACATTTTGTATTAGCTATCCATGGAATGTCATAGAACATTTTAATTAGGATAATTTAATAAAAATCGGCATCGATTTTGAGGTCTTGAGGAATTTATTAATAGAGATTTGTTTGAAAAATTATTCAAATGGAATGCAAAAATTAAACAAAAAGTTTTGATGAAATTGTTTGTTCTTCACGGTCAATGCGATCAAATTGTTGCACGAACATGCAGAATGTTTAATGAGATGTATCCTGACCTAGAACCAATGATCAAGTAAATATTTGAAGGATTTCAGAATAATTCCATCCGTTATGGGTCAAAACTTTACAAAAGTTCTCGGTATGCCTCGGAAACGCCTCGGATTTTAAACAACCCTGTATGATTAGGGACGTATGTCATTATAACTAAATGATACACGGGATATTCGTAATCCATACCCGAAATTTCTAGGATTCCAAGTAACCAAGTGGTGAATGCTGAATGAAGATATGTTTTGCACAAAAATGGAAGTAAATCATTTAATTACTCGAAAACAGCTTGAGATAGGGGCAGCAAATTGATACAGAATTAATCAGGAGGCTACATCAAATCGAAAAAAGAAATAATATACAGGGTGAGTCTTTGACCACTGCATTAATTTCAACCAAAGATTCCTCTCATCAAATGAAACACTTTTTTCATTTAACATTTTTCCAAATTCAGCTCAGGTAAAAAGATACAGGCTGTTGAAATTTTGAAAAAAAAATCAGTTTTTATTTTGTAGCTTTGACATTCTTTTTTGAATAAAATGAATGTCGGCGTAAGGTTTCCTATAACTATGATACATATTTTCCAAATATTAGTTATTTTCTACTTCTACTGGTTTTCTAGTTATGGACTCGTGGATTCATAAAACTAAACGAAATTAGCATAAAGAAAGCATATACAGTTTTTCTTGAATCATTTCAAGAATATGCCATCGTTTTAGAACATTATATTATTCTTCATCATTTCTCCTTAAACGCACCGTTTTCGAGGTATTCTTCATTGAATGTTTTAAAATGTAAAACTCCAGAAATTTCACTACTTTTATGGATCCGTCCCTGAGCGTTGGAATCCCGAATCAAGCTGTAAACCACGTTACCATGCCTTATTCTCGTCCGCCAACAATGTCATAGATAATTTATATGCGGGAGTGTAATAGCACATTGTGAAATCTTTAAACGCTAGTAACTTTTTACCTGAGCCGAATCTGGAATCTGAAGAAATGAAAAAAGTGTTTCATTTGATGAGAGGAATCTTTGGTTAATATTAATGCAGTGGTCAAAGACTCACCCTGTATAGGGTGTTTAATTTGAAATATCAAAGTTGTTAGTTCTTTTCGATATAAGTGGCCACACCGCAGCGCTGAAAATATTCTAGATCGATAGAGCAGTGGTTCCTAGACAAGAAGCCAAATTTTCAATAAAATAGTACGTCCCGTTCTCCGTGAAAGTCCATCCTCAACCTCATCGACCGTGGACCAGCCTGTATAGTAAAAATTAAATTAAAAAAATTGTAATTTAAAAAAAAACAAGTTTGCCAAAAATGATTAATCCGAAACCACCTGACCGATTCTACTCAATAACGAACTTATCCGAGATATTCATTACTCAAATCTACTCTTAAATTATATTATGTTTATCAATTGAAACCAACATACCAGTTTTGTTTTTACTGCAGATATTCTGAACCCAATTGATTAACTTTCCAAAGTATATATTTTTCCATTCTCATATGGAATATCCAAGGGCATTATATTATCCAAAAATTATAATATCCTATATTCTTCATAATTCCACGATAGCTGAGGTTATTTCAATGGTCATTTTGCATTCAATCAAACTTTGTTTTCTAGAACAGGAGGTATTTTATATCATTTTGAATAGAACCAGAAATAAATATGACATGTCTCATGTATCGGTAGACGTTCTATAGTCTAAGATAAGGTGACGAATGGATAGTAAAATATATAATAACACTCGGTTTCAAACATCCAGCCACCAGGGACGCGTGAGCAGCTTTCTCAGTAACGTCTTTATTGAGAATCACACCACTTTGAAAGATCCGTAAAAGGATCTAAATGGATAGTAAAAGATATAATAATACTCGGTTTCGAATATTCGGCCATCAGAAACACCCTGGCAGTTTAGCTTCTTCAATACTATCTCTATAGAGAATCATTGGACTCCAACTCCAACTCCGACTCCGACTCCGACTCCGACTCTGACTCCGACTCCGACTCCTACTCCGACTTCATAGACTTTAATTTTCGATTACAGAATTCTGTGAAATCATAGAATTTGAATTTATTATTGAAATTTTGAAGAACCATATCTCCGAAAGTATTATTTTGTTAGAGTTGAGAATGATATCAATGGATTATTATGATGAAACTGCATCTTATTAAAATTGATTTTTTCCTTACTCCGAAACCACCAATTTTACCCAATAACGAACCTAACCGAGATATTTATCTCCCAAACCTACTCTGAAAATATCAACTGTCTAACTCATTCCGCTCGAGGGTTATCGTGTTAACGGCCGGACAGAATAGATTTTGACCAGTGAGTCCAAACGCAAAAAATTCGCAAAATGCAGACATTTGGGCAAATTGATAAGCACTCTGTACCGAGGAACAAGAGCGCCAAAAATAGAATATTTATTTAAACTATTCTGGAATCTTGCAAAATCTGAATACCAATACTCTGATAAAATCAGAACGTGTGAGTTAATTACTATGCAATAATAATATAAATTAAAAGTAGATCAGAGAGATATTACGGCTGTATAAGATTGGCATCAAATAGCCAGAATAATTCTATGAATTCATGTTCTTAATTCATATTCTGAATTCTAAAACCGTGCGAAATCTGAAAATTAATACACTAATGCTGGCCTCACACAGGCGAAATTTCTATCTGAATTCATATTCTTAATTCATATTCTGAATTCTGGAAGCTTGCAAAATCTGAAAATGGATACTCCAAAAAAATCTGAATGTGTGAAGAGAATAATTAATTAGTTTGCCATTCCGTGTTGTCTGAATTAATATATATATATATATATATATATATATATATATATATATATATATATATATATATATATATATATATATATATATTCTTTTGACTGAGAGTTTTATATGTGTTAGCAGAGGTTGGTGTAACGGGGTACCATACAATTCTGCGTATGATACAAGAGCTTAGGGAAAAACCTCAGCAAAAAACCCTGTCTCCCCGTGAGTGTTGTGATTTGTAACTATTGTTCACAGAATTTGCTGAAATTTAGAAATATTGATAGCCATTTATTTCTTCAATATGGACCCTTCGTCAAAAAACGGAGAGGTTTCTCCAAGGTACCCGAATCTCAACCTGAAAAATGAAAAGACAAGAGGAGAAGAACGAACAAATTAAAAATAATACATAACCTTTCAAAAGTCTCCTCTCACAAATATACTCTTCTGTAGGCGCATGGAATCTCTTGGAGAAGAATCGCCTCCGCTAGTTCTCAAAAATATTGATCTTAGAAATCCCTTCAATATTTGAATTCAAAAGGGAAATTGTTGCTCGTAAGGCCAGGAGGGTCTCTTTCAAAACCAGGTCTGACCAGTCCAAGTGATGATTATTCAGAACTTCAGATGTTCGAAGAACGCTACAGGGCCCTTATGTAGGGCTATCATCTCCCATAGATGCATGTTTTTACTTTGTATTGTGTGAAATAATGAAAAACTGAGCAGGAAAAAAATTACGATATGATTTAATATATTCAGAGGAGATTCCGGCTGTATAAGACCAACCTAAAAGAATCAGCATGAGTGAGGAGAATAGGTAATTAGTAAGCAATTATGCATGTTGTCTGAATTAACAAAATGAATTAAGAGAGACATTTTGGCTGTACAAGGCCGGCCTAAATCAGATTCCTCCATCAGACACTCAGCGAAAACCTTCAAAATTATTTGTTCTTATTCTGACTGAAAATACATACCTATACAGTTTCAGTAATTCCCAAGTTCTAACACTGTCTTTAACTAATTTAGTTTTCGCTCTTCAACGAATAGTTTATTCTCACCAAAAAATATCAAGTAACACAAAACATAAGATTTCTTCTTCGAGAATAAGCAAAAGTCACGGAAGTCGTATAGCTACTTGTATGTGACCTATAAGTGTACTCCTTAAGTTTCCTTCTGTCTGTAATTTTCGAATTTTTGGCTGAAAATGGTCTCAAAGGATTTGGTTCGACCCACTGATTAAGAGTCCGTGGTCAAAATCGATTATGTCCGGCCGTTAACACGATAACTCTCGAACGGAATGAGCTAAAGAGGGAAATAAATATCTCGGTTAAGTTCGTTATTGGAAAATGAAAAAAAATATTTTTTTTTATGCAGTTTCATCATAAGAATCCATTGATATCATTTTCAACTCTAACAAACTAATATACTGACTGACAAAGAAACTGCAACACTCAGAAGGAGCTGTTTAAATTTTAAGTTTTTTTTTTTGGTAAAACATAGATAGTATAGCAAGGAGTAATTGATTGAAATTTGAAGAAAAAAACCAAGGATTTACAATTTTTTTTAATAAATTTGTTAATAATGTATTTGTCCACCGCGATTATCTATACACTCCCCAATACGTCTTGGCATTGATGCAATAAGATGGTCTATTTCATCTTGAGGGATACTATCTCAAGCTACCGGTAGTTCATGTATCAGAGCCGCCGAAGTCCGTGGGGGCTGGGGTAAATTTCCAAGCCTCCTACCCATGATGTCTCAAACATGCTCTATGGGCGAAAGAGCGGGGGATCTGGGCGGCCATGGCGAAAGATTCACATGGATCGCCTCAAAAAAGTTTAAACTAACTCTGGCCACATGAGGTCAAAGATTATCCTGCTAAAATATTGGATTCTCGAGCCGGTTAAGGTGAGGGAGAACATATGGTTCCACTATTTCTTGAAGGTAACGCAGCGCTGTCATGTTACCTCGAATATAGACTAAAGGTTCGGACAGTTACAGGATGACCTTGTTCTCCTAACCACTCATCAGCCAAAGATTGAGTTGTCGCAAATCGGTCTCTAATAGCCATCTTAGACGTCGATCTTGAACTTCATTTGTGCCGCTTCGACGTCCGGTGCCTACTCTTCTTCGATTTTCGGCATTATCAAACCAATGTTGACAACATCTCATAACAGTAGTTGGATTTCTAGTCGTACGGTTAGCGATTTCTCGAAATGACAACCCCGCCTCCCGTACACCAACAATTCGACCTCTTTCAAATTCGCTTAGCTGGCGATAAATTCCGCGTACTCGTGCTCTAGGCACTTTAATAACAACTAAACATCGACTTTGGATCTCCTCGAACAGCTGGTTTGTTGTAAAATTTAAAAAATATTGCAAAAAACGACTACAATATGTAAATAACAAAAAATGTTTACATTTAAAAACCTTCACGATTTTTTTCTCCAAATTTTAATCATTTACTCCTCGCTATACTATATATAATAATAATAATAATAATAATAATAATGTTTATTGGCTGTTAAGTACAATTTCGCTCAGAGCTTCAAACAATATCGACAATTCTTGAGAATTAAAAATACGTTACAAAAAATCAACGAAACAAACATTAAACAAAACCTCGAAGGTAATTTCAGCCCTAGGGCAGAAAAAACCTTGTATGAGGTTCAATCTTAAATGCTAACAATGAACTTAACTTCTACTATTTGTAATGTACGAAATTATGTTTTACAAAAAAAAAATTAAATTTAAACAGCTCCTTCTGGGTGTTGCTGTTTCTTTTACAGTTAGTATACTTTCGGAGATATGATTTTTCAATATTTCAATAATTAATCATAATTTTATCGTTTCATAAAATGCTCTAATTATAATGTGGTGATGTATGTTAAACCAACATATGAGGTGAGTTATAGATCTACGCTTTGAATTCAATTTTTCATGATGCAGTTCTAACTTATTCTTGTCCGGAATTTATTGTCGGGTAGTGTACATCCAAGTTAATATATTTCATAGAAATGCTCTTCGGCAATATACATCGAAAAACTGTGCGCCAGAAACTTCAGCTTCAGCAGCCAAATCAATACGAGTTGTCTTGATGTCAGCCTTTTTGAAGAGATCCTCGAGAATGTAAATACGTACAGAAATATTGACGCAATTCGGAGGAAATTTAAAGGGAAACAAGAGAGCTATTTGCGTGAAAGAATTTCTTTCGATATTCCAGATTACATATTGGCCATTTAGAAAAAATATGACGTCACTCTTGTAAAATTTAATGACGTCATAAATAAAGTTTTTATGCCATAAGGTGGTTAATTAAAAACTAAAATTGACCTGTCCGAGTGTTTTGCTTGAAAACATTCAATAACGCAGTTAGGAATTGTGTTCTTTACTTTATGCAGACACCGTATAATACACAATCAGAAAATTATAATACTATTTGAAGTTGGGAATTATCAGGTTATTTTCTTGGTATTTAGATATGATGAAAAATTAGATATGATATACAGGGTGATTCACGACGACCGTTCGTTAGAATATTCCAAAGAAAGATTCGAGATAAACACTTGAAATTTTATAGTTAAGCATTGTTAGGCAAGATGAATTCATGGAAAATGTTCGACTCATTTCCGGTGAAACCACCGGAAATGATACCAACTTTCGTTTTTTTTTAATGTAATACCCGGTTTTTTCAGTGATAATCAGATTACTCATTGAATTCTACATTGTTTTAATGTGTCACTTGCATATTATTCTCAGGAAATTAGTGTGAAATCTGAAAAAACCCTTTGATATTTCTCAAATATAGGGCTCCATTCCAATGTTAATAATAATACCTGTAATTTTCGAATTTTTTGATGAAAATGGTATTAAACGATTTGGTTCGATTCACTGATCAAGAATCCGTGGTCAGAAACAATTCTGTCCGGCCGGTCCGGCCAGCCCTCCGTTAACACGATAACTCTCGAACGGAATGAGCTAGACAGTTGAAATTTTCAGTGTAGGTTTGAGAGATAAATATCTCGGTTCAGTTCGTTATTGGGCGAATCGGCCCAATGGTTTCGGAGTAACGAAAAAAAAATTATTTTTTTTACATTACAACTTTTGAATTGACCACTCTTAATCGAATTTACCATAGTAAATTCTATTAAGAGTGTCCAATAGAGGAGAATGGACAATATAGAACATACGCGCAAAAGCTCCTGACTTCGCGTCAATGCTTGAACCAATTTTAAATGTAATACCCAGTTTTTTCATTGAAAATCAGATTACCTATTTATTTCTACATTGTTTTAATGTGTTAATTGCATATTATTCTCAGAAAATTCGTGTGAAATCTAAAAAAACCCTTTAAATTTTCTCAAATAGGGCTTCATTCCAATGTTGATAACTTGTAGATTTTTGCATGGAAATTCCTAATTTTCTAGCTTTTATTAGAATACATGCCAATGCTTCTCCTTCGTTAATTATAAATTGAATTGAACATACAGGTTGTTTCTGTTTCAATGTCAACCTCAGTCATGACAAAAACCTCAAAACTATTTTTTTTCAACTGAGAACCCATTTTTGTTACTGGTCAGTTGGAAATTAAATTATTCGTGATCATTTCTCCTAAAACGCATCGTCTTCGAGATATTCAAAGTTGAATGTTATAAAATGGGATAAAAATTTCAGTACATATTTGCCTAACTTAGATTGATCCGCTCCTGGTCTAGGATGACCTGGAATCGATGTATTTTCACGTTGCCATACTTGCTTTCTTTCCACAAGATATATATCCATGACCATCGATTGAATAATATACAAAAGCCTGGTACACAGTTTGAGAATGCCGCATGCGAACGGCGAACGGAGACATAAATATATAGTCTATGATCCCATGTTTTCTGTGAACGTTACTATAAATTACTATAATTATTCGATCAGTTGGAATTACATATCAACAATTCGATTTGAGATTTTCTTGGAATTGAAAATGAAACGGATATTTATGGAATTTTCAATATTATTTCAGGAATGGGCGATTATCAAATTATGTATAACCTTATAGTGAAAACAATTGATGGATATTGAAGGAAAGTCAAGTTGAAGTTCATTGTTTGAATAGTGGGATATTATTTAATACGGCATTATAAGAATTGATTGAGTGAATAAGTTTTAAGTAATCATTAAAGGATACTGTGGGAGGTACTTTCATTATTAAATGGTTTCTTTCTGTCCCAAACTCTGAGAAATATCTGTAAAATAAAAAAATTATTATTTTGTGATTTGCTTCTGCGTAAGAAACACATCAAAGAAGAAACAACTATATCGTAACGTTTCGGAGTCTATATCAGACTCCTTCGTCAAACACTCAATGAAAATCTTCAGAATTATTTTGATGATTAGTCATATTATATACACAGTGTTTTTATTTTTGTTTTTCATTAATTGGTTTTGTGTTTGTTAATAAAGACCTAAGATCATTTTGTGTTTTGAAGACGGTTCTCATTTGAAGAACCGATTCTTCTGATTTTTTTTTCAGAAATGCCACGAACATAAGGGATAATATTCAACGGATTGGGTTGCTGTTCTTGTTGATTATTCTGTTGTACTTGATTATTTGTTCTAATCTAAATTCATGATTGATGTATTTATGAATTGCCTCGGATATCTATTATCTTCAAGAAATTTTTTGATGAAATCAACCTCATTATTTCGAATTTCAAGAGTAGATAGAACAAATTATGTTAGCTCTATTGTTAAGTGTTTTAATAACAGCTCTTTTTACACTGAGTTGATGGTTCGAATATAAATTTAAATATCTGATGTGACAATTCAGGAATTTCAGAATATCTATCAATAAAATAATTCTGAAGATTATCGTTAAGTGTCTGACGAAAGAGTCTGATATAGACTCCAAAACATTACGATATAGTTGTTTCTTCGTTAATGTTGTTTCGTTTTTGTTTGTTAGGCAACATTGTTCGATTGATTTCTTCTGACAAATATCTTGTGTTTCTTACGTAGAAGCAAATCACAAATTCTAAATTTCTTATTGTATAAATATTTTCCAGAGTTTGGGAGAGAAAACCCAGAAAGAAACCGTTTAATAATAAACATTTTCATTTAATTCGAAGTATCAGATGATTAAGTGTTTTTGTTGTTCTACAATAGATATCAATAACAGTTTTCTATGTAGAACGGTGCAGTATAGGATTGTATTAGCACATGTGAAATCTTTAAACGCTTGTAACTTTTTACCTCAGCCGAATCTGGTAAAATTGTAAAAGAAAATGGGTTCAAGCCCTGTGGACAGGAGCTTTCTGGCGCTCTAGTTCAAACAGACAAATTATATCTGGTATTGGTTTCTCAGAGTTAGGAATTATA
Organism: Halyzia sedecimguttata; assembly: GCA_937662695.2. Taxonomy (NCBI): domain Eukaryota; kingdom Metazoa; phylum Arthropoda; class Insecta; order Coleoptera; family Coccinellidae; genus Halyzia; species Halyzia sedecimguttata. The sequence continues at coordinate 78,779,921 of OW569414.2, forward strand.
TCAATGTATTAATATGATAGAACTGCATCAAAAAGGAAATTCAATTCAAATAATAGTTTATTTATGAAGATTAAATGAGCAATCATGAGAATGAGAACTGCACCACATTTTCAAATTTTTTTTTTTACACTTTGCGGTAATCTTGTCAATACAAAACTGCACATGCGTACAAAGGTCATGATTCTACTGTCTTCTACAGTCTGGTGCTAAATTTCAGATAGATCGAGTGATCGGTTTCGGAAATATTCATAAAAAATATTTTTACTAAAATCGGCCATAACTCCGAAACCCCTTGATGGTTAACGCCCATTAACGAACTTGTCCGAGATATTTACGCTCCAAAACCACCTTGAAATTTTCAATCCGCTAACTCCTTTCGTTCGAGAGTTATCGTGCCTACGGCCGGTCGGCCGGCCGGACAGAATCGATTTCGCACTCGGATTCTTGATCAGTGAGTCGAACCAAATCATTTGAGACCATTTTCAGCCAAAAATTCCAAAATTACAGACACTTGGGCAAATTGATAAGCAATCTGTTCCGAGGAACTAGAGCGCCAAAAAAACAAGTTTCGTATGACAATTGCCCTAAACAGGTTTAAAGTACCTACAAATAGTAGGTATTCCATAAAACATGTATAAAATAATAAATTACCTTGTAATCGATCAAAAATTTCCTGATCTACGTTCACAAAATTTTCTCCTCTCTCGAACTTTGGAATTATTCTTTCAATTTACGTAATATTTTCAAACATTTTCGGGTGAGGTCCCCGTTGCATCGCTAAAATACGAGTATTTCAACCCCAATATTCTTGAAGTTACAATATTGTCTTCTGTCAAGTTGACAATTCATACATAGAATATACATAGAATAATTATATCAACCTGTGAAATACGATTTACATTGAAATTTTGAAAAATCATATCTCCGAAAGTATTAGCTTGTTAGAGTTAAAAATGATATGAATGGATTCTTATGATAAAACTGCTTATTAAAAAAAAATTAATTTTGAATTTGTTTTGTAAAAAAAAAATTTTTTTTTTATTACTCCGAAACCTTCTGTCCGATTTTACCCAGTAACGAACTTAGCCGAGATATTCATCCCCCAAACCTACTCTGAAAATTTCAACTCTCTAGCCCATTCCGTTCGAGAGTTATCGTGCCTACGGCCGGCCGGCCGGCCGGCCGGACCGGCCGGACAGAATGAATTTCGACCACGGATTCTTGATCAGTGAGTCGAACCAAATCGTTTAAGACCATTTTCATCGAAATATTCGAAAATTACAGACATTTGGGCAAATTGATAAGCACTCAGTTCCGAGGAACTAGAGCGCCAAAAATGCATTTTACTCCCTAGGTGCATAATCTAATAATTCCTGAAAATCGGATTTGCGTATTTATTCAAAGGCTTAGTTCGAACACTTTATAGAATATGTCATTAAAAATTGTGTTCTATCAATATGACGGATCTATGATATCCATACATTTCAGTAATGTATGGTGTCACAACTCTGTAAAGTGTATTGATTACTAGCTGCCCGGCCCGGCTTCGCACGGTTGAAATGCTAATACTAAATATACTACAGAATCTCTTTATATACAACGTTCACAGCATTTTGTCGTTAGACAATACAAACATGTTTTCTTTAGAGGTTATACTCTTGAAAGAGCGACATATAATTGGCCATGTGAAAAACACTCAACGCTCAAATATAAGCCTGTAGCGTTGAAAGTTGGACCATGCGATTTATTAATGGTCATTGCAAAATATATCTTTTTCTGGAAATTATAAGCGTTTAAATTGGATCAGTAAATCCGATGGTATCAGAGGAATTTGGGGAATCAATACATCTATCCTGGCTGAGGCGAGCCTCACGCTCTACAAATGATTCTCTGGCTCTCTGTATTCGATTTCTATCCCTATGCTGGCTGTGCCGGCCCCCCAGTCGGTACCACCGTAACCGCTATTACCCTGCATTTCAAATCTGCGATATCTTCGACAATATTCATTTAAATTACATGCTGTGAAGGGCCATATTGATCAATATTAAATGCACAATGCATTTAAGGTACTTAAGTGGATAAGGATCAATGGTGTATTGCTTAAAATAGCTTCGTAATCAAGCCATTATTTCTCGTAGAATGTAAAGGATAAAAAATGGTTATTGTGGGTTATCCTTAAGAGATAGACATATACCATCACGGACTTTTTTGTAGACCTTTTCAAGGTGTACCATATTGTACAACATTATTTTGATCTATCTCGTAGGATTCAGCCAGCGTTTGCAATGTAAGCGCAGAAAAATGTGTTTATTTACGACATCACATCGGAAAACTCTAAAATTACCAGTCTTTCTCTAATATATTATGCATGTATTATACATATATAAACATTCCTATTGAATCGCTCTATATATTAAAAAACCGCATCAAAATCCTTCACGTAGTTTTAAAGATCTAAGCATACATAGGAACAAACAGACAGCGGGAAGCGACTTTGTTTTATACTATGTAAGGATTTAATGCACGAGCGTTCTAAATGTTCTGATGTCACATCAGTACTTTTATAATTTTTGAGAACAATAATTAATTTTATATTTGGTAGAGTAACCTACCTTATTTCCACAGCACTTTGAAAATTTTTTTCTCGTTATTTATCCGCTTTTCCGTCCGTTCCAAAACACGTAATCGCGACAAACGCACGTGATGAAGGAGCGTCGGTCCACTACGTGATAAGGGCGCACGTGAAGTTTGACTGGCGTCGCAACGGAATGAGACTACGAACTTTTCTTCAACTGCGCGCAAGCTCTCTTGGAGGAGGGTCCTTTTGGCCAGACATTTATATTTTACCGCTCTTTAAACTACACATCCAATTAGTGTCTTTATGTTCAACGGAACGAAACTAATAAGAGTTGCGAATTTAATTTTCTCTGCAGTTAATTTGGTTTAAATCGGATTTCGAAATTATATTGGTTTTTTTATGGAGTTCCCCTATTTGGAAAACCGATTGAATTAATAAATTAGTTGAGAGAAATTCAAGTCTCATCTATTTTGAAGTAACTGTAGCAGAGCTGAGCCGAAGCATTTTGCTTAGTGCTTGTGAATGTGCTTGAAGCCTTTTTGTGCTCCCGAGCACTTTTTAAAACCAGTGCTTAGTGCTTAGGATTTCAAGCAATTCATGAAAAAGCATTGTGCTTAGTAATCCCTTATGTGCTCCCGAGCACTTCCGAGGATTACTAAGCACTAAGCCTTTCGGAAATCTTGTCGTAACACGAATAGACGCTGACGCGCTGTGGTAGGAAGATTCAATGAGTACCAGATTTATTCGATATATGCATTTAAATTGATATCTTAATTACAATGCTAAATTGCCTATGATTACAATCACAATAGAAAATAATGCTATCCGATTTCTGCGGATTATATTTTTGACATTTTGAGAAATTTAAACAAAAACTGACTTCATGTTGATAATTTCGAATTAAATTATGTATTCATGAAAAAAGAGCACTGAATTCACGTCAGTGCTTTTTTATTATCAAGGGAAAGAAAATACTTAATACCTAAGTTTCATAATATAATACTATTTTGTTGTCATATAAGTTTCGGGTTTGTCCCATTTTTAAATAGGGAAATACATTTTACATGTGCAGAAAAACTGAGACGCTTATGGAATTCATATTTCCATTCATTGTATTATTTCCTTAAATAATAAAGACCTTTTCAATATGTGTGAGAATAGAACGAATTTCGAGATCGTTAGTTTTATAAGTTTTATAGAAATTTGTTCGCTGCACTCTATTTCTTATTCCCCAATGATGCATATGAGGAATGCAGGTTTGCTAGTTTACATGTTTCTCCAATTGAATACAATTTTATATAACAATTCGCAGAGAATATCCTCCTTTCCATCTAAAAGTGCTTAATGCTTAGTGCTCGAAAAATCGAATTACTTTTATGAAGTGCTTAGTAATCGCAAGCATTTTGTGAAAACGCGGTGCTTTGTGCTCGAGGCTCGGGATCATTATTATTGAGTGCTTAGTGCGTAGGGCTTGAAGCACTTTTCTTCAGTGCTCGGCACAGCTCTGAACTGTAGTGGTACTCTCTCAAGACAAACGCAGTATTTTTGTAAGGGCGGGGATATTTCTTATTAAATGGTTATGGAATTGCATTCTACAACGATTAATAGAAGATATTTCCTCTATTTCAGGCAAGTTTTGTAAAATACTGTCGAAAATTAATGAAAAATTCGAATTATACATCCTAGTGACTTTTGTGTTCTATCTTGGCAGTTGGTGTAACTGTAATTGAATCGAAGATAATAAAAACTAGTCAATTGTCATAACAAAATGACATCCGCTTACTGGATAAATTCTAGTTCTGAAATAATCCCATCCTCTACGACTCACTCTATCATGATGATAAATTATTTTTTGGCGCTCTTTTTCCTCGGAACAGAGTGCTTATCAATTTGCCCAAATGTCTGTAATTTTCGAATTTTTGGTCTAAAACGATTTGGTTCGACCACTTATCAAGAATCCGTGGTCAAAATCGATTATGTCGATATCTGTTAACACTATAACTGAACGTAATGAGCTAGACAATTGAAATTCTCAGAGAAGGTTCGAGAGATAAATATCTCGGTTGAGTTCGTTATTGGGCAAAGTCGGCAGGATTTTTTCGGAGTAACGAAAAAAAAAATTTTTTTTACATTACAACTTTTGAATTCAATTTTTTTAAGAAACAATTTTTTCATAAGAATCCAATGATATCATTTTCAACTCTAACAAGCTAATACTTTCGGAGATATGATTTTTCAAAGTTTCAATAATACATCGTAGTTCTATGTATTCACTGTCTGTGCAAGTTCACTGTTCATAAATGTCATCTTATCTAGCTATTAGAGTAGTTTGAAAAAGAAGGATCCGATTCTTGAATTTGTGAATATATATGTACGAAAATAATATTGACTGGTTGCATATTGAATAATTTACGTATAAATTCGGGATGAAGTTTCAGAAGATTTAGAATTGGATCGTTTTAATGATGTAGTTTATGAAGGCAATAGGAAAGAATAACATAATGGAATCATCAAAACAAATTACTGTTCGTTGACCACTGAGGTTAATATTACATTTTACTTCCTTAAGTAGTAAGACATGTTCCTATATACAGTATAATGTTGCTAGTTGATATATTTTGAACTATTAAAATATTTTTTTCGTAAGCCTCTAACTACTCAAATATAAGGAATAAATGGACAATCTGCTATATGATTGTCTCCAGCCTTGCTCTAGACATTTCGATGATACTTTCCTTAGGTATTTCGAGTTGTAAAAACTATGCACCGAGTGTAAGTTGCAACAACCCATTCCACGAGGTTGAATCATTGCAGATTGCTCATTTAATCTTGATCAATAAATTTAATGACAATTTTTGAAGCATTGTAGATTGCTCTTTTTCTTAGCGCTCTTGTTTAAATGATAATTTTTGAAACATTTTTTTAAAGGACACTTTTCTTACATTTAATTTCTTTCATGATGCAGTTCTATTATGAGAATCCATTGATATAGTTCCCAACTCTGAGAAACCAATACTTTCGGAGATATAATTTGTCTGTTTGAACAAGAGCGCCAAAAAGCTCCTGTCCACTGGGCTTGAACCAATTTTTTTCGCAAAACCGTGAATTTTGGCAAGAAATTACAAGTCCTCAGTCTAACGCAGTTCAAATTCATCGCTACATAATCATTATTCAAATGTAGGAATGTCAAAACCCATCTCAATCGAGAGTAAGCGATTCATTTCTACCCCTTCAGCATGCGAGATTACACCCAACCAACCAAGTACATCACATTGTATTAATTCGCGAGAAAGCTTCCTTGCACGAATATGTCAAACTAAAGATCGTCAGCACTGCGAATGACAACATCTTCAACTCACTGTAGCAAAGAATTATCGAATAACAAGCCCTGTGGACAGGAGCTTTTTAGCGCTCTTGTTCAAACAGACAAATTATATCTCCGAAAGTATCGGTTTCTCAGAGTTGGGAATTATATCAATGTATTCTTATGATAGAACTGCATCATAAAGGAAGTTCAATTCAAATGATAGTTTATTTATCAAGATTAAATGAGCAATCATAAGAATGAGAACTGCACCATGGAAGAAATCTAATTAAATCTGGCCAATTTTGCCCTATAACGAACTTAACCGAGATATTCATCTCCCTAACCTACTCTGAAAATTTCAACTTCCTAGCTCATTCCGTTCGAGAGTTATATCTATGTCTATGGATGAAAAGCAGTCTCACTACTCTCTTACTTCATGTTCCGTTCCGAAATGTAAGACTTTTCTGAGAGTAACTAATTTCGGAGCAAACAACTGAGATTTTTCTCACTTCGCTCACAATTCTTCGATTGATTAGATAATGACATGTCTCAGGAAAATAAATTGACATTATGACAATTCATACATAGAATAATTATATCATTGTGTGACAACGTTGAAATACGATTTATTATTGAAATTTTGAAAAATCATATCTCCGAAAGAATTAGCTTGTTAGAGTTAAAAATGATATCATTGGATTCTTATGGTAAAACTGCTTATTGAAAAAAATTTAATTTTGAATTTGTTTTGTAAAAAAAAATTTTTTTTTTGTTACTCCGAAACCATCTGTCCGATTTTGCCCAATAACGAACTTAGCCGAGATATTTATCTCCCAAACCTACTCTGAAAATTTCAACTGTCTAGCTCATTCCGTTCGAGAGTTATCGTGCCTACGGCCGGACAGAATGATTTTCGACCACGGATTCTTGATCAGTGAGTCGAACCAAATCGTTTAAGACCATTTTCATCGAAAAATTCGGAAATTACAGACATTTGGGCAAATTGATAAGCACTCAGTTCCGAGGAACTAGAGCGCCAAAAAGTGTCGTTTAAAAAAAATGCTTCAAAAAATATCATATAAAAAAAAGAGCAACCTACAATGCTTAAATGCTTTAATGCTTCAAAAATTGTTATTAAAATTATTTATCAAGATTAAATGAGCAATCTGCAATGATTCAACCTCGTGGAATGGATTGTTGCAACTTACACTCGGTGCATAGTTTTCACAACTCGAAATACCTAAGGAAAGTATCATCGAAATGTCTAGAGCAAGGCTGGAGACAATCATAGCAGAATGTCCATTTATTCCTGATATTTGAGTAGGTACTGGATTACGAACAAATTATTTTAATAGTTCAAAATATATTAATAAAATACTATCCTCTTTTCATAATTTAAAATTTAATAGTCCATACCACTAACACATTCTTTTCTGTATTATGAACGTTAACTCAAGAAAAAATGATTGATACACAAATGTAGATCCATATTTCAGTATTTTTTTGCTAGCAACATTATGAAAATACTGTATATAGGAACATGTCTCACTACTTATGGAAGTGAAAGGTAATATTAACCTCAGTGGTCGGCGAACAGTAATTTTTTTTGATGATTCCATTATGTTCTTCTTTCCTATTGCCTCCATAAACTACATCATTACAGTCTTGTATATATTCACAAATTCTAGAATCGAATACTTTCCAAGAGAAAATAAAAACTATGAATCGACAATCTCTGATAGCTAGAAAATATGACATTTATGAATAGTGATTCAGATTCTGTGTTCACATTCTGTGAATACATAGAACTTACGATGTATTATTGAAACTTTGAAACATCATATCTCCGAAAGTATTAACTTGTTAGAGTTGAAAATGATAACAATGGATTATTATGATGAAACTGCATCTTAAAAAAATTTCAATTCAAAAGTTGTAATGTAAAAAAAATTTTTTCGAGAGTTCGAGTGTTATCGTCTTAACGGCCGGACAGAATCGATTTCGACCACGGATTCCTGATCAGTGAGTCAAACCAAATCGTTCAAGACCATTTTCAGCCAAAAATTCGAAAAATACAGACATTTGGGCAAATTGATAAGCACTTTGTTCCCAGGAACAAGAGCAGCAAAAAGTTGGTTGATAGGTTGGGAACTTGATTCGAATTTTTAATGGTTTCCGCAATTATTTTAGGGAGAAAGTTTTCAAACTGGCTGGGAGATTTTTGACGGCTTTGATAATAAAATAATCAACTTTTGCTTTTGCCTATGGTAATGATGGAAGGCCGCAATCACAAGGCCAGTTGTCCAGTGGAAGCGGAAAGCTGCGTTCCAATGGATTATCTCAGCCATTCCGAAAGATAAAAATTTTAAATTTTATGATTTTCAATTCGTTCCAGGAACCTTCAACTGACCAGAATTGACTCTGACTTTTCTCAAATAGCACCCTGTAAGTTTTTGACCATTTCTTAATTCTACTCAAAATGACCTTTTCAACGATGTATCACACTTTGTATTTTACATTTGTTTTGGGGAGAAAACGTCAATTGAAATTTCAAATTGAAAGAATTGCAGGAGGCTACGATATTTTGTGTAATCTTGATTTTGACGTGATATGATTCGTCCAAGTTTGAACAAGAGCGCCAAAGCTCCTGTACACAGGGCTCTCCCACTTTTCTTCTGAATAATTTTGATTTCAGTTTTTAGTAACATTCATCTGAAATGGTGGATGCGCTGGTTCCGTTCAGATCTGGTGTGAGAGTATTGAAGTGGTGTTTGAGATCGCTTGCATTGCTTAAACGGAAGGAGCATCCTGATAACGATACGTTCTTTACATTAATAATATTAATAATAATAAGAAAATAGGATAACGCGGATAAGTTAATTAAAATGGAGAAGTATAACGGGTAATTCCGCAAAAGGAGCAGATAAAATCATTCTGCTGGTACCTGCCGACACGTGTTTCTGCTAGTTGGCTTCTTCAGGACAGGGCAACCAAGAAACCAAGAAAAAGGTGGAAAGATAACTGAAAACAGGTGACACCACAACAGGTTCTAGCAGAATGATGTTATCTGCTCCTTTTGCGGAATTACCCGTTATACTTCTCCATATTAATAATAATGTTTTATCGATTTGAAATCTGCAACAGACCGAGTAGCTGACTGACATAACAACCGAAGAGATTAGAAATGCCTTGAAGAACAAACAGTATTTCAAGGCACCTGGACTGGAGGGCGTTCAGAACTACTGGTGGAAGAACTTTCCAGCTACCCACCAACACCTAGCTAGATTATTCAGTGAGATAGTAATACACCGTGAGCCAATTCCTTCATGGTTGGTATAGGGCAGAACTGTACTGATACCGAAATCAGGTGATCTAGGACAGCCAAGAACTACCGCCCAATCACGTGTCTCAACACACTGTAAAAAAATTCTCACAAGTGTTCTTCAACATCGGATTCTGGAGTCAATTGGACCAGTGTGGAATCAAATTCACGAACAAAGAAGAGCGAGGAAAGGAGTACAGGGGTGCAGGGACAACCTTATTATAGACAAGAGCATTTGTTAAAATGCGAGATACTACAAGCACGTTCTGCATACATCATGGTTGGATTAAGCTAAAGCAGTTGACACATCGGCGCACAGCTTGAAAATACGGCTGCTAGAGATGCTCAAAGTCCACCCTAACATCGCCTATGCGATGGAAAATATCATGGCATCATGGAGGACTAAGTTTGCCGTTCAATCCGAAGGTCGGACCACTTATACCGGATGGGTGAACTACAGGCGAGGCGTATTTCAAGGAGACTTGCTAAGCCCGTTATTGTTCTGCATAACATTTTTACCATTAAAAATTGAGTTGAGGGCAAGCAGAATAGGGTACAAGGCTGGTCCAACAGGCAGAAGGGAACATCTGATCTCACATCTACTTTACATGGACGACTTAAAACTGTACGCTTCTTCCAAGGCAGCACTATAACAACTATTGAATATCGTTGCCGAATACACCTCAGCAATAGGAATGTCATTCGGTCTGGACAAGTGTGCTGTTATTCATCTAAGCAGAGGAAGACCTGAAGAAACAGGAGAACACATCGACCTAGAAGGAGGAATAAGCATTCGACACCTAGAAGACTAAGAAACATACAAATTCTTCGGGATGAAACAACGAGGTGCACTAGAGACAACCCAAACCAAGGATGCCTTAACAGCTAGCTACAAATAGAAAACGGTGAATGAAATTCTCGAGCTAGACAGAACCACTCGTAAAGTGATGAACCTGAATCGTAGCTTGCATCCCAATTGCTCGATTCAAAGGATATACCTTCCACGAACGCAGGGAGGCAGAGGTTTGCAAAGTATGGAATACCAACACCATCAACAAACGTTGGAAATGGCAATGACGATATTGAGAAGCGAAGATTCGCATCTGAAAATGATGGCTAATCATGAAATAAGGAACCAAGGAGCTTTCCTATTTAGGAGGTCAGAGAGCTTTGGTGAATCTCAGTATAACTGGCTTATCCATCGATCATGAGCTAGTAGGAACACCTATCATGCCAACAGACCAAAGAAGAGTTGGCAGAGAGATAAGACAGGCACAACTGAAGACACTACTCGAAGATCACACATTCTGTCTGCTTGCTGTCCATGCTCCAACAGAATATGTGCAAAGACACAATGCAGCACTTCGAATTCTCTACTTCCATCTGAGAGTGGTTTATGGTATAGACAACGAACCAGTGGTACCATATGTGCCTCTGGAAATTGAAGCAGTTGATGAAAATGACGGACCTCGCATCTACTGGAACTATGCAATTCCAATAACCAACTTAGCCGAGATATTTATCTCCCAAACTCACTCTGAAAATTTCAATTGTCTAGCTCATTCCTTTCGAGAGTTATCGTGTTAGCGGACGGCCGGATAGATTTCGACTACGGATTATTGATCAGTGAGTCGAACCAAATCGTTTAAGAACCTTTTCAGCCAAAAATTCGATAATTACAGACATTTGAGCAAATTGATATTGTACTCTGTTCCGAGGAACAAAAGCGCAAAAAATTACAGAGAGACACACAAGAGAAACATCTCACATTTATTTCAAATGAAAAACGTGACTAAAAGCGTCGTTATCAAGTTTCAGGAGATGGATCACTATGGAGTCCCATTCTTGGATAAACGGATGGAAAACGAGAAGAAAATGGATCCGTAAACCTTTCCTATTAGTGAACAACTAAATTTTCTCCTTGTTGGAATGGAAGATATGCAAATAATTCATGGAAACGTCGTTCAGCGAAATGGAGATTGAAAGAAACAGAATGAGTTCCCATTTCTCTACCAGCCGAACAAGGAATCATTTGAAAATTTGGAGGCCAGCACACCCCATGGGATAAGCGTTTCTTTTGAACCCGATTAAGAATTAATGTTAATTCTACAGAGAAATTAAAACTGTGTGATATATTTCTCGTCGGAAGAATTATATTTTTGGCGCTCTAGTTCCTCGGAACTGAGTGCTTATCAATTTGCCCAAATGTCTGTAATTTTCGAATTTTTGGCTGAAAATGGTCTCAAACGATTTGGTTAGAAGCACAGATCAAGAATCCGAGGTCGAAATCGATTCTGTCCGGCCGGCCGTCCGTCCGTAGGCACGATAACTCTCGAACGAAAGGAGTTAGAGGATTGAAATTTGCAAGGTGGGTTTGGAGCGTAAATATCTCGGACAAGATCGTTAATCGGCGAAATCCATAAAGCGGTTTCGGAGTTATGGCCGATTTTAGTAAAAATATTTTTTATGAATATTTCCGAAACCGATCACTCGATCTATCTGAAATTTATATTAGCATCAACTTGTAATATCATGACCTTTATACGCATGTGAAGTTTTGTATTGACCAGGTTACCGCAAAGTGTCATAAACAAATTTTGAAAATTAAAAAAAAAAAAATCTACAATAACTCTCGAACGGAATGAGATAGGCAGTTGACATTTTCAGAGTAGGTTAGGCAGATGAATATCTCGGTTAAGTTCGTTATTGGGCAAAATAAGCCAGATGGTTTCGGAGTAACGAAAAAAAAATTTTTTTTTGAGTAACAAATCTCAAATTCAATTTTATTTAAGATGCAGTTTCACCATGAAAATCCATTGATATCATTTTCAACTCCAACAAGCTAATACTTTCGGAGATATAAATTTTCGAAATTTCAATAATGAATCGTACTTCTATGTTTTCACAGAATGCTATAAATATTCTATCTAAGCTTAATTATATGCTCTGTGTTCATACTCGTACATGTCATCCTGTTCTATAAGAGAGAGTCAAATTCATTTCAGCTATTTTAATTTAATTTCCTCCATGGTGCAGTTCTCATTCTCAGATTGCTTATTTAATCTTGATAAATAAACTATTATTTGAATTGAATTTCCTTTATGATGCAGTTCTATCATAAGAATACATTGATATAATTCTCAACTCTGAGAAACCAATACTTTAGGAGATATAATTTGTCTATTTGAACTAGAGCGCCAGAAAGCTCCTGTCCACAGGGCTTGTACCAATTTTTATACGAACCATTTTAAACAGAGGGAATTTTTGGAGCTCTTGTTCTTCGAAACAGAGTGCTTATCAATTTGCCCAAATGTCTGTAATTTTCGAATTTTTGGCTGAAAAGGGTCTTAAGCGATTGTGTTCAACTCACTGATGGTCAAAATCGATTCTGTCGGGCCGTTAACACGATAAACCTCGAACGGAATGAGCTAGACAGTTGATATTTTCAGAGTAGGTTTCGGACCTAAATATCTCGGTTAAGTTCGTTAATGGGCAAAATCGGCCGGATGGTTTCGGAGTAACGAAAACAATTTTGTTTTCACATTGCAAATTTTTAATTCAATTTTTTTCCGCAGTTCATCCATTGATCCATCCATTGATATTATTTTCAACTTTAACAAGCTAATACTTTCGAAGTTATGTTTTTTCAAAATTTCAATAAAACATCGTACTTGTATGTTTCCACAGAATGTGAATTATATCTGTCTGTGTTCTATCTGTTTGTGGTAAGTTCAGTTTGAACGAAATTCGAGAATTGACAATTCTCGAATATCAGAATAACTATCAACAAAATAATTCCAAAGATTTTCGTTAAGTGTCTGACGAAGGAGTCTGATATAGACTCCGAAACGTAACGATATAGTTGTTTCTTCGTTGATGTTGTTTCGTTGTGGTTTGTTAGGCAACATTGTTCGATATATTGCTTGTGACAAATAGCTTGTGTTTCTTACGCAGAAGCAAATCACAAAATAATTAATTTTTATTTTATAGATATTTTTCAGAGTTTGAGAGAGAACACCCAGAAAGAAACCTTTTAATGATAGGCATTCTATTCTGAGGAACAAGAGCGCCAAAAAATATTATGCTTCTCACGATAACTTGAGGACGAAAAAAAATGTGCATTTTCAGGGTAGGTTGCGCATCCGAATGCGACAGTTAAGTTATTAATAGGCTTAATCGGCCAATCGATTTAGGAGTTATACCCATCTGAAATCTTGCGGTTGTTTTCTCAATAACTCAAATCCGATCCAACTTAAACATGGTAATTAGTTGTGAATTACCCAAGTGCAAAATTTTGCGAAATTTCGTGCGGATCGTATGGCTAGAAAATATTGAAAAAAAGTCTGCATCTCAGAAACTAATCATCCGATATCGCTGAAATATTACGAGATCCTTCAAAACCGAACTTTACAACCAAGTTCCAAATTTGATCACGATCAGATATCATTGGAGATCCGAGAAGCCTTGGGTGAGTTCAGTAGATGGATGGGTGACCGTTGCCATGATAACTTTCGAACGGAAAGAGATAGGGACTCGCAATGTTCAGGGTATATTGCGCAAACCAATGGGACAGTTGAAATCGTTGTTGGGCATAATCAGCTAAACGGTTTAGGAGTTATACCCATCTTAAAATTTGTTGTTATTTCCTCAATAACACAAAATATACACATCCGATCCAATTAAAACTTGGTAATTAATTGTAGAATACCGACGTGCTAATTTTCGTGAAATTTCAAGAATATCGTATTGCAGGAAAAAAATTAAATTTTTATTTTCCTAAGAATTTCATATTTCAGAAACTATTCGTCAGAATCCGCTGAAATTCCGTGCATACCTTCAAGTCACCATTTTACAATCGAGTAACGAATTTTGAGCTCGAACGACTTTTTAAGATTTTTTTAATGATGAAATTCCTGTAGCATTGCTCTGTAGCTTAAAAATTTAACCTGGATCGTGGAAGTGGCAAATATGTACAATGTGGTATTTTTTATGTCCCTTTTCCCGTTGCCCTAAATTCTCAATTATACGTTTGGGATACTGAATACCATTGAAAAACCGTTTCCAGAGATGAAAGAAGCAAACCGTAATTTTCCAGTAATGGCCCCATTCCGAAGGATCTCCCTTTTTTTATCATTCCTAAACATGAATGAATTCCAGCTTGATCCCGCAGCATTCCATTAGCGTTTCTATAAGAAGAGAGTATTTCGACGAAATGAATTCTGATGATGGTTTTTCACACGCAAAACAAGAACGAGTTGTAATAGAGACAGTGATAACGACGAGAGTTGTCAGATTAATATTATTACCCCCAGCCGAGGAATCAAGTGGAAAAGTTGTTTAGTTCGAAGCAGATGGAAATATGAGAATGTTCCGGATGGGGTTGAGTATCGAATTTGTGCAGTTGTGTTGAATTTTCATCTGATAATGGAAATAGTTCTACGTAGGTATTCAATTCGATCAAAATCCAATTCCATTAAAGAGCTCATTAATTATACAGTCAGCGTTAAAAGTATGGAATAATGGATTTGTTTTTTTCACTTTCTGGAATATCGAGAAATGGCTTAATAGGTCAAAGTAATTTATTTTTCAAGGAACATTTGCCAATAATAACTACTTATATTTATACAATTTCCCGTTACCAAGCAGTGACATCATCTTTTTCTTTTAAATTACAAGCCCTATTTTTCTTAACATGGAAAGCTCATAAAATTCTGAATTCCGTAATGCACATTTGCCACATGTAACTCCAGATTTTTAAAATTTAAAAAATATATGAAAATTTTTAAATTAAGTCTTCATGCAATAAACACTCATGTATAGAGTGGTCCAACGAAAACTTAACACCTCGATTTTCCGACTGTAAAATGAAAATGTGGAAAATCACTAGGACCCGTTAATTTCTGATTCGAGGGGGAAGAGCTTATATCCGCTTTTTTCATCCCCGTAACTTAGGCGCCCTAACGGGGGTGAGGACAAACCCTTGATTTTGAATAGGGATGAGGGGTGTTGCGATAACTTATTTTGAATATCGTATCGAGTACTATCTGACCCTAAAATTTTGCTTCAAAATATCCAATGATAATGAAATAACAGTGAAAATAGTGGAAGTAGACCTGGGTCGAGCCTTTAAAAATGGTAAAAAGTGAAAAAAAATTATAGTAGAATGAAACCTATTGGAAAAGGATGAGAATGTAACAAATATGATAGAAAAAATAATTTACGGGTGGTCTGAGGTCTGGAAGGGGAAGGGGGTGAGATTTTAAGGGTAAAAAACAGTTTATCTCGATTTTCGGCAAAACTACAAGTCCTATGGAAAAAATTTAGATGGCAAAGTTGTAGGTAATAAAATTGGTTCAAGCACTGACGTGAAGTCAGAAGCTTTTGCGCGTATGTTCTATTGTCCATTCTTCTGTATTGGACACCCTTAATCGAATTTACCATGGTAAATTGTGTTGTCCATTCTCCTGTATTGGACACTCTTAATTCGAATTTACCATAGTAAATTCGAATTAAGTGTCCAATACAGGAGAATGGACAACTTAATTTACCATGGTAAATTCGATTAAGGGTGTCCAATACAGAAGAATGGACAATAGAACATACGCGCAAAAGCTTCTGACTTCACGTCAGTGCTTGAACCAATTTTTTTTTCTTGATTTTTTTAAAATTTTCTTGGGGTACGGTTCTTAAATTTTTTTTTTTTCGTCATTTTTTTCAAATTTTCTAGGGGTGTGGTGCTTACAAAATTTTAAACACGTCTTTATGTTGATTTTCTACTACTAGCACCAAGCACCAATTCGAATATTTATTTTTTGAGTTATCAAGGAAATAATATTCCAGGTGGGTATAACTCGGAAACCGTTAGACCGATTTTGCCCAAAAACGAACTCAACTCTCCCTTTCGGATACGCAACCTACCCTGAAAATTGCAAGTCCCTATCTCCTTTCGTTCGAAAGTTATCGAGGCAACGGTAACCCATCTACTGAACTCACACAAGAATGCTCGAATATCCAACAATATTTAACCGATCGTATTAAAACTTGAAACTTGACAGTAGAGTTAGTTTATGAAGGCTCATGCAAACTTTCAGCAATTTCAAACGAATAGTTACTGATATATAGAACTTTTTTTTTTTTTCAATGATTTATTAAAAATTTTCTACAAATGTTATCCTCACCAAATTTTGCAAACATTTTTGCGTTGGCATTATACAACTAGTTACCATGTTTGAATTCAATCGGTTCAGTATTTTTCGAGTTAATGAGGAACAATAAACCACCAAATTTCAGAAAATTTCAGATGGATATAACTCTAAAACCGTTTGGCCGATTATGCTCATGAATAAACTGAAATGTCGCGTTCTGGTGCACATCCTAACCTGAAAACTGGAAGCCGCTATCTCTTTCCGTTCTCAAGTTATCGTGACAACAAAAATATTTTTTAATAATTTTTTTAAAATTTTCTAGCTATACGATTCGGACAAAATTTCACGAACGTGCAAAGGTTCATATTCTACAACTACTCACCAAGTTTCAATTCGATCGGATTTATATTGGTTGAAAACAAAATTATTACTCGGAAACCACTGGGCCGATTATGCCCATTAACGAACTTGTCCGTCGTATATGGATGCGCCACCCACCCTGAAAATTTCAAGTGGCTAGCTCATTTCGTTCTCAAGTTATCGTGGCAACGGACGGCCGGACGGACAGAATCAAATTTGAACTCGAATTTTACATTGGGGAGTCGAACTTAATCGTTTGAGACCATTTTCGTAAAAAATTCGGAAGTTACAGACATTTGGGCAAAGTGATAACGCGATGTTCCCCAGAACATACGCGCAAAAAAGATCTACAATTTTTGCATTCACATTTTTTTCACATTACCTCAAAATGTATGTGAAA
This sequence comes from Halyzia sedecimguttata, assembly GCA_937662695.2. Taxonomy (NCBI): domain Eukaryota; kingdom Metazoa; phylum Arthropoda; class Insecta; order Coleoptera; family Coccinellidae; genus Halyzia; species Halyzia sedecimguttata. The sequence goes on from OW569414.2 coordinate 78,797,033, forward strand.
AATTGAAATAAACAAGTATTTGTTTTTTAATTTTTATCTTTTAAAGAAAAAATTTTTTTTTCACCATATTTGGTAAGAACTTACAAAAAAGCAGCCTAATTTTCAATCAAAATTTCTCTAGTCAAAATGTCTGCTTTTTTTTAAAAGTAGGTGGGCTTTTTGTTTGTTGAAATCTGTACTTTCTGATGGTCTAACAAAATATACATTACTATGGTGAATTTTCTCAAAAAATGCTAAGAAAGTTAATATTTAATTAGTCATCTACAATATTTTGAGAAAATTTAGAATTAATCATCCTCGGAATCTTCTCTAAATTATATACGTAGATGCCTATTTGTTGCTATTTTATGATAACTTATATACCTGAGTGACCTACGGAAAATGTTAGTCCATCAAAAGTTATTTCATAGATAAGTGGGGAAGAAACTAGGAGGGTCTGGGCCTTATTGCCCGTTATTTCGTAGAATTTTCTGAGAAAATTTACCATAGTAATGTAAATTTTTTTTTTGACCCTCAGAAAGTAGAGATTTCAACGAACAAAAAACCCACCTACTTTTTTAAAAAAGCAGATATTTTGACGTGCGAATTTTTGATTGAAAATTAGGGTGCTTTTTCGATATTAAGTCAAATCAAGGTGAAAGAAAAATTAACCAAATTTGGTGAAAAATGGGTTCAAGCCCTGTGGACAGGAGCTTTCTGGCGCTCTAGTTCAAACAGACAAATTATATCTCCGAAAGTATTGGTTTCTCTGAGTTGGGAATTATATCAATGTATACATATGATAGAGCTGCATCATAAAGGAAATTCAATTCAAATAATAGTTTATTTATCAAGATGAAATGAGCAATCATGAGAATGAGAACTGCACCATGGAAGAAATCGAATTAAATCTGGCCAATTTTGCCCAATAACGAACTTAACCGAGATATTCATCTCCCTAACCTACTCTGAAAATTTCAACTACCTAGCTCATTCCGTTCGAGAGTTATTGTGGAAAAACTTTTTTTAAATTTTCAATTTTTTTTTTTAAACTTTGCGGTAATCTGGTCAATACAAAACTTCACATGCGTATAAAGGTCATGATTCTACAATTTGATGCTAAATTTCAGATAGATCGAACGAACTTGTCCGAGATATTTACGCTCCAAAACCACCTTGCAATTTTCAATCCGCTAACTCCTTTCGTTCGAGAGTTATCGTGCCTACGGCCGGTCGGCCGGCCGGACAGAATCGATTTCGCACTCGGATTCTTGATCAGTGAGTCGAACCAAATCGTTTGAGACCATTTTCAGCCAAAAATTTCAAAATTACAGACACTTGGGCAAATTGATAAGCACACTGTTCCGAGGAACTAGAGCGCCAAAAAAACAAGTTTCGTATGACAATTGCCCAAAACAGGTTTAAAGTACCTACAAATAGTAGGTATTCCATAAAACAAATATGAAAGAAGATGAGTAATAAATAAAATACCTTGTAATCGATCAAAAATTTCCTGATCTACGTTCACCAAACTACAGAATTATGCTTTCAATATTTACGTAATATTTACAAACATTTTCGGGTGAGGTCCCCGTTGCATCGCTAAAATACGAGTATTTCAACCCCAATATTTTTGAAGTTACAATATTCCCTTCTGTCAAGTTGACATTATGAGAATTCATACATAGAATAATAATTATATCAATCTGTGAAATACGATTTACATTGAAATTTAAAAAAATCATATCTACGAAAGTATTAGCTTGTTAGAGTTGAAAATGATATGAATGGTTTCTTATGATAAAATTGCATATTAAAAAAAGTTTAATTTGGAATTTGTTTCGTAAAAAAAAAATTTTTTTTTGTTACTCCGAAACCATCTGTCCGATTTTGCCCAATAACGAAGTTAGCCGAGATATTCATCCCCCAAACCTACTCTGAAAATTTCAACTCTCTCATTCCGTTCGAGAGTTATCGTGCCTACGGCCGGCCGGCCGGACAGAATGAATTTCGACCACGGATTCTTGATCAGTGAGTCGAACCAAATCGTTTAAGACCATTTTCATCGAAATATTCCAAAATTACAGACATTTGGGCAAATTGATAAGCACTCAGTTCCGAGGAACTAGAGCGCCAAAAACAAATCTTTTTGTAAAAGATAAAAATTAAAAACCAAAAACGTGGTTATTTGAATCTTCACTTAAATTTTGAGGTTATGTGAAAAAACTGTTTATACAAAAGTTGTAGATATTTCTATTACTTACAACTTTGCCATTTAACTTTTTGCTCGTATGTTCTGGGTAACATCGCTTTATAGTTTGGCCCAAATGTCTGTAACTTTCAAATTTTTTGACGAAAATGGTCTCAAACGATTTAGTTCGACTCCCCAATGAAGACTTCCAGGTCAAATTTGATTCTGTCCGGCCGGCCGTTGCCACGATAACTTGAGAACGAAAAGAGCTTGCGACTTGAAATTTTCAGGGTGGGTGGCGCATCCCAATACGACGGACAAGTTCGTTAATGGGTATAATCGGCCCAATGGTTTCCGAGTTATAATTTTGTTTTCAACCAATAGAAATCCGATCGAATTGAAACTTGGTGGGCGGCTTGAAGTTTTCAGGTTAGGATGTGCACCAGAACGCGACATTTCAGTTTGTTCATGAACATAATCGGCCAAACGGTTTTAGAGTTATAGCCATCTGAAATTTGGTTGTTTTTTGTTCCTCATTAACTCGAAAAATACTGAACCGATTGAATTCAAACATGGTAATTAGTTGTAGAATGCCAAAAATTTTAAAAAAATCATTGAAAATTGAAAACAAAAATTCTATATATCAGTAACTATTCGTTTGAAATTGCTGAAATTTTGCAAGAGCCTTCATAACCTAACTCTACTGCCAAGTTTCAAGTTTTAACACGATCGGTTGAATATTGTTGGAGATTCGAGCATTCTTGTGTGAGTTCAGTAGATGGGGGACCGTTGCCTCGATAACTTTCGAACGGAAGCAGATACGGACTTGCAATTTTCAGGGTAGGTTAGGTATCCGAAAGGGAGAGTTCGTTTTCTTCATAACTCAAAAAATAAATATTCGATCGAATTGAAGCTTGGTAACTAGTAGTATAAAATCATCATAAAGACGTGTTTAAAATTTTGTAAGAACCGTACCCCTAGAAAATTTGAAAAGAATGACGAAAAAAAAATTTTAAGAACCGCACCCCTAAAAAATTTCAAAAAATCACGAAAAAAAAAATTGGTTCAAGCACTGACGTGAAGTAAGAAGCTTTTGCGCGTATGATCTATTGTCCATTCTTCCAAAAAAGTAGACGGACCATGTTTTTTATTTACCTTAGTCTATCGTGAATTTTTAAGAACGTTACAAGTATGTCAAACCGATTGTAAATTTGTAGTAGAATTAAAATGGTGTAGAAGAAAGGGTGGAAATGATAAAATTACTTTTTAGGAATAACGACCCTGCGCGAACAACAGCGGCTTCATTTAACGAACGACATCCTGGAAAAAATGTTTCCGCTGCTTACGTTGTGCAACTGGTTGCCAAATTTGACGCTAATGGTTAAGTCGGAAACTTGGTAACTAGTTGTGTAATACCGTCACAATAGCCTTACTTTCGTTCAACTAACTGTTCGTGTTTGCTGTCATTTGCTATAGTTTGACAGATAAACCTTGTTGTTGGGGTCAAACAGACGCAAACAGTTAGCAAGTGTTTGCAATCGAAAGTTTGCCTATAGACGGATGTGACTAGAAAATAAAAATTGGTTCAAGCACTGACGTGAAGTCAGGAGCTTTTGCGCGTATGTTCCATTGTCCATTCTCCTGTATTGGACACTTTTAATCGAATTTACCATGGTGAATTCTATTGTCTATTCTCCTGTATTGGACAGCCTTAATCGAATTCACCATGGTAAATTCGATTAAGAGTGTCTCATACAGGTGAACAGACAATAGAATTCACCAAGGTAAATTCGATTAAAAGTGTCCAATACAGGAGAATGGACAATAGAACATACGCGCGAAAGCTCCTGACTTCACGTCAGTGCTTGAACCATTTTTTTTTTCGTGAAGTCAGGATAGAAGGCAATGATGAAAAAATTAACACATTACTGTCTACCTTCAATTCTTCTTTAGGAGAAGAATACATAATTATTATTGAAAAATATTACTGGAATTAATGTCATATTTAAATAATCAAAGTAAAGATAATTATGAGTTTAGTTACTAACATATTGTTGTATTCAATTGAATGAAATTCAATTGAATTCCAGTAATATTCAATTACTTATTCTCAACCAATAAATGTCCATTGATAGATCTAAAGGTGATGATGTGAAACATAAAGATATATTCTCATTAGTGATATAAAAACTGGCCTAAAATTCCTCTCTACCCATCACGAGATTTAATATCCACAAATGAGCCTCTCACCTTACAAGATCAGAAGCCTTCAGCAAAATTTCAGCGATATCATATTAAAAATAATACATAACTTTTCAAAAGTCCCCTCTCGCAAATATACTCCTCTGAAGGCACATGGATCTCTTGAAGAAGAATTGCCTTCTCTATTTCTCAAAGATATTCACTCTTATTCATAGAAATCCCTTCAATATTTAGTTGCCTCCTCCTAAGGAGGATCTCTTTCAAAACCAGGTTTGACCGCTAATGTAGGGCTATCATCAATATGTCATCATGACATTCATATTTTGAAGGTTCTCGCAAAAATACGACCATAGACAACATATCATACGACGATTCGCATCCAGCTACCGAACTCACAAAGCTGCTCGGTTCTCCAACAATATAGATCTGATCGTGTTCAAACTTGGAACTCTGCAGTAGAATTAGGTTCTGAAGGCTCCTTCAAAATTTCAGCCATGCCGGACGAATAGTTTATGATATATAGAATTTTTTTCAATTTTTTTTTAAATATTTTTTTTAAAATTTTCTAGTTATACCATCCTCACGAAATTCAGCAAGAATTTTCGCGTTGGCATTCTACAACTAATAACCTTGTTTGAATTCAATCGGTTTCGTATTATTTGAGTTAATGAGGAACAAAAAACAACCAAATTTCAAAAAATTTCAGATGGCTATAACTCTAAAACCGTTTGGCCGATTATGCTTATAAACGAACTCAAATGTCGCATTCAGATGCACAACCTAACCTGAAAATTTCAAACCGCTATCTCTTTCCGTTCTCAGGTTATCGTGTCATAAATAATATTTTTTAATAATTTTTTTCAAATTTTCTAGTGACACGATTCTCACAAAATTTCACAAACGTGCTTAGGTTTATATTCTACAACTATTCAGCAAGTTTAAATCCGATCAGTTTTATTTTGGTTGAAAACAAAATTATTACTCAGAAACCATTGGGCCGATTATTCCCATTAACGAACTTGTCCGTCGTATTGGGATGCGCCACCTACCCTGAAAATTTCAAGTCGCTAGCTCTTTCCTTTCTCAAGTTATCGTGGCAACGGCCAGACGGCCGGACGGCACCACAGAATCAAATTTCTCATTTGGGCAAAACTATAACGCGATGTTCCCCAGAACATACGCGCAAAAACAAATATATTGAATAATATATTTATCTCACGAAAACTTAGAACGGAAATACATAGCGACTTGTAATTTTTAGGGTAGGTTGTGCATCTGAATGCGATACTATAGTTCGTTTATAGGCATAATCGGCCAAATAGTTTTGGAGATATACCCATCTGAAGTTTGGTTGTTATTTCCACAATAACTCAAAAAATACTAATCCGATCCAATTCAAACATGGATTCTAGCACTTATCTGACGAAGCCAGATAAGTGTTAAGGTCTTAAGGATTTAAGAATATCTGTAAGTTACAGATCGTTAAACACGGTCCAGAATAGCAATGTTCCTGTAAGGTTATGAAAAGATACAGATCGGCTTATAGATGAAAGCAGAATAGCACCATTAGTCACAATTAATAAAACGATTTTTTTCTAACCCAACTTGAACACAGAGTATTTTCTAAACAAAGCATTTCCTGAATATTGTTCATAGACAAATCTCCTATTATTTCACGAGTCTTTATCGCTCCCTGAATTTTCCAAATTGAAAACTGGACTGACTTATCCATATCCATACGACTAGGTGATGATATGAAAAAAAATCATACATGAATCATACACGTGAATTTAAAGGACTTTGTTTGTTTCTTTGAGAACTGAATATAAGAAAATATATTCCTTCATAACTGGAAAAACAACTAGGATCAATATTATTGCAGTTTCTGTTTGAACTGTTTCTCGGAGGAAAAGCTTGAGGCGCATTCAGAAAGTAAATTATCCTAGTAAGAAAACAAAATGGAAATTTCTTCAGGGGAAATTTTCTGGGCTTTAATGATTCAAGAAGGGGATTATATAATGTAATAGGAAATTCATTCTAAATGCAATACCAGAAACGGTGCAACTTTTACATTAAGGTTTGATATTTCCTCATCGGAATGATAAATTTATCTTTATTTATTGTCTACCAGATCCTACAATGTTACCAGGTTTATCACTCTTTTAAACTTTTCATTTTATTTCAAACTACGCCAAACTTTCGGCAAACGTTGCTGTAAAATCTTAGGTTCAGCATGAGATATTTTTCCAGTTTCAGTTCTATTTCAGTTTATAAGTTTTTGAGTAATATGATTATTGCGCGTATGTTCTGGGGAACATCGCGTTATCATTCTGCCCAAATGCCTGTAATATTCGAATTTTGCCGAAAATGGTCTCAAGCGATTGGGTTCGACTGCCTGATAAAGAATTCTAGGTCAAATTTGATTCTGTCCAGCCGGCCAGCCGGCCGTCCTTTGCCACGATAACTTGAGAACGGAACGAGATATCGACTTCAAATTTTCAGAGTAGGTGGCACATCCCGATACGAAGGACGAGTTCGTTAATGGGCATAATCGGCCCAATGGTTTCCGAGTAATAATTTTGTCTACAACCAATACTTACCAGATCGAATTGAAACTTGGTGAGTAGTTGTAGAATATGAACCTAAGGACGTTTGTGAAATTTTGTGAGAATCGTATCTCTAGAAAATTTTAAAAACATTATTGAAAAATATTATTTACGTCACGATAACATACGAACGGAAAGAGAAAGTGACTTGAAATTTTCAGGTTAGATTGATAATCTGAATGCGCCATTTGAGTTTGTTTATAGGCATAACCAGCAAAACGGTTTTGGAGTTATACCAATCTGAAATTATGTTTTTATTTCCTCAATAACTCGAAAAATGCAAAGCCGATCCAATTCAAACATGGTTATTAGTAGTAGAATAGCAAATGAAAGAATTCTTGCAAAATTTCGTGAGGATCGTATCACTAGAAAATTCTTAAAAAATCATAGAAAATTATTGAAAAAAATTCTATATATCAGAAACTATTCGTCTGACTTCGCTGAAATTTTGCGAGAGCCTTCAGAACCTAACTCTACTAGCAAGTTCCAAGTTTGAACAGGATCAGATCTACACTGAAAGAAAAATATAATAACAGCAATGAGAAAATTCATATACTATATGCCTCAACAAAACTTTCTATTTCTCACAGTTCACCTTGATTTACTACGATTCAGTTAATAACGGCTATTTGATTTAATCCTTCATAACAGGAATAATACCGTTTTACAGCAAGTATTGAAGTGATTATACTATAGTCGTACTTTTATATTACTGGTTTTGAAACTTTGTCTCACTACCGTAGTAAACTTAAATAACTGCGTTTGTAAATTGTAACTCCGTAGTACTATCATAGTAATCTGATATAACTGCACTTGTAACTTTGTTTTACAACCATAGTAATAATGTATAACTGCATTTTACTGGTCTAGTAAACCTATTTTACCGCTCTCGTACTCTCATCTTACTGTCTTTATCAGCTTAATTTGCAATTTTAGTTATTTTTTAACTGCCATATTACATACTGAGCTCATCTGACAGAAAACAATGGCCAATTTAGTACTATGTCTGTACTTTAATAAATTTCTAATTCATTATTAAGACAAGCAATAAATTGGCCAAATTTTTGTGCTACGTTGGCTCAGTCAGAAACATGGCAGTTAAATGAATTAACTAAAGTGCGCAAGGTAACAAAGGCAATCAGAAGAGATTAACCATACTATGAAGAGAATAAATTACATAATATATCTGATAGTTTCTCTAATGTTAAAATTGAGTGTCGAAAGTTCAAACCTACCTGCGAAAGATATCAACTCGAATTTTCAAATTGAGAATTCATCATATTGATTAATAAGCCCAGAAGGACCCACATCAAGGAAACACTCGGCATGAAGCAATTTGTTGACTTCATAGTGTATTCAAATGAGCTAAATTGATACAACTATCTCTGGAACTTTTTTTAATTATCTTTGTCGAATAATTCATAACTAGATCTCAATTATACCTACCTGCAAATTATGCAATTTTTTTTATAAATTGTAATGGTCTATATTTCTATTTTTTGAAGCAGTATTTTATTCATTTCATATGGAGAACATATTATCTCCACTGTCTACTGCCAGAATTATATTGGGTGGATATACAAATAAAAAAATAGTAGCATAACAAGACATTTTATTGTTAGTAATAATCACATTCTTTGGTTTCAATTAGTAGATATACATACACTGAAAGCAAATACTGGTCGAAATATTTCAAATATAAAGGGCTTTTCATCACAATACCATACTAAAAGACGAACAAATAGATTATTACAGATAAACAAACACTGAGATTAAACTCACTCACATCACGCAAAAAAGATATTCAATTTGAATGAGAAATTAACTGCACATTTTCTCAAATATTGGTAACAAAAATATATTCAAAAAAACAATATTATAGAGCAAACAAAACACATTCCAATGATAAGGAGCAATGGATTCAACAGAAGAACAATAAAGTTCTATTTAAAAAAAAGTTGACCTAATCTCTCAATAATTAATTATTCAGAATTTCGAATAAAATTTAATTATCAATCTGATAAGATCAATGGAAATTATTAAATGATTATACATACTAACATTAATTCGATTGATGAATTATTCATTCCGAACGCATGGACGCCATTGTTTCAAGATCCAACGGCCAATATTGTTATTATGAAAAATCAATGGTCAGTGAATTCATATTGATGCTCTAATAATAATTAAGAATATAACTTAGCTACCGGTACATTTTTTGACATAGTCTCCTTCCTAATCCCCAACTTTGCAATGAATTTACAACTCTCCATTAGGAACTCAGGAATTCTGCAAACTTCTGTTCCATGTGTGCAGGAAGATTGATTGTAGACACACAAAACAAAAACGGTGATATTTCAATGCACAAACTAAACACTTTCAAACTACACTATGATGATGCTTGTTGATTAATATCATGAATAAACTAGGATTCATATTTCACAAATTAGTTTAATCGCGTTAGCAGATTGTCCGAAGTCGAATAGACAAACGATGAGTATTGAGTTTGAGTGGATGCTATGAATCAGGTGGCGCGCAACCCTGCATTCGGGCATAATCGCCTATATTCGACTGGTTTAATGAATCAATATTAACTGCCGTAGTAAATTTATGGAACTAAAGTATCTCGCATAGTATAGCTAAATTGTTATGGCTATTGGATGCCGGTTAGAAAACTTGGGTTTACCGTGGCAATTCCACATTTGAATGAGATAATCAAACACTTTCATTGGTGTAATAAGAAAACCATAGTAAGATCTGTTCAATAACTATAGCAACTCAATTTACTATGTCTATAGTGCTATTTTAACCGAATAGTAAGAAATGTATCAACCCTAGTAAGAATATTTTTGGTAAACCTTTCTCATTGAATCATTTCTTTCAGTGTATATTGTTGGAGATCCGGGTAGGCTTGTGTGAGTTCAGTAGCTGGATGGGTGATCATTGCCTTGACAACTCTCGAATGGAAGGAGATAGGGACTTGTAATTTTCAGGATAGGTTGCACTTCTGAATGGGAGAGTTGAGTTTGCTGTTGGTCATATCGGCCCGACGGTTTCGGAGTTCTACGCATTTGGAATATTATTTAATCGATAACTCAAAAAATATAGACTCGATCGAATTGAAGCTTGGTAAATAGTTGTAGAATATCGACATGAAGATGTGTGTAAAATTTTGTGAGGACCGTACCACCAAATATTATGTATCTCATGATTCCTTTGAGAACGGAAAGAAATAGCGACTTGCAGTTTTCAGGGTAGATTGCGCATCTGAATGCGACATTTAAGTTCGTTAACTAGCATAATCGGCCAAATGGTTTTGGAGTTATATCAATCTGAAATTTGGTTGTTATTTCCTCAATAACTCAAAAAATACAAATCCGATCCAACTCAAATATGGTTATTAGTCGTAGCACTAAAAAATTTTAAAAAAATCATTGAACCAAGATTGGGTCAAGCACTGAGTGAAGTCAGGAGCTTTTGTGTGTATGTTCTATTGTCCATTATCCTGTATTGGACACTTTTACTCGAATTTACCATGGTAAATTCGAACTCATCCGAGATATTTATGCTCCAAACCTACCCTGCAAATTTCAAATCTCTAACTCTTTTCGTTCAAGAGTTATCGTGTTAACGGACGTTAATCCGTTCTCCAAATCATTCTCATTCTCCGAATCTCCAAGAATGATTACTTGAGGGCTCAGTTTAAAACATTGCGAAAATTGGTGATGTCCAGGATTGCTGTAGCCTATGAAGAGTAAGCGCAAATCTGAGGAGTCTATTAGGAGTGATCCATCGGCCAATTGGAGTTATTTCCACAACAAGAAGAAAGCCTCGAGAATTCCTGGTATTTTAGATTTGAACAATGCTGAATATAACAAACCTCCTGATATTGTTGGATGCTTTTGCTGATTTCTTCCAGAGTGCTTATACTGATTACCCTCCTAATGTTACTTCCCAAGGCACTAACCCAATCTCTAATAATCCAATTATTGCTCTGGTGTCCATTGATGAGAGTGAGGTCTTGCACTGCCTAAAATTACTGAAGCCAAATTTTACTAGTGGCTTTGACGGAATTCCAGCTTTTATTTTGAAGGATTGTGCTCACGTGTTGTCCAAGCCACTGAAGACAATTTACAACCTAGTCTTAAAAAGTAGCTGCTCTCCTGATCTTTGGAAAATATCCGTCATATGTCCTGTTTTCAAATCAGGTAAATTGGATGATATATCGAACTACAGGCCTATAACGCTTTTGTCCAACTTTGCCAAGATCTTCGAAATGTGTTTTTACAATAGAGTCTTCCCCTCCGTAAGAAATCTTATATCAGAGAGTCAACATGGTTTCATCAATAGGAGATCCACGACCACTAATCTAACAATCTTTACACAATTTGTTTGTGAGGCTATAGATGATCAAACACAAGTTGACACAATTTACACAGACTTCTCAAAGGCCTTCGACAGAGTGGATCATACAATTCTGCTGCAGAAGTTGGACAACTTCGGCTATGATCGTCAGTTACTTGTACTCTTCCTCTCATATATGACTAATCGAACTCTATATGTTGAATTTAGAGGTCACAGATCCTATGCCTTCTCAGCATCCAGTGGCGTTCCTCAGGGCAGTAATTTGGCACCACTTCTGTTCTTGATTTTCATCAGCGATATAGGGAATAATCTACTCTGCGACTTCTTGTTGTTTGCTGATGATCTAAAACTGTTCAGGACCATATTCACCTTGCGGGACTGTGAGTCGCTCCAGCGAGACTTGGATAGTCTAGATGAGTGGTGCACCGCAAATAATCTTCCTATCAATATTCATAAGTGCAAGACTATAACATACGCACTGAAAAACACCTGTATCGAGCACAACTATGTAATAAATAATGTGAGGTTGGAGAGGACACAGCAAATACGTGACCTAGGTGTTGATTTTGACCATAGATTAACGTTTACATCACACATTAACAACATTACTGCGGCTGCAAAAAGAATGCTTGGCCTTATCTTCAGGGTATGCAAAGATTTCGAGGACTCCAGTTGTTTTACTACCCTCTTCAACGCTTTCGTTCGATCTAAGCTTGAGTATGGCTGCCTTGTCTGGAATACATTATATAGAGTTTACATCAAACAACTCGAATCTGTTCAGAGGCAATTTTTAAAATATTTAGCTTTTAAATTTGATGGTGTCTACCCAACTCGGGGATATGACCATAATGAGCTCCTGAACAGGTTCTCTTTTATGTCATTGGAGAACAGAAGAGTCTATTGCATGTGCCTAATTGTATACAAAATTATTCATTTCATTTTGGACTATCCTGATTTGTTGGCCAGGTTGAACTTTCGCGTCCCTCGTCTCGGTAGCAGACTAGAGCAATTTCTGTACCTTCCTAAGCCAAGGACTAATATACTTGTGAAGTCACCGGTTTATGCTATGTGTCGACAATTCAATAACATATACAATAATGTTAGTGTTTCTGATGTGGGTGTTAGGACTTTCAAGATGAGGCTCAGAGAGTTTCTGTATCTCCAGCAGGGACGCCATTAGCAAATATTCGTGTTGATTTGGTGTTTTATTTTGATTTAACCTAGAATTATATAAAATATTGATTTCCTATCGAATTTGTACTATAATTGTGTCTTGTAATTGGGAGTACTTCCTGTTTAGACAAATAAACATTTTTTTTTTGTTTTAACGGACGGACCAGGCGAACAGAATCGATTTCAATCACGGATTCTTGATCAGTGAGTCGAACCAAATCGTTACAGACCATTTTCAGCCAAAAAGTCGAAATTACAGACATTTCGGCAAATTGATAAGCACGCTGTTCCGAGGAACAAGAGCGCCTGAAATGCAGAAAAATTAAAAATTCGAACTATAACATTCTACCATCAGTTGTATGAGAGTAATAAATAAGTGGTAGTGGAAATGTAAGAAAGATAGTATTCATTTTATTGGAACCATCAATTTCTCACAGTGAATAAATTCAGATGAAACTAGCTGACCCACGCAACTTCGCCTATGCCAAATCGGTTATTGCGGTTGCAATTTTATTTCCAAATGCGAAAAATCTTAAAAAAAAAACTAGAACCCGATTGCAGCGCCTCCTACCGGGACAATTGAATTTGCAAGTTGTCTAGGGACCCACTCAAACACCTAATTATAAATAATACCTAGAACCCGATTGCGGCGCCACCTACCGGGTTCAATTGCGAATACGAACTACCCACTCAAACGTATCTGGTTAAGAAAAGTGAGAAAATGTGAGAAAGACAGGAGACGGCTTCGTTCTCATCCCTACTCCGTGCTGTTTACTGGGACGTGACACCCGGGTTGCGTTCGGAATCAACGTCGGATGCAACGAGTGCGTCCGACGTAGAGTGCGCCCGGTTGTTTGAAATGTTGTCGTACGTTTTAGAACGACGCCGGGTGCATTATTGCCTCTCTTTCTAATTTCTGACGTTTATTTTGGACGCTTTGAGGTTAAGCTACTGTGTTTGACTCAGGTGTTTGTATCGTTGAAGAGTTTTAAAGGTTTTTGAAATATTGAAAAATGGAGATTGGATCGAGATCGAACGAAGAAAATATTGTTATTTTAGGATCAATAGTGTTTTTATGTAATAATTATTCAAATCAGATTTTGGATGACGAATTGAGTAGCGATGAGGAGGAACAAATTGTTGGAAGATTGGCATTACTAGAGAATTCTCCAGAAATGCCGTTGCGAGTGCAGGGTTATATTAATTTTATTATACCAAATATTACGGACGAACTATTCCGGAGGAAGTATCACATTAACTAGATCGTTATTTGATATTCTTCTCACAAAAATTGGAGGATATCATAAATGATAATTCTGTCTTGATTGCCATTAATATCATGATGTGTTCAATTAGAAATCAAACTCATTTTGTCTTTCGTCTATAAGTAGCAACTAACTTCACCGTAAACTAAACTTCTTCTTCGTGTTCTTAACAAAACGACAAAGGGTAATAAAACGAAGGAACCTTCTACAGGGTCTTCACAATTAATTTTAACATCGCAGTTGGCTTTAAAATATTATTGTTTTGCCGCTTCATATATAAACTGTTCACATTCGCGATTCCATCGACATAATTTAATATTTCTGACGATACAATTATCAAGGCTGACACTTTCAAAGGCCTGTAAAATAGTTAGTATCCTTAGCGAAGAGCGGCAAAGAATTATTCAAACCCAACTGCGATGTTACAATAATTTATGAAGACCCCGTATATTCAAATACATACGCTCAAAACTAATACCAATATCTGAGCAGGACGAGTGATTATTACACATGTATTTTCACGGTTGCAAAGTTGCACACCCCGACGTGCGTCCTGTCTGTTTCCGAACGGGGTTGATATTTACCCGACGTCGATTCCGAACGGGTCGGGTGTGCGCCGGACAACGTCCGACGTTGATTCCGAACGCAACCCAGTATAGTCTGGCAAATGAGTGTTGATACAGAAAGACGCAGAAATTTTAAAAAATCTAGCACTAAGTATATCAGTAATAAACTGCCTTGATACTTTAATAATAATAAATATAAGAATTTTAGCTTTGCCATAAGCTCAGGGAAATTTTAATCGAAATAGAGTGATAAACATTCACAAAAAATAAGGCGACTTGGTTTTAATTAGCTCTTTCTCTGGGATTACTTACCAAGTGATAATTGATCAGTTATCGAGCGGGAAGAATAATGATTAATTACTTAAATGACTATTAAAAAATAGGGCTTGGTGATAGAAGGGTTGAAAATTTAGGGTTGTATGTATTTTGTGATGCCACATTATAAAAAAATAAACCAAAAAAAATTTTTTAGGGGTGAACAACCCTTATAACTTAGGTGTATGAAAAATAGATAGTAGCCGATTCTCAGACCTACTGAATACGCATATAAAATTTGGAAGAAATCGGTAAAGCCGTTTCGGAGGAGTACGGTAACTAACATTGTGACATGGAAATTTTATATATTAGAAGATTATCTGTATGGCCAATACGCAATGGAGGTACCAGTTGATTTTGTTCAATAGGTTTGTTTGGTGGATCCTGATTACTATCAACCCCCCTTAGAATTTTATATCAAAGGCTCCTTGAATAGCAACCTTCGGGATTCTATTGGAAGTTTTTATAATTTTAAGAAAGGCAATTATGAAGAACTCATTGAATTTTATAATAGGCATAACTGGGTTAATATTCTCAATAATCAGTCTATCGATGAAGATGTATCTCTGTTTTATAAAATATTGGAAAAAGGTACAATTCAGCATATTCCTAGAGTTAGAATTAGAAACAGAAGATTTCCGTGCTATTTTGCCGTTGATACAATAAAGTTAATTAAGATGAAAAATTATTTGCATAAAAAATGGAAAATGTGTGGATCGGGGTACTATTTTGAAATTTTAGAATAATGACAAGAAAAACAAAAAAGAATATTTTTAGAGACTATCAAAATTATATTGTGATTGTGAAAATTGTGAAAATGACATAAGAGTTCATCCGAAGAATTTTTGGAAATATGTTAGGAATTGTAAGGATGAGGGAGGTGTACCAAGCAGAATGCATTATGGTGATGAGTCTGCTGAGTGTGGTGAAGATATATGTAATTTGTTTGCATCATTTTTCAAAAGTGTTTATAAACCATACTCTCAAAGATTTCACCATCACAACGATTTAGGTTATAATAATCAATTAAGTACAGTTGAGTTCACTCCAGAAATGCTTTTGAATAAGATAAATTCTCTGGATACTAATAAGGGAGCAGGATTTGACGCATATCCCTCATATTTTTTAAAAAACTGTGGTTCTAGCTTGTGTTATCCATTGTCGATCCTTTTTAATAAATCGGTGCGTGCGGGTACATTTCCTGATTCTTGGAAGACTTCTCTTCTTGTTCCTATTTATAAGAACTCTGGTAGTAAATTTATGGTTGATAACTATCGTGGAGTTAGCCAATTGTCGGTCTTCGCGAAATTGTTCGAGTGTCTTATTTTGGATGTGTTGTTTCACTCTCTGAAAACGTCAATACTGGAGAACCAGCATGGCTTTTTTGCTGGTCGTGGCATTGAAACGAATTTGTTGATTTACACTGAATTTATCTCGGGCGCCTTGGATAGTCGGTGTCAGGTGGATTCCTTGTACACTGATTTCAGTAAGGCCTTTGATAGAGTTGATCACAATTTACTTTTGTCCAAGCTTGCTGGGGTCGGTGTGCATGGGGATCTCCTCAGGTGGTTCTCCACCTATCTGTATAAACGAACCCAGCTGGTGAGTGTCAGTGGATTTAGGTCGGCCCCGTTCATAGTTACATCTGGGGTACCCCAGGGGTCTCATTTGGGACCGATACTATTTTTAATATTTCTGAACGATATAGGAAATTGTTTCAAATTTGTTCACTTTCTACTTTTCGCAGATGATTTGAAGATGTTCGGGGTGATCAAGTCGGTGAGGGACTGTGTTGAGTTTCAGAAGGATCTTGACGCGTTTACGGATTATTGCGGTCGGAATGAATTAGATCTGAATATAAATAAATGCTTATGCATATCATTTTCTAGAAGCCATGCAAGTATTCGATTTAACTATCGATTGGTTGGTTGTGAGGTGAAGAGGGTGAGTCAGGTTAGAGATTTGGGAGTGATTTTCGACTCAAAGTTGTCATTCGCTGCTCACGTTGATGCTCTTATCACTTCTGCCGGTAGATATTTGGGTTTCCTTTGTAGGATATGTAGGAATTTTAAGAACGAGGCAGCAATAAAAGCCATATATTTTGCATTTATACACAGCAGAATTAATTTTGCCTCTATTATATGGAATCCATTTTATACCGTGCATAAGCAAAGGTTGGAGAGGTTGCAGAATAGATTCATTAGATTTTTACATCACAAAATGACCGGTAATTATATTACTTCGGGTATAACACAAATAAGATCTCAATATCATATGGAACCTTTAGAGCACAGAAGAACTAAATTAGATTTGATTTTCATGTATAAAATTTTGAATAACTTTTACAATTCACCTGAATTGACTTCCATGGTAATGTATCACGTTCCTAAGAGAACGTTTAGAAATAAGAAATTACTTTTTCAGGGTAGATTCAATACGAATCTTGGTAGGAATTCGCCTATCATGAGAATGTGCAACTTATTTAATCAATATTGTAATGATTTAGATCCATTTAATGTTAATTTAAGGTCATTTAAGCGAAGTATCAGGGGAGCTTTCTTTCGGTAATTATTTTTGTTGTTTCATGTAGTATTGTGACTTTTGTACACCATATAAATTAGAGTTAAATTGTTTAAGTGTATCAGAGGATACTTTTTTGGGAGTATTCCTGTTTGTATCCCGAAATTGAATAAATGAATAAATAAATAAATAGGGTGAGTGAGGGTGCGTTCCCTTCTATGCAATTGTTAGACTAGAATTATACTGAAAATTATACGAATCTCTTCACCTACTTGAAATTTAAATTCAAAATTGTCCGGCAAGTGGGTACAAACGAAAATTTACATTTTTGTTCGCAATATGACATAACATCACTGTTGCTGAACAAAACTAACGATTACAAGCAATTTTTAGACAATTTGTTCGTCTTCCCACAATTGTTATTCCCAACAGAAAATTTATTATATACTCCATCATTGTACTATTCCTATTGCAGATGGAATTGAATTTTTGAATACCACGATACTTTATTACATCGTTCACTGCTGAACATGATGGTATTGAGGTCAAATTCTATTTTATGGAGACTTAAAATGATTTTTATCGGATATCTTGGTGTAAGTGTGCTATAAGGAGCAACACTTAGAATGTAAATTGCGACACTGTTGTGAGTCGAATATATCTTACTTTCAGAATTGAATTCTTTCGTTTTCCACTCCATTTTATTGGTGGTGGATCTTGGAGACTTGGATGTTTGATTCTACTACATGAGATTAGATCAAAAGTGGCGTTTGGTCAAAAAAAAAAATTTAATTTGAGATTTTTAATTAAGAAAAAATGTTTCTTCGTTACTCCGAAACCATTAAGCCGATTTTGTCCACTAACAAACTTAACCGAAATATTTATCTCCCAAACCTACCCCGAAAATTTCAAATATCTAGCTCATTCCGTTCGAGAGTTATCGTGTTAACGGTCGGACATAATCCATTTTGAACACAGGTCCTTGATCAGTTAGTCAAACCAAAACGTTTGAGACCATTTTCAGCCAAAAATTCGAAAATTACAAACATTTGGGCAAATTGATAAGCACTCTGTTCCGAGGAACAAGAGCGCCGAAACCGATTCGCTCAGTTCATCAGTGACCATAATAATAAAAGAAATAGCACCGTCAGAATGACTTCAATTATATCCAATACGCCGAATAGCCCAAGTGAAAAAAATATGCTATATTTTTATTGCGGAAAAAAAAGTGAGAAAGACCTGTGGACAGGGGCTTTGGCGCTCTTGTTCAAACTTAGACAAATCATATCTCCGAAAGTACTGGTTTCTCAGAGTTGGCAATGATGTCAGTGTATTCTTATGATGGAACTGCATTATAAAAGAAATTAAATTAAAAAAAGTTTCATTAAAAAAAAGAAAGAATATCAAAAATTATTAATCCTAAACGACCAGACCGATTCTACCCAATAACGAACTTATCCGAGATAATAATACCTCAATTCTACTCTGAAAATTATATTATATCAATTGAAACTTTGCCAATAATCCCGTTTTCTCACTTATCGTTAGATAATATGACACGTATCGGTAGATGAGATGATATGTATGAACACAGATAATGTAATTTATAGATGAAGTAATTAAAACATTCTGTGAAAACAAAGAATTACGATTTATTATTGAAATTTTGAAAAATCATATCTCCGAGAGTATTAGCTTGTTAGAGTTGAAAATTTTATTAATGGATATGATGACTGCATCTTTAATATTTATCTTAAAATGGTAAAAAAAAAATTTTTTTTTCATTATTACGAAACCATCAGGCTGCTTTTGCCCAATAACGAACTTAGCTGAGATATAATAAAATTTTAACAATTTATGGTCTATATATAAGAGAGTGCCTTATATTCAATTTTCGACATAAGGAATTGTTTAAGAAGTTTGAGAAATCGTCTTTAATCACTAGAAGCATCGGCTATATCTATCCAAGGCACAATCTCTCATTATGTCAGAAAAATGCGGTGTACATGATTCTTAGATTGTTCAATCACCTGCCCAACCATGTGAAACTGATCACTGAGGAGAAAAGATTTCAAAGGGCTGTGTGTGATATCCTCTTAGACTTAGAGCCTTATAATATTGTGGATTATCTCAACTCTCGTATATCAGGGGGAGAGTGTTCCTGATTGATGTGATGTGATGTGATCACTCTTTATATGTATATATGACGTGTTTGTATTTTATATCCTAAGTATCTTTTCTTAACGATAAGTTGTAAGGGTATATCTTTGCGAATAAAGTATCTATCTATCTATCTATCTATCTATTTATCACCCAAACCCACTCTGCAAATTTCAACTGTCTTGCTCATTCTATTCGAGAGTTATCGTGTTAACGGACGGCCGGACAGAATCGATTTTCATAACGGAATCTGATACGTGAGTGAACCAAAATGTTTGAGGCCAGTTTCAGCCAAAAATTTGAAAATTACATACCTACACTCTGTGTAGATACCATTTTTTCAAGACCTCAACGTTCATGGAATTCACATGCGGGAAACCCTGTATAGTCGCGTTCGACATAAGTTTCCACTCCTCGATTCCAAAGAATTAAATTCTCAAGAAAATAATGAATGAAAGCAGATTCAGCAATCTAATTCTGATTATCTCTTAGAGATTCTGCCTCTGCCTCTGTGTGTATAATTAATGATGAAATTCATTATTGATATGGAAAAAACAATATTCCAAAATATGAGACACGTGTTACTATTTTCGCCTGGGCATTTCTAGTGTAAACGTAAACAGGTGAGGAATTTTGACAATAAAGTACCCACCCACTACAAGATTTGTGTAGATTTTCATCCCACCACGTGAAAAGAAAGGAAGAAAAAATGGGCCATCCTTATCAATAAATTTTAGCGAATCCGCTAAATATCATCTTCTGTTGACATCATACAGATATTTATAATAATATTGCTGATTATAATAATTTATTTAATAAATCTACAGTGAAACCTAAATGTGTCTTTAAAGATAACAAAAGGAAATGATATTTCCTTACAGTTAGTAAGTGTAAGTTTTCTACATAAATGATTGAAAACTCGTTGTTCATTAGGAATTAATTTATATTTTGAAATTCTCAGTGCATTGCAAAATACATTTTGAGATTAATTTGTTATATTCACAGTTATTTAATAGTTAGTACAATAATTGCAAATTGGAGGAACATTATTAGAACTATAAGAAACATTTCGGACAACATGCGAGGTAGTAGGGTTATTTTGTGTAATATTTTGAAGTGTTAAAATAATATTTGCCACCTCAACCTTATTGTCAAGAGATTCTTCGATATATCCTTCAGCAACGTTTTAGACTTCCATCCGCCATGCCTCACCAAACTAGTTATGTCGGCACCGGAGTCAACCAATATTGTTGCAGAAGACCGACGAAAGCAGTGACCAGTATATTCTGTCGGATTTACCAAGTTCAAATAAGTATCAACTATTTTAGGTATTTTTCTAAATTGGTGTATTCCTACCACTCGTCTACAACCCTTTCCGCTTTGATATATTTGAAGAAAAATCGGTCACTGTTCATATTTTCTAGTGACTTTTGTATTGTATGTTGGCAGTTGGTGTGACTGTTACGAAAGTTGACAGATTACGGAAATTGAATTTGAATCATACGTAGGGCATGGAGATCAAAATTAAAATAGTTTCCTAATAGCATGAATGATTCAAAATTAGCAAGAAGGAAAGCTCTAGTACCTTTTATAATGAAACTTCTCAACCTCTCAACAATTATTTCACTATATCTAAATGATATTATAATGACAATTGACGTGTGTTGAAACTTGATAGGATCGAATGACATTGCTGACTACCACAAAACGAAAAATATTACTAGAAACAATGCGGGAATGAGTTCATTACAACACTGTTTTTAGTGCTGTAATGAAATCATTACGATACTGAAATAGAGAAAAAACGTTTATATGTATATTTGTACTTTTCTCTTGATTTATTTGGCAATAATTCTACTGAAGGAGTATTCTCTGCCTGAACCATATCTTGAGGAGTCCCAGGAATGGAAAATTCATCATCACTCAACATTTTACACTGTTTCGCTTCCGGAAACATCAGCAATTCAATGTATATGCGTCAAGATTCACAATTCAACGTTTCCGTAGTAACGCAACCAATTTTATTTCGAATTTCAAAGCGATATTCATTTGTGAAAGAACCTATTCGCGATTTTTTAAAAATTAATCAATATCTGTCGATTTTTAAACGATTTGCGGAAAAATACTATGTTTAACTCGTAGGAAAAGCCACATTCCTGTGCTCTCTGTTTTTAAGCCTCGGCTTGCGTCTCGACTTAGTAATCTTCACAGTCGTCCAGGAATGTTAGGCATTTCCTACTCGGTTAGCAATGTAATATTATTCTCATTACACCTATCTGAAAACCCTATCATAACATGTCGATTCAGAGTATCGAAATTGACCCTTTGTCAGTGCTGAGTTATATCTTGTCTATGGCTGAGATTAATGTAAGGGCTTCACACGAGACGAGAGTAGGCGAGAGCATACAAAATCTCGTCTCGTTCTCGCCAATTCCCAAATAATTAAGTCTCGTTTAAGTCTCGTTCTCGTCTCGTTATCAGTTGTCTCGTGTCGCTTAATTGTGAATAACGATAATAAATATTATAATATGTATAAACGAAATTTTATATAATAATGAATAATTTTGTAAAGCTATATTTATTTTGCTCTTATAGAAAAATATTCGTCCATGTACATATTATTTTTAATTTTAAACACTGTTAATTTCATCTTTTAAATTACTCGAAGTCTAAGAATTCAAACATAATCACGCTTGCATCACATCATCTTTCAAATATATACGTATTTTTGCCATGATTATAACTGCTGTAGAAAATAATCTTTCAAGGGGTACGGAAGTAGCCATTAATAAATCACCGGCCATTTTGGAAAGTGTAGGAAGAACTTCTTCATCACTTTCCACCACTGTAAAATATTTTGATTCCTATTTACTCTTTCTAACAGGAAATATTTTCCAAACTCAGCTTTCCAATATTTCGAGCGTTTTGTTGATGTTAAAGAGGCTATCGATGTCGATACATTTTTTAATAGAATTGGACAAATTGGTATAGTTTTCAATGAATACCTTCCCGGTGGGTAGATCATTGAGGGTGTTCTTGGCGTATTCCTCATAACACTTTCCGAAACATTGAGTAGCTTCATTTCTTCACCAGTTTTATTATATGCACTTCCACAGATATATACAATAATTGTTCACATCTTCACTACGGTATTTGAATAGAGTTTATCAACTGAATTCTATTGAATTAAATAAACGGAAAATAAATCACATGTTATATTCCTCAAAAACTGGCCCTACAAGGAGCTCAAGAAAAAATAATAAATTTCTCCAGATGTTAAAATACAGACGAAATTTTGAAAGCATTGGGATTTAGGGGCAATAAAAGTAATCCGTTAAGTATTGAATTCATAATCGCATCAGTTTTTATGGTTGTGAATTCTATTTTTTCTTGAAAAAATATCTCAATTATGGCACGTTCATTAAAAATTACTTTAAAGAATCGTGTATTTCTAGAACGATTGATGTATAATATAGAGTTATAGACAAAATATATTGTAAATTATAGTGGAAGTTCTTCATATTCAATTGTTTTCAGTATGGGTGTTGAAAAAGGTCGAGTCGTATATATGAAAAGTTGACTGTATGTAACTGTAGTAAATAAGACGATCTCTTCCAGGTAGAAAATGTTGAGCCAAAGAAACCCTTTCAGTAGTAAACACGTTTATTACTGAGTAGTTTATAGACATATATACTCAACCGAGAGTAAAAAATCAATCTTGAAAAAACTACATACAACCTAAAATATAAAAATCTGCAAGGATAGATATTTATGATAAGAGATACGTTACTATAAGAACAGAAATATTTCACAAAAAGTCAGAAGAGTTGCCATTTTGTAAAATATATTGTTTTCTATGTAGACCTTTCCTAATTTTACGAATGAAAAGTTCATAAAAAAAATCAACGAGACCAAAAACGAGACTCTCGTGTTGGGCTGTATGTGGTCTCGGTATCGCCTATAATATTTTTCAAAACGTCTCGTCTCGCTTTTCCGAGACGACAACGAGACGAGACGAGAAAAATCTCGCTCTCGCGTGAAGCCCTATTGAATGTTGATTTCCTTTAAAAACACAGAGCAACGATTGCATCATGACAGTAGATGTCAGTGTTTTGAATAATTATTGTCCTACAATATCGAAATACTTTCTCCTGAGGAACAACTAATGGTATAATGAAAAAATATCGTTCATTACACGTCCAGAATAGTTATTCATGTACCAATGACGAAAAACTGTCTATTATAGTCGAGTCTGCAAGCAGGCGAAACAAAAGACAGTTTTTCACCGAGGTGCATATTATATTTTTTCATCGACCTAAGCATATTTTTATGAATTTCGGACCTCTTAAATAATTTCACAATAGCAAATGAAACATACACTTATGTTTATTTTTAACCGTATCCATAGTGACCACAGCACTGACAGTTATTCTTGCACTTATGTTTGTATTGAAGCGTATCATGCCGTATTCATAGTCACCTCAGCGGACGAGAAAGTATTTTCTCGTCCGTAAAGTGCTTGCCTTCAATAATAGTCGATTTTACAGCTGCGAATTAGTACGTAAAATGTCACTTTACATAGAGTTCGAAGGAAAATTATTTTTCGTCCGCAAAGTACTTGCTTTCAAAAATTGTGAATTTTACGTAAAGAGTCACTGTTCATGGGGGTTGACGAAAAATTACTTTTTCGTCCGCAAAATTACTTCCTCGTCCGTTGTGGTCTGGACTGTTGGGCTTTCTAACGTTTTAAGAATTTTCAACGAATTCAAATACGCCGTTAATGTTTAGTTGTTCCAAAGACATTGTGGCCCAGTATAAAAAGTGTCTTAAGGTGGTCCATCGACAAAATAAGTAGCACTTTGAAATTTTGCATATCATGAAACTCCAGAAACTCCTGTGTTTCAAATGCAACGAAATTCAGGTGACCGGATTCTGAGATATTCTGACTATTTTAAGGGGTCACAAACCCTCGACAAAGTACAAAGGCTGGCCTGTGTGTGAATCACTGGAGCTATAAAAATCTGTCCTACCAGGGCACTTGAGATTATAACAAATCTTACACCACTTCATCTAGTAATAGAGAAAATGATCCATGAAGCCATTCTCAGAATATCTAGGAAAGGGACAGGTAATGAGAGTATTAAAAACCAGAAAGCCTGGTCCTCTCTTACTTGGTAAATTTCATCAACAAATCTTCCTAGTGACGAAATGATCAAGAAAGTAAGCATCGAAAAGAACTTCACTACGATGCTTCGTAGGAAAAAAGACTGGGACAGGGAATCCACCCCCCAAGTTCTTAAAAGAAATGCCATTGAATGGTACACTTACGGTTCAAAAACCACTACAGGAGCTGGCACTGGAGTATATGGGCCAGGACCAAATGCTCACTATCGCTAGGCTCCTATCCGAGCATCTTTCAGGCAGAAGTACTTGCAATAGAAAGATGCGTGGAAATGAACATGGAAAGAA
Source organism: Halyzia sedecimguttata (assembly GCA_937662695.2). NCBI lineage: Eukaryota > Metazoa > Arthropoda > Insecta > Coleoptera > Coccinellidae > Halyzia > Halyzia sedecimguttata. The sequence continues at coordinate 78,821,844 of OW569414.2, forward strand.
ACTATCAGAGATGTGATATAGCAATCCACTCTGACAGTCAAGCTGCTATTAAAGCTCTGAGCTCCCATGTTATCGAATCCAAGCTAATATGAGAGTGCCGAAGAATACTCAATGATGTAGGCGAGAACAACAGGTTCTCCTTGGTCTGGGTTCCTGGCCACGCGGAAATCATAGGAAATGAGGAGGCTAACACATTTGCCAAGAAAGGAGCACAAACACCCGTTATTGGCCCGGAACCTTATTATGGTGTTGGTAGGCACACCTACAAAAGTGAATTCCGGACGAAAGAAGAAACTGAAAGAGGTATTTTCTGGAGATCTCTACCCGGAATGTATCACTCCAAGAAATTCGTCCGGAGCTTTGATACTGTCAGATTCACGGAACACTTGGACCTCAGTAAGAACAAGCTGCACCTCCTCACTGGCTTCCTCACAGGGCACTGCGGCCTCAGGAACCATATGATGAGATTAGGGCTAGCAGAAGCTGACGATTGCAGATTCTGTTGGGAGGAGGATGAAGCTCCTGATCACCTAATAACGGAATGCCTCGCCATCTCAAACCAACGCAAGGAATGCTTTCGGCAAGAAATCTGCACGAGCGAAGCCATCCCAGATACTGGAGTTCCCCAGAACTCTAGAACTGGAAGGCGAGATGTAGATGGTAATGACATCGACAGCTCTGAAGGGCGGGCACAGTAGACCTTAAGGTCGCAGTGCAACGTTACCCCCTACAATAATATACAATATACAAGCGCCGACATTCAGGGGGCTGTAACTGCGAAAGAAGGGGCCTCCTGAGAAGAATAAGGGTGTCCTAATTTGGTGTCGAGAATCTGTGACCAAATTTCGTGGCATAAATTTCAGGACTTCCTGTATGGATTGTCCAGTATAAATAACAACTCGATCCTTTATTATGTGAGTGGCGTGGCCCCCTTTAAGTGCACACACCTCCGGTCTGGTTTCCACAATCTATTACGTCATAATCGCAAGATTAGCGGTGACTTCAAACACTTTACGTCACCCTCATCATCGGGTTGTAAACCCGTCCTTGTCTCGGGTAGTAGGTCGTATATTACACCGGACTCCAACTGCGCAAACGTTTGATTCCGACCATCCTCTATGCTATGCGTTCTTCCATTGACACTGAGTGATACTGGTTACTGGTTCAGGGTTCTTGAAATGTGTTGATACTTTTGTTAATTTTGAGTGGTGTGATGTTCGTAACGATTTTATTTGATTTTGAAAGGTAAGATCATTGGGCACGTGAACACGGCTGTAAAATATATCGGACTGCCATTGAAATGTCATTAAAAGAAGATGCTTCCTTGACTTATTTATAGTGTAATTCATAGAGCAGACCCAATTAGGTTTTGAGGTTAGTTTTCACTATAAGATATATAGTAAATTAGTGTGCAGTACTGTTCAGGTGATGCTAACGATTCTCTGAAATGTGTAAACATATCGACATGAATTAAATTCAATGTTAAATGAGATTGCGTGTTGTGTACCCTATGCTAATATTTGTAGAACCTTCAACAGTTCAAACTGAAGAATATATTATGCTGGTTCATGTTTGGGATGTGTGGTTGATTGATAATGGCAAAAATATCAATTCCACATCATTATATAGGTATTTATAGCCTGAGTGGGTATTTATGTGCATTAAACTGTAATTTATGAAAGGTAAATTTAAAATAGTTAATTTCATCGTAGTTTATTTTATGTATTTCTGAATGATAAACCTATGGAAATTACGAAAGAAATGAAATAATGGAAAATAATGGAACATTGAAAGAAATTTTGGATAGTCCGGCATTGCATTTATTCCCAGGGCCGGTTTTAGGGGTATGCCGCCTGTAGGCTAAATAGTCCGGTCAATTTAGACATTCGAAGGTACATAAATTCCCAACAAGCTGAAAATGAGTAAAATTATTCAAAACATAATTATAAACAATACCTAAAAGTTCCCCATCATTCCCTTGTAAGGAAAAAAATTTATTCAAGGTCAAACGTCAAAAAAATTTGTTTTTTCGCGATTTTCAGCAAAACGGTAAGTTTTATCATAAAAGTACCTCATACAAAAATTGTATATTATAAAATTATCTATAAAAAATGTATCAATAGTTTTTTTCCTACGAGCCACTGTTTCTGAGATATACCGATTCAAAATGTTATAAAAGTTGTTATCGTCATAATATGTACACTTTTCCACGCCACCTATAAGGTAGTGTACTTAGCAGGTTTTTTTTTAATGTGGTTTCCCCATTAGGCCTACTCTACGGGTCAGTTGTGATCCTATTTAATGTGAAACTATTGCAAACTATTGGAAATCAAACGAATCATCCATCGTTTTGTGGTTGAACATTAGAGCACGACCGGCCTTGATAATTTGTGCATGCTAGAGAACAAAACAGTCGAACTTTTTTGCAACTACCTTTAGCACTGCATCCCTTTTTGCACTTGCAAAAAATTGTGTTCAGCTGTTTTTCCGGCGCAGGTGGGAGTAAGGTTTGAACTGGCTCTAATAAATTGTTGACCAACTTCCAACCCCATTCCACCAAGCCACACTTGTGCCACAAGTGTGGCTTGGTTATCAGCAAGACCCTATAGAATGGGGTTGGAAGTTGGTCAACAATTTATTAGAGACAGTTTCTAACTTTACTCCCACCTGCGCCGGACAAAATTGCTGAACACATTTTTTGGCAACTGCAAAAAGGGATGCAGTGCTAAATGTAGTTGAAAAAAAGTTCGACTGTTTTGTTCTCCATAGCATGCACAAATAGTCAAGGCCGGTCGTGCTCTAAGGTTCAACCACAAACGATGGAGGATTCGTTTGATTCCGACGAAGTGTCATGCGATACATCGATATTGACGCCATTTACTTGCCTCCAAAGTGAAGATGAAGAAGAAGCAGGAGCAGAAGAACAAGAACAAGATCAAGAAGAAGAACAATAATTTGAAAATTACGAATCAGGCGAATGAACTTCATCACTTTTTTTTGATTACACCGCTTTTATCTTTTCCAATCATTGAAAATTTCCAGGATGGTTTGTTATATCCAATTTAGACTTTGCTAGTTCTGGTATTCCTTTTTATTTCAAATAATTTATACAATATAGTCTTCGACTGCGATTTTTCATTTTACGTAATATAGTTTGTTCACTATTACAACAATCTCTTTTCAGTTTGGATTGAAAACATGTTAAATAGTCAAAGCATCAAGGGCATAAAGTGGTACTTCATAGAAACATTTTTGTCAATTCAGAACACTAGTATATTACACTTTTCATATCGAGCTTGAGTTTTAGTGAGGCGGATAATTGAAAGCGAGCCATGAAAAGTCACTTCTACTCAGAATCAAATATGATATTTTATTTTCAAACGTTTTGAAATTTATAAGAATCGGAACTTTTTGAATCGGTATATCTCAGAAACAGTGGCTCGTAGGACAAAAAATTATTGATACATTTTTTATAGATAATTTTATAATCTACAATTTTTGTCTGAGTTACTTTTATGATAAAACTTACCGTTTGGCTGAAAATCGCTAAAAACTAATTTATTTTACCTTTGACCTTGAATAAAAATTTTTCCCTACACGGGATGATGGGGAACTTTCAGGTATTGTTTATAATTATGTTTTGAACAATTTTACTCATTTTCAGCTTGTTGGGAATTATGTACCTTCACTCTCATTTTTTGGTGTAAATTGACCGGACTAAAAGTCCATTTGCCGCCCTCCCATGGTTCATATTTGCTGCACCTGAAAATTTATTGCCGCCTCGCAAAATTTGCTGCCGCCTCCGAAAATTTGCCGCTCTAGGCTGCAGCTTGGGCTGCAGCCTACTTAGTCTACTACTAAATACGGCCATAGTGGAAGAATACGTGTATACATGTATTCTTACACCATGAATACGGCCATGTTTATTTACATATACAGGGTAAGTTGTACTGAATATTGAAGGACCTTATTATCCAGGTAGTTTCTGATGAATTTGGTCTCATAATATGTTCTCTGAAATTTCTCCGTTATTGAGATATTGAATTTTAAAGATTTTTTCTTAAATCCCTCATTTTTTGGCTTTTTATCGATTTTTTCTAGGAATAGAGCTTCTAGGGTCCGTTTTTTTATGTATCCAATTAGAGGGGATGTCAATTAATAAAAATGACCAACAAAAACTGAACCTTCTACTTAACAGCTTTAAAAGACTGCTTGACATAGGTTAGAATTGAAGAATTTTCACTGAATGTTTTCAACTTTGAAGTGCTTTTCTTAAAAAAAAATGCATGGAAGTTATTCTTCAGATGCTTTCAAAAACTTCTTCGTCTCTTCAGCTGGTCAAAAAGGTATAACAATTGTTATTAAATATGCGAAACATTGACCAAATTACAGTTTAGGTAGTAGAGGGTACATTTTTAGTTTGAGGTGAAAGAAGCTGATAATACGTAGATAAAACAAAAAGAAACAGAACAATATTTCTTGTTCGACATAGCCGTAGTCATTTCTCACACTTGAAAAATAATCATCGATAACACTTATCCGTGTATGAATATTTATTCATGGATAATATACTTTTTAGGTCGGAATGGTGTATTATATTGGCTCCCGATGCGTACTTTTATGTAGCGTTAAATATGTCTCGATAACATTCTTGATTTTATATTTATTGAATACAGAATAATTTCTGTGAGAAATGGTGGCGGCCATGTCGAACAAGAGTTATAAAAATATATTTCTGTTTCTTTTTGTTTTATTCACTTATTATTAGCTTCTTTTACCTCAAACTAAAAATGTACTCTCTACTACCTTAACTGTAATTTGGCCTATATTTTGCCTATTTAATAGCCAGTGTTATACCTTTTTGAACAGCTGAAGAGACGAAGTTTTTGAAAGCATCTGCAGAATAACCATACATTTTTATTAAGGAAATTGCTTCAAAGTTAAAAACATTCATTGAAAATTCTTCAATTCCAACCTTTTCCAAGTCTTTTCAAGCTGTTAGTAGTAGATGTGCAGTTTTTGTTGATCATTTTTATTAATTGACATCCTCTCTAACTAGATACATCATCTCTAACTAGATACATCAAAAATGGACCCTAGGAGCTCTAATCCTAGAAAAAAATCGATGAAAGCCAAAAAATGAGGGTTAAAAAAAAAATCTTTAAAATTCAATATCTCCATAACGGTGAAATTTCGGACAACATATTACAGGATCAAATTCATCAGAAATGACCTCAATATTCAGTACGACGAAAAAAAATTTCACTCATGGCAACGAAACAAAACATCAGGTTTACCCAGCCTATAATATTCAGCTCAAAAGGATGTAAAATCGATTCAGTAGATGTTTTCCCGACTCGGTGAACTACGGAATAAAATTATGAATCTGTCAAGTAAATTTTTTTTTGCAAATTTGTGAAATTCTTTTCCCCATATTTGAGGTGTAAATCCATAGCGATATGAGAAGTGAACGTATCATAACAACAAATATAAAATCAATAATGTTATCGAGACATATTTAACACTACATAAAAGTACGCATCAGCAGCCAATATAATGCATAATTCCGACCTAAACAGTATTATCTATGAATAAATATTCATAATCGGATAAGTGTTATCGATGATTATTTTTCAAGTTATCGTCGATAGGAAATGTAACCGAGATGTTTTGCGGTTGTGAAAATGTATAATAGCCTTTGACGAAAAGACTGTCGATTCATCCGAACAAATCGCTGAAAATCATCCCCTTAAATCATTCTTTCAATATCTGGTCTTATTTGCGGCAATTTGTGGATTTCTGGTGATATAGCTGAGTGTCATCCATAAATTCATAAGGAATTCCGAATTATGGTCTTGAAATTTGCAGGGTAGGTTTGAGGTCTGAATGCGCCCGTCGAGTCAGTGAATTAGCAAAATCCGCTCAACGGTTTCATAGTCTAGTCAGTATAGTCAACAAGCGCCGTTTAGGATACTCCGGCTTGCGTAATCCACGCCCACTTCGGAGTTTTAATGAATAAATATTCAAACTTATTAAATATGAAAATTAAGAACTGAAAAAATTCAGGCGCCTACAGGATAGATCAATGAACAATAATACGTGGTCCAAAAATTTTTATCGTGATTTTTCAATTAGATATCCTTTAATTAATTAACAATTTTTTGTAGCACGAACATTAACATTGCAAGTGCTATAATTGTTAAACTAGTGACCTAAGAATTTTTTCCTTTCTTGTAGCTATTTTTCAAAAGATTTAGATTAGATTCCCGTTGGAAAAATCGAAAAATTTTTAATTTTCGGTTTGTCATTAACAATTTACCTCGCAGTTTACTTATCAAGTAAATCAAGTTATCAAAAATTATAAAGCATAATTAAACATTGAAAAAAACATTATTTTTATAATAATACTATTGATCCGTTTTCTCATGAGCAGAAGCTACTTAAAAACGATGTTTAATAATTTGTATCTCTTATTGTTTGAAAAATTGCTGTGCGTTTTTCATAAGCTAATTTAATTTTTTTTTGGAAACATAATTCCTGATGAAAAGTAAGGTTCTAAAAAAACCGATTCTTAAAAAATGCTTTTTATTGCTTAAACATGGATTTGTTTTTTAACAATTTTTTTCTACCACTTGTGATTAATATTAAGGAATCTTTTAAATCATTATTTATCTTGGGCATATTTTATCTTGGTTTTTGATTATTATTTAAATCTCCATTGTGTATTTAATAAACAATTTGTTATAAACAAATGAATTGTCTCTCTGTATTTTTTTTCTGCTTAAAAAATACCAAAACAATCAGAGTATTTTCAACCCTCTGGGAAATTATAAATGTTGGTCCTACAGTTCCGGGAGTTAGGACTTGTTTTTGAAAAATTTCCTCCTCTTTTTAAAACTAGGGTACGCTAATGAAAATTGCAATAAAATCGTTTTAAAGTAAATGACTTTTCGAAGTTGAATATATAAAAATAAATAGTTTTTGTGCTATTCTTGATGTATTTGCGTGTCCACTATAAACGTATAGAAATATGGATCATGCGGAGAAATATATATATATAGGACATATATAGGATATATAGGAACCATGTAATATTGTGAATGTTTTTAATTTATTGATAGATGTTCTGTATTATAGAAACCCTGAAGAAGCAATAAACAAATTGCGAAAGCTTGGTTTAGAAAAAAGAGTACTTCCTTTTACTCCAACAACGAGAGTCGTTATACCCTGAAAACAATACATTATCAATACCACAGACTCTGAATTTAATTTATATATATATATATATATATATAAGTGGGAAGGCACCTTTTGCGGAAATGCCCGTTGAATATTATTTTGGTGTATCTTTGAGATTTAGATTACTAACTAAAATTAGTCTTTTAAGGTTCGTTGTTAGGAACAATTGTGTGTCTTGGTTCATTAGAAATACTGTGGAGTTGCTGAATAATTTACAGAGTTGTTGTGAATAGAAGATATCCAGTTTAAAATACTGTCCTGCAGTCGCACATGACATGACATCATTTTTCAGATAAATTCAGCCAATATGGTTAATAAGAATTGTGCAGTTGTAGGATGTGGACAAAGGATCAAATAGGGATTAAATCAAGATTTGCTTCCAGTAATGCTGATTTGGAAGCAGATAAAGAAAATGGTCCTTAAGGATCAGCCATATCAGGATCCTTACAAACATATTTGGATCTGAAACGCTCAGAAGAGGATCTATGGAATTTAATCGGGGACTCGTAGATATCCTATGATTATATCTGTTTCTATCATTCAAATTGTTACATAAATGATAGAACTATCTAATTTTTCCACATTATATTTATAATAATAATACAATATGTTTTTATCGACAGATCATAGGATACAAAAATTAATAATAAGTATATGTATATCTATACAGTAGCTACTCGAATACATCAAACGGCAGAGATAGTTCATGTGACATGTCACATGTCACATGTGACCATGTGACACCACAAATGCGTTCTTCCACTCAGCCTCAAAAAAAAGAGAAACAAAGTTCACTTGCATAATTCACATAACAGAACTAGGAATGGGACAGATCATTCAAAACAAATATTTCCCTGATCTTATGCCTGAAAGAAGGAAATTTATGAGACATATTTTCAGATTATAAGTATCAGAATATTCGGAAAGGAGTCTCGGAATCAAATGAAAATGTTTTGCCTTTAACCATTCTGTCTACAAATCACGAAAACACATACACAATACACGTAACCAAACAATACAGTATACAAGAAAGGTCAAAGGATAAAGGAAACCAATGATTTGTATTCTGTGGTTTTGCCAATTGCCACAGTATAAGAATATATTCTTATACCGTGCTTTAAGCTATTCTATCTTTTTTCAATGCTTATATCAATGGTCTCTTTCATACAACCAGTCCATGTTATTATATGTCTATGGCTTCCAGTGCATGTAATTTATGATAAATAGACTAACATCTCTCCATATAAAGATGTGGTTCACGTTGCACCAGTAAAAACTCTAAATACACCTGACTTGCATACATTTGAAAGGAAAGTTATCCACGGACTGGAAAATTTTGGTTTTGAGGTATTGGTAGCTGTAACAGATAACCATATAGGATTAACAGAAAAGCAATATCTGTTTTTGCCGAATCCCCTCAATTTACCAATCAGTATAAACATCCTTATATTTTTAAAATACATACATAAGACGGATAATCGTGAAGTATGTCCAAATTACCGAGGACGTTGACAAAATTTTTTGCCTGAAGCAGCTTGTGGAAAAAAGAACAGAATGAAATAATGCAGGGAGTGACCCTCATAGGAATCAGATCTAGTGAAAGAGAAATAAAGAAAATGATCGCCCAAGGAAGATCAATTACGAAACACCTGAATGGCGTACTTTGGAGTTCACAAATAAGAAATTATACTAAAAGAAAAAGCTATAAATCCTTGATAGAGAATATGGAGTACCTAATATTGAGCCGAGGTATGGGAAATGACAACACAAGTTAAGAATAAAATGAAAGCGATGTAGATTGGATAGTGGAGGCGCTGCTCTAGACTAACGCTACAGGATCGAGTCAGGAATGAAGATATAAGAGCTAGAGTGGGTGTTGATGCAGATATCAGAGACTCAAGAATGAGTGACGAGAGATGGACATTTAAAGTCCTCAATTGGGTTTCTCCGCAAAGAAGAAGAGGAAGACCCAGAAAAACGTGGAGGGAAGTAGTTTAGGAAGCGTTGGACAGGAGAGGTTTGCAAGACCGAGATTGGGAGAATAGTAGTATATGGCGACTGAGATTCGAGAAATAACATTATTGTTGTATTTAATATAAACATCCTTCTGATAATAAAACACCCCTTTTGAAAAATATAAGCAATAACTGGTAGACCTACTATATCCTTATATCTAGCATCAATTGAAAAGAATGTGAAACAAGTGCTACAAATTTTTAATCAAACCACAGTGGTAGCGCTTATTGAACTTGGTCCTAGGGCATCACTTGAGTATCATAAAGAAACTGCTATTTTTGCTGTTTGATTCAAAATGATCCAATAGAAGATCCATGGAAAATATAGGTGCGCTATTAAATAAAGTCATCGCATTATTGCATGGCATGTATAATTCAGCAATTTGTTTGAATATGAGAAAAATCCTATAAACTTTTGAATTTACCGCCTTTTCTCCATCCACTTTGGCGGCCATATTGGTTTTGATGACGGGCCTTCAGTGTAGGAGGTGTTGAGTAAACCATTTTGAATATTCTAAGTATTAATCAACCTTTAGAAACAAACGGATTCAATCCATTCTCATGCCGCCTGTGCAAAGGCGTCCAAAGTCTTGTGAGCTATGATTTGGAAATATATCGGGGGGCTCACACTTTTGGATATGTCCATGGCTTACACTGAAGAGCAAAAAATCCAACAGGACTTTCCTCGGAATTTCATCTAGTTAAGCATCAAAAACACTTAATGCCAAGGTATTAGGATGAGTACCACCAAACAGATTTAACATAATTGAAAGGTTTTTTTCTGGGTTTTCTCTCCCAAACTCTGAAAAATATTTATAAAATAAATAAAAGAAAAAACCTTTCAATAATGAGTATACCTCCCACAGTATCCTTTAAAGATTTAACATAATCGGTTTTTACCCGCCTGAAACATTTATTTGTTTATACGATATATAAGAGAATTCAAGGTAGAATTAAGTTGAAACAGCTCATAAGGTAATACATATTCTCATTTAGCATTTCAATTCCAAATAAGAAATATGATGAACATTGCATTACTTCTAGAACAAAATTTAACCGAAATCCTACAAGTGAAAATGAAATTATTAGCAATATACTTGCGATGTTTCTTGTGAAACATTGAAATTGGAGACGGTATATTTAAACTGGAAAATCTCAACTCACAACACCTGTCCTGACAACTTACCACATAGTATTCGCAATGAACCAATAATGACAATTGTTCCAAACACAGAGTATTAAAACGCTATTTTTCGCTTATAATTCACTTAAACGATACAATTGTGACCAAATACTATAGGAGATCAGTTTGTTTGGCTTTGGAAGCCATGTTGTTACGTCAGCTGACAGTGCTCTATTGCTCCATTGGCGCAAAATCGTTGCAACTTGCATCGTTATTTTTTGTCCTGACGTGAATTAATGTCTGAACGACCATTGCTCTAAACCAAAAAACTATGTTTTATCAACTTGAATTAGTCGTTTCCATTGACCTACCTGTTTCACGGTGATTATTGACCAGTATCAATAAAGAATGCCTATAAATATGCAACCATTACTGGTTACTTACTATATTCTACTATTATTCTCAAAAGTTGTTTCAGAATTAGGAATAGACTCTTCAAGGAAATCAATAGTTATTTATTTCGGATACTTTCTTCAAACTTGAAATTAATTATCAGGAACACTGAATATTGATGCATTCATTAGCGCAAAATCTCTGAGGATTATATATTGAGGAAAAACTTTCAAATTACTCAAAAATTTGTCTAAAATTTCTTACCCTAAACTTCACACGATCCTACCTCAATTTTTTGTGTGCTCTCCTACCAGAGCTGCCTGTGATTTCGAGTTATTTTGAGCTGAAAACGGTCTTAAAGGTTTTCATTTGACTTTTTGACTGATGAAGAAATCGTTGTCGAATCCGATACCGTCCGTCCGGCCGTCCATAACTCTAGGAAAAGGGAACTTAGAGACGTGAATTGAAGTCAAAATGCGCCACAGTTTCCTTGTAACGACAAGTAAATCCGCTCTCGCGTACTAATCAGATCTCACCGACCCACCAAATATTGACTACTTTTCACCCTGACTTGGATTAAGTTTATTCAAAACCGTCTATAAGACGATATACTATATTTCAACCTCAACCTTTGAAGAAACTCTGGTCCAGCCGCCAGCTGACATAAATCTAAACACGCAAACTCCGACAAAAGACCCTGAATCTGTCATTGAATATAAACAACAATCGCTCCATTATCGACTCTCGATCGATATTCAGAGCACAAACTTCCCGCTCATAGATTGCGCTACCAGTCTCGAAAACTCTACACAAAATGATGTGACGCGATGAAGAATTTTCTACAATGATTGGATATTCTTGAAATTACTCAATATAAACTTTATCTGTTTTCAACATGCTTATTTTATTTAGTTTCATGAATGGCGAGTCTATAATTAGGAAACCAGTGGAGGTATGCAAAAAATGATGATTCACACCAACATTCATTTCATTCGGAAATACCATGTGAAGGCCAGACAAGAGAAACCGATTTTTTTAAAGCATAAGAGCCTTTATTTATTTGCCTGAGGCAAATTTGGAAAAGTGGGAAAGCCCTGTGGACAGGAGATTAGGCGCTCTTGTTCAAACTTCGACAAATCATTTCTCCGAATGTATTGGTTTCCCAGAGTTGGGACTGATATCAATGGATTCTTATGATTGAACTGCATCATTAAATAAATTTAATTCAAAAAAGTGTTATTCAAAAACAAACAAGAGTTCCAAAATGTATAAATCCGAAACCATCAGACCGATTCTACCCAATAACGAATTTATCCGAGATATTCATTCCCCAAATCTACTCTGAAAATTATAGACATTATATCAATTGAAACTTCCAATATTCCAGTTTTTTTTTTGCTGGAGATAGTCTGAACCTTATTTGATTAACTTACCCAAAGTATATTCCATCATCATATGGATTATCCAAGGGCATTATTGTATCACCAAAAATGTATAATATCATATAATCCTCATAATTCTACGATAGCTGAGGATATTTCATTGCACATTCTGCATTCACTCATACTTTGTTTTCTAGGACTGTTTTGTATCATGATAAACGAACCAGAATTAAATTTGACATGGACATAGTAAAATAAGATGACATGCATGAACACAGATCATATAAAAATTCATAGATAGAATAATTACAGCATTCTTTGTAAAGAACAGTACGATTTATTATTGAAATTTCGCAAAATCATAACTCCGAAAGTATTAGCTTGTTAGAGTTGAAAATGATGATCAATGGATTCCTATAGTGAAACTGCATCTTGAAAAAAATACAATTTGAAATTTGTAATGTAAAAAAAAGTTTTGTTTTCGTTACTCCGAAACCATTCCGCTAATTTTGCCCATTAACGAACTTATCGGGGATATATATCTCCCAAACCTAATCTGAAACTTTCTAGCTCATTCCGTTCAAGAGTTATCGTGTTAACGGCCGGACAAAATCGATTTTGATCACGGATTCTTGATCAATTAGTCGAACCAAATCATTTAAGACCATTTTCATCCAAAAATTCGAAAATTACTGACATTTGGGCAAAATAATAACGCGATTTTCCCCAGAACATACACGCAAAAAGCAGGTAAACAAAATGCTTGATAATTTATCACTAATATGTTCGTAACTTGGACAGATATCTTATGATATAATATGATATCTTGATATCATATATTTCATTCCAGATAACATATCTATCAAAATAATTTATTAGTGGCAACTATTATGTGTTTAATCTTACCTTTTGTCGCGCCTTTTGTATGAGGTAGGGTGAAGAAAAAAAAGTTTTAAAAAATATAATAATTTTTTTTTTATATTAGCCGTGAACATATTTCGTCAATGAGATTGAATAAAAAAAGATTTTGATGTGGTAAGCAGACGGGTGCAGATGCAGAATCTTATACCATAACTACAACACTGGTCGAAGATCTCTGCGTAAAATAAACAAGCCAGGAGCTTTGGCGCTCTCTTTCAAACTTTGACAAATCATATCTGCGAAAGTATTGGGTTTCAGAAAGAGGAATGATATCAATGGTTTCTTATGATAGAACTTCATCATAAAATAAATTAAATTCAAACATCATAAACGAATTTAAATTCAACAAGAGTGCCAAAAATCATTAATCCAAAACCAACAGACCGATTTTACCCAATAAAGTACTTATCCGAGATATTCATTCCTCAAATATACTATGTTAAATTACATTACATCAATTGAAACTCAGCCAATATTGCAGTTTTGTTCATACTGGAAATATTCTGAACCCAACTTTCCTACCAAAGAATATATTTCCATCATCATATGGATTATCCACGGGCATTATATTATCATCTTAAAACTAGATATAATATCATATCATCCACTTTGTTCTCTAACAGGAGGGGTATTTTCGAGGGTATTTCATATCAAGAATAACGAACCAGAAACAGAGATACCTTCGAAATGTCACTTGAAGCAAAATAGGATGACATGAATGAACACAGATCATATAATAATTCATAGATAGAATAATTAACTACAGCCAATGAACTCTATACTAACGTAGTATAGATTTCTATCAGCACAGCATTTTGTGAAAACAGAAGTACGATTTATGTTTGAAATTCTGAAAAATCATATCTCCGAAAGTATTAGCTTGTTGGAGTTCAAAATTATATCGATGGATTCTTATGATGAAACTGCATCGTAACAAAAATTTAATTTGAAATTTCTAATGAGAAAAAAAAATTTTTTTTCGTTACTCCGAAACTATCCTGCCGCTTCTGTTCAATAACGAACTTAACCGAGATATTGATCTCCTTAACCTACTCTGAAAATTTCAACTGCCTAGCTCAATCCGTTCGAGAGTTATCGTGTTAATGGAGGGACGGCCGGACAGTATCGATTTTTACCACGGATTCTTGATCAGTGAGTCAAACCAAATCGTTCAAGTCCATTTTCATCAAAAAATTCGAAAATTACAGACATTTGGGCGAATTGATAAGCACTCTGTTCCGAGGAACAAGAGCGCCAAAAATTGATCAACTTCCACCGCCAAAAATCACTTAAGAAACTCGTCTTTCTCCAATAACAAGGGGTGAAAATTGGTAATCATGCAACTTCAATTTTCCAAAATCATATTTTTCCTATCCGAAGAGCTTTCTGATCGTTCGGAATGTGACACACTGTATACAAACATTTCTTTATATGTATAGTCCATTCAAATTTCGGTGTCGGAATTTCCGCTTATATCGCCATTCATAACGAATTCATTATTTCCATTCAAAGAGGAATAATTTTGAATAGATTTATAATTTAAAAAAAAAACAATATTTCCTGATTATCGTCAAGTTGGTTCGTGAAATATTCTCGACTGTTATTTTGTGGGAAGCCTTCGTGTTCGCTGAGTTTGTGTTTTGATTGTGAGTCATTTTTTAGTTAATGGGATTTAATGGAATATTGTTTATACAGGGTGATTCACGAATACCGTTCGTTAGAATATTTCAAAGAAAGACTCGAGTTAAACACTTGAAATTTTATAGTTAAACTTTGTTAGGAGAGATGGATTCTTGGAAAAAATTTCAGATTCGTTCGACTTTAAATGATACCAACTTTCGATTTTTAAATGTAATACCCAGTTTTTTCATTGATAATCAGATTACTCTTTGCTTTCTACATTCTTTTAATGTGTCAGTTACATATTATCTATTCTTAGGAAATTCGTGTGAAATCTGAAAAAACCCTTTTAATTTTCTCAAATAGGGCTTCTTTACAATGTTAATAACTTGTAGATTCTTGCATGAAAATTCCTAATTTTCTAGCTTCTATCAGAAGACATGCCAATGCTTCTCCTTCGTTAATTAAAAATTCAAAACATAGAAGGTGTTTCTATTTGTCAGTTGGAATCTGCGTTAAAAAATTGTGAATATTTTTAAAATATTCGGGAAGTAAAGCAGTAGCATGTCTTAGTTTTGGCGTGAAGTCAGGAGCTTTCGAGCGTATGTTCTATTGTCCATTCTACTGTATTGGACACTTTACCATTGTAAATTCGATTAAGAGATTTCAGGGTATAAATAATCCAAAACTGTTTGGCTGATTATGCCTATAAACAAACTCAAATGTGGCTTTCAGATGCACAACCTTACCTGAAAAGTTGCTATCTCTTTCCGTTCTCAGGTTATCGTGACAAAAAAATATTTTTTAATCATTTTTAAAATATTTTCTAGTGATACGATTCCAACAAAATTTCACAAACGTGCTGAAGTTTATATTCTTCAACTATTCACCAAGTTTCAATTCGATCGGATTTGTGTTGGTTGAAAACAATGGGCCGATTTTTCCCATTAACGAACTTGTCCGTCGTATGGAGTCGCGCCACCTACCCTGAGAATTTCAAGTCGCTAGCTCTTTCCATTCCCAAGTTATCGTGGCAACGGCCGTACGGCCGGCCGGACAGAATCAAATTTGACCTCGATTTTTTCATCGGGCAAAACATTCGAAAATTACAGACATTTGGGCAAAATTATAACGCGATGTTCCCCAGAACTAAGCGCAAAAATACACTAATTTTTAACGTAGATTCCAGCTGACCAATTAAAAAAATGGGTTCTCATTTGAAAAAAAAAATGAGTTTTAGGCCTTTTGTCATGACCGACGTTTATTTCTAATTTTATATACCATCCAAATTTAAAATATGCAGGTTTTAATTACGGATTCATTTGGTCAACATAAATTTCTAATTACAATTCATATGTTGTTAGTTTAATTAAATGAATTACCTACTATTGCTTGAAAGTTGTTGACAATAAATATTATGACAGAATGTTCATAGCGTCACACGTCGACTGGTACATCTATTACTGTTAGTTGGATATAGATATTGTATCATTAGTAAATATTTCGGAACTGCCATGATATGGTCGGAATTTTTTTGTTTACAGTGAATAATAGTTCATAGAAATGAAACCTCCCAGTGAGTCACGCACTTGCGCATATTTTAGAGATGCTTGATTTACCTGGCGAATAGAAAATACCTAATTAAAAATTTAACTCCTCCAGTAATCTGTATTATGGAATAATCGAAAAGCTGTATCATCTGATGATTGAAATTCAATGAGATTTGTGGTATCTTTATACTTTTATCAGGATAATCCGGCCCGAAGGACCAAATTTTGAATCCTGATTATTTTATCAGGATAATGTTTTCGAAGCACCAGAATTTTTGCACCCTGATTGTTTTATCAGGAGGAATGAGTCAAGCCACATCCACACACAGTGTATTAGCAGCTGCTTTTTTAATCTGCCTTACATGCCCGAACTCGCCAAAACTGCCAATCCATTAATATCTCGAAAACTATTTGGAACAATTCAAATTTGAAAAAAAAATTCAAATAGAGGAAGAAATTTTCTAAAAAAAAGTCCCTACTGCTGGAACTGTAGGACCAATATTTATAATTTTCCTAGAGGGTTGAAAATACTCCCGAAAACGGGTACTCCGGCTTGCGCAAGCCTCGCCGACTTCGTACCTTTGATGAATAAATATTATTTAAACTTATTAAATATGAAAATAAAAATCGAAAATATCCAGGCGCCTGCAGGATAGATCAAGGAACAATAATCCGTGGTCCGAAAATGTTTATCGCTATTTTTCAATTAGTTATCCATTAGTTAAATAACAATTTTTTGTAGTACGAACATAAACATTGCAAGTACGCCAATTGTTAAACTATTAATCTGAGAATATTTACTTTTCGTGGAGCTATTTTTCAATGGTCTTAGGATAGATTCCTATTGGAAAATTTTAAAAATTGTTAATTTTCGTTTTGTTATGAACAATTCACTTAAGTGAAAAATTATAAAGATTCAACTTATAATATTACTATCCGTTTTCTTATGATCAGAAACTACTCGAAAATGATTTTTAATAATTATTATCTCCTATTGTTTAAAAAATTGTTATAAGCCAATGCGTTGTTTATGAGATAATTTAAAATTTTCTCTTGAAACATAATTAAAGCTTTATAATTTTTCATTTAAGTAAATTGTTAATAACAAACGGAAAATTAACAATGTTTCAAATTTTACAATTCTCCAAGACCTTTGAAAAATAGCTCCACGAAAGGAAAAAAATTCTCAGATTAATAGTTTAACAATTATCGCACTTGCGATGTTAATGTTGGTGCTACAAAAAATTGTTAATTAACTAATGGATAAGTAATTGAAAAGTAGCGATAAACATTTTTGGAACACGGATTATTGTTCATTGATTTATCTTGCAGACGCCGGAATCTTTTAAATTTTTTTATTTTCATATTCAATAAGTTTAAATAATATTTATCCATGAAAGGTCCGAAGGGATCAAGGCTTACACAAGCTGGAGTACCCGTTTTCGGGGGTATTTTCAACTCTCTGGGAAAACTATAAATATTGGTCCTAGTTCAGGGAGTTGGGACTATTTTTAGGAAATTTCCTCCTCTTCTTGAATATTTTTTTCAAATTTGGATTATATCAGATAATTTTTGAGATATTGGCAAAGAACCAAAGCCCTTTCTTTTGTTTTTCACTTGATTGTTTATAACTATTGCAATTTTTGTGAGCGGACTTAGCATTTTCTCAAAACTTATCTATATGTCAAAAAGAATCAAATGACACCTCAATCATAATTTTAGGACGATGCGCAAAAATTTTGACCTAAAAAGCACTTGTTGACTAGCCTATGAGTTGTATAAGTGAACCATTTAGATTTCTCATATTTAAAAAATTGCTGGAAAAAATGGAAAACAGTCTCAAAATTTCTGAACTTCCTTAAATTTATGGAGCAGTATATTTCTACCTTAATGTAGGAATTTTGTTGTTATTGTTCTAATTATCCAGGTACCAAATTAACATTCATTTCTTTCTTTCTACATCATGTGATTACCCAGAACTCAATATCTTTAAAATGATTCTGCTCGTAATTGAAATTCTTCCCAGTTGTCATGTCACTTTCGAAGGTCGTGAAGTTCACAAGAAAGGTTGTCGGAACTTTCCTTGAATAGAAAACAAACACAATGACATAATCAAGTCCAGGAAATTTTTCGCGTTCAGCTATTCCGTCAACTTCCTCCAAACAATGAAAACCCTTCGCCTTGAGCGTGACACATTGTCATGAACTTTGCAATTGTTGTTGACGGGAAATCATGATTCAAATTTTCTGTTCACGATTGAAACGGGTCAACAACGGGGTGGGACTGCTTCAGAAATACGTGCAGCTCTCTGGAATGAAACTATATTAGGTTTCGTATTCAATAAAATGAAAAATTGGTACGCGCAAAAGCTCTTGACTTCACGTCAGTGCTTGAACCAATTTTTTTTTGTAATTTTTCAAAAATTTTCGAGGGGTACGGTTCTCGCAAAATTTTACACATCTTCATATCGATATTCTACTAGTTACCAAGCTTCAATTTAATCGAGTCTATATTTTTTGAGTTATCGAGGAAAGAATATTCCAGATGGGTATAACTCTGAAACCGTTGGACCGATTATGCAGGTAAACGAACTTAACTCTCCCATTCGGATTTGCAGCATTACCTGGAAATTGCAAGTTTCGTTCGAAATTTATCGAGGCAACTGTCACCCATCTATCTACTGAACTCACACAAGGCTGCCCTAATCTCCAACAATATATATCCGATCGTGTTCAAACCTGGAACTTGGTAGTAAAGTTAAGTTCTGAAGAAGTTCAGCGATGTCGGACGAACAGTTACTGATGTATAGAATTACTAATAATTTTCGATGATTTTAAAAAGAATTTCTAGTAATACGATCCTCGCGAAATTTTGCAAGAATTTTCGTGTTTTCGATTTTGTAATGTTCGAGTAATTGAGGAAATAACAACCAAATTTCAGATGGGTATAACTCCAAAACTGTTTGTCCGATTATGCCTAGAAACACACTCAAATGTCACATTCAGATGCACAACTTAACCTGAAATTTCAAGTGCTATCTCTTTCTGTTCTCAAGTTATCGTGACATAAAAAATATTTTATGATACATTTTTTTAAATTTTCTAGTAATACGATTCGCACAAAATTTCACAAAGGTGCTTAGGTTTATATTCTACAACTATCGAAGTTTCAATTCGATCGGATTTATATTGGTTGACAATAAAATGATTACTCGGAAACTATTGGGCCGATTATGCCCTTTAACGAACTTGTCCGTCGTATTGTGATGCTCCACCTACCCTGAAAATTTCAACTATTTCACTATCTAATTCCGTTCTCTAGTTATCGTGGCAACGGACGGTCGGTCTCGAATTCTTCAACAGGTAGTCGAACTCAATCGTTTGAGACCATTTCCGGCAAAAAATTCGAAAAATACAGACATATTGGGCAAAATGATAAGGCGATGTTTCCCAGAACATACTTGCAAAAAGTGGAAAAGCCCTGTGGACAGGAGCTCTGGCGCTCTTGTTCAAAATTTGACAATTCATCTCCGAAATTATTGGTTTCTCAGAGCTGGAAATGATATCAATGGATTCTTATAATAGAACTGCATCATAAAAGAAACTAAATTAAAACGAACTTATCCGAGATACTCATTCCTCAAATCTCCTCTGAAAATTATATTAGGTATATCAATTGAAACTTAGCCAATATTTTATTTTCACCAAAATTTGATAAACTTATCAAATTATATATTTCCCTCATCATATGGATTATCCAAGGGCATATAGGGTAGGGGTAATTATAATATCCTATAACTGGTCAGTTTGCATTCAACCATACTTTGTTTGTTAGAACAGAAATACATTTGACATGTCTGTCATAGGTAGATAACATTACATATATGAACAGTGAACACAGATAGAACACAGACATATACATTGTGTGAAAACATAGAGGTACGATGTATTATTGAAATTTTGAAAAATCATGTCTCCGAAAGTATTAGCTTGTTAGGGTTGAACATGATATCAGTAGTGTCTTATGATGAAACTGCCTCTTAAAAAAAATTGAATTCGAAATTTGTAATGTAAAAAAAATTCTTGTTTTCTTTACTCCGAAACCATTTTTGCCCAATAACGAACTCAACCGAGATATTTATCTCCCAAACCTACTCTGAAAATTAAAACTGTCTAGCTCATTCCGTTCGAGAGTTATCGTGTTAACGGACGGCCCGACAGAACCGAACCTTGATCATTGAGTTGAATCAAATCGTTTAAGACCATTTTCTGACAAAAATTCGAACATTACAGACATTTGGTCAAATTGATAAGCACTCTGTTCTGAGGAACAAGAGCGCCAGATGGGCCCTGCGGATGTGTTTTAGGTAATGAATTGTTTAATTTAGGACATTTATAAATGAAATTTGTGTTCGGACTCAATCCCAACGCCTTATTAGGTATTTGGAAACAATAAAGTAGATAATTTTTATTGAAATTCAATAGGGTAGTTCAAACTCTACTCCTTCGTATGATTCATTTTCCTCCCAAAATATGTTGAATCATGCACAGATAGTTTTGAACCACTTCGAACTCTCTTCACTATGGAACATTATTTTTCCAATTGATGATCAAATTTGCTCAGTCACTTCCAAAGAATTGTCATGAACCTACCGGTTTGCGCCTATTCGATATTTCTTTGAATTCGCATGAGTGCTTGGTGTTATCAAATTGATTCGTTTCTATTTGTCGTAATAATAACAGCTGCATTACATCAATTTGTACAAGTATTTTCGTAATAGATCATAAATACAAGTGCACAAACTTGTTTGGAAGGTCAATTTTCCACAATTTATAATATCAGAAACGGAAATAGATTCATCATTGCATTCTTACGCTCGACTACTGGGTCAATTACTTATTGAAAAGAGTATATCTACGTCGTGAAGTTATTCGTGAATGTGTAAATTTTTTTATTGGAAATTAATAATAAATTTTGTGGTAAGTATTATCGATATTTGATTTCCATCTAATGCTGTGGTTGACATTATTATTCTCTGTGATGGTATGTTCTCTGTGATGAATATCATGCCATTCCAAACATGTTACAGACTATACAGGACGTCCCAAGGGAAACTGCAACAATTAATATCTCGAAAAATTTACAAGTAACTCCATTATCCGATATTCACGAAATTCCGCGAACATTAGTGGGTCGGCATTCTACAAGTAATCACCAAGTTTTAATTAGATCAGATTTGTAAATTTTGAGTTATAGTGGAAATAACAACAAAATTTTAGACGAGTATAGCTCCAAAACCATTCAGTTGATTATGCCAATTAACGAACTTAAATGTCGCATTAGGAAGCGCAACCTACCCTGAAAATTATTGCAAGTCGCTATTTCTTTCCGTTCTCAAGATATCGTTTTTTGGAATTTTTTTTAAATTTTTCTAGTGATCGCCAAATTTTAGACTTTATGTCGGTATTCTACAACTAGGTGCCAACTTTCAATTCTATCGGGTCTGTATTCTTTGAGTTATCGAGAAAAAAATATTTCAGATGGGTATAACTCAGAAACCGTTTGGCCGATTATGCCCACCTACAAATTCAACTCTCCCATTCGGAGGCACAACCTACCTTGAAAAGTCCCTATCTCCTTTCGTTCTTAAGTTATCGAGGCAACGGTCAGCCATCCACCTACCAGATTCTGACAGATAATATTTTTTTCAATGATTTGTAATGATTTTTTAAAAATTTTCTAGTGATACAGTCCCCACGAAATTCCTCAAAAAATTGCGCGTTGGCGCTTTTCAACTAATTAAAATGTTCAAATCGTATAGGTTTCTCATTTTTTGAGTTATTGAGGTAATAACAACAACATTATAGAGGTATAACTCCAAAATCTTTCGGCCAAAAACTATAAATACATTTTCGTAATGAATCACTATATTTGGGATATTATTAGGATGCAATTCAATTCATATTTCAATAAATTATGGGTATACATGTTATTTTGCTCAACAATTTCATTTCATTTAAAGAAAAAAACACTCTTCAATTTTATCAGTTTTGGCGCTCTTGTTCCTCGGAACTGAGTGCAATTTGCCCAAATGATTGTAATTTTCGAATTTTTGGCTGAAATGTGTCTTAAACGTTTTGGTTCGACCCGCTGATCAAGAATCTGTGGTCAAAATCGATTCTGTCCGTCCGACCGTAACCACGATAACTTTCGAACGGAATGAGCTAGACAGTTGAAATATTCAGAATAGTTTTGGGAGATAAGTATCTCTATTAAGTTCGTTATTAGGCAAAATCGGCCAGGTGGTTTCGGAGTAACAAAAAAGAAATTTTTTTTATGAATTACAGATTTCAAATTAAATTTTTTTTAAATGCAGTTTTATCATTAGAATCTATTGATATCATTCTTAACTCTAACAATCTAATACTTTCGGAGATATTATTTTTTAAAATCTCAATAACTATTCTCAATTCTATGAATTCATAGAATACTCTAAGTATAATTTTCTGATGTATGTAAATCCAACATGAGGAGAGGCATAGACCTACGTTTTTATTTTAACTTGGAAAATTCTTGAAAATTGACGCACAGAAACCAAATTGAAAAAATTTTACGGCAGGCGGTGTTCCCAAGCGGTCACCTATCCAAATACTAACCTTGCCCGACGCTGCTTGACTTCCGTGTTCAAACGGCATATTCATTGTGGTATACCCGCGAACAATATTTCTTCCTTTAACTCTGCAATTATGATATTAATGATGCAGTTCTATTTATGTAAGATTGCGAAATGTTCCTATGACATCTGAAAATGTCAAACAAAATTATTCGAGAATTCAAAAGAATATCGTAATTATTTCCGAAAATGTTAGTATCCCACAATTTAAAATTAATTTCTAGGACGTGTACATGCCAACTTAAGATTCTCAAGAGATATGATGATGTGGTTTTGACAGTCCTGTGCTAATTTTGTATGAAACTAATATTGCCGAAAACAGAAATTTGATATCTCTCTTTGTTTCGTAGCTACAGAAAGGAAAGTTTTGGCGCTCTTGTTCCTAGGAACAGAGTGCTTATCGATTTGCCCAAATGTCTGTAAATTTCTAATTTTTGGCTGAAAATGGTCTAAAACGATTTGGTTCGACTCACTGATCAAGAATCCGTGGTCGAAATCGATTCTATCCGGCCGGCCGTTAACAGATAACTCTCGAACGGAATGAACTAACAATTGAAATTTTCAGAGTAGGTTTGGGACATAAATGTCTCGGTTAAGTTCGTTATTGGGCAAATGGCCTAATGGTTTCGGAGTAATGAAAAAAAAACTTTTTTTTTACATTTGAATTAATTTTTTTTTGAAGATGCAGTTTTATCATAAGAACCCATTGATATAATTTTCAACTTTAACAAGCTAATACTTTGGGAGATATGATTTTTCAAAATTTCAATAATACATCGTAGTTCTATGTATTCACAGAATTCTCTGTCTGTGTTCACTGTTCGTGAATGTCATCTAGCTATTAGAGACATGTCAATTCGTAGTTTGAAACTATTTTCTGCTGGAAAACAAGTATCTCATTGAATTTGTGGATATATACAAGACTGTTTTGAAACCGAAAATAATATTGACTGGTTGCATATTGAATAATTTATGTATAAATTCGGGATGATGTTTTAGAAGATTGAGCTGGACAGTTGAAATTTTCAGAGTAGGTTTGGGATATAAATATAATATAATAATATAATTCAATTTGTTTTATGATGCAGTTCTATCATAATAATCCATTGATATAATTCCCAACTCTGAGAAACCAATACTTTCGGAGATATGATTTGTCAAAGTTTGAACAAGAGCGCTCCTGTCCACAGGGCTTTCCCACATTTTTCATTCTCAATATCAAATATTTCCATTTAATTCCCTACAAAAATATATCATAGTCCAGAGGCTTTACAGCCCAAGGAAGAATCAGGCAACGATGTTCCATTAATTAAATCATGATGCATTTTATTGATTTCGGAATTGAATTGTGAATATAATAATAATAATAATTATTTAGTATCTGCTACGAACATCTTGGCAGTACCGATAATCACCTACTCATTCGGGATATTTAACTGGACAGTGAATGAAATCTCGAGCTAGACAGAACTACTCGTAACGTGATGAATATGAATCGTGGCCTGCATCCCAACTGCTCGATTAAAAGGATATACCTTCCACGAAGGCAGGCAGGCAGAGGTTTGCAAAGTTTGGAATTCCAACACCATCAACAAACGTTGGAAATGGCTATAAGGATATTGAGAAATGAAGATCCGCTTCTGAAAATAATGGTGGCTCAGCATGAAATCAGGATTCAAGGAGCTTTCCTATTTAGGGCTGGTCAGAGAGCTTTGGAGAAGCTCTGTATAACCGGCATATCAATCGATCATGAGCTAGCAGGAACACCTATCTCGCTAAGAGACCAAAGAAGAGTTGGCAGAAAGATAACGCAGGCACAATTGAAGAAACTACTCGAAAATCACATGAGTAAACACCTGCACTCCATATGCTTCAGGAGTTTGAAAGATCAGGGCCTGTATGAAGAATTTTATTATCCTTCGCCTTTTTGAAGTCCGCTGGACTCAAGTCGGAAACGGTGGGATTTGTTATAGCTTGTCAAGATGATGGGGTTATAAATACTAGATGGTATAAAAAGAACATCATGAAAGTGGACACCCCCACAACGTGCAGAGCATGCCACAGCCAGCAAGAAACTATTACGCACATTATGTCTGCTTGCAGAGTACATGCTCCATCAGGATATGTAGAAAGACACAATGCGGCACTCCGAATTCTCTACTTCCATCTGAGAGAGGTTTTTGGTATAGACAACCAACCAGTGCTACCATATGTGCCTCTGGAGATTGAAGCAGTTGATGAAAATGACAGAGCTCGCATCTACTGGAACTATGCGATTCCAAGAACTCGGCAGATCCACGCCATAAAGCCAGATATACTTCTGCTGGACAAAGAACTCAAGGAATTGTTTGTCGTCGAATTTTGGTCCCCCGCAGAAAATAATGTGGTGATGAAAGAAGAACAGAAGAGGGAGAAATACAAGGATTTGATGTTCGAACTTGGGATCTTGTATCCAAGGTTAGGGTGGTCGTACTAATCATAGGATGCCTAGGCGGAATGAAAGCGAACTACGCGACTGAATTGAAGATTATTCCGGCCTGCAAATCTCTGGCCGAGGATTTAGCGCACAAAATGCAGAAAGCGGTGTTGCTCGGATCACTTCAAGTCATCAGGTCCCATAAACTATGAAGGCCACTTGCAGCCTCGCTTGCAGCTCAT
Organism: Halyzia sedecimguttata; assembly: GCA_937662695.2. Taxonomy (NCBI): domain Eukaryota; kingdom Metazoa; phylum Arthropoda; class Insecta; order Coleoptera; family Coccinellidae; genus Halyzia; species Halyzia sedecimguttata. The sequence continues at coordinate 78,847,418 of OW569414.2, forward strand.
CTCTGTAGACGCTGTACGGGCAGGACGAAGAACTACTCCAAGGAACGTGCGAGAGGTTTTTTAGTCAGTAACCAATCAACATTTGGAGTCTCACACTCCTGAGAGAAGCGGACCCTCTCAGGGCGGGCCTATAAAAGGTTTTTCCTCTCGAGTGGATTAAAAAAAAAATGCCTTTATTTCTACATTTACGTATCTTCAAAGGGTAAAATTTAAAAAAATCAATATTACCATGAATCGCATTCAGGTTTTTATATTTTCCGAAAATATATGTTAATTGGTATTGTGATTTTATTGTTCGAAAACATACGACGGAGATACGCGCTGCTAATTCAAACATTGACGGTATTCCTTTAATTATGGTACAATCACGCCACGTCTGACGATTCAAATTGAACAATTAAAATGTTTTTTGCGTTATAAATAAGTCAGTTAGTTGTTGATTCATAAAAAAACTCGAGAGGAATTGGCGGAAGGAAAGTACATATGCTTATTTAATGAAGTGGCTTCATGGTATCAATTCTTGGTGTTTTTCCTTATAATTACTAATTTTTTTTTATCATTAAAGGAAAGAAAACACTTGGCTTAAGTTATAAACTATTAAAATACAGTATGTGGCTAAAGTAAGGAACAAAATTCATAACTGCGTTATTGAATGTTTTCGAACAGAACGCTTGGACAGGTCAATTTTAGTTTTTTATTAACCACCTTATGGCATACAAATTTTACTTATGACGTCGTTCGTATTCAGAATGACGTGCATGTTCTGGGGAAAAACCTTATCAATTTGCCCAAATGTCTGTAATTTTCGAAATTTTTGCCGAAAATGGTCTCAAACAATTGGGTTCGACTGTGGGTTGCGACTCGAAATTTTCAGGGTAGGTGGTGGTGAGTCCCTATACGACGGACAAGTACGTTGATAGGCATAATCGGCCCAATGGTTTCCGAGTAATAATTTTGTTTACAACCAATACAAATCCGATCGGATTGAAACTTGGTGAGCAATTGTAAAATAAAAACTTGAAGTTTGTGAAGTTTTGTGAGAATCGTATCACTAGAAAATAAAAAAAAAAGCACTGACGTGAAGTCAGTACTCTTTGGCGCGCGTGTTCACGGTGGCTAATTTGAATTGAGTGATGAGTGCTCCTTTTTGGGTAGATCTTCGGCTCGCACTGAGCTTGAAGTACTCATCATTCAATTCAAATTAGCCACCATGAACACGCGCGCCAAAGAGTACTGACTTCACGTCAGTGCTTTTTTTTTTCAAGTTCCTTTAACAAATATAGGTATCGATACAGTTTGGCTGTTAGCTTTACCGTAGATCGAAAAAAAATGCGGTTATGGGACCTCCGTTAGGAACGCAATTGCCTCTTCTCCAAATCCGAACGTATTTTAATATAGATCTACCGAATATAGTTATTTATAAATTCGCCTCAGGGCCACCATACAGACATTTCAACTCGGAAACAACGCTACATCCCCCAAACTGACTTGTCCGTGCACTGAATTGGCATGAATATTCTTTTAAAACCTCACAATATTGGCTCAGCACTCCCGACATAACCCGTACAAGCCAAAAACAGTCACTTATATTCTGCGTATGCGCAATCTACTTGCGGCTGAAAGTCCTCCCAAAATCACACACCTTACAACAAACTCCGATTCTAGTGGTTCAGAAGATATCGCATCTTGAATCCACGCATGCGCAGACCCTCACCAGGGGATTCTATGGAGGAAAAGCATCCGCCACCCCAAAATCCCAATCCTCTCTGACGAAAACAGCAGCAGTTAAATCACGGATGGTCTGCTCATGCGCATAACTAAAACTGCCCGTAAGGGGTAACAACGATTTCAAAATTAGCCCCAGGGCAACGGCACGGACACTTCAACTCGGAAACAACGCTACATTCCCCAAACTGACTTCTCCGTGCACTGAATTGCCATGAATATTCTTTTAAAACCTCACAATATTGGCCCAGCACTCTCGACATAACCCTTACAACCTGAAAACAGTCACTTCTCCTCTGCGCATGCGCAATCTACTTGCGGCTGAAAGTCCTCTCAAAATCACACACCTTACAAAAAACTCCGATTATCCAACATCAGTGGTTCAGGAGATATCGCATCTTTAATCCACGCATGCGCAGACCCTAACCAGGGGATTACATGGAGGAATATCATCCGCCACCCCAAAACCCCAATCTTCTCTTACGAAAACACCAGCAGTTAAATCATTGATGGTCTGCTCATGCGCATAACGAAAATGGGTTCAAGCCCTGTGGACAGGAGCTTTCTGGCGCTCAAGTTCAAACAGACAAATTATATCTCCGAAAGTATTGGTTTCTCTGAGTTGGGAATTATATCAATGTATACATATGATAAAGCTGCATCATAAAGGAAATTCAATTCAAATAATAGTTTATTTATCAAGATTAAATGAGCAATCATGAGAATGAGAACTGCACCATGGAAGAAATCGAATTTAATCTGGCCAATTTTGCCCAATAACGAACTTAACCGAGATATTCATCTCCCTAACCTACTCTGAAAATTTCAACTACCTAGCTCATTCCGTTCGAGAGTTATTGTGGAAAAACTTTTTTTAAATTTTCAAATTTTTTTTTTACACTTTGCGGTAATCTGGTCAATACAAAACTTCACATGCGTATAAAGGTCATGATTCTACAATTTGATGCTAAATTTCAGATAGATCGAACGAACTTGTCCGAGATATTTACGCTCCAAAACCACCTTGCAATTTTCAATCCGCTAACTCCTTTCGTTCGAGAGTTATCGTGCCTACGGCCGGTCGGCCGGCCGGACATAATCGATTTCGCACTCGGATTCTTGATCAGTGAGTCGAACCAAATCGTTTGAGACTATTTTCAGCCAAAAATTTCAAAATTACAGACACTTGGGCAAATTGATAAGCACTCTGTTCCGAGGAACTAGAGCGCCAAAAAAACAAGTTTCGTATGACAATTGCCCAAAACAGATTTAAAGTACCTACAAATAGTAGGTATTCCATAAAACAAATATGAAAGAAGATAAGTAATAATAAAATCTACGTTCACCAAATTTTCTCCTCTCTCGAACTACAGAATTATGCTTTCAATATTTACGTAGTATTTTCAAACATTTTCGGGTGAGGTCCCCGTTGCATCGATAAAATACGAGTATTTCAACCCCAATATTTTTGAAGTTACAATATTCCCTTCTGTCAAGTTGACATTATGAGAATTCATACATAGAATAATAATTAGATCAATCTGTGAAATACGATTTACATTGAAATTTAAAAAAATCATATCTCCGAAAGTATTAGCTTGTTAGAGTTGAAAATGATATGAATGGATTCTTATGATAAAACTGCTTATTAAAAAATATTTAATTTGGAATTTGTTTCGTAAAAAAAAATTTTTTTTTGTTACTCCGAAACCATCTGTCCGATTTTGCCCAATAACGAACTTAGCCGAGATATTCATCCCCCAATCCTACTCTGAAAATTTCAACTCTCTAGCTCATTCCGTTCGAGAGTTATCGTGCCTACGGCCGGCCGGACAGAATGAATTTCGACCACGGATTCTTGATCAGTGAGTCGAACCAAATCGTTTAAGACCATTTTCATCGAAATATTCCAAAATTACAGACATTTGGGCAAATTGATAAGCACTCAGTTCCGAGGAACTAGAGCGCCAAAAAGGCCCGTAAGGTGTAACATAAATTTCAATATTAGCCCCAGGGCCACGGTACGCACACTTCAACTCGGAAACAACGCTACATTCTCCAAACTGACTTCTCCGTGCACTGAATTGCCATGAATATTCTTTTAAAACCTCACAATATTGGCCCAACACTCTCGACAGAACCCTTACAACCCGAAAACAGTCACTTCTCCTCTGCGCATGCGCAATCTACTCGCGGCTGAAAGTCCTCTCAAAATCACACGCCTTACACAAAACTCCGATTATCCAACATAAGTGGTTCAGGAGATATCGCATCTTTAATCCACGCATGCGCAGACCCTCACCAGGGGATTCTATGGATGAATAGCATCCGCCACCACAAAACACCAATCCTCTCTGACGAAAACACCACCAGTTAAATCACTGATGATCTGCTCATGCTAATAACGAAAAATGCCTGTAAGGGGTAACATCAATTTCAAAATTAGCCCCAGGGCCACGGTACGGTTACTTCAACTCGGAAATAACGGTGCATCCGCCAAACTGACTTGCCCTTGCACTGAATTGCCATGAATATTCTTTTAAAACCTCACAATATCGACTCAGCATTCCCAACATAACCCATCCAACCCAAAAACATTTACTTCTCTTTTGCGCATGCGCAATCTACTCGCGGCTAAAAGTCCTCTCAAAATCACAAATCTTACAAAAAACTCCGATTCTCCAACGCTAGTTGTTCGGGAGATATCGCATCTGTAATCCACGCATGCGCAGACCCTCACCAGGGATCTGGATTCTATGGAGGAATATCATCCGCCACCCCAATCCTCTCTGACGAAAACTACAGCAGTTAAATGACTTCTCATCTGCGCATGCGCAATACGAAAAATGCCGGAAAGGGCAGCATGAACCTCAAAAACATAGGTTTCGGCATTGAAAGCAAAGTATTCCGCAAAATAGTAGTAATTTTTTGATTTTTTTCATGTCTTGTGCATCTAACTACTGAGTTTCAATTTAATCAGATCAGTATTTTCGAGTTATCGTGAAACAAAATTTTCAAATTTTCAAATATTTTTTTTGCCACTTTAGGGCCGTCCGTTCAACACAAAACTTGGCAGGCATATAAAGGTCATGATTCTACAATTTGATGCCAAATTTCAAAGAGATCGAGTGATCGGTTCCGGAAATATTCATAAAAAACGTTTTTACTAAAAACGGCCTTAGTTCCGAAACCGCTCGGTCGATTTCGCCCCTTAACGAACTTGTCCGAGATATTTACGCTACGAAACTACCCTGCAAATTTCAACGCTCTAAGTCGTTCCGCTCGAGAGTAATCATGCTAACGGCCGGCCGGACCGGACGGACATAATTGAATTTGACCTCGAATTCTTCATCAAGGAGTCGAACCCAATCGTTTGAGACCATTTTCGAAAAAAAAATCGAAAAATACAGACATTGTGACGAAATGATAGCCCGCTGTTCCTTGCGGAACACGCGCGCAAAAAATGTGAAAAAATATTATTCATGTCACGATAAATTAAGAAAGGAAAGAGATAGCCACTTGCAATTTTTATGGTAGGTTGTGGAACTGAATGTAACAATTGAGTTTGTATATAGGCATAATCAGTTAAACGCTTTTTCAGTTATACCCATCTGAAATTTGCTTGTTATTTCCTCAATAACTCGAAAAATACGAAACCGATCCAATTCAAACATGGTTTTTAGTTGTACAATGCCGGGTCGAAATTTCTCGCAAAATTTCGTGACGATAGTATCACTAGAAAATTAAAAAAAAACATTGGTAATCATTGAAAAAAATTCTATATATCAGAAAGTATTCGTCCGACATCACTGAAATTGTGCGAAAACCTTCAAAACCTTTACAGCCAAGTTCCAAATTTGAACACGGATCTATATTGTTGGAGATCCGAGCAGCCTTGGGTGAGTTCAGTAGCTGGATGGGTGACCGTTGCCTCGATAACTTTCGAACGAAAAGAGTTTTAGGGACTTGCAATTTTCAGGGTGGCCGCATCCGAATGGAAGAGTCAAGTCCGTTGTTAGGCGTAAAATCGGTCCAACGGTTTCGGAGTTATACCCATCTGAAATATTAATTTCTCGATAACTCAAGAAATACAGACCCGATCGAATTAAATCTTGATAACTAGTTGTAGAATATCGATATAAGGACGTTTGTGAAATTTTGTGAGAATCGTAACACTAGAAAATTTAAAAAAAATTACGAAAAAATATTATGCAACTCACGATAACTTTGGAACGGAAAGAGAAAGCGACTTGCAATTTTCAGGGTAGGTTGCGCATCCGAATACGACATTTCAGTTCTTTAATTGGTATAATAGGTAAAATCGTTTTGGAGTTTGAAATTTTGTTCTTATTTCCTCTATAACTCAAAATATACAAATCTGATTCAATTCAAACTCGGTGATTACTTGTAGAATGTCGACCCAGTAATTTTCGCGGAATTTCGTGAATATCGGATCGTGGAGTTACTTTAGGCGTAAATTTTTTCGTATTTCGATTTCAATAGAATACATATCTCAGAATTAAAAATTCTGTGATCATTCTCTACTGAAGTCTGTCATTAAAATGGTATGAAATGTATTCATATATTATAAAAGCTGAGAAGACGGTATACGATGCTAAATTCATAGTAGAGTTTCCCATAGCGGTGAGTAGACAATGGAACAAGCGCGCAAAAGCTCCTGACTTCACGACAGTGTTTGAACCAATTTTTTGGCGTTCTTGTTCCTCGGAAAAGAGTGCTTATCAATTTGCCCAAATGTCTGTAATTATCGAATTTTTGGCTTAAAATGGTCTTAAACGTTTTGGTTCGACTCACTGATCAAAAATCCGTGGTCAAAATCGATTCTGTCCGGCCGGCCGTAAGTTCGTTATTGGGCAAAATGGCCCGGCGGTTACGGAGTACCGAAAAAAAAAATTACATTACAAACTTTAAATTCAATAAGAAAATAGGATAACGCGGATAAGTTTATTGAAATGCAAAAGTATAACGGGTAATTCCGCAAAAGGAGCAGAGATAATCATTCTGCTGGTACCTGCCGACACGTGTTTCTGCTAGTTGGCTTCTTCAGGACAGGGCAACCAAGAAACCAAGAAAAAGGTGGAAAGATAACTGAAAACAGGCGACACCACAACAGAAGCGAGCAACCAATTTAAGTTTAGGTCGCATCGCACAGGTAGCTTATGCTTCCTTCGTGCCGATGCCATAGCTTACCTCCGAATTGGAGGTCCTAGAGCTGAAGGCACAAATTGGTTGCTCGCTCCTGTTGTGGTGTCGCCTGTTTTCAGTTATCTTGTCCTTAAGAAGCCAACTAGCAGAAACACGTGTCGGCAGGTACCAGCAGAATGATTATATCTGCTCCTTTTGCGGAATTACCCGTTATACTTTTCCATTTAAATTCCTTTTTTTTTAAGTTGTAGTTTCATCATAAGAATCCACTAATATAATTCTCAATTATAACAAAATAATACATCCGGAGATATGACTTTTCAAAATTTTAATAATTATTCTCAAGTCTATATGATTTCATAGAATACTCTTATCATAACTCGCTGATGTATGTAAATTCAACATGAGATGGGTCATAGCCCCACGTTTTGAATTTCATTATGAAAATTCTTGAAAATTGATGCGCAGAAGCCAAATTGAAAACAATTGGGAAAGCCCCGTGGACAGGAGCTTTGGCGCTCTTGTTCAAAGTTTGACAAATCATAAGTCCGAAAGTATTGGTTTCTCAGGGTTGGGAATTATATCAATGGATTCTTTTGATAGAACTGCGTCATAAAATAAATTGAATAAGAATCAATTGATATCATTTCCAACTCTGAGAAACAAATACTTTCGGACTTATGATCTGTCAAATATTGACAAGAGCGCCAAAGCTCCTGTCCACAGGGTTTTTGCCAATTTGTTTATTCAATTTTCAAACCCTTACTGTAAAGTGTAAAGTGGGAATGAGTTGTTGCTCTGGTTGATCACTTGTGCTCATTATGGTTACCCTTCGAAGGGTAATTTAGCATATATTTTAGTATATCAGTAAAATTAGGCGTTAAGATTGCATTATCATCGATTTAAATTCGCCGCCCCCATTTAACCATCGGATTTTAAAGTAAAATTTATTCCAATCATCCAAGCGGCGCCAATCGGAATCAAGAACTCCTAAATCTAGCATAAAAATCTCATAAGAAGATTGCTGTTAAAGCTGTGCTTTTCCTTTTGCATAATTCAATAATTCCCCTTCATTCTGCCCATTTTCCAATCGATTTCTGATTTGTGGTTTCGGAGTTACGATCCGAATAATTAGTCAGAATACATTGGGGCGCATCGGATAATTTGTCTTCCAATTTATGTCAGTGGCAGATCGACCATAAATTGCGTAAGGGTCAAGTGGGATTGATGGTTGCGGTATAATTCTCCGGCCCTCTAGATCTTCCATTTGTTTTTAAGAAAACAAAACGTGAGAAATGGTCGAAGGGATATTCAAGACGAGAACCACATTTTGGAAGATGAATTAGCTTCACATTGAAAATATTCGAGTAGACAACACAGTCCTAAGATAACCCCCTGAGGATTTGAGTTTATGTGCCGAAATACCAAATATGACATTTTAAGTCCTTGGAAAAGATGTGGGAAAGCCCTGTGGACAGGAGTCTTGGCGCTCTTATTCAACCTTTGTCAAATCATATCTTCGAAAGTATTGGTAAGAGTTGGGAACTATATCAATGAATTCTTATGGTAGAACTTCAGCATTAATAACTGAAATTAAATTCAAACATCATAAAAGAATTTAAATTCAACAAGAGTGCCAAAAATTATTAATCCAAAACCAATAGACCAATTCTACCCAACAACGAACTCATCCAAGATATCCATTCCTCAATTCTATGATGAACGAAATTTATATTATATCAATTGAAACTTTAGCCAATATTCCAGTTTTGTTTTTACTGGAGATATTCTGAAGACAATATTATTAATTTACCATTACCATTTCCATCGTCATATGGATTAACCATGGGCATAAATATCACCCAAAAAGTACGATATCATATTATAATTCTCATAATTCTAAGATTGCTGAAATGAATTTGACATGTCATGTCTCAGGAAAATAAGTTAACATGTATCAACACAGGTCATATTATGTATAATAATTCATAGATAGAATAATTATAGCATTGTGTGCAAACTGAAGTACAAGTATTAGCTTGTTAGAGTTAAAAATGATATCGATGGATTCTTATGGTGAAACTATATCTTGAAAAAAATTTGATTTGAAATTTGTAACGTTACTCCGAAACCATCTTGCTGATTTTGCCCAATAACCAACTTAGCCGAGATATTTATCTCCCAAACCTACTCTGAAAATTTCAACTGTCTAGCTCATTCCGTTCGAGAGTTATCGTGGTTACTACCGGCCGGACCTATTCGATTTTGACCACGGATTCTGATCAGTGAGTAGAACCAAATCGCTTAAGACCATTTCCATCAAATGATTCGAAAACTACAGACATTTGGGCAAATTGAATGTGCAAAATGTGTGAAAGCTCTGTGGACAGAGGCTTTAGCGCTCTTGTCGCACGACTAGCGGGTAATTATTCATACTTAGACAAAACATATCTCTGAAATTATTGGTTTCTCATGGTGGGTTTCACGAAGCTTAGATTAGCTTAATTGTGTATTCAATTCGGTGGTTGCATCAAAAATCAACTGGAAGTTGTCATAAAATCACACTGATTTGGGAATTAAGAGCAGTCTAAGCTTTGTGAATCCCACCGTAAGAGTTGGAAATGATATTAATGGATTCTTATGATAGAACTGCTTCATAAATTAGAGTTAATAAGTTGTTGTTCAGGTATCATCAATTTTGCCCATCATGTAGAACCGTTAGAACGTGGCGATAATATTTTGAGATTAAGTTTCTCATATTGGATCGCATATCACAGAATTACTTTGTACAGGACAATCTTCAGTGATGATGCTCATTTTACTAAAGATAGTGTGTTTGTTTAATACTTACAATTCACGCATATGGGATTTCTTGAAATATTATTATTGAAAATTCCATAAATATCCATTAATCCAAAATCTCGAACAAAATAGTTTAGATGCGACTCCAACTGACAGAAAAATCATAATAATTATCCGTAGTTAACGTTCACAGTCCATGGGATCATAGACTTTATATATGTCTCCATTCGCTATTCGGATGCGGCATTGTCAAACTGTGTCCCAGGCATTGGTATATTATTTAATTGAGGAGTATGGATTATCTATATCTTCTGAAAATAAATTGATAGAGTTCTGATCCGAGGAAAAAGAGTACAAAACATTAAATTCAAAACATAGGTCTTCGACTCATCTCATATGCTGGATTCATATACATCAGCAAATTATAATTAGAGCATTCTATGACATCATAAAAGTACCATTAATTATTGAAATTTCGAACAATCATGTCTCCGAAAGTATTAGCTAGAGTTGGATCAATGGATTCTTATGATGAAACTGCAACTTAAAAAAAATTGAATTTGAAATTTTTAACTCAAAAATGTTCTTTCGTTTCTCCGAAATCAATAACGAACTTAACCGAGATATTTATCTCCCAAACCTACTCTGAATATTTCAACGGCCTATTTCATTCCGTTCTAGAATTATCATGTTAACGGCCGGACAGAATGTATTTTGACCATGGATTATTGATCAGTGAGTCGAACCAAATCGTTTAAGACCATTTTCATCCAAAAATTCCAAACTTGCAGACATTTGGGCAAATTGAAAAGCACTCTGTTCCGAGGAACAAGAGCGCCAATAAGTAAATTCAAAACTCACCTCATATGTTTGATTTACATACATCTACAAATTATAATTAGAGAATTCTATGGAATCAGAATTACGATTAATTATTGAAATTTTGAAAAATCATCTCCGAAAGTATTAGTTTGCTAGAATTGAGAATGATATCAATGGATTCTTATGATGAAACTGCATCTTAAAATATATTGAATTTGAAATTTGCAATGTTAAAAAGAATTTTTTTTCCTTACTCCGAAACCACCAGGCCGAATAACGAACTTAACCAAGATATTTATCTCCCAAATCTACTCTGAAAATTTCAACTGTCTAGCTCAGTCCGTTCGGGAGTTATCGTGTTAAAGGCTGTCCGAATGGGACAGATACGATCTTTGTTGGGCATTATATGCCAAACAGTTCTAGAGTTATACTCATTTGAAATTTGGTTATTATTTCCCCTACAACTGAAAATATACAAATCCAATCCAATCAAAACTCGGTAATTACTTGTAGAATGCCTTTTTGGTTCATTTCTGTCGAAATAATAACTTTGATGAATAGTATATCTACTTAACTTATGTCGATCCTTCAACAAAATTGCCTGAGATGTGAGTTTTTCCGTATATTATCAGATATTTAACGGATTCAGTTCCGATAGAATACCAATGTACGATTCTCTCATTACTGAAGCGACCCAATTTTTTTTCATCATTCAATATAAATTACATTTCGGAAAACTTCATTCCGGTTGCCTCATTCATAGATCCAAAAAACATTTAACGAATTTCGAACCATGTCCAATAATTTGTCGTTAAGTAAAAGAGACTAACCTGTTATAATTAAATCTGTGGGATTCAATAGATAAACAAGGTGTGATTGACCAATTTCTCAAGGGTTAAGTGGTGTCAATCAGTAGTATTTAACCGTCAGTTCGTAGACAGAGAGTCTGCTCGTAAAATAGAGGTTTCATTTAAAAGTTTCGGAAACAAAAGGGTTCATTATTTGTGCAATTGAGTTCAAATTGAGTTTTATGTTCAACCTGGATTCCACAGTTGCGTTCAGTGCTCATCACGGAACATAGACAACCAATGTTCCACTAAAGTTGATACACCCACACCATCGAAGGTATGAGAATTCCTAATCTTTTAGAAATCTCGAAATGAAATGTACAAGTTAGAATTGTTGAAGATATTCAACAGTGATATCGGTTGAAAGAGGTTTAAACTCAATTCATCCAGTTAGGAACTGCATTTATCGTGATAATTCAACAATAATTTTATTTCATCATTAAAAAGTTTAACATGAAAGATCGACCCGGTGATTGAACTTAGATTTATGTTTAACCGAATATGTCTGTCTACCTATTCTCAATTTATCAATGATACTTGGATTTAATCTGATATCCAGTATCTGTTATGTAATGTTTACGATAGATAAATCTTTCAGTTTTATTGTATTTCTGTACTATTAGATTGTGGTTTCCCGAAATTGAGGTAAGCATCAAACATTCTTGGGAGGAAAGTATTTTTTAATTCATTCTAGTCCTTACCGTTTCTATGGTTATCCGTCATTGAAATCAAAACTTCAAATTGGCCATTGAGCATTTCAGGAACATCACTCTTTGTTGTCATTCTATAGATTTTCGTTCCTGTTCACAGACATAAATTAGTTGAATTTCTTCCATATCTAGGAGAATAATTATTCAAACTTCTACAAATCATATCTCCGAAAGTATTGGTTTCTCAGAGTTGGGAATGGATTCTTTTGATATAACTACATTATAAAGAATTAAATTCAAAACGTAGGCCTATGACATCCATAGGTTCGATTTACATACATCAGCAAATTATAATTAGAGCATTCTATGAAATCATAAAATTACGATTAATTATTGGAAATTTGAAAACTCATATCTCCGGAAGTATTAGTTTGTTAGAGTTTGAAATTATATCAATGGATTATTTAGATGAAACTGCATTTTAAAAAAAATTTAATTTGAAATTTGTAATACTTACTCCGAAATCACCTGGTTGATTTTGCCCAATAACGAACTTAACCGAGATATTTATCTCCCAAACCTACTATGAAAATTTCAACTGTAAAGCTCATTCCGTTCGAGAGTTGTGGTGTTGATGGCCGGACAGATTCGATTTTAACCACAGATTCTTGATCAGTGAGTCGAACCCAAACGTTTGAGACTATTTTCAGCCAAAAATTCGACAATTACAGACATTTGGGCAAAGACAAGACAAGAGCGCCAAAAATATAATAAACGAGAAGAATTATCTTAGTTCGACCATAATACATGTTCTAACTGTTAGTTTTTTGATGAATGATGAAAAATTGATTAATTCTATTACCAAGTATTTTAGTTTCTGCGCGCATGTTCTAGGGAAAAGCTTGCTATCATTTTGCCAAAAATTTCGTGAAAGAATTCAAGGAATTGTTTGTCGTCGAATTTTCCTCCCCCGCAGAAAATAATGTGGTGATGAAAGAAGAACAGAAGAGGGAAAAATACAAGGATTTAATGTTTGAACAGGGAATCCTGTATCCAAGGCATAAAGTCAGGATGGTCGTACTAATCTTAGGATGCCTAGGCGGAATGAAAGCGAATCACGTGACCGAATTGAAGATTATTCCGGCCTGCAAATTTCTGGCTGAGGATTTAGCGCACAGAATGCAGAAAGCGGTGTTGCTCGGATTACTTCGAGTCATCAGGTCCCATCAACTATGAAGGCCGCTTGCAGCTCATCTCTTTTGTTAAGGGACGCTGTAAGACAGGACGAAGAACTACTCCAAGGAACGTGCGAGAGGTTTTTTAGTGAGTAACCAATCAATAACTGGAGTCTCACACTCCTGAGAGAAGCGGACCCTCTCAGGGCGTGCCTATAAAAGGTTTTTCCTCTCGAGCCTGAAAAAAGGAACATATCGACGAACAAAGTAAAACTTTCATATATCGGATTTCCTACGGTGGTTCAACTTTTTTTTTTATGAATATATAATATATTCATTGCGAAATATGCATCTGTTTTCTGATCAACACAGTTAAATTTTCAACCCACACTTTTTGGGCGCATGTTCTAGGGGAACATCGTCCTATCATTTCGTCCAAATGTCTGTAATTTTCGAATTTCGAGCTGAAAATTGGCTAATAGACTAATTCGGACTCCCTGATCACGAATCCGGTGTCAGATTTTTGGGTGCCGTCCGGCCGGCCGGCAGGCCGGCCGGTTTTCCGGCCGTAGGCACGATAACAGGAGCACCGAAGGTCCTATCGACTTCAAACTTTCAGGGTAGGTTTCTGATCGAAATGCGACGGTTAAGTTCGTTAACGGGCAAAATCGGCCGGACGGTTTAGGAGTTATAGACATTTAAAATTTTGAGGTTATTTCCCTGATATTTCAGGAACTAAAGAAGATGTTGAATCGAAACTTGGTAGTCAGTTCGAGGATATAAACGCGCAACTTTTGGCAAAATTCTGTTATGATCGAAATGTTGGTAATTTTTAAAAAAATATTTCTTTTAATTTTTTTCGTGAACTATTCATCAGATTGCAACAAAAACTTGTACTAACGTCAATTGTAGTATTTTGCAACATTGTGCAAAATTTTGGCTCTATACGATTTCAAATTCTGGAGATATAAGACAAAATGTGTCAAATTTCCTGGGTCTCTCTCAGTATTTTCATCGATTATTATATAATAATCAATAATATTAAGGTATTCAACATGATACTGCTTTTTTTCTTTACTGGTCAGTACGGGCCACAAGGAAGATGAACATGCGCCCAATAGCTCCTGTCCACAGGGCTTGAACCAATTTTTCTATTTGTGTCCTGTAACTCAATTGAAACTTTCAGGCAGTTGATTGAAGCACACAATCTTTCAATATGTAACTTATGAAATCAATAAGTTATTGATATTGTATGATTATAAAATTTTTCTTATGTTGAAGATCCGACTTTATGCATATTAATGAGTTTGGTTGATCGGGTAGGACAAGCATTTTCAAGAAAACTACTTTCCTACGAAACTACACTCTTGTCCACTACAAGTCTGACATAAGCTTCGGAAACAATGTTTTCCATCTTCAAAGACGAAGCGTTACTAAAGCATGCTATCAATTTCTATACTCAAGTATGGGTTGACATTATACCCTTAGTCATACACCGATTAGTGAGAATAAGGAGTTATTCATAAGGGTTAGATCATTATTGAGTAAAATATATTTTCTCTTGTATATTTCGATACCCTAGAGTGTTCCTAAGTACAATTTATTGGAATTTTTCAACAATTTAAAAGAATTTTCTCACATTGAGTGGTCAGTTGTTAAAACGTGGTTTGAAACAGCAGATTTACGATGTTGTTGTTACGAACATAGCACTTGTTGCAATCTAAACATTAAATTCATAAATACCAGATTTTAATAGGTCTGGAGTTATATCGAATTTATTCCCAGTATATAATAATAATTTTTCACTGAAGTAAATTGTTCATAAATAAACGAAAATTAACAATTTTTCAAATATTCCAACGGGAGTCTATTCCAAGACTTTTGAAAAATAGCTTCACGAAATGAAAAAATTCTCAGATTAATAGTTCAACAATTATCGCACTTGCAATGTTAATGTTCGTGCTACAAAAAATTGTTAATTAACTAATGGATAACTAACAATAAACATTTTTGGACCACGGATTATTGTTCATTGATCTATCCTGCAGAATCCTGAATTTTTAGCAGTTTTTATTTTCATATTTAATAAGTTTAAATAATATTTATTCATGAAAGGTCCGAAGGGGGCGAGGCTTACGCAAGCCGGAGTACCCATTTTCGGGAGTATTTTCAACCCTCTGGGAAAATTATAAATATTGGTCCTAGTTCCGGAAATTGGCACTTTTTTTCAGGAAATATTCTCCTCTTCTTGAATCTTCCTTCAAATTTGAATTATCTCAGATAGTTTATGAGATATTGGCGCAAAACCAAACCCCCTTCTTTTTTTCACTTAATTGTTTATAACTATTGCAATTTTTGCGGGCGGCCTTAGCATTTTCTCAAAAACTACCTACATGCCATTCCGAATCGAATGACATCTCAATGATAATTTTCCGAGAATACGCAGAAATTTTGTCATAAAAAGCACTTGTTGACTAAACTATTTACTTTGTAGTCAGTAATATCCAACACCACATGTTCGATAATTCATCCAGAGATCGAAATCGGATTTTTCTGTATTTCCTGATGTTCTAAGGCGCGGTAAATGCTGAATAGACATTGTCCCGGTTTCGATCTTGAATTTTTATTATTTGACGATTAGAAAACTGAATATAACACTGTAAGTTTGAATTTTTGACTCTTGTTTTGTTTGTATAAGATTTCCTTCCTTTTTTTTATGTTTTTGGATGCATTTCTTTCATTATTATGCAAGATATGAACTTGTTTTAACTTCAATTAACTGTAAAGCTCTGTCTGTAATTTTTAGTACCCAGAAGATGACGAAATAAAACGTTTGGCCAAACTAAGGTAGTTTTCTTGAAAATGCTGATCCCACCCACTCAACCGAACTTATTAGTAAACATAGAAATATGGATCACCAATTATCACATTTTGAGATAGTGCATATTGTCCTCATATCGCAATCGATTTCTTTTTTCCAGAATGATATTTTAAACTTGAAAATGGATAGTCCCTGCTGCGAGTTGTGATAATCAAAAAGGATGGCTAACACCTTTGATTATCGCAAATAGACAAGCTGAAACTCAAATATTTCAAAGAATGGTAAGTATATAGTTATGTTCTTAAATTGATTCAATTAATTGATTGACTGCTACAGGCGGATTTCAGGAACTCTTTTTTTATTTATCCTTTGGATCAAGTTGATGGTACAACCAAAAACAATTCATGTTTGAATATTATACAGGGTGTTTACTAATTCATTATCCAAGAAGATTAATCTATGCATAATTTTAGGTCAAAAAGTTCATATAATTATAATTCCATGTTTGAATAATTTTTGGTGCGCTTTTCAGGTGCCTATCAATTCGTCCAAATGTCTGTAATTTTCGAATATTTGGCCGAGAATGGTCTCAAACGGTTAGTTTCAACTCGCTGATGACAAATCCGAGGTCAAAATTGATTCTTTCCGGCCGTCAGCACGATTACGCTCGAAAGAAATAAGTTAGAGAGTTCAAATTTTCACAGTAGGTTTGGAGTTCAAATGCGCCTGCTGTGTTCATTAATGGGCGAAATCCACCTAGTGGTTTCAGAGTTATAGCCATCTGAAATTTTGTTTTCCCAATAACTTGAAACATATTGATCTGATCGAATGAAGGCGTGGTAGTTAGTTGAAAAATACCGACACAAAGACTTGAGCAACATTTTGCAAGAATCGCAGGAGTGGAAAATTAGAAAAAAAAATTATATTCTATATGTCAGATATCGTTGAAATTCTGCTATAGCCTTCAAAACCTTATTTTACAGTAAAGTTCTAAATTTGAAGTCGATCGGATCTATATTGGTGATGATATTGTCGAGATATCGAAATATCTCAACGATCGAGATGTACTGGTCCCTGGTTTTACATTCGACCAGCGAAGTTGTCAACAGTTTTTTATTTTTGACTTGACGGGGAGAATTTAATGAATAAGATCGTCCGAAGTCAAATTTGACAAGTCGATACGTCAGTAATAGCATTCGTTCAATACTTAGTGAGATTTGATATATCTTGTCTATGATATGTAACTTATTTTACAGCCATGTTCTCGATTTGAACTTGATCGAAAAATAATAATAAAAGGTTATGGACGAAATGAAGTCGATATTTCTATAAAATTACTTGATTATTTTCGTATATTATTAGATATTATAAAAATACTGCTATACAGGGCGTTTTTGATAAAATGTCAATTCATAGGTTTTCATGGCACAAGCGTACGATTCGACTGAATTGTATTATAGGAATAATTCTCGGAATAAATTATTCAAGATAAAACCACTCCTATACATTACGCCGCCACAAACAAAGCACTGTTTATTTTCGACCCAAAATTATACGTATGTATTCGCCACCACAAATACAGCAATTTTTATTTTTGACCCAATAGTGGATGTATTTTTTAGTGGGTTAGTAGTTGCTTGGTTAAATCAGTATTTTCCGAATAGTTGAATAGATCATGGAGTACATTTCGAACAATTTCTATAATCTTAAGATTTGTTATTTCCATGCACCATAATTTTTATAGGTCATTGTTTAAGAAGGTTGATGAAATACAACATAGACAAAAATATATTTTTTCAAATGGTTGTATCTTCTATACGAAAATGAATGTTCATAGTAAAAAAGGTGTTTAGAATAAGCACAGCTATCATCTGCCAAAATTTGTCAAAGAACTTATAGAACACCCTGTATAGACAAAAGATGTTTTCTCATAATATAATCTTCAATAGCTAAACGGACTAATCATTCTGTTTTTTCCTTAGTACCACAAGAACTGCATAACGGTAGTCAGTCTCCTGTTGGTTGTCTTGGGGGCCATCCTGATTGCCTTGAAGTCCACTTTGTACAACTATGGCCTTCGTACTCTGCTCAACTTCGAACCTGGAAGTCAGTTGTTCAACGCCTGGTCGCGGAGTCCCCCAGGTGTCAATTTTGATGTCTACCTCTTCAACTGGACAAACCCAGAGGATTTCACGAATCACTCCTCCAAACCCATACTGAACGAGATCGGGCCATTCAGGTTCAGTCAGGTCATTGAAAAGGTGAATGCCACAATGAACGACAACGAAACTATGTCTTACTACAGAAGACGGACTTTTAATTTCAACAAGGAGGAATCAGCTCATGATTTGGATTTCAACGTTACTATACCAAATCCCGTAGCAATGGTAAGCAATATGATCGACTCTTTTTTGCGCTCTTGTCCTTTGGAGCAGCGTGCTATCATTTTGCCCAAAATGATACCAAGGGAAATATTTTTCCCTAGTAACTCGAAAAATTATTGAACGGTTTTTTTCTGGGTTTTCTCTCCCAAACTCTGAAAAATATCTATAAAATAAAAATTTATTATTTTGTGATTTGCTTCTGCGTAAAAAACACAGGATATTTGTCAGCAGCAATCAATTGAACAATGTTGCCTAACAAACAACAACGAAACAACATCAACGAAGAAACAAATATATCGTAACGTTTCGGAGTCTATATCAGACTCCTTAGTCAGACTCAATGAAAATCGTTAGAATTATTTTGTTGATAGTTATTTTGTGAAATTCAAGAATTGTCACATTGACAGTATTTAAAAATCATAGCTAACATAGTTTTACTTCGCATAGAAATTTCCAAGTTCCAACTCCTTTTTCAATAAATTTAGCCAAATATGTTCAATACCAATTGAGCAATTTGCAAAATTGCATTCTCTGTTCAATAAAATACAAGTTGACTCCTTAAGTTTCCTTTTCATAAAATCAGGTTCTGTCATTAGAATCTTTGTATTACTCCAATCCATCATGTGATCTCCTTGGATTGTACATACATGTTGTGCTATTTTTGAATTCTGTATGTCTCTATTTCTCAAGTTATTCTTATGCTCTGACTTTCTTACTTCTAGTGGTCTTGATGTTTCTCCTGTGCATGATTTAGCACAAATACAAGGAATATTATATACACAGTTTTTATATTTTTGTTTTTCATTTATGGGTTTTGTTTTCCTTTATAAAGACCTAAGATCATTTTGTGTTTTGAAGACGGTTCTTATATTGAACTTAGAACCGATTCTTCTAATTTTTTCAGAAAGGCCACGAACATAAGGGATCACATTCAACAGATTGGGTTGCTGTTCTTGTTGATTATTCTGTTGTACTTGTTGATTATTTTGTTGTTCTTGATTATTTGTTTTTCTATCTAAATTCATGATACATGTATTTATGAATTGCCTCGGATATCCATTTTCTTCAAGAAATTTTAATGAATTTAATTATTTCGAATTTCAAGAGTAGAACAAATTAGGTTCGCTCTATCATAGATACAGCAATCCAATCTGTTGAATGTGATCGCTTATGTTCGTGGCCTTTCTGAAAAAATTAGAAGAATCGGTTCTAAGTTCAATATAAGAACCGTCTTCAAAACACAAAATGATCTTAGGTCTTTATTAACGAAAACAAAACCCATAAATGAAAAACAAAAATCAAAAAACTGTGTTTATAATATTCCTTGTATTTGTGGTAAATCATACACAGGAGAAACATCAAGACCACTATAAGTAAGAAAGTCAGAGCATAAGAATAACTTGAGAAATAGAGACATACAGAAATCAAAAATAGCAGAACATGTATGTACAATCCAAGGAGATCACATGACGGATTGGAGTAATACAAAGATTCTAACACAGAACCTGATTTTATGAAAAGGAAACTTAAGGAGTCAACTTGTATCTTATTGAACAGAGAATGCAATTTTGCAAATTGCTCAATTGGTATTGAACATATTTGGCTAAATTTATTGAAAAAGGAGTTGGAACTTGGAAATTTCTATGCGAAGTAGAACTATGTTAGCTATGATTTTTAAATACTGACAATGTGACAATTCTTGAATTTCACAAAATAACTATCAACAAAATAATTCTAACGATTTTCATTGAGCGTCTGACGAAGGAGTCTGATATAGACTCCGAAACGTTACGATATAGTTGTTTCTTCGTTGATGTTGTTTCGTTGTTGTTTGTTAGGCAACACTGTTCAATTGATTGCTTCTGACAAATATCCTGTGTTTTTTACGCAGAAGCAAATCACAAAATAATTAATTTTTATTTTATAGATATTTTTCAGAGTTTGGGAGAGAAAACCCAGAAAAAAACCGTTCAATAATGAGTATACCTCCCACAGTATCCTTTAATGATTACTCAACTCGAAAAATACTGATCTGATCGGATTAAAGTGCGGTAGTTATTTGAAAAATACCAACACAAAATGTTTATTCCGAAATGAGAGCGAAGTGAGAAAAAATATCAGAAGCTTGTTCTGAAAATTCTTTATCTCACAAATTCCTTATGTTTCGGTACAGAACACAAAGTAAGAGAACCGAGAGAAGTTAGATTTCTCACTTAATGGCGAGAGTGAAAATTATAACCTACAAAATTTGAAACTGGGCTAATATATACTGACTTAAGAGATTATCTTCCGATGATTCATCAGAAGAAGAGCGGCTTGTTAAAAGAATATCTTGAAAAATATACAGGGTGTCCCAAGTTCGAGTGCCTATTAGACGTTTCTGGAGAACTGGACATATTTGAATGCTGAAAATTGGGATTATGATATTGCTTGAACCGTTTTTACAACATCGAAGAGGAAGAATGTGGAAAGGTCATGCATCTTTTGAATTTCACAAATATCATCACAGGGTGTTGCAAATTTTGTGTCGAAAATTGTGATAAAAAATTGGCCATAACTTCTGTTTTTCAAATTAGAACCCTATTTTTTTATGATTGCGTTGGATTCTGCGGTGAAAAAATAATGAAACTTTTCTAACATGAATATGCTCCTGAATTCAATTAAAAAAAAATTGGTTCAAGCCCTGTGGACAGGAGCTTTTTGGCGGTCTTGTTCAATCTACCTCAAGAAATGTACGGAATCTGAACTGAGAACAATTGTATTTTCTTTGAAAAACTCGCCATCGAAAGGATTTGATGAGATCTCCTCATATAATATAAGAGAAATATACCATACAATAAAAGACAAATTATTGGAACTGATAAATGAGTGTCTTAGTGTGGGTGTTTATCCGTCCTACATAAAAATAGCCAAAATATTACCTGTATTTAAGAAAGGAAAAAAGGAAGACATCAGTAATTATCGTCCCATTTCAATTACCCCAATTTGATCAAAAATAATAGAAAAAGTGATTAAAGACAGATTCATCAAATTTTTTGAACTCTCCCCACAACAATACGGATTTCAAAAATCAAGCTCAACATTGGGTGCTACGACCGACTTGATAGAAAGTATAATTGAAAAAAATTGGTTCAAGCCCTGTGGACAGGAGCTATTGGGCGCATGTTCATCTTCCTTGTGGCCCGTACTGACCAGTAAAGAAAAAAAGCAGTATCATGTTGAATACCTTAATATTATTCTGGAACACTAATTTTCCATTACAATAATCTTCATCTAGCTTCTATTTAGTATCAATTCCTGTAGAACGTGATCATAATAAGTGTTTTCCATATAATAAAATGTGTTTGAACTTGGTATGTAGGAAATCTGACATCAATTATTGGAATTAATTGATTTGACAAACAGCCGTCAAATGAGGTAAATAGATTTTTGTGACGATTTTCTGTGACCATAGAACGTCAAAACACGCTGGAATGTGAATTTTAAGCAATATCTTCTGGAATTGAGATCGTATCGAACTGAAATTTTGCACACTCGTGTAGAATGCTTGATTTAACGTCGGTACAAATTTTTTTATTAAAAAATTTTCCAACTGCCCGATCCCAACAATACTTAGATAATATTATATCCATAAATTAAGCATTTCATTAATGCATTTCTTGAAATAGGTACCTTTTCAAGTCGATCAACATCGTCCTTCTTTCGACGTCTAAACTATGACTTGATTCTTTATGTTTATGTCTTTGAATTTGTTTTCGGTGGAATTCAAAGAGTTCATAGAATAATCGATGAAAATACTGAGAGAGACCCAGGAAATTTGACACATTTTGTCTTATATCTCCAGAAATTGAAATCGTATAGAGCCAACATTTTGCACAATGTTGCAAAATACTACAATTGACGTTAGTACAAGTTTTTGTTGCAATCTGATGAATACTTCACGAAAAAAATTTTTTTTTCGAAAAAATTAAAAGAAATATTTTTTTAAAAGTTACCAACATTTCGATCATAACAGAATTTTGCCAAAAGTTGCGCGTTTATATCCTCGAACTGACTACCAAGTTTCGATTCAACATCTTCTTTAGTTCCTGAAATATCAGGGAAATAACCTCAAAATTTGAAATGTCTATAACTTCTAAACCGTCCGGCCGATTTTGCCCGTTAACGAACTTAACCGTCGCATTTTGATCAGAAACCTACCCTGAAAGTTTGAAGTCGATAGGACCTTCGGTGCTCCTGTTATCGTGCCTACGGCCGGAAGGCCGGCCGGCCGGCCGGACGGCACCCAAAAATCTGACACCGGATTCGTGATCAGGGAGTCCGAATTAGTCTATTAGCCAATTTTCAGCTCGAAATTCGAAAATTACAGACATTTGGACGAAATGATAGGACGATGTTCCCCTAGAACATGCGCCCAAAAACATCAGAAAAGTAACACAATACACTTACCTTGGCTTGGTTATAGATGAAAATTTGAACTGGGAAAAACATATTGACATGATTTTTGGTAAACTGGCTGGATTAATAGCCTGCATGAAAAGAGTGAGCAACTGTTTTGATGTCAAGCACAAACTTTTGGTGTACAATTCACATATTAAAAGTGTCTTAAGATATCTACTGCCAATTTGGGGAAATACCACGAAGTTTAAAATAAATCGGCTTCAGAGGTTACAGAACAGAGCAGTAAAAACTATTTTTAATCTCAAATTTGAAACAAGAACAAATCTACTTTATGAACAATACCCAATTTTGCCAATTAAAAAACTCATAAAACAAGAGCTGTGTGCGTTGG
Organism: Halyzia sedecimguttata; assembly: GCA_937662695.2. NCBI lineage: Eukaryota > Metazoa > Arthropoda > Insecta > Coleoptera > Coccinellidae > Halyzia > Halyzia sedecimguttata. The sequence continues at coordinate 78,870,603 of OW569414.2, forward strand.
TTTTCAAAATAAATAATAACTTACTGAAAACCAAGGTATGCTTTGAACAGTTTTCACACGACTACGAAACAAGACACAGGGACAAATTTACCTTAAATAAAAACATCCGTTCAAACTATGGCAGAAGAAGACCAAGCTTCATAGGACCACAACTTTATAACGAAATGCCAAAAACTATTGGATTATCTAAGACGTTCCCTTCTTTTAAAAAACATTTGAGAACTTATCTTGAAAATTGTTAAATTTATTTTAGTCTTTACTATAAATATAAATATTAATTTATGTATAAGAAATGTATATCTGTGATAACAACTTATGTTGATTAACAGTATTATCAATAAATCAATAATCAATAAATAGACAAATTATATCTCCGAAAGTATTGGTTTCTCAGACTCGGGAATTATATCAATGGATTCCTATGATGGAACTGCATCATGAAAGAAATTAAATTTGAAAAAGTGTCGTTTAAAAAAATGCTTCAAAAATTATCTTTAAAAAAAAAGAGCAATCTACAATGCTTCAATGCTTTAATGCTTCAAAAATTGTCATTAAATTTATTTATGAAGATTAAATGAGCAATCTGCAATGATTCAACCTCGTGGAATGGGTTGTTGCAACTTACACTCGGTGCATAGTTTTCACAACTCGAAATACCTAAGAAACGTATCATCGAAATGTCTAGAGCAAGGCTGGAGACAATCATAGCAGTTTGTCCATTTATTCCTGATATTTGGGTAGGTAGTGGATTACGACCAAATTATTTTAATAGTTCAAAATATATTAATAAAATACTATCCTCTTTTCATTTCATAATTTAAAATTTAATAGTTCATACCACTAACACATTCTTTTCTGTATTATGAACCTTAACTCTAGAAAAAATGATGGATACACAAATGTAGATCCATATTTCAGTATTTTTTTGCTAGCAACATATAGGAACATGTCTCACTACTTAAGGATGTAATAGGTAATATCAGTGGTCAACGATCAGTAATTTCTTTTGATGATTCCATTATGTTCTTCTTTCCTATTGCCTCCATAAGCTAAATCAAAACAGTCTTGTATATATTCACAAATTCAAGAATCGAATACTTGCTTTCCAAGAGAAAATATTTTCAAACTATGAATTAACAATCTCTAATAGCTGGAAAAGATGACATTTATGAATAGTGAACACAGACAGATTCTGTGTCCACATTCTGTGAATACATAGAACTTACGATGTATTATTGAAACTTTGAAACATCATATCTCCGAAAGTATTAGCTTGTTAGAGTTGAAAATGATAACAATGGATTCTTATGATGAAACTGCATCTTAAAAAAATTTGAATTCAAAAGTTGTAGTTTGAAAGAAAATTTTTTTTTCGTTACTCCGAAATTATTCGACCGATTTTGCCCAATAACGAACTTAACCGAGATATGTATCCCTCAAACCTGCTCTGAAAATTTCAACTGTCCAGCTCATTCCGTTCGAGAGTTATCGTGTTAACGGCCGGACAGAATCGATTACGACCACGGATTCTTGATCAGTAAGTGAAACCAAATCGTTCAAGACCATTTTCAGCCAAAAATTCGAAAATTACAGACATTTGTGAAAATTGATAACCACTCTGCTACGAGGAACAAGAGCGCCAAAAAATAGGGTTCTAATTTGAAAAACAGAAGTTTTGGCCAATTTTTAATCACAATTTTCGACACAAAATTTGAAACACCCGGTGTTGATATTTCTGAAATTCAAAAGATGCTTGACCTTTCCACATTCTTCCTCTTCGATGTTGTAAAAACGGTTCACGCTCAGCATGTTTAAAATAAGAATAATGAACATAATACTGAGTAAACATATTTGAGTTTTTTTTCTGGTTTTTTTTCGATATTTTGAAAACTATTCGAATGGTTCTAAAAGAAATGTATTCAGCATTGAATACTTGATCATACCAGGAATGCAAAACTTGAAAAAAAATCTTTTTCATCAAATTTATTTTCTCTCCCTGTATAACCGGATGTGCTTGGACTTCGGAAATATTTTAGCTCTGTAGAGAATTTCAAGCAATATCATAATCCCAATTTTCAAATTTCAAATATGTCCAGTTCTCCAGAAACGTCTAATAGGCACTCGAACTTGGGACATCCTGTATACCGTTGCTTGATCGATCACCAAGTAAAGACTTTTGACACACCCATAACATGTAACCTCAAAATGTAGTGAGCAGAATGTAAGATGAACGTGCCTCTTTTTGGCGCTTTTGTTCCTCGGAACAGAGTGCTCATCAATTTGCCCAAATGTCTGTAATTTTCGAATTTTTTGCTGAAAATGGTCTTAAACGATTTGGTTCGACTCAATGATCAAGAATCCGTGCTCTAAATCGATTCTGTCCGGCTGTCTCGTGCTTGGCTCCAGCTTCCATTGTATAGAAATCTGATTGGGGGGATGAGACTCAGGAGATTGTAAACGCGTCGATTCGTTGTGTTCATGTGCGGACGCTCTTACTTAATCGAATTATCTTCTAGAGATTGCGTCGCTATATACTGATGATTTGTCATTTCAATTGCAGGCGCTAGTGCACAGAGCAAGAGATTGGAATTACTTTACCAAGAAGGGGATGAGTATTTTGCTGAGCTCATTAATAGATGACGATTTACACGTAACCAAACCCGTTGGAGAAATTCTCTTCACTGGTTACGATGATCCAATCCTGAACGCGGCAGATAAGTTCTCATTCTTCACAGAGGCTCCAGCTGCGAAGAAATTCGCTTTCTTTTATGGGGTAAGTGAAATATTTTTCAATTCAAGAGATCTACCTCTGATTGTAGATTGTCTGAGTCACTTAACATAGAATAAGCTGAATAGTAGATGATTTTATATTGTTGTAGAGGGTGACGTTGCACTGCGATCTTAAGGTATATTGTGCCCCCCATCGGATCTGGCGATGTCACCAACATCTACAGCTCGCCGTCCAGTTCCAGAGTTCTGATGAACCCCAGTATCTCGGATGGATTCAAGGAGGCTACGTCTCCGTCTTTCTTGCCCCAAGCATTCCTTGCGTATGGTGAGGCAATCCGTAATCAGGTGATTAGGAGTTTCATCCTCCTCCCAACAGAATCTGCACTCCTAAGTTTCTACTAGACTTAACCTCATCATATGCTTCCTAAGGCCGCAGTGCCCTGTGAGGAAACCAGTGTGGTTTTTACTGAGATCCATATACTCCTTGGATCTGACAGAGTCAATGTTCCGTTGGAGTGATACATTCCTGGGAGAGATGTCCAGAGTATACCTCTTTCAGTTCCTTCTTTCATCCGAAATTCACTTTTGTAGGTGCATCTACCTACTCCACAGTAGGGATGTGTGCTCCTTTCTTGGCAAGTGAGTTGGCCTCCACATATCCTTTAATTCCCGAGTTACCAGGAACCCAGACCAAGGAGACCCTGTTGTTCCTAGAGCACAATTCATTAAGTTTTCTTCGGCACTCCCATATTAGCTTAGATTCGATAACATGTGAGCTCAGAGCTTTAAGCAGCGTGACTGACAGAATGGATTGCTATATCACACCTCTGATAGTTTCTTTCTAGGTTCATTTCCACGCATATTTCGATTGCAAGTATTTCTGCCAGAAATACGCTTGGATAGGAGCCTAGCAATAGTGAGGATTTGGTGCCTGCCCCATATACTCTAGCGCCAACTCCTATATTGGTTTTTGAACCGTCTTTGTACCATTTAATGGTATATTTTTGAAGAACTTGGGTGGTGGATTCCCTGTCCCTGGTTAAAATCGATGAATATTTCTCCGTATATCTTTCAGTTATTAGCAATTAGCTATAATTAAACTTATTCTATGATCATTGGTTTGTGTTATTCTCTAACCATACTAAACCGAGCGTTTTCATGTCGCAATGGGGTCAATTAATAGGAAAGGAAGTCTTGCTGTCTCTGACTCCCTTTGACTCTATAATTGAAAATTCGGGAGAATATTCATAGAACCTGTATCGTTCCTCTCTCCTTTAATAGTCCATGGAATGATCTTAGAATGAGTGGGGTCTCTCGTGAGGATATTCTATGAATATATGAACATTCTGGCGGTAGCTTCTATGAACATACATGTAACGTGTGTGTGCTATCTGGGTAACTGCAACTGTACTGAGGGTTTTTCTGGATTGTAGTGGCTGGAATGTCATCCTTCGAAGTTTCTTTCCATGCTTGATCTATGATATCAATAGGTCTTTCTTCTTCTCCAAATAGGAGTGACAAAGAGAATAATGCCAAGTTCTTTAATAACTTAGGAGAATATTTCAACAGTTTAGGTCATATCTTCCAGTCCAGGCATTCTCAGTTCTAATCATAAGTAGGTTATACAAACAATATCTCAATATATAAAATCAATGCCACTTTTCGTTGTAATTTTATAGCTCAAGAACGGGCTCACATATCCAAATCAAATGTTTAGGCTTTGTTCGGACTATTTAGTAGATGGTTTATGTGAAGTTTGCACAAAATCGGACGAGCGGTTCTTCATTTATCAAAGGAAACTGTTACTATAGACGTGATGTTTTTTTGGATGTTAGGAGGGGTTTTGGGGGAAGTTTCAAAGGGGTTTATCGAGGAAAAATACGTTTTGTAGAGTTTCGCGTTTTCGGAGCAGAAAAATAGGGGTGTATTTAAAAAAAAATCGCGAAAAGGCGAATAAACGCCGATTTTGGCAAAAGGTTAAAAATTGTGGAAAGGAATTCGGAGGAACGGTGGCGTTCGGAACGACGTTATTCGCGGAAGCGCGAAGAGAGATTCGAAATTAGTCTGCAACTGAGCCCTTTTTTCGATCCTCTCTTTTGTTTTCCCGGAAGAACGATAGGAAAAAGTGACTTTTCGCGAAAATCGACAAAACTCTGACGTTTCACGTATTTTTGTGGCGAATTTTAACGTGACTCCTTCAAGGTCGACGTTTGCGGTCTGAGCGAGCGACGAGAAATGTCAAATCGAATTTGAATTTCGAACGGAATTACTCGAAAATCTTGGAATCGTCTAGAAAAACTGCGAGAAATATGAACGAGTAACCAATTTCGATCGATCGCTTGACAGGATTGACGATATTCTGAAAATCGAAAGACGGAAATCATCCGAGTACTAAAAATCTTTATTTGGTACATAATCGGAGTTGATTCACGTTGGCAACGTGGCCGAGTGAGCTGAGGCGTTGGATTGGGAATTTATAGCTCCCGAGCCTCGCGGGGCGGCGGAATCGAATCTCGGAGCGTCCGAAATAGCTTCCTCTTAATTTTAATCTCATTTTTACCCAATGAAAGACTCAAGGGAGCGTTACTCCAGTAAACTTATCTTGGGATTCGGATCTTTTCGTTGAGTTACGAAATCTATAATGAATATCCGTTCAATCGGACGGATTTTCACATTTAAATTACTCAAAATATTCAAACGTTAAGCAGAAAATTAACGGTCGAAAATGAAAAACCCCCAGCCGTTTGTTTACTCATGCTCAAAATGGAAAAACAAAAAATGTTGTTTATCCAAATGTTTTGGATTAAGCTTCAAAATTGCTAGCAATTAATTAAATATTTTTCTGTTTGTATAAATGGATTTGATGCTCCAATTAAATTTTTGTATTATCTCACTTTATACGTAGCGAAGCCCGTACGGGGCCGCTAGTTTGTTTATACAAACAATATTCCATTTATTTAATTTCCATCTTCTCCTTCAGAAAAATGGCTCAGCTACCTTCGATGGCCTCTTCAACGTTGGTACAGGGGGAGATCATCCACTGGGACAAATTTACGAATGGAACAACCAAAACGACACAAACTACTATGAAGGGGGCTGTAACAGATTCGAAGGATCTGCCGGCGACTTTTTCCCGCGATTCAATACTGAAACAACTCTGAGACTCTTCCATTCTGACGTGTGTAGGACCCTTGTGGCCGATTATGAAGGCAATGCCTCCGTCCATGGAATAGAAGGCTTGAAGTTTGTCATGGGTGATAACTTTTTAGATAATGGTAAGATTTAATGTTTTATTAAATATATTTAAAATTCACTACCCATAGTGACGAATACCGAATATTCGGCCACGCTCTCGGCCGAAGCGCCGAATATTCGACGGCCGAATATTCGGCAAAAGATGGTCGCATTTCGCATGCAACACGTTACGCCTCTTGCGGTGCGTGCTGAGGCGACGGAACGGGTTTATTTGTTTCATTCTCATGTAGATCGTGATACGAAACGCATTGGTTGCTCATTATTTGTTCGCTAAAAGCATTACAAAATGGCATCATTTATAAAAAATCGACCCTTCATGATGAAATTTCGGAACTGCAAAAACTGTCAAAAATTTTATTAGCTGACTGCCAAATGTCATTCTTCTAAATTTTTCCATAAACAAGATGTCTAATAAAAACAAAATTTTTCCCCAATTTCAACTTTGAGGGGAAGGATCCTAGAATAAAAAATTATTTGAAAGACCCCTATTAATTTTCTCCAAAGTATCACCTCCTAAAATAATTTGCATCAATTTAGAATCACCCTGTATAGAATTAGTTCAATACTATCAGTAGTAGAATAGAGTGGGTGTATATACAATGCACGTCAAAATTATGGAACAAATTCATTTTCTCAGAAGAAAAATATTTGGCAAATCCTGAAACAGGTCAATTTTTGTTTCACTTTTACCAAATTTTGATGCATTTTTAAAGGATTTTTGTTGCACCCTGTGCCATCCCCATCAACCCTCTAAATTTTTTGAATAGGTAAAGTGGGTCATGTGGTACTTTTTTAGCAAGGTCTTTGTATCTTCTTTACAGGCGTTCAGAAATTTTCAAGAAAAAATTTTTCTTTTTTGAAAAATAGTTAGTTCAAAGAGGTATTCAGTATGTGCACTTTGTCATGGCTCATTTACTTTGAGACGATGGTACCTGATGAAATTTGTCACCGAATGAAAGTCGATCATTACAGTTTTGTTCATGCACAACTTTCAACCCCTATGAACCCTTTAATGGAGAAAAAAATGGGGGGGCGTGAGGGGGTTGAAAGGGCTCTCAACCGAGGTCCATCTGAAAAAAACAGGCTGTTGCAACGACCATGACCGGTTCTTGAACGATTCGGAATAGACAATACTTTTCTTGGAAGATAAACCCCGGAACTCCATTTGAAGGATCAAAAATTAAATCTTTGTTGAATAAATCCCAAGAAATCCATTCGGACCGCCGAACTTCCTTGTAGCTTTTATTCAAATTGATGAAACAATTGGAACATAAAGGGTTACGTGACTTCAATCTGTGAAGCTTATTGCCTGGAACATAGGAGAGAATCGGAAATGAATTAAAAAAATAAAAAGTATTCCAAGAATTTGAAACAGCAGTCTGCCTGCTAATGTGGGGCGGGACAATGTTTGAAAGAACTGGCACCAATGAATATGTGTAGATCTAATAGTTCCAGTTTAAAAGGCGCATCAAAGGCTGGATAAAGAGCCAACCTAAAATTTTATGGGAGACTTTTTACAGTAGATATAAGTTCACATAAATGGAACCAGGATTGATTATCTCAGGACGAATGAAATGTCCGAAATAAAAGCATTCAAAAGTGAAAGAAGAGTTTTATATTGTTTCTTAATTTTTTGGTATTTTGAATACACTATTGTATTGTGAGGGGGAACGGGATGACTTAGATGTCACTATATTTTTTACTTTATTCACTTATTCTCACGCACAAGTGGCTTTAGTTCATTTTTGTGAGTAACTAATGTTTATTTGATACCATTAATAATGAAGTGTGAATAATTTTTGATTTATGTAACCATTTTCACAAATAAACATTATTATTATTATTATTATTATATCTTCATAGATGAATTCAGCTCTGCTTCAATTTTTTGCGTATGAACACTATTAAACTCGAGGCAACAATATTCAACGTCAGAAGAAACCAACGCTAAGGCTGCCGTACGAAGAGTATTTGCATCAGCACCCCATGAAGTACCATCGAATTTCTGCAGAATATTATTTCTTATTTTCACCTTCAAATGCAAGTCACCCAAATGACCTTGAAATTCAAAGAGGAATCTTGTTTCACTCCTAAGTATTTGGGATTAAACTTATTGCACAAGAAAAAAACCCGAAAGTTACACTCAATGTTCTATCTTTTTTATGATTGTTCAAATGCAAGCAAGAAACCTAAGTTTTATTTGGATTTGACACAAACGCCACTTAAATAGGTAATTTTATGGATCTCTAAATCTGCAGATGGATTATTTTCTATGAAATCAGAATGACGAAATGCGAGGCAATGTCATCAGCATATATAAATTTTTCAGAGGAAGTAGCTGGAATATTACACAGATATAAATTGAAAAGGAGAAGTGCTAAAACTGAACCTTGTTGGAGACCATTACTCAATGTTTTGAAATTACTACTATTATTATCAACAAAAACAGGAAATCTTCTATCTGTCAGCCTTTAAATGGGTATAAAGCTCGTTATAAAGTTTTAAAATCAAACCATTTTTCCATATCGTGTCATATGCTGCCAACAAAACCACAAATGCTGTTCCTGTTTTCATTTTATTATTGAAATCTGTTCCGATAAAAGTAGTTAGACTAAGAACCTGATCACAACAAATCCTATTTTTCCTGAAGCCCTACTTAGCAATTCTGTAGAACGTCTTCTACAGACGATTCAATCCTTAAAAGAATCGATCTTCCTAAAAATGAATAGACGTCAGAATAGGACTAAAATCGACCTTTCCGAACTTGAAAACATTCAATAACGCTGTTATGGAATTTTGTTCCTTACTTTATCCACACACTGTATATTGCATTTGATATTTTTAGGATCTTGACATGAGAAACCTAATTCTATAATTCGTTTTTCCCCAAGGAACCATAATACCGGGAAATGAGTGTACCTGTGGGGAACACTGTCTTCCATATGGAGTAGTTTACGCCACGGCTTGTAAGCAAAACACTCCAAATTACCTTTCACTTCCACATTTCTACAAGGCAGATACTTATTTCACTGATAAGCTCATCGGTCTTAAGCCAAATCCTGAAAAACATGACTTCCATCTTATCTATGAACCTGTAAGTATAACGAAAAAATTAAAAATAGATTATTTCACATTGTTTTCGGTGTTATCCAGACCACTGGTCTTCCTCTTGAGCTGCTGCCAAGACTACAAATAAATGTCCTCATGCAGCCGATATCCTATATAAGGTGAGTTGGTTTTCCTTCTACTTTTAAATGAACTAGGAAATGGCAATGACTGCTTTTTCACTCGATTCATTCGATTGTTCATGATTCCGTGTTCACTGAAGAAAATCGTAAATTTTGACGAACAGTGTCGAACATTTCTGTTCAGTCTGGTAAACTGTTTGGAGCCTGTACATTACAGTTAAAAATATCATATGAATTAATTCATTCCTATTCATATAACAAAAATAAATGCGCAATCTGCAATGATTGAACCTCGTAGTTTGGGCAACCAGACGTTCATCTGAACCAGGCCCCATATCTACATGCGCCTTCGCGTTTGACAGCATTGCGATATAAAAATCGCAAACGCCATCTCTCCGGAAGATATGACACTCAGCGTCCAACCGTATAGGATTCCTTGTCCTGAAAGAAAAATTGGTTCAAGCACTGGCGTGAAGTCAGGGGTTTTAGCGCGCATGTTCTATTGTCTATATCCACCTATATTGACCTATATTCACCTATATTGAACACTCTTAATCGAATTAACCATCGACATAGACCGTTTTCTCAGCTTTTATAAGATATGAATACATTTAGTACCATTTTTATGACAGACTTGAGTAATGACAGAATCGTTTGAGATCACAGAATTTTTAATTCTGACATATCTATTCTATCGGGATTGAAATTCGTTAAATATTTAGTGATAAACGAAAAAACTTACGTCTGAAGTAATTTTAGGATACGATATTCACGAAATTCCGCGAAAATTAGCGCGTCGGCATTCTACAAGTAACTGTCGAGATTTAATTGGAACGGATAACAACAAAATTTTTGATGTGTACAACTCCAAAACCGTTTGGCCGATTAGTCCTATTAACGAACTTAAATGTTGCATTCGGATGCGCAACCCTGAAAATTGTAAGTCGCTATCTCTTTCCGTCCTCAAGTTATAGTGGGATACATATATTTTTGCATAATTTTTTTTTAAATTTTCTCTTGGTACGATGCTCACCAAATTCGACACATACGTCTTTATGTCCATATTCTACAACTAGTTACCGAGTTGCAATTTGATCGGATCTGTAGTTTTGGAGTTATCCACGAAATAATATTCCAGAAAGGTATAACTCGGAAACCGTTAGGCCGATTATTGCCGAACTTGACTCTCCCATTTGGATGCGCAACCTATCCTGAAAATTACAAGTCCCTATCTCTTTCCGTTCGAAAGTTATCGTGGCAACGGCCACCCATCCAGCTGCTGAGCTCGGATCTTCAACAATATAGATCCGAAATGTGAGCGAAATGAGAATAATCTCAGAAGCTTGTTCCGAATTTGGTTTCTCTCACAAATTTCTTATATTTCGCAACAGAACAGAGAAATCTCACTTAATGGCGAGGGTGAAAATTTTAACCTCAAAATTTTAAATTGAGCTAATATACCTACTGACTTAAGGGACCTCTTCCATTATCTTCAGATGATTCTACAGAAGAAGAGCAACTTGTTAAAAGGATATATTGAAAAATATATGCCGTTGCTTGATCGATCACCGAGCAAACACTTTTGAAAGACACATAACATGTAACCTCAAAATGTAGTGCTCAGAATGTAAGATGAACGTGTTTCTTTTTATACGTGAGCGGTGACTCACATTTTGTGAGATGATCACATTTCGGAATACAGCATTGACACACATTTTGTTTCAGAATTTTCTGACATAATATAACTTTGAAATCGTATTTTGGTAACGTCCCTTGAAATTTTCAGTTCGTGTCTAATGCAGCCCATACACGCTCAATATTATTGTATAATATTTTGGTGTTGTGCAATATAATTGATCGTTTGTGGGCGATATTGAAATGTTGCGCAATATATTGCAAAACCAATAATATCGCCTCCATACGATAGACATTCTTCACCAACCAACATATTGATATTGTACAATAATATTGACCGTCTAGGGGCCACCATCAATATATTGTGCAACCCACATTGCACAATAATATTGAGCGTGTATGGCGGGCCGCTTTAGACTGCGTAGAATTCAAAACTCAAATTTATAAATGCGTATGTCGGGGCATTTCCTGCTATCTGATAGAATGCGAATTGATATCCACTTTATGTTTTGTGTACTGTTCACGTCTTTATTATATTTAATTCAATGATTTGTATCTATTAAAAACATTTATTCATACCTATATTTAAGTTGATCAAATTATACAAAATAAAATTGAAACTTCAAATTCCTGTTACAGCATGTATGAGGACATACCAACCACCCTATTTCCATTGATTTGGTTCGAACAAACTCTTGGAATGCCATCCAGCAGTGCCTTCTTAGTAAAAATGTTACTTAATCTTTACGACATATGTTTAATTGTCGGAATTTTACTCATAATATTGGGTATCCTTATATTTTTGTTCCTTGTATATAAAATACGTAAGTCGGACTTTTGTCCACACGATCATCACAAAAACTACCTACCAAAAGAACTTGTTCCTCTTAAGGAAAAAGAAACCCCAACGTAGTGTCTTAGTCAACTTAGTTACCACGTAAACTGTGAATATTTTTAAATAAATCAATCAAAAGTTGATGTAATATCGTTGTATATTTTGATATAATCTTAACTGTACAGTTTTTTACAGTATTCTTGCTTTGTAAGTCTGAATTTTATTTTTAGTAAATTATTGTTTAACTTTCGGTTTTTCGATAGGTACAACTGTTCCATTTCCCTCATTTTTTTTACCTCAATGATATCTAATGACAAAATATTCGATAAGCGTTTATTAGCACACAGGCGACCAGCATAGATATATATATTTTTCTACGAGCGTGTCCAAAATAGTACTCTTCTGAACGCCTTTGGGTTGCCAAAGTAACACTTTTCAGTATCGTGAGGAAATAGTTATTTTTGTATCTAGTGCGCGAAATGCTACTTTTGTGATCGAGAACTGATTTTTTTAACGAGGCGCAGCCGAGTTAAAAAAATAGTCGAGATCACCAAAGTATTTCGCGCATGAGATGCAAACAAAATTTTTTCTACAAACGCCAAAAATATTGTTCTAAAATAAGTAACATGCATAGCTTAATATGAAAAATAGTATTGAACTGGCTTAAAATGTTTTTCCAAATCAAGTAAATACTGTAACTATGAAATTAAAATGGCATTTGTTTGTTTGATTGAGGAACATAAAGGTTAAAATATAAAAACTCCATATAGTTTACATGCAGTGTGCGAAGTAAGTACTTCGCATACTACTTCGCGCACGGTGTCATGGTAACGAAGGAAAATGAAAAAAAGGGTCACTTCGCATATTGTTTTCAATGCGCGAACCTTGTCATTTTTTGACGTTTGTAGAAAAAAGTATTTTGCGGCACGGAAATGTCAAACTGATCAAAATTATTGTTGATACGGGAAATTTTCATGAATATTTCAGAAACGGGTGATTATTTTATCCAAGGTGAGACTCTTACAAGTTTATAAAACTCCACTTTTCAATTATTATTCCCGATATTTGTATTACAACTTGAACAAATAGATATTCATGATAAATTCTCAGGAACGATTTTATCAAGCAACAAGACTTGTAGATTTTGTCAGAATATTTCTCAGATTGTTTAATACCTCAACCTTTTTTCTCCTACACAAACGTTGTCAACACTGTTGAAATGAACAGTTCTTGTAGTGATCTTCCATATTGCAGGTTTGAATTTATTACCTGCAAAATCTAAAGTAAAGTATGAATAGGAATCAGAGTTTTGAAAACTAGTAAAGGGACAACAAGCCTCGAGGAGGAAGAATTGATAGCATACTTTTTACATTTGAAAAAGAAATTTCAGACCAGTACAATATGGAGCAAATACTCCGTGTTGAAAAGTGTACTTAAAGTGAAGGGAAACTTGGATTTGAGTGAATATTTCAAACTCAAGAGCTTTTGCGCGTATGTTCTATTGTCCATTCTCCTATATTGGACAGTCTTAATCGAATATACCATGCTGAATTCTATTGTCCGTTCTCCTGTATTGGACACTACTCTTAATCGAATTTACCATGGTAGTGTCCAATACAGGAGAACGGACAATAGAATTCACCATGGTAAATTCGATTAAAACTGTCCAATACAGGAGAATGGACAATAGAACATACGCGCAACAGCTCCTGACTTCACGTCAGTGCTTGAACCAATTTTTTTTTTCGTAATTTTGAAAAGTTTTCTAGGGGTACGGTTCTTACAAAATTTTACACACGCCTTTATGTCGATATTCTACAACAAGTTACCTACCTTCAATTAGATCGAGTCTATATTTTCTTGAGTTATCGTGGAAATAATATTCCAGGCGGGTATAACTCCGAAACCGATGGACCGCTCCTTTCGTTCGAAAGTTATCGGGGTAACAGTCACCCATCTACTGAACTCACACAAGGCTGCTCAGATCTCCAACAATATAGATCCGATCGTGTTCAAACTTGGAACTTGGTAGTAGAGTTATGTTTTGAAGGCTCTTCAGCGATATCTGACGAAAAGTTTCTGATATAGAGAATTTCTTTGCATGATTTTCAATGATTTTTTAAAAATTTTCTAATGATACGATCCTCACGAATTTTTATCAATGATTTTTGAAAAATTTTCGAATTATACGATCCTCACGAAATTTTGCAAGAATTTTCGCGTTGGCATTCTACAACTGACAACCTTGTTTGAATTGGATCGGTTTCATATTTTTCGAGTTATTGAGGAAGTAACAACCTTATTTCAGATGGGTATAACTCCAAAACGTTTCGCTGATTATACCTATATAAACAAACTCAAATGTCCCATACAGATTCACAACCATACTCGAAGATTTCAAGTCGCTATCTCTTTCCGTTATCAGGTTATGGTGACATGAATAATATTTTTAGATACTTTTTTTAAATTTTCTAGCAATATGATTCTAACAAAATTTTACAAGCGTCCTTAGTTTTGCATTCTACAACTACTCACCAAATTTCAATTCGATCGCCCACACAGCGCAGACTCATTTCTGAAATATTGCAGGAATATGTTTCGGAAATATTTGAGATATTTCGGTTATATTGCGAAAGATATATGAAATATTTCAGGAATATTGCAGAAACATTCGAATGTCCGCCCCATAACCTAACATAGCAATATTGCAGAAATATTTTTCGATATATTTCTGCAATATTGTAGAATTATTCTGTAATGTTTATGCAATTTTTTATTATATTGGAAAATATATATGAAATATTTCAGGATTGTTGCAGAAATATTCAAATATATGCTCTCTATCCTATAACGTCACAATATTGCAGACTTATTTTTTGAAATATTCCTGCAATATTGTAGAATTATTTTGTAATATTTATGGAATATTTTTGTTATATTGCAAAATATATATGCAATATTTCTGGATTCTTGCAGAAATATTTCTGTTATTTCATGAGATGTGGTATAGGTTTAACTCACATAAATAAAAAAAAATAGTAGGCACAATTAATATCTTTATTCGCTCTCTACTGGACATTCAACATTTCTTTTTTTTTAACTTTTCCACTTCCCTGGAGGCTCGCAATTTGGCTTGAGCTAACCATTTCGATATGGGTTCAATAATCAAACATAGATAATCAAATCATTAGATCTGTTCAACTCTACCATTGTACGTATATAAAAAGCACGTCAATATAACGTCTCAATAATCAGACGGATGAGATCACAACCTACTCTTCATAGGGCTGTGATAAGAGCAAAGCCGACTATAGAGTGTATAAAGTAGGTTGTGATAAGAGGTTGGTATAACCTAAAAATATAAAATTTTGTATCAATGATATCTATAAACTTGTAGCTATTATACCTTAGATAATCAAATCAGCTTATCATCACTGCATTTATATTATTAAAGCCAATTAGTCTTTAATAAACATTAAACTCACAACTAACTGAACTAACAAAGTAAAGTAACAACAGACTGCTTCACGACACGATACAACAACACTGGTAAACAGAAAAATGGCGGCCTGACTAAAAGAAAAGAGAGGATGCGTAAAGCCTCGAACTAGAGAAAGAAAGCACACAAACATATTATATATTGCATGTAATGTTGAATTATTTCTGTCGCGATTTGTAATAAATATGTCTATACTCCATTCACTTTTATAAAGTCTCCCGGTTGGCCATGATTTAGGTCTATCACGTTTTTGTAACTAAAACACAGGCAGGTTGGCACTGCTGAAATATCTTCAAGGTCAAAACAATTCGCCGAGACGTTGCCAATTTCTACTCTCAAAAGTCTCAAACTTGACATAATCATAACATTAAAATCTGCAATAGGAAAACTTCATTCTAACATGTTGAACTGTCGAATGAAATTACTTAGTTTCCTATCAGTATATTTTATTAAGGTATAAGAATGACTCGGGTTTCGTAGTACTGCTACATTTTGAAACTGGTGTAATCAAGGTGTGCAACAATTAAGGTATTTAAATGTCTTCTTGAGAGAAGTGGGGAATTCCATATCTACGTCTGTTCGTTTAGAAGTTTTCCTGCCGGGTTATTCAGATACTTTTATTCTATTTTCAAATGAACTATCACAAAGTAACGGACAACTCTATCCATTATTTTTCAATAAAATTCCAACACTTGATTCTTGATTTCCATACAAGAAAATAGCATAAGTCAATCTTCCAACCAGTTTAAATACGTGAAATATTTCCAGTAACAACACAGGAAAAATTTTCTTCTACAGTCGCCAGGACTGTAGAATTATTGAATTCACATAATATCTTCTCAAATTCATTATTTTTCCGAAGTAAATTCACATTGTGAAAATACGTAGTTACTACGACTTCTTTGTAGAGAGGACAACGTTGCGTCGTTATTTGACAGGAAAATGACTATAACCTAACATTTTCAAAATATACATGGTGAAATGTGTCAAATTTTCATGGCCAACCGGGAGACTTTATGAAAGTTAATGGAGTATATGCATATATTCATAGGAATATACGCAAAACTATAAATTTTAACTTTGTAGAAAACTGTTATAGTTTGTAACATTTCTGTAATATTTCTGAATATTGCAACTGTAATATTGAAATACTATATTCCAGCAATATTTCTCAATATTGCAACTGTAATATTGAAACACAATATTCCAGCAATATTTCTGGAATATTGCAACTGCAATTGCAATATTGTGGCAATATTTCCTGAATATTGTGTGCTGTGTGGGCGAACTTGTATTGATTGAAAACAAAATTATTACTCGGAAACCGTTGGGTCGATTATGCCCATTCCATTAACGAACTTATCCGTCGTATTGGGATGCGCCACGTACCTACCCTGAGAATTTCAAGTCGCTATCTCTTTCCGTTCTAAAGTTATCGTGGCAACGGACGGCCGGCCGGACAGAATGAGATTTGACCTCGAATTCTTGAGAAGGGAGTCGAACCCAATCGTTTTGAGACCATTTTCGGCGAAAAATTCGAAAATTACAGACATTTGTGCAAAATGATAACGCGATGTGGATCACATCGAGGACAAGTGAAATTCGATAGTGGTCAAAATCCCGAACACCAAAAACAATTCATCGAGACTATTTGTTATTTCCAATGAAACGAATCATGGATATTATTTGCAGCTCTACCAAAAGTATGCAAATTTGAGGAAACCAAATACTCCACACAGGCGTTTTTTGTCCAATATAGACAAGAAGCATGTGTAGTACCCAATGTATGGGAATAAATTCGTTCGGAAATAGCAGCACATTTAAAATTGGAAAATCCTGAGCACTGGTCATAGTTTCAGACGTCGGCTACTATGTTGGCCAATTCTGGGAAATCTACCACTGTCGCCGAGAGTTACATCATCGACGAGTCAACTAATCAAAAAAAGGAATTTCTAATAAGATATTGTCTACAGATAACTCTATTTTAAATAATCAACCTTTATCAAGCCATCCATAGATCCATATAGCTGTCCTACAGTAAATCATCAACCTTCGAAGGAGAATACCCATTGAATGAACTGACAGGACCAGCAATCAATTGACAATATGTAAGTAATTGTTCTCTCGTCATCAATATCGCAAACAAATAATTTGATATTTCTTCTTTTCGTCCAGTTATTGTCTATTTTTGAATAGTTAAGTTATTTCATTCCGGATTAATTAAAAGTTTAAGAATAAATTATATATTTCTATTTGGTTTCTTCTTGTTATTATAAGACGCTCGAAGGAAAAACATTGTTCGTATAACCCGTGCGCAAAGTGACTTTTCCGCCTGCAAAAACTTATCAGAAATAATCCGCTTCGCGTCTAACTGTCAATGCGTTCGGAAAAGTATCACTTTGCGCAATTGTTAGAAAAATAACTATTATGATTAATATTTTTAAATTCTTAAATATTTAAACAAGTTACGGAATCGCTAATAACCAAAAATGGTCTCATACGATTGGGTTCGACTCCCCGATGAAGAATTCGGGGTCAAATTTGATTCTGTCCGGCCGTTGCCACGATAACTTGAGAACGGAAAGAGCTAGCGACTTGAAATTTTCAGGATATGTGGCGTATCCCAATACGACGGACAAGTTCGGGCATAATCGGCCCAATGGTTTTCGAGTAATAATTTAGTTTTCAACCAATATTAACGCGATCGAATTGAAACTTGCTGAATAGTTGTAGAATATAAACCTAAGCACGTTTGTGAGAATCGCATCACTAGAAAATTTAAAAAAAATTATTAAAAAATAATTTTTATGTCACGATAACCTGACAACGGAAAGCGATAGCGACTTGAAATTTTCAGGTTAGGTTGTTCATCTGAATGTAACATGTGAGCTCATTTGTAAGCATAATCGGCCATTCGGTTTTGGAGTTACACCCATCTGAAATTTAGTTGTTATTTCCTCAATAACTCGAAAAATACAAAATCGATCCAATTCAAACATGGTTATTAGTTGTAAAATGCCAGCGCAAAAATTTTTGAGAAATTTCGTGAGGATCGTATCATTAGAATTTTTTTTTAAAATCATTGAAAATCATGCAAAGAAATTCTCTATATCAGAAACTATTCAACCGACATGGCTGAAATTTTGCGAGGGCCTTCAAAACCTAACTCTACTACCAAGTTCCAAGTTTGAACATGATCGGATCTATATTGTTGGAGATCCGAGCAGCCTTGTGTGAATTCAGTAGCTGGATGGGTGACTGTTGCCTCGATAACTCTTTAATGAAAGGAGACAGGGACTTGCAATTTTCAGGGTAGGGTGCGCATCTGAATGGGTGAGTTAAGTTCGCTGTTGGCTATCATCTTACCAACGGTTTCGGAGATATACCCATCTAGAATATTATTTCTTCGATAACTCAAAAAATATAGACTCGATCGAATTGAAGCTTGCTAACTACTTGTAGAATATCGGCATGAAGACGTGTGTAAAATTTTGTGAGGACCGTACCACTTGCAAACTTTAAAAAATTACGAAAAAATATTATGTATCTCACGGTCCTTGGGAACGGAAAGAAATAGCGACTTGCAAGTTTTAAGGGTAGATTGCGTATTTGAATGCGACATATGAGTTTGTCAATTAGCATAATCGGCCAAATGGTTTTGGAGTTATATCAATCTGAAATTGGGTTAATATTTCTTCAATAACCCAAAAAATATGATGCCGATTAAACTCAAACATGGTAATTAGTTCTAGAATGCCGACGCAAAAATGTTTACGAAATTTCGTGAAGATCATATTGCTAGAAAATCAAAAAAAATCATTAAAAACAAATTTATAATATAGGAAGCAGAAGTCTGACATCGCATCGCTGAAATTTTGCGAGAACCTTCAAAATCATTAATGTCATGATGACATATCAAAATATTTAAATTTTCGGGTCGATTCATAATAGATAGTGAAGCATGTATCTATGGGAGATGATAGCCCTACATTAGGGTCCTGTAGCGGTCTTCGAACATCTGAAGTTCTGAATAATCATCTGGTAAAAGTTCGTTGCTTGTTTGTTGAAATTGGAGATAAAATTGCTAATGAACCTGATGGTCATCGATTTTCAGGGTACATTTCACAGCCCAATTGTAGAGTTTTTGGGCCTAATCGGTCCATCGGTTTTGGAGTTATACCCGCCTGGAATATTATTTCCTCGATAACTCAAAAAATATAGACTTGATCGAATTGAAGCTTAGTAACTAGTTGTAGAATATGGACATGAAGGCGTGTGTAAAATTTTGTGAGAACCAGCGATGCTCAACCGTCAGAGGTAACACAAGATGGGGTCGATAATGCTGCAGTCCAAAAGACCTTATTCGGCGGTAAACCGTTCGGATATTCGGGACAGTTACAGTAGGATGGCCTTGTTCTCCTAACAACTCATCTGCCAAAGATCGAGTTGTCGCAAATCGGTCTCTAATATTCATAAGTCTTAGACGTCGATCTTGAACTTCATTTGTGCCCCTTCGACGTCCGGCGCCTACTCTTCTTCGATTTTGGGCATTATCAAACCACTATTGACAACATCTCATAACAGTAGTTGGATTTCTGTTCGTACGGTTAGGGATTTCTCGAAATAACAACCCCGCCTTCCGTAGACCAATAATTCGACCTCTTTCAAATTAACTTAGCTGGCGATAAATTCCCCGTACACGTGCTCTAGGCATTTTAACAACAACTAAACATCGTATTTGGAACTCCTCGAACAGCTGCTTTGTTGTAATATTTTAGAAAATTACAAAAAACTACTACAATATGTAAGTAAGGTATAATATTTACATGAAAAAACCTTCACGATTTTTGGCGCTCTAGTTCCTCGGAACTGAGTGCTTATCAATTCGCCCAAATGTCTGTAATTTTCGAATTTTTGGCTGAAAATGGTCTCAAACAATTTGGTACGACTCACTGATCAAGAATCCGAGGTCGAAATCGATTCTGTCCGGCCGGCCGGCCGTAGGCACGATAACTCTCGAACGAAAGGAGTTAGAGGATTGAAATTTGCAAGGTGGGTTTGGAGCGTAAATATCTCGGACAAGGTCGTTAACTGGCGAAATCCATCAAGCGGTTTCGGAGTTATGGCCGATTTTAGTAAAACACATTTTTTATGAATATTTCCGAAATCGATCAAATTGTAGAATCATGACCTTTATACGCATGTGAAGTTTTGTAGTGACCAGGTTACCGCAAAGTGTCAAAAAAAATTTTCAAAATTAAAAAAAAAAATTTTACAATAACTCTCGAACGGAATGAGCTAGGCAGTTGAAATTTTCAGAGCAGGTTAGGGAGATGAATATCTCGGTTAAGTTCGTTATTGGGCAAAATAGGCCAGATGGTTTCGCAGTAACGAAAAAAAAATTTTTTTAAGCAACATATTTCAAATTCAATTTTTATTTAAGATGCAGTCTCACCATTAAAATCCATCGATATCATTTTCAACTCCAGCAAGCTAATACTTTCGGAGATTTGATTTTTCTAAATTTCAATAATGAATCGTACTTCTATGTTTTCACAGAACGCTATAATTATTATATCTAAGCTTTATTATATTATCTGTGTTCATACTCGTACATTTCATCCTGTTCTATAAGAGAGAGTAAAATTCATTTCAGCTATTTTAATTTGATTTCTTCCATGGTGCAGTTCTCATTCTCAGATTGCTCATTTAATCTTGATAAATAAACTATTATTTGAATTGAATTTCCTTTATGATGCAGTTCTATCATAAGAATACATTGATATATTCCCAACTCAATACTTTTGGAGATATAATTTGTCTGTTTGAAATAGAGCGCCAAAAAGCTTCTGTCCACAGGGCTTGAACCAATTTTTTTCTCCAAATTTTAATCATTTACTCCTTGCTATATTATATCTATGTTTTACCAAAAAAAAATTTAAATTTAAACAGCTCCTTCTGGGTGTTGCAGTTTCTTTGTCACTTAGTATTACCTGCTCTATTTATAGAAGATTCACGATTTTAATGTTTTTTATAGAATTTTCTCATTATTTTTTGCCTTGAGATATCCCTGAAATTTCGCAAGAGCCTTCAAATCTTTATTTCACAGGTAAGTTCTAGATTTAAACTCGATCGGATCTATATTGTTCCATCTAGTTTATTCCAATTAACATAAAATTTTCATAATTATTTCCGTCGCTGTTGAAATATCAATTCTCGATATGCTTATAATTAATATGTGATTAAATAAAAATTAAAATATTTCGCCTATTAATATCTGGCAGTTCGTCTTGTCCCTTCTTTAGGTATTCATTTCCGGTCAAAACTTCTGCCCATTATTTTCGTGAAGTGAAGCTTGAAATTTGAGAAAAGCACTGACGTGAGGTCAGGAGCTTTTGCGCGTAAGTTCCATTGTCTATTCACTCCTCATAGGAAATCGATCGAGCTGAAATTCGCTACTCGATTGTAAAATGGTGATTCGATTATTATACAGGGTGTCCGGGGAATAACTGTACATACTCTTACCAGATATAGAGTTGGACTAGCTGATTACTGATTGATTATAAAAAAATTATTTCTGGATTTCCCTAGAAAGCGACAGGGTGATTTTCCAACTTCATGGAAATACTTAGACCATCATAAAATCTAAACTTAATGACGGATATTATTGAAACTTGGGCGGTTATTGGCACATGCTAAGGTCGAGTCAGAAAGATATCAATTATTTCATTATTCCAGGGCCGGACTAATTAATCTTCATTTAAAGTGTTCAGGGTAAAAAAAAACACTTTGTATTTCGAATTACAAATAATTGATTCGCTTATTAGAAAGAAGCTAAATTATGCTTCAATTTGTGGTATCGCTTAAAGTTGTCACATCAACAATTATTTTGTTATGAATTTTTGGATTTGGATAAAGTTCGAAAAATTGAATTTTTCACCATGCGAAAGTATTAGTAGAAAATAGTAGAAATTTTCAAAAAAGTTTTAATAAGGACATTCCATAACGAAACAATAACAAATGAAAGAAACTAAAATACCTACAGTAAAGAGTACCTAATAAAATGAAAATAGGAACGAATGAATTGCTGAGTCAACTTTATTTTAGAAGTGGTTCGAAATGAAAACCATTAGCTTGTATACCTTTCTCTTGCCGAATGTTCAAATTGGATACAGCCTTGCGAATCATATGCCATTATTTCTTAAAATATCGCAACAGTTGATAATTCTGTTCATCAGCTGTTCTCTTGACTGGATTTCTTCAGAATAAACCATATCCTTCAATTTTCCCCATAAAAAATAATCTAGCGGGTTGAAATCTGGAGATCGAGGAGGCCATGGAATAGGTCCTCCTCGACCTATCCACCTATTTGTATAGGTATCGTCGAGGTAACTTCTCACTTCCAAGCCAAAATTAGGTCCAGCTCCATCGTGCTGGAAATAAATTCCACCAATACTTATTCCTTGTAGCATGCCTTGTAAAATATTTTGAAAGAATAATTATGAAATATGCTTATGTATACCCTATACAATTCACCAATTTTTTGTTTCGAAATATACCATCATTTACTCCATCGCAATGAGATCCCCGTATGGGGTGGCCACCCAGTATATCAACAAATTATTATAGTCTTCCTCACCTTCGGTGACTTTTTTAAGGAAATTTATTAATGAATTAGCCCTGTTCAGGTAAATAAATTAAAATTTTCGAACTTTATCCCTATTTATAAAAACTTCATAAAAAAATAAATGTTGATGTGACAACTTCAAGAGATATCAATTATTTGTAATTCTAAATACAAAGTGTTTTTTTTACCCTGAACACTTCAAATGAAGATTAATTAGTCCGGCCCTGGAATAATGAAATAATTGATATCTTTCTGACTCGACCTTAGCATGTGCGAATAACCTCCCAAGTTTCAATAATATCCGTCAATAAGTTTAGATTTTATGATGGTTTGAGTATTTCCATGAAGTTGGAAAATCACCCTCTAGCTTTCTAGGGAAATCCAGAAATAATTTTTTTATAGTCAATCAGTAACCAGCTAGTCCAACTCTATATCTGGAAAGAGTATGTACAGTTATTCCCCGGACACCCTGTATATGTGCGAAATTTCAGCTGATTGTGACGCATAGTTTATGAAAAATAAAAATTTTGAAGAAACATTTTCGATAGGTCTTCCCGTTGTCAAGTTATCGTGAAATACGTAATCTTTTTCAAAATTTTTTGGCGGTCTTGTTCCTCGGAACAGAGTGCTTATCAATTGGCCCAAATGTCTGTAATTTCGAATCTTTGCCTGAAAATGGTCTCAAAGGATTTGGTTCGACTCAGTGATCATGAATCCGTGGGCGAAATCAATTCTTCCGGCCGGCCGTCCGGCCGTTAACACGATAACTCTCGAACGAAAGGAGTTAGAGGATTGAAATTTGCAGGGTACGTTTGGAGCGTAAATATCTCGGACAAGATCGTTAACGGGCCAAATCCACCAAGCGGTTTCGGAGTTATGGCCGTTTTTAGTAAAAACAGTTTTTATGAATATTTCCGAAACCAATCACTCGATCTATCTGAAATTTAGCATCAAATTGTAGGATACTGACTTTTATATGCATGCACAGTTTTATATTGATCGGGTTGCCGTAAAGTGTAAAAAATATAAAAAAAATTTAAATTTTGTTTCTACAATAACTCTCGAACAAAATGAGTTAGGCAGTTGAAATTTTCAGAGTAGTTCGTTATTGGACAAAATCGGCCTTATGGTTCCAGAGTAACGAAAAAAAAAATTTTTTTTTACATTACCAATTTCAAATTCAATTTTTTTTATGATGCAGTTTCCCCATAAAAATCCATTGATGTCATTTTCAACTCTAACAAGCTAATACTTTCGAAGATATGATTTTTCGAAATTTCAATAATGAATCGTACTTCTATGTTTTCACAGAATGCTGTACCTACTTAAATATTCTATCTATGAATTATTATATGATCTATGTTCTTATATGTCATCTTATTTTCCTATGATAAATAAATGTCGTTATTATTTCTGGTTCGTTATTCTTGATATAAAATACACCTTCTGGACCTTCTGTTCTAGAAAACAAATTATAATTGAATGCAAAATGACCAATTAAGTAACCTCAGCTATCGTAGAATTATGAGGATGATATGATATTATACTTTTAAGGTGATAATATAATGCCCGTGGGTAATCCATATGATGATGAAAATATATTCTTTGGTAAGACACATAATCAAATTGGGTTCAGAATATCTCCAGTAAAGACAAAACTGCAATATTGTGTAAGTTTTAATTGATATGATATAATTTTCAGAGTAGATTTGAGGAATGATTATCTCGGATAAGTTCGTTATTATGGAGAATCGGTCTGTTTCAATTTAATTTCTTTCATGATGCTGTTCTATGGTAAGAATCCATTCATATCATTCCCAGAGACCAATAATTTAGGAGATATGATTTGTCAAAGTTTGAACAAGAGCGCCAAAGCTCCTGTCCACAGGGCTTGAACCAATTTTTTTATTTTCTAATAATATGATTCTCACACAATTTCAAACACTTCTTTAGGTCGGTATTCTACAACTAGTTACCAAGTTTCAATTCGATGAGGTTTGTATTTTTTGAGTTATCGAGAAAACAATATTCCAGATGGGTATACCTCCGGAACCGTTTGGCCGATTATGCCCAACAATGAGCTCAACTATTCCATTCGGATGCGTAACCTACCCTGAAAATTGCAATTCGCTATCTCTTTGCTTCGAAAGTTATCTTGGCAACGATCAACTGCCCAGCTCTACTGAACTCGCCCAAGCATGTTCGGATCTCCAACAATTTAGATCCCATCATGTTCAAATTTGAAACTTCACTGTAAAGTTAGGTTTGGAAGACTGTCGCAAAATCTCAGCGGACGGGTAGTTTTTCAAAAATTCTATACGATCCTCACAAAATTCCGCAAGAATTTTTGCGATGGCATTCTACAACTGATAACCACGTTTGAATTGGATTGGTTTTGTATTGTTCGAGTTATTGAGGAAATATCA
The DNA here is from genome assembly GCA_937662695.2 of Halyzia sedecimguttata. NCBI lineage: Eukaryota > Metazoa > Arthropoda > Insecta > Coleoptera > Coccinellidae > Halyzia > Halyzia sedecimguttata. Next base: position 78,895,798 of record OW569414.2, read on the forward strand.
ACTAAATTCCAGATGGATATAACTCCAAAACCGTTTGGCCGATTATGCCTATAAACGGACTAAAATATAGCATTCGGATGCCAAACATACCCTAATAATTGCAAGCCGCTATCCCTTTCCGTTCTGTAGTTATCGTGAGATAAATAATTGTCAAACAATTCAAAAATTACAGACCAGAATATTGGAAAAAAATATGTTGAAACTGGATATCCGTTTAGGAAGACAATTGGAGGTACAATGTTAAATAACTCCCAAAATATGTATATACACTCGAACAACTTCATAAAAATAATTATTGAGGAAATAAACTTCAGAGCCTATGTAGATATTATCACTGCATGATTCTATATAAGCAATTATTTTCGTATGAAAAACATCTGTACCTTCGAGGAAAATTACTGCCAGATAAAATAATCCATCCCAAAATGATTCCAGTGGTATAAATATGGAAGGTTAATTCGGAAAATTTACATCACTAACAATTAAAGAGAATGTAGATTTATGCAGGAACCACAAAAATTACTTAGTAGATAGGTACCTAAGCTATAAATTTTACGAGCAAATATATTGATAATTATTTCTTATTACCTGTATACCTACATATTTTTTGAACCTGACCTCTGATACCTGATGTTCATATTAAATTAATGAATGTTTTTGATGTTGATTGAATTTGATATCAGGCTATTTTATAAGTAATCATCAAAGGATGCTTTGGGAGGTGATATGCATCACTAAATCCTTCCTGGTTCCATTCGGATGCGCAACCTACCCTGAAAATTGCAAGTAGTTATATTTTTCCGTTCGAAAGTTATCGTGGCGACATTTGAGTTTGTTTATAGGCATAATCAGCCAAACGGTTTTGGAGTTAGACACATCTGAAATTTGGTTGTTATTTCCTCAATAACTCGAAAAATACAAAACCGATCCAATTCAAACATGGTTAATTTTTGTAGAATGCCATCGCAAAAATTCTCACGAAATTTCGTGAGTATCGTATCACTAGAAATTTTTTAAAAAATCATGAAAATGAAAAAAATTCTCTATATCAGAAACTATTCTTCCGACATCGCTGCAATTTTGCGGGAACCTTCACAACCTAACTCTACTACCAAGTTCCAAGTTTGAACATTATCGGATATATATTGTTGGAGATCCAAAGCAGCCTTGTGTGAGTTCAGTAGCTGGATTGGTGATCGTGCCTCGATTACTTTGGAACAAGAGGAGATAGGAACTTGCAATTTTCAGGGTAGGTTACGCATCCGAATAAGTAGAGTTAAGTTTATTTTTGGGCATAATCGGCCTAACGGTTTCGGAGTTATACACAACTGCAATATTCTTTAATCGAAACTCAAAAAATATAGACTTGATCGAATTTAAGCTAGGTAACTAGTTGTAGAGCAATGTCATAAACACGTATATAAAATTTCGTGAGAATGATACCCCTAGAAAATTAAAAAAAAATTGGTTCATGTACTGACGTGAAGTCGGGAGCTTTTGCACTCATGTTCTATTTTCCATATTTACCATGGTAAATTCGATTGAGAGTGCCCAATACAGGAGAATGGACAATAGAATATGCACGCAAAAGCTCCTAACTTCACGTCAGTGCTTGAGTAATTTTTTTTATATTCATGCTGCCCCTTCCTTGCATTTTTCGCTATGCGCATGTGTAGATGAGAAGTGATTTAACTGCTGGAGTTTCGTCTGGAAGGATTGGGGTTTTGAGGTGGCGGATCCTATTCCTCCATAGAATTCACTGATGAGGGTCCGCGGGGTAGGTTTGGAGCATAAGAGTTTCGGTTAATTTCGGTAATGGGTGAAATCCACCTATAGTGGTTCCAGAGTTATGGCCATTTTTAGTTATAGCATTTTTCATGAATATTTCCGAAATTAATAATCACTTGATCTATATGAAATTTAGCATCAAATTGTAGAATGATGAGCTTTATATAACGGGTGATTTTTTAAGAGCTTTCGGATTTGATTTGAGAAAAAAACACATAAAATTCAGAAAGATTTATGAAATCTTCATTTGAGTCGATAGGACAATTAAAATAATTTAATGTTTGAAGATTATTTCATGTAAATATTGGCCGCGGCTGCGCTTTAAATGATCCATACGCCTGGTCCAATTTTGGCATGCTCTCTCCAACATATCGGCCGGTATCTCACGATTAAATTCTTCAATATTGGTTTACAGTACGTCAATCATTGCGGGTAGACATGAGCCTTCATAGCCCCACAAAAAATAATTTAGAGGAGTTCAATCACACGATCTAAACGGTGACATAATTTAGCGATAAAAAGTGAATCTTTATCCAACTTTGCCAGCGCCCATTCAATAAAAGTTATCCGTTGTGGTAGGTCGTGCTGCTTCAATTCTTGCACCAGCTGTATTTTAAATCCTTCCGCAAAATTTTCCACGTAGTGGAGTAACAGAGGCCCAATTGCTGCGAATGGCGCCGAATCGACAATTCACTGTCGTCACTAACACTGGCGGATACAGCTGCGATATTTTCCTCTGTTCGCATTCTACGCATGCGTGTTGGTGGTTTAATATCCAATTATGTATATTTGGTGCGAAATTTAGTCAAAAGATTCCGAATAGCAGCCTGAGATGGTCGACTAAACTGACCATAGAATAGGAGAACACTTTCTTAACCAAGCATCTTAAATTTTGATAATAAAATTCAATAATTTGCAAGCGTTGTTCGTTTGTAAGTCTAAACTGAACATGTTTGACAGTCACACAAGGCACGAAACCCTCGTCAGCTGTAAAAAACAGGTTTGCCAAAAAGAAAGTTGTTAAAAAATCACTCGTTACAAGCAATTTTATATTGATCGAGTGGCTGCAACGTGGAAAAAAAGTTTTTAACTTTGAAAATTTTGTTTTCATAATAATATTGTTTTGATTGAAGTGAAACTTTGTAGTTAGATGCAAAAGACCGATGCGAACATGCACTTCTCAAAAATTTCGTGAGGATCACCTCAACTAACTACCGAATTTCAATTCGATCAGATCAGTATTTTTCGACTAATCGGAAAAGCAAAAGTTCAGGTTTCTATAACTCCGAAACCACTCGGTTGATTTCGGATTAAACAACACAACCGGGATATTTATGCTCTAATCCTGTCCTGCAAATTTCAACTCTCTAACTCATTTCGTTCGAGAGTTATCGTGCTTACGGCCTGACGGACAGAATTGGAGATTTGACCCCGCATTATTCATTAGGGCAAAATGATAGCACGCTGTTCCTGGTGGAACAAGCGCGCAATTATCGAAATCCAACAATTCAACACAGATTGCAAAATCCATTTCTTGCATTTTGCATTGCAATTTGTTGAGCTTCTGGATGCGCCGCTACTGGATGCGATCCACGATATTACTGCTTATATAATTATCTATTATAAAAACTTCATGGCGACAGTGGACACGGCGATTCGATGTCGTCCCAATCGAATCTTTGAAGATCACAGATCATCTCAGATGTAGGAGGAAAGTTTCCACGAATTTTCCAGTGGAGTTCAGCCGGTAGCATTGATATTTAACAATTTTCCATCACGCAAGTTTTCCGAAAATGTTGTTTTATGTTATTTTTAAATGTAATTTATGTTTTAATATTCTTGTCCAGTATATTCTATTTTGAATTCACTGTGGAGTTATTATGAACACTATAAAAGTAACTACACGCTTGTCCACTACAGTTTTTTGTCGTCTGACATGTTTCGGAAACAAAATTTCCATCTTCAAAGACGAAGCGTTACTAAAGCATGCTATCAATTTCTACATTCCAGTACGGGTTGATATTATACCCTTAGTCATAAACCAATTAGCGAGAATAATGGGTTTGTTAATAGGGGTTAGGTCATTATTGAGTACACTATCCTTTCTCTTATATATTTCGATACCTTCAAGTGTTCCTAAGTACGCTTTACTGTAATTTTTCAGCAATTTGACGGAATTTTCTGGAATTGAGTGGCCAGTTGTTAAAACGTGATTTGCAACAGCAGATTTATCGACGTTGTTGTTCCGAATGTGTCCCGTATGCTCTTTATACCGTATGAGAATGTTTCTGGTTTATTGCCCGACGTAACACTTGTTGCAATCTAGACATTTAATTTCATATATACCCGATTTTAACATGTCCGGAGTTTTATCGAATGTATTTCCTAGAAGTTGTTTAGTTTTCGTGGACGTTTTGAAAGACAGTTTTATATTAACCTTTTTAAAAATATTCTGGAGTTTATTTCTTTCGTTAGGGTTATGTTACTGAAGAGATTTATATCTGTATGTTTGTTGATAATTTTCTGAACTAATTGATCACTATACCCGTTTCTTTCGGCAATCTGGAAAATTATTTTTCTTTCTTTCTTGAAATTCACATTGCTCAGCGGAATATTAAATAACTGGTTAACGAGAAAATGTGAGCTGGCTGTTTTGTGTGACCAGGGAACTACCGAATCAGACGAAATGTAAATATCAGAATTAGTAGGTTTTTTAAAAATGTCAAAACTAATTAAATTTGAATTATTTCTGGATACTTTTAAATCTAAGAATGGTAAGTAGCCGTCCTTTTCCATTTCGAAGGTGAACTTAATAGTATTTTCTTTATAGTTTTTAGTACCTATTTACTGTTTAAGACCATGGTAAATTCGTTAATATCACAAATTTCATCAACAATTGCAAATATGTCATCTACGTATCTAGCCCAAGATTTTGGAAAATATTTGTGTTCTTTTTTTGTCATTCTCCAAAATTTTGGGCTAGATACGTAGATGACATATTTGCAATTGTTGATGAAATTTGTGATATTAACGAATTTTCCATGGTCTTAAACAGTAAATAGGTACTAAATACTATAAAGTAAATACTATTAAGTTCACGAAATGGAAAAGGACGGCTACTTACCATTCTTAGATTTAAAAGTATCCAGAGATAATTAAAATTTAATTAGTTTTGACATTTTTAGAAAACCTACTAATTCTGAAATTTACATTTCGTCCGATTCGGTAGCTCCCTGCTCGCACAAAACAGCCACCTTACATTTCCTCGTTAACCGGTTATTTAATATTCCGCTAAGCAATATAAACTTCAAGAAAGAAAGAAGAATGATTCTCCAAATTGCCGAAAGAAACGGGTATAGTCATCAACTAGTTCAGAAAATTATCAACAAACATAAAGATAAAATACTCTTCAGTAACATAACCCTTACGAAAGAAATAAAAACGGTAAAAGAATTCCACGCTTTCACGTTCCATCCGAAAACAAATAACAAACTCCATATAATTTTTAAAAAGGTTAATATAAATCTGGCTTTCACATTCGGAACAACAACGTCGATAAATCTGCGGTTGCAAATCACGTTTTAACAACTGGCCACTCAATTTCAGAAAATTCCGTCAAATTGTTGAAAAATTCCAATAAAGCGTACTTACGAACACTTGAAGGTATCGAAATGTATAAGAGAAAGTACATTTTCCTCAATAATGGCCTAACCCCTATCAACAATCCATTATTCTCACTAATTGGTTTATGACTAAGGGTATAATATCAACCCGTACTGGAACGCCTCGTCTTTGAAGAAGAAACTTTGTTTCCGACCCAGATAGCACAGGTTCGTCCTATGGATGTCCGATGGATATCCGTAGCGGATATTCCGGACATCCATAGGATATCCGTTACCGACGTCCATAAGATATCTGTTACAGACATCCATAAGACATTTGTTATGGATATCCATGAGATGTCCGTTACCGATATATATGTTCATGAGATATCCTTTGTAAATTAAACTAGATTCGATATTCTCCAACTGATAAGATTCAAACATTTTTATCAAAAGAAACGCCAAAAATGACTTTCCTTTTGATAACAATATTTGAATCTTATCAGTTGAAGAATATCGAATCTAGTTTATTAATTAAAGTGACAAGATTTTTTTACTTTAATCGTTACTATAATATTCAAATTGAAAGTGCAATGAAAACCATATGAAATGAAAAAATATATCTTTCTTTTGATTACAAGATCTAAATCTTGAAAATGGAACATATATGTCTTAGAAACAATGTGTTAAATAATCAAAACAAATTTAGTTTAATTCACAGAAGAATTCCTTGAATATCATTACTTGGAAATAAAACAGAGTGTACTTGAAAATAATTTATAACTAAAAAATAACATTCTAACCAATGAACACAACACGAAAAAGTATACTTATTTGAAAATGTTAAAGAATCCTCTTCAGAGTTCTGCGTTCTTTTCGCTGGACAAGCTCCTTTCGTTAGCCCTTCTGCGACAATCCTGTGTCGATACTTCAGTTGGCTCCTTTACCGAAGATGGGTGGTTTTTATCTGCGGTCACTAAAGAATACAAAATAATCAGGAAACTTTAAAACCTTTTTGAGTAAAATCTGTGAAAAATGATTACTAGAAATGAATCGAGCCTTTAGCATTCTTTAGTGTAATGCACTGGTATAAATTATATACTGCACACCTCTTATATGATAACATTAATGTATCATGCAGATTCTAATAACAATGAGATTTTTCTATCTAATTGTTCTCGAAATATATTTGAAAGGTTCCTTCATGTAGTCAGGTACCTACATGTGAATAATGTAATGCAGGAATTTTAAATACACAAGTCAAATTTAGGCGAGTAACCGGAGCAGAGCAGTTAAGACCAATATCTTGCTAAACATAACCGATCGGTTATAATAGCAAGGGATTGGTCTTAGCCGCTCTGTTTTGGTTACTCGCTTAAATTCGACAAATGATTTAATGCTTACAAATGAGTTTCCCTGATATACACTATACAAAGTCAAGGTTTTAAACACAAATATAAGTGGTGTAGTGTTATTATGCTAGGTACTTTAATAAATTGTATGTTGAAAAACTCACCCATCAATAGTTTAGCCAGTTTTGTCGAAACCAAACATTTTTTTCTTCTTGGCTCCAAACCATTTATAATAACTTATTTAAGAAGTCATATAAGAAACTCCTTCCCATCTTGTAAAATTCCTTAACCTAAAATATTCATGAATCAGTTTGGCAAATAAGTGACTACATTATATACAATAGGAAATTTTTTTGTCATTCAATAGTGTATATTGGGAAATTATCAACTAATAGAAAGATTGAATGAATTTCTTATTCGTCCTTATTTGAGACAGGCCTCACATTAATTTCTATCATTTCCTCCAAAACATCAGTGAGTATATTCCACATTCCACAGAACCATAATCTGAAATAAACAAATATAATAGCGAGCTTCAAAAAAATGCTATTTATGAAATTTATCTCCACTGTTCAGTACTTATCCAAGAAAAACACTGAATGAATAGCGCCGATTGCCGAATATCAAAGCGTTCGGTGAACGTTTCATGTCGAATATAACCCTAATTATGATATGACATATAAAATATTTGATTCCGATTTCCGAATCCACAACAGGAACGTAAAAAATCCATTAATTTTAATTACTGAAATATCTATTGGGCACATTGTTCATTTTGTATCGATTTTAAACCTTATTTGAGAGATCTTCTAATGGATCTACCTTTAACGGATAAATTGACAATGACAACTGACAACCAATTATCTTATGGATGTCCATAGGAGATCCGTCATTGTGAGAAAAGGATATCCATTTACTGTCGCCAATGGATATTCTAGTGACATCCATAGGATATCCAGTGTTGAATATTCATTTAATATCTGCTGATGGATATCTTATGGATATCCATTCTATGTACGAAGATATCCCGACCTGAAATGGACTTGAAACGGATATCCATAGGATATTGTGTGCTATCTGGGGAAACATATGTCAGACGACAAAAACTGTAGTGGACAAGAGTAGCTTTTGGGAAATTCAGAACTATCCTAGGACAGTTCCAATTCTGCGCAGAACTGTTGCGCTATAGAAGCTTGATTCTGAACTATCCCAGAACAGTTCTGAAAGTTGTCGAACCAAAACACGAATTTTTGTAGATCACAGATAATGAGAATTATTTATTCTGTGTTCAATTCAAAAAGATACGATAAATTTCAAAAACGACTGGAGGAAGATGAATTCAGTTTGATTTTTTAATATTGGCATGTTTTGAACCACTTCGAAAAATAATGAGTCAATTCAATGAAATTAAGTACATGTATAATAAATATGAAGCACATGAACATTTTTCAGATTTGTCAGAACCATCATCAGGAGGCCTCTGTCTCGAGGTGGAAATTTCAGAAAGCTTTGTATTTAAGCGGAAAGAACCTAATACACTTAATCAAATTGTTATTTATACCTATATTTTAAAACAGAACATTGGTATTTATTTAATTTTTGTGCTGTTAAGGAAACTTGAACAGAATCATTGTTAGCTATTTATAAATACAAAAAAGTGTTATTCAATTGATAACATCTGACCTATGTGATACTGTATGTATCTATAAAAGCACCTCAGTTAAGTTTTCAATGGATTAGTCATATTATTATGGTAATGGACAGAGTGTTGTGGATAGGCATATTCATGCTACTTTCACTGCTATGATGAACATATGATACAACAATAGTGCAAAACATGATCTAGGTGGTTTTGAGTTCATGAGACAATAATTTTCTAATGTGGCACTTCGTTTCTTGTTCGACAATCTGAAAATATTGCATGTGACACAATATTATTATGTCACCCTTTGATTTTACACCCCTGGGTAGCAATTTTTGAGTTTTGAGGAGTAGGAAAAAGGATTGAAAACGGATTGGTTTGAAAACAGAAATGTCTTGTTCTAGTATAATGCAATGTTCGAATACAAGAAATTTTGGAAATCATTTATTATAAAGAGCAAATTTCTTCAATTATCGATATACAAAATGGTGGTAATATAATTCCTGAAGTTCAGTCGGACAACATTATTCTTAGTCTCCTCATCTACATCTCATTCATTTTAGATGAAGCATCACCACCGATATCCTCTCCAGTAATAAGATCCCGAATATTTGCCTCCAGTGACAAGATATGTAGCACACAACATGCTACCTAGATTTTTGTTTCAGTATTCCAAAGGTGTGCTCAATCGTCACTTGGCAATTTCTTATTGAATTCGATTTTAACTGGAGTGAGGTGTCCATTATTTTTCAATGGAGTAAAAAGATTTCTCAGGCATTGATAGGCGCTATCTCCCGGAATATTTATATTTATCTTTGCACATGTCTGGTAAATTTGTATATAAATCGGAACCCTGAAAAGTCCTGAAGTCGTGGACAGAACCTGGAAAACCTATGAATGCACGCCTTATTCGTCTCATTGAATCGCAAACTTCTGGAAACTGAAAGAACATTTATGAGAAATATCACACCATGTTTGACACATTTATTGCCACTTACCTGAATGGTATAATATTTCTTTCTGTTATAACACGATATACGATACATGGTCATCACTGGGCTTGCCAATTCTAACATGACTACCATCCACACCTCCCGCCATGTCAGGGAATCCCATTTCAGCAAATTCATATTTGGTAATTATCTAGAACATTCCATAACTCGAAAATTGTTGTTTAAAAATCACTCTCCTACTAATTTTGGGTCGTAGATTGCGAATCTGAAGTCAAAAAAGGCTGGTCGCTTCTAGTTTTTTCTAAAAAAATTCTGAAAGTGTCAGAAGTAACTTCACTTAATCTCATTAATTACGATGTTTTAAACTGATTTACTGGTGAATATTCCTCATAAATGATATTTTATTGATTCCTCAATCATTTCTTGGCAATATAATAGCTGAAAATCGATCAAAATTAAAATTTCCCATAGTATACTAATTGTTGTCATTTTACGATTTGACATATAACTTCGAACAGGCTTTGCAATGTTGCCGGTGTGATTTCGTTCGCGGTGTCACAACTCAACCCATTATGGTTTTGAATCTGTCGAGTTCTTTCTTCTCCTCAAACTATAATTGACTACAAACCCTGGAGATATATTGTTTGTGCAATATATCAACTCTACTTCCTACTTCTTAATCTTTCGTTCCTTTCTGTTTTAGAATTCGATATGGTGCGTTGTTATGCGAGATTGGAATTTGAGAAAATGTAAACCGACCTAATCTAAACTAACCTTACCTTTTTAGGTTCGCAGTTTTGCGGGTCAGCATTCTACAATTAATTACCAGGTTTAAATTTGATCGGATATGCATTTTTTGAGTTATTTAGGAAAAAACAACCAAACTATAGATGGTTCTAACTCCGAAACCATATAGTGTACTTAACCGTCGCATTCGGATGCGCAACCTTCCCTGAAAATTGCAAGTCGTTATCTCTTCGTTCGAAAGTTATCGAGGCAACGGACGGAAATTACATTCGGGCAAAATTATAGCACGCTATTCCTTAGAACATGCACGCAAAAAAAGGTTAGGTTTGATCAGTTTAAGTTAAATAATTCATGATATCCACAAAATGTGATAACAAGCAAGTAGTTCCTAGACGAACAAACGTGCAGGAGATGTTATTTGTAATATTATCGGAAGTAATTCTGAAAATGTTTACAATCTGGCAACGTCGCTGTTTGCGAGCACTTGGCTAGCCTAGCCGTCATGTCATAGGATTCAAAATGGACATGTTACATAAATAAACAAATGGTTTCCATTGAAATGAGAAAATTTTGGAGAAACTCATTAGTTAGAAATTATTTGGGAATCAATAAAATATTATTTATGACGAATATTCACCAGCAAAATAGTTTAAAACATCGTAATTAATAAGATTAAGTGAGGTTAACTCCGACACTTTCGGAATTTTTTTCGAAAAAACTAGAAGCGACCAGCCTTTTTTGACTTCAGATTCGCAATCTGCGACCCAAAATTAGTAAGTGAGTAAATATTTTACAACAATTTTCGCGTTATGGAATGTTTTAGATAATTACCTCATATTTTTCTTCTTCTGAAGGCCATTTGATAACTTCTGTGCACTTGTTACTGTAAAATCGACATGTTTTTTCAATTATTAGGTGCAGTGTACTCAATCCAACCTTGAATCGATCGGCTGCATCTCGAAATGATGCAGCTTCATGTGTTGCATACCAGCATACACTTGATAGCACTGATTCTCAAGAACCCAGTGCCTTTTTCTGCAGAGAATTCACTTCATTACATCGGCCAAATTAGCCAACACATCTCTTTCGACTTAAATTGTTCCTGGAAGTGGTTGTCTGCGTATGATGGAACCAGATTTTCTGCAAATATGCCCAAGTACCTCCGGCAAAATTGCTTCCAAAAAATTGTCCCGAAGAAAATAAATACTGAAAATGATGAAGAAATGTTACAAAGAAAACTTCACAAACGGGGTATCATGTATTTTACCTCCATCTTAAGATAACTTCTTGTTTCAAACACTTCCACAAAATTTCAGTTTATCCGCTATTGAAACTTGCTATTGCTAACTTGTTTCAATAACCAAAACTAACAACAACCTGTGAACTGTCACAGCCCACTATAGAGATAGCCTGGAACACAGTCTGACAACGCCGCAATTAATCGTCTCTTAGAGGCATACTCCTTCAATGCGGTAGCGCTGGATTTTGATGAAATTTCGACTATTTCATCATTTTTCGAATGATATACTGTCGAAAAATTATGAGGTCTACAATAAGATCTTATTTATGATGAATATTTACCGATAAAACAGTTTAAAACAATGTAATTACGAGATGAAGTGTTGTGATTTTGGACACTTTGGGATTTAAAAAAAAAATTTAGAAGAGAGCACGGATTTTCAACTTCAGAATCGTTATCTAAAAACCAAAATTAGCAAGTGAGTAAATTTTCAGGACGATTAGACAGTTATGGGATGCTACAAGTCTATGTGAATTCAGAAAATCAATTCAATGCTACAAAGAGTAAATTAACATACAATTATTTTTTGATCTGAACTGTGTAAACATGTTGATAAAACAAATTGATTAATTCCGAATCTGAATCCCCATTAATTATATTTCTGTAGCGGGAAATGTTTACTAACTTATTGCTCTGAGGTTGAGACCATCTGCTCGGGTAAAGGTATGATCAAAAGGAAGAATCCATTTCAAATCACTGCAGAAAATCTGAACATTTTTAATGCATAATTTAAGATGAATAATAAGGTCCTTATTGATTTCAACTGAAGCATCTACAGATGCAGACTTTTGGAAATTGAATACATATATATAAAAATAAATAGATTATTTGAGCTTCTTGATCTCCTATCCAGATGTATCAATTTTTGTTGTATAATTATTAGAAAGGTCATCAAAATGTTTTATAAAATCGGAAGAAATGAAAGTTCTATTTCACTCATATTTCTAGTCCATCTTGTTGTCTATTGTCTGAACTGAAATGAACTCATCTCCAATAAGTAGAAATAATCTAAAGGAAATTTCACTATTTACACAATGCAGTTTAATCACAGAACATATAAATATCCGACCATATTTATCACTGCATTGCATTAATTCACATTTGACACCGTTGTACACAAAAATACCACGAAATGCCCGCGAAAAACAATAATGGTTAACTCCAGAATCAGAAGTAATCGTCCATTTTTACAAACAACAACAACAACAAACTAACAAACGTTCGACTGACGTACGTCTCTGAGCTGTGTTGCCATTTTATCATCTTCCAGGCTAGTAGATATAGTAGGTTGTGGAACTGTCAAGTAATCAACACTGAAAACCTAGATACGCATGTGCGAACTACCTAATTCTGAACCAGTTCGAAGTAAAACGTACGGACTGTTTTCACTGTTCTGGGATAGTTCCGAATTGGTTCGCAAAATAACCAAAACAGTCAAAACACTGGCGATATAATTCTGGGACAGTTCTGAATGAACCAAAATAGCGAATTACGGATTTTTACATCTGCGCTTGTGCGAACTGTCCAGAACTGCGAACCAAAACAATGCTAGTGTATTTACTTTTATTATAGTAGTATAATAATATAATAGTATTCTTGTCCAGTATTGGCACTGTAATCATTCAATTAAACTTTAAGATTACTTTTTCCTGCCTTGCATGACTATAGAAGTGAGATTCCATTGACATTTCAGGACTCATTAATCAATTTCGTTAGCCTTCAACAGTTGGAAGTGAACCGATATTGGTTGTTGTTATTCGCAGTTGTTTATATTCTAATTTATTCTTCCTTCTGAGTAAACCGAATTATAGAATAACTCATCCTTGCGAGGAATGGGTTGATCCGGTTCCTCGAGACGTCTGGAGGATAAAAAAAATTAAATGCAGGTTTTTGATTTCCGCTCGGCGATAAAGTTATAAATATTTTATAATTATATATTGTACATAGGTATTTCGGAAGATATATTATTGTATCAAATTAGTCCAGTTCGGAACCTCGTGGTGCTTACTGGTGAGTTATGACAAATTCTTTGATACACTGAGGACAAGTTAAACAAGACGGAATATATTTTGGTACCTTTGGGATTATTCAACTGAAACTTCATAGGTTCATAAAACAATCTCAATACTACATTAATTATTCTTGTAGTATCACGTGCGTCCATTTGTTTATGAGTTCACAACAATATAGTAGATATAGGATAGATCTTTACCATTTCAAGTTTAATTTCGGAAAACGTAAAAGCAATTCCGGAAGTAGTGAAACCAATTTCGGAAAGGGAAAAGTTAATTTCGGAATAAGTAAATTCAATTTCGGAGAAAGGAAAAACTATACTTCATCATACTCATTTACTAGTCTAGTCAACAAGTGCATTTTAGGTCAAAATTTTTGCGTATTCTCCGAAAATTATGATTGAGGTGTCATACGATTCGGAATGGATGTAGATAATTTTTGAGAAAATGCTAAGGCCGCTCGCAAAAATTGCAATAGTTATAAAACAATTAAGTTGAAAAAATGGGGGGTTTGGTTCTTTGCCAATATCTCAAAAACTATTTGAGATAATTCAAATTTGAAAAAATAGAGAGGAGGAAATTTCCTAAAAAAAAGTCCCAACTCCCGGAACTATAGGACCAATATTCATAATTTTCCCAGAGGGTTGAAGATACCCCCGAAAACGGGTACTACGGCTTGCTCAAGCCTCGCCCCCTTCGGACTTTTAATAAATAAATATTATTCAAACTTATTAAATATGAAAATAAAAAATTGAAAAAATTCAGGTGCCTGCAGGAGCAGGATAAATCAATGAACAATAATCCGTCGTCGAAAAATTTTTATCGTGATTTTTCAATTAGTTATCCATTAGTTAATTAACAATTTTTTGTAGCATTACGAACATTAACATTGCAAGTGCGATAATTGTTAAAATATTAATCTGCGAATTTTTTCCTTTCGTGGAGCTATTTTGCAAAGGTCTTAGAATATCTTGAAAAATTGTCAATTTTCGTTTTGCTATTAACAATTTACTTAGTGAAAAATTATAAAAGCTTGATTAAACATTGAAAAAAACTTTTTTTTTATAACATTACTATTGATCCGTTTTCTTATGGTCAGAAGATACTTAAAAATGATTTTTAATAATTTTTATCTCCTATTGTTTAAGAAATTGTTATTAACAAATGCGTTGTTTACGAGATAACTTAAAGAGTTTTTTTGATAACATAATCCTTGATGATAATTATTATTTAAAAAAAAACCGTCTCTTAAAAAAAAATTATTGCTTGAAAACGTATTTGTTAAATACCAATTTTTTTTCCACTTGTTATGAAAGTTATGGAACCATGTTTTTTAAATCATTATTTGTCTTAATCTTTGTTATTAAAAAAAAAATCGATTATTATTTGAATTTTCAATGTTTATTTAATAAACAATTTTTTACAAGCAAATGAATCATCTCTTTGTATTTTTTCCTTTTTTATTTGAAAATTGGTTCAAGCACTGACGTGAAGTCAGGAGCTTTGGCGCGTATGTTCTATTGTCCATTCACCTGTATTGGACACCCTTAATCGAATCTACCATGGAAAATTATGTTGTCCATTCTCCTGTATTGGACACTCCTAATTCGAATTTACCATGGTAAATTCGAATTTCGAATTGGTTTCTAGACCCAACAACGAACGCATCCGAGAAATTCATTCCTCAATTCTATGATGAACGATATATTCTTTGCTCAAATCCACTCTGAAAATTATATCATATCTTATATCAATCCAAACTTTAGCCAATATTCCAGTTTTGTTTTCACTGGAGATTTTCTGAACTCAATATTATTAACTTACCATTACCATTAAAATATCACCCAAAAAGTATGATATCATATTATAATTCTCATAATTCTACGATCGCTGAAATGAATTAGACATGTCATGTCTCAGGAAAATAAGTTGACATGTATCAACACAGATCATATTATAATAATTCATGGATAGAATAATTATAGCATTCTGTGAAAACATAGAAGTACGATTTATTATTGAAATTCTGATAAATCATATCTCCGAAAGTATTAGCTTGTTAGAGCTAAAACTGATATCAATGGATTCTTATGGTGAAACTGCATCTTGAATAAAATTTAGTTTGAAATTTGTAATGTGAAAAAAAAAATTTTTTTTACTTACTTACTCCGAAACCATCTGGCCGATTTCGCCCAATAACGAACAAAGCCGAGATATTAATCTCCCAAATCTACTCTGAAAATTTCAACTGTCTAGATCATTCCAAGAGTTATCGTTCCTACGGCCGGCCGGACCAGCCGGACAGAATCTATTTTGACCACGGATTCTTGATCAAGTAGTTGAACCAGAACGTTTAAGTCCATCTACATCCAAAAATTCGAAAATTACAGATATTTGCGCAAATTGATAAGCCCTATGTTCCGAGGAACAAGAGCGCCAAAAAGGGCTTGCATATTGAAAAAAATGTTTCCATTTTTCTATATTCCAGAAAGGGGAGAAAATAATAAATAAATCCAGTATTACATTCTTTTGACGCCCACTGTATGTGTTTATATCAAATCCCGTATTTGAAAGAAAGTATCCTTGATCTCTGAACTACAACGATTAAATCAGGTCTTCAATAATATTCAACAACGGAATAACTAAATCCAATCCTTCTACAAGCCTCGAACCTTATATGTCTACGCATTGACTGAGATATAGGTTGTGACAAACAATCTGTAATCTCATATTGTTTTCAATTCACTTGTGTGGTAGTGTTGTGCATTCGAAATATGTCCTGTATTTCCTTTACAATATGTGAGTCAGAAACTCATCCTAAGCGAGATAGCTCTATTTTTTATCGCTATTCGGTTACTTTGTATCTTCACCGAATCATAGCAGTTGTAGAAACTGTCAAGAAATTATCCGGAATTGATCGTTCAAAAAGCGTCAAAAAGCGTGCAAAAAGCTTCTTTCACACTAACATGGAGTTTGAGCGTCTTCTGTCATTTACTTTTTTCAATTTTATGCTCTATTTTGTCAGTTCATCTATGTTATGTTTTCCGATTTTTACGATGGTTTAAAACATCAACAAAGAAGAGGTTTGTCTTAAATTTTTCCTTGCAAATGGAATTTCTTTTGCTGCATTTGTTACGTACGGCTTAAGTTGCATCGACTTCATCTAAATCTTCGATATAATAGACCAGATTTGTGGAAATAAATCTCATGTGTTCTGCACCCTTGCATAAGGTTTTCATTGTGAAATTTCTGCCCAAGAACTCAAGAAATCTTATTGAACAACCGCAGTATTCCCTTGATTAGGCTCCGATAAATAATTTCATACTTTGTATTTTTGGACACAATAATAGTGTCGTTATGAGATGTTTATCTCACCATGCATATCTATCTTCCTCTTATCAAGGAAGAATTTAACTGTGCAACAGAATAGAAGCAAGATATAGATAAAAGAAAGCCAACGTCCAGAATGGTATTATCGCTAGGGCACTTATTTAATAGATTCAATTGTAATCTGACTGTTATTCTGAACTCAAGGCGTGATACCGAAAGTGTGTTACATTTAAATTGGATTTGTTCGAAATTCATGTATACAAGTGAACAAAACAGACATTATGTGCTCGAAAAACTAATCTCTACAAAACTCGTATTCCACATGGGACAACGTCAGAATTATGGTACTCGGTAGGATTGAAATAGAAAATTGCAATTTATAGTCCAATTTCCACGCTTATCCTTCACGTTAGATTTGAGTTATCTAATCGCATATCAGGTTTATTTACAATGATATCAAGAAAACCATGAAATTATCCAGGTGTTGTAATAAAATATAAAAAAATACATCTCAATCGATATGTCGAAAAATTTCTGGTGTGATAATTGTTCCATGCTTTTAAAATTGATGTTTTCTTCATTGTTATTCAGAAATTTTACATTTTATTACACCTCTTTATTGACCTGCGGTATCCATCCTCAAAAAGTGTGAAGTATTATAGGAAGCCAACAAATTCGAATGAAATATTTCCTTCAGTCGAAAATAGTTCTTTCCATCTTATCACATACAAAATTGATTCATGATTCCAATATTTCGATTGTATACGTTATTTTGATGAATGTCACTTATTTTATTTTAATATTTATCGTTTATATTTGCAGCTTAGTGCTTCGACACAGCGGTGTAAACGGAGATGCAAGATTTACTTGAATTTGTTGGATAAAAGATTCACAATCAAAAGATGAAAGTTAAGGTGAGTAATTAGAGTTCAAGGATTTCAAGATTGACTCGATATTTACACAGTTTTGGTTTTTGATAGAATTTAAAAATCAAATCAAAATAGTTCAAAAGTCTATGGTTACTGAGATATATTGATAATTTGACTTTTTCAAAATTTTTCGACAATTGATTTTGTGTAAACTACTCAACATTGAGTATAGAAGTTAGTTTTTTTGCGTGTATGTTCTGGGGAACATCGCGTTATAGTTTTGCCCAAATGTGAAATTTAATTCTGTGGTGCCGTACGGCCGTACGGCCGTCCGGCCGTTGCCACGATAACTTGAAAACGGAAAGAGCTAGCGACTTGAAATTTTCAGGGTAGGTGGCGCATCCCAATACGACGGACAAGTTCGTTAATGGGTATAATCGGCCCAATGGTTTCCGAGTAATAATTTTGTTTTCGACCAAAATAAATCCGATCGAATTTAAACTTGGTGAATAGTTGTAGAATATAGACCTGAGCACGTTTGTGAAATTTTGTGAGAATCGTATCGCTGGAAAATTATTAAAAAATTATTAAAAAATACTTTTGTTGTCGCGATAACCTGAGAATGGAAAGAGATAGTGGCTTGAAAATTTCAGGTTAGGTTGTGCACCTGAATGTGACATTTGAGTTTGTTTATGAGCAGAATCGTCCAAACGGTTTTAGAGTTATAGCCATCTGAAATTTTCTGAAATTTGGTTGTTTTTTGTTCCTCATTAACTCGAAGAATACAAAACCGATTGAATTCAAACATGGTTATTAGTTGTAGAATGCCAACGCGAAAATTCTTGCAGAATTTCGTGAGGATGGTATAACTAGAAAATTAAAAAAAAAATAATTAAAAATTATTGAAAATATATATCATAAACTATTCGTCCGGCATGGCTGAAATTTTGGAAGAGCCTTCAGAACCTAACTCTACTGCAGAATTCCAAGTTTGAACACGATCGGATCTATATTGTTGGAGAACCGCGCAGCCTTTTGTGAGTTCGGTAGCGGCGCTACCGCTTCGCGTAGCGCCGGTAGCGGATGCGAATCGTCGTATGATATGTTGTCTATGGTCGTATTTTTGCGAGAACCTTCTAAAATAAAAATATTAATGTCATGATGACATATCTTTTACGCGTATGTTATGGGAAAATCGTGTTATTTCATCACAAATCTATGGGAGATGATAGCCCTTCACAAGAGTGAATATCTTTGAGAAATAGAGACGATGATTCTTCTTCAAGAGATCCATGTGCCTTCAGAGGAGTATATTTGTGAGAGGGGACTTTTGAAAGGTTATGTATTATTTTTAATATGATATCGCTGAAATTTTGTTGAAGGCTTCTGATCTTGTAAGGTGAGAGGCTCATTTGTGGATATTAAATCTCGTGATGGGTAGAGAGTAATTTTAGGCCAGTTTTTCTATCACTAATGAGAATATATCTTTATGTTTCACCTCATCACCTTTAGATCTATCAATGGACATTTATTGGTTAAGAATAAGTAATTGAATATTACTTTGAATTGAATTTCATTCAATATGTTAGTAACTGAACTTATAATTTTCTTTACTTTGATTATTTAAATATCACATTAATTCCAGTAATATTTTTCAAGAATAATTATGTATTCTTCTCCTAAAGAAGAATTGAAGGTAGACAATAATGTGTTAATTTTTTCATCATTGCTTTCTATCCTGACTTCACGAAAAAAAAATTGGTTCAAGCACTGACGTGAAGTCAGGAGCTTTTGCGCGTATGTTCTATTGTCCATTCTCCTGTATCGGACACTCTTAATCGAATTTACCATGGTGAATTCTATTGTCCGTTCTCCTGTATTGGAAACTCTTAATCGAATTTACCATGGTAAATTCACTCTGTTCCGAGGAACAAGAGCGCCAAAAATGGTTCGGCGCTTATCGGCATCAGATAGAATACAAATTGAGATATTTAGTGGTTGATTGATAGAACACGTACCCTTCAAAAAGTTTATGATTATATCTATGAAAAGAGGGAAAGCCCTGTGGCAGGAGCTTTGGCGCTCTTGTCTAATCTTTGATAAATCATATCTCCCAAAGTATTGGTTTATCAGAGTTGGGAATTATATCAATGGATCATTATGATAGAACTACATCATGAAAGAAATTAAAATCCCTTTGCATCTTATCTTTATATGCCAGTCCAATTTTGGCTACAAGTGTTTCAAAACTATCAGGAGTCATTCTGAAAAATTGAGTAAATGAAATAGCCAGTTTTATTTATGAAACGAGTCTAATATAATCAGTCCAGAGAGAACTCAAACCAGAATACTTATGTAGGAAATCTTAAATAGTGTTACTAAGGAATAACTTCCTCTACATTTATAGTTGGAAATCCCGTTCTAAATCTTCCATAGTTAGAGAATGACTCGTAAATTATGCTCGACTTCCTTGCATCATTCATTTTCGACTCACTAACCAAAAAACTCTTCCTATGAACTTAGCGAATCAAAATTTCAAATTGTCTACATTTTTACATCAACCAAACTCTCCAGAAATATACACTTTCAGTTTCGCTTGACATAAATGACTATTATCTTTCAAACGGGACCAAACGACAGCTATCGCAAACAGATAGAACACAGACATATAGAATTGGCATTCTGTGAAAACATAGAAGTACGATGTATTATTGAAAATTTGAAAAATCATATCGGCGGAAGTATTATCTTGTTAGAGTAGAGAATAATATCAATGGATTCTTATGATGAAACTGTATCTCAAAGAGAATTAAATTCGAAATTTGTAATGTAAAAATTTTTTTTTTTGTTCCTCTGAAACCTTCCGGCCGATTTTGTCCAATAACGAACCCAACGGAGATATTTATATCCCAAACCTACTCTGAGAATTTCAACTGCCTAGCTCATTCCGTTCGAGAGTTATCGTGTTAACGGACGGCCGGACAGAATCGTTTTCGACCACGGATTCTTGATCAGTGAGTCGAACCACTCTGTTCCGAGGAAAAAGAGCGCCAAAAATATCCTAATGCTGAACATAATAACTCAGGAAGCTGTTAGTAAAATAATCAGGAACTATGAGTAGTTCGGATACGTGACGGTTCATCGAAAAAGTGGTCGACCAGCAATTCCAGAGGAAGTAGTAGTATTGAACATTTTATCAGAGTTGGTTGATATCCTCATTTGTTCTCGAGAATTATAGCGGCAAATAATACAGTGCGCGTCAAAATTATGGAACAAATTCATTTTCCCAGAAGAAAAATATTTGGCCACAAAATCCTGAAAAAGGTCAATTTTTGTTTCACTTTTACCAAATTTGTATGCATTTTTGTAGGATTTTTGTTGCACCCTGTGCCATCTCCATCATCCCTCTGAATTTTTTGAACAGGGAAAGTGAGTCCTGTATAGTATTTTTTTGGCAAGGTCTTTGTATCTTCTTTACAGACGTGCAGAAATTTTCAAGAAAAAAATTTTCTTTTTGGAAAAATAGTTTGTTCAAAAGGTTTTCAGTATGTGCACTTTGTCATGGCTCATTTACTTTGAGACGATGGTACCTGATGAAATTTGTCACCGAATGAAGGTCGACCATTACAGTTTTGTTCATGCGCAACTTTCAACCCCCTCCAATGTCACTCCATTTTTTTTCTCCATTAAAGGGTTCCTAGAGGTTGAAAGTCGTGCATTAACAAAACTGTAATGGTTTTTTTTTTCTCAGAAAAGTCTTACATTTCGGAATGGAACATGAAGTAAGAGATCTGAGAGTAGTGAGACTGCTTTTTATCCATAGACATAGAATGCTCAGTGCTCCCAATTTATGACGGGACTGACGGAAGGGAATATTATAACTTCTAAAATATTGGGGTTGAAATACTCGTATTTTAGCGATGCAACGGGGACCTCACCCAAAAATGTTTGAAAATATTACGTAAATATTGAAAGCATAATTCTGTAGTTCGAGAGAGGAGAACATTTGGTGAACGTAGATCAGGAAATTTTTGATCGATTACAAGGTAATTTTTCATTATTACTTCTCTTCTTTCATACATGTTTTATGGAATATCTACTATTTGTAGGTACTTTAAACCTGTTTTGGGCAATTGTCATACGAAACTTGTTTTTTTGGCGCTCTAGTTCCTCGGAACAGAGTGCTTATCAATTTGCCCAAGTGTCTGTAATTTTGGAATTTTTGGCTGAAAATGGTCTCAAACGATTTGGTTCGACTCCTTGATCAAGAATCCGAGGTTGAAATCGATTCTGTCCGGCCGGCCGGCCGTAGGCACGATAACTCTCGAACGAAAGGAGTTAGCGGATTGAAATTTGCAATTGCGATTTTAGTAAAAATATTTTATATGAATATTTCCGTAACCGATCACTCGATCTATCTGAAATTTAGCATCAAATTGTAGAATCATGACCTTTATACGCATGTGAAGTTTTGTATTGACCAGATTACCGCAAAGTGTCAAAAAAAAATTTTGAAAATTTAAAAAAAGATTTTCTACAATAACTCTCGAACGGAATGAGCTAGGTAGTTGAAATTTTCAGAGTAGGTTAGGGAGATGAATATCTCGGATAAGTTCGTTATTGGGCCAAATTGGCCAGATTTAATTTGATTTCTTCCATGGTGCAGTTCTCATTCTCATTCTCATTCTCTTCATTTAATCTTGATAAATGAACTATTATTTGAATTGAATTTCCTTTATGATGCAGTTCTATCATATGAATACATTGATATAATTCCCAACTCTGAGAAACCAATACTTTCGGAGATATAATTTGTCTGTTTGACTAGAGCGCCAGAAAGCTCCTGTCCACAGGGCTTGAACCCATTTTTTGGGCGCATGTTCTAGGGGAACATCGTCCTATCATTTCGTCCAAATGTCTGTAATTTTCGAATTTCGAGCTGAAAATTGGCTAATAGACTAATTCGGACTCCCTGATCACGAATCCGGTGTCAGATTTTAGGGTGCCGTCCGGCCGGCCGGCCGGCCGGCCGACCTTCCGGCCGTAGGCACGATAACAGGAGCACCGAAGGTCCTATCGACTTCAAACTTTCAGGGTAGGTTTCTGATCAAAATGCGACGGTTAATTTCGTTAACGGGCAAAATCGGCCGGACGGTTTAGAAGTTATAGACATTTCAAATTTTGAGGTTATTTCCCTGATATTTCAGGAACTAAAGAAGATGTTGAATCGAAACTTGGTAGTCAGTTCGAGGATATAAACGCGCAACTTTTGGCAAAATTCTGTTATGATCGAAATGTTGGTAATTTTAAAAAAAATATTTCTTTAAATTTTTTCGAAAAAAAATTTTTTTTTTCGTGAACTATTCATCAGATTGCAACAAAAACTTGTACTAACGTCAATTGTAGTATTTTGCAACATTGTGCAAAATTTTGGCTCTATACGATTTCAATTTCTGGAGATATAAGACAAAATGTGTCAAATTTCCTGGGTCTCTCTCAGTATTTTCATCGATTATTCTATGAACTCTTTGAATTCCACCGAAAACAAATTCAAAGACATAAACATAAAGAATCAAGTCATAGTTTAGACGTCGAAAGAAGGACGATGTTGATCGACTTGAAAAGGTGGTAAAGGTACCTATTTCAAGAAATGCAATAATGAAATGCTTAATTTATGGATATAATATTATCTAAGTATTGTTGGGATCGGGCAGTTGGAAAATTTTTTAATAACAAAATTTGTACCGACGTTAAATCAAGCATTCTACACGAGTGTGCAAAATTTCAGTTCGATACGATCTCAATTCCAGAAGATATTGCTTAAAATTCACATTCCAGCGTGTTTTGACGTTCTATGGTCACAGAAAATCGTCACAAAAATCTATTTACCTCATTTGACGGCTGTTTGTCAAATCAATTAATTCCAATAATTGATGTCAGATTTCCTACATACCAAGTTCAAACACATTTTATTATATGGAAAACACTTATTATGATCACGTTCTACAGGAATTGATACTAAATAGAAGCTAGATGAAGATTATTGTAATGGATAATTTGTGTTCCAGAATAATATTAAGGTATTCAACATGATACTGCTTTTTTTCTTTACTGGTCAGTACGTGCCACAAGGAAGATGAACATGCGCCCAATAGCTCCTGTCCACAGGGCTTGAACCAATTTTTTTTATTTTAAGTTGAACAATAAACACGAAAGTGATAACATTCATGAATAGAGAATGACGCGACCTTTCAAACGATGTATCACAAGCCCATACTTCCTATTTGAAAAATTGGGGGTTGTACCTGTCTTTCGAAGGGGGTTGAAGGTAGGGTCCGCATTTTTACCAAGAAGAATGAATTATTTAAAATTTGAATTTGACGTATTTCGGGATTTATATTTCTTTATCAAACAATAAAGCATGTGTATGAAAAGTCAGTTAGCAGAGGTTAGTGTAACGGGGTACCATACAATTCGATGTAAGTATCATACTTGAGTTTACGGAAAAAAACCTCAGCAAAAAAATCCTATCTCCCCGTTAGTGTTTTGATTTATGAAAATTGAAATTGTTAACAAAATATGCTGAAATATTAAATATTTAAGGCCATCTTTTTCTTTACTATCGCTTCTTCCTTCAACAAGCAGAGAGGTTTCTCCACTGTACCTGAAACTCAATCTGTTAAAGGAAAAGACAAAAGGAGAAAATTAACAAATTAAATATGGAATATGGTTTATTACATAGATTTCAAATTCGCTACCCATTCTAAGAAATATACAGAAACCTTATGAATAGCCCCAAAACTATCCTGGAATCTATATATGGGTCAATTATTAACTAAATGATCTATGGTTTCCTCTGCTTCCCCCATTCACAACTAGGGCTCTCAACTGAGTTCCATCTGAAAAGCATCTTGCTGCAACGACCATGACCGGTTCTTGAACGATTCAGAATAGACCATATTTTCTTTGGAAGATCAAACCCCGGAGCTCTATTTGAAGGATCAAAAATTAAATCAAAAATTTGTAATTGAGAAAACAGTTGGACCATAAAGGGTTACGTGACTTCAATCTGGGAATCTTATTGCCTGGAATATAGGAGAGAATCAGAAATGAATTCCGAAAAAGATTAAATTTATTCCAAGAATTTGAACATGTTAAGATTCACTTCGGTCTAGAGTCACCTAATACTTTTCCCGAATAGTAAATGATGGAACAGAATAATGGCAGGCGCCTAAGAAATTCTGTTTATCTTCCTCCGTCGGGGACCCAATTTTCTGAGACTATAGTGCGTTTGGATTGTCGTTCCCGTGGAATTCCATTGGTCCATGCGAAGTATCTCAGCTAGAAGATTCATCAGCGTTGAACAACGCCTTGGTTGTACAAACCTATGAGTGCGGTGAAAAGCCCTTAGAAGGGGGTGATAGGGGGGTACCCCTGGTCACGCGGAGTGCGGCAGCAAGTGGAATTGGTTGAGTAGAGTGGGGTTGAAGTCAGTACGGGAGGTAGGACGCTTTAGACGCTCTAAGACGAAGTCGATTCGGGATGTCGTCCCTTTTAGACAAAGAATCCAGTGAAAGACGGTAATAGACCTGAGCGACTATGTGCGAGTGTTTTAAGACCTGCGACGTAGAAGTTGAATTATCAAGACGTTAGTAATCGATCATAGTTTATGTATTTTTGATTACGATGGTGATAAGTTGACGAATATATAGTTCTGTAAATAAACCTTTATATATTACCATAGCGTTCTGTTTATTAAACCAAAAGCGTAGGCAAGAATCATTATACCCCAGACAGCAATAAAAAGCCTACATTAGTAATGACCAGAATCAAATACTTCCGAGAATTCGAGAAAATTACTTTCATGTACTTGCTACACCAGGGTGGGCAACGGTCGACGGGTACCCTGTACTTTTACGGAGAACGGGACGTACGACTTTATTGAAAATTTGGTTCCTTGGCTGGTACCACTGCTAGAATATTTTCAGTGCTGCGTTGTTGCCGCTTATATAAAAAAATACTTTCAACTTTGATATTTCCATAGGAACACCCTATATATTATTGCTTTTCTCGATCCGCCGTAGCCTCCTGATTAATTCAGTATCAACTTCATCATCCCTTCCTCTAGCTGTTTTCGAGTAATTAACTGATCTACTTCCTTTTTTGTGCAAAACAGCTTCAATTCAAAATTCATTATTTTGTTACTTGGTATCCTAGAACGCCGAAATTTCGGGTATGGATTAACAATAGCCCGTGCATCATTTGCTTATATAATGACATACGTCCCTAATCATACAGGGTTGTTCAAAAACCGAGGCTTTTCCGATAGGTATATTCACTATTAAATGGTTTCTTTCTGGGTTTTCTCTCCCAAACTCTGAAAAATAACTATTAAATAAAAATTTATTATTTTGTGAAAGAAACCATTTAATTATCCATGAAATGTCATAGAACGTGTAAATTATGGTAATTTAACAATTGGCTCCTGTAGTTATAACTACAGGAGCCAGTTCGAAGAATTGCGAATAGTGTTTCTATAGGGTGCCTCATGTTGTCACTATCACTATAGGGGTGGTGCATTTACTGGAAAATAATAAGAAAAAAAACATTTAACCTTCAAAAATTTTTCCAAGTTTCAATATTGATAAATAATAACGAAACTGCTTTTCTGATGAGATTGTTTTAGTAACTTGGTAGTAGATTTATTTAGTATAACTAATTTTCGTTATGTTATTTATTTTGTATAAAAAATCAATTGTTTTGTTATTGTTGTTGAGTTTTGCTGCAAAATATTAATTGGAGTTAGGTTTAATGGAAATAATGTAGTTGTTCTACAATAACCTTGTGATTTTCTGTTCGTGCTAATGTTAAAAACAAATAGTTGATTACCCAATAGAAAGGTGATTTAAAATTGAAAAATTTTCCCATTCCCTCACTTAGTCGTCATTCCCTTCATTTTAAATGATACATTTATTCTAGGGACCGCTATATAATTATAGTCTTGCAACATCAGTAACACAAAATTTCATAGAAAATCAATACAAATCCTTTTCAATATTATTTGTCTATTTTAATGACCAAATTTCGGGATTTCGTGAGAATTACCCATGTATATCTCAGTTTCCATTCAACTAATCATATTTATCGAAAAATAAATTTATTTCTCGAAAAAAACATTCATTTACTCATAACTGATCATTTAATAAAAATATACAATTTTTGGCGCTCTAGTTCCTCGGAACTGAGTGCTTATCAATTTGCCCAAATGTCTGTAATTTTCGAATATTTCGATGAAAATGGTCTTAAACGATTTGGTTCGACTCACTGATCAAGAATCCGTGGTCGAAATTCATTCTGTCCGGCCGGCCGTAGGCACGATAACTCTCGGACGGAATGAGCTAGAGAGTTGAAATTTTCAGAGTAGGTTTGGGGGATAAATATCTCGGCTAAGTTCGTTATTGGGCAAAATCGGACAGATGGTTTTGGAGTAACAAAAAAAAAATTTTTTTTTACGAAACAAATTCCAAATTAATTTTTTTTTAATAAGAAGTTTTATCATAAGAATCCATTCATATCATTTTTAACTCTATCAAGCTAATACTTTCGGAGATATGATTCTTCAAAGTTTCAATGTAAATCGTATTTCACACATTGATATAATTATTCTATGTATGAATTGTCATAATGTCAACTTGACAGAAGGGAATATTGTAACTTCAAAAATATTGGGGTTGAAATACTCGTATGTTAGCGATGCAACGGGGACCTCACCCGAAAATGTTTGAAAATATTACGTAAATATTGAAAGCATAATTCTGTAGTTCGAGAGAGGAGATAATTTGGTGAACGTAGATCAGGAAATTTTTGGTCGATTACAAGGTAATTTATTATTTATTACTCATCTTCTTTCATATTATTACTCATCTTCTTTCATACATGTTTTATGGAATACCTACTATTTGTAGGTACTTTAAACCTGTTTTGGGCAATTGTAATACGAAACTTGTTTTTTTGGCGCTCTAGTTCCTCGGAACAGAGTGCTTATCAATTTGCCCAAGTGTCTGTAATTTTGGAATTTTTGGCTGAAAATGGTCTCAAACGATTTGGTTCGACTCACTGATCAAGAATCCGAGTGCGAAATCGATTCTGTCCGGCCGGCCGACCGGCCGTAGGCACGATAACTCTCGAACGAAAGGAGTTAGCGGATTGAAAATTGCAAGGTGGTTTTGGAGCGTAAATATCTCGGACAAGTTCGTTCGATCTATCTGAAATTTAGCATCAAATTGTAGAATCATGACCTTTATACGCATGTGAAGTTTTGTATTGACCAGATTACCGCAAAGTGTAAAAAAAAAATTTTGAAAATTTAAAAAAAGTTTTTCCACAATAACTCTCGAACGGAATGAGCTAGGTAGTTGAAATTTTCAGAGTAGGTTAGGGAGATGAATATCTCGGCTAAGTTCGTTATTGGGCAAAATTGGCCAGATTTAATTCGATTTCTTCCATGGTGCAGTTCTCATTCTCATGATTGCTCATTTAATCTTGATAAATAAACTATTATTTGAATTGAATTTCCTTTATGATGCAGCTCTATCATATGTATACATTGATATAATTCCCAACTCAGAGAAACCAATACTTTCGGAGATATAATTTGTCTGTTTGAACTAGAGCGCCAGAAAGCTCCTGTCCACAGGGCTTGAACCCATTTTTTTATAGTGAATTTTTCTTTATTCATAGTTAATATTAATTTCTGAAATACATTTTTTTCTGAAATATATCTTTGTTTATTATGAGAATATTGATATTCATTGAAAATAAATATTTTTTTCTCATAAATAACATTCATTTATTATAAATAATTCGTTATTGGATGAAAATAAACCTTTTTGATGTAGTGATAAAATTCATTATCTATGAATAAATCGTATATTAATAATTAATATATATTAATTTTTCACCAATATATATTTATTTTTGCGCGCGTGTTCCGCAAGGAACAGCGTGCTATCATTTCGTCACAATGTCTGTATTTTTCGAATTTTTTTTCGAAAATGGTCTCAAACGATTGGGTTCGACTCCCTGATGAAGAATTCGAGGTCAAATTCAATTCTGTCCGTCCGGCCGGCCGGTCCGGCCGTTAGCACGATAACTCTCGAACGGAACGACTTAGAGCGTTGAAATTTGCAGGGTAGTTTCGTAGCGTAAATATCTCGGACAAGTTCGTTAACGGGCGAAATCGACCGAGCGGTTTCGGAGTTAAGGCCGTTTTTAATAAAAACGTTTTTTATGAATATTTCCGGAACCGATCACTCAATCTTTTTGAAATTTGGCATCAGATTGTAGAATCATGACCTTTATATGCCTGCGAAGTTTTGTGTTGAACGGACGGCCCTAAAGTGGCAAAAAAAAATTTTGAAAATTTGAAAATTTTGTTTTCACGATAACTCGAAAAATACTGATCTGATTAAATTGAAACTCAGTAGTTAGATGCAAAAGACCAAAGCAAACACTTTTGCAAAATTTCGTGAAGATCACGTGACATGAAAAAAATAAAAAAATTACTACTATTTTGCGGAATACTTTGCTTTTAATGCCGAAACATATGTTTTTGAGGTTCATGCTGCCCTTTCCGGGCATTTTCCGTATTGCGCATGCGCAGATGAGAAGTCCTTTAACTGCTGTAGTTTTCGTCAGAGAGGATTGGGGTTTTGGGGTGGCGGATGCTATTCCTCCATAGAATTCAGATCCCTGATGAGGGTCTGCGCATGCGTAGATTAAAGATGCGATATCTTCCGAACCACTAGTGTTGGAGAATCGGAGTTTTTTGTAAGGTGTGTTATTTTGAGAGGACTTTTAGCCGCCAGTAGATTGCGCATGCGCAGAAGAGAAGTGACTGTTTTTGGGTTGGATGGGTTATGTTGGGAGTGCTGCGTCGATATTATGAGGTTTTAATAGAATATTCATAGCAATTCAGTGCAAGGACAAGTCAGTTTGGGGGATGTAGCGTTGTTTCCGAGTTAAAGTGTCCGTACCGTGGCCCTGGGGCTAATTTTGAAATTGATGTTACCCCTTACAGGCATTTTTCGTTATGCGCATGAGCAGACCATCAGTAATTTAACTGGTGGTGTTTTCGTCAGAGAGGATTAGGGTTTTGGGGTGGCGGATGCTATTCCTCTATAGAATCCCCTGTTGAGGGTCTGCGCATGCGTGGATTAAAGATGTGATATCTCCTGAACCACTAGTGTTGGAGAATCGGAGTTTTTTGTAAGGTGTGTTATTTTGAAAAGGACTTTTAGCCGCGAGTAGATTGCGCATGCGCAGAAGAGAAGTGACTGTTTTTGGGTTGGATGGGTTATGTTGGGAGTGCTGAGACGATATTATGAGGTTTTAAAAGAATATTCATAGCAATTCAGTGCAAGGACAAGTCAGTTTGGGGGCTGTAGCGTTGCTTCAGAGTTAAAGTGTCCTTACCTTGGCCCTGGGGCTAATTTCGAAATGGATGCAACCCCTTACGGGCATTTTTCGTTATGCGCATGAGCAGACCATCAGTGATTTAACTGGTGGTGCTTTCGTCAGAGAGGATTGGGGTTTTGGGGTGGCGGATGCTTTTCCGCTATAGAATCCCCTGGTGAGGGTCTGCGCATGCGTGGATTCAAGAAGCGATATCTCCTGAACCACTAGTGTTGGAGAATCGGAGTTTTTTGTGAGGTGTGTAATTTTGGGAGGACTTGCAGCCACGAGTATACTGCGCTTGCGCAGACGAGAAGTGAATGGTTTTGGGTTGTTTGGGTTATGTTGGGAGTAATGAGCCGATATTGTGAGGTTTTAAAAGAATATTCATGTCAATTCAGTGCACGGACACAAGTCAGTTTGGGGGAAATAGCGTTGTTTCCGATTTGAAATGTCTGTATGGTGGCCCTGAGGCGAATTTATAAATAACTATATTCGGTAGATCTATATTAAAATGCGTTCGGATTTGGAGAAGATGCAATTTTGTCCCTAACGGAGGACCCACAACCGAATTTTTTTCTGATCTACGGTAAAACTAACAGCCAAACTGTATTGATAGCTATATTTGTTAAAGGAACTTGAAAAAAAAAAAAAAAGCACTGACGTGAAGTCAGTACTCTTTGGCGCGCGTGTTCACGGTGGCTAATTTGAATTGAATTATTCAAAATTTAACAGTGCTGTATCTAAGCTGCCATCAGGATAGAGGTACAAAGTTGGAAAAGAACACAAGCGACTCTCCTTAGTCGCACAAGCTCCTAGAAGATTTGGGAGGGTCAGTATAATCCTAATCATGTTTATAGCACGCGCGCAAAAGCAGATTGACTTAACAATGAAAGAAAAAGTGTAAAAAGTCAATCTGCTTTGGCGCGCGTGCTATAAACATGATTAGGATTATACTGACCCTCCCAAATCTTCTAGGAGCTTGTGCGACTAAGGAGAGTCGCTTGTGTTCTTTTCCAACTTTGTTACTCTATCCTGATGGCAGCTTAGATACAGCACTGTTAAATTTTGAATAATTCAATTCAAATTAGCCACCGTGAACACGCGCGCCAAAGAGTACTGACTTCACGTCAGTGCTTTTTTTTTAAAACTCAAACAAATCCATTATTTAGGACAAATAAATATTTATTACGCCATATATGAATAAGAGGTATATTTAATATGAATAAACTTTATTATTTATAAATAAACTGTTCTCTCAGTGTACACTCGTGTCCACTACAGTTTTTTGTCATTGACATTTGTTTAGGAAACAAAGTTTCCATCTTCAAAGACGAAGCGTAACGTTTCGTTTTTGTTTTGTTTCCGAAACATATGTCAGACGACAAAAAGCTGTAGTGGACAAGAGTGTAGATACTTTCATAGTGAAAGTATGAGATCTTGCGTTAAAATAAGTTAATCCTTTTAAAATTTTATTTTCGCTTCTGCATTGTTCGTTTTCGTATTTTTCGGAAGAAACTCGGATTTTGAACAAACCTCTATGATTAGAGACGTATTTCATTAAAGGGGATATTGGTAATCCATATCCGAAATGTCAGTCCTCCAGAATTCCGAGTACCGAAGTAATGAATGTTTAATTGAAACTATATTTTGCACAAAAAGAAGTAAATCAATCAATTACTCGAAAATTGCTAGAGATAGGGATGAGGAAGTCGATACAGAAATAATCAGGAGGCCACGACAAATCGAAAAAAGCAATAATATACAGGGTATTCCACTTGAAATATCAAAATTGTTAGTACTTTTTTATATAAGCGGCAACACCGCAGCGCTGAAATTATTCTAGATCGATAGAGCAGTGGTTCCTAGCCAAGAAACCAAATTTTCAATAAAATAGTATGTCCCGTTCTCCGTAAAAGTCCAGGGTACCATCGACCGTGGCCCATCCTGTATAATTGATAATTCCTATAAGAGATATCTCATTATATTCCTCACTCTTGTGTTGCAGAAGGATAAACGCGGTTCCACAGCTGTCTCATTCTTCTTCATCATCGTAGGAGCAACTCTAGCTATTTCTAGTATAAAAATTTACGATGTGATCTTACAAAAAGTATTAGATCTAACTCCTGGCGGATTTCTTTACAAAGAGTGGATGAAACCACCACCAAGCATGACCTTCGATATATATTTCTTCAATTGGACGAATCCTGAGGATTTTTTTAATAAAAGTATCAAACCAGCAGTCAAAGAAATTGGGCCATTCAGATTCGATATGATACCAGAACGAACAAATATCACCTTCAATCCCTCCAATGATACTATTACTTATGGTTTGAGGAGGTGGTATAAATTCAATGATGAAGAATCTCCCTATGGACTGGACACCAATGTTACTATTTTGAACCAGCTCTCAACGGTTAGTATTTTAATACATTCTTTAGTTTTTTGGCGCTCTAGTTCCTCGGAACTGAGTGCTTATCAATTTGCCCAAATGTCTGTAATTTTGGAATATTTCGATGAAAATGGTCTTAAACGATTTGGTTCGACTCACTGATCAAGAATCCGTGGTCGGAATTCATTCTGTCCGGCCGGTCCGGCCGGCCGTAAGCACGATAACTCTCGAACGGAATGAGCTAGAGAGTTGAAATTTTCAGAGTAGGTTTGGGGGATGAATATCTCGGATAAGTTCGTTATTGGGCAAAATCAGACAGATGGTTTCGGAGTAACAAAAAAAAAAATTTTTTTACGTAACAAATTCCAAATCAAATTTTTTTTAATAAGCAGTTTTATCATAAGAATCCATTCATATCATTTTCAACTCTAACAAGCTAATACTTTCGGAGATATGATTTTTTAAAATTTCAATGTAAATCGTATTTCACAGATTGATATAATTATTATTCTATGTATGAATTCTCATGTCAACTTGACAGAAGAGTATATCGTAACTTCAAAAATATTGGGGTTGAAATACTCGTATTTTAGCGATGCAACGGGGACCTCACCCGAAAATGTTTGAAAATATTATGTAAATATTGAAAGCATAATTCTGTAGTTTGGTGAACGTAGATCAGGAAATTTTTGATCGATTACAAGGTAATTTATTATTACTTATCTAATAAACTATTATTTGAATTGAATTTCCTTTATGATGCAGTGATATCATATGAATACATTGATATAATTCCCAACTCTGAGAAACCAATACCAGATATAATTTGTCTGTTTGAACTAGAGCGCCAGAAAGCTCCTGTCCACAGGGCTTGAACCCATTTTTTTTAATTCTTGTAGCGATAAGATCCTTGCGAACTTTTTTCATGAGCCTGTTAATCGTTATTTTTTGCCTAAATATAATGACGGCTGGTGATCATTTTGTGCAGGAGAGCGCCTATATAAAAAAAATGGTTCAAGCCCTGTGGACAGGAGGTTTTTGGCGCTCTTGTTCAAACAGACAAATTATATCTCCGAAAGTAATGGTCTCTCAGAGTTGGGAATTATATCAATGGATTCCTATGATAGAAATGCAACATGAAAGGAATTACATTCAAAAAAAGAGTCGTTTAAAAAAAAAGCTTCAAAAATTATCTTTAAAAAAAAAGAGCAATCTACAATGCTTCAATGCCTTAATGCTTCAAAAATTGTCAATAAATTTATTTATCAAGATTAAATGAGCAATCTGCAATGATTTAACCTCGTGGAATGGGTTGTTGCAACTTACACTCGGTGCATAGTTTTCACAACTCGAAATACCTAAGGAAAGTATCATCGAAATGTATAGAGCAAGGCTGGAGACAATCACAGCAGATTTTCCATTTATTCCTGATATTTGAGTACGTAGTGGATTATAACAAATTGTTTAATAGTTCAAAATATATTGATAAAATACTGTCCTCTTTTCTAAATTTAAAATTTAATAGTTCATACCACTAACACATTCTTTTCTGTATTATGAACCTCAACTCAAGAAAAAATTATTGATACACAAATGTAGATCCATATTTCAGTATTTTTTTGCTAGCAACATTATGAAAATACTGTATATAGGAACATGTCTCATTACTTAAGGAAGTAAAAGGTAATATTAACCTCAGTGGTCAACGAACAGTAATTTCTTTTGATGATTCCATTATGTTCTTCTTTCCTATTGCCTCCATAAACCAGATCAAAACAGTCTTGTATATATTCACGAATTCAAGAATCGAATACTTGCTTTTCAAGAGAAAATAACAACTATGAATTGACAATCTCTACAAGTTAGAAAAGATGACATTTATAAATAGTGATCACAGACAGATTCTGTGTTCACATTCTGTGAATACATAGAACTTACGATGTATTATTGAAACTTTGAAACATCATATCTCCGAAAGTATTAACTTGTTAGAGTTGAAAATGATAACAATGGAAACTTATGATGGAACTGCATCTTAAAAAAATTCGAATTCGAAAATTATAATGTAAAAAAAAATATTTTGTGTCGTTACTCTGAACCTATTAGACCGATTTTGCCCAATAACGAACTCAACCGAGATAATTATCCCTCAAACCTACTCTGAGAATTTCAACTATCTAGCTCGTTCCGTTCGAGAGTTATCATGTTAACGGCAGCACGGACGGTCAGACGGACGGCCGGCCGGACAGAATCTATTTCGACCACGGATTCTTGATCAGTGAGTCAAACCAAATCGTTCAATACCATTTTCAGCCAAAAATTCTAAAATTACAGACATTTGGGCAAATTGATAAGCACTCTGTTCCGAGAAACAAGAGCGCCAAAAAAGATAGGTATATACCAAATGCCTACATCTTAAAATGAAACTCCTGTTTTTGTCTTAGATAAACTGCTTGATCACCTTTTCGTTGAAGTCAGGAATGTCTTTTAACTAAATTTTGTTCTATGGACAACATTGCGAGCACCGTCAGTCTTTCTTCCGACATTGTATTCCTTAGAAAAGTCGTGATCAATTTTAAAGTACTGAAACATCTTTCAGTTTCTGCGGTTGTTACTGGCATCGATATTAAAATAACCAAAACTTTACATATTTCACAAAACGTTGAATCCAAACCATACGACACTATATTAAATTTGAAGTACGTAGGCAACCGGTCACGTTCTCGTTTTCTCGTGTTATTAATCGAGTCTTCCGATTCATTATGACCACGTAGTGCAAGGTTGAATATGCCACACAACTTCAGACTATCGATAATTTTTGACAAGGCGTATCGGTTTTTTGATACCATTTCGTTGTGCTTACGAATATTTTCGACATATGCACTACTTAAACCAGAAACAATATTAGTTGTGGGCCTTTGCTGGAAGCTTACCATCCTCTTCATATGTTTGGCCGATTTTTCGTGTTTTTGGCGCTCTAGTTCCTCGGAACTGAGTGCTTATCAATTTGCCCAAATGTCTGTAATTTTCGAATTTTTCGATGAAAATGGTCTTAAACGATTTGGTTCGACTCACTGATCAAGAATCCGTGGTCGAAATTCATTCTGTCCGGCCGGCCGTAAGCACGATTACTCTCGAACGGAATGAGCTAGACAGTTGAAATTTTCAGAGTAGGTTTGGGAGATAAATATCTCGGCTAAGTTCGTTATTGGGCAAAATCGGACAGATGGTTTGGGAGTAACAAAAAAACAAATTTTTTTTTACGAGGCAAATTCCAAATTAATTTTTTTTCAATAAGCTGTTTTACCATAAGAATCCAATGATATCATTTTTAACTCTAACAAGCTAATACTTTCGGAGATATGATGTTTCAAAATTTCAATAATAAATCGTATTTCAACGTTGTCACAGAATGATATTATTCTAAGTATGAATTGTCATAATGTCAAATGATGTTCCTGGGACATGACATTATATAAAATCAATCGAAGAATTGTCAGCGAAGTGAGAAAAATCTCAGTTGTTTGCTCCGAAATTAGGTTTTCTCAGAAAATTCTTAAATTTCGGAACGGGACATGAAGTAAGAGATCTGAGAGTAGTGAGACTGCTTTTCATCCATAGACATAGATATAACTCTCGAACGGAATAAGGTAGGTAGTTGAAATTTTCAGAGTAGTTAAGGGAGATGAATATCTCGGTGAAGTTCGTTATTGGGCAAAATTGGCCAGATTTAATTTGATTTCTTCCATGGTGCAGTTCTCATTCTCATGATTGCTCATTTAATCTTGATAAATAAACTATTATTTAAATTGAATTTCCTTTATGATGCAGGTCTATCATATTTTCGGAAGCGAAACTAACGATTTAGGCCTTTTTGGGGCGTGAAACTTGAAGAAAATGAAAGATAAGGGCGAAAAACCGTCCCATGAATCGCCATGTGGCTATTTTAGATCTAGAAATGTGAAAAATGAGCAAATTCAGGTGAGGTAGGTACAGAGAGCGAGGTGCCGAGTTGGTTTTGTCTAAAACTTAAAAGGAACCGCTGCTCTGCCCCCGGAATCGTTACCGAGTCGAACGAGAAGTATCAATTCGTCATTTTCCATTTTTTCATGTACCTACATTGAGTCTAAATATAAGAAATCGATACATGTTCTGGAAGTTTTGACCTGGAGAATTTTCCTTTGAAAATTCGATCATAGAAACGTCACAAATTCTACGTAATGAGAGACGAGGTTTGAGATTTTTTTAGGCCTAATTTTTTCTGCCTAATTTGGCCGTTCTAGGTGGTTTTGGGACCTGAAACTTGAAGAAAATAGAAGATAATTGTGAAAAATCGTCCGATGAACCTTCGTTTGACGATTTTCGATCACAATCAGTAAAATATAAGATTAACAATCCAAGGTGAGTAAAACGAGAATTTTGAGATTTTTTTTAAGAATCCACAGTAAATGTGGGGGTTTGAAAGAGGTAGATAACGAAAATTTGCTAGAGAGAAAAGGTAAAACCGAAAACCCCGAGTCGATATCTTTAATAGTTTATGATTTATGAACAAATTTGTATTTTTTCCTAAGTAACCTAGAAAAACGAGGTTCCAATTTGATTTTGCCTGAAACTCAAATCGAAGGACTTTTTGTCCCTTAAAATTATTATCGAGATGATGGAGAAGTATCCATTTTTGCTTTTCTACATTTTCATTCACGTACAATAAGTCTAACTATATCAAATTGATACAAGTTCTGTAGGTTAATTCGACCCCGGGGATTTTCCTTGATAATAGTTGGTTCGAGAAACGTCAAAATCGACTGAGATAGACGGGGTATGAAAACGGCCGTTCTAGGCATTTTTAGGGCCTGAAAGTTAGCGAAAAGCGAAGTTAATGGTATGAAACCGTCAAATAAA
Source organism: Halyzia sedecimguttata (assembly GCA_937662695.2). Taxonomy (NCBI): domain Eukaryota; kingdom Metazoa; phylum Arthropoda; class Insecta; order Coleoptera; family Coccinellidae; genus Halyzia; species Halyzia sedecimguttata. Next base: position 78,933,137 of record OW569414.2, read on the forward strand.
CCCCCATGTGGCGATTTTATGTCCAAAAAGTGAAAATTAAGAATATAATTTCTCTGGTAATTACCGACGTTATATTCTAATAGCGGAGATCGACAAAATCGTACAAGCAGTCCGATAGTTAGGTGGTCAGGAACGTCGGGATCTCGGTTTCGTCACGAGAAAGGCGGACTCGAATCCCGGAAAGGGAATTACGCTTTTTCGTGTTTTTTTTTTCAATTTCTATCGGAATCTTAACTTCGAATTACGCTATATCTGTCGACTTTGAGTAAGGGTGTTTTTCTTTTTTTTCCGGAGCTCTTATCGTTGAAAATAAACCATTACTATACAGGGTGTTCTTTTTCTATCGGCACAATATCACGCGATTGATTTGATTTTTGACACAAACAAACCGTTATCTAAATAGGAATCTTGGATGGATTCGTATAATGTATTTCTTAGAAATCTCTATACAGGGAGTTCTTCTTTTAACGTCCATCGCAACTTGCTGCTTTTCACGAAAAATCGTACTATTGTAATCAATTGTGATAAAAGATATACTTTCGGACATACATCATTGAAAATAAACCATTACTATACTGGGTGTTCTTTTTCTATTGGCACAATATTACGCGATTGATTTGATTTTTGACACAAACAAACCGTTATCTAAATAGGAATCTTGGATGGATTCTCATAATGTATTTTTTTAAAATCTCTATACAGGGTGTTTCTGTTTTAACGTCAATCGCAACTAGCTGTTTTTCACGACAAATCGTACTATTGTATTCAATTGTGATAAAAGGTATACTTTCGGGACCTACATCGTTGAAAACAAACCATTACTATACAGGGTGTTCTTTTCCTATCGGCACAATATTACGCGATTGATTTGATTTTTGCCACAAACAAACCGTTATCTAAATAGAAATGGTTTCAGGACCTACATCGTTGAAAACAAACCATTACTATACAGGATCTTCTTTTTCTTTCGGCACAATATTACGCGATTGATTTGATTTTTGCCACAAACAAACCGTTATCTAAATGGGAATCTTGGATGGATTCGTATAATGTATTTCTTAGAAATCTCTATACAGGGAGTTCTTCTTTTAACGTCCATCGCAACTTGCTGCTTTTCACGAAAAATCGTACTATTGTAATCAATTGTGATAAAAGATATACTTTCGGACATACATCATTGAAAATAAACCATTACTATACTGGGTGTTCTTTTTCTATTGGCACAATATTACGCGATTGATTTGATTTTTGACACAAACAAACCGTTATCTAAATAGGAATCTTGGATGGATTCTCATAATGTATTTTTTTAAAATCTCTATACAGGGTGTTTCTGTTTTAACGTCAATCGCAACTAGCTGTTTTTCACGACAAATCGTACTATTGTATTCAATTGTGATAAAAGGTATACTTTCGGGACCTACATCGTTGAAAACAAACCATTACTATACAGGGTGTTCTTTTCCTATCGGCACAATATTACGCGATTGATTTGATTTTTGCCACAAACAAACCGTTATCTAAATAGAAATCTTGGATGGATTCTTATAATGTATTTTTTAGAAATCTCTATACAGGCTGTTCTTCTTTTAACGTCCATCGCAACTTGCTGCTTTTCACGAAAAATCGTACTATCGTATTCAATTGCTCATTTAATCTTGATAAATAAACTATTATTTAAATTGAATTTCCTTTATGATGCAGTTCTATCATATGAATACATTGATATAATTCCCAACTCAGAGAAACCAATACTTTCGGAGATATAATTTGTCTGTTTGAACTAGAGCGCCAGAAAGCTCCTGTCCACAGGGCTTGAACCCATTTTTTTTTAATCTTTTCCCCCAGATGTTCCAAATTACGTACACCTTCTTTTGTCCAGTTATCGTCTCCCCCAAACAGTAAGCAAACAAAACAAATAAACGCATGTTTTTCTACACATCCGCACAACCATGAATTTTTTTCGTAAACATTTGCATCAAACTAAAGTTCAATTCTTTTAATGACACACCCTCAGTGTCAGTCCTTAAATCCTTAAATCAACTTCATAACACGAATCAATTGGCACCTACAATACCTATTTATTTAGCGTAACCATAAACAGGGTATACTACTACTAAGTGTAGCTATTTTATTCCTCTCTGGGCTTCTACTAATACGCCCGAATCATTACTGAGAATCGCGCGAGACTAGCTGGTCTCTGAGTGAGGACGTTTGCCGTTTCCATGGTAACCGGCTATGTCGCTTGGGCAATCGAGATTCAGCCCGGCATAGTGCGGGCGCTCATAGTATACCTTGTCTATGCGTACGCTTAACGCAAATGTAATTATTGTGTAATATAGATGGTGGCTAGGTAGAAATGTTTTAATATATGTTGAACCCAGTGTGAAGAATACGAATATGAAATATACAAATTAATTGTTTAAGTATGTACGTCATTTTTCTAGGGAGGGGAAATTTCAAACAGGAATAACTAATATTGCCCATTGACACACCAACCATTTAGACATTGAGTTAAATTATTTGAGTAAACTTGAATTTTATTAATTAGCATCTTTAATAGATTATATTAATTAATTCATTTAATTATTGGATTTTTTAGGCAGCTGCATATAAATCACGTGACATGAATTTTATCATGAAGGCAAGTGTGTCCGTGAGCATCAACTCTATGACCAATTATTATATGAAAAGGACAGTGAACGAGTTTCTTTTCGAAGGATCTCAAGAGACTATGTTGGATGTGTTCAGACAATTGCCATTCGGTGTTGCTGCATCAGAAATTCCTGAAAGATTTGGATTTTTCTTCGGGGTAAGTTTAAAGAGTTCAAAACAAGATGATAGTGTAAGTGCCCTGGATGATTGGTGATAACCATGAAACCCTGGGGTTTGTGTCTGCTCTTGAATTATACTTTCCGCTTTGGGAAGCACTGAGCGATGATTTGTCTAGCCCGGCCAAGCGGAATATTTGTTGATCGTTAAAATCAATAAATATTTCACCGTTTTACTAAATCTAGGATCAATTATTACCAAATAGCAATGGCTGAATCAGTTCAATAAATCTCACTCAAAAAACATATTTTGAACTCGCCAAGAAATTAGGTTTTCATAACTCGGTTTCACGAGTCAGTTCAGGGCTTATCACAGTTTCTTTCATCTTCAGAAAAATGGTTCCAGTGATGGAACATTCAATATAGGAACAGGACGTGGTGATACAAAGCTTGGTATGCTGTACAAATGGAACGAAGAAGACACAACGACCTTCTATGGAAACGAATGTAATTCAGTGAAAGGAGCTGCTGTTGATTTCTTCACGGACAATATCGAGGAACAAACAATATTTATTTACAATCCGGAATTATGCCGAAGATTTCCTGTGGAATTTGCCGGTAGAAGGACGGTGCATGGTATAGAGGGGTACAGGTTTGAAGTTGGCGATTCCTTATTGGATAATGGTAAGACCATGTTATGATACTTTCAATGGTTTATTTTCTGGGTTTTCTCTCCCAATAAAAAAAAATGTTTGGAAATTATAGCTTCAGCGGTTGAAACACCGCGGAGGGAAAAAGAATATATGCAGGGATCTATAGTTTCGAGTAACCACAGCGAGGAGCTTGGTTGGTTGAACGCCAGGGGTCACTAATTCGATCTGCTTGGTACGAATGAAGTTTCCTCGTAGTTTTTTTTTCATCATCGTTCATTATAATTAACTGATGAGTCCACATAAGAATGAAACTGGTCTGTCGCTATTCAACTTTGATGAAGCCACACTCCTGTGGATTACTCTTAACATTGGTCTCTGCTAATTCGTTCTTATTTTCCGACTTTGTTACTTTGTTACTTTGTTAGATATTTCTCTTGTATACGATTAACTACGAATACAAGGAATACTGTATAGTGTATACACCGTTGTTGGATTTTTCTTCATTAATCGGTTTGGTCTTAGTTACTATTACTAGATCTTAGATCATTTCAAGTCTTGAAAACGGTTCTTATATGGAACTTAAAACCGATTCTCCTGTTTTTTTTTTTTCTGAAAGGCCGCGAACTTAACTGTGATCCCTTATGGATCACAGGTAATAGATTGGGTTTTTGTTGTTCTTGTTGGTTATTTTCTTTATAAATTCATGATTGATGTATTTATGAATTGTTGTCTTCAAGTAATCAATTTCATTATTTCGAATTTAAAGAGTAAATGAAATTAGATTAGCTTTACCGTAAAGTGGTTCAATAACAGCTTTTCGGGCGTACTTATGTTCTACAGAATAGGGTGCTATCATTTTGCCCAAATGTCTGCAATTTTCGAATTTTTTACCGAAAATGGTCTCAAACGATTAGGTTCGACTCACTGATGAAGAGTTCGTGGTCAAGATTGATTCTGACCGGCCAGCCGTCCGTTGCCACGATAACTTTCGAACGGAAAGAGTTACAGAATTGATATTTTCAGGGTAGATGGCGCATGCGAACACGACGGTTACGTTTGTTAATGGGAATCATCGACCCGACGGTTTCGGTAATTTCGAGGATAATTTAGGTATTTAACTAGTTGTTGATGTTGATCAATAAATTCTTTGTTATTGTTCAAACATTTAATATGGTCTATTACCTATTGGTAAACATCTTCTCTAATGAAGACGCGTAAGCCAATGTTGTTTGATAAAGATGAAAATTCCAAATAAAAGAAAAAATGCAGTGTTGGCCAGCTCTATAGCGTTTTGAAAAATAAGAATTATTATGTTATTAGCACTTCTTACCAAACGAAAAAAAGTATTTTGGTGTTACGCCACTGGAATACACTGCTATATTAAGGACAGTAACTTCGATTTTTCCAGTAATCTGTTCAATTGCATAGTATAATTTATAAATTCAGTGTAAATTACATAATGTCAAAGTAGCAAATTGTTACAGCAGGCCAACGAAGGCAATTAATTACGTTCAATGAGTGCAGTATTTTCTCGAAACCAAGAAATTTCAGTGTATTCAACAGTATGAGGTAAATACCCATTCCGAAGAGAAAAGTCTCTATTGTAGGGATAAATGTAACACTTTTTTAAAAATTCGATAATTTGAGGCATTCGGTGAAATATTTGTTGATTTTATCGATCAACAAATATTCCGCGTGGCCGGGCTAGATCCCCTCATCGCTCAGTGTTCCTCAAAGAAGAAAGCATCATTCAAGGGTAGACACAAACCCAGGGTTTCATGGTTATTACCAATCATCAGTGTGACTTAGCCAACACTGAATGACACCGAAGGCGTTGTAGGAAACTCAAATACATTGGTCACGAACTGGTATGGAAAAAATCCCACCAGCGGCACCTATGGAAATCCTTTCGAACTCCGACCCTCTGCGATGAAGAAACCTTGAGTGATGTTCAGCGACGTTCATTTTTTTGCCGTAAGAGCGTCAGGGATGGCAATGCCATCTTCCTGATCTGACAATGGCCATCTACCTGATCTAGCCGGGCCACACGGAATATTTGTTGATGGTTAAAATCAATAAATATTACACCGTGTATCTATTTTCAGTTATTGGCAAATAGCCCAGTTCACCTCATTGAATTTGAGTCATAGTCAACTTTCGAAAAATTCGAGATATTACTCAAAGACTACTCAAGAACCTCCCGAAGACCGCCACTCGATATTTTTTTCCGTTCCGAAAATTGAGATTTGAATTTGGTTAAAATGTTCGATGTTGGAAAGCAACTGTCCACCAGTTTAGGGTAGACCTAATCAATTTATATTTGAGCATATGAAAATCATACTAGAACTATTTGTAACTTTTATTGACAAAATAATAATAAGTAACAATTCAGCTACGCAACAAATATTTCAAAACTGAAATTTTTCGAAAGTTCTGCAGGTGGTAGAGGGTTGCGTGATGCTATTCGCTGGAGTTCCATGGAAACCCGTTATTCAAAATATCAAGGGATTTCTTATTTCGATCCGATTCACCCATTGATCCGATTCGCCTCGGTCTACCCTACTGTATATTGTAATTTTGCTCCAGGTACCATCATCCCCGGTAACGAATGCTTCTGTGGTGATCAATGTATGAGGTATGGCGTTTTTCCCGCTACTCTATGTAAAGGTCATTCCAATAATTTCTTGTCTCTCCCTCATTTCTACAAGGCGGATCCATATTTTGCCAGTTTGGTGGAAGGGATGAAGCCAGATCCAAAGAAACATATGTTCTATTTGGTCGTAGAACCTGTAAGTATTTTTGATTTGATTACAACTTATTTTCTATGACATGAATATTGGCTTGTATGACTGTTCGTATCCAATGGCCTCAACAGTGTTTGACATGTGCCGGACCAGGTTTCCATATACAGTATGGTTCACTCTGATAAGAAACAATTACCTAAAATACAGCAGATGCAGCGAGAAAAATTTTAAAATCCCTGTACCTATCTGTTAGGTTGTACGAAATTGTTTCCAGTGAACCACACTGAATAATTTTCCAGTTTCCAAAAGTTTCTAAAATTAAAATTACTGTTTTGGTTCACAATGAAATGAAAAGTATATTATTTCATCTGGAACCTGTGAACAAACAAGAGCTTGAATAAATGTCCGAAAGTAGTACACATAAATCTGTGAATGATGGATATTTTCTTAATTCCCAAAATCAATGATACCATCGATCATTGATCTGAATCACCTGATTTAATAATTAGTCTTAGACCACAGGTATCCTTCTCAAGATGGAAGCTAGAATTCAGATGAACTTGTACGTGGAACCCTTTCCATCCATGAGGTAAGAATTTTCTCACATTTATCCTCATTTTTCATCACAACATACCATGAATACCTAAGTCCAGAATGGCAATGAAACATGTTGTGGTGACAGAAGCGATTCGACATAGTACCTGGGTCGAATCGGGTTTGTCATCGCATGACTCAGACCGGAGATATCTGCACATTTCTGACAATGGATTCATGGACTCAACCCTCAACTTCCTAATTCCCGGTATCCTATCAACTTTCTCTACTGACAGAAAAATTCCCGGTACCGGAAACAGGAAGAATAACTTCCCCGCCAGGTAGAAATCTTAGCAGGCGCAGATCCATGAACTCATTGGGCAGGTAGTATAAAGCGAGGCTCACTCGAGAACAGTGCATTAGCGTTTGTAACCTAAACAGGCCTCCTCTGAAGAAAATTATGTTTTCGTTTTCATCAGAATACTAAGGCCGTCTTTCACCCAGGTAACACAGGGACCTCCCAGAGATTTCGCGTCGAGCTCTTTCCGGGATACTGTGACGCCTCTGGCGATATCGCTGAGAGGTCACCAAGAGCTCTCTATTACCTCCAAATGTTCGCCACAGAGGATGAGCCCAGTAACATCTCAGATATATCTCGTGAGGAAATTCTCAAACTGCTCAACCTGGGGAATATTTTGAGAGGTTCGATGTGATGATGAGAGGTCACCCAGACCTCTCTATCACCTCCAGATGTTCGCCACAGGGGATGAGCCCAGTAACAGCTCAGAGGTATCACATGGAAAAGTTCTCAAACTGCTCACCCTGGGCAGTATTTTGAGAGGTTTACTGCGATATCGCTGTAAGGTCGCCCAGACCTCTGTATCACCTCCGAATATCCACCACAGGGGATGAGTCCAGTAACATCTCAGAGATATCACATGGGGAAGATCTCGAACCGCTCAACCTGGGGAATATTTTGAGAGGTTCGATGTGATATCGCTGGGAGGTCACCCAGACCTCTCTATCACCTCCAGATGTTCGCCACAGGGGATGAGCCCAGTAACAGCTCAGAGATATCACATGGACAAGTTCTCAAACTGCTCACCCTGGGCAGTATTTTGAGAGGTTTACTGCGATATCGCTGTAAGGTCGCCCAGACCTATGTATCACCTCCAAATATCCACCACAGGGGATGAGTCCAGTAACATCTCAGAGATATCACATGGGGAAGTTCTCAAACTGCTCAACCTGGGGAATATTTTGAGAGGTTCGATGTGATATCGCTGGGAGGTCACCCAGACCTCTCTATCACCTCCAGATGTTCGCCACAGGGGATGATCCCTGTAACAGCTCAGAGATATCACATGGACAAGTTCTCAAACTGCTCTCCCTGGGCAATATTTTGAGAGGTTTACTGCAATATCGCTGGGAGGTCGCCCAGACCTCTCCTCCAAATATCCACAGGTGATGAGCCCAGTAACATTTCAGAGATATCACATAGGGTAGTTCTCAAACGGCTCAACCTGGGGCATACTTCGAGAGGTTCGCTGCGATATCACTGGGAGGTCGCCCAGATCTCTTTATCATAAGCCCTAAATATCCGCCACAGGGGTGAGCCCAGTAAAATCTCAGAGATATCACATGGTGAAGTTCTCAGACTGCTCAATCTGGTCAGTACTGAGAGAACATGGCTGCGATATGGATTTATAATCTATACATATCCTCCAAATGTGCAGAACACGTGTGGCGCCGAATACTTCACTTCGATGCGTAGATCTGTAGATCGATATTCCACTCGGATTATTAACGATGCGATGGTTCTTCTGAGTACAGCGTAGACGATTGCGTCATCTATCGGTGGAAACAAGAAGTGAGTAGAGATGGAGTAGATCCCCGTAACACGCCCCCTAATTTCCTATTCTTGTTGAATTTGCGATGACTTGAGGAGCAAGCAATAGGCATGCCGGCATGCGTTACTCTCATTACACTTGTGATATCTTCAGGAACTCCGCAACAGGAATGTCTTATTCCGGTTACATATGTGACATCTTGAGGAGCTCACAATAGGAATGTCTCATTCTGGTTACATATGAGACATCTTGAGGAGCTCGCAATAAGAATGTCTTATTCTGGTTATATGTATGATATCTTAAGGAGCTCGCAATAGGACTGTCTTATTCTGGTTACATATATGACATCTTGAGGAGCTCGCAATTGGAATGTCTTATTCTGGTTACATGTGTGATATTCTGAGGAACTCCACAGTACGAATTTCCTATTCTCGACACACTTGCCATATTTTGAAGATCTCACAATAGGAGGTCACAATACATCCTCATGGTGACCTCCCAAAGATCTCTATGCGAGGTCTGTGTTACCTGGGCACTACACTACCTTACTATCAAAACTTTAGAATACCCAAAAATGTGTCAAATTGTCACCAAGTTTTTCCTGCCTAATTTGTAGATAAAGAGATCTATAGGAAAATAAAAGTTACTTAGTTACCATAATCACCTGATGAAGTGTCATAAATATAATTGACGAAACAATTGTGGAATTTTCAACAAATATTAGCGGAAATAAAGTATATTCCTTCAATCAATATTAAGATGAATTTCCGTCGAGTAAAAACCATAACAATCAAACACTACTATTTCCGTCTACAAATCCAAGAATAATTACCACATATTCATCGTTCTAACTTACATAAATTCTTTCCAGTATGTTCAAGCATGCACCCACCATGCTATTCCCGGTCATGAGGTTCCAGCATAGCTTCAAAATCCCCGAAATTGGTGCATTTTCATTGGGGATACTCCTCAGCCTCAAAGGTGTACTGATCTGCATTGGTTCCGTCTTCGTTCTGATAGGGACCTTGATCTACTTGATATTTGTGTTCGAATTGGGCAGGAGTAAGAAAAGGGTATTAATACATGATGATAGATATTTTTTGCCAGAGGAAATAAACCCACTGAAGGAAAAACACGAAAAAGGCTGTTAAAATACAAATGTGATCTTATAAAATGCTGTGTATATATTTTTGAAGAATATAATATTATGTATAGTAAAAAATTAAATTCTTATTTCACACTCACTACACATGGTGATCCACGACTCACTGTACCTAGTTTGATGGTGGATCCCGGAGAACCCAGACAACAACAATTAAATAGTGCGTGGAGTCCCTCCGTGCGGAAGAAGTGAAACTTCATGATGTGGAAATGAAAATAGGAAGGGGTAGAAAACTACGCGCATTCGTTCGAGTGCCACGCATTCACTCTCGCTCTGTCTCTTTCTATTCCGCCTCCCCAGGAGCGTTGAACGTTTAACGCAACAGTGCTTTCATACCCCCTCCATGGTAGCGTTAAAAGTTTAACGCAACCTTGTTGGAAGTCGCATTAAAAGTTTCACTTCAATATGGTCTCACGCTCACGTTTTATCATGTCATGCCAATAACATGTTCGTATGAACATAAACGATACTGAAGAAGTAAAGACCAGGACTCAGAAATTTCAATTTATACTTTCGGATCTAATCTAACACCCTGTATATGAAATATCACCATATTTCCAAATCGGTGGATAGGAAGGCGAGGAACTATCGAATTGCCAGCGCGATCCCCTGATCTTAACCCAATAGATTTTTTTGACGGTGATATGTGAAGAGCATTATGCACAAAACTGAACCCCTTGATTTGAATGACCTAAAGGGTCGAATAACTCTTGAGATTAGGTCGATCGCTCCTGAGATGTTGAATGATGTTGGAAGAAATTTTTATTTGAGGTTAGGATGTTGCCAACCGCATTCGCGGTTCGCGGTGAACAATTTGAACATACTTACTTCATTAACATTCATAATTTTTCTGCTATATTTTGTATTACATTTAAATTTTAGATATTGTGCCAAATTCCGCCAATTGCTTGATTAGGGCTTCACACGAGAAGAGAGTTGACGGGAATATAAAAAATCTTTCTCGGTCTCGCCAATTCCCAAAAAATTAAGTCTCGGTCTCGTCTCGTTATCAGTTGTCTCGTCTAGTCTCGCTTAATTCTGAATAACGTTAATAAATATTATAATTAATAAGCGAAATGGTAGATAACAATGAAAATTTTGTAAAGCTATATTTATTACGCTCTTATACAAACATTTTTGTACATATACATATTTGTTTTTATTTCAAACACTGTTAATTTCATCTTTTAAATTACTCGTTGACCAATAATTCCAACATAATCACGCTTGCATCATATCATTTTTCAATGATGTACGTGTTTTTGCCATGATCATACCTGCTGTGGAAAATAATCCTTCAACAGGTACGGATGTAGCCATTAATAAATCTCCGACCATCTTAGAAAGTGTAGGAACTTAATCATGCACTTTCCACCACTCTAAAATACAATTTTTATTCCTATTTGCTCTTTCTAACAGCAAATGTTCTTCAAACTCACCTATCCAATGTTTCGAAGGCTTTGTTGATGTTTTAAAAAGGCTATCGGCTAAGATTTTTTAATGGAATTGGACTAATTGATATCGTTTTCAATGCATATCTTCCCAGTGGGTAGATCATTGAGGGTGTTCTTGACGTATTCCTCATAACACTTTTCGAAACATTGAATAGCTTCATTTTTCATTTCTGTACCAGTTTTATTATACGTACTTCCACAGATGTATACAATAATTGTTCACATCTTCACTACAAGAAGCATAATAAGAAACAATAAATTTCTCCAGATGTTCAAGTAGAGTCGAAATTTTTAAAGCATTGAGATTTAGGGGCAATAAAAGTTGCCCGTTAAGTATTGAATTCATAATGGGATTAGTTTTTATGGTTATGAATTATTTTGTCTTGAAAATTAATCTCAATTATCCCAAAGTCTTTAAAATATCGTGTATTTCTAGAACGATCGATGTTTAATATAGACAAAATATATTGGTAATTATACTGGAAACTCTTCGTTTTCGAGGTCGAGTCGTATATAAGAAAAGTTTACTGTATGTATATCTGTAGTAAATAAGACGATCTTCCAGTTAGAAATTTTCGAGCCAAAGAAACCCTTTCAATAGTATACACGTTTATTACTCAGTAGTTTATAGACACATACGAGTATACTCAGCCGAGAATAAAAAATCGATCTTGAAAAAAACACATTCAAATCTAAAACATAAAAATCTGCAAGGATAGATATTTATCATTAGTTACTATAAGAAGTTATAAGAACAGTTAACAAGTTGAAATAAAAATGTGAAAAAATTATTTTAATTTAAAATAAAATATTTCACAGATAGTCACAAGAGTTGATATTTTGTAAAATATATTGATGTCTATGTAGACCTTTTCTAATTTTTCGAATAAAAACTTCATAAAAAAAATTAACGAGAACAAAAACGAGACTCTCGGGTTGCGCTGTATGTGGTCTCGGTATCGCGTATAATAAGTAAACATTAAAGGATACTGTGGGAGGTATATTCATCATTGAATGGTTTCTTTCTGGGTTTTCTCTCCCAAACTCTGAAAAATATCTATGAAATAAAAAATTAATTATTTTGTGATTTGCTTCTGCGTAAGAAACACAAGATATTTGTCAGAAGCAATCAATTGAACAATGTTGCCTAACAAATAACAACGAAACAACATCAACAAAGAAACAACTATATCGTAACGTTTCGGAGTCTATATCAGACTCCTTCTTCAGACGCTTAACGAAAAAATCTTCAGAACTATTTTGTTGATTGTTATTCTGAGATTCAAATACTTTCAATGTGGCAATTCTTGAATCTCAGAATAACAATCAACAAAATAGTTCTGAAGATTTTTTCGTTAAGCGTCTGAAGAAGGAGTCTGATATAGACTCCGAAACGTTACGATATAGTTGTTTCTTCGTTGATGTTGTTTCGTTCTTATTTGTTAGGCAACATTGTTCAATTGATTGCTTCTGACAAATATCTTGTGTTTCTTACGCAGAAGCAAATCACAAAATAATTAATTTTTTATTTTATAGATATTTTTCAGAGTTTGGGAGAGAAAACCCAGAAAGAAACCATTCAATGATCGCGTATAATATTTTTCAAAACGTCTCGTCTCGTCTTGTCTCGCGTTTCCGTTACCAGAAAAATCTAACTCTCTTGTGAAGCCCAATATGCTTGATTTTATTTTTTTCTAATTTGATTTTTGCAATAAACGTGACAATATTTCTGAATAGAGACCTTTCAAACAATGTATCACAAGCCCATACTTCCTGTTTGAAAAATTGGAGGTTGTACCTGTCTTTTGAATGGGTTTGAAGATAGGGTTCGCATTTTTACGAAGAAGAATGACAATTTAAATTTGACGTGTTTCGGGATTTTCCATGAATATGTACAGTAATCAAGATAATGAATGTGTTTCATCCTGATTAGTTTACCAGGATTTTATGGTTTCGAAGGATAATATGTTGATTCCTGATGCTTTTATCAGGATATAATTATTTTCGAAGGACCAGAATTATACACCCTGATTGTTTTATCAGGGGATGCTTGAGGGGGTATACTTAACTTTAAGCACCCAGTAGTAATCTCATTGATTACTGCGTAAGTTGTTACTTGTAATAAAGTAACAATTACGAGGATAGGAAGTGGTGAAATATTCGAACGCACTTTTAATAAACAATTAACTGTATTTTGTTGTTACCGTTACTTCGATAACAAGCACGAATTATTGTACAATGCACTATTGATACAATATAAAATCTCCCTTCTATATGAAAAGGGCAGAAGTGACTACTAAGTTGCCAACGAAGACAAGACAATGTTATTGTTTCGCGACAGATCAAGAAATAGTAATGTCTCTTGCACTAAGAGATGTAATAGTTACAGTGGTATTTGTAGTAGTGAGTTGTTTCAGTCTCAAAATGTATATCCAAGCCCAGATAGAAGGAAATATAGGAGGTTCTTTCATCTGGGTAAAAAAGGGGAAATATTAAGAATTATTGGGGGTTTCGATCTTAAAACCGCCCCAGATATGTTACAACAATACTCTCATTTGTCGATTACGAAAAAGTAGTAGGAATGCATATTAAATGCACCAATCAGTGAACTTTTAGCGGGTTCAATCTTAGGAATTCTATATCTCGAAATTCCTCCACTATCGGGGCCAAAATTCCCTCGTTTTCTGGATATAATCTATCAGCGAAAGCTGAATAATGACCTTCCCAGACTAGGGATGTTCGAATAGTCTAGACGAAACGAATAACACACATTGGCAATGTGTATAGAAATTGATACGTTTCTTAGCACTTCAATTCTTAAATGAATTTTAACATAATCTTTCCACAGGAAATAGGTAATAAATATCTACAAGGGTAGACACTTTACAAGATATTTTACTTTCAGTTATCTTTCCGTAGAAAATATTAATTTCAAGGGTGAGCCACCCAGGGTAATCTAAAGCAGTGAACCTAAAACAATTTAAGTTTTGCTAGCGAGCTGCTTTGTTTAGAAAATTGAATCTGCGTATCCCAACATGTGAAGTCAGGGACGCAACAGAATGTATTCCATTTGGCTTTTGCAGACTGTATGTGATTAACACAGGTGAAATAGGGAATGAAAAAGTGTATTCGGATATGTGAACGAAGTGAGAAAAATCTGAGAAGCTCGTTCCGAAAAATTTCTCTCACCAAATTCTAGGAAGATTCTTACAGTTCGGAACAGAACACGAATGTTTACTTGAAAAGTCTACAAGAATTTTTCCAATCTGAAGGAAAACATTTATGTCCCAAAATCCATTCTCCTCCCACTGATCCAACCCCTGGAGGAAAAATCATGAGTAGGTTAGCTTCGGGGCCGTAGCTAGGGGGGGGCATAATGGGGCAATGCCCTACCTTTAATTTCCAATGCCCTACCTTAAAAAATAGTAACAATTTAAATAATATGCTAAGGAAAATGTGTTTTCATAACGTGACGTGAGGAAAAAAGTTATTACTCGCAAAGCAATTCCGAATTAACCACACGCTACATTTTAGAAGCACCTCATGTACTAATTCCTACCCTGAAAATTTCAAGTCCCTATCTCCTCTCGTTCGAATGTTATCGAGGCAACGGTCACCCATCCAGCTACTGAACTCGCACAAGGCTGCTCGGATCTCCAACAATATAGATCCGATCATGTTCAAACTTGGAACTTGGCAGTAGAATTAGGTTCTGAGGCTCTCGAAATATTTCAGCGATGTCGGACGAATAGTTTTTGATATATAGAATTGTTTTCAATGATTTTTTAAAAATGTTGTTGTGATAAGATCCTCACGAAATTTCGCAAGAATTTTTGCGCTGGCATTCTACAACTGAGAACCATGTGTGAATAATTGGATCGCTTTTGTATAGATGGGTATGACTCTAAAACCGTTTGGCCAATTATGCCTATGTACAAACCTCAAATGTCCCATTTAGATGCACAACCTAACCCGAAAGTTTCAAGTCGCTATCTCTTTCTGTTCTCAGTTTATCCTGACATAAATAATATTTTTTAATATATTTTTTTAAATTTTTTAGTGATACGATTCTCACAAAATTCCACAAGCGTCCGTAGGTTTGTATTCTACAACTACTCATCAAGTTTCAATTCGATCGGATTTGTATTGGTTGAAAACAAAATGATTACTCGGAAACCATTGGGCCGATCATGCCCATTAACGAACTTGTCCGTCGTATTGGGATACGCCACCTATACTGAAAATTTCAAGTCGCTATCTCTTTCCGTTCTCAAGTTACCAACGGACGGCCGGCCGGCCAGAATCAAATTTGAGCTCGTATTCTTCATCAGGGAGTCGAACCCAATCGTTTCAGACCATTACAGACATTTGGGCAAAATGATAACGCGATGTTCCCCAGAACATACGCGATAAAATAAGATTATCGTTAAGTGTCTGACGAAAAAGTCTGATATAGACTCCGAAACGTTACGAAATAGTTGTTTCATCGTTGTTGTTTTCGTTATTGTTTGTTAGGCAACCTGGTTCGATTGATTGCTTCTGACAAATATCTTGTGTGTCTTACGCAGAAGCATTTCACCAAATTATTTTTTTTTATTTTATGGATAGGTATTTTCAGAGTTTGGGAGAGAAAACCCAGAAAGAAACCATTTAATAATGAATATACCTCCCACAGTCTCATTTAATTATTATGGTATTTCTGGCCTTTGAAAAGAGAAGAACTGATTCAGTTGATCTGAATGAAGTCCTTCGCATATTTAATAATATGGCAAATCGAAGGACTCAGGGGTTTTGAGGAAGATTTTTATCAACATTATAATAATCACAATAGTTAAAAGGAATAAAATAAACCTGAAGAAATAAGTATTTTAATATTAACTACCTATTTCACTCAAAAGTAGGTACGATGAAAATTGATTCTTCAGATCACATCAAGTAAATTTTTTTACTTCTGCCCTACCCGTAACCTTCATTGCCCTACCTTAAATTCATCTCTAGCTACGGCCCTGTAATAGCTTGTGGGTAGTATGTCAGTCAGTCGGAAACCTACTTCACATGTTAATCAAGTAATCATCAAGATATGAGGATCATATCAAATCTGACATTCTTGAATAAGAACACGATTTCGCACTAAATTTTTTTCATTGCCTTCGTAAGAAAATTCGAGTTCGAATGAAGCGATATGTATCACTGGAGACATCTATATGCACCTGCCAAAGTATCCTTTAATGATTACATCTATATTTACCTACGCAGTTTTATATATCGATTCGTTGAAATTGTTCCATCCTTGAATATCAGAGGTCAGCTAGTAATGTGTAATTTTCGTTAATTTATTCATCGATACATTCAAATCAACAGATGGCAATATAACAAGATATTGGTACAAATTGGAAGGGTTCATACTCAGAGGAAGATTCAACCTAGAGATGGCCTCTAATGCGAATACCTCTGTAGTTGTAATCAACCATAACAGTGTCAAAACAAAGTGAGATAGAACAACAACAAATACTCTAATGGCGATTTCCATTGACCCACTCGGAGCACTCGAAATCGATCTCATCTGTCATGCATCTGTCCAATTGAACCGAAAAATATCTGTCAAATATGACTCCGAGTGATCCGAGCGTGTCAATGGAAATCGCCATAAAATGACAAGTAGAGAGACCTACTGTAAACAACACCTTGCAGTGGCGTATATTGCACCTCCATAATACGGATGAATGGTAAAACTTCTTAAAAAAATACGTTCAAGCACTGACGTGAAGTCAGAAGCTTTTGCGCGTATGTTCTATTGTCCATTCTTCTGTATCGAATTTACCATGGTAAATTATGTTGTCCATTCTCCTGTATTGGACACTCTTAATTCAAATTTACCATGGTAAATTCGAATTAAGTGTCCAATACAGGAGAATGGACGACATAATTAACAATGGTAAATTCGATTAAGGGTGTCCAATACAGAAGAATGGACAATAGAACATACGCGCAAAAGCTTCTGACTTCACGTCAGTGCTTGAACCAATTTTTTCTTCGTGATTTTTTTTTAATTTACTGAAGGCGCGGTTCTTAAATTTTTTTTTTTCGTCATTTTTTTCAAATTTTCTAGGAGTACGGTTCTTACAGAATTTTAAACAAGTCTTTGTGTTGATATTCTACTACTAGTTACCAAGCTTCAATTCAATCGAATATTTATTTTTTGATTTATCAAGGAAACAATATTCCAGGTGGATATAACTCGGAAACCGTTAAACCGATTATACCCAAAAACGAACTCAACTCTCCCTTTCGGATACGCAACCTACCCTGAAAATTTCCTGCAAGTCCCTATCTCCTTTGGTTCGAAAGTTATCGAGGCAACGGTCACCCATCTACTGAACTCACACAAGAATGCTCGAATCTCCAACAATATTCAACCGATCGTGTTAAAACTTGAAACTTGGCAGTAGAGTTAGGTAATGAACGCTCTTGCAAAATTTCAGCAATTTCAAACGTATAGTTACTGATATGTATATAGAATTTTTTATTTTCAATGATTTATTAAAAATTTTCTACGAATGCTATCCTCACCACATTTTGCAAACATTTTCGCGTTGGCATTCTACAACTAAAAACCATGTTTGAATTCAATCGGTTCAGTATTTTTCGAGTTAATGAGGAACAAAAAACCACCAAATTTCAGATGGCTATAACTCTGAAACCGTTTGGTCGATTATGCTCATAAACAAACTCAAATGTAGGGAATAATGGTTGTGCACATCAAGCAGTTAATAGAAATGATGCACTTCTTTGTCGTCTGCGTTAGTTCCTGGACAGGTAATTTTTAATTTTTGTTTTGAATCGTTTGTTTGTATAAATATACTTATCCTTCCAGGAAAACCCTGATGATGGTCTGTTAGACAGACCGAAAGCGCTCGGTTTTCGACTTTTATAATTAAACACATCGAAGTACACCGCCTACTCATTTCTATAAACTCAAATGTGGCATTTATATGCACAACATAACCTGAAATTTTCAAGCCGCTATCTCTTTCCGTTCTCAGGTTATCGTGACAAAAAAAATATTTTTTAATAATTTTTTTTAAATTTTCTAGCCATACGATTTGCCCAAAATTTCACAAACGTGCTTAGGTTCATATTCTACAACTACTCACCAAGTTTCAATTCGATCGGATTTATATTGGTTGAAAACAAAAATATTACTCGGAAACCACTGGGCCGATTATGCCCATTAACGAACTTGTCCGTCGTATTGCGATGCGCCACCCACCCTGAAAATTTCAAGTCGTTCTCAAATTATCGTGGCAACGGACGGCCGGCCGGACGGACAGAATCAAATTTGACCAAGAATTCTTCATCGGGGAGTCGAACTAAATCGTTTGAGACCAATTTCGTCAAAAAATTCGAAAGTTACAGACATTTGGGCAAAACTATAACGCGATGTTCCCCAGAACATACGCGCAAAAATTGGTACAAGTCCTGTGGACAGGAGCTCTCTGGTGCTCTAGTTCAAACAGACAAATTATATCTTCGAAAGTATTGGATTCTCAGAGTTGAGAATTATATCAATGTATTCTTATGATAGAACTGCATCATAAAGGAAATTCAATTCAAATAATAGTTTATTTATCAAGTTTAAATGAGCAATCTGAGAATGAGAACTGCACCATGGAAGAAATCAAATTAAAATAGCTGAAATGATTTTGACTCTCTCTTATAGAACAGGATGACATGTACGAGTATGAATACAGAGCATATAATATAATAAAGCTTAGATAGAATAAGTATAGCATTCTGTGAAAACATAGAAGTACGATTCATTATTGAAATATCGAAAAATCATATCTCCGAAAGTATTAGCTTATTGGAGTTAGAATGACATCAATAGATTTTTATGGTGAAACTGCATCGTAAATGAAAATTGAATTTGAAATTTGTTGCTCAAAAAAAAATTTTTTTTTTCGTTACTCTGAAACTAAGTGTCCTATTTTGCCCAATAACGAACTTAACCGAGATATCCATCTCCCTAACCTAGTCTGAAAATTTCAACTGCCTAGCTCATTTCGTCCGAGAGTTATTGTAGAATTTTTTTTTTTTAATTTTCAAAATTTTTTTTCGATACTTTGCGGTAACCTGGTCAATACAAAACAAAACACATGCGTGTAAAGGTCATGATTCCTCAATTTGATGGTAAATGTCAGATAGATCGAGTGATCGGTTTCGGAAATATTCATAATAATAATAATGTTTTTAGTAAAATCGGCCATAACTCCAAAACCGCTGGATGGATTTTGCCCATTAACGAACTTGTACGAGATATTTACGCTCCAAACCCACCTTGCAAATTTCAATCCTCTAACTCCTTTCGTTCGAAGGTTATCGTGCCTACGGCCGGCCGGCCGGTCCGGCCGGAGAGAATTGATTTCGACCTCGGATTCTTGATCACTGAGTCGAACCAAATCGTTTGAGACCATTTTCAGCCAAATATTCGAAAATTACAGACATTTGGGCAAATTGATAAGCACTCTGTTCCGAGGAACTAGAGCGCCAAAAACACTGGCGTGAAGTCAGAAGCCTTCAAAACTATATTTCACAGCCAATTTCTAGATTAAAACTCGATCGAAATTTCATTTTTATTGGCACTCTTGTTCCTCGGAACAGAGTGCTTATCAATTAGCCCAAATGTCAGTAATTTTAGAATTTTTGGCTGAAAATGGTCTTAAGCGATTTGGTTCGACTCACCGATCAAGAATCCATGGTCAAAATCTGTCCGGCCGGCCGGCCGGTTACAACTATGACTCTCGAACGGAAGGAGCTAAACAGTTGAAGGTTGAAATATTCAGAGTAGGCTTGTGTGATAAATATCTCGGTTAAGCTCGTTATTGGGCAAAATATGCCAGGTGGTTTCGGAGTAACGAAAAAAACTTTTTTTACATCACTAATTTTAAATTCAATTTTTTCTGAAATGCAGTTTCATCATAAGAATCCATTGATATTATTTTCAAATTCAAATCGTGATTCTATGATTTCACAGAATGCTGTAATTGTATATATCTGAATATATAAATATGAATGATCTGTATTCATACATGTCATAATAGACTATCTATTGTATATGGTGTAACCAGGTGTAACCCTGGATTGAGTAGATCATCATCAGCTGTTTGCAGGTTCTTGCAAAGAATCGCGTTTTCGCGTTTTCAGTACCAAGGTAGAATTTACATAACCTTATAACTATTTTGAGTTCACTGTGGACTGTGGACTTATTATGAACACTATAAAAATAACTACACTCTTGTCCACTACAGTTAATATGTTTCGGAAACAAAGTTTCCATCTTCAAAGACGAAGCGTCACTAAAGCATGCTATCAATTTCTACATTCCAGTACGGGTTGACATTATACCCTTAGTTATAAACCAATTAGTGAGAATAATGGGTTGTTAATAGGGGTTAGGTCATTATTGAGTAAATTATCCTTTCTCTTATACATTTCGATACCTTCAATTGTTCCTAGGTACGCTTTATTGGAATTTTTCAACAATTTGACGGAATTTTCTGAAATTGAGTGGCCAGTTGTTAAAACGTGATTTGCAACCGCAGATTTATCGACGTTGTTGTTCCGAATGTGTCCCGTATGCTCTTCATACCGTATGAGAATGTTTCTGGTTGTTTGCCCGACGTAACACTTGTTGCAATCTAAACATTTAATTTCATATATACCCGATTTTAACATGTCCGGAGTTTTATCGAATGTATTTCCTAGAAGTTGTTTTATTTTCGTGGAAGTTTTGAAAGCCAGTTTTATATTAACCTTCTTGAAAATATTTATTTATTATTTATTTATTTATTATTCAACAGGAACCTCAACAGAAAATAATCCAATTACTGAGGTTCGCAGAATTACAATATAAATTAAAAACAAAGTGTACATCCCAATTAATTCAGATGTTTAACATACTTAGGTATGTAAGAATTACAAAAAAAAAAAAATCCTTCAAGAGAGAAAACAGAAAAAAAAGTAACAAATATAGAAATTCGTACAAGAAACCTTATCAGCAGTTCACACTCCATAAGTTCTCATTAAGTATGAAAATAGTGATTTCCTGAACACAGCCAGACTCACACCGAAGATGTCCAAGTTATGAATGTGCCAATTATAAAACCTCATCATTTTCAAAAATAAAGAACCATAATACAGTGCAGTACGAGCTCTAGGTACCCAGAAGAGAGCCCTTGTCCGGCTCCGATATTGAGGAACATTGAAGTTAATATAGTTTATCAATGGATAATCGAAGTTATTATTTACTGTTTTGAACAGGACTATTCCATCAAAGAGCACTCTTCTGTGTTCCAAGGTCAATAATCTATAACATCTTAAGCTGTCACTGTACTCACAATTCACCAAGTTAACATTGAACTTAAAATTCATATGCTTCACAAACCTCTTTTGCACATTTTCAATCCTGTCGATGTATTTGTGATAGTGAGGGGACCAAATAGGCGTAGAATACTCTAGATTGCTTCTCACCAATGAGAAGTATAAGACTTTGGAAGCATCATAAGTTTTGAAATTCTTTGTTGCCCTCCTAACAAAGCCGAGCATTCTAAAGCTCTTTTTAACTATTCCTTCAATATGAACTTCAAATGATAGCTTCGAATCTAACGTTATACCCAGATCTTTGACATTGTTCACCCTCCCTATCACAAACCCACCGACATAAAAATCTTTGCTGAGAATATTTACATTCTTGGTGAAAACAATGTGCTGGCACTTCGTTACATTAACTGTGAAATATCTATGTGCACAAAATACACTGAAACGATCCAGATCTTCCTGCATTCCAACAAGATCATTTGTATTGCTGATTTTCTTATATATATTCAAATCATCGGCATAAAGTTGGTGATTCGAATTGAGAAAGCAGGCCGAAGCATCATTTATATAAATTGAAAATAACAAAGGTCCCAAATGCGATCCTTGTGGTACCCCAGAAGTGGCATAAAAAATTCCCGATGAAACACCATTCAATACAACGTACTGTCTCCTTTTTGACAAATAAGACTCAATCAATTTAAGTAAACTTCCACATACACCAAAATTCTCCAAAAGCTGCATCATAGATGCATGGTGAACCTTATCAAAAGCCTTCGCCATATCTGTATAGATTGCATCCACCTGCCCTCCCAAATCAAAACTCTTGGATACAAAATCAATGTAGGGCGCAAGATTCGTCAAAACAGAGCGACCTTTAAAGAAACCATGCTGATGCAAGTTAAGATTAGACTTTGATAGACTGAAAAGTTTCTCAGTTACAATAGACTCAAAAATCTTACCAATATGACATAAAATTGATACTGGTCTATAATTCTCTATTTCCTTTCTAGTGCCACCCTTAAAGACCGGAACAACTTTGGCTAATTTCCACCTATCAGGAAAGACTCCTAAATTTAATGATTTATTGAATATAATATGTAAAGGCTCAACTAGAGTCTCTCCGCATGATTTGATGAGAATAGGTGGAATAAGATCTGGCCCTGAACCTTTATTTACATTGAGAAGTCCAATCTTTTGCTTAATTTCCATGAAATCAATATTTTCCAAAGATATCAAATTACATGAATTATTATGTGCTTTGACTATTCATCATTCAAAATATTGTTCCAAGGAATAGAAGACAAATCTTCTGTAATTAATTCATAATTGGCATTGAAAAACTTAAAAACAGATCTAGCCTTAACTGTCTTCCTGGAGTTTGTTGTTTGTTTTCGGATGGAACGTGAACACGTGGAAACCTTTCACCGTTTTTATTTCTTTAGTTAGGGTTATGTTACTGAAGACATTTTTATGTTTGTGTTTGTTGATAATATTCTGAACTAATTGATGACTATACCCGTTTCTTTCGGCAAATTGGAAAATCATGTTTCTTTCTTTCTTGAAATTTACATTGCTTACCGGAATATTAAATAACCGGTTAACGAGGAAATGTAAGCTGGCTGTTTTATGTGACCAGGGAGCTACCAAATCAGACGAAATGTAGTGGACAAGAGTGTAGTTACTTTTATAGTGTTACATTACCTTATTTTCATTTGTTTATAATTCGTACTTTGAAAATATTTTGTGTTGGAAAACAAGGTTCCGAATCTTGAATTTGTGAATATATACGAGACTGTTTTGATACCAAAAATAATATTGATTTGTTCCATATTGAATAACTTATGTATAAATATTGGGGATGATGTTTCAAAAGATTTAGAATTGGATCATTTTAAAAATGTAGTTTATGAAGGCGATAGGAAAGAACAACAAAATGAAGTCATCAAAAGTAATTACTGTTCGTTGACCACCGAGGTTAATATTACCTTTTACTTCCTTAAGTAGTGAGACATGTTCCTATATACAGTATTTTTATAATGTTGCTAGCAAAAAAATGCTTAAATATTGATCTACATGTGTATCAAATATTTTTTGTTGAGTTAAGGTTCATAATACAGAATGAATGTGTTAGTGGTATGAACTATTGAATTATACAAAGAGGATTGTATTGTATTAATATATTTTGTCTTATAATGAGATATGTTTTCAAATAAAGAAAAATAAGAATATAAAATACATATATAATCTTTCAAACAAATGAAAGGAACTATTAAAATAATTTTTTCGTCAGCCTATACCTATTCAAATATAAGGAATAAATGATCAATCTGCTATGATTGTATCCAGCCTTGCTCTAGACATTTCTATTATACTTTCCTTAGGTTTTTCGAGTTGTGAAAACTATGCACCGAGTGTAAGTTGCAACAACCCATTCCACGAGGTTAAATCATTGCCGATTGCTCATTTAATCTTGATAAATAAACTATTATTTGAATTTAATTTCACAAGAATCCATTGATATCATTCCCAACTCTGAGAAACCAATTCTATCGGAGATATGATTTATCAAAGTTTGAACAGGACCTACTATCTACAGGGCTTTCCCATATTTTTATTTTCCTGCAAACCAAGCAGCCTTGGGAAAGTTGAGTACCCGGATGGTTGACCGTTCTGGGTACAAATTTGAACAAGCGCGCCTAAGCAGACTGATGTCAGTACTTTTTCAGCGACTTCAAGCGTTAGGTACTCAGAATTATACTCATAATACAAATTTATGTAGTTCAGTGTCTGGGAATGAATAATTACAAAATCAATAACATGATACGACTCCTGACGAGCTCTGGAATAATGAAAGAAAATAACTTTATTTATATCAACATATAATGCATTTTATAATGGTGTCAGAATAATTGACTTCATTTCAACATTATCGACATTTCACAGATATGACACATGTTCATGGGTATGTCCTAATTGCGTACCCTAACCTTAATTTATTTAAGTAATCATTAAAGGATACTGTTGGAGGTGTATTCATTATTAAATGGGTTTTCTCTCCCAAAATAAAAATGAATTAAATAAAAAAAATATTATTTTGTGAATTGCTTCTGAGTAAGGAGCACAAGTGATTTGTCAGAAGCAATCAATTGAACAATGTTGCCTAACAAACAATATGAATTATTGAAATTATTCCATTATAATGTACAACGGATACCGTCAGTTATGAAATAAAACATCAATCAAAGTTCCACCATCGAAACGCTGGAAGGAATGAAGTTGTTGAACCCAATTTTCCATAACTCTCTCACACAAATCAGGGTATGTTAGCGATTCGTTCAATATTGATCTGCAAATCTTCCAAATTTGCTGGATGATTGCAGTAAACCAATGACGTAATGTATCCCCAAAGAAATAAGTCCAATGGAGTTAAATCGCTGGAACGAGGCGGATAATTTATCGGTCCTTTTCTTGAAATAATCGAATCACCGATTTTTGTTTTAATAAAGTCATTTGTGCCATTGGCAGTATGACAACTGCACTGTTCTGTTGAAACCACATGTTCTGCAAAACAAGACGAACTAATTCGGGCCACAAAAATCAGTTAACATTGAACGATAACGATTTCCATTCACAGTTATCGCCTTATGAGCTTCGTTGAAAAATAATTAAGGTCCAGTGACTCCTTCGGCAATAAATCCGCACCAAACAGTAAGTTATCACGATGTAATGGCAGTTCTTGATAAAAATTAGATAAGCTGAGATATAAGGGGTTATAAACAGCATCAAGTGTTTTCCTCATAAAATCTTGATGAAACAATTGAGAATTACTCGAAAAAAGTATTATGAACTTGGTGTATAAATTCAGGAAAAAACTTCCTTGTTTCATCAGCTTTTCAAAAAGGTACATATGTCAATTCCTACACGAAATCGAGAAATATGGCCGGAAAACCGCTCCAATGAGGCGTGTTTTATCCCAGGGAAACAACCCATAACACAACGAAATATCAGCATTTGTTCTTTTTGCGCGTTTGTTCTGGGGAACATCGCTTTATCATTTTGCCCAAATGTCTGTAACTTTCGCATTTTTTGACGAAAATGGTCTCAAACGATTTAGTTCGACTACCCAATGAAGAATTCGAGGTCAAATTTGATTCTGTCCGGCCGTTGCCACGATAACTTAAGAACGGAAAGAGCTAGCGACTTGAAATTTTCAGGGTAGGTGGCGCATCCCAATAGGACGGACAAGTTAATGGGCATAATCGTCCCAATGGTTTCCGAGTAATAATTTTGTTTTCAACCAATATAAATCTGATCAAATTGAAACTTGGTGAATAGTTGTAGAATATGAACCTAAGCACGTTTGTGAAATTTTGTGCGAATCGTATGGCTAGAAAATTATTAAAACATTATTAAAAAATATTTTTGTTGTCACGATAACTTAAGAACGGAAAGAGATAGCGGCTTGAAGTTTTCAGGTTAGGATTTGCATCAGAACGCGACATTTGAGTTTTTTATAAGCATAATCGGCCAAACGGTTTTAGAGTTATAGCCATCTGAAATTTGGTTGTTTTTTTCTCCTCAATAACCCGAAAAATACTAAACCGATTGAATTCAAACATGGTTATCAGTTGTAGAATTCCAACGCGAAGATTCTTGCAAAATTTCGTGAGGATAGTATTTGTAGAACATTTTTAAGAAATCATTGAAAATTAAAAAAAAAATCTATATATCAGTAACTATTCGTCTGAAAT
This sequence comes from Halyzia sedecimguttata, assembly GCA_937662695.2. NCBI lineage: Eukaryota > Metazoa > Arthropoda > Insecta > Coleoptera > Coccinellidae > Halyzia > Halyzia sedecimguttata. Next base: position 78,959,433 of record OW569414.2, read on the forward strand.
TGCTGAAATTTTGCAAGACCCTTTAGAACCCAACTCTACTGCCAAGTTTTAAGTTTTAACACGATCAGTTTAATATTGTTGATGGAGATTCGAGCGGCCTTGTGTGAGTTCAGTAGATGGGTGACCGTTGCCTCGATAACTTTCGAACAAAAGGAGATATGAGCTTGCAATTGTCAGGGTAGGTTGCATATCCGAATGGGAGAGTTAAGTTCGTTTTTCGGCATAATCGGTTTAACGGTTTCCGAATCATACCCAACTGGAATATTATTTCCTCGATAACTCAAAAAATTAAGATTCGATCGGATTGAAGCTTGGTAACTATTAGTAGAAAATCAACATAAAGATGTGTTTAAAATTTTTTAAGAACCGTACCTCTAGAAAATTTGAAAATAAATGACGAAAAAAAAGTTTTGTAAGAACCGTACCCCTAGAACATTTAAAATAAATTACGAAAAAAAAATTGGTTCAAACACTGACTCGAAGTCAGCTTTTGGTCATAAGCTTCTGCGCGTATGTTCTATTGTCCATTCTCCCGTATTGGACACCCTTAATCGAATTTACCATGTTAAATTATGTTGTCCATTCTCCTGTATTGGACACGAATTTACCATGGTAAATTCGAATTAAGAGTGTCCAATACAGGAGAATGTACAACATAATTTACCATGGTAAATTCGATTAACCGTGACCAATACAGGAGAATGGACAATAGAACATACGCGCAAAAGCTCCTGACTTCACGTCAGTGCTTGAAACAATTTTTGAAACTAATTATCCTCAAATTGAAATTTTTTATAGATATTCTCAGTTAATTGAGGATTCATTTAATCTTTATTCGAGAAATACTGTGATATTTTTTTATTCGTACTAGTCCTACTCGTAACAAGCAACTATAATAATCACATTAATCATAAGTAAAGGAGAAGATGAGGGGGATACCAAGTATCGAAAAAGTCTGTTACTTGCTCGGATTTTCAGCTATATTTTTTGATCACGTGGGAAAATTTATTACATATGTACCTTTTTGGAAAGTTAATAACCAAGGAAGATTTTTCACTTATTTGTACGCAAAGTTAATTATAATTTTTTTGAGAAATACGCAATTGTTTCATGAAAATTTAATGAGAAAAACAATTGATACCACTTCAGACACTTTATGTCTCAAATTATTGGAAAATTTAATGCTTAATTGGGGGTTTGGGGGTGTAAGGGTCACTTTCTGCAGCAAAAAAAAGGGAAAAATAACATTTCGAGGGGGGTTTGAACCCCCAAAAATTTGTACACCAGAATTCCAACTCTACCGGAATTCCATCGGAATTCAATAGGAATTCATTATAGGAATTCAATTTGAATTCTTTTGAAATTCTATTGGAATTCTATATTCTTGTACACCAGAATTCCTAGCGGTTTACCCCACGGCAAATAGCTGAAGTTCACCTTATTCTAAGCTCATAAAACATAATGAATATATCAAATATGCAATTAAGTACTACGTAACCATCAATCCATATCTCGAGAATCCATTTTCCCTGTAGAATTTCCATTAGACAACCCTAAATTGTGACTTGTTTTCACCTCTATTCTATTATAAATTCCAACATCAAGGCAACGGAATCGATCGATTCAATAATTTATGAAGAACTGAACGAACAATCGAATTTTTCAACGTACTGCGGGCGGAATCGGACCTGAATATTCAATATGATACTTGGAACACGCTAAAAAGATGAGTCCCACATTAAAATTCATCAGTCCATTCTATCATGATTATTACCGCAAACGGACATTATAAAATGAAATCCCAACTGAATTTTCCTCAATGCAAACAATATACGTATATTCTTGTATTACGGAGGTCGATACAAGTGGCATATCTGAAATGGGCTGTTGATTTATTAAATGGATTCTTGTTTGTTCATTTGTTGTATATCCAGTAAAGACTCTGAACTAGCGACAAAACGAACCCTTTCCAGACATTACGTAACCCCACCATAAACATTCCTTGTGAAATTGGTTACAAAGAACCATAAGAAGCTTACACAGTGCAAAAGTAACTACATTTTTGTCCATTACAAGTTAATGTTTCCAAAACAAGTTGCAGAATGGGCTCCTATTCAAATACCAATGCATGAGTGTTGTAATTGCCTTCTGCAACGAGTATTAGACCATATTTTCTCTAAATCAGGCAATTTTTGCAAATTACTGTTTAAATTTAAAGAAAACATCGGATTATACATCCTAGTTACTTTTGTATTGTATCCTGGCAGTTGGTGTGACTGTTACGAAAGTTAACAGATTACGGAATTTGAATTTGAATCGTACGTAGGGCATGGAGATAAGATTTAAAAGAGTTTCCTAATAGCATGAATGATTCACAATGAGGAAATCTCTAGTTCCTTATTTTTTAATGAAAATAAAACTCATCCTCTCTACAAATATTTCACTATATCCAGATTATATTATATTGACAATTGACGTGTGTTGAAATTTGACAGTATCGAATGTCAGTATTGACCACCACAAAACGAAAAATATAACTAGAGATAATGTGGGAATGGGCTCATTACAGCACTGTGTTCAGTGCTGTAATGAACTTATTACGGTACTGAAATAGAGAAATGATGTTTCCACCTTCAAAAACGAAGCATTACTATAGCTTTCTATCAATTTCTATACCCAACTATGGGTTGACCGTATACCCTTAGTGATACATTAGTGAGAATAATGAGTTGTTAATAGGGATTAGATCATTATTGGGTAAAATATCTTTTCTCTCATTCATTTCGATACCTTCAAATGTTCCTAATAACAATTTATTAGAATTTTTCAACAATTTGAGGGAATTTTCTGAAATTGAGTGGCCCGTGGTTAAAACGTGATTTGCAAACAGCAGATTTATAGATGTTGTTGTTCCGAATGTGTCCCGTATGCTCTTTATACCATGTGAGAATGTTTCTGGTTTTTTGCCCGACGTAGCACTTTTTGCAAACTAAACATTTAATTTCATATATACATATGTTAACATGTCCGGGGGATTATCGAATGTAATTCCTAGAAGTGGTTTAATTTTTGCGGATGTTCTGTAAGCTAGTTTTATATTCCAGATAAAAATATTCCAGAGTTTGTTGTTTGTTTTTTGGATGGAACGTGAAAGCTTGGAAACCTTTTACCGTTTTAATTTCTTCCGTTAGGGTTATGTTACTGTAGAGATTTTTATCTTCATGTTTGTATACAATTTTCTGAACTATTTGATGACTATAAACGTTTCTTTCGGCAATTTGGAAAATACACTTTTTCTTTCTTTCTCGAAGTTTACATTGCTTAGCGGAATATTAAATAACCGGGTGATGAGGAAATGTAAGCTGGCTATTTTATGTGACCTGGGAGCAACTTGATTAGACGTAACGTAAATATCAGAATTGGTAGATTTTCTGAAAATGTCAAAACTGATTGAGATCAAATCTAAGAATGGCAATTAGCCGTCCTTTTCCCTTTTCAACAAGCCCAAAATTTTGGAAAAATGTATGTTCTTTTTGCATGCATGTTCTGGAGAAGATCGGTGTTATCATTTTGCCTAAATGTGGTTCGAATTTTTTGCCAAAAATGATCTCAAACAATTGGTGCTCTTGTTCAAATTTTGACAAAACATATCTCAGAAAGTATTGGTTTCTCAGAGTTGGGATTGAAATAAATGGATTCTCATGATAGAACTGCATCATAAAAGAAATAAAATTTAAAAAATATGGGAATTCCCTGTGGACAGGAGCTTTGGCGCTCTCGTTCCAAAGTTTGAGCAAGACCAACAAGCATGTAGGTCTTCTAACGTGAACACGTAATTTTAGATAAACCCAAAGAAAAATGGGTTCAAGCCCTGTGGACAGGAGCTTTCTGGCGCTCTTGTTCAAATAGACGAATCATATCTCCGAAAGTATTGGTTTCTCACAGTAGGGAATTATATCAATGGATTATTATGATAGAACTGCATCATAATAGAAATTAATTTCAAAAAGTGTCATTTAAAAAAAAACAATAGTGCCAAAAATTATTAATCTGAAATGAAGAGATATTCTTTCTTCAAATCAACTCTGAAGATTATATTATATCAATGAAACTTAGCCAAAATTCCAGTTTTTTTTACTGGAGATATTCTGAACCCAATTTGATTAACTTACCAAAGTATATATTTCCATCATCATATGGATTTTCATCCAAAAATTCAGAAATTACAGACATTTGGGCACTGTGAGCCGAGGAACAAGAGCGCCAAAAAACGTTATTAAAAAAAAAACAAGAGTGCCAAAAATTATTAATCCGAAGCCACCAGACAATTGAAACTTAACCAATATTCCAGTTTTGTTTGGAGATATTCTGAACCCAATTTGATCAACTTACCAAAGTATACCGTCATACCCGTCGTAGAATAAGGAGACAATTCAAACAATACAAAAGCCCTGTGGACAGGAGCTTTCTGGCGCTCTAGTTCAAACAGACAAATTATATCTGGTATTGGTTTCTCAGAGTTGGGAATTATATCAATGTATTAATATGATAGAACTGCATCAAAAAGGAAATTCAATTCAAATAATAGTTTATTTATGAAGATTAAATGAGCAATCATGAGAATGAGAACTGCACCACATTTTCAAATTTTTTTTTTGACACTTTGCGGTAATCTGGTCAATACAAAACTTCACATGCGTATAAAGGTCATGATTCTACTGACTTCTACAGTCTGGTGCTAAATTTCAGATAGATCGAGTGATCGGTTTCGGAAATATTCATAAAAAATATTTTTACTAAAATCGGCCATAACTCCGAAACCCCTTGATGGTTAACGCCCATTAACGAACTTGTCCGAGATATTTACGCTCCAAAACCACCTTGCAATTTTCAATCCGCTAACTCCTTTCGTTCGGAGTTATCGTGCCTACGGCCGGTCGGCCGGCCGGACAGAATCGATTTCGCACTCGGATTCTTGATCAGTGAGTCGAACCAAATCATTTGAGACCATTTTCAGCCAAAAATTCCAAAATTACAGACACTTGGGCAAATTGATAAGCATTCTGTTCCGAGGAACTAGAGCGCCAAAAAAACAAGTTTCGTATGACAATTGCCCAAAACAGGTTTAAAGTACCTACAAATAGTAGGTATTCCATAAAACATGTATAAAATAATAAATTACCTTGTAATCGATCAAAAATTTCCTGATCTACGTTCACAAAATTTTCTCCTCTCTCGAACTTTGGAATTATGCTTTCAAATTTACGTAATATTTTCAAACATTTTCGTGTGAGGTCCCCGTTGCATCGCTAAAATACGAGTATTTCAACCCCAATATTCTTGAAGTTACAATATTCCCTTCTGTCAAGTTGACTTTATGGCAATTCATACACATAGAATATACATAGAATAATTATATCAACCTGTGAAATACGATTTACATTGAAATTTTGAAAAATCATATCTCCGAAAGTATTAGCTTGTTAGAGTTAAAAATGATATGAATGGATTTTTATGATAAAACTGCTTATTAAAAAAAATTTAATTTGGAATTTGTTCTGTAAAAAAAAAATTTTTTTTTTATTACTCCGAAACCTTCTGTCCGATTTTACCCAGTAACGAACTTAGCCGAGATAATCATCCCCCAAACCTACTCTGAAAATTTCAACTCTCTAGCTCATTCCGTTCGAGAGTTATCGTGCCTACGGCCGGACGGCCGGCCGGACAGAATGAATTTCGACCACGGATTATTGATCAGTGAGTCGAACCAAATCGTTTAAGACCATTTTCATCGAAATATTCGAAAATTACAGACATTTGGGCAAATTGATAAGCACTCAGTTCCGAGGAACTAGAGCGCCAAAAAGGTCCATTCTGTGTTAGTACCTAATAGTATTGAACTCAGTAAGTAACCCTTTTCGTACGTGCAATATCGGAATATCTCTAGTTGGCCTCTCCACCACATAAAAAGCGCTGTTTCTTTATTCTATGGGTGGGGAAAATGATTTTGTCCAGGGAAGAAAGGGACAACTCTATTGACTATTAGGTGCTAGAGTTATAATTTGCAAATGGATTGCTGTAGGAATTACGAATGTTCAGCGTGTTTAATTGAATAAGCATAAAAAGTATAGAACAAAAACTTCAAATACGATTTCCCACAAAATCAATTTTTGAATTGTACCCTTATTCTACGACGGGTGCGATATATTTCCATCATCATATGGATCATCCAAGGGCGTTATATTATTATCACCCAACAATTATAATATCCTTCGATCCTTCGATAGCTGAGGGAATTTCATTGGTCATTTTGCATTCAATCCTACTTTCTTTTCTGGAACAGGAGGTATATTTTATATCAAGAATTTTGATTTGAACTAAAAATAAATATGACATGTCTCTTATCTATATATAGGTGGCATGTATGAACACAGAACATTCATTTATATATTCATAGATACAAATACGGACGTTAATTTTCGAAGACAGCATTCTGTGAAAATATAGAGTCACGATTTGATATTGAAATTTGGAAATAATCATATCTCCGAAAGTATTAGCTTTTAATAGTTGAAAATAATATCAATGGATACCTATGATGAAACTGAATCTTAAAAAAATTGAATCCGAAATTTGTAATCTAAAAAATCTTTTTTTTCGTTACTCCAAAACCGTTAGGCCTTTTTTACCCAATAAGGAATTTATTCGAAATATTTATCTCCCAAACCCACTCAGAAAATTTCAATTGTCTAGCTCATTCCGTTCAAGAGTTATCGTGTTAACGGCCGGACGGACAGAATCGATTTCGACCACGGATTCTTGATCAGTGAGTCGAACCAAATCGTTTAAGACCATTTTCATCCAAAAATTACAGACATTTGGGCTAATTAATAAGCACAATCTTCCGAGGAAAAAAAACGACAAAAATAAACGAATATTTCATATTAATACTGGGTGAATCCATATAAATTTGGTTGTGCGTATATCAATCGAGTAGATGAAATCAGAAAAATATAAATTTATTGCTGATCACGAAGTGCAGTCATTCAGAACATAGAATGGGATACTCAAACGGGAATTTCAGTTTTGTTTTATCGTTTTCCAATGCAATCATCCGAATAGTTCCTCGGAAGACATTTGCGGGCAATTTAATTGCCTCCACTCAAGAGGACTGTTAGAGCAGTAAAACGAGCTGACTATTATCACTCCCTAAGGATGATAAGGGTAAGTAAGATAGTTTAATTGTACAATTATAACAGCGCAATATGGGAAACGTTATTCGAATCCTATCAAATTATATTGTGTTACACGGTATAAGTAATTTCTGGATTTTATTACTGCTGCTGTAGTGTATATTCACTTGAAATTAGGAGAATATTCCACATTATTCCCATTCGTTCATTACTGTGGATATTATAGCTATTAATATAACGAGATTATTATGCAATTTATAATAGAACAGAACACTAAAAATAATAATCTATGCAAATTGTTGACAACTTGTTTGGTTGACTGTGAAACACTTTGGAGCAGAACACCCCGAAAGTTGGAATATTTGGATATTTTATGGCAATATCTTCACTAATATAGATTCGATCGAGTTCAAATCTATAACTCAACTGTATAATAAGGTTTTGAAGGCTCTCATTTTACCATGGTGCAAAAGCACCTTACTTCACATCAGTGCTTGAACCATGGTAAATTTGTTTGAGAGTGTCTAATACAGAAGAATGGACAATAGAACATACGCGCAAAAGCTCCGGACTCCACGTCAGTGCTTGCACCAATTTTTTTTCGTTATTTTTTTTAATTTCCTAACGGTACAGTTCTCACAAAATTTTACAGACGTCTTTATGTCAAGCTTCAATTCGATTGAGTCTATATTTTTCGAGTTATCGAGGGAATAGTATTCCAGATGGGTATAATTCCGAAACCGTTGAGCTGATTATGGCCAACAGCGAATTTAACTCTCCCATTCAGATGCGCAACCTACCCTGAAAATTGCAAGTTCATATCTCCTCTCGTTCGAGAGTTATCTAAGCAACGGTCACCTATCCAGCTACTGAACTCACACACGGCTGCTCGGATCTCCAACAATATAGATCCGATCGTGTTCAAACTTGGAACTTGGTAGTAGAGTTAGGTTCTGAAGGCTCTCGCAAAATTTCAGCCATGTCGGATGTTTCTATATACAAAATTTTTTTCAATGATTTTTAAAAATTTTCTAGTTTTACGATCCTCACGAAATTTTGCAAGTATTTTTGTGTTGGCATTCGACAACTAATAACCATGCTGGAATTGGATCAGTTTTATATTTTTCGAGTTATTGAGAAAATAACAACCGAATTTCAGATGGGTATAACTCCAAAACCGTTTGGATGCTTATGCTTATAAACAAAATCAAATGTCGCATTCAGATGCACAACCTAACCTGAAACTTTCGAATCGCTAACTATGTTACCGTTCTCAAGTTATCGTGACTTGAAAAATATTTTTTAATAATTTTTTTTTGATTTTCTAGCTATACGATTCTCACAAAATTTTACAAACGTGCTGAGGTTTATATTCTACAACTATTCACCAAAGTTTCAATTCGATCGGATTCATATTGGTTGAAAACAAAATTATTACTCGGAAACCATTGGACCGATTATACCCATTAACGAACTTGTCTGTCGTATTGGGATTCGCCACCTACCCTGAAATCTTGAAGTCGCTAGTTCTTTCCGTTCTCAAGTTATCGTGGCAACGGCCGGACGGCCGGCTGGACAGAATCAAATTTGACCTCGAATTCTTCATCGGGGAGTCGAACCAAATCGTTTGAGACCATTTTCGTCAAAAAATTCGAAAGTTACAGACATTTGGGCAAAATGATAACGTGATATTTTCCAGAACATACGCGCAAAAAAGTTCCAACTCCTGGAACTAGGACCAATATCTATTATTTGCCCAGAGGGTTGAAAATACTCCCAAAAACGGATACTCCGGCTTTCACTTGAGTAAATTGTTTATAAAAAAACGAAAATTAACCATTTTTAAAATTTTTCAATAGTAATCTTTTCTAAGATCATTCAAAAATAACTCCACGAAAGGAAAAAAATCTCAGATTAATAGTCATCGTACTTGCAATATTAATGTTCGTGCTACAAAAAATTGTTAATTAACTAATGGATTACTAATTGAAAAATCGCGATAAACATTTTTGGACCACGGATTATTGTTCATTGATCTATCCTGCAGGCGCCTGAATTTTTTCAATTTTTTATTTTCATATTTAATAAGTTTTAATAATATTTATTCATCAAAGGTATGAACTGGGCGAGGCTTGCGCAAGCTGGAGTACCCGTTTTCGGGCGTACTTTCAACCGTCTAGGAAGATTATGAATATGGGTCCTACAGTTCCGGCAGTCGGGAATTTTTTTAGGAAATTTGCTCCTCTATTTGCATCTTTTTTCAAATTTGAGTTATCTCGAATATTTTTTGAGATATTGGCGAAATGATTACATTTTTCCTGATCTTATTGCCCTTGAATTTTATTCGATTCAATAGATTTTGTAGTTGATTCTGGATATTGACGTTGAAATATATTTTATACCAATTTGATTCTTTATGAAAGATTATGTATTTGTAATCTTATTATGGGTATTTTATTCTAGGAGTAATTTGTAAAAATTATTATTTTTTTATCAATAAATGTTAATATTTGAGATGAGTGTTCCGAAATCGAATATGGTTGGCATTGCACTTGAGGGATTTACCAAGAGGTTTGTGTTCAATTGATCCAGTAGCCTCACATGTCCTATTCAGTTACAGAAGAAACAAGTATGTACCACCTCATGTATTTTCACAATTTTGGTTGAAATACTTAACAATTTTTCTCTTATTTCTAAAGCAACATTTGGTGACCTCCTATTATGAGACTGCAAGTTTATGAGAGCATTAGGTACTCGTGATTGTTCATCTTTGTTCACAACGGAAATCTCTTGACGATTTCTCATGTAGTTATGTAAGCAAACTATCGCTCTTACCACATCTATAGCCGTTTCAATCTCACATACCACAGGTTTCGAAAAAATTCGCTATTCTTGAGATAATAAATCGAATGCATTTTCTACAACTCGTCTTGTGTTATATAGATGTTCATTAAACTGTTTCTTTTTGGCGCTCTTATTCCTAGAAACAGAGTGCTTATCAATTTGCCGAAATGTCTGTAATTTTCGAATTTTTGGCTGAAAATGGTCTTAAACGATTTGGTTCGATTCACTGATCAAGAATCCGTGGTCGAAATTTATTCTGTCCAGCCGGCCGTAGGCACGATAACTCTCGAACGGAATGAGCTAGACAGTTGAAATTTTCAGAGTAGGTTTGGGAGATAAATATCTCGTTACTGGGCAAAATCGGACAGATGGTTTTTTTTACATAACAAATTCCAAATTAAATTTTTTCAATAAGCAGTTTTACCATAAGAATCCAATGATATCATTTTTAACTCTAACAAGCTGATACTTTCGGAGGTATGATTTTTCAAAATTTCAAAAATAAATCTGTTTTCACAGAATGATATAATTGTTCTATCTATGGATTGTTATAATGTCAACTAAATTCCTGAGACATGACATTGTCTTATTAATTTCAGCAATCGAAGAATTATGAGAATAAAGTGTATTCCGAAATGTGAGCGAAGTGAGAAAAATCTCAGTTGTTTGTTAGTTTTTCTCAGAAAAGTCTTACATTTCGGAACAGAACATGAAGTGAGAGATCTGAGAGAAGTGAGACTACTTTTCATCATGCTCAATTCTCTCACTTAATGACAGGACTGACGGAAGGGAATATTATAACTTCGAAAATATTATGTTGGTGTTGAAATACTCGTATTTTGGCGATGCAACGGGGACCTCACCCAAAAATGTTTGAGAATATTACGTTAATATTGAAAGCATAATTCTGTAGTTCGAGAGAGGAGAAAATTTGGTAAACATAGATCAGGAAATTATAGATCGATTACAAGGTAATTTTTCATTATTACTACTCTTCTTTCATACATGTTTTATGGAATATCTATTATTTGTAGGTACTTTAAACCTGTTTTGGGCAATTGTCATACGAAACTTGTTTTTGGCGCTCTAGTTCCTCGGAACAGAGTGCTTATCAATTTGCCCAAATGTCTGTAATTTTAAAATTTTTCGATGAAAATGGTCTTAAACGATTTGGTTCGACTCACTGATTAAGAATCCGTGGTCGAAATTCATTCTGTCCGGCCGGTCCGGCCGGCCGGCCGTAGGCACGATAACTCTCGAACGGAATGAGCTACAGTAGGTTTGGGAGATAAATATCTCGGCTAAGTTTGTTATTGGGCAAAATCGGACAGATGGTTTCGGAGTAACACAAAAAATTTTTTTTTACATAACAAATTCCAAATTGAATTTTTTTCAATCAGCAGTTTTACCATAAGAATCCAATGATATCATTTTTAACTCTAACAAGCTAATATTTCGGGGATATGATTTTTCAAAATTTCAATAATAAATCGTATTTCTACGTTTTCACAGAATTATATAATTATTCTATGTATGAATTGTCATAATGTTAACTCATTTTCCTGAAACATGACATTGTCTAATTCCTTGCTAATAGTTGGTTCGAGAAACGTCAAAATCGACTTAGAGAGACAAGGGTAAAAAACCGTCAAATAAACCCCCATGTGGCGATTATATGTCGAAAAGTGAAAATTAAGAATATATATCCCAGGTAAATACCGACGTTCTATTCTAATACCGGAGATCGACAAAATCGTACGAGGAGCCCGATAGCCGGTTGGTCTAGTCCGTCAGGTTTTCGGTTTCGGAACGAGAGAAGGCGGGCTCAATTCCCGGAAAGGGAATTACACTTTTTGGCGCTCTAGTTCCTCGGAACTGAGTGCTTATCAATTTGCCCAAATGTCTGTAATTTTTATTTAAGATGCATTTTCACCATTAAAATCCATCGATAACATTTTCAACTCCAACAAGCTAATACTTTCGGAGATATGATTTTTTTAAATTTCAATAATGAATCGTACGTACTTTTATGTTTTCACAGAATGCTATAATTATTCTATCTAAGCTTTATTATATGATCTGTGTTCATACTCGTACATTTCATCCTGTTCTATAAGAAAGAGTCAAATTCATTTCAGCTATTTTAATTTGATTTCTTCCATGGTGCAGTTCTCATTCTCAGATTGCTCATTTAATCTTGATAAATAAACTATTATTTGAATTTAATTTCCTTTATGATGCAGTTCTTTCATAAGAATAATTGATTTAATTCCCATCTCTGAGAAACCAATACTTTCGGAGATATAATTTGTCAGTTGTAACTAGAGCGCCAGAAAGCTCCTGTCCACAGGGCTTGAACCCATTTTTTTTGTAATTCTGTTTCTGTTTCAATATTCTAGAATTTATTTTTCTAATATCTTTTTTGGCGCTCTAGTTCCTCGGAACAGAGTGCTTATCAATTTGCCCAAATGTCTGTAATTTTCGAATTTTTGGCTGAAAATGGTCTCAAACGATTTGGTTCGGCTCACTGATCAAGAATCCGAGGTCGAAATCGATTCTGTCCGGCCGGCCGGCCGGCCGTAGGCACGATAACTCTCGCACGAAAGGAGTTAGAGGATTGAAATTTGAAAGGTTGGTTTGGAGCGTAAATATCTCGGTCGAGTTCGTTAATGGGCAAAATCAATCAAGCGGCTTCGGAGTTATGACCGATTTTAGTGAAAATATTTTTTTTTAATATTTCCGGAACCGATCACTCGATCTATCTGAAATTTAGCATCAAATTGAAGAATCATCACCTTTATACGCATGTGAAGTTTTGTATTGATCAGGCTACCGCAAAGTGTAAAAAAAAAAATTTAAATTAAAAAAAAAAAATTTCTACAATAACTCTCGAACGGAAAGAGCTAGGCAGTTGAAATTTTCAGAGTAGATTAGGGAGATGATTATCGCGGTTAAGTTCGTTATTGGGCAAAATGGGCCAGATGGTTTCGGAGTAACGAAAAAAAAATTTTTTTTTTAAGTAACAAATTTCAAATTCAATTTTCATTTGAGATGCAGTTTCACCATAAGAATCCATTGATATCATTTTCAACTCCAACAAGCTAATACTTTCGGAGATATGACTTTTCGAAATTTCATTAATGAATCGTACTTCTATGTTGTCAGAGAATGCTATAATTATTGTATCTAAGCTTCATTATATGATCTGTGTTCATACTCGTACATGTCATCCTGTTCTATAAGAGAGAGTCAAATTCATTTCAGCTATTTCAATTTGATTTCTTCCATGGTGCAGTTCTCATTCTCAGATTGCTCATTTAATCTTGATAAATAAACTATTATTTGAATTGAATTTCCTAAATGATGCAGTTCTATCATAAGAATACATTGATTTAATTCCCAACTCTGAGAAACCAATACTGTCGGAGATATAATTTGTCTGTTTGAACAAGAGCGCCAGAAAGCTCCTGTCCACAGGGCTTGAACCAATTTTTATATTCCTTACCAATTTCTCAAAAACTATCTACATGCCATTCCGATTCGAAGGACACCTCAATCATAATTTTCGGAGAATACGCAAAAATTTTGACCTAAAAAGCACTTATTGACTAGACTAATATTCCAAATCCCTGGTCTTTCCTAATCCCACGTATTTCGACGAAAGTGCGTTTATTTCGAAGACGGCTGATCGAAAACCTAATTTCGATGCACGTAACCATAACAAGTCTATGGTGCCTGCATGAAATCGACCATATACATCCGTACTTTCACATCGTGTACCTTTTTCACGAAAAATAAACGAATTGGATATGCAGCTACGTCAGCGTCGACTCTGTACATCTTTTCACCTGAGCGTACGCTCAGTTGCGTCGCGACGCCCGATGCGAGCGTCGATGCGATCGGATATTTTGAACGGTTCAAAAATATTTCGTTACTGCTCTCACATAAAGGCGATAAGAAGAAGAATAAAGTTAAGGAGGATGTAATCATCTTATATGTGGTTATGTGGGGTGTTTATGAACTTTGCTGCAGTTGAGTAGTTTATTTCGACGGTAAGTTAGTTGTAGTGTTTATTGTTACATCCAGTAACTGAAGAGAAATATTATAATTATTAATAGTTGCTTACCAGAGTCGATTTTTAGTTTTTACAATGAAAGGGGAAAGCCCTGAGGACAGGAGCTTTGGCGCGCTGTCCAAATCTATAGGCAGAGCAGTCACCCATCCAGGTGTGGAACTCGCCCTAAGCTGCTTAGCTCCAGGAAAAAAAAATATTTCCAAGAATTTATATCCGATATTGAAAGGTTTCTTTCTGGGTTTTCTCTCCCAAACTCTGAAAAATATCTATAAATGAACAATTAATTATTTTGTGATTTGCTTCTGCGTAAGAAACACAAGATACAAGTCAGAAGCAATCAATTGAACAATGTTGCCTAACAAACAACAACGAAACAACATCAACGAAGAAACAACTATATTGTAACTAGGGCTTCACGAGAGAGCGAGATTATTCTCGTCTCGTCTCGTTCTCGTCTCGTAAAAGCGAGACGAGACGAGACGAGACGTTTTCAAAAATATTATAGGCGATACCGAGACCACATACAGCGCAACACGAGTGTCTCGTTTTGGGTCTCGTTAAATTTTTTGTATGAAGTTTTATATACGACACGACTTTTTTCAACACCCAGAGAAAACAATTGAATATGAAGAGTTTCCACTATAATTACCAATATATTTTATCTATATTATGCATTGATCGTTCTAGAAATAGACGATTTTTAGAAGATTATTAATTCGTTATAACCTTGCGAGAATTTAGATTATTTTTCAAGAAAAAATAGAATTCACAACCATAAAAACGGATGCCATTATGGATTCAATACTTAACGGACATCTTTTATTGCCCCTAAAACTTTGAAAATTTCGTCTGTATCTGAATATCTGGAGAAATGTATTCTCTTTTGCTCCTTGTAGTGAAGATGTGAACAATTATTGTATACATCTGTGTGGAACTACGTATAATAAAACTGGTAAAGAAATGAAGCTATTCAATGTTTCGAAGTGTTAAGAGGAATACGCCATGAACACTCTCAATGATCTACCCACTGGGAAGGTATTTTTTGAAAACTATACCAAATTTTTCAATTCTATTGAAAAATGTATCGACATCGATAGCGTATTTAAAACATCAACAAGACTTTCGAAATATTGGAAATCTGAGTTTGAAGAATATTTGCTGTTACAAAGAGCGAATAGGAATCAAAATATTTTACAGTGGTGGAGAGTAATGAAAAAGTTCTTCCTACACTATCCAAGATGGCCGATGATTTATTAATGGCTACATCCGTACCTGTTGAAAGATTATTTTCCATAGCAGGTATGATGATGGCAAAAACACGTACATCATTGAAAAATGATGTAATGCAAGCGTGATTATGTTTGAATTCTTTGTCATCGAGCAATTTAAAAGTTGAAATTATCAGTGTTTAAAATTAAAAATAATATGTACAAGTATATGTACAAATATTTTTGTATAAGAGCGTATATAGCTCTACAAAATTATTCATTATTGGATACCATTTCGTTTATATATTACTAGCTGACCCAGTGAACTCTGTTCCGCCTTAGAGGCAATAAATAACGTACAATTGTGCAATTAGAAAAATACACCCAGTACAGTAATGATTTATTTTCAATGATGTATCCCTCTAAAGTTTATTTTTTAACACAAATGAATGAAATTGTACGATTGTGGCATGGAAAACAGCAAGTTGCAATTGACGTTAAAAGAAGAACACCCTGTATGGAGATTTCGGACGAATACATTATGAGAATCCATCCAAGGTACCTATTTAGTTAATGCTTTGTTTGTGACACAAATCACTTCAATCACGTACAATTGTGCCATGAGAAAAAGGACACCCTGTATAGTAATGCTTTATTTTCAATGGTGTATGCCTCGAAAGTTTATTTTTAAACACACATGACTAAAATTGTACGATTATGGCAGGAAAAACAGCAAGTTTTAATTGACGTTAAAAGAAAAACACCCTGTATAACACAAAAATGTATCCTATGTCCGTCTCCTGGTTCTAAGCTACCTCCCCACCAATTTTGAGCCAAATCGGTATAGCCGTTCTTGAGTTATAAGTGAAGTAACTAACACGACTTTCTTTTATAAATATAGATTTTGAACTATTCGTTCAGCCTATACCTATTCAAATATCAGGTATTTTCAGTTGTGAAAACTATACACCGAGTGTAAGTTGCAACAACCCATTCCACGAGGTTAAATGATCGCAGATTGATAAATAAACAGAATTGCATTCAATTAATAAATTTTGAACTATTAAAATTATTTGTTCGGCAGCCTCTACCTACTCAAATATCAGGAATAAATGGACAATCTGCTATGATTGTCTCCAGCCTTGCTCTAGACATTTCAATGATACTTTTCTTAGGTATTTCTGAAAACTCTGCACCGAGTGTAAGTTGTAACAACCCATTCCACGAGGTTGAATCCTTGCAGATTGCTCATTTAATCCTGATAAAAAAACTATTATTTTTGAATTTATTTTCTCTTATGATGCAGTTCTATCATAAGAATCCATTGATATCATCCCCAACCCTGAGAAACCAATACTTTCGGCGATATGATTTGTCAAAGATTGGACAAGAAAGCCAAAGCTCCTGTCCACAGAGCTTTCCCACGTTTTTCTCTCTTGTGTGTCTTGTTCTTTATCGCTTTCTAATTTTAATATCTTCATTGTTTAAGATATCAAAAATATCGAAACGTAGGCATTCTGTCAAATTGAGTTTGTCTCTAATCCAGACCAAAAAGTAGCCTCTCATTATTCAACAATTGTAATAAACAACGTTTGAAATCGCTCAGATTAGTATTTATTATTGTCCGTCTCCTGGTTCTAAGCTACCTCCCCGCCAATTTTGAGCCAAATCGGTATAGCCGTTCTTGAGTTATAAGTGGAGTAACTAACACGACTTTCTTTTATATATATATAAGATAATATTAATTATCGTTATTCAGAATTAAGCAAGACGAGACGAGACAACTGAACTTATTTTTTTGGGAATTGGGGAGAGCTAGTCGAGATTCTCTATACTCTCGTCTCGTGTGAAGCCCTAAATTCGTAACGTTTCGGAGTCTATATCAGACTCCTTCGTCAGACGCTTAACGAAAAAAAAAATCCATGTCAGTAATAGGCAAAGTCAATTATATAAGTGTTTCAGGTACCATCATATCGTCTATGAACTGACTGAGTTGCCCCCTAATACTTTGCATATTACTCAGTTCTTGACTCATAGTGATAGAGTTGGGTTGGAGGGAAACTATTTCAGAGCTTATATTCCCCAGATCACTCTGGAAATTCATGAACATATTCTCCATACGTTTCAGATTATCATCACAGCTTGATATTTGTCGATGTAAATGAGCTATGTTTTTACTTTCCGATATATGATCTACGAGGGATTCTTGCCTTACGGCAGATAACTGTTTTTCAACATCGTGAGAGTGCTCTCTCAAATCTTTTGAAAGTGTTCAGAATATCCTGTACACATTTGTTGTCAATATTATCATCGGAAGTATCACCTGTGTAATGGGTTAGAGTTTTACTTTCCATGATTGATTATGTATTGCATTTTCTGAAAAAATCAGAAGAATCGGTTCTAAGTTCAATAGAAGAACCGTCTTCAAAACACAAAATGATCTTAGGTGTTTACTAACGAAGACAAAACCCATTAATGAAAAACAAAAATAATCAAAAAACTGTGTATATAATATTCCTTGTATTTGTGGCAAATCATACACAGGAGAAACATCAAGACACTAGAAGTAAGAAAGTCATAGCACAAGAATAACTTGAGAAATAGATACATACAGAAATCAAAAATAGCAGAACATGTATGTACAATCCAAGGAGATCACATGATGGATTAGAGTAATACAAAGATTCTAATGACAGAACCTG
This sequence comes from Halyzia sedecimguttata, assembly GCA_937662695.2. Classification (NCBI taxonomy): domain Eukaryota; kingdom Metazoa; phylum Arthropoda; class Insecta; order Coleoptera; family Coccinellidae; genus Halyzia; species Halyzia sedecimguttata. The sequence goes on from OW569414.2 coordinate 78,977,455, forward strand.
ATTATATCAAAAGGAAACTTAAGGAGTCAACTTGTATTTTATTGAACAGAGAATGCAATTTTGCAAATTGCTCAATTGGTATTAACCATATTTGGCTGAATTTATTGAAAAAGGAGTTGGAACTTGGAAATTTCTATGCAATTTAAAACTAGGTTAGCTATGAATTTCAAATACTGTCAATGTGACAATTCTCGAATTTCAGAATAACTATCAACAAAATAATTCTAAAGATTTTCGTGAAGCGTCTGACGAAGGAGTCTGATATAGACTCCGAAACGTTACGATATAGTTGTTTCTTCATTGATGTTGTTTCGTTGTTGTTTGTTAGGCAACATTGTTCAATTGATTGCTTCTGACAAATATCTTGTATTTCTTACGCACAAGCAAATCACAAAATGATTAATTTTTATTTTATAGATATTTTTCAGAGTTTGGGAGAAAACCCAGAAAGAAACCTTTTAATAATGAGTATAGCTCCCATAGTATCCTTTAATGATTACTTAATTTAAATCCGACACTAAAAACAAGCGTCCAAAAACAACTGGTACACTTTTTGGCCGAGAAAAGTATCTAAAGATTAGTTTCAACTCACATACTTATATTCACTGTTGATTCGAAAATGAACGGAGCTGTGTTTGCGGTGGCATAAGGTCCTATTCAAATACATTCAACCACTATTGGTTTGAAAATGAACAGTGCTGTGTGGCGTATGGTGTCTATTAAAATACATAATTTAACTGTTGGGTCAAAAATAAACAGTGTTTGTGGTAGCATAAGGACCTATTCGAGTACATGCATTACATGACACAGTCAATATTGACGTTGAGTGTGACACAGAATAATGATAGGTATAATATGTGCATGACGCTAATGAATGCATTGCATTGATTAATACATAGGTGAATTAATTCTTTCATAGTAAAATGTGAGCCTTAAAACGTACAAAAATAGTCTGAATTTTGTAAAGCTGAAAGAACTTGTTTTCTTTAATGTAACTATTGTTGACATTTTTTCCTTTACCGATCTCTGTACTTGCACTTGCACTACGCCTCCCTCAGATATGTGGATGTCATCACTATCTACTGCTTGCCTTCCAGTTCTAGAGTACTGATGAACTCCAATGTGTTGGCTCCTCATGTCCTTTGATTCCCGAGTGACCAGGAACCCAGACCGAGGAGATCCTGTTGTTCTTGCCTACTTCATTAAGTTTTCATCGGAACTCCCATGTTAGCTTACACTGGATATCATGGGAGCTCAAAGCTTTAATAGCAGCTTGATTGTCAGAATGGATTGCTATATCACATCTCTGATAGTTTCTTGCTAGGTTCATTTCCACACTTCTATCAATTGCTACTATTTCTGCCTGAAAGACGATCGGATAGGAGCGTAATGAAATGTACCTGGTAAAAAAGGAGCAGGCTATCTGGTTTTTAATACTCTCATTACCTGTTTCTTTCCTAGATATTCTGAGAATGGCTTCATGGACCATTTTGTCTATCACAATATGAAGGGGTGAGATTTGTGATAATCTCAAGTGCCCTGGTAGGATAGGTTCCCATAACTCCGTGTGACACACTTATGCAAGCCTTCGTATTTTCTCGAGTGTTTTTCTCGTACTATTCTGACTTATTTTTGTATACCAGACTACTGCCCCATACGTGATTATGGGTCTCACAATCATGACGTACAACCATCACAGTTCATAAGTCTTACCGGTTAGATTTCTGCACTCCATTAAAGCCTTTATTGCTTTATTAGCAGTGCTTTCAACACGCACTTATTTCACAAAAGTTTATTATCTAGTGTTACTTTTAGATATTTAACTTCAGACTTCCATTCTATAATATTTCTGTTCAAAAAGAGTGATCTCACAGCTGGAAGTTGGAACAGAAATTGGAATCACTGTGATATATTATACTTTGAGAGGAATATTCATTATTAAATGGTTCCTTTCTGGGTTTTCTCTCCCAAACTCTGAAAAATATCTATACTAATACTGAAAATCTCACAAAACTCATTATATCACATACTGAACTGGGAATCGGAATTACGCTGATTTGACAATTAAGAGCTTTCAAAGCTTTGTGAAACGATTGAAAAGATATCAATTTCAGTAAAAAATCTGCTTAAAAAAGCTCTTTCTGAGCAACTACTTGCATTTATAAAATCGTTTCCTTCGGATATTTTCACTTTGAAATTCTTACATATTTCTTCTTTCGCATGGGAAAAATGTTTTTGAATTGGAAAATGGTTAGATAACCATTTTCCAATCTTTGTGTGTAGCTTGCGAAACTGATTCCTAATCAATCAAAAATTATATACGATTTACACTTATTTATTCAATATTGTGACGCGTTTCGTCGACACAGCGATTTCATAAGACTACATCCTACTAAACAAGAATTTAGTAGGATGTAGTCTGATGAGTTCGCTGTGTCGACGAAACGCGTCACAATATTGAATAAATAAGTGTAAATCGTATATAATTTTTGATTGAGTTAATATTTATTTGCATCAAGTAAAAGCCACAAGCATTAAATTTTTGATTCCTAATCGTGTTACCAAGTTTTGTTATTTATTTCTCATCATTTTCATACTGGTGTGTCAGGTGTCTGTCAACAAGTCCCTGTCATTTCAGACAATGACACGAACTCGAACATAGAACGCTATGAAATACGACATCACAGAACACTAAGAATAATCATCTATGCAAACACGTCATTATTAGGTACTTATATTCTTTCAAAAATATAAAACTGTTGATATTTTGTTTGGTTGAATGTAAAACCTGTGGACCAGTTCACCCCAATCTTTGGAATATTTTGAAATTTCGCCAATATCTTCATCCATATAGATCCGATCGAGCTCAAATCTAGAACTTTACTGTATAAAAAGGTTTTGAAGGGTCTCGTAGAATTTCAACGATATCTGACGGATAGTTTCTGCGATACAGGTTTTTTTTTATTTTTTTTTTAATTATGCAGCCATGTGACCCTCAAAAAATTTCGCATTAGTCTTTGTCTCGGTATTATTCAACTAATTACTGTGCTTTGATTCGATCAGATTAGTATTTTTCGAGTTGTTGGGAAAACAAAATTTCAAATGGCTATAATTCTGAAACCACTCGGTGGATTTTGCCCATTAACGAACTTAGCCGGCGCATTTGGACTACAAACCTCCCCTCAAAATTTCAACTCTCTCTTGCAATCGAGCGTAATCGTGTGGACGGCCGGCCGGACGGAATCAATTGTGACCTCGTATTCTTGATCAGTGAGTCGAAACTAATCATAAGACCATTCTCGGCCAAATTATCGAAAATTACAGATATTTGGAAAAAATTGATAGGTACTCTGTTCATAGAACAGCGCGCCAAAAACGACTCACTGCTCAAGAATCAGATGTCAAACTTGATTCTGTCCAGCCGGCAGTCCAGTAATCCAAATGAGATGGCTGAAATCCGTCTAGTACTTTCGGAAATATAGCCATAAGAAATTTTGGTTACCAAATAACTCGAAAAATGTTGATCTGTTCAAGTTAAATACGGATACGAAGGCTCATGCAAAATTTTGTGAGGATCATGACTGGAAAATTTAATAAAAAATTGGTTCAAGCACTGACGTGAAGTCAGGAGCTTTTGCGCGTATGTTCTATTGTCCATTCTCCTGTATTGGACACTTTTAATCGAATTTACCATGGTGAATTCTATTATCTATTCTCCTGTATTGGACACTCTTAATCGAATTCACCATGGTAAATTCGATTAAGAGTGTCTAATACAGGAGAACAGACAATAGAATTCACCATGGTAAATTCGATTAACAGTGTTCAATACAGGAGAATGGACAATAGAACATACGCGCAAAAGCTCCTGACTTCACGTCAGTGCTTGAACCAATTTTATTTCGTGAATTCAGGAGCTTTTGCGCGTATGTTCTATTGTCCATTCTCCTGTATTGAACACTCTTAATCGAATTTACCATGGTGAATTATATTGTCTGTTCTCCTGTATTAGACACTCTTAATCGAATTTACCATGGTGAATTCGATAAAGAGTGTCCAATACAGGAGAATAGGCAATAGAATTCACCATGGTAAATTCGATTAAAAGTGTCCAATACAGGAGAATGGACAATAGAACATACGCGCAAAAGCTCCTGACTTCAGGTGAGTGCTTGAACCAATTTTTTTTTAGTCACGATAAAAAGCAATGATGAAATGATAAGCACTTCCGAGGAACTAGAGCGCCAAAAATGAACACATTATTGTCTACCTTCAATTCTTCTTTGAGAGAAGAATACATAATTATTCTTGAAAAATATTACTGGAGTTAATGTCATATTTAAATAATCAAAACAAAGAAAATTATAAGTTTAGTTACTAACATATTGAATGAAATTCAATTGAATTCCCGCAATATTCAATTACTTATTCTTAACCAATAAATGTCCATTGATAGATCTAAAGGTGATGAGGTGAAACATAAAGATATATTCTCATTAGTGATAGAAAAACTGGCCTAAAATTCCTCTCTACCCATCACGAGATTTAATATCCACAAATGAGCCTCTCACCTTACAAGATCAGAAGCCTTCAGCAAAATTTGAGCGATATCATATTAAAAATAATACATAACCTTTCAAAAGTCCCCTCTCGCAAATATACTCCTCTGAAGGCACATGGATCTCTTGAAGAAGAATCGCCTTCTCTATTTCTCAAAGATATTCACTCTTGTTCATAGAAATCCCTTCAATATTTAGTTGCCTCCTCCTAAGGCGGATCTCTTTCGAAAGCAGGTCTGACCACTAATGTAGTGCTATCATCTCCTATAGATTTGTGATGAAATAACACGATTTTTCCATAACATACGCGCAAAAATATGTCATCATGACATTCATATTTTATTTTTGAAGGTTCTCGCAAAAATACGACCATAGACAACATATACGACGATTCGCATCCGCTACCGCTACAGCTACGCTACCGAACTCACAAAAGGCTGCTCGGTTCTCCAAAAATATAGATCCGATCATGTTCAAACTTGGAATTCTGCAGTAGACTTAGGTTCTGAATGCTCTTCCAAAATTTCAGCCATGCCGGACGAATAGTTTATGATATATAGAATTTTTTTCAATTATTTTTAATTATTTTTGGCGCTCTAGTTCCTCGGAACTGAGTGCTTATCAATTTGCCCAAATGTCTGTAATTTTCGAATATTTCGATGAAAATGGTCTTAAACGATTTGGTTCGACTCACTGATCAAGAATCCGTGGTCGAAATTCATTCTGTCCGGCCGGTCCGGCCGGCCGTAGGCACGATAACTCTCGAACGGAATGAGCTAGAGAGTTGAAATTTTCAGAGTAGGTTGGGGGGATGAATATCTCGGCTAAGTTCGTTACTGGGCAAAATCGGACAACAGGTTTCGGAGTAATAAAAAAAAAATTTTTTTTTTACGAAACAAATTCCAAATTAAATTTTTTTTAATAAGCAGTTTTATCATAAGAATCCATTCATATCATTTTTAACTCTAACAAGCTAATACTTTCGGAGATATGATTTTTCAAAATTTCAATGTAAATCGTATTTCACAGATTGATATAATTATTCTATGTATATTCTATGTATGAATTGTGTCATGAAGTCAACTTGACAGAAGGTAATATTGTAACTTCAAGAATATTGGGGTTGAAATACTCGTATTTTAGCGATGCAACGGGGACCTCACCCGAAAATGTTTGAAAATCTTAATATATATATTTCTTGTGTGCGTGTGTATGTGACTGAACTCCTCCTAAACGACTGGACCGATTTTGATGAAATTTTTTGTGTGTGTTCGTGGAGATTCGAGAATGGTTTAGATTTACAATTTGGTCTACTGGAAAATGTTTTTGGCGTTGGAGTTTGAGTTGGCGTTGAAGTTGGCGTTGGGGTTGGAGTTGAAGTTGGAGTAGGTATTGTGGTTGGCATTGGTTATGGAGTTGGCGTTGTAGTTGGAGTTGTAGAAGTTGTAGTTGGATTGGAGTTGGAGGTGGAGATGGAGCTGGAAATGGAGATGGAGGTGGAAATGGAGTCGGAGTCGGAGTCGGAGTCGGTGTCGGAGTCGGAGTCGGAGTCGGAGTCGGAGTCGGAGTCGGAGTCGGAGTCGGAGTCGGAGTCGGAGTCGGAGTCGGAGTCGGAGTCGGAGTCGGAGTCGGAGTCGGAGTCGGAGTCGGAGTCGGAGTCGGAGTCGGAGTCGGAGTCGGAGTCGGAGTCGGAGTCGGAGTCGGAGTCGGAGTCGGAGTCGGAGTCGGAGTCGGAGTCGGAGTCGGAGTCGGAGTCGGAGTCGGAGTCGGAGTCGGAGTCGGAGTCGGAGTCGGAGTCGGAGTCGGAGTCGGAGTCGGAGTCGGAGTCGGAGTCGGAGTCGGAGTCAGATTCGGAGTCGTCGGAGTCGGAGTCGGAGTCGGAGTCGGAGTCGGAGTCGGAGTCGGAGTCGGAGTCGGAGTCGGAGTCAGAGTCGGAGTCAGAGTCGGATTCGGTGTCGTCGGAGTCGGAGTCGGAGTCGTCGGAGTCGGAGTCGGAGTCGGAGTCGGAGTCGGAGTCGGAGTCGGAGTCGGAGTCGGAGTCGGAGTCGGAGTCGGAGTAGGAGTCGGAGTCGTAGTTGGAGATGGAGTTGGAGTTGGAGTTAGAGTTGGATTTGGATTTGGAGTTGGCGTTGGCGTTGGCGTTGGGCAGGCGTTGAGGAGGCAGTACGAAGTCTGCCGGGCCAGCTAGTATTACGTAAATATTGAAAGCATAATTCTGTAGAGAAAATTTGGTGAACGTAGATCAGGAAATTTTTGATCGATTACAAGGTAATTTATTATTACTTATCTTTTTTTATACATGTTTTATGGATTACCTACTATTTGTAGGTACTTTAAACCTGTTTTGGGCAATTGTCATACGAAACTTGTTTTTTTGGCGCTCTAGTTCCTCGGAACAGAGTGCTTAACAATTTGCCCAAGTGTCTGTAATTTTGGAATTTTTGGCTAAAATGGTCTCAAATGATTTGGTTCGACTCACTGATCAAGAATCCGAGTGCGAAATCGATTCTGGCACGATAACTCTCGAACGAAAGGAGTTAGAGGATTGAAAATTGCAAGGTTGTTTTGGAGCGTAAATATCTCGGACAAGTTCGTTAATGGGCATAAACCATCAAGGGGTTTCGGAATTATGGCCGATTTTAGTAAAAATATTTTTTATGAATATTTCCGAAACCGATCACTCGATCTATCTGAAATTTAGCACCAAATTGTAGAATCATGACCTTTATACGCATGTGAAGTTTTGTATTGACCAGATTACCGCAAAGTGTCAAAAAAAAAATTTGAAAATGTGGTGCAGTTCTCATTCTCATGATTGCTCATTTAATCTTGATAAATAAACTATTATTTGAATTGAATTTCCTTTATGATGCAGTTCTATCATATGAATACATTGATATAATTCCCAACTCTGAGAAACCAATACCAGATATAATTTGTCTGTTTTTTGACTAATTTTTGGCGCTCTAGTTCCTCGGAACTGAGTGCTTATCAATTTGCCCAAATGTCTGTAATTTTCGAATTTTTCGATGAAAATGGTTTTGGTTCGACTCACTGATCAAGAATCCGTGGTCGAAATTAATTCTGTCCGGCCGGCCGTAGGCACAATAACTCTCGAACGGAATGAGCTAGAGAGTTGAAATTTTCAGAGTAGGTTTGGGGGATAAATATCTCGGCTAAGTTCGTTATTGGGCAAAATCGGACAGATCGTTTCGGAGTAACAAAAAAAAATTTTTTTTTTACAAAACAAATTCCAAATTGAATTTTTTTAATGAGCAGTTTTATCATAAGAATCCACTCATATTATTTTTAACTCTAACAAGCCAATACTTTCGGAGATATGATTTTTCAAAATTTCAATGTAAATCGTTATTCACAGATTGATATTGATTATTCTATGTATGAATTGTCATAATGTCAACTTGACAGAAGGGAATATTGTAACTTCAAAAATATTGGGGTTGAAATACTCGAATTTTAGCGATGCAACGGGGACCTCACCCGAAAATGTTTGAAAATATTACGTAAATATTGAAAGCATAATTCTGTAGTTCGAGAGAGGAGTCAATTTGGTGAACGTAGATCAGGAAATTTTTGATCGATTACAAGGTAATTTATTATTATTACTTATCTTCTTTCATACATGTTTTATGGAATACCTACTATTTGTAGGTACTTTAAACCTGTTTTGGGCAATTGTCATACGAAACTTGTTTTTTTGGCGCTCTAGTTCCTCGGAACAGAGTGCTTATCAATTGGCCCAAGTGTCCTTAATTTTTGAATTTTTGGCTGAAAATGGTCTCAAACGATTTGGTTCGACTCACTGATCAAGAATCCGAGTGCGAAATCGATTCTGTCCTGCCGGCCGACCGGCCGTAGGCACGATAACTCTCGAACGAAAGGAGTTAGCGGATTGAAAATAGCAAGGTGGTTTTGGAGCGTGAATATGTCGGACAAGTTCGTTAATTGGCGAAATCCATCAAGGGGTTTCGGAGTTATGGGCGATTTTATTAAAAATATTTTTTATGAATATTTTCGAAACCGATCACTCGATCTTTCTGAAATTTAGCATCAAATTGTAGAATCATGACCTTTATACGCATGTGAAGTTTTGTATTGACCAGAGTACCGCAAAGTGACAAAAAAAAAATTTGAGAATGTGGTGCAGTTCTCATTCTCATGATTGCTCATTTAATCTTGATAAATAAACTATTATTTGAATTGAATTTCCTTTATGATGCAGTTCTATCATATGAATACATTGATATAATTCCCAACTCTGAGAAACCAATACTTTCGGTGATATAATTTGTCTGTTTGAACTAGAGCGCCAGAAAGCTCCTGTCCACAGGGCTTGAACCCATTTTTTAACTATGTGATAGTTTCCAATAACTTTTTCGAATTAATCGAAGCAATAATGGAACTCTTGACGAGTATTATATTATGTTGACTTGTGAACTTCTTCAATTGAAATGAAAGTGCATAAAAAGGTATTACTGATTATTATTTAACGATTTTCGTAGCATGAAGTTGTGATTCTATTGACTATAGTATAGATTGGCTCTTTACATGATAATTTACAAATGAACCATGATGCTTTGAACCAGTATGTTGCATTGTTAAGAAGTCTGTGAATTTTAGCCTGGTGAATAGATTCCAACAGGTTTCTTGACAAAAATTTTAACAATTGGTATACTACTTACCATGAATTCGCTTTTATGGCGTAAAGTTGAGATCCTAATGAGATAACCAAAATTATCGACATACTATGTGATATCGCAGTGTACAGCAACTAATATCAATATGACACAGATACATGTTCGGCATGAAATTTTATTCAAACAATTAAATTTAATCTTATTCAAAATTCTGAGAGGATCGTATGATTAGGAAATCACAAAAAAACATATCATCATATTAAAAACAAATCTGTATCTCAGAAACTATTCAGATATCACTGACATTTTGCAAGAGCATTCAAAATCATATTTTACATACAAGTTCTAGATTTAAACTAGGTCGGACTTATATTCTTGGAAATATAGGAAAAATATTATTTTTCTTCATGAAGCAGCTTTTGCCGAGTTCAGTACCTGGATGGGTGACTGATCCGACTATAAATTTCAACAAGGGTGCCAAAGCTCCTGGCCATAGTGCTTTTCCAACTTGTTAGTCGGCTTCAGAGTGATGAATGTTCAAGATTATAAAAGCACGATGTGGCGTCAGAAAATTCAACGCGCTCGTTCATTAAATGATCAATATTTTTCATGGATTTGTAAAACCATACATCATAGGGATATCCGAGATTCAGTGCGTGGAATATATTCAGTAAATCAAAGAAAGTGTTTTCGATGTAAATATATTTGGTCTGGTCGATTAGTATTTTAAATTGCACTCTTTTTGGCGCTCTTGTTCCTCGGAAAAGAGTGCTTATCAAATTTTTGAAAAATGGTCTTAAACGATTTGGTTCGACTCACTGATCAAGAATCCATGGTCAAAATCGATTCTGTCAGGCCGGCCGTCCGTCCGTTAACACGATAACTCTCGAACGGAATGAGCTAGACAATTGAAATTTTCAGAGTAGGTTCGAGGAGTAAATATCTCGGTTGAGTTCATTATTGGGCAAAATCGGCCTGATGGTTTCGGAGGAACGAAAACAAATTTTTTTTTACATTACAACTTTTGAATTAAATTTTTTTTAAGATGCAATTTTACCATTAAATTCCAATGATATCATTTTCAACTCTACTAAGCTAATACTTTCGGAGATATGATTTTTCAAAATTTCAATAATACATCGTAGTTCTATGTATTCACTGTCTGTGTTCACTGTTCATAAATGTCATCTTTCTAGCTATTAGAGTCATGTCAATTCGTAGTTTGAAAACAAGTATCCGATTCTTGAATTTCTGAATATATACAAGACTGTTTTGAAACCGAAATTAATATTGACTGGTTTCATATTGAATAATTTACGTATAAATTCGAGATGATGAAGAACATAATGGAATCATCAAAACAAATTACTGTTCGTTGACTGAGGTCAATAAGACATTTTACTTCCGTAAAGTAGTAAGACATGTTCCTATATACAGTATTTTAATAATGTTGCTAGATAATATATTTTGAACTATTAAAATAATGTGTTCGTAGGCCTCTACCTACTCAAATATCAGGAATAAATGGACAATCTGCTATGATTGTCTCCAGCCCTGCTCTAGACATTTTGATGATACTTTCCTTAGGTATTCCGAGTTGTGAAATCTATGCACCGAGTGTAAGTTGCAACAACCCATTCCACGAGGTTTAATCATTGCAGATTGCTCATTTAATCTTGATAAATAAATTTGATGACAATTTTTGAAGCATTGTAGATTGCTCATTTTTGGTGCTCTTGTTTGAATGATAATTTTTGAAACATTTTTTTTAAACGACACTTTTTGCGCGTATGTTCTGGGGAACATCGCGTTATCATTTTGCCCAAATGTGAAATTTAATTCTGTGGTGCCGTCCGGCCGTTCCCACGATAACTTGAGAACTGAAAGAGCTAGCGACTTGAAATTTTCAGGGTAGATGGTTCATTCTAATACAACGAACAAGTTCGTTAATGGGTATAATCTGCCCAATTGTTTCCAAGTAATAATTTTGTTTTCAACCAAAATAAATCCGATCGAATTTAAACTTGGTGAATAGTTGTAGAACATAAACCTAAGCACGTTTGTGAAATTTTGTGAGAATTGTGTCACTAGAAAATTTCAAAATATTATTAAAAAATATTATTTATGACACGATAACCTGAGAACGGATGGAGATAGCGGCTTGAAATTTTCAGGTTAGGTTGTGCATCTGAATGCGACATTTGAGTTCGTTTATGAGCATAATCGGCCAAATGGTTTTACAGTTATAGCCATCTGAAATATGGTTGTTTTTTGTTCCTCATTAAATCGAAAAATACAAAACCGATTGAATTCAAACATGGTTATTAGTTGTAGAATGCCAACGCGAAAGTTCTTGCAGAATTTCGTGAGGATGGTGTAACTAGAAAATTTTAAAAAAATTATTGAAAATAATTGTTAAAAATTCTATATATCATAAACTATTCATCCGGCATGGCTGAAATTTTGGAAGAGCCTTCAGAACCTAACTCTACTGCAGAGTTCCAAGTTTGAACACGATCGGATACATATTGTTGGAGAACCGAGCAGCCTTTTGTGAGTTCGGTAGCTGGATGCGAATCGTCGTATGATATGTTGTCTATGGTCATATTTTTGCGAGAACCTTCAACATGAATGTCATGATGACATATTTTTGCGCGTATGTTCTTTGGAAAATCGTGTTATTTCATCACAAATCTATGGGAGATGATAGCCCTACATTAGCGGTCAGACCTGGTTTTGAAAGAGATCCTCCTTAGGAGGAGGCAACTGAATATTGAAAGGATTTCTATGAACAAGAGTGACTATCTTTGAGAAATAGAGAAGGTGATTCTTCTTCAAGAGATCCATGTGCCTTCAGAGGAGTATATTTGTGAGAGGGGACTTTTGAAAGGTTATGTATTATTTTTAATATGATATCGCTGAAATTTTGCTGAAGGCTTCAAAACTTAACTCTAAATTAACCGCACTTTCTGATCTTGCAAGGTGAGATGCTCATTTGTGGATATTAAATCTCGTGATGGGTAGAGAGGAATTTTAGGCCAGTTTTTCTATCACTAATGAGAATATATCTTTATGTTTCACCTCATCACCTTTAGATCTATCAATGGAAATTTATTGGTTAAGAATAAGTAATTGAATATTACTGGAATTCAATTGAATTTCATTCAATATGGTAGTAACTAAACTTATAATTTTCTTTACTTTGATTATTTAAATATGACATTAATTCCAGTAATATTTTTCAAGAATAATTATGAATTCTTCTCCTAAAGAAGAATTGAAGGTAGACAATAATGTGTTAATTTTTTCATCATTGCTTTCTATCCTGACTTCACGAAAAAAAAAGTGGTTCAAGCACTGACGTGAAGTCAGGAGCTTTTGCGCGTATGTTTTATTGTCCATTCTCCTGTATTGGACACTTTTAATCGAATTTACCATGGTGAATTCTATTGTCTATTCTCCGTATTGGACAGCCTCAAACGAATTCACCATGGTAAATTCGATTAAGAGTGTCCAATACAGGAGAACAGACAATAGAATTCACCATGGTAAATTCGATTAAGAGTGTTCAATACAAGAGAATGGACAATAGAACATACGCACAAAAGCTCCTGACTTCACGAAAAAAAATTGTTTCAAGCACTGACTTGAAGTCAGGAGCTTTTGCGCGTATGTTCTATTGTCCATTCTCTTGTATTGAACACTCTTAATCGAATTTACCATGGTGAATTCGATTAAGGCTGTCCAATACAGGAGAATAGACAATAGAATTCACCATGGTAAATTCGATTAAGAGTGTTCAATACAAGAGAATGGACAATAGAACATACGCGCAAAAGCTCCTGACTTCACGTCAGTGCTTGAACATTTTTTTAAATGTTCTAATGCTACGGTCCTCTCAAAAATCACACACGTCTTTATGACAATATTCTACAACTAGTTACTAGGCTTCAATTCGATTGGGTCTGTACTTTTTCAGTTATCGAGAAAATAATATTCCAGATGGGTATAACTCCGAAACCGTTAGGCCGATTATGCCCAACAAGGAACATAATTCTACCATTCGGATGAGCAACCTACCCTGAAAATTGCAAGTTCCTATCTCTTTTCGTTCAAAAGTTATCGAGGCAACGGTCACCCATCCAACCACTGAACTCACCCAAGGCTGTCCGAATCTCCAACTATATATATCCGATCATGTTCAAACTTCGAATTTGGCAGGAGAGTTAGGTTCTGAAGGCTCTCGCAAAATTTCAGTGGGATGTGGGAAGAATTGTTCCTGAAATATAGAATTTTCAATGATATTCATTGATTTTTGAAACTTTTCTCTTGATACGATCCTCACGAAATTTCTCAAGATTATTTGCGTCGGCTTTCTACTACTAATAACCATGTGTGAATTGGATTGGTTTCGTGTTTTTCGAGTTATTGAGAGAAAATAACAACCTAATTTCAGATGGTTATAACTCCTAAACCGTTTGGCCGATTATGCCTATTAACGAACTCAAATATCGCATTTAGACCCACAACTTACCCTGAAAATTGCAAGTTACTCAATACATTTTCAGGTTCTCGTGACATAAATAATATTTTTTAATAATTTTTTAAAAAATTTCTATTAATAAGATTCTCACAAAATATCAGAAACGTTTTTAGGTTTGTTTTCTACAACTACTTACCAAGTTTCAATTTGATCGGATTTCTATTGGATGAAAAAAAAATTATTACTGGGAAATCATTGGGCCGATTATGCCCATTAAAAAAACCTCCGTCGCTTTGCTATGCGCCAACTACCCTGAAAATTTGAAGTCACTGTCACTTTCTGTTCTCAAGTTGTCGAGGCAATGGCTGTACAGAATCAAATTTGACCTCGAATTCTTCATCAGGGAGTCGGACCCAATCGTTTGAAACCATTTTCGGCAAAAAATTCGAAATTTTCAGACATTTGGGCAAAATGATAACGCGATGTTCCCCAGAACATGCCCGCAGAAATGAGAACCAATGGAGTGAATATAAGGCACCTGTTTAATTCGATCTATTTTAAAGATACTTTTTTTCGACCATGAAATTTCACAATCGAACCGAATAAATATTAATTAATCACCAAAAAAACTTCAGCTTCAACTTACTTATAATTGAATCCATAATGCTATTTCAACTGAATGCAGCATTGGAAATAAACAAAAAAGTGAATGTCGATCGACAAAAAATACCCTGCACCCACATTTTGACCTTTACGCAGCCTGGTTTGCTCTATGAAGATCGATTTTTCATTAGTGCTATCAAATATTAGGTGGAACTCTACTGAAACACGTCAATAAAATTTCTCTCTCTCTATATTTCAGCAACTCTCCTCAATTAGCTGAATTGTGACGCAAACAAATCTAATAGGTTTCAAGTATGTACCTCATGAAATACATATTCAAGTATGTAAATTCTTCTGGAATGAGCAAGCTAAAATTTTACATTTCACATGGAATCGGCCTACTACACGCACCTGTATAAGTTAGAATTATATCTGAGGTACTGAAAAGCGTAGTTAATTTCACGGAATGGTATATTATTCACCCAGGCCATGATGTTGGTTATATTATATACACCTGGATATAAAGTAAGATTTTGTATGAGAGATAGGCTGGAATAATACATTATTAAATGGTTTTTTTCTGGGTTTCCTCTCCCAATTTCTGAAAAATATCTATAAAATATAAAATTTATTATTTTGTGATTTGCTTCTGCATAGAAAACCAGATTTGTCTGAAGCAATAAATCGAAAAATTTTGCATAAAAAACCATAAAAAAAACAACATCAAGATAGGCTGGAATAATACATTATTAAATGGTTTTTTTCTGGGTTATCTCTCCCAAATTCTGAAAAATATCTATAAAATATAAAATTTATTATTTTGTGATTTGCTTCTGCATAGAAAACCATATCAGAAGCAATAAATCGAAAAATTTTGCATAAAAAACCATAAAAAAAACAACATCAACGATGAATCAACTATTTCGTAACGTTTCGGAGTCAATATCAGACCCCTTCGTCAGACACTTATTTTTTGTTGATTGCTATTCTGAAATTCGAGAATTGTCACCTTTATTTTCTCTGCAGCTGCACATGAAAGTGAGACTGTTTTCTGTGTGAGATAATTTCTTGTATAATTAATCAAATTTTCTGAAAATGATGATTGAAAAAGGCCCATACCTTTGTTTTAAGTAATTAACAAAAAATAATTCTGAAGTTTTTCGCTAAGTGTCTGACGAAGCAATCAACAAAAAATCATTCTGAACATTTTCGTTAAGTGTCTGACGAAGGAGTATTATATAGACTCCGAAACGTTACGATATAGCTGTTTCATCGTTGATGTTGTTTCGTTATCGTTTGTTAGGCAACATTGTTCAATTTATTGCTTCTGACAAATCTGTGTTTCTTACGTAGAAGCAAATCACGAAATATTAAATTTTTCATTCAGTAAATATTTTTCAGAGTTTGGGAGAGAAAACCCAGAAAGAAACCATTTAATAATGTTGTAAAAACTGTTCAAATTAACAATTCTTTTTTTTTTTTTTTTTTTTTTTATATAGGCATCGACTGCTATGGTCATTAGCCTAACCACATTCATAATTAACAGTTCTTGTAGTGATCTTCCACATTCCAAATTGCAGGCGGCTAATGCGAGTTTGAGTTTATTACCTGCAACATCTAAAGTCAAGTATAAGGCATAATATCAGAATTTTGAAATGTGATCTCACAGTAAAGGGACAAGCCTCGAGGATAATGTATTTTTTAACATACTTTTTGGCGCTCTTGCTCCTCGGAACAGAGTGCTTATTAATTGGTCCAAATGTCTGTAATTTTAGAATTTTTGGCTGAAAATGGTCTTAAACGATTTGGTTCGACTCACTGATCAAGAACCCATGGTCAAAATCGATTCTGTCCGGCCGCCAGGCTGTTAACACGATAACTCTCGAACGGAATGAGCTAGACAGTTGAAATTTTCAAACTAGGTTTGGGAGACAAATATCTCGGTTAAGTTCGTTAGTGTTAGCTTTCCTAAAGCGTTATTCTCTCTGTATGGCTCCGTATAGCGCATTGCGTATTAACCTGGGCGTTTTCGCTCCCCAGTGGTCAACTGCAAGAGACTCCAATCCGAGTACTTGCTGATTACCACATAGGGGTAAAGAATATACGTAGAGATCTATAGTTTTGGGTAGTCACAGCGAGGAGCTTGGTTGATTGAATTCCAGGTGTCACTTGTGTCTAAATTCTACTTACAAGTGATTGCTGGTTTTCTTTGAACTGGCTACTTCGTAGTGTTGATTTCATCAGCGTTGAATTGTGCTCCACTGATGATTCCTAATAAGGATGAAACCGCGATATGTAGCTATTCAACTTTGATGAAATCATACACACTCTGTGGATTACTCCAAAACTTTGGTCTCTGCTAGTCCTTTCATCACAATAACTAGTGGTTAGCTTTCCTAAAGCGTTATTCAGAGTTGGGAATGATATCAATGGATTCTTATTCAATTTATTTTATTTCATGATGCAGTTCTATTTCAAGAATCCATTGATATAATTCCCAACTCTGAGAAACCACTTTTGGAGATATGATTTGTCAAAGTTTGAACAAGAGCGCCAAAGTTCCTAAACACAGGGCTTTACCACATTTTTTACATATAGAAATATTGATAATGCGGAGAAGTAGGTATATTTAAGTGGGAAGGTTTAACGGGTTATTCCGGCTAAGGAATACTTTTTCATTTTTGGCGCTCTAGTTCCTCGGAACTGAGTCCTTATCAATTTGCCCAAATGTCTGTAATTTTCGAAATTTTGGCTGAAAATGGTCTCAAAAGATTTGGTTCGACTCACTGATCAAGAATCCGAGGTCGAAATCGATCCTGTCCATCCAGCCGGCCAGTCGTAGGCACGATAACTCTCGAACGAAAGGAGTTAGAGGATTGAAATTTGCAAGGTGGGTTTGGAGCGTAAATATCTCGGACAAATTTGTTAATGGACGAAATCCATCAAGCGGTTCCGGAGTTAAGGTAAATGTCCCAATTATCGACAGTGTCCCAATTATCGACAACTTAGGTTTATTTTCCATAAAACAAGACGAAAAAAATTTCCTTACAAATTTTAATTCAACAATTATCTAGTTTATAGTTTCTTGAATGAATTTGTTCACACCATTAATTTCTCTTAAGCATCCTCAGTGAAAAATCAGCTGTTAATTGGCCGACTGTCGGTCTTCATCGAGTGAGCACTGTTTTCCTTGCTATTCTGATAAGTCCACACTCTTCATTTATGTCTCCCCAGATTCAACGAATGAAGGTGAAATTTAATTTTTTGAAGAATAATTAACTTGAGACGATTAACTGTATTCAGTTCTATTAAAAAAATTTTAATGTGCATCATATTTTATGAGAAATTTGTGTGTCGATAAATGGTACTTCTGAAACATATTGTGTCCCAGATATCGACATCTATGTCGATATTTGAGTCGCTGAGGATGATTTTTGATTAACTTTCAGAAACGTTAACTCCATTTTCCTGGATACGATTGTTTCGTTATCCTACCCAAAAGATCCACAATTTTCAGTGTACCAATTATCGACACACTGTTTTCCATCGAATTACATGATAAAAGTACAACAAATTTTGATGTCGATACTACGTTCAACACTATGTCGATAAAAGGTGCAATATTCTGTCGACGGCTGAGACTCATACCATAAGTAAAAATAATCAATTATATGGAGAAATCATTAAACTATTTTTGTTATCTTTTGATAATCAGCTCATAGAATATTCAAAATTGCTCTCAGTACTGATCGACATTCGATAGTGGTCCATTTATTTGATTTAATCATCCATTTTTTCATGACTGTCGATCATACGCACATTTATGTGGGGATAATTGGTCATATTTAGTTTCCAGTTATCTCATGATTACAAAATGTCTATAGAAGACTGCAATGCACACATGAAAAATACTGTGTACCGTCGGAAGCAACTTCTGACGCAAATAATAATTTTGAATCGAGTTGAATAGAAATCGCTAACTTTTCCCTGAATTCGTCTCTCTTGGATGTAAGGGAAGAGAATTTGGGTGTAGATTTACTACTGGATTGTTATGACCGTGATTACTCCGACACTGATATAAATGTTTGTGGGCTACATCAAGATGTGAATGGTCATAATGGGGGGATTACAGATGATCTTTTTGAAGCCCAAGTTCTTGGTGAAGCAAGCATACAAAATGCGAAAAATAGTGAATCAAATGAGAGAGCCCTTGAAAATGACAAAAAAGAAAACTGAGTTAGGACAGAGGAGAAACAAGTAGAATTACCGAGCCTAAAAAATTTAATGAACGTGGCTTATAGGAAGTATCTGAAGTGAAAACGTTAATTTCTAAGGATTAACCACAGATCATCACATATTTTTTCATATTAAGCAGAGAATTTATATATCTCTTGTTTTTTTAATTTTTGTGAACATTCTTAAACTGTTATTTTCACTAAATATATCAATATTTCTTTAAATACAAACATATTATTGATGCCAAAATCTGGATTTCCCAAAGTGTCGATATTTGGTGCACATGTATGTCGATGATTGGTAATTCATATTTTTCCGGTGTCGATAATGGGTACATCTGCTTTGAGACACCATTCATTTTTTTTATAATATTTACCCCTTTCTATATGTTCGTTTTTTGTACTTTTATCAAAATAGAGGGTTCAGAGTAGTACCCTCTACACATTTTGTAACCTCAAATCTGTTGTTGGTAAATAAGTTGGTATTTTTACGGTGTAATTAACAAATATATTCATTAAAAATAATTAAATTGTCAGAATTATTATCATATGGCAAATTGTCGATGTTTTAAATAAACCAGAAATATTGAATAGATTTGTTAGATTCCCAAAAACATTGGCGGAATTGAATAGTAGGTAAAGGCCAAGGTAGGTACCTATTGATATTTTGGAATATTGCAAAATTATTTAAGTTTATTAATATTTTTTGATTCAATGAAAATTCTACTTCCCTGGTGTAATAGGTTGCATAGGTTGCACACAATGCAATATTTACACCTAAAATTGAAGATTCAAATTACCCAAAACACATTTATGTTAATCAAAAAGGATACCATTTGATTAATGTTCAACTGGTAGGTTGCTGAAAAAATATTAAGTATAGATAAGCAGAACCTTTTTCAGATATGTAAAAGAAGATTAAAATTTTAAATGTATGTGCCAGATAACCAGGAATAACCTTTTATTCTTTCATCTGGAATAACTCGGAAGTGCAACAGCTATTAAGAAACTTGCATACTGCAGGTCATGAGGATTATTTCTTGTTAGGTAAATAGTCAGTTTATCAGATGGAATGAATATTCAAATAAATATATGCATATTTCAACAGGAGACTCAGGTTATCAATTACAGGAATGGTTGTTAACTCCTATAACCCCAGAACATCTGGAACACCAAAGAGGCGATACAATAATGCTTATAAAACTACAAGATGCATAATTGAAAGGATTAATGGTGTACTAAAGATGCGATTCAGGTGTTTATTCGAACACAGGATATTGCACTATGACCCAGAAACATCCTGCCATATTATCAAAGCCTGTGTAGTTCTACATAACTTCTGCATTGAACGAAACGATGGCGAAATAAGTAGATGACAATGAGAACGAAGTGGACATGGGTAGAATCATCCAACATTTTCGTTATTTAATTAATCAATTAGTTCATTCCAGAAATGTAACCGGAAGGTAGAGGAATTGATCAAGAAGCGGCTGGGAGGCAACAAAATCCAGAGCTGATTTCAGAAAGAATTCAGAGGAATACAATTATACGTTTAGCTTTTCGTTGAATTGTAAAAGATACAATATGAATAAATAAAAACAGATTTGTCTTCCAAAAAAATGTATTTAATTCTAAAAAATAAATCACAACCATAAACAAAACATCATTCAACAATGACTTAGTAGAATACAACTTTAAAAAAAAAGTATTCAATATGAAGTTCTAAATAATCTCACAACATCGAACAACAACAAAAATATTTCATTGTGTCTACGTAGAATAAAAGGATCAGAAATAAAAGTATTCAATAACCAATACTAGAGAATATATCACAGTAAACAAAAAATAATGTCTATATAACAAAAATCCAGTTTGGAATAGAAAAATTAACGAAAAGCAGCTGTAGCTTCAGTGAAATAATTAATCATTATTAATTACAATTGTTTATTTGGCAAGTGTTGCAAAACATCCATAAATTTTTGTGACCGTATCACTTATACAGTCTAAGGACGCATACATTGTAATTTTTCCCCCAAAAATTGGTAAAATAAATCCAATATTTTCATTATTTAACTAATCAGTTAATTCACTGGAATGTGAAGGAATTGATCAGGAAGTAACTAGTAGGCAACAAAAACCAGAGCTGATTTCATGAAGAATTCAGAGGAATATAATTATACGTTTAGCTTTTCGTAGAATTGTAAAGGACACGCTATAAATAAATAGATATTGATTTCTATTTGAAAAAAATGCATTTCATTCTAAAAAAATATATCACAACAATAAAAAGAAAATCATTCGACAATTTCAGTGGAATAAAACTTTCAGAAAAAAAAGTATTCCATACAATCTCTCTAGATTTTGTTCTTGACCCAAGACCTGTCTGAAGAGGGGAAATAACCCTCAATCGTTGTAAAATCTTTCAATATTATATTGCAAAACTTTCTCCAAGTTTTCCATTCTTTTTTTGGTCCAGGAATACTATTTAACATTGTACTCAGTTCCTCTTTCATTGGCATTCCGAAGAAAATTCTGTAGTAAATTTCCCGCTTAATAACTGAGACTTATATTTTAGGAAATTTATAATTACTTTTTTCTAATCGAAGCAAACAGAAAAAACCAAATAAATCACTCAAGTTCAACAAACAATAAATTATCGTTTTGATTTATGAAGAAGCGCGCCAATAACATATACATAAACACATTCAAATTTCAAATGTTACTATGTTGCCAGTTCTTCAGAAGACACGAATTCGTTTAAGTCATCGGTCATTACGAAGGGCACATGAGAATAGCAATATAAACTATCGTTCGCAATTACCTTACCACCGTTCGTTTTCGTTACGAGTGGTCGAAAACGAGTGAAGTTCAGAATAGAGCCACAGTACACTATGAAGCAAATATTCCATGTCGAAAAGTGTAGGTAGACACTTAACGAAAATCTTCAGAATTATTTGTTGTTGATTGCTATTCTGAAATTCGAAAATTGTCACAGGGACAGTATTTGAGAATTATAGTAACATAGTTTTATATCATAGATAAAAATGTCCCTCAATATTCAATATTTCAGCTTATTTGAAGTTCTAGATTTAAACTCGATCGAATCTATATTACTGAAAATAATGGGAAGATATTATATTTTTTTCTGAAGCTAAGCAGCTTTAGGCGAGTTCAGCCCTGGATGGCTGGAGTCACCCCTGGATGGGTGACAGCTCTGGCTATAAATTTGGACAGCACTCCAAAGCTCCGATCCACAGGGCTTTCCCACTCTTTCATTTACCATTTTTCCAAATTCTTCCCTGGTAAAAAGAAACAAGATGTTGAAATTTCAAAAAAAGATTAGATTTTCTTTTCTAGCTTCGACATGGACATGGCCATGGACGAATGAAAGTAATGTTAGTGTGAAGTTTTCCATAAGTATGACACTTATTCGCCATATATAATTTTTTTGTGTTTTTCATTCTGCTGGTACCTGCCGACACGTGTTTCTGCTAGTTGGCCTCTTCCTAGAGCTGAAGGCACAATTGGTTGCTCGCTCCTGGTGTGGTGTCACCTATTTTCACTTTAATTTCCATATTTTGCTTGGTTTCTTTGTTGCCCTGTCCTGAAGAAGCCAACTAGCAGAAACATGTGTCGGCAGGTACCAGCAGAATGATTTTCTCGGCTCCTTTTGCGGAATTACCCACTTATATACAGTGCGCGTCAAAATTATGGAACAAATTAATTTTCTCAGAAGGAAAATATTTGACAACAAAATCCTGAAACAGGTCAATTTTTGTTTCACTTTTACCAAATTTTTATGCATTTTTGAAGGATTTTTGTTGCACCCTGTGCCATCCCTCTAAATTTTTTGAATAGGGAAAGTGGGTCATGTGGTATTTTTTTGGCAAGGTATTTGTATCTTCTTTACTGGCGTGCAGAAATGTTCAAGAAAACATTTTTCTTTTTTGAAGCATAGTTAGTTCAAAGAGGTTTTCGGTATGTGCACTTTGTCATGGCTCATTTACTTTGAGACGATGGTACCTGATGAAATTTGTCACCGAATGAAAGTCGACCATTACAGTTTTGTTCATGCACAACTTTCGAACCCCTACGAACCCTTTAATGGAGAAAACAAAGGGGGGGCGTGAGGGGGTTGAAAGTTGTGCATGAACAAAACTGTAATGGTCGACTTTCATTCGGTGACAAATTTCATCAGGTACCATCGTCTCAAAGTAAATGAGCCATGACAAAGTGCACATACTGAAAACCTCTTTGAACTAACTATTTTTCAGAAAAGAAAAATGTTTTCTTGAAAATTTCTGCACGCCTGTGAAGAAGATACAAAGACCTTGCCAGAAAAGTACCACATGACCCACTTTCACTGTTCAAAAAATTTAGAGGGTTGATGGGGGTGGCACAGGGTGCAACAAAAATCCTTCAAAAATGCATAAAAATTTGGTAAAAGTGAAACAAAAATTGACCTGTTTCAGGGTACTGTATAATGTATATTTCTCGGCATGATCCATATTTCTATGTTTCTTCATAATGTTCATCTGTGAAATGCTTTATTATCAGAATTGTGTCATCTTGTACATTTTGCGAAATATCCCGGGTCCTAAACAATTAAATGGTTCAGAATCCGACTAGGATTAATACAAACATACGATTTTTTCGACCTAATAAGATTCAGAGGGACTCCATTTGCCTCGAGTACCCTCGGGACGTTGAATTGGATCTTGGGTTATCTGTGACACCCCCATTATCCTATCTATCCCATTTGTATAACCCGCTTTGAAATCCCCTTTCTTCTTGTAGTATGACGTATTGGTCCACATTCGAATTCATCTGAATGTACGCTGACTCCAGTTCCAGGTCGAGAGATGAAAAACAAATGCTTGTTGATCACGTAATTTGTATTCAATCTAATAGTCTAGTCAACAAGTGCTTTTTAGGTCAAAATTTTTGCGTATTCTCCGAAAATTATGATTGAGGTGTCATTCGATTCGGAATGGCATGTAGATAGTTTTTGAGAAAATGCTTAGGCTGCTCGCAAAAATTGCAATAGGTTTAAACAATTAAGTGAAAAAAAGAGAAGGAGGTTTAGGTTTTCGCCAATATATCTAAAACTATTTGAGATAATTCAAATTTGAAAAAAGATTCAAATAGAGGAGGAAATTTCCTGAGAACAAGTCGTGACTGTCCGAACTTTAGGAGAAATATTTATAATTTTCCTACAGGGTTGAAAATACGCCAGAAAACAGGTACTCCGGCCTGCGCAAGCCTCGACCCCTTCGTACTCTTGATGAATAAATATTATTAAAATTTATTAAATATGAAAATAAAAAAAATTTAAAAATTCAGGCGCATGCAGCATAGATCTATGAACAATAATCCGTGACCAAAAATGTTTATCGCGATTTTTCATTAGTTATCTATTAGTTAATTAACAATTTTTTGTTGCACGAACATTAATATTGCAAGTGTGATAATTGTTGAACTATTAATCTGAGAATATTTTCCATTCGTAGATCTATTTTTCTAACGTCTTAGAATATATTCCTATTGGAACATTTAAAAAATTGTTAATGTTGTTTCGTTATGAACAATTTACTTAAGTGAAAAATTATAATGCTTCAATTTATAATATTACTATTGTTCCGTTTTCTTATGATCAGAAACTACTTAAAATGAAAAAAAAGCACTGACGTGAAGTCAGTACTCTTTGGAGCGCATGTTCACGGTGGCTAATTTGAATTGAATGATGAATACTTCAAGCTCAGTGGATAGAGCGAGCCGAAGATCTACCCAAAGGATAGTGGATACCATTCACTGTCGGTTCAAAAATTAACAGTGCTGTATCTAAGCTGCCATCAGGATAGAGTAACAAAGTTGGAAAAGAACACAACTGACTCTCCTTAGTCGCACAAGCTCCTAGAAGATTTGGGAGGGTCAGTATAATCCTAATCATGTTTATAGCAAGCGCGCCAAAGCAGATTGACCTTTTACACTTTTTCTTTCATTGTTAAGTCAATCTGCTTTTGCGAGACTGCTATAAACATGATTAGGATTATACTGACCCTCCCAAATCTTCTAGGAGCTTGTGCGACTAAGGAAAGTCAGTTGTGTTATTTTCCAACTTTGTTACTCTATCCTGATGACAGCTTAGATACAGCATTACAGCACTGTTAATTTTTGAACCGACAGTGAATGGTGTCCACTATCCTTTGGGTAGATCTTCGGCTCGCTCTATCCACTGAGCTTGAAGTACTCATCATTCAATTCAAATTAGCCACCGTGAACACGCGCGCCAAAGAGTACTGACTTCACGTCAGTGCTTTTTTTTTCAAGTTCCTTTAACAAATAAAGCTGTCAATACAGTCTGGCTGTTAGCTTTACCGTAGATCGAAAAAAATTGCGGTTGTGGGACCTCCGTTAGGAACGCAATTGCCTCTTCTCCAAATCCGGACGTATTTTAGTATAGATCTACCGAATATAGTTATTTATAACAACTAGTGATTCAGGAGATATTGTATCTTTAATCCACGTATGCACAGACCCTCACCAGTGGATTCTATGGAGGAATAGCATCCGCCACCCCAAAATCCCAATCCTCTCTGACGAAAACACCAGCAGTTAAATCACTGATGGTCTGCTCATGCGCATAACGAAAAATGCCCGTAAGGGGTAACATCGATTCCAAAATAAGCGCCAGGGCCACGGTACGAACACTTCAATTTGGAAACAACGCTACATCCCCCAAACTGAATTGTCCGTACACTGAATTGCCGTGAATATTATTTTAAAACCTCACAATATTGGCTCAGCACTCCCGAAATAACCCATACAACCCAAAAACGGTCACTTCTCTTCTGCGCATGCGCAATCTACTTGCGGCTGAAAGTCCTCCCAAAATCACACACCTACAAAAAACTCCGATTATCCAACACCAGTGGTTCAGGAGATATCGCATCTTTCATCCACGCAAGCGCAGACCCTTACCAGGGAATTCTATGAAGGAATAACATCCGCCACCCCAAAACCCCAATCCTCTCTGACGAAAACACCAGCAGTTAAATCACTGATCACTTATGCTCATGCGCATAACGAAAGATGCCCGTAAGGGGTAACATTAATTTCAAAATTAGCCCCAGGGCCACGGTACGGACACTTCAACTCGGAAACAACGCTACATCCCCCAAACTGACTTGTCCTTGCACTGAATTGCCATGAATATTCTTTTGAAACCAAGCAATATCGGCTCAGCACTCCAAACGTAACCCATACAACCCAAAATCAGTCACTTCTCTTCTGCGCATGCGCAATATACTTGCGGCTAAAAGTCCTCTCAAAATCACACACCTTACAAAAAACTCCGATTCTCCAACACTAGTGGTTCAGGAGATATCACATCTTTAATCCACGCATGCGCAGACCCTCAACAGGGGATTTTATGGAGGAATAGCATCCGCCACCCCAAAACCCCAATCCTCTCTGACGAAAACACCACCAGTTAAATTACTGATGGTCTGCTCATGCGCATAACGAAAAATGCCTGTAAGGTGTAACATAAATTTAAAAATTAGCCCCAGGGCCACGGTACGAAAACTTTAACTCGGAAAGAACGCTAAATCCCCCAAACTGACTTGTCCTTGCACTGAATTGCTAGGAATATTCTTTTAAAACCTCACAATATCGACTCAGCCTTCCCAACATAACCCATCCAATTCAAAAACAGTAACTTCCATTCTGCGCATGCGCAATCTACTCGCGGCTAAAAGTCCTATCAAAATAACACACCTTACAAAAAACTCCGATTCTCCAACACTAGTGGTCGGGAGATATCGCA
The DNA here is from genome assembly GCA_937662695.2 of Halyzia sedecimguttata. Taxonomy (NCBI): domain Eukaryota; kingdom Metazoa; phylum Arthropoda; class Insecta; order Coleoptera; family Coccinellidae; genus Halyzia; species Halyzia sedecimguttata. The sequence goes on from OW569414.2 coordinate 79,003,821, forward strand.
TCTTTAATCTACGCATGCGCAGACCCTCATCAGGGATCTGGATTCTATGGAGGAATAGCATCCGCTACCCCAAAACCCCAATCCTCGCTGACGAAAACTACAGCAGTTAAATGACTTCTCATCTGCGCATGCGCACAACGAAAAATGCCCGGAAAGGGCAGCATGAACCTCAAAAAAATAGGTTTCGGCATTTTAAGCAAAGTATTCCGCAAAATAGTAGTAATTTTTTGATTTTTTTCATGTCACGTGATCTTCACGAAATTTTGCAAAAGTGTTTGCATTGGTCTTTTGCATCTAACTACTGAGTTTCAATTTAATCAGATCAGTATTTTTCGAGTTATCGTGAAAACAAAATTTTAAAATTTTAGAATTTTTTTTTTGCCACTTTAGGGCCGTCCGGTCATTACAAAACTTCGCAGGCATATAAAGGTCATGATTCTACAATTTGATGCCAAATTTCAGAAAGATCGAGTGATCGGTTCCGGAAATATTCATAAAAAACGTTTTGACTAAAAACGGCCTTTACTCCGAAACCGCTCTGTGGATTTCGTCCGTTAACGAACTTGTCCGAGATATTTACGCTACAGTACTACCCTGCAAATTTCAATGCTCTATGTCGTTCCGTTCGAGAGTGATCGTGCTAACGGCCGGCCGGCTGGCCGGACCGGACGGACAGAATTGAATTTGACCTCGAATTCTTCATCAGGGAGTCGAACCCAATCGTTTGAGAGCATTTTCGAAAAAAAATTCGAAAAATACAGACAATGTGACGAAATGATAGCACGCTGTTCCTTGCGGAACACGCGCGCAAAAAAAATGATTTTCGATAATTATTATTTCCTATTGTTTACAAAATTGTTATAAACCAATGCGTTGTTTATGAGATAGGTAAATTAAAATTTGTTTTATAAAACATAATTGAAGCTTTATAATTGTTCACTTATGTAAATTGTTAATAACAAAACCAAAATTCACATTTTTTCAAATTTTCCAACGGGAATCTATTCCAAGACCTTTGAATAATTGCTCCACGAAGGGAAAAAGATCTCAGAGTAATAGTTTAACAATTATCGCACTTGAAATGTTAATGTTCGTGCTACAAAAAATTGTTAATTAACTAATGGATAATTAATTATTGAAAAGTCACGATAAACGTTTTCGGACCACGGATTATCGTTCATTGATCTATCCTGCAGACGCGTCAATTTTTTAAATTTTTTTATGTTCATATTTAATTTATTTAAATAATATTTATTCATGAAAGATCCGAAGGGGGTGAGGCTTCCGCAAGTTGGAGTACCATTTTTCGGGAATATTTTCAACACTCTGGGAAAATTATAAATATTGGTCCTAGTTCCGGGAGTTGATGCTTTTTTTAGGAAATTTCCTCCTCTTATTGAATCTCTTTGAATACGCAAAAATTTTGAACTAAAAAGCACTTGTTGACTATACCTCTTCAAGTTCAATTTCGGAAAAAGTAAAACCAATTTCTGAAAAACTAAATCAAATTTCGGACAAAATATTCAGATTTACTTAGTACAATTTCCGACATTGCTTTTACTTTTCCCGAAATTGGTTTTACTTTTTCCGAAATGGAACTTGAAAAGGTATAGACTATAAGTGAATATTGTGGTTCAGGACAACTTTCAATTTTTACGCGCATGTTCTGGGGAACATCATTTTGCAAAATGTTCGAATTTTTGCCGAATATGGTCTCACACTATTATGTTCGACTCACTGATGAAGAATTCAAGATCAAATTTGATTCTGTTCGGCCGGCCGTTGCCACGATAACTTGAGAACGGAAAGATATAGCGACTTGAAACATTCAGGGTAGGTGGCGCGTCCAAATGTGTCGGACAAGGTCGTTTATGGACATAATCGGCCCAACGGTTTCCGAGTGATAATTTTGTCATCAACCACTACAGATTCAATCGAATTGAAACTTGGTAGCTAGTTGTAGAATACTGACGCAAAGACGATCGTGAAATTTTGTGAGAAACGTAACACAAGAAAAGTTTTCAAAAATTATTTAAAAAAATGTTTAGGTCACGATAACCTAAGAACGGAAAGAGATAGCGACTTGCAACTTTTAGGGTAGGTTGAGCATCTGAGTGCGACATTTGGGTTTTTTAATAGGCAGAGTCGACCTAACGGTTTTGGAGTTATATCCAAGGTTATTGGATGTAGAATGTCGACGCAAATATTCTTAAAGAATTTATAAAATTCATTGATAATCGTTGAAAACAATTCTATATACCCGAAACTATTTGACCAACATCGCTAAAATTCTACGAGAGCCTTCAAAACCTAACTCTACTGCCAAGTTCCAAGTTTGAACATGATCGGATGTATATTGTTGGAGATCCGAGCAACCTTGTGTGATTTCAGTAGCTGGATGGGTGACTGCGATAACTTTCGAACGAATGGAGATATGAACTATCAATTTTCAGGGTAGGTTGAGAATCCGAATGGGGGAGTTAAGTTCGTTTTTGGTCATAATCGGTACAACGGTTTCGGAGTTATATCCACCTGGAATATTATTTCCTCGATAACTCAAAAAATATGGAATCTATTGAATTGAAGCTTGGTAACTAGTTGTAGAATATTGTCATAAAGACATGTGTAAAATTTTATAAGAACCGTATCCCTAGAAAATTTGAAAAAAATTACGAAAAAAAAACATTGGTTCGAGCATGTACCATTAAGATTAATATTAAGAATTTCACTCTATGAGCACTGACATGAAGTCAGGAGCTTTTGCGCGTATGTTATATTGTCTATTCTCCTGTATTGGACACTCTTATTTGAAGTGACCATGGTCAAATCGATTAAGAATGTCCAATACATGAGAATGGACAATAGAACATACGCTCAAAAGCAGCTGACTTCACTTCAGTGCTTGAACCAATTTTTTCAATATTTTCTAAAGCATTGCCTCGAAAACTGACGTTCAATGGATTTATGTATTTATTCGAAGGCATATTTTAAACAATTTTTGAAGATGTCCATTTGGAAATCTGTTTTCTTTCATTTGATGAACCAGTCCATTGGAAAATTCTTCATACAAAATGTGTTGAAGCCGCACTCGAACTTTGAAATGTACCCAAGGAAGGATAAGCTCAACTAGATAAATGGATATGCAAGTTAGTCTTCATTTTATAACTAGATAGAATATAGTTCGTAGTTCAATTCACCACAATTTCTAGAACATACTCGTAAACTCGGTTATGAAGTTCTCCGATCCTTCCTAATATTATGTAAAAATCCAGTCAATATTCCAAATTTCAACATAACAGAATCGAATAGGGAAGTTTTTCTTTTCACAACTTGCATGTTGGATCGATCCCTTGCATGAGCACATTCTTAAGTTTCCCCTGGAGATTCAACATTACTCTTCATAACAAGCATGTTGTATAATTGGCAAAGTACCTGCACACTTTATCATATGCCTCCATTTCATTTGTTCCGCTTTATTTCCCTAATTCTATTATGAGAGATTCTTCTCATGTTCTATTTATATGGTTTGTGTAGAGTGAAAGAGCCCGTAACTCTCAGGGGGTGGAAAAGACATTTCATACCGAATGCGTATTCAGGACAGATGTCGTGGTTGTTATAAGATTCTTGTTAATTGGTTTTCCAACAAAGAACTTATTTGTATTTTCTTTTCACCTCTAACTTTGCACTTAAGCTGAATTAAATTATAGTTGATATAGTGTCAGGCGTTATTGTGGAGAAGTTTGTTCGATTCTGTGTAAAAGTTTATGTTTGGTAATGTCTGTCGTCTGTAAACACGATTACTTACGAAGAAAGGAGGTAACGGCCGGTTTCATATTGAGTTTTAAAGTCCCTTTATACAGAGATTCCGGAAATGATGAGAAAAAAATTCAGGGGTGATATCTAGACCAAAAATAAATGGTACTTCTTCCTATAAAATTTTTTCGAAAATTGATTGTTAACGAAGTTACAGGGTGTTCAAGTTAAATTTTATTCACAGTTTGTTCGCTCTTCGTTTTATGGAAGGAATATTCCGAAGAGTCCGTCGGAACTTTATGGTTGTGTATTATTATTATTATTATGTGTGTATTGCTATGTTTAAGGTTGAACATAAATGAAAAGATTTCGTATTCATCGCATGCAAGTAATGCTATTTTGCGTTTTTCTCGAAAACGGTTAGATTTATCGAAACAAAAGGTGTATACCTTTTTATGTAAAAAAGTCTAGAGAATGAAAAAAATTGGTCGAAATTTGCATACAGTATAGCACAACAAAGTTGGGACCATTCAAACAAAAATATAGACCCGTATGTGGCACCCTCTACAATATGGGAAAAATGTTTTTCAAATTCGCTTTGCTCGTCCCGTAAAAGCCACAATTACGAAATTTCGTCGAAATATAATCAACGTAGCAAAACGTAGAGCAAAATAACTGTGAATAAAATTTAACTTTAACACCCTGTAACTTCGTTAATAATCAATTTTCGAAAAAATGGTATGGGAAGAGGTAGCATTTATTTTTGATCTAGAAATCACCCCTGAATTTTTTGCTCATCATTTCCAGACACCCTGTATTTAAAGCATCCTCTAGTTAGATAGACATTTTGGTTCAAAATGTCCAACTAGAGGATGCTCTAAATTTGAAACTTTAAAACTTATTCCGCCGTATTCACAAAGCATTGTTAAGTGTTTCAATCTCCGTTAAGTCCTAACTGAGGTCCTCAGTTAAGGATAAATCTGAAACGCAACCTCAATTAAAGTATTTAACGGTGGTGAAACAGGCTTGTTTCACGTTAATTTTCACGTTTACTGAGGTTGCGATTCTTATTTATGCTTAACTGATGACCTCAGTTAGGACTAAACGGAGATTGAAAGCTTTGTGAATACGGCGGATTATGAAACCGGTTGTTAGAGACTTGACATTCGTAGGGTAAAGGTGGGTTCATACAGCAAATAAAATAAAATAAGAAACAACAAAGAATAAAATAAGAATCAAGGGCTAAAAGGATCGGTTTATACAGATGATCTTAAACAAAATACGAAGTAATAATGAACCAAACTAATCGCAGCTCTTTCACAATCTTAAGCAAGTTTTGTGAATTTCACTCTATGAGCATGTGTCATTTTCCGAACAAAAAAAACAGTGACGTGAATTCAGGAGCTTTTCCGCGTATGTCCCTCTATTGGATATGGTAAATTCGATTAAGAATGTCCAATACAGGAGAATGGACAATAGAACATAAGCGCAAAAGCTCCTGACTTCACGTCAGTGCTTGAACCATTTATTTTTTTCCTAATTTTTTTAAAGGTGTATGGTTCTCACAAAATTTTACACACCTCTTTATGTCGATATTCTACAACTAATTACCAAGATTCCATCGATCAAGTCTTCCTTTTTTGAGTTATCGAGGAAATAATATTCCAAACGGGTATAACTCCGAAACCGTTGGACCGATTATGCCGAAAAACTTAACTCTCCCATTCGGATGCGCAACCTACCCTGAAAATTGCAAGTCCTTATATCCTTTCGTTCGAAAGTTGTCGAAGCAATGGTCACCCATCCAGCTACTGAACTCACACAAGGCTGCTCCAGATGTTCAAATAGAGATGAAAATTCAGAAGCATTGGAATTTATGGACAATAAAGTTGTCCGTTAAGTATTGAATTCATAATGGGATCAGTTTTTATGGTTGTGAATATATATTTTTTTAATTATCGTTGCAAACATAATAATTAATAATCTTTTAAAAATCGTGTATTTTTAGAACGATCGATGTATAATATAGACTACTAGGTTCCCTTTTTAGAAACCCACTCCCATCTCCACTGGAGCTAGACCGCGGATCCCCGAGTTCTAGTAGCTCCGAATTTAACCACTGCGACTTGGGAACAGTCGTATGTCGTTATAAATTGGCGCCCAACGTGGGGCCATATCCAACGTGGGGCCCGAACCAATGTGGGGCCCAGCCCGATGTAACGTAAGTCTAATTCAGTTATATAGATGGTATTGTTCTTGATATTTAACCCGAATTTTTTTTAGGGGACTTGCTTTCTCGTGCTTAATTATTTCTAGTCATTTTGCTTCTTGGCCTATATCTGTCTTGTCTCGTCCTAATTTATTGAGTATTATTTTTATACAATTTTTTTTATCTCTAGCGATAGTAGGTCGTGCGTATTTTCGAAACTTCGTAAGAATTGTTGAATTCGTCTTAGTTGGATATAGTTTCGAAAATCGAATAGGAGTGAGGGTTACATTGGTTTGATTTGGAAAGATAACAGGTAACTTGCACTCGTCTCGAAAGAGGATCTAAAGGCCTTTCTGCAAATCTAAGAGTTGACCACGTGAACGATCTTGGCGACTTTGACAGAATATCGCTGTGTGCTTGAAGGATTATTTGGTGGAGGCACGGCCAGATTTGGTTTCGAAGCAAACGTGTGCAGGACAACCCCGAACATCAGGGGTTTTTGTGGCAGCCCGAGTTTTTATGGTAGCACGAGTTTTTATGGTAGCACGAGTTTTTATGGTAGCACGAGTTTTTGTGGCAGCCCGAGTTTTTGTGGCAGCCCGAGTTTTTATGGTAGCACGAGTTTTTATGCAAGCACGATTTTTGTGCCAGCACGATTTTTTTGTGTCAGGACGAGAGGGATTTTTACGTCAGGAGGAGTAGCACTGAGGCATTCGAGTATATACAAGGTGGTCCATAAGTAACGCTGTGAGACAGCCAACGCAGGGTTGCAGGTCCCGAGTATATACAAGGGGGTCAGGAAGTAGCGCTGTGATTGGGGACATTCAGTCAAGGGTTGCAGACTGCGAGCACAGACGGAAGGAGAATAGGATTGCGAGACCATCGAAGCAATACTACGTTCAGGCATAAGGAATAGCACGCAAGTTATAGAAAACATGTCTCGAAACATCTTATACCTGCTATATATATAACTTGAACATATATTGTCATCAATTGTGTAAATTATTGTTGTTGTAAAGCGGAAATTGGGGAAAGATTTGCGTAAATCATACAAGATCATAGATAAGAAACGTGGATGCGCCTGAGCTCAAGCGACGCGTATTTGAATCAGAGAGAAATATCTACGTACAATTTCCGTCACCCTCATTCAGGGTTTCACAGTAGTTATATTTTGTTGAATCTAGTGATCTGGTGATTTATTGGATTGGAAAATCACACAGAATTTCCGTTTTATACGGGATTTATTGAGCACTCTGAAAGAAGTACAAACAAAGAAAATCCAACCAACATCTTCGGAAAATTGAATCGGAGTTGTTACTTATTACCATCAATTTGGACCAACCTGGGAAAATTGGTATTTATAGAAGACACCAAATTAACCACAAGTTTAGAGAACCTTTCCACCGTTGTACAAATTCAACACCTTCAGCCATTCAAAAAAAAAAAATTTGGAAAATCAGAACCGGTACAGCCCTTATCCTGTCGTCAGAGAGAACTTCCATTGAACGTGACGTTAGAGCCATTGGGGAGCAATTGGATGAGTACAATTTTTATTCTATCTCCTCGGTCTCTTTCCATTGGACTATTGAAATAATAGCTTTCTTTTTCCATTATTTTTTTTTTATCGAACTCGAATATTATATATAATTTTTATTGTTTATATTCAACATCACACCTCACATAAATATTCCAGTTATTTTTATTGTATGAAACCGTGTACATGAACGCCGGCCTTCATCCCTGCATTGATAAGAGCTGATCTTACTGAATATTTATATATATATTTTTTTTTTTTTTGATTCCTGATAAATTTCTTTGATTTGAGACATTAAGTCGAGAATAAATATAGAGGAAAAACCTATTATTTTTCTTGTTTGTTTTCAGCTTTCTTTCACCAATATAGATTCTTGTTTTTTTTCCTTTTGGTAGTTTTCAACACAATAATAGTGAAAGTCAGTATTCAGAAAATTATATTAAAAACTACCTGGCGCCCAATTAAATTCGAATTTGCTTCCTCTCTTGTTTGTGACTCCCCCTACTCTCGAACGAATAGTGAACTAGCCGAGGTGAATAGAGCTAGGAGAGAAAGCGTCATAAATTTTGGCGCCCAACGTGGGGCCTTTTTGAGTTAAAGAGGAGACGAAATAGTTTTGTGTTCTTTCGGTCAGATACGTATTTTTTTTTTCTCTAAAAAAAAAAAAAAATTTTTTAGATTCAATTTCAGTTTTCTGAATAATTTTTTTTATCGTTTAATTCAATTAGCGTTGAGAATAGGTATAGACCGAGGAGAGGATTTTTTTTTTTTTTTTTTTTTTTTTTTTTTTTTTTCGGTTTGTAATTTTTTGTTGTTGTTTGAAAATGGATCTGAACGTGAATAGGCTGTTGAGTGATGAACTTAAATATGAAATACAGATTAGGGGTGAAATTCCTAAAGCAACGGTGGCCGAAAATAGAGTATTATTGAGAAATTTGATTCGCAAAGAAAAATCTTGTGAGATCACTGATTTAATGAATAGTTTAGATTTAGATTGCAATCTGGAATTGATGATTTGTAGAAAGAAATTGGACGATTTGGATGATGATATTGTTAATTTTGATTCGGAAAATACTTCTAATGAGTATGATAGACTCAGTTCGCGATTGGCACATGTTAAGGGACGGCTTCGGAGATTGATCATGAAGAATGATGAACAACAGCAAAATAAAATGCAATGTCTTGAGAAATATCGTCGGTTGACTGATATTCTACTCGAAAAGGTAGTCGATAGATCATTTCATGCATCTCTTCTTCGTGTTGTTGATTCTGGGGTTTCTTTGCTTGATAGACCAATAGAGGAATTGGAAAACATGTTAACGGGTGCAACAGATACAGTTCTTCGAGAAACTGTGTCTGGATTCGGCGATGTTGCACAGGAAGTCGAAACGAGGGCTTTTTCTTCGACAAATCGTGAATTTCCTCGAGTGTCTGTCGAGAGGCCAGTGTTTAAGAATGTCATCCAGGGCAATCAAACATCTCCGAGACAAAATTTAAGGCCAGATGTACAGGGAACTCCGGGAGCGTCTGCGCTCAGATCAGCTCATAGCTATCCCCCAAATTCAATTGAACATTCGCGACCCAATCTGAGGATGCGCAGATCCACTCTTGTTGAGGTAGATGAGCCTCATGTTCATTCTGTCCCTAATCGATCGTTCTCAAGGGTTAATTTCGATGTGAGTCCACTCAGTAACAAACTTCATAATCTACGATTTGATAAGAATACTTTCCAGAAGCAAGACACTGGAGATAACATACGTTATTCGGCGGACCCACCTGTGTTCAACACTTTTTGTGAACCCATTTGGAAGTGGAATTTACGATATGATGGAAACGGCGATGTGGATGACTTCTTGCAGAGCGTCGAGGATCGTATGATTTCGAGAGGTGTGACAAAACAACAGTTGTTTCAGTCGTCCTTCGACTTGTTTTATGGAGATGCGGCTAATTGGCTAAGATCAGTCAGGTCAAGGCTGGGGGGCTGGAATGATCTTGTTTCTGGACTGAGGGAAGTTTTTCGACCTCATGATTATGAATTTCTCTTGTGGGAACGAATTCGCACAAAGAGACAAGGGGAGAATGAAAGGGTGGCTTTGTTTATCGCTTCTATGGAAAACCTTTTAAATAGACTCTCCGACCCACCTGACGAGACTAGTCGTGTGGAAATGATTCTTAGGAATTTGCTACCAAGATATCAAAGGGCTCTTGCACTACATTCTGTCAACAACATCGAGGAGTTGACAAAACTTGGCCGAATGGTGGAAAACGTTGACTCTCGAGTCCAGCGTTTTTCCGCACCGAATTCTGCGGCACCACCTAAAAGCGGACGAAATCAAGTTCACAATGTTCATCCGGTGGGGATTACCTCAGTTTCAGCTTCCAATACTGCAGCTAATACTGGTTTTAATTGCTGGAACTGTAATAAATCTGGTCATCGGTTTAGAGACTGTCCTGAGCCTCGTGAACTGAGGTGCTTCAAATGTAACAGACCAGGGGTGACTGTTAAGAACTGTCCTAATTGTACCAAGTCGGAAAACTAGGTGAGAAGGTGTCTAGTGGTCGTGACCAACCTTCTAGTCTTCAAAAATCGACCCCTTTTAGAACAAAAAAACATGCTAATTTGGTATTACTCGATTTCATCATCACTCATGCAGATGGTGACCGGAGACCATACTTGGAGGTATCTGTAATGGGTCAAAGGATGATAGGATTGCTGGATTCTGGTGCATCATGTTCGGTTGTTGGTCTTTCTGGATATGAGAAACTTTGTAATCTAGGTCTTCGTCTAAGTTCATCCAAGGGTACCTTGTGTTCGGTTGCCAACGGACAAATTTGTCGAAGCATCGGGACCGTTTTGGCTCCTGTGACCTTGATGGGTAAATTGATTTTATTGAATATTTTGGTTATACCGGACATCTCAAATGAGTTAATTTTGGGTAGTGATTTTTGGGTTGCTATGGATATCATTCCGGATTTAAAAAGAGATGTTTGGCATTTCGCAGATGCTCCACCTATTCCTGATATTTGTAGCATAAAGAATAGAGATGAGCTGTTGACTGAACAACAGCAAGAACTCGACAATTTGCTAATGGAAAAATTTGAGCGGATGGGAACTGGTTTGGGTTATACTACAATGATTGAGCATGAAATTATATGTGATTATCCACCTGTTAAACAACGCTATTATCCTGTTTCACCACACAAACAGAAGATTATTGACACTGAACTTGACAAGATGCTGGAATTAGGAGTAGTGGAACCTTCAACTAGTCCGTGGTCTTCTCCTGTCATTTTGGTTCCGAAGAAAGATGGAACGTACAGATTTTGCGTGGACTATCGTGTTCTGAATTCCAAGACTAAAAAGGATGCATATCCAATTCCGTATGTATCCGCGATCCTCGATAGACTTCGTGATGCAAGATATGTTAGCTCGTTAGATGTAAGAAGCGCATATTGGCAAATTGGTATTGCAGAGTCAAGCAGGGAAAGTACAGCTTTCACAATTCCAGGTCGTGGCTTATTTCAATTTAAAAGAATGCCATTTGGGCTGACTAATGCTCCTGCTAGGTGGCAGCGCCTGCTAGATCGAGTACTCGGAGCAGATCTAGAGCCGTACGTTTTCGCTTATCTTGATGACATAATCATTGTCACAGCAACATTCGAAAAACATTTGGATATTTTGAGATTGGTCTTTGATCGTCTCATAGCTGGGGGTCTCACATTATCTCGAGAAAAATGTCAGTTTTGTCGGTCTGAATTGCTTTACTTGGGATATATCGTTGACGGGCGTGGATTAAGGGTGGATCCTGGGAAGGTTAGTTCTATATTGAACGTGCCAAGTCCAAAGAACGTGTCGGAAGTTAGGCGTTTTATAGGTATGGCATCATGGTATCGCCGGTTTGTGCCTCAGTTTTCCACCAAGATAGCTCCACTCACTAAATTAACAAAGAAGGGTGTTAAATTCATGTGGTCTGATGAATGTGAGAGTTCCTTCAATATCATAAAACAACATTTGGTTTCGTCTCCAGTTTTGACTTGTCCGGATTTTGAACTTCCTTTTGTTCTTCAGACAGACGCTTCAGCGTATGGACTGGGAGCTGTGCTCAGCCAAAACTTTGACGATGGTGAAAAGGTTATCTGCTTTCTATCTAGATCTTTGACAAAGCAAGAACAACGCTTCACGACCACAGAGAGAGAATGTTTGGCTGTGATATGGGCTTTAGAGAAGCTGAAACACTATTTGGAAGGTACACATGTCACCATCATTACGGATCACTATTCACTCCTTTGGTTGGATCGATTGAAGGATCCCACTGGCCGACTAGGTAGATGGGCTCTCCGGTTGCAGCCCTTTGATTATGAAATCGTGCATAGACGGGGGAAGGATCATGTTGTTCCGGATTTTCTATCTCGTTCCGTACCCGTGGTTGATTCTGTTGTAGAGATGAAGGATACGTTCGACTTCTCGGCCTCTTCTGACAAATGGTACATTGAGATGAGGGAAAATGTTAGTGAGTACCCACAGAAGTTTCCTTTGTGGAGGTTGCAATCCGACAATCTTTACAAACATGTGAAGTCTGAGCTTGGATCATCATTTGGGCAGAGTTCGTGGAGGTTGGTAGTACCCAAAGATTTTCGAAAACGAATACTTGCGGAATTTCACGATGATCCCCGTGCTGGTCATGCAGGTACTTATAAAACCTATTGGAGAATATATACCCTCTATACTTGGCCAAAGATGAGAGCTGATGTGAAGGATTATGTGGGGAATTGTAAAGTATGTGCTAGTCACAAGCCGTTACAGTCTCGTCCTGCTGGTCTTATGGGTGAGAGACCAGAAATTGTTTCCCCTTGGCAGATGGTAAGTCTTGATTTTAGTGGGCCTTATCCAACTTCTACAAGAGGATACAAATATGTTTTGGCCATAATCGACTATTTTACAAAATATGTTCTCTTGTTTCCTCTTCGTTCTGCTACGGCACAATCCCTTTGTAGAATAGTTGAAGAAGAATTATTTTTGGTTTACGGTGTTCCACAGTGTTTGAATTGTGACAATGGTGTTCAGATGAAAAGCAAGAAATTCCAAGACCTATGTAAGACCTACTCAGTTAATTTGTTTTTCACTGCCAGATATCATCCACAAGCCAACCACACGGAGCGGACTAATAGAGTGGTAAAAACGATGATTGCATCTTATATTAAGGGAAATCAGCGTAAGTGGCCTGATAACCTATCGGCAATTGGTTGTGCTATTCGGACTTCCAGACATGAAACTACTGGTTTCACTCCATTCTTCTTGAATTTTGGAAGGGAATATTGCTATTCGGGCAATCAGTTTAAGGCGCGGCTTATCGAAGGCGACAATCAGGAACAGACTGATCCACAAAAACAAAGTCTGGAACTCAAAAAACTTTTCGAGAAAGTCCGGTTACGAATTATTAGGGCTGCTGACCGCAATCGAAAATATTATAACTTGAGACATCGTCCTTTAGATTTTCGAATTGGTCAAAGAGTTTTGAGAAAAAATAAAGTTCTATCAAGTGCTGCGAACTATCCAACAGCTAAATTGGAACCAAAATTCGTGGGTCCCTTTATTATTGGTAGAAAGGTCGGGAACAACTGTTATGATTTGGTAGATGATAGTGGTAATAGTAGGGGAATTTGGCATGTACAAGATCTCAAGTCTTGTCCTGATGACCTGTCTGATACAGATGTTCAGGACGGGTAAACCGTCTTCCAGGAAGGGGGGGAGTTGTAACGGTCAGAAAATATTCCTAGTTCGGAACTATAAATTGAATTAACCCAATTATTTGATGCCCCGATGTATTTTTGAAGATAGGCAATCAACAATTCTTCGGTTCATTGTTTATCTCTGGGCACAGAAAAAAGGTGGTCCAACTTCCCGGTAGCATATGAGATTGGGATGATTGGTAATTAATTAAGATCGATTCTTCTTGAGAGCTAGGTGAAAAAATTGAAACGTCGTTATTCAAGTGGAAAATTGATATTCCTACGATATATTATATCGGATATATTGAATAGTCGGTTTGAATAAATTCTGGTGATTTATTGGATTGGAAAATCACACAGAATTTCCGTTTTATACGGGATTTATTGAGCACTCTGAAAGAAGTACAAACAAAGAAAATCCAACCAACATCTTCGGAAAATTGAATCGGAGTTGTTACTTATTACCATCAATTTGGACCAACCTGGGAAAATTGGTATTTATAGAAGACACCAAATTAACCACAAGTTTAGAGAACCTTTCCACCGTTGTACAAATTCAACACCTTCAGCCATTCAAAAAAAAAAAATTTGGAAAATCAGAACCGGTACAGCCCTTATCCTGTCGTCAGAGAGAACTTCCATTGAACGTGACGTTAGAGCCATTGGGGAGCAATTGGATGAGTACAATTTTTATTCTATCTCCTCGGTCTCTTTCCATTGGACTATTGAAATAATAGCTTTCTTTTTCCATTATTTTTTTTTATCGAACTCGAATATTATATATAATTTTTATTGTTTATATTCAACATCACACCTCACATAAATATTCCAGTTATTTTTATTGTATGAAACCGTGTACATGAACGCCGGCCTTCATCCCTGCATTGATAAGAGCTGATCTTACTGAATATTTATATATATATTTTTTTTTTTTTTGATTCCTGATAAATTTCTTTGATTTGAGACATTAAGTCGAGAATAAATATAGAGGAAAAACCTATTATTTTTCTTGTTTGTTTTCAGCTTTCTTTCACCAATATAGATTCTTGTTTTTTTTCCTTTTGGTAGTTTTCAACACAATAATAGTGAAAGTCAGTATTCAGAAAATTATATTAAAAACTACCTGGCGCCCAATTAAATTCGAATTTGCTTCCTCTCTTGTTTGTGACTCCCCCTACTCTCGAACGAATAGTGAACTAGCCGAGGTGAATAGAGCTAGGAGAGAAAGCATCATAATATATGTTCAAGTTATATATATAGCAGGTATAAGATGTTTCGAGACATGTTTTCTATAACTTGCGTGCTATTCCTTATGCCTGAACGTTGTATTGCTTCGATGGTCTCGCAATCCTATTCTCCTTCCGTCTGTGCTCACAGTCTGCAACCCTTGACTGAATTAAAAAGAAACGTTACAAGACAAAATATATTGGTAATTATAGTGGAAACTCTTCATATTCAATTGTTTTCTGTGGGTGTTGAAAAAGGTCGAGTTGAATATACGAAAACTTTACTGTATGTATCTGTAGTAAATAAGACGATCTTCCAGGTAGAAAGTTTCGAGCCAAAGAAACCCTTTCAATAGTATACACGTTTATTACTCACTAGTTTATAGACACATATACTCAACCGAGAGTAAAAAATCGATATTGAAAAAAACACATTCAAACCTAAAATATAAAAATCTGCACCGATAAATATTTATGATAAGAGATACGTTACCATAAGAACAGTTAACAAGTTGAAATAAAAATGTGAGAAAATCAAATATTGCACAGATAGTCACAAGAGTTGATATTTTGTGAAATATATTGTTCTCTAAGTAGACCTTTCCTAAATTTTCGAATAAATATTTCATGAACAACATTTCACGAGACCAAAAACGAGACTCTCGGGTTGCGCTGTATGTGCTTTCGGTATCGCCTATAATATTTTTCAAAACGTCTCGTCTCGTCTTGTCTCGCTTTTCCAAGACGAGACGAGAAAAATCTCGCTCTCGTGTGAAGACCTAATCGATCGTGTTCAAATTTGGAAATTGGCTGTAAAATTAGTTTTTTGGTTCTGAAGGCTCTCGCAAATTTTCGCTGTTCTGAGATACAGAATAATTATTAATAATTTTATTTTATTTTCTAGTTATAAAACCCTTCACGAAATTTTGTATAAATGTCCTAAACTCGATCTAAACCATATCTCAAAAGCCGTCGAAATATAAGATAAAACGATTGAAGCTGAAAATCGTGCAAATGGAAACAAAGGTTCGAAATAATTTCAAAAGTTTCTCACAGAAGCTGATTAATTCACAACATAACCCCTTCCTGTGCAATTTCACCTCCCCAACTCGTATAATTCGAGTCCTCTTTGCCTCGACACCTTTTAGATGTAAAATGTTTCGGCTCTTAAACGGGGTAGAAATTGCCGTAGCTGTTTTCATGAATTTACGATCATGATGTGGATTCGCAGGTGGGATTTCTGATGCTGCCAACGACTCGTTCGAAATTGGCTGTTTGTGCAGAACAGATGTCGCGTCAATTTTCCCGATATATGGGAGGAGGAATGGCAGTTATTGAAATCTGGGAAGCGTGTCGTGAACTTGACATCATTCTTCCAATAAAATCCTGATGCTGAATGCAGCTTTGGTTGACTATAATCTCGAAGAACACCACCTATTTGACTTAAAAATAATGTTAAAACTTCAGAGTTTGAAAACAATTGGAAAAATTTGTTCAAGCACTGACGTGAAGTCAGGAGCTTTTGCGCGTATGTTCTATTGTCCAATACAGGAAAATGGACAATAGAACATACGCGCAAAAGCTCCTGACTTGACGTCAGTGTTTGAAACAAATTTTTTTTCCGTCATTTTTTCAAAATTTTCTAGGGGTACTGTTCTCACAGAATTTTACTCATGTCTTTATGTCGATATTCTACAACTAGTTACCAAGGTTCAATTCGATTGAGTCTATATTTTTTGAGTTATCGAGGAAATGATATTCCTGGTGGGTTTAACTCTGCAACCGTTGGACCGATTATGCCCGAAAACGAACTTAACTCTCCCATTCGGATGCGCAACCTACCCTGAACATTGCAAGTCCCTATCTCCTTTCGTTCGAAAGTTATAGACGTTCACCTATCCAGCTACTAAACTCACACAAGGATACTAAGAACTCCAACAATATAGATCCGATCGTATGCAAACTTAGAACTTGACAGAAGAGGTAAGTTCTGAAGACTCTTGCAAAATTTCAACGATATCGGACGAATAGTTTCTGATATATCGAATTTTATTCAATGATTTTCAAGGATTTTTTAAAAATTGTCTAGTGATACGATCCTAATGAAATTTCGCAATAATTTTCACGTTGTCATTCTACAACTGATAACCATGTTTGAATTGGATCGGTTTTGTATTTTACCTAACCTGAAAATTTCAAGTTGCTATCTCTTTCCGTTTTTAGGTTATCGTGACATAAATAATATTTTGTAATAATTTTTTTTTATTTTCTAGTGATTGGGTTCTCACAAAGTTTCACAAACGTCTTTAGGTTTATATTCTACAACTACTCGCTAAGTTTTAATTCGATCGGATTCGTATTGGTTGAAAACAAAATTAATACTCGGAAACCATTGGGCCGATTATGTCCATTAACGAACTTGTCCGTCGTATATCTCATAATTTTACGATATTTCATTGGTCATTTTGCATTCAATAAAGCTTTGTTTTCTAGATCAGGGGGTATTTTATATCATGAGTAACGGATTTTGAATAGAACCATAAATAAATATGACATGTCTCTATCAGTATATAAGCTAACATGTATGAACACAAATCATTCATATCTATATTCATGAAATCATATAATATGTACCTACTTACATTTAATATTGAAATTTTGAAAAATCATAATATCTCCGAAAGTATTAGCATGTTAGAGTTTACAATGATATCAAAAGATTCTTATGATGAAACTGATCTTAAAAAATTTGAATTTGAAATTTGTAATGTAGAATTTTTGTTTTTTGTTTGGTAGGTACTCCGAAACCATCTGGCTGATTCAGCTCAATAACGCACTTAACCGAGATATTTATCTCTCAAACCTACTCTGAAATTCCAACTGTCTAGCTCTACCCGTTCGAGAGTTACCGTGTTAACGGCCAGAAGGCCAGATAGAATCGATTTTGACCACGGATTCTTGATTAGTGAGTCGAACCAAATCGTTCAAGACTATTTTCATCCAAAAATTACAGACATTTGGGCATATTAATTAGTACTTTATTCCAAGGAAAAGCAGCGCCAAAAACGGTAAAAGTTTTCCAAGCTTTCACGTTCCATACGAAAAAAAAAGCACTGACGTGAAGTCAGTACTCTTTGGCGCGCGTGTTCACGGTGGCTAATTTGAATTGAATGATGAGTACTTCAAGCTCAGTGGATAGAGAGAGCTGAAGATCTACCCAAAGGATAGTGGACACCATTCACTGACGGTTCAAAAATTAACAGTGCTGTATCTAAGCTGCCATCAGGATAAAGTAACAAAGTTGGAAAAGAACACAAGTGACTCTCCTTAGTCGCACAAGCTCCTAGAAGATTTGGGAGGGTCAGTATAATCCTAATCATGTTTATAGCACGCGCGCCAAAGCAGATTGACTTTTTACACTTTTTCTTTCATTGTTAAGTCAATCTGCTTTTGCGCGCGTGCTATAAACATGATTAGGATTATACTGACCCTCACAAATCTTCTAGGAGCTTGTGCGACCAAGGAGAGTCACTTGTGTTCTTTTCCAACTTTGTTACTTTATCCTTATGGTAGCTTAGATACAGCACTGTTAATTTTTGAACCGACAGTGTATGATGTCCACTATCCTTTGGGTAGATCTTCGGCTCGCTCTATCCACTGAGCTTGAAGTATTCATCATTCAATTCAAATTAGCCACAGTGAACACGCGCGCCAAAGAGTACTGACTTCACGTCAGTGCTTTTTTTTTTCAAGTTCCTTTAACAAGTAAAGCTATCAATACAGTAGGTGGTTGATTATTGGCTTCAGGACTGGGCAAATAAAACGATCAATTCCAGGAAGTCGACGTTTCGATCTTGGTTAAGATCTTTCTCAAGACAACTTGGTCAGATCAATTTTCGAGAATGAGCAATTGTATTGAAATCACATCTAAAATTATTGTCATCATAAAACAGTTATTAATTTCGTTTGATTTATTTCCTATAATGTCAGATACGCAGTCAAGAATCAGTATGGCTGCGTATCTGACATTATAGGAAATAAATCAAACGAAATTAATAACTGTTTTATGATGACAATAATTTTAGATGTGATTTCAATACAATTGCTCATTCTCGAAAATTGATCTGACCAAGTTGTCTTGAGAAAGATCTTAACCAAGATCGAAACGTCGACTTCCTGGAATTGATCGTTTTATTTGCCCAGTCCTGAAGCCAATAATCAACCACCTACTGATATATTAATAGGACAATAGAAGTCAAATATGGCTATCAATACAGTTTGGCTGTTAGCTTTACCGTAGATCGAAAAAAATTGCGGTTGTGGGACCTCCGTTAGGAACGCAATTGCATCTTCTCCAAATCCGAACGTATTTTAATATAGATCTACCGAATAAAGTTATTTTTAAATTCACCTCAGGGCCACCATACAGACATTTCAACTCGGAAACAACGCTATTTCCCCCAAACTGGCTTGTGTCCGTGCACAGAATTGACATGAATATTCCTTGAAATCCTCACAATATCGGCTCATTACTCCCAACATAACCCAAACATCCCAATACCATTCACTTCTCGTCTGAGCAAGCGCAATTTACTCGTGGCTGCAAGTCCTCCCTAAATTACACACCTCACAAAAAACTCCGATTCTCCAACACTAGTGGTTCAGGAGATAACGTTTCTTGAATCCACGCATGCGCAGACCCTCACCAGGTGATTCTATAGAGGAATATTATCCACCACCCCAAAACCCCAATCCTCTCTGACGAAAACACCAGCAGTTAAATCACTGACGGTCTGCTCATGCGCATAACGAAAAATGCCCGTAAGGGGTAACATCAATTTCGAATTTTGCCCCTGGGCCACGGTACGGACACTTTAACTCAGAAACAACGCTACATCCCCCAAACTGACTTGTCCTTGCACTAAATTGCCATGAATATTCTTTTAAAACCTCACAATATCGGCTCAGCACTCCCAACATAACCCATACAACCCAAAAACAGTCACTTCTCTTCTGTGCATACGCAATCTACTTGCGGCTGCAAGTCCTCCCAAAATCACACACCTTACAAAAAACTCCGATTCTCCAACACTAGTGGTTCAGGAGATATTGCATCTTGCATCCACGCATGCGCAGACCCTCACCAGTGGATTCTATGGAGGAATAGCATCCGCCACCCCAAAATCCCAATCCTCTCGGACGAAAATACCAGCAGTTAAATCACTGATGGTCTGCTCATGCGCATAACGAAAAATGCCCGTAAGGGGTAACATCATTTCAAAATTAGCCCCAGGGCCACGGTATGCATACTTCAACTCGGAAACAACGCTATTTCCCCCAAACTGACTAGTGTCCGTGCACTGAATTGACATGAATATTCTTTTAAAACCTCACAAAATCGGCTCATTACTCTCAACATAACCCATACAACCCAAAAACAGTCACTTCTCTTCTGCGCATGCGCAATCAACTCACGGCTGCAAGTCCTCCCAAAGTCACACACCTCACAACAAACTCCGATTCTCCAACACTAGTGGTTCAGGAGATATCGCTTCTTGAATCCACGCATGCGCAGACCCTCACCAGGGGATCCTATAGAGGAATAGCATCCGCCACCCCAAAACCCCAAACCTCTCTGACGAAAACACCAGCAGTTAAATGACTGATGGTCTGCTCATGCGCATAACGAAAAATGCCCGTAAGGGGTAACATCAATTTCAAAATTAGCCCCAGGGCCACGGTACGGACACTTCAACTCGGAAACAACGCTACATCCCCCAAACTGACTTGTCCTTGCACTGAATTGCTATGAATATTCTTTTGAAACCTCACAATATCGGCTCAGCACTCCCAACACAACCCATACAACCCAAAAACAGAAACTTCTCTTCTGCGCATGCGCAATCTACTTGCGGCTAAAAGTCCTCTCAAAATCACACACCTTACAAAAAACTCCGATTCTCCAACACTAGTGGTTCAGGAGATATCACATCTGTAATCCACGCATGCGCAGACCCTCAACAGGAGATTCTATGGAGGAATAGCATCCGCCACCCTAAAACCCCAATCCTCTCTGACAAAAACACCACCAGTTAAATCACTGATGGTCTGCTCATGCGCATAACGAAAAATGCCTGTAAGGGGTAACATCAATTTCAAAATTAGCCTCAGGGCCACGGTACGGACACTTTAACTCGGAAACAACGCTACATCCCCCAAACTGACTTGTCCTTGCACTGAATTGCTATGATTATTCTTTTAAAACCTCACAATATCGACTCAGCACTCCCAACATAACCCATCCAACCCGAAAATAGTCACTTCTCTCGCTCCTTCGTCGCTCGTTTTCGAACGCACGAGTGTTGGAATTGCCTTCTGCAACGAGTATTAGACGATATTTTCTCTATTTCAGGCAAGTTTTGTAAAATACATTTGAAAAATGAAAAATTCGGATTATACATCCTAGTGACTTTTGTATTGTATCTTGGCAGTTGGTGTGACTGTTAAGAAAGTTGACAGATTACGGAATTTGAATTTGAAACGTACGTAGGGCATGGAGATCAGATTTAAAACAGTTTCCTAATAGCATGAATGATTCAAAATTAGCAAAAAAGGAAATCTGTAGTACCATATTCTTTAATGAGAAATAAAACTTTTCCTCAACAATTATTTCACTATATCCTAATTATATTGTATTGTCAATTGACGTGTGTTGAAATGATAGGATCGAATGTCAGTGCTGACTACCACAAAACGAAAAATATAACTAGAAACAATGCGGGAATGAGTTCATTCCAACAATGTTTTTAGTGCTGGAATGGACTCATTACGATACTGAAATAGAGAAACATTGTTTCCAAAACATATGTCAAACGACAAAACCTGTAGTGGACAAGGATGTAGTTACTTTTGTAGTGGTAATAATCAATCACCAGTGAACTCTAACTAGAATATTCACATTCTTAGGCAAGGAACTATACCTAATTCATGCTGTAATTATTGAAATTTAGTGACATCCAAATATTTGGACGAACACAACATCTACTTATTACATCTACCTATTTTTAAACGAATTTCTACAAGAATGATCCATTATTTCCATCATAAAAGAAAGTTCTGATTTATTTCATCGCATATCGGAATTGAATTAAACTGTCGATTTAATGGAAGCGACTGAATTTGATTCCGAAGACTTTTGCGTTTCTTACAGCTATTAAAATTTTATGATGCTGCATATCCGCCGTTAGGAATTATGTTGAATTATGGTAGAGCACGCTAACTTTGCGCATTGGCGAAGATTGAGTTTTCGAAATTGAATAATTTTCTTTTGTTCGTGTATTTTCCGCGATATCCACGGAAATTTAATAATGTGTTTCTCCTGAATCAACCCAGTTTGAGGAAATTTATTCGATACCCCGTTCTGGAGAAATTATAACTTAATAGTCTGTGTAGAATGAATTTTTGAAGCGATCGCATAGTGGTAATTAATTAAATATGATGTCAAATACTTCCTCCTGATTTGTCCACGTCTTTTTATGAAGGAGAAAAAAATTCCCAGCTTCAATTAGAGGAATATTTGCTAGGTATTTGAAATCCTTCAATACTTGTCTATACGGGTAATTCTTTGAATAGAAGATGCTAGGTTGCCTGGACATATTAATTTTCTGATGAAAATGTGGGGAAGCCCTGTGGACAGGAGCTTTGGCGCACTTGTTGAGGTTTCATAATTATTGTCCAAAATATCACTCAATAATTTAAGTTCATCTAGTAAATAATGCTTAACTTCCTTGCACTATTGATTCCCTGACTAACCAAAAAACTCTACCTGTGAACTTAGCGAATTCAAATTTCCAATTGTTCACATGCGTATATCAACCAAACTGTTCAGAAATGCACTTTCAACTCCCTTTGACATTAAAGACGTTTATCTTTCAAACTGGACCAAACGACAGCTAACGAAAACAGTAACCAGTTAGTTGAACGAAAGTACCGCTTATGAGTAACGAACCGGAAATGAATAAGACATATCTCTTGTAGGAAATTAAGATGACATGTATGAACATAGATCATACAATAATTCATAGATAAAATGATTACAGCATTCTATGAAAACATAGAAGTACGATTTATTATTGAAACTTTAAAAAATCATACCTCCGAAAGTATCAGCTTGTTGGACTTGAAAATTATATCAATGCATTCCTATGATGAAACTGCATATAAAAAAAATATAATTTGAAAATTTTAATGTAAAAAAAATTTTTTTTCGTTATTCCGAAACCACCAGTCTGATTTTGCCGAATAACGAAATTAACTGAGATATTTATCTCCCAAACCTACTCTGAAAATTTCAACTGTCTTGCTCATTCCGTTCGAGAGTTATCGTGTTAACGGTGGGTCGGATGGCCGGACAGAATCGATTTCGACCACGGAATCTATATCAAAGAGTCAAACCAAAACGTTTGATACCATTTCCAGCCAAAAATTCGAAAATTACAGACATTTGGGCAAATTGATAAGCACTCTGTTCCGAGGAAAAAGAGCGCCAAGAAACCTACCAAATATTAGAAAAATAATAGTTTAGTAAGAAGGCATAGAATAGTATATTCTAAAACGAGTTGCAGAATGGGCTGATATTCAAAAACGAATGCGAAATTCGAAAACGAGCGACAAAGGAGCGAGTTTTCGTACGCATGAGTGTTGGAATTGTCTTCTGCAACGAGTATTAGACGATATTTTCTCTATTTCAGGCAAGTTTTGTCAAATACTGTTGAAATTTAATAAAAAATTAGGATAATACATCCTAGTGACTTTTGTATTGTATCTAGGCAGTGGATGTGACTGTTACGAAAGTTGACAGATCACAGGATTTGAATTGTACGTAGAGCATGGAGATCAGATTTAACTGTTTAGTAATATCATGCATGATTCAAAATTAGCAAGAAATAAATCTCTAGTACCTTATTTTTTGATGAAAATAATTCCTTTCCTTTCAACAATTATTTCACCTTATCCAGATTATCTTATATTGACAATCATTGACGTGTGTTGAAATTTGATAGGATCGAATGTCAGTACTGACACCAAAAAACAAAAAATATAACTAGAAACAATGCGGGAATGAGTTCATTCCAGTACTGTTTTTAGTGCTGGAATGTTCATTCCAGCACTAAAAACAGTGCTGGAATGAACTCATTACGATACTGAAATAGAGAAAAATCATTCAAGGATAATTTGGGAGGTATACTCCATTCACATTTATAAAGTCTCCCAGATGGCCATGAAAATTTGACACATTTCACCATGTATATTTTGAAAATGTTAGGTTATAGTCATTTTCCTGTCAGATAACTACGCAACGTTGTCCTCTCTACAAAGAAGTCTTAGTAATTACGTATTTTCACAATGTGAATTTACTTCGGAAAAATAATGAATATGAGAAGATATTATGTGAATTCAATAATTCCACAGTTACTGGAAATATTTCACGTATATATAAACTGGTTAAAAGATTACATTATGCTATTTTCTTGTATGGAAATCAAGTGTTGGAATTTTATTGAAAAATAATGGATAGAGTACTGCGTTACTTTGTTATAGTTCATTTGAAAAAAGAATAAAAGTACTTGAATAACCCGGCAGGAAGACTTCTAAACGAACAGACTTACCTATGGAATTCCACACTTTTCGAAATTCTCAAGAAATAAGCCTACAGAAGACATTTAAATACCTTGTTGCACAACTTTAAATACACCAGTTTCAAAATGTAGTAGGTAGTACTACGAAACCAGAGTCATTCTTATACCTTAATAAAATATAGTGATAGGAAACTAAGTAATTTCATTCGAGAGTTCAACATGTCAGAAGGAAGTTTTCCTATTGCAGATTTCAGTTCTGTTCTTTATTATATTCGAAGATAATGGTCTGTGATAATATCTTGTCTAAGATTAAGTTATGATTATGTTGAGAGTAGAATTGGCAACATCTCGGCGGATTGTTTTGACCTTGACGATATTTCAGCAGTGCCAACCTGCCTGTGTTTTAGTTACAAAAACGTGATAGACCTAAATCATGGCCAACCGGGAGGCTTTATAGAAGTGAATGGAGTATACATTCTATTGAACGGTTCCTGTATGGTTTATCTCTCCACAACTCTGAAAAATATCTATAGAAATTTATTAATTTGTGAATTGCTTCTGCGTTAGAAACACAAGATATCCACAAAAAATACCTAATTCTGAAGATTTTTGCTTTTTCTCTGACTGATCTAGTCTCCGAAATGTTACGGATTATGTACTTGTTTTGACGTTGAAGTTGTTTCGTTATTATGTTTCAAGCAACATTTTTCTATGTACCTATGGCTTCTGACAAATTCCTTGTGTTTTTAAAGCAGAGCCAATTCACAAAATAATTCTCTTTTTTTTATAGATATTTTGAAGAGTTTATTGAAATCCAAGATAATTTTCGAGATATTAGCATTTTTCCTGAGAGCAGTTTGCAGGGGACTGTTTGGTATGGCACCTCAATAATGAAATATTAATAATTCAAAAATATCTCTTAGAGCAATATAACTCAATAATCTCTACTAATACTGGAAATTTTTTAAAAATATTCTTTTTTGGTGACTGCGCAGTCCTCTGTTAATCATTGTTTTTAATAGTTTATTTGTAAAATTTTATATATTTCATGTACTTGTCAAAGAAAAATTTGTACGAGTTCAAAATACTCTCATCAGCCAAAACAAAATTTTCAAAGCTTATACTACACCATTTGCATTGAACAAATAAAATATCGATACAGTGGCACTGGTAATTCGTGAAACGCAAAATACCAAGTTTCATGTTGGTATTTCTCCCTTGTAATTTCAGAGAAAAGCTCTGATTTTATTTCGAAGTTCAATTTCGAAGTTTCGTCATTTGAAAATGGAAAACGAAGTCTGAGTCTGCATTGGGACAATGATCGTAGCTTATCAACTGAGAAACAATGTATATGCATACCAGGAAGATGAAGTAAAAATAAATGGTTTTCACAATAGGCAATGATGTCATGGATGACAGAACCCCATTTCAGAAATTGATGTATTAAGCCTGATCCATTAGCCTTACCTTATACAAGAGATATCACATCTCAGACACTCATTGTAGTATGTCAAAGTCATGAATATGTTTCAAAAACCTCGGAAAATCCTTTGAAATCCTTATTGGCGAACCCGGCGTATTCACCATTTTGCATCACAAATAGAATGGTGTTTTATAGTGAATAATTTGAATAGAAACCGTTCATCCATAACCAACGTCTTTTAAAGTCATAGAAATTCACTGGTAATACATTTTCTCTATTTAAGTATCATAATGAGCTCATTACAGCACTAAAATCAGTGCTGTAATGAACCCACTCCCGCATTGTTTCTAGTTATATTTTTCGTTTTGTGGTAGTCAGCACTGACATTCGATCCTATCAAATTTCAACACAAATGTCAATTGTAAATATAATATAATCAGGACATAGTCATAGTGAAATAATTATTGAGAGAAAAAGCTTTATTTCCATTACACAAGAGCGCCAAAAATAAGGTACTAGAGATTTCATTCTTGCTAATTTTGAATCATTCATGCTATTAGGAAACTTTTTTAAATCCTATCTCCATGCCCTACGTACGATTCAAATTCAAATTCCGTATAATCTGTCAACTTTCGTAACAGTCACACCAGCTGCCAAGATACAATACAAAAGTCACTAGGATGTATAATCCGAATTTTTCATTAAATTCCAACAGTATTTTACAAAACTTGCCTAAAATAAAGAAAATATCGTCTACTACTCGTTGCAGAAGGCAATTCCAACACTCAAGCGGTTCGAATTTCGCATTCGTGAATAGGAACCCATTCTGCAACTTGTTTTAGAATATACTATTTTGACATATAGTGCATTCAATTTTATAAAGTCTCCCGGTTGGCCATGATTTAGGTCACGTTTTTGCGCGTATGTTCTGGGGAACATCGCGTTACAGTTTTGCCCAAATGTCTGTAACTTTCGAATTTTTTGACGAAAATGGTCTCAAACGATTTAGTTCGAAGAATTCGAGGTCAAATTTGATTCTGTCCGGCCGGCCGTCCGGCCGATGCCACGATAACTTGAGAACGATAAGAGCTAGCGACTTGAAATTTTCAAAGTGAGTGGCGCATTCTAATACGACGGACAAGTTCGTTAATGGGCATAATCGGCCCAGTGGTTTCCGAGTAATAATTTTGTTTTCAACCAGTATAAATCCGATCGAATTGAAACTTGGTGAGTAGTTGTAGAATATGAACTTAAGCACGTTTGTGAAATTTTGTGCGAATCTTATGGCTAGAAAATATTGAAAAAATTATTAAAAAATATTTTTGTTGTCACGATTACTTGAGAACGGAAAGAGATAGCGGCTTGAAGTTTTCAGGTTAGGATGTGCACCAGAACGCGACATTTCAGTTTGTTTATGAGCATAATCGGCCAAACGGTTTTAGAGCTATAGCCATCTGAAATTTGGTTGTTTTTTGTTCCTCATTAACTCAAAAAATACTAAACCGATTGAATTCAAACATGGTAATTAGTTGTAGAATGCCAACGCGAAAATTTTTGCAAAATTTTGTGAGGATAGTATTTGTGAAAATTTAAAAAAAATCATTGAAAATTGAAAAAAAAAATTCTATATATTAGTAACTATTAGTTTGAAATTGCTGAAATTTTGCAAGAGCCTTTATAACCTAACTCTACTGCCAAGTTTCAAGTTTTAACACGATCGGTTGAATATTGTTGGAGTTTCGAGCATTCTTGTGTGAGTTCAGTAGATGGGTGACCGTTGCCTCGATAACTTTCGAACGAAAGGAGATAGGGACTTGCAATTTTTAGGGTAGGTTGCGTATCCGAAAGGGAGAGTTGAGTTCGTTTTTGGGCATAATTGGTCAAACGGTTTCCCAGTTATACCCACCTGGAATATTATTTCCTTGATAACTCAAAAAATAAATATTCGATCCAATTTAAGCTTGGTAACTAGTAGTAGCAAATCATCATAAAGACGTGTTTAAAATTTTGTAAGAGCCGTAGCCCTAGAAAATTTTTAAAAAATGACGAAAAAAAAAATTTTAAGAAACGCAACCCTAGAAAATTTCAAAAAAATCACGAAAAAAAAAATTGGTTCAAGCACTGGCGTGAAGTCAAAAGCTTTTGCGAGTATGTTCTATTGTCCATTCTTCTGTATTGGACACCCTTATTCGAATTCCCCATGGTAAATTATGTTGTCCATTCTCCTGTATTGGACACTCTTAATTCTAATTTACCATGGTAAATTCGAATTAAGTGTCCAATACAGGAGAATGGACAACATAATTCACCATGGTAAATTCGATTAAGGATGTATAATCCGAATACAGGAGAATGGACAACATAATTTACCATGGTAAATCGATTAAGGGTGTCCAATATAGAAGAATGGACAATAGAACATACGCGCAAAAGCTTCTGACTTCACGTCAGTGCTTGAACCAATTTTTGTAACTAAAACAAAGGCAGGTTTGCATTTCTGAAATATTGTCAATGTCAAAACAATTCTCTGAGACGTTGCCAATTTCTACTCTCTATAATCAACATAATGTTCCATCTTAAACAAGATATTCCGCCGTATTCACAAAGCATTCAATCTCCGTTAAGTCCTAACTGAGGTCCTCAGTTAAGGATAAATAAGAATCGCAATCTCAGTTTAATTGAAAATTAACGTGAAACAGGCCTGTTTCGGCACCGTTACATACGTTAACTGAGGTTGCGATTCTTATTTATCCTTAACTGAGGACCTCAGTTAGGACTTAACGGAGATTGAATGCATTGTGAATACGGCGGATTATCACATATCATTATCTTCGAATAATGAAGAACTCTTCGCTTTGAAATTTAAAATGCCGAAAGCAGTTTTGAAGAGGCAGAGACAAAGTACACATCAGGAAGTGCTATACAGAACTGAAATCTGCAATAGGAAAACTTCATTCTGCCTTAGGACATGTATTTTATGAAGGTTTAACAGTGACTACTACATTTTGGAATTGGTGTAATTCAAGTTGTGCAGTTGTGCAACAATTTATTTAAATGTCTTCTGTAGGCTAATTTCTTGAGAATTTAGTGAGTCTGTTCGTTTAAAAGTTCTGCCGGGATATTCAGGTACTTTCATTCATTTTTCAAATGAACTATCACAAAGTATAACGGACTAGTGTATTCATTATTTTTCATTAAAATTCCAACACTTGATTCTTGATTTCCGTGCAAAAAAATAGCATAACTGAATCTTCCAACCAGTATATTTATACGTGAAACATCTTCCATAGTAACAACAGATGAAAAATTTTCTTAAACAGTCGCCATCAGGTCTTTGGAATTGTTGAATTCACATAATATCTTCTCAAATTCATTATTTTTACCAAGAAAAAGTAATTACTACGACATCTATGTAGAGAGGACAACGTTGCGTAGTTATCTGACAGGAAAATGAGCATAACCTAACATTTTCAAAATATACACGGTGAAATGTGTCAGAATTTCATGGCCAACCGGGAGACTTCATAAATGTGAATGGAGTATAGGTATGCTGTTTTTGCTGAAAATCCCTCAATTTGAACCAACTTCCTCCCCCTAATAGTCTAAATATTGATTGGAAGATAATTCGAGAAGATTGAAGGCATTTGGCTTAGAGAATGATGATAATTAGCCTATAATCGATATCAACTACAATGTGCTCAGATTTCACGATCAGATCAGAGGCAATAACCTAAACGACTCATTTCGATTAAATCAGCATCATAGTCCAAAGCACAGTTCCAGATATTACACCTTTGTTCTATATTTAAACAGTAACTCGAAAGAAATAATGTTTATGGTATTCGAAATGATCAGATGTAATCTATCAATAGCAAGCACAGTGTCATTGAATGATTTATATCTGGGTTTTCTCTCCCAAACACTGAAAAATATCTATTAAATAAAAATGTATTATTTTGTGAATTGCAATTGTCAGAAGCAATAAATCGAAGAATAATGTTGCCCAACAAACAATATCGACAGTGAAACAACTATTTCGTTACGTTTTGGCAACATTGTTCGATTTATTGCTTCTAACAATTGCAATTAAAAAAATAAAATAAATTTTATTATATCTGTATATCTGTTAGAGGAGGCTTTTGAAAGGGTATGTATTATTTTTAATTTGATCGTTTTTATCTTCTTGTCTTTTCATTTTTCAGGTGTAGTTTCGGAAACCTTGAAGAAATGTTTCCGTTTTTTGACGAAGGAATCCATTTTCAAGAAAGAAATGTCTATCAATATTTTAAAATTTCAGCAAATTTTAAAAACAGCAGTTACAAATCACAACACTCATGGGAACACAGGGTTTTTTGCTGAGGTTTTTTCCCTAAGCTCTTGTATCATACGTCGCATTGTATGGTACCCCGTTACATCAACCTCTGCTAACACATATAAAGCTCTCAATCAAACGAATATATATATTTAAAAGATATTTTTCAGAGTTTGGGAGAGAAAACCCAGAGACAAACCATTTAATAATGGATATACCTCCCACAGTATCCTTTAATGACTATTTAACCACAGTGTCAATCTGGCAGTGTACAACGCCAGCCTCGAGAATACCTTCTCCGTTGAACATTGAACTCAAAAATGCTTTCAAGGTGGTTCAGCAACTCATATATAATGCAAAAGAATGGAGGAAATTGTTTGCCCTGAAATATACAATTAGACGAAAGGTCAACACTGACAACAGAGTGTCTATGATTTATTCATCCTTTAACAAAAGATCAGTTTACCAGCTTTGAACGATACTTACTGTATTGTATTCTCTTCGTCTCCATGTTTTGGATTGGAATTTCCTGTTGAAAAAAAAATGGTTAAAGCCCTGTGGACAGGAGCTTTCTAGCGCTCTAGTTCAAACAGACAAATTTATCTCCGAAAGTATTGGTTTCTCAGTGTTGGGAATTATATTATTATTATTATTATTATTATTATTATTATTATTATTATTATTATTATTATTATTATTTTTTTTTTTTTTTTTTTTTGTCACGTAAGAGGAAAAACCTTTTATAGGCGCCGCAAGCGGCAGTGTGAGACTCCAGATGTTATTTGGTTACTCACTAAAAAACCTCTCACTATTCTTGGACTGTTCTTCGTCCTGCCCTTACAGCGTCCCTTAACAAAAGAGATGAGCTGCAAGTGGCCTTCATAGTTGATGGGACCTCATCACTCGTAGTGACCCGAGCAACACTGCTTTTTGCATTCTGTTCGCCAAAACCTCGGCCAAGGATGTACAGGCCGGAATAATCTTCAATTCTGTCACATAGTTCGCTCTCATTCCGCCAAGGCATCCTATGATCAGAACGACCATTTTTACTTTATACCCTGGATATAGGGTTCCCAGCTCAAACAGCAAATCCTTGTATTTCTCCCTCTTCTGTTGTTCTTTCATCACCACATTATTTTCAGCGGGGGAGGAAAATTCGACAACAAACAATTCCCTGAGATCTTTGTCCACCAGTACTATATCTGGCTTTATGGCATGGATCTGCCGAGTTGTTGGAAAAGCATAGTTCCAGTAGATTCGAGCTCTATCATTTTCGATGACTGATTCAATTTCCAGAGGCACAAATGGTAGCACTGGCTCCTTGTCTATATCATAAATTTCTCTCAGATGGAAGTAGAGAATCCGAAGCGCCGCATTGTGTCTTTCTGTGTATCCTGATGGAGCGTGGACTCTGCAAGCAGACAAGATGTGCATGACAGTTTCCTGCTGACTGTGGCATGCTCTGCAAGTTGTTGGGGTGTCCACTTTCATGATGTTCTTCTTATACCATCTTGTATTTATCACTCCATCTTGACAAGCCATAACGAATCCCTCCGTTTCCGACTTTAGACCAGCCGACTTCAAAAACGCAAAGGATAGTTCCTCTGATAGGCCCTGATCTTTCAAACTCCTGAAATATATAGAGTGCAGACTTTTACTCATGTGGTCTTCGAGTAACGTCTTCAGTTGTGCCTGTCTGATCTCTCTGCCTACTCTTCTCTGGTCTGTTGGCGTGATAGGTGTTCCCACTAGCTCATAGTCGATGGATACTCCAGTTATGCTGAGTTTTTCCAAGGCTCTCCGTCCAGCTCTAAATAGGAAAGCTCCTTGGTTCCTGATTTCATGATGAGCTACCATTTTGAGAAGCGGGTCTTCACTTCTCAATATCCTTATTGCCATTTCCAACGTATGTTGATGGTGTTGGTATTCCAAACTCTGCAAACCTCTGCCACCCTGCGTTCGTGGGAGATATATTCTTTGAACCGAGCAGTTGGGATGCAGGCTCCGATTCATGTTCATCACTTTACGTGTGGCCCTGTCTAGTTCGAGAATCTCATTAACTGTCCAGTTGATTATTCCGAAAGAGTATGTGACTATCGGAACTGCCAAGATGTTCGTAGCTGACACCTTGTTTTTACCAGACAGCTGTGATTTCCATATATCTCGGATCTTCTTTTTGTAGCTGGCTGTCAAAGCATCCTTGATTCGAGTTGTCTCCAGTGCGCCTCTTTGTTGCATTCCAAGGAATTTGTAATTTTCCTCTTCATCGAGGTGCCGAATGATTATTCCTCCTTCCAGTTCGATGTCTTCTCCTACTTCTTCAGTTCTTCCTCTGTTCAGATGGAAAACAGCACATTTTTCCAAACCGAATGACATTCCTATTGCTGTGGTGTATTCCGCAACGATGTTAAGAAGTTGTTGTAGCGCTGCCTTGGAGGGAGCGTACAGTTTTAGGCTGGTTTTCCTGTCACGCTGACGGTCGGCGCTGACGGTCAGCGCTGATCGGTCAGCTCGTATCCTTTTAGCATTACGCTGATCACATTGAGAAATAGAAGGATGCTATTGTCTCTGGCTCACTGAATGTGGAGGCTTGTCAGCGCCAGCTAGTCAGCGGCGCCGACGCGCTGGCGCGTACGTGCGCGTATATAGCTCAGCGCTGACGGCCGTCAGCACCGCGTGACTCGAAAACGCTACCTATAGCTACATATATATTGACCCATCAGCGCCGACCGTCAGCGTGACAGGAAAACCAGCCTTAAGTCGTCCATGTACAGGAGATGTGAAACCAGATGTTCTCTTCTGCCTGGTGGCCCGGCCTTGTACCCTATTCTGCTTTCCCTCAACTCCGTTGTTAATGGTAGGAGTGTTATGCAGAACAATAACGGGCTTAGCGAGTCTCCTTGAAATACGCCTCGCCTGTATTTCACCCATCCCGTATACGTGGTTCGACCTTCCGATCGAACGGCGAACTTAGTCTTCCATAGCGCCATGATGTTTTTCATCACATGGACGATATTTGTGTGGACTTTGAGCATCTCAAGCAGCTGTAATATCAAGCTGTGCGACGATGTGTCAAATGCTTTCGCGTAATCCAGCCAGGATGTATGTAGATCGCGCTTGTAGTGTTTTGCATCTTGACAAATGCTCTTGTCTATGAGTAGGTTGTCCTTGCACCCCTGTACTCCTTTCCGTGCTCCTCTTTGCTCGTAGATTTGGTTCCACACTGGTGCACTAGCCTCCAGAATCCGGTTTTGAAGGACACTTGTGAGTATTTTATACAGCGTATTGAGACACGTGATAGGGCGATAGTTCTTTGGCTGTCCTAGATCGCCTGATTTTGGTATCAGTACAGTTCTGCCCTCTACCAACCATGATGGAATTGCCTCACGGTGAATTATTATCCCACTGAATATTCTGGCTACGTGTTGATGAGTAGCTGGAAAGTTCTTCCACCAGTAGTTTTGGATCCCATCCAGTCCAGGTGCCGTGAAATCATTTTTGTTCTTTAGGGCTTGTCTAACTTCTTCGGTTGTTACTTCAGTCATTTCTTCTGTCGGTTGCAGACTTTGATCGCATAATGTCTGGAATCTGTGAAGTGCCGGAGTATCCCTGGTTTCCGCTGGTCGCTCGTACAATTTCTTCCAGAACCGTTCGACTTCTTCTGGCGATGGCGAGTTTTCTGCCTCTATTTGTTTAGGCTGAAATAGCTTTGACGGTTCTGCGGTGAATGTGTTGTTGTCCTCTATCCATTTCTGCTTCCTGATCAGCTTCTTCCTCGCTGCCGCTAGTGATCTTATCTTATCGACAGCTTTCTGCTTCAGTAGATTGATGATGGGCAAGCTAATCGTACGGTGCAACGCACGTAGCTCCCCCATCATGACCTCTATCTTCATGCTAGGCTTCAGTTGTCCTTTCATAACATCTATGATACATTGGTACCAAGATGCTTGCTGCCTCACGATCTTCATCTTCTTATCTAGCTTCTTCATTCTTGACCTATGTTTGTCATCCCTTGTTGTTGTTCTACCTGGAGAACATAGAAGTGAAGTAGCAGCTCTCACTGCAGCCACGACATCTTCTAGTGAGCAGTCCTCCTTTAGGTGATCGTTGATGATATTATTCATCATGGCTAGGTCTTCAGCCTGGAGTCTCGTTTTCAACCGTGCAGTCGTTTTGTTCGGATCCCCTACTGCAGCCTCGAATGCTTCCTTTCTGTTGATGACTGGTTTCGGAACATCTCTCACTTGTTCCGTTCTTCGCCTGTTGCACTGTGCAGGATGTTCCACTCGGAATGGGGCAGCTGTCACCTGCTCCATGTCCAGTGCTTCGACTTGCGATCCAGGCATTGGAGGTTGGATGTTTGCGGCATCTCTCACCTGCCTCCCATCCTGTTCTTCTCTCCTTTGAATCGTGGATTGCTGCTGTTGGTTCCGAGCATCTCTCACCTGCTCTTCAGCTTGTTCTTCTGTTCCTTCTGGCTGTTGAAGCTGCTGCAAGATTCCTCTCTTCTTCAGATGGCTCACCTGGTCTCGCAGGTTTTGCTGAGTCATAAAGCTAAGATCTGGATTATTTTCACACCACAGACCATGCAGTCTACCCATATATCCCCTTCTTTCTGGTCTGGATCTTCGGTATAATACAGTCAGTTTTTCATGTTGCTCGGGTGTCCACTTGTGGCGTCCCCTTTGCGTGGTCTTGTTCCTGTTGCCGGGTCCGACTACGGGTTGCTCTTGCGAGCGCAGATTCCCTATGCGACCGGCAACTTCTCTCTCCTCCTCGATGTCCTCGTCGGAAGCTGTAGTTTCTTGTATGACAGGCGCCCGCCTCCTCAGCATCCTGCCGTTGGTGGTTCGCATGCTGTCACGCCTAGCACCAACCCCAGACGTGCCCTGGTGATCCCCAGGCAGCAGCTGTTTTCCGAGGCCTCTTAGTTGGTTACTCATCATTGGTTGAGATACAACCGGGGTTCGCGGGCTTGTCACACCCGTATGCTACTAAGTAGTACCCCCGTGCGATTTTGCGTTTTATACCTACTGCCAGGTAGCTAAGATACCTCGGGTTTGCTAAGCCCGTACTCTGAGACACATCCCAGAGCCCCTGAGGGGTTATTATTATTATTATTATTATTATTATTATTATTATTATTATTATTATTATTATTATTATTATTTTCCTCCTTTTTTCGAGGGTTGTGTATTATTATTATTATTATTATTATACTGCTCCTCCTGGGTCTTCCACAAGGAGACCCTTCATAAGCTCTAAGAGCTTACCCTGAGTTAGGAGAACCAGTTGTGTTCTGTGTAGGCTTTGTTACTGTGTCCTTACGCCACCTTAGGCACAGCACTGTTAATTTTTGACCCAACAGCGAATGGTGGCGATTACCGTGACTAGAAAATTTCTTTCCTAGCCTCGAAATTGAACTTGGGGCTTCCGCTCCCAAGTCAATTACTCTACCACTGAGCCAATCGCATATCAATGTATTCATATGATAGAACTGCATCATAAAGGAAATTCAATTCAAATAATAGTTTATTTATCAAAATTAAATGAGCAATCTGAGAATGAGAACTGCACCATGGAAGAAATCAAATTAACATAGCTGAAATGAATTTGACTCTCTCTTATAGAACAGGATGAGGTATGAGTATGAACACAGATCATATAATAAATCATAGATAGAATAATTATAGCATTCTGTGAAAACATAGAAGTACGTGTCATTATTGCAATTTGCAAAAATCATATCTCTGAAAGTATTAGCTTGTTGGAGTTCAAAATGATATCAATGGGTTTTTATGGTGAAACTATATCTTAAAAAAATTTATTTTGAAATTTGTAACTTAAAAGAAAAAATTTTTTTTCGTTACTCCGAAACCATATGACCTATTTTGCCCAATAACAAACTTAACCGAGATATTTATCTCTCTAACATACCCTGAAAATTTCAACTGCCTAGCTTATTCCGTTCGAGAATTAACGTAGAAACAAAATTTATAAATTTTCAAAAAAAATTTTTGCCACTTTACGGTAAACCGATCAATACAAAACTTCACATGCGTCTAAGTGTTATGATTCTACAATTTCATGCTAAA
Organism: Halyzia sedecimguttata; assembly: GCA_937662695.2. Taxonomy (NCBI): domain Eukaryota; kingdom Metazoa; phylum Arthropoda; class Insecta; order Coleoptera; family Coccinellidae; genus Halyzia; species Halyzia sedecimguttata. Next base: position 79,039,741 of record OW569414.2, read on the forward strand.
TTTCAGATAGATTGAGTGATCAGATTCGGAAATATTCATAAAAAATGTTTTTACTAAAAACAGCCATAACCTCGAAACCGCTCGATGGATTTTGCTGGTTAACGAACTCGTCCGAGATATTTACGCTCCAAACCTACTCTGCAAATTTCAATCCTCTAACTCCTTTCGTTCGAGAGTTATCGTGTTAACGGACGGACGGATGGCCGGACAGAATCGATTTCGACCACGGATTCTTGATCAGTGAGTCGAACAAATCGTTTGATACCATTTTCAGCCAAAAATACGAAAATTACAGACATTTGGGCAAATTGATAAGCACTCTGTTCCGAGGAACAAGAGCGCCAAAAATACTACATAAAAGATCATTTTAATCTTGTTGTAAAAAACAATTCCAAAATCCGATGTATTTTAAGTGTCCTGAAAGAAGGGAAAGAAAAATATAACATTTTAACAAAGCAAATATTTATTTATTTATTTTTTATATATTATTTAGTTATCTTGTTTAGGATAAAAGGTCTAACGATTAGTATTTTCAATTGAACTCCATTGATGCCAGAGAATGTTATATAGCTTATTCCAATTTGATATGACGTCATTTATAATTTGTTTACATGAGAATACTATTTTTTATGACTATTATTAAAGGATCAGAAGTCCAGAGCGTTCCTGCCAATAGGGTCTACATGATGGCTTCGTATAATTAATATACTTATGCATATATTTCACCAGTCAAATAAACCCCAGGGGTTTACATTGATTTGCCGAGAAGCACGAGCACACGCGTTTCTGGCTTCTTGGCCTTCACCGTCTGCTCTTGCTCCTCGGCAAATCAATGAAATCCCCTGGGGTTTAATTGACTTGTGAAATATATGCATAAGAATATTAATTATACGAAGCCATTATGAAGACCCTATTGGTAGGAACGCTCTGGACATGTTGATTTATTAACAACGGTCTCGCCATTTTTGGCGCTCTTGTTCCTCGGAACAGAGTGCTTATCAATTTGCCCAAATTTTTGGCTGAAAATGGTCTTGAACGATTTGAAAAATTTAATGCTTGTGGCTTTTACTTGATGCAAATCCATATTAACTCAATGAAAAATTATATACGAAACGCGTCACAATATTGAATAAATAAGTGTAAATCGTATATAATTTTTCATTGAGTTCAACGATTTGGTTTGACTCACCTATCAAGAATCCATTGTCAAAATCGATTCTGTCCAGCCGGCCATTAACACGATAACTCTCGAACGGAATGAGCTATACAAATGAAATTTTCAGAGTAGGTTCGAGGGATAAATATCTCGGTTAAGTTCGTTATTGGGCAAAATCGGTCTGATGGTTTCGGAGTAACGGAAACATTTTTTTTTACATTACAACTTTTGAATTCAATTTTATCACAAGAATCCAATGATCTCATTTTCAACTCTAACAAACTAATATTTTCGGAGATATGATTTTTCAAAATTTCAATAATACATCGTAGTTCTATGTATTCACTGTCTGTTTTCACTGTTCATAAATGTCATCTTATCTAGCTATTAGAGTCATGTCAATTCGTAGTTTGAGAAACAAGTATCCAATTCTTGAATTTGTGAATATATACAAGACTCTTTTGAAACCGAAAATAATATTGTCTGGTTGCATATTGAATAATTTACGTATAAATTCGGGATGATGTTCCAGAAGATTTAGAATTAGATCATTTTAATGATGTAGTTTATGAAGGCAATAGGAGAAAAGAACATAATGGAATTATCAAAAAAAATTACTGTTCGTTGACCACTGAGGTTAATATTACATTTTACTTCCTTAAGTAGTAAGACATGTTTATATACACAGTACTTTAATAATGTTGCTAGTTAATATATTTTGAACTATTAAAATAATTTGTTTGTAAGCCTCTACCTACTTAAATATCAGGAATAAATGAACAATCTGCTATGATTGTCTCTAGCCTTGCTCTAGACATTTCGATGATACTTTACTTAGGTATTTCGAGTTGTGAAAACTATGCACCGAGTGAAAGTTGCAACAACCCATTCCACGAGGTTGAATCATTGCAGATTGCTCATTTAATCTTGATGAATAAATTTAATTACAATTTTTTGAAGCATTGTAGATCGCTCTTTTTTGGCGCTCTTGTTTAAATGATAATTTTTGAGACGTTTTTTTTTAATTCAATTTCTTTCATGATGCAGTTCTATCATAAGAATCCATTGATATAATTCCCAACTCTGAGAAACCAATACTTTCGGAGATAAGTCCACAGTCCACTCAAACTAGAATACGTTTTCTCTGTATGCCTTGAAAACCTAGAACCAATATTTGAGAATACCTAATGGTTACAGAACATTGAGCTAATATTTCGATACATTTCGATCAATTATAGTATCAACACAATATACCTTGCCGACATCCAATATCAACGAACCACTCGGAAAAATTAACGATTTCCAAATTCTCGAACGAACCTCCAATTTACGGGGAACTAATCATGCACGAAGTAGGCCAACATTTTGTTAGTTATAATTGACCAATGCATATTTAATAACCAGTTGGAACGTCTATTTCGGGTCAATTTAGACACGGATTAATCATTTCGGGTTTCGCACGATTCTATATCGAATATCTGGAAGGATCGCGAAGTAATGCGTTGGGAGAATCAGGAACTGTTCTCATTTGAATGGGATTTCTGACTGCGCTTCACCTGGCAGGAGGGAGTATTTTGTGGATAATGAAAGAGCACACAGGTTGGAGTGGAGTTGGTTCAGAAATCTGGATTTACCTCATGTGAATGCATGAGATATCTTCTTTCTCGCTTCACATCATTATTCGTAACGTAGCAACCTCCTTTCTTTGGAGAAAAGAATTCGAGAGTATATATTGATATATACGATGGGATTTCACTTCCTGTCGTCTGTGACGTATTTATAGTTCTGATGGCGTAAATTTCTTTAACTGATTCTGCCAAGACACGCATAGTGAATAATTTCATGCTTATAACGCCAGTGGTGAAGGTTCGAATCCTGCTTAGGTTATGTACAGTGTGTGTGTCACATGAAAATTGTTAGAAATATTGGAAATAATAGAGTTAAGATTAGTTTTACTGCTCCTATCCGAGCATTTTTCAGCCAGAAGTACTCTTGCAATAGAAAGATGCGTGGAAATGAAACTAGAAAGAAACTATGAGAGTTGTGATATAGCAATCCACTCAGTCAAGCTGCTATTGAAGCTCTGAGCTCCCATATGTTATCGAATCCAAGCTGATATGGGAGTGCCGAAGAAAACTCAATGAAATAGGCAAGAACAACAGTGTCATCTTGGTCTGGGATCCTGGTCACGCAGGAACCATAGGAAATGAGGAGGCCAACACACTTGCCAAGAAAGGAGCACAAACCCCCTTTATTGGACCGGAACCTTATTGTGGGGTTGGTATACACACCTAGAAAAGTGAATTCCGGATGAAGAAACTGAGAGAGGTACTTTCTGGAGATATCTCCCCGGAATGCATCACTGCAAGAAATTCCTCCGGAACTTTGATACTGTCAGATCCAAGAAATACTTGGACCTCAGTAAGAACAAGCTGCACCTCCTCACTGGCTTCCTCACAGGGCACTGTGGCCTCAGGAAGTATATAATGAGTTTAGGGCTAGCAGAAACTGACGAGTGTAGATCCTGTTGGGAGGAGGATGAAACTCCTGGTCACCTTACAACGGAATGCCTAGCCATCTCAAACCAACGCAAGGAATGCTTTGGGCAAGAAATCTGCAGGAGCGAAGACGTAGCCTCCTTGAAACCATCCCAGATACTGGAGTTCTGGAACTGGAAGGCGAGTTGTAGATGGTAATAACATCGACTGCTCTGAAGGGGGGCACAATAGACCTTAGGGTCGCAGTGCAACGTTACCCCCTACAACAATATACAATATACAATACAATTAGTTTAACTGGTGCAGATGAAGTTTAACGCCGTTCGTACCGATAATTCTGAAGCATTTCTGGATTATATCCATGTCTGAAGAATGCCCAAACCTTTCCTATGACATGTAAATATTAAGTGTGGAGGCGCCTTGAAGCCAATTAAGTCATCTGGACTCAAATCATACTTTTTTCCGAACAGGAAATCGCTTAGAACATATTAGTGTTAGTTGTCTCATAAAAGTCGAAGCAAAATGTATTTCGCTTCGTGGGACAGCCAATTTCATGACCACCTTAGTAGTACTTTCCTAGCTCAAGGACAGACGAGTAAGAAGGTACCAAGGGTTGGGTGGGTTAGTCGGAGAACTTGAATTTGATCGACAAGTCGAAGGGGTGCAGACGAGCCCGATTACGGGGACACGAGAGTTTTTTTATTTTTATTCGTTCGAAAAGAAATTAGACGGTAGAGACGTGCAACGTAGAAGTATGTTTATAGTATCAAGAAGTTAGGAACCTCAGTCATCTACGATATTTTATGTATATTTGATTACGACGGCGAAGTTGAATATTGAAAAGTTCTTCTAATTAATTCAAAACTGTAAATGTAGTCCCATTATTCCATAGACAACGATAAAAATCCTTCAACATATTATAAGGATTATTTATTGGTACAACATACGAGTTAAACAAGATTACTATTTGAATGTGATAGCCTACTTCGATGACTTACGCCTGAATTTAGAAACAAGGGTAATATTCTATAGAAACTAATTGTTTATTCATGGGATGCTGTTGCTACTTTTCGTACAGCTGCCCTAGCATTGGGTTTTTCTGCCGCTACATATTGTTGCCAGTCTGGTTTGACAGTGTTCATGCACAAAAATTGACGCACAGCTGGATTTATCTATAAGGAATATTAGAACTCTTAGATCTACCCCTATTCATTGATTACCAATACTCCTCCAACTGTTATCCAAATCTGAATAGTATTCATATGATATTGACCAAATTTGATTATAATTTTAGATTATTTTTATCAGAAAAGGATATTAATTATATGTGTGAAAAAAGCAATGCTGTATTTGATGTGGAAAAAGAATTTATTCCATCCTGATACATTATGAAGAAATAAACCTTTAGTTACCGTAACTATAAACATGGTTATAACTCCCTTGGGAGTTATACTCCCATACTAAGCAGTTATAGATCCCCCTAATGAAGTCAAATTTTCAAACTATCAAATATTCAATTGTCAAATTTTGTTTCATTCAGTATGAAATAATAGTATATTATTTAACGAGCGGTAATGTAAGTCATAACTCACGCAGATGAAGTTTGCAGCGCGAGCCGCAGACGAGTGCTGTAATTCATCAAGTGAGTTATGGCCATTACCGCAAGTTGAATACTATACTTTATCTACGACTATAACAATAAATACAAAATCTAAAATAAATTATGATATTAACTAGATGATGAAAACGATTGAATTATTATGAGATCTACTACCTTTGTTGCCAGATATTTCTGATCAGGAGCTTCATTTATGAAATCATTTAGTTGTTCTGGCGTAAAACTTTCTGCCTTTTTAGCTACATGTTTCTCTGATTGACGTTTAAGAATCGCACGTAATTTTAAATAATTCTCTATATTGATTCCATTATTTATGTTGATTGTGCTTCTTAGCATGGAGCAGAAAGTCCATAGAGACGGTGCTGAGTTCACTAAAATATGCCAAAGAACATTCACTGTAAACGATAACTTAATGTTTTTGCCGCTACACCAATCTTGAAAATATTTGTATACAACTTTATACTTGTTTTGAGATCTTTCGGCAATAAATTCTGTATGGTGACATTAGCTGCTTCTCTTATTTCTGGAGGTGCACATAATATTCACGGTAATTAGGTATCAACTCAATTTCAAAACGTCAAAATTATTCAGGTGACAAAAGCACAGACCCACCTTGATATTCAACTGGTGAATAATTCCAGGAATAGTAGTGAGTTATAGCGGTGAGTTATTATTACTCACGTTGTTTGTTTACAGATACTATTAATTGAACGAAAGCAATTGAATAATGAATATATAATTTAATTGGAGTAGATAAAATTAATTATCTATCACGTGAGATATTGAATGTAAGCAACCTCTGGCAACTTAAAATCCCTCGGGACTGCAATCTGTTGCCCTCTGTATTTAACATCCTCATAACTCCCTTGATATATAAATAACTATAGTATGATTTGAAAGGGGATATAAGAAACAAAGAAAGAAAAATAGATAATGAATTAAATATGATTTTATTCCAACTAAACTCGAAATTTCATCAGAAAATGGATCTATAAATTATGTTGACCTCCACCATTCTTTATACAAGTACGTGCCTTTTGGCGCTCTTGTTCGTCGGAACAGAGTGTTTATCAATTTGCCCAAATCTCTGTTATTTTCGAATATTTTTTTTATGAAAATGGTCTTAAACGATTCGGTTCGACTCACTGATCAAGAATGCGTGGACGAAATTGATTCTGTCCGGCCGGCCGGCCGTAGGCACGTAACTCTCGAGCGGAATGAGCTAAACAGTTGACATTTTCAGAGTAGGTTTGGGAGATAAATATCTCGGCTAGGTTCGTTATTGGGCAAACTCGGACAGATGGTTTCGGAGTAACAAAAAAAATTTTTTTTACATTACAAATTTCGAATCAAATTTTTTTCAAGATGCAGTTTCACCCTGAGAATCCATTGATATCATTTTTAACTCTAACAATCTAATACTTTCGGAGATATAATTCTTCAAAATTTCAATAATAAATCCTACTTCTATGTTTTTACAGAATGCTATAATTATTGTACCTATGAATTATTATTATATGGTCTGTGTTGATACATGTCAACTTATTTTCCTGAGACAGGACACATTCATTTCAACTGCCGTAGAATTGTGAGGGTTATAATATGCTCTCATACTTTTTGGGTGATATTTTAATGCCCATGGTTAATCCATACGATGAAGGGAATGGTAATTGGTAAATTGGTAGTTAATAATATTGAGTTCAGAATATCTCCAGTAAAAACAAAACTGGAATATTGGCTAAAGTCTCAATTGATATAATATACTTTTCAGAGTGGATTTGAGGAAAGAATATTATATCGTTCATCATAGATTTGAGGACTGAATATCTCGGATGAGTTCGTTGTTGAGTAGAATTGGTTTACCCATTGGTTTTGGAGAAATAATTTTTGGCACTCTTGTTTAATTAAAATTATTTTATGATGTTTGAATTCAATTTCTGTTATGCTGAAGTTCTATCATAAGAATCCATTGATATAATTCCCAACTCTTACCACTACTTTCGGAGATAGGATTTGTCAAAATTTGTACAAGAGCGCCGAAGCTCCTGTCCATAGGGCTTTCCCCCTTTTTTTCTAATTTCTTCATTTGTTACTTTCCGCCTGAAATTGACTATCTCTGCCTTTTCATTACACATACATTATTTTTTATGCCGGACATTCGAATGGTTGCTTATAAAAAATCTGCTGAAAGGAAACTAGTGAATGCATTCTAAAGAAATATTTTTTTGAGACTAAAGAAGGAATATGTCATGTTTTTGCGCGTATGTTCTGGGGAACATCGCGTTATAGTTTTGCCCAAATGTCTGTAACTTTCGAATTTTTTGACGAAAATGGTCTCAAACGATTAAGTTCGACTCCCCAATGAAGAATTCGAGGTCAAATTTGATTCTGTCCGTCCGGCCGTCCGGCCGTCCGGCCGTTGCCACGATAACTTGAGAACGAGAAGAGCTAGCAACTTGAAATTTTCAGGGTAGGTGGCGCATCTCAATACGACGGACAAGTTCGTTAATGGGCATAATCGGCCCAGTGGTTTCCGAGTAATAATTTTGTTTTCAACCAATATAAATCCGATCGAATTGAAACTTGGTGGGTAGTTGTAGAATATGATCTTAAGCACGTTTGTGGAATTTTGTGCGAATCGTATGGCTAGAAAATTTTTAAAAAATTATTAAAAAATATTTTTGTTGTCACGATAACTTGAGAACGGAATGAGATAGCGGCTTGAAATTTTCAGGTTAGGATGAACACCAAAACGCGACATTTCAGTTTGTTTATGAGCATAATCGGCCAAACGGTTTCAGAGTTATAGCCATCTGAAATTTTCTGAAATTTCGTGGTTTTTGTTCCTCATTAACTCAAAAAGTACTGAACCGATTGAATTCAAACATGGTTATTAGTTGTAGAATGCCAACGCGGAAATGTTTGCAAAATTTGGTGAGGATAGCATTTGTAGAAAATTTTTAATAAATCATTGAAAATAAAAAAAAAAAAATTCTATATATCAGTAACTATTCGTTTGAAATTGCTGAAATTTTGCAAGAGCCTTCATAACCTAACTCTACTGCCAAGTTTCAAGTTTTAATACGATCGGTTAAATATTGTTGGAGATTCGAGCATTCTTGTGCGAGTTCAGTAGATGGGTGACCGTTGCCTCGATAACTTTCGAACGAAAGGAGATAGGGACTTGCAATTTTCAGGGTAGGTTGCGTATCCGAAAGAGAGTGTTGAGTTCGTTTTTGGGCATAATCGGTCTAACGGTTTCCGAGTTATACCCACCTGGAATATTATTTCCTTGATAACACAAAAAATAAATATTCGATCGAATTGGTGCTTGGTAACTAGTAGTAGAAAATCAACATAAAGACGTGTTTAAAATTTTGTAAGAATCGTATCCCTAGAAAATTTGAAAAAAATGACGAAAAAAAAATTTCAAGAACCGTACCCCTAGAAAATTTTTAAAAAGTCACGAAAAAAAAATTGGTTCAAGCACTGACGTGAAGTCAGAAGCTTTTGCGCGTATGTTCTATTGTCCATACTTCTGTATTGGACACCCTTAATCGAATTTACCATGGTAAATTATGTTGTCCATTCTCCTGTATTGGACACTTAATTCGAATTTACCATGGTAAATTCGAATTGAGAGTGTCCAATACAGGAGAATGGACAACATAATTTACCATGGTAAATTCGATTAAGGGTGTCCAATACAGAAGTATGGACAATAGAACATACGCGCAAAAGCTTCTGACTTCACGTCAGTGCTTGAACTAATTTTTTTAAGATAATTTTTTCATACATAAATTGTGGAATTCGTGAATTGCAGAAAAATTGAATTTTCTTTATTCATATATACTATATTTGAAATCCTACTAATTATTTTTCAACATCTTATACAGCATTGTTTTGCTTTTTTCACACATATCATATCCTTTTCTGATAAAAATAACCCAAAATTATAATAAAATTTGGTCAACATAGAAAAAATTTACTAAAATGAACCAAGGTGAGGAATCTTTTAAGAATCACTCGAATATCTCGGAAACTGTTGATTTTTCGGTTAAGAAGTGAATCTCGGTTCATTATATAGGAAAAATATTGGAAGTCTCGCAAAGTATCCAATCAGAGGGAAAACCCTGGATGCGCCGTTCAGAATCGGAAGTGGTGGTGCATAGAATCGTGGCAAATTTCCGTTGCTATCTTCCCACAATGCAAATACTGAAACTTTGTAGTATTTCCGATCGAAGTGAGTGAATGTAGAATTGAAACTCATTCCTTTGTGGGAACCACGAAGTTCGATAACTTTCATTAAATAACTCAAGCATGTTTGGTAGATTGAGGGGGGAATACTAACTACTCATCCCTATTCTATTAGGATGTTCGCGTTTCCATATGTGGGCGTTTTGCAAGAAGATTAACTATTTTTCATGTAAATATACCAATTCTCTTCAAATCAACATTTTCATGCCAATATCGTCTCAAAATGAAACTTTCATGGAAGAAATTTTTTATTCGACCGAAAAAAGAATTGGGAAAGCCCTGTGGACAAAAGCTTTGGCGCTCTTGTTCAAGCTTTGACGATTCATCTTCGAAATTATTGGTTTCTCAGAGTTGGGAATGGATATCTATGGATTCTTATAATAGAACTGATTCATAAAAGAAACTTATTTAAAATTAAATGAATTACGAACTTACACGAGATATTCATTCCCCAAATCTATTCTGAAAATGATATTATATCAATTGAAACTCAGCCAATATTCCCGTTTTGTCTCCACTGAAGATATTCTGAACTTACCAAATTATATATTTCCATCATCATATGGATTATCCAAGGACATATATGGGGTGGGGTTAACTATAATATCCTATATAGTTGGTCATTTTGCATTCAATCATACTTTGTTTCTTAGATTATTGATAGATACATTTGACATTATTATTATTATTATTATTATTATACTGATCCTCCTAGGTCTTCCACAAGGAGACCCCTCATAAGTTCTAAGAGCTTGCCCTGAGTTAGGAGAACCAGTTGTGTTCTGTGTAGGCTTTGTTAATGTGTCCTTACGCCACCTTAGGCACAGCACTGTTAATTTTTGACTCAACAGCGAATGGTGGCGATTACCGTTACTAGAAAATTTCTTTCCTAGCCTCGGAATTGAACTTTGGGCTTCCGCTCCCAAGTCAATTACTCTACCACTGAGCCAATCGCACGACATAAGTCTGGTATAAGTAAATAAGATTACATGCATGAACAGTGAACACAGATAGAACACTGACAGATAGTCTATTTATTATTTATTTATCGTATGGTATGGCACATGTTGAAATTTACAAAGTAAAATAATAATAATAACAACAATAAAACAATAATACAAACAATAGTAGATAACAACAATAATACTACAATTAATTTACAAGCAAACATCAAGATTTTTGATAGTCTATGAAAACATAGAATTACGATGTATTATTGAAATTTTGAAAGATCATATTTCCGAAAGTATTAGCTTGTTAGCCATCTGGCCATCAGACCGATTTAGCCGACTAACGAACTTAACCGAAATTTTTATCTCCCAAACCTAAACATTTGGACAAACTGATAAGCACTCTCTTCCGATGGACAAGAGCGCCAAAAATGTTACGATGAAAAGAAAAATGAATACACAAGTTGAAAACAGCTGCAAATTAATGTATTAGATAGCAAATAAAACAATAAACAGATAAGGCTGGTGGTGTCGCTTCCACACACATGAAGGTGTTCTCGAAACAAAGTGAGGAGGTGAAGAAAAACTTAAGTTTTTGTTGAAAAAATATTCGATCTAGCAGATCAACTAAAGATGACAAAATGTATGGTATCATATTTCCCGAGAATTTTCCATTCGATATGAATCAATGGAGTGAAAAGCAGCGAATAGAAATCTTGATATTTCTGGGGCATGGGGATCGCAAGCGGACCTATGAACGAAATTTTCAATGAGCGTTATCAAGACAGAAATCTTATAAGTAAAACTACTGTTTGTCGGGTGGTTAAACATTTCGAACAAACTGGAAATGGTAAAAACTCCAAAATATGGTAGACCTTCAACTACGACATGTGGCGATAAGACCCTCGTAATATTACTTTTCAAAGAGGAGAATTCGAAACAATCTACACGAAAACTGGCCAATGAATTCGATGTGAGTAAGCAGTCAGTCGGTAATCTTCTTAGAAAAACTAAGTTTCACTCATACAGGATTCAAAGCACACAAGAATTATCTGATGATTATTTCGACCGACGAGCGCAGTTTTTTGAAGTAATGCAGGAGAGATGCAATGAGGATGATACCTTTTCATCGAGAATTCTTTTTACGGATGAAGCTACGTTTTACTTGAATGGGTCTGTCCATCGACATAATTGTCGCTTCTGGTCCACAGCAAATCCTCATTGGGTGAAGAATGTTCACACCAACATTCTGAAAAATTACTTGCGTGGTTCTGGTTCGGCACAATTGGCCATCATATTATTGTACCTTTTTTTATAGAAGGAAATTTGACTAGTGACTCTTATCTAGAGTTACTGAGCAATCAAATATTACCTGCAGTCATTGATCTCTTTCCCAGTGTGAATTGTCGACAAGTAGCTGATAATATTTGGTTCCAACAAGATGGTGCGCCTCCGCATTATGGAATTGAAGTAAGGAGGTATCTTGATGGCACATTTCCTGATAAATGGATTGGTAGGAGAGGATCAGTTGAATGGCCACTCCGATCTCCAGATTTGAACCCTCTTGACTATTTTCTGTGGGGCCATTTGAAGAGTAATGTTTACTAAAATCAGCCGGATAATTTGGAAGACCTGCAACTTAAAATTCAGAGAGAAGTCCAAAGAACCTATTGCTGCGTTGAATAATTCATTGAGGAGTTTCGAAGAACGGCTTGCACATTGTCAAGCGGTCAACGGTGCTCAATTCGAACATTTAAGACATCAAAATTATTTTCCATCCTTGAATAGGAAACTCGACGATTTCAAAAAGCGAGTAACCATACCCAATTGATTATTTTCTAGTGTTTTAATAAAAAAAAATGGGTTCAAGCCCTGTGGACAGGAGCTTTCTGGCGCTCTAGTTCAAACAGACAAATTATATCTCCAAAAGTATTGGTTTCTCAGAGTTGAGAATTATATCAATGTTGTTGACAAGCAAAATAAACTTAATAAAGGCAACCATAAATTCAGTTATAGAGCAGTTTATTGCAAATGTAGGTCTTTTTAAAGATAAGTATCCTGTTGTTCAAGAATTTTCAGTTGAGGAATCTCATGAAATTCAGTTTTTCAGATAATAACGTTATATTTAATGTGCCGAATGTATCACAAAAGTATACAATTGAATTTAGCATTGCAAGGAAAAACTGACAATACTTGTTTTATGTGGCAACTGTAAAATTATTGTTGAATTAGTATTAGTAGCAGCTATCTGTAGGTACAATGTGTTTTAATCTAATATATAAAATTGGTTCAAGCACTGACGTGAAGTCAGGAGCTTTTGCGCGTATGTTCTATTGTCCATACTCCTGTAATGAAAACTCTTCTTAATCGAATTTACCATGATGAATTCTATTGTCCATTCTCCTGTATTGGAGACTCTTAATTCGAATTTACCATGATGAATTCTATTGTCCAGAATGGCTTTGTTACTGTGTCCTTACGCCACCTTAGGCACAGCACTGTTAATTTTTGACCCAACAGCGAATGGTGGCGATTACCGCGACTAGAAAATTTCTTTCCTAGCCTCTGAATTGAACTTGGGGCTTCCGCTCCCAAGTCAATTACTCTACCACTGAGCCAATCGCACATACCTACACACATGTTATATTGCATCACCTTCTACTCCTATATTTTAAAATACTCTGCAATTAGAAAAATTAAAATGTTTCGTTAAAAATGCCTATTATATAGGTACACGCTGGCATCCAAACACCCTGATGATGGATCGTAAGAGACCCATGATATCAGGAAAACAGAAAAGTGTTCAAAATTCACTGGTCTAAGCGTAATTCAACTGCTTTTTTTTGTGCAATAGTATTATGCAAATGTTATGTGTAAACAGGTAAAAGTAGCTAGGGGCCAAATCTGAATAATAGGGTAGGTGCAGAAATTTTAGTGTTCATGTCATCTTGGTTGCCTCTTATCAATATTAAATTTTCTCATGAGGTATACTTAATCTTCACAAATATTCAATCGACTAAGTTCCATATACCTTGTTTTTAAGAATTCTATCTGCAGTAACTCCAAGAGTAACTCATGCATTCTATTTGTCGAAAAGCATTACTTTTTTGCTCTACGTCAACTGGACCTTAATTCATTTCAACCTGAAAGGAAAAAAGATTAAGACTTGGATTTCTCTGAGTAAAGTAATTCATTCAATTCACTTCTATTACTTACTGCTGATTTTTAGCCAGAAATCCTGAAGGACATATACCAGATATCTTCTTTCTGAACAACTTTTCTACAGTTCTCCATAATTTGGAATTTCTTTCACATACGTAAACAATATTTCTAGATTCCTCCAATCTTCAAATACAAGGTAATCTCGATTATTTTCAACAGAAGGAATACTCGTTCGTACTTCGTGGATTGAGTATATTTTGTTTACGTTTTGTTGTGTTTTGAACAGATTCAGATTCGATGTTGAGGTTAAAACGGGGCGCATGCGATGTAGGGCTATCATCTCCCATAGATTTGTGATGAAATAACACAATTTTCCCATAACATACGCGTAAAAGATATGTCATCATGACATTCATATTTTTCTTTTGAAGGTTCTCGCAAAAATACGACCATAGACAACATATAAGGTTTGTTTTGGTTCGCAATTCGGACTGTCCTAGAACAGTTCAAAGTAGTCACACAGTCGTTTATTGTAATGGGACTTGCGCGAATGGGCGAAATCTTTCACACGCTACGTTTGGCCCACTCTTTAGAACCGATTCGGAACTGTCCCTACTGCGAACCAAAACAAGCCTATCATACGACGATTCGGATCCGCAACCGAACTCACAAAAGGCTGCGCGGTTCTCCAACAATATAGATCCGATCGTGTTCAAACTTGGAATTCTGCAGTAGACTTAGGTTCTGAAGGCTCTTCCAAAATTTCAGCCATGCCGGACGAATAGTTTATGATATATGGAATTTTTTTCAATTATTTTTAATTATTTTTTTTTAAATTTTCTAGTTATACCATCCTCACGAAATTCTGCAAGAATTTTCGCGTTGGCATTCTACAACTAATAACCATGCTTGAATTCAATCGGTTTTGTATTCTTCGAGTTAATGAGGAACAAAAAACAACCATATTTCAGAAAATTTCAGATGGCTATAACTCTAAAACCTTTTGGACGATTATGCTCATAAACGAACTCAAATGTCGCATTCTGATGCACAACCAAACCTCAAATTTTCAAGCCGCTATCTCTTTCCGTTCTCAGGTTATCGTGACAACAAAAATTTTTTTCAATAATTTTTTTATAATTTTCTAGCTATACGATTCTCACAAAATTTCACGAACGTGCTTAGGTCTATATTCTACAACTATTCACCAAGTTTAAATTCGATCGGATTCATTTTGGTTGAAAACAAAATTATTACTCGGAAACCATTGGGCCGATTATACCCATTAACGAACTTGTCCGTCGTATTTGGATGCGCCACCTACTCTGAAAATTTCAAGTAACTAGCTCTCTCCGTTCTCAAGTTATCGTGGCAACGGCCGGACGGCCGTACGGCACCACAGAATTTCACATTTGGGCAAAACTATAACGCGATGTTCCCCAGAACATACGCGCAAAAATGGGTTCAAGCCCTGTGGACAGGAGCTTTCTGGCGCTCTAGTTCAAACAGACAAATTATATCTCCGAAAGTATTGGTTTCTCATAGTTGAGAATTATATCAATGTATTCTTATGATAGAATTGCATCATAAAAGAAATTCAATTCAAATAATAGTTTATTTATCAAGATTAAATGAGCAATCTGAGAATGAGAACTGCACCATGGAAGAAACCAAATTAAAATAGCTGAAATGAATTTGACTCTCTCTTATAGAACAGGATGAAATGTACGAGTATGAACACAGATCATATAATAAAGCTTAGATAGAATATTTATAGCATTCTGTGAAAACATAGAAGTACGATTCATTATTGAAATTTAGAACTTCATCTTGGCAGAAATTGAATTCAAACATCATAGAAGAATTTAAATTCAGAAAGAGTGCCAAAAATTATCAATCCAAAACCAATAGCCGAATTCTACCCAACAACGAACTCATCCGAGACATTCATTCCTCAATTCCATGATGAACGATAATATATATCTTTCCTCAAATCTACTCCAATACACCAATATTCCAGTTTTGTTTTTAGTGGAGATATTCTGAACTCAATATTATTAACTTACCATTACCATTCCCATCATCATATGGATTGACCATCGGCTTGAAAATATCAACCAACAAAAAGTATGATATTAAATTAGAATTCTCATATTTATAGGATTGCTGGAATGAATGACAATGAGACAACGTCATGTCTCAGGAAAATAATTTGACATTATAACAATTCATAGAATACCCACAGAATAATTCTATCATTGTGTGAAAACATAGAAATACGATTTACATCGAAAGTATTAGCTTGTTAGGGTTAAAAATAATATGAATGGATTCTTATGGTAAAACTGCTTATTGAATAAAATTCAATTTGGAATTTGTTTTGTAAAAAAAAAATTTTTTTTGTTACTCCGAAACCATCTGTCTGATTTTGCCCAATAACGAACTTAGCCGAGATATTTATCCCCCAAACCTACTCTAAAAATTTCAACTGTCTAGCTCATTCCGTTCGAGAGTTATCGTGCCTACGGCCGGACCTGCCGGACAGAATGAATTTCGACCACGGATTCTTGATCGGTGAGTCGAACCAAATCGTTTGAGACCATTTTCAGCCAAAAATCGTTTAAGACCATTTTCATCGAAAAATTCGAAAATTACAGACATTTGGGCAAAGTGATAAGCACTCAGTTCCGAGGAGCTAGAGCGCCAAAAAACGGCATAACCAAATTTCCCTTCATTCGCACTGTTGACTAGATAATTAAATTACCTTTCATTTAATGTATCACAATCCATATATTCCCATTTGAAAAAATAAAGTAGAAGGGTGCGGGGCGTAGGGGGTGAGAAATATCAAATTCAAAAAAGCATTCGATGAATTGCTTCTGAAATTAAAAATCGACCAGTGCGAGGATTTTCCTTAATAATTCTTCGTACAAGAATTATTGACGAGTTACGTAACTCTTTCGGCACGCTCTATATCACTAATGAAGCTCATTAGACGAAATACGACCACTAGAAATTATCAACATGCTGGAGCTCCCATTTAATATTCCCTCATATTAAACCCCATCCAGCTCATTAAGCTTTCAGGTGACTACTCCTCCGTTAAAACACAAAAATTAAAAGAATTATTCTTGAACCATTTCATGGTCTAAAAAGCGCAGAAGACTAATTCCAATATCACGGATGAACGTCCAAAGTAGATATAACGGAAAATCAAGCCAGTCACGGAAATGTGTAATTAATTTTTAAGCTCTGAAAGCTTGGACATTGGGAAGCGCGATACTCATTCCGGTTTTCTCTACAATGATGGTGATTTTCATAATTCTGAACGGTTAGGAAAAAGTGTTCGCTGCACCATTTCAACGGTTCATTATTTGTTTAGTTGGCATAGATCAATAAACTTTTCAGGGCGAAACCAAATAATAGTTTAGCTATACACTCCATTCACTTTTATAAAGTCTCCCGGTTGGCGATGAAATTTTGACACATTTCACCGTGTATATTTTGAAAATGTTAGGTTATGCTCATTTTCCTGTTAGATAACTACGCAACGTTGTCCTCTCTACATAGAATTCGTAAATGATGAATTTGAGAAGATAACATGTGAATTCAACAATTCCAAAGACCTGGTGAAGAATTAATTCGTCTTCTTCTTCCACAGGCAGCTAAAGCCTTCTCGTTTTGTCTAGTAAGAAATTTTAAGAATTCAGGTTTGGAATAATCATGAGACATATTCCATTCAGATAAGTGAATAAAATAACATTTGAACATCTATTTTAATTATTCTAGCATTTTTTCATTCTTTTATACAATATAAAGTAAAATATATATCTATGGGAGATGATAGCTCTTCTTAAGGGCCCTGTAGCGGGCTTCGAACATCTGAAGTTCTGAATAATCATCGCTTGGACTTGGACCGGTCAGACCTGGTTTTGAAAGAGACCCTCCTGGCCTTACGAGCAACATTTTCATTTTTGAATTCAAATATTGAAGGGATTTCAGGAGTGAATATCTTCGAAAACTAGCGGAGGCGATTCTTCTCCACGAGATCCCATTCGCCTACAGAGAAGTATTTTTGTGAGAGGAGACTTTTGAAAGGTTATGTATTATTTTTAATTTGTTCGTTTCCTCCTCTTGTCTTTTCATTTTTGGGCGCATGTTCTAGGGGAACATCGTCCTATCATTTCGTCCAAATGTCTGTAATTTTCGAATTTCGAGCTGAAAATTGGCTAATAGACTAATTCGGACTCCCTGATCACGAATCCGGTGTCAGATTTTTGGGTGCCGTCCGGCCGGCCGGCCGGCCTTCCGGCCGTAGGCACGATAACAGGAGCACCGAAGGTCCTATCGACTTCAAACTTTCAGGGTAGGTTTCTGATCAAAATGCGACGGTTAAGTTCGTTAACGGGCAAAATCGGCCGGACGGTTTAGAAGTTATAGACATTTCAAATTTTGAGGTTATTTCCCTGATATTTCAGGAACTAAAGAAGATGTTGAATCGAAACTTGGTAGTCAGTTCGAGGATATAGACGCGCAACTTTTGGCAAAATTCTGTTATGATCGAAATGTTGGTAATTTTTAAAAAAATATTTCTTTTAATTTTTTCGAAAAAAAAAATTTTTTTTCGTGAACTATTCATCAGATTGCAACAAAAACTTGTACTAACGTCAATTGTAGTATTTTGCAACATTGTGCAAAATTTTGGCTCTATACGATTTCAATTTCTGGAGATATAAGACAAAATGTGTCAAATTTCCTGGGTCTCTCTCAGTATTTTCATCGATTATTATATAATAATCAATAATATTAAGGTATTCAACATGATACTGCTTTTTTTCTTTACTGGTCAGTACGGGCCACAAGGAAGATGAACATGCGCCCAATAGCTCCTGTCCACAGGGCTTGAACCAATTTTTCAGGTTGAGTTTCGGGTACCTTGGAGAAACCTATCCGTTTTTTGACGAGGGAATCCACATTGAAGAAATATATCCCAATCAATATTTTCAAATTTCAGCAAATTTTGTAAACAATAGTTACAAATCACCACACTCACGGGGAGAAAGGGTTTTTTGCTGAGGTTTTTCCCTAAGCTCTTGTATCATAAGTCGAATTGTATGGTACCCCGTTACACCAACCTCTGCTAACACATATACAGCTCTCAGTCAAAAGAATATATATATTCTAGAAATATTTCCTTGTAGATCTAGGAAAGTAATATTGAGTAATCAATGTTTGTTATACTCAAAAGTTCAATGAATTCGGGTTTTAGAGTGCCTGCACTTTCAACTATGAGGTTTTATATTGAGGTAGTTGTTATTCAATTCATGGTTTAGCAAGAACCACGAGAAGTTGTAGGGTTAACTATCGCCAAAAAAATCATTAACTTAAACAAAATAAATATATATTGGTTGGCTCGGTTGGCTCAGTGGGAGAGTAATTGACTTGGGAGCGGAAGCCCCAAGTTCAATTCCGAGGCCAGGAAAGAAATTTTCTAGTCACGGTAATCGCCACCATTCCCTGTTGGCTCAAAAATTAATAGTGCTGTGCCTAAGGGGGCGTAAGGTCACAGTAACAAAGCCTACACATAACACAACTGGTTCTCCTTACTCGCTCAAGCTCTTCGGGAGCTTATGAGGGGTCTCCTTGGGGAAGACCTAGGAGGATCATTATAATAATATACAATAAAATAATAAAAATTATGAGACTAATGAGTTAGGCTAATAAAAATTGTGATAATCATATTGTAGTTTGTCATTTATTGGATCTTACTATAATGGATAGTTTCTGCTGTCTCCAAATGTTTCTGTTTATTATCCATTCGGTTGACATTAACATTGTTATTCGTATTTTCAACAAAATTTTTCAAAAGTAAATTTTCGAAAACAGAACAAACTGAATTTAGAATGATTTCTGAATGTAAATAACAACCACAAGTCTCTGTGAATTCAGAATAACAAATCAGTCCTACGAAGAGTAAATTTACATAAAATTATTTTTTGATCATAACTACATATGTAAAAATGTTGATGAAACAAATTGATAAATTCTGAATCTGAATCCCCATTAATTTTATTTCTATAGAGGGGAAGCAGATTAGTATGTTGAGACCAGCTGCTCAGGGTTAGATCGAAAGGAAGGATCCATTTCAAATCACTGCAGGAAATCTGAACATTCTTTATGAATAATTTAAGATGAATAAGGTCCTTATTGATTTAAACTGAAGCATCTACAGATGAAGAGTTTTCTAAATTGAATAGGTACATATTATATAAAAATAAATAGATTATTTGAGCTTATTGATCCCCCATCCAGATGTATCAATTTTTGTTGAAAATCTTTTATGAAATCGGAAGAAATGAAAGTTCTATTTCACTCATATTTCTTGTCCATCTTGTTGTCTATAATCTCAACTAAAATGTACTCATCTCCAAGTAGAAATAATCCAAAGGAAATTTCCCCATTTACACACCGCAGTTCAATCACAGAACATAAATATCACTGCATGGCACTAATTCACACCGTTTACACAAACATACCACGAAATACCCGCGAAAAACAATACCAGAATTCGAGAATAAGAAGTAATCGTCCATTTATAATAACAAACGTTCGACTGGATCGCCTGGCGTACGACTCATAGTGGGGTTGCCATTTTATCATGTTCCTGGCTTGTTAGATATAGTAGGCTGTGCTTCAACATCCACCCCATGGTTTAAGCTACATATACGATGCTGATGAAATTAGACCGAAATACGAGTCCATCCTTGTTCTCGAACTTTCGATTACACCTTTTGTAGGTATTTCCTGTTGTGAAAACTATGCACCGTGTGTAAGTTGCAACAACGGAAATTACGAAGTTCGATTATTTTTCAGATTGCTCTGTTTGCTCGTTTGTTCGTGATATATAATGAGTTACAGGGAGATGCAAACAATAGTAGGAGTAATTTACCCCCTTCGTATAAACTTTCTCCTTTGAAATTTAAACGCAAGTCATACCTTACTGGCAGGGTTAATTGGTTTTGTGATTACTTAATTAATGAAGTAATCGCCGCTGGCGCATCTTTCCTATGCTATAATACTCTGATTAGGTCGAACAGCATATAACAGATTGGAAAGTTTCAGGTTCACTTCCGAAGATGTTCAGTTTTCCATGAGTGTGATGCTTAAATAAACTGTGCGTACAACTATCGGTCAATGGAACAAAACAATAGAATTTATCAACCCATTAGCAACTCATATTGAATTGACAAAAAAATGAAAATCACTAGTAGAATTAAAATAATGACTACTACTCTTCCTTTCTTGGTTGCCCAGTCCTGAAGAAGCCAACAAGCAGAAACACGTGTCGGCAGGTACCAGCAGAATGATTTTTCTCTTGCGGAATTACCAACTATACCTTCCCATTTGAATAAGTTATAACATTTCTCTCTCAAATGAGGTGAGGAATCAGAATCTTAGATTTTCGAATGTACTTAGAAAACAACATCTATATTACAATAAGCAAGTTACAATGTTCTGGAGATTAATAAAATAGCAACTTGAATTAGTTTTTGGCACGCTGTTCTATGAACAGAGTGCCTATCAATTCGTCCAAATATCTGTAATTTTCGAATGTTTGGCCGAGAATGGCCTTAAAAGATTAGTTTCGACTCACTGATCAAGAATCCGAGGTCAGAATTTATTCTGTCTGGCCGTCAGCACGATTACGCTCGAACGCAATAAGTTAAGGGGTTAGGGTAGGTTTGGAGTCCAAATGCGCCTGCTAAGTTCATTAATGGACAAAATCCACCGAGTGGATTCAGAGTTATAGCCATTTGAAGTTTTGTTTTCCCAATAACTCGAAATATACCAATCTGATCGAATCAAAGCACGTTTATTAGTTGAGAAATGCCGACATGCAGTCTTATGCAAAATTTTGTGAGGATCGCATGACTGAAAAATATAAAAAAATATATTTAAAACAATTTCTGTATCTCAGAAACCATCCGTCAGATATCGTTGAAATTCTACGAGAACCTACAAAACCATATTTCACAGTAAAGTTCTAGATCTGAACTCGATCGTATCTATATTGGTGAAGATATTGCCAAATTAACCAAATATTCCAACGATCGGGATAAACTGGTCCACTGTATTTAGATTCGTCCAAACAAGTTGTCAACAGTTCAACTCTAAATTATTCCATGAAGTTAATAACTTCATTAAAATATCTGCCTTTCAAGAATTTCATGAAAGGAACATGCATGTTCCTCTATGATCTTGACATTATACACTTGTCTGAGACCATAGACATAAAATAACATGGACTGGTAGTGAAAAAGAGACCATTGAAATCAGCATTGAAAAAAGACAGAATAGTTAAAGGCAAACCACGATATGAATATATTCTTATAATTTGGCGATTGGCAAAACCACAGAATACAAAACATTGGATTCCTTTATCCTTTGACCTTTCTTGTATACTGTATTATTTGGTTTCGTGTATTGTGTATGTGTTTTTGTGATTTGTAGACAGAATAGTTAAAGGCAAAACATTTTCATTTAAATCCGAGACTCGTTTCTGAATATTCTGATACTTATAACACAGACTACTGTGCTTATAATCTGAAAATATTTCTCATAAATTTCCTTACTGTAATTCATTCAGCTTTTTCGATACTCATTCAAAATAATCAATATTTCTCTAAAAAAAATCTGGATTTTCCAATATACTCCAATTTCCAATTTGTGTATTTGTCCATGGTATAAAAACACCATTGTTGTTATACCATTATTTGCCTTTACTTCTATCCTTCATAACATCTCTCTCTCTCTCTCTCTCTCTATCTCTCTCTAATGTATGCCGCAAGGAACTGGGTGATAAAGTTACGTGAGGGCCAGTCCATATTATTCTATGTCTATGTCTGAGATCTATGGCCTGTGACAATCTGTCATTTTGTAAATAATAACTAGTGGCCAGCAGTCCATATTTTGGGATTCAGATGAGCCAGCAGATCTACCTAGCCAAATATCCACATTTTTCTGGTAGATCTACATTTTTACGGTATATCTACATTTTTCCGGTAGATCTACATTTTTTAGTAGATCAATATTATCGGATAGATCAATTGAACCGGTAGTTCACACACACGAAAGTCCCATCGACCGGTTTTCTATTGTGACCTCGACATCCATTTAAACAATAATAATAATAATGTTTATTAAGATTCAGATCACAAAAAGTAACTTAAAAGTAAAGTTTCATCAAAATCGGTCGAGCCATTTCTGAGTTAGCCATTTCTGCGATAGCAATGCCACCTAGCGGGGTATATTGTAGACCTGCCACATACCCAGATACAGACACAAAGTTTAATTGAAATCGGTCCAGCCGTTCATCCTATAAACCGGATACAGTGCCTGCTTCCGATTTCACACAACGTTTTATCTTGGGGTGCCCCCTACCGGATGCTATTATGAACCAGAAAAACTCCAAAACACAAACACAAAGTTTCATCAAATTTGGCCCAGTCGTTTTTGAGTTCCTATAGATCGATTGTAGCGCCACCTACCGGGACCAATTCGGAACCGTCCCAACACATGCACACGAAGTTTCATCAGAATCGGTCAAGCCCTTTTTGAGTTGTAATTTTTCGAAAAACGCTCTGTATAGTTGTGGTTTTCCTCTTGCAACTGTTTTATAAAGTTTATAATTGCCCTCTTGATAGATATCTCGAGATGACATTTTACTCAAAACACCTTGTATAGTGGTTTTTCTTCGACAGTTAATTTTGTTGAAATATTTACATTCACTGTTGGGAAGAAAATTAACAGTGCTGTGCTAAATATGGCTTAAGTTCATAGTTATAAACCAATTACTTAGCAGATCCAGCTATTAAATCCATATAACTATCTTAATCACATCTAAACTTACCCACTCGATGAATCAACAGTTCAAATATGTTCATGGAATGGAATATTAAATATTCACTGTTGGATCAAAATTGAACAGATATGACATAGGAGGCCACCATTCACTGTTAGGTCAAAAATTAACAGTGATGTTCCTAAGGTGGCGTAAGGACACAGTAACAAAGCCTACACAGAACACAATCTCCTTTATTTGCTTAAGCTCTTCGAGAGCTTATGAGGGGTCACCTTAGGGAAAACCTAGAAGGATCAGTATAATAATATATAATAGATGGTCCGAGTGACCGAGCACAAAAAAATGAGAAAATAATCTTACCTAATGTAATTTATATCACCAATTCTTATGATAATTAATGATAGGATAGATTTTGGATTGTGTGGTATGAGTAGAAAAATGAAGAACCATCCTGTATTTAATATATTGTTTCAACTTCATGATTTTTACACTTTCATCTTGTTCTAGGTATATCATATCAAATTATTCTCCATTCTGGAAAGATGTGTTGTCCAATTCCCGCTCTGAAATAATTATAAACTCTTAAAATTCGTTTACTTACAACAAATAGGTACTGTTAATCAAAAATTGTCACTAAATTTTCCAAATTGTGATGAGAAGAGCACTATTGCAATGAAATAAAGAGCTATCCGGTAAAAGATGTAAATCATATTAACAACCATCCTGTCAAGTGTAGGTATACATTCAAAAACCGAACCAAATTTAATAGTTTTAAAGTTACTTTACCTAAAAATATCATTATTAAATACCCTTCTTGTACAACAAAGGTAAGGATAAACTGATCCCACGTGTGGTACGCATGCAACACGTTATGACGTCCAGACTCTTGAATTTCCATTAAAACAGATGACTTAGACAGAGGTTATTATTACATGAATTGTGTTGGGCACGACCCGCCCCTCCATTGGGACCAATTGTTCTATTGTGGCACACCTATAATCTATACTTCACCCACAAGCTCAAGCCTCTCGATAAGGAATATGAGTTTGGTGGATGAGAACTTGTCCAGTTCCCTCAGTCTCAGTTTGTGGACTATAAGTTCCTCAAATCTGATCCTCAATCGAACTCAACGTAATTAGGTTTTTTCTGAAACCACAGTGGTCCGTGTATACGGCCGTTAGAATTCTCAGGTATACCCTAGAGAATCTGAGCCATTGTCTGGCTCTTTCAGCTGATGGGCCAGTAATTCTTGAGCGAGCATGTCTGTGTCCAGATTTCCTAGACCTTTTGGCCCAACCATCTGTTGTTCTCCCTCCCCGCTGCCTGAGAAAGATACCACAGGCCGGTTCAGGTCCAATGAGCCCCATGGAAGAAGGAGGTTACACAGTTAATCTGGAATCAGTTCAGTCTGACATCCATTTATAATTGATGGCAGAGAAACGGGAAACTGATTGTATTTCAAGCAGCAAGTTTATTGAATTCGAAGAATCCAATTCATTTTCATTGAGAAGCAACCGTGTAATGTGTTTCCTCAGTCCATTAATCTGGAATCAGTATCATCGTAATCAAGATGACAGACTGAACTGATACCAAACTTGTAGACAATATAACTCACGAAGAAAGTATATTATAGGCGAATTTAAGTGAATACCCCGAACACAGTTGTTAAGACCAACCCTATTCTATCATAACCGATCAGTTATGTTTGGTAGGGGAACCACTGTGTTTTGGTTATTTGCTTAAATTCCACCTAAAAAATACTTACTTATGGAAATAGATGATGTAAATTAACGAAAGTATTCAATATGTAAGTATCTGTATAAACCACTTCCCAGATGTATGTATAGCCTTTAATACACAGGATGATTATCACAGATCCTCGGAAATTGATTAAAAAAACTGCAAAAAGAATAATTTGTTATCGTTATAAAATCCTTATTGTTCCTACAGAATTGCCAGAAGCAAGAATCTTTCAAAAAACCACGATATTTACAGGTTTAAACGACCAATGGAAAAGGTCAAGTTAGAACAAAATCTTTGGAAAGTGAATAATATCCAGATATAAGCATGAATACTTGCTTTCTATCGTGATATATCCAGGAAAACTTCGAAATTGTAGTACTATATTTAAGTTCATACACTGGGAGATCATCTGACCTGAAAATCGTCGAATTCTTTATAAATTTAAGTAAAGTAGTAATTACCTTATAGTACTTACTTATAGAGTGATATTCCCCGTAATTTATAACAGATCGTATCGTTGATTTCACGAAAACCCATCCGTTCAGTCCATTTTGAGGTTATTCTTTTCAACCGGCGAATACGTACCGATCGTGGTAAATATGAATTTCCGTGGAAAGTATCAAATCGAATCCAAGGGTTTTTATCGATTCTGAATAATTCTCGGCACATTTCCGATCCATAATTGATCGATTTTCGTTAATTCCTCTTCAATATTCACGCCGCCGTTCTGAATGACATTACTGACCTTGGAATGCTTCTAGCGTTCTAGCTCATTCCTTTCAAAAAATTAGAGATATGCGTTTGCGATTTCATCCTTTAATTTACTTCGAGCTTTTCGTGAGTGTTCGCCGCACGGGATCTTCAATCAAGATTCAGAGGATCGTTCGATTTCGGCCTCGCTCGGGTCGTTTTATTTCTATAGTCCCATAAAATCGGTCGATTTTCTCCATTTTGGCGTTCTTCAAACGCTCGTAGAAAACAAACGGAAAGGAATAGGAAAAAAGTGGCGCGATACGTTTATCCGTATATATTTCGTCTTTCGATTCGTACCGTCAAAAGTCGGCCCGCGTCCCGAACGAAAAAGCCTTAGGGATTCGAGCGACCCCGCCTCCGCCGATTTCCCCGATTTAGCGACTTTTCGGGAATTTTTTTAAAATACTGGCGACGTTCCTATCTCGACGAGAGTCGCCCTCGGCGATACGTCCGTCCTCGCCCTTTCCGTCGCTATATTCCCCGCTTACCGGGCTCGCAGCTTCGCCGCTCGCGAAAATTCCTCCCGCGATACCACGACGAAAAAAGTTTTAAAAAATGTATTTATTTATTGGGGACATAGGGATACAAACAGGTTCAAAAGAGACACCCACTAGAGTATCCACAAATTACTATACATAATACGCTAAATTATATACAATAAGAAGACCTAAATAGTGAACGGACTAAACAGCAAGAAGCATAAAAAAGGAATAATAGTTATCATCTTTACATGTTTCCTAAATCAGAAGTCACCCCTGTACCTCCTTAGAGCACTCTTTATCACAGGGAGCGACATTAAAAAGAAATCAACATTATTTTGAACCTTATTACTATACCTCATTATACGACAGAGGGGTGAATTCTGCGCCGAGTATGTGTTCCTAAACGGTAGGTGAAATAATTCACTCGCCCTTAGAGACCTCTGGGGGACATTTATGAATATTTGTGCGAGAACATCGGGGTTGTTTATTAAATTATTAAGAATTTTGTACAAGAACAGTACATCCGAAATTATTCTCCGATGCAATAAAGACATCATGCGAAAGTGATCCTGCGCTAGGCGATAATCACCATCGGGGATTAAATAGTTGGTTCTATAAGAAATAAATCTCAAAAATTTATTCTGAATCCTTTCCAGGCGGTCTATGTACACCCCCTGTCTTGGACTCCAAATAATGCTGGCAAAAATTAATTTACTGAGTACAAAAGAGTTATATAAACAGAGAATCGATCTAACATTTCTGAATGCCTTACACTTCCTACGGATATAACCCAACATCCTAGAAGACGAGTTAACAACAGAGTCGATGTGTAGATCAAAAATAAGCTTAGGATCGAATATAACCCCAAGGTCTTTTGTTGAGGCCACTTTACGTAGAGGTGCATTTTTTATGTGATAAATGTGGCTTAGTTGATTCAAGTTTCGCGTGAAGGTCATCGAAATACATTTGTCCAAATTAAGAAATAAACCGTTATCATCGCAGAACACGGCAAGACGATCAAGGTCGCCCTGCAGCCTGTCACAATCATCAGAGTTACTTATGGAAGTGTAAACCTTTAAGTCATCCGCATATAGCTGGAAATCACAATTGCGGAAGCAAGGCTTAATATCATTAATATAAACAATAAAAAATAAAGGCCCCAGATGTGACCCCTGGGGTACTCCGGACGTGGCAACGAATGATCTTGAAGAAAATCCCTGGATTGAGACGTATTGTGAACGATTCGTAATGTAAGATTCGACCCATCTTAGAAGACATCCACCTACACCGACTCCAGCCAGACGGTTAAGCAAGATGTTATGACTGATTTTATCAAAAGCCTTACTGAAGTCGGTATAGACAGTATCAACCTGAACTCGGGCGTCCATATTTCTGTGCAGGTATTCGGTAAAAACAAACAAATTTGTTTCCAAGGATCGGTCAGGGAAAAAGCCATGTTGCTCCGAAATTATTACATTTTTTACTAATGCGAAAAAAGGTTCATATAATAATTTTTCCAGTAGTTTAGGTATGATCGAAATTTTACTTATGGGTCGATAATTCGTAACATCACTTTTTTGACCACTTTTAAAAATCGGCACGACCTTGGCAGCCTTCCACCTTTCAGGAAGTTCGGTCCAATCAATGTTGTTTTATTGAAATAATAACTACGAGAAAAGCATCATATATCTATGGTAGATGATAGCCCTACATTACGGTCCTGTAATGGTCTTCGAACATCTGAAGTTCTGAATAATCATCGCTTGGTTCACCTGGATTCGAAAAAACCCTACTGGCCTTATGAGCAACGATATTTTCCTTATTTAATTCAAATATTGAAGGGATTTCTGAGAGTGAATAAATTCGAAAATTAGCGGAGGTGATTCTTCTTCAAGAGATCCATGCGGCTACAGAGGAGTATATTTGTGAGAGGGGATTTTTGAAAGGTTATGTATTATTTTTATTTGTTCGTTTTTCCCCTCCTGTCTTTTCATTTTTCAAATGAATTTCGGGTACTTTGGAGAAACCTTTCTGTTTTTGATGAAGGAATCCATATTCAAGAAAGAAATGCCCATCAATATTTTGAATTTCCACAGAAACTTTCCTGTTTATTTTCGAACCAACAGTGAATGTATGTATTTGGGTCGAAACTATTCGTTTGAAACCATTCTCGAGCAAAAAGACCATCAGTTTTTTTGGACGTTTGCTTTTAGAGTCGGATTTATATTCTTGGAAGAATTGGGAAGATTAATTTTTTTTTCTGGAGCTAAGCAGCTTTGAGCGAGTTCAGTACCTGGATGGGTGACTGCTCTGGCTATAAATTTGAACAGCGCACCAAAGCTCCTGTCCACAGGGCTCTTCCACTTTTATTAAAATATATACAGGGTGACTGGTGACGTAAGGGACAACGGCTAAGTGAAGATAGAGGACCTCAAACTGAATGAGAATTTGGGTTTCCTATGACCCATAAGGGTATTCGTTTCGGAGATATAGGGTGATTTATGAAAAAATGCTAAATCTATGAACTCCCATATCTTCGTTAGTATGATATGTTTTTCGCTGATATTTTACATGTTTGTTCATACAGGCATTCTCTGTCAGCATAAGAAAAAAAATTGAAAAAATTGCAGGCCCGTACTCAAAAATTTCAATTTACATGTCAAGTGAGAAATATCACACGGTATATATGAGATAAAATAAAATCAAATAGAAATTTGGAAAGAGGGACAAAAACTGATGAAATATCTGTGTTTTGTTTGAATGGCACAAATTTTTTTTCGTTTTTATGAAATGTTGAAGTAAGAATATTACAATATTTTTATATTCAAATCATGAAAATTAGTACTACTGATAGAAAAAACCTTGAATTCGAGGCGCTAGAATGAGCCTGGTTCCAAAATATTCCTTCAAATCTTGATATCTATTTTTATCAATTAATATTTCGATGCCACATAAAATTTCAAAATAAAATTTGTTGTAGATGGGGTGATGAAAGAGTTGGATACTCAAACACAAAAATAGAAAAAGTCGCAAATATAATTCATAAAAAAATCAAGTAAGCAAATGTTCGAAATGAGAGCCGTTCACCTCCATACTTTTGTAAATACTGAAGGATTTTTTAATTGATAGACTTTCAACACTGTTTCTAACAATTCACAAACAATTAGGTAATGTATAAATATAAACGTCATTTTTTGAAACATGCCTACTCTATGTAGTTGTCTGCATTTTATTTATCTTTGGCGACATGTGCAGGGCGTGGTGAGAACAGCTCTGTTATGCCAGCCATGCACGCTCCGGTTCGCCGGAGAGGAAAACTGTACAGTTGTTGTGTGTGGCCGTAGGCCCGTCCGGCTTTCAAAGAGGGCAAAAATAGACCTTGAGGGCGCCGTGAGATGTAACCCCTTCCTAAATATCAAGTATTAAATATCTTTGACTCAAATTTAGTGTTTTTGTTTTATCAAGAATATTATTTTTCGTGATGGGAATATAAAAATATTGTAATATTCTTACTTCAACATATCATAAAAACGAAAAAAAATTTGTGCCATTCAAACAAAAAACAGATATTTCATCAGTTTTTTTCCCTCTTTCCAAATTTCTATTTGATTTTATTTTATCTCATATATACCGTGTGATATTTCTCACTTGACATGTAAATTGAAATTTTTGAGTACAGGCCTGCAATTTTTTCAATTTTTTTTCTTATGCTGACAGAAAATGCCTGTATGAACAAACATGTAAAATATCAGCGAAAAACATATCATATTAACGAAGATATGGGAGTTCATAGATTTAGCATTTTTTCATAAATCACCCTATATCTCCGAAACGAATACCCTTATGGGTCATTTGAAACCCAAATTCTCATTCAGTTTGAGGTCCTCTATCTCCACTTAGC
The DNA here is from genome assembly GCA_937662695.2 of Halyzia sedecimguttata. Lineage (NCBI taxonomy): Eukaryota > Metazoa > Arthropoda > Insecta > Coleoptera > Coccinellidae > Halyzia > Halyzia sedecimguttata. The sequence continues at coordinate 79,070,123 of OW569414.2, forward strand.
CGTTGTCCCTTACGTCACCAGTCACCCTGTATATAATTTCAGATATTCCTGAATATATTTAAATGATATCCATAAGTCCTACAATATTCATTTACACATCACATATTATCGTTTATATGTGTAGGTAAATCATTCAAACAATTAATCACGATCCGTGTTGATCCAGATATGAATTTATCAGGCCAATTAAAGCCTGACTTATCTGTTTATACAGATGATTCAGTAGTTAGTGATTTATATTACAATCCATAACACTAACCACCTATTTACTATATCGGAAATTGAAATTATCCAGGGTACACATAAACATAGAGATTACACTGAAAATAATTGTTTTCGTTAGCCTTGCATTAACAAGGAAGGCAAATATTTAGACAAATTGTATTACTGTTACTAGAAATTCTTCCTAGTTCACATAACAAGTGCTTTTGGGCGCTTGTTCCAGGGCACTATAATTTTGACCAAATGTCTGCAATTTTCAAAGTTAAATCCGTCTTGGAGACTTGAAATTTGCAGAGTAGGTGTGATGTCGAAATGTACCGGCTTAAGTTCTTAAATAGGTCATTTTTTCGAGATAATTCCTGCTAGAAATTCTTATTCTCCAATATGTCAAAACTACGGATCCAATCGAGTTGAATTGGTTTATAGATTTTTATTTAATCTTAGAAAAAAATCCTAGACGTGAAGTCAGGGGCTTTTGCGCTCATGTTCTTGTGTCTAATCTGGCCTCACACACCCTCATGAAATACTGCATGAACCTTCAAGCCGTCTTTCAAGCGTTAACAAGTGGAAAAATGCATTGGGCATTAACTGAATTCAAATTTTAAAATAAATAGCGAACTTACTGAGCGGGGATTGAAACCCGGATTTTCTGCGCGAAAGGCGAGCAAGCTTTCATCTTGGTTTCTCAGAGTTGGGAATTATATCAATTGATTCTTATGATAGAACTGCATCATGAAAGAACTGAAATTTAAAAAAAGTGTCGTTTACAAAAAAATGCTTCAAAAATAATCAACAAAAAAGTGCAATCTGCAATGCTTCAATGCTCTAATGCTTCAAAAATGTTCATTAAATTAATTTATCAAAATTAAATGAGCAATCTGCAATGATTCATCCTCGTGGAATGGGTTGTTGCAACTTACACTCGGTGCATAGTTTTCACTATTCGAAATACCTAAGGAAAATATCATCGAAATGTCTAGAGCAAGGTTGGAGACAATCACAGCAGATTGTCCATTTATTCCTGATATTTGAGTAGGTAGAGGCTGACGAACAAATAATTTTAATAGTTCAAAGTATATTAATAAAATACTATCCTCTTTCCATAATATGAAATTTAATAGTTCATCTACCACTTACACATTCTTTTCTGTATTATGGACCTAACTCAAGAAAACATTTTTGATACACAAATGTTGATCCATATTTCAGCATTTTTTTGCTAGCAACATTATGAAAATACTGTATATAGGAACATGTCTCACAACTTTAGGAAGTAAAAGGTAGTATTAACCTCAGTGGTCAACGAACAGTAATCTCTTTTGATGATTCCTTTATGTTCTTGTATCCTATTGCCTTCATAAACTGCATCATCAAAATGACCAATTCTAAATCTTCTGAAACATCATCCCCTATATTTATACATAAATTATTCAATATGTAATCAGTCAATATTATTTTCGGTTTCAAAACCGTCTTGCTTCTTCTAAACCTATTTCAGTAAAACGTAAAATTTTAGGTGTTTTTCCACGTAGCCAGCATAAGCCCATGTTATTAACTATAGGAAATGTGGTTCATTTTGCTCCCTGTTTGAATAAACCCCGTTGGAATTTCCAGAAGGCTAATTGGGTTCAATTCGCGAAAAAAGTGGAGAGTGACATAAGATGGATTCGACCAACTTATGACAATTACTATAGATTTGTTGGTGTAGTAAAAGCTTCAGCTAAGAAATTCATTCCGAGGGGTTTCCGTCAAGAGTATATTCCTGGTTGGTCAGTTGAAACAGAAAATTTATATAAGGATTATCAAAATTCGCCAACTACTGAAAAATGCGAGAAGCTAATGAATTCTATAAATGCAAGTCGTAAGGAAAAGTGGAATAGTGTAGTTTCCGATATGAATTTCACACATTCGAGTAGGAGTACATGGGATGTTTTGAGAAAATTAGGGGAAGCTACTCCTCTAACATTGTCATCTTCTAAAATTGACCCTGAATTGATTGCTCGTCGGCTAGTTGATGTTTCCAATTCGGTTGGAATTTCAAAATCAAAAATCAAGAATATGAAGTATAATTTGCACAAATATAGGACATCATCTTCATCTATAGACAGTATCTCGAATATATTCAACTTGGATGAATTAAAAGCAGCACTTAAATGCACTAAATCTCGGAAAGCAGCCGGATTTGACGGAATTCATCAAACACTTGGGCAAAAAAGCCATGTCCTGGCTATTATCATTCTATAATAATATTCTGAATACTGGAAATATTCCAAAAGAATTCCGCAAAGCTAAAGTCATAGGAATTTTAAAACGTGGAAAGGATTCTTCCGATCCTAGCAGTTATCGACCCATTAGTCTGTTGAGTGTTCCTTTTAAAATTTTAGAAAGATTGATTCTTTTTAGGATTGAATCGTCTGTAGAAGACGTTCTACAGAATTGCCAGGGGGGCTTCAGGAAAAATAGAAATTGTTGTGATCAGGTTCTTAGTCTAACTACTTATATCGAAACAGGTTTCAATTGTAAAATGAAAACAGGAACAGCATTTGTGGATTTGTCGGCAGCATATGACACGGTATGGAAAGATGGTTTGATTTCCAAACTTTATACTCATTTAAAGTGTGGAAAAATGGTTCGTTTACTCGAAAATATGCTCTCGGATAGAAGGTTTCGTGTTTTTATTGATAATAATAGTAGTAAATTCAAGAATTTGAATAATGGTCTCCTACAAGGTTCAGTTTTAGCACCTCTTCTTTTCAATTTATATCTGTGTGATATTCCTGCTACTTCGTCTGAGAAATTCATCTACGCTGATGACATTGCCCTTGCATTTCGTCATTCTGATTTCCAAAGTATAGAAAAAAATCTATCTGCAGATTTAGATATTCTGAAAAAGTACCTATTTCAGTGGCGTTTGTGTCCGAATCCGAATAAAACTGAGGTTTCTTGCTTTCATTTGAACAATCACCAAAAATATAGAACATTGAGTGTGTCTTTCGGTGATTCTTTCTTGAGACATAATTTTTATCCTAAATTTCTGGGAGTGAAACTAGATTCATCTTTGAATTTCAAAGCTCATTTGGATGATTTGCGTCTGAAGTTGAAAACGAGAAATAATACTCTGCAGAAATTAGCTGGTACTTCATGGGGTGCTGATGCAGCTACTCTTCGAACGGCTGCCTTAGCCTTGGTTTTTTCTGCCGCTGAATATTGTTGCCCCGTCTGGTTTAATAGTGCTCATACTCAAAAAATTGATGCACAGTTGAATTCATCTATGCGAATCATCACTGGAACCATTAGATCTACACCTATTCATTGGTTGCCAGTTCTTTCAAACATTGTCCCGCCCCACATTCGCAGGCAGACTGCTGTTTCAAATTCTTGGAATAAATTTCATTCTTTTCCGAATTCATTTCCGATTATCTCCTACATTCCAGACAATAAGATTCCCAGATTGAAGTCACGAAACCCTTTATGGTCCAACTGTTTTCTTAATTCGAATAAAAGTGACAAGGAAGTTTGGCGGTCTGAATGGATTTCTTGCAATTTATTCAACAAAGATTTAATTTCTGATCCTTCAAATAGAGTTCCGGGGTTTGATCTTCCAAGGAGAATATGGTCTATTCTGAATCGTCTAAGAACCGGTCATGGTCGTTGCAATTGCATGCTTTTCAGGTGGAACTCAGTTGAGAGCCCTAGTTGTGAATGCGGGGAAGCAGAGGAAACCATAGATCATTTAGTTAATAATTGTCGCATATATAGATTCAAAGATGGTTTTAGGGCTATTCATAATGTTTCTGAATCTTTTTTAGAATGGGTAGCGAGTTTTAAATCTATTTAATAAAATATAGAATATTCCATTTTTAATTTGTTCGTTTTCTCCCTTTGCCTTTTCCTTTTCCAGATTGGGTTTCGGGTACCTTGGAGAAACTTCTCTGATTGTTGAAGGAAGAAGCGATAATGAAGAAATAGATGCCCTTCAATATTTAATATTTCAGCATATTTTGTTAACAATTTCAATTTTCATAAATCACAACACTAACGGGGAGATAGGGTTTTTTTGCTGAGGATTTTTCCCTAAGCTCTAGTATCATATATCAAATTATATGGTACCCCGTTACACTAACCTCTGCTAACACTTTTTTCATACACATGCTTTATTGTTAGATGAAAAATTAATTGTAATGCTCAAGTTCAAAAGAATATATATATATATATTAACAAATTGTGGAATCGGATACATGTTTTCCAACAGAAAATATTTTCAAATTACGAATTGACAAGTCTATATAGATAGGTATACTCCATTCACTTTTATAAAGTCTCCCGGTTGGCCATGAAAATTTGACACATTTCACCATGTATATTTTGAAAATGTTAGGTTATAGTCGTTTTCCTGTCAGATAACTACGCAACGTTGTCCTTTCTACATAGAAGTCGTAGTAATTACGTTTACTCACAATGTGAATTTACTTCGGAAAAATAATGAATTTGAGAAGATATGTGAATTCAATAATTCCACAGTCCTGGCGACTGCAGAAGAAAATTTTTCCTCTGTTGTTACTGGAAATATTTCACGTATATAAACTGGTTGGAAGATTGAATTATGCTATTTTCTTGTATGGAAATCAAGAATCAAGTGTTGGAATTGTATTGAAAAATAATGGATAGAGTAGTCCGTTACTTTGTGATAGTTCATTTGAAAAAAGAATAAAAGTACCTGAATAACCCGGCAGGAAAACTTCTAAACGAACAGACGTACCTATGGAATTCCCGACTTTTCTCAAGAAGACATTTAAATACCTTGTTGCACAATTTGAAATACACCAGTTTCAAAATGTAGTAGTAATACGAAAAACGAGTCATTCTCACCTCAATAAAATATAATGATAGGAAACTCAGTAATTTCATTCGAGAGTTCAACATGTCCGAATGAAGTTTTCCTATTGCAGATTTCGGTTCTGTATAGCACTTCTGCTTCTTCAAAACTACTTTCGGCATTTTCAATTTCAAAGCGAAAAGTTCTTTATTATTCGAAGATTATGTTGAGAGTAGAAAGTGGCAACGTCTCAGCGAATTGTTTTGACCTTGACGATATTTCAGTAGTGCCAACCTGCCTGTGTTTTAGTAACAAAAACGTAATAGACCTAAATCATGGCCAACCGGGAGACTTTATAAAAGTGAATGGAGTATAGATAAGATGACATTCATGAGCAGTGAACACAGACAATTCTGTGTTCACATTCTGTGAATACATAGAAGTACGATGTATTATTGAAATTTGGAAAGATCATATCTCCGAGTATTAGCTTGTTAGAGTTGAAAATGATAACAATGGATTCTTATGACGGAAGTGCATCTTAAAAAAAATTGAATTCAGAAGTTTTAATTTAAAAAAAAAATTTTTTCTCGTTACTCCGAAACTATTAGTCTGGTTTTGCCCAATAACGAACATAACCCTTTATTCCTCAAACCTACTCTGAAAATTTCAACTGTCTAGCTCATTTTGTTCGAGAGTTATCGTGTTAACGGAGGGCCGGCCGGCCGGACAGAATCGATTTTGAACACGGGTTCTCAATCAGTGAGTCGAACCAAATCGTTTAATACCATTTTCATCAAAAAATTCGAAAATAACAGACATTTGGACAAATTGATAAGCACTATGTTCCGAGGAACAAGAGCGCCAAAAACAATTCTGCATCTCAGAAACTACTCGTCAGATATCGCTGACATTCTGCGAGAGCCTTCAAAACCATATTAAACAGCCAAGTTCTAGATTTTTACTCGGTCAGGCTCATATTCTTGGAAATATAGGGAAGATATAATTTTTTTCCTGGAGTTACGCAGCCTTGGATGATTTCAGTACCTGGATGAGTGACTGTTCTGGCTATAAATTTGAACAAGAGGGCCAAAGCTCCTCTTCACAGTGCGTTTCCAACTTTATATTTCGGATGAGACCATTTTCGGCCAAAAAATTAGAGACAATTGGGCAAAATGATAGCACGCTGTTCCTCAGAACTTGGACGCAAAAACGGAAATTGTCCGGTTAAGATGAAGCTTCCACATGGATTGATGAATTGAAGTGCTTAAAAAACCGACATCAAGTGAGTCTTACAATTTTTTTCAACCGCATCGATGAAAAAATTTATGACCCATTTAATTGACTGGAAATAACTCTAGAGACTTGAAAGCCGGGAAATACATCATCATAAAATAACTATTTATATTACGGCCCCGTTGAAATGAGCAGGGTGTCACGCGAATTCTAGATTTATCGCGAAGTCGGAGGTGTAAATTTCCCGACTGTCTTGAAGGAATCCGCACGATACAAATGGACATGCTCTTTTAGGGTCACCCTAAATGCATCAATTTCAGGGGAAAAGTGAAACTATTTACTTTCTCTCTTCATGCGAGAGCCGCAACTGATGTTATCTTGTTTTAAGGTAGATTTTCACATATACGAGATGTTTGTTCGTTTCTTTGTGGTGATTTCAGTATAAGTATTGATATAAATAACTCAGAAAATATGTAATTGATGGTGTAAGGTTCTCCCTAAGAGCAATTTCGTGTATGGGGCACAGGTCGAAACACATTTGGGACTCCCGAGAGATGCAACTTTCCCGTGGGTGCGGTGGAATTCTTAACAACGAAAGGGCAGATACTCATACATAAGCTGATGGTTGGGATAATCAAAACCACTGCTACAGGATGAGGAAACAACACCAGATCAGGTTCTGCCAGACTTGCTGGGTGGTCAATGACATTATTGAAAGGTCTTTTTCTGGGTTTTCTCTCCCAAACTCTGAAAAATATCTATAAATTAAAAATTAATTATTTTGTGATTTGCTTCTGCGTAAGAAACACAAGATATTTGTCAGAAGCAATCAATTGAACAATGTTGCCTAACAAACAACAACGAAACAACATCAACGAAGAAACAACTATTTCGTAACGTTTCGGAGTCTATATCAGACTCCTGCGTCAGACGCTTAATGAAATTCAAGAATTGTCACATTGACAGTATTTAAAAATCATAGCTAACATAGTTTTACTTCGCATAGAAATTTCCAAGTTCCAACTCCTTTTTCAATAAATTTAGCCAAATATGGTCAATACCAATTGAGCAATTTGCAAAATTGTATTCTCTGTTCAATAAAATACAAGTTGACTCCTTTAGTTTCCTTTTAATATAATCAGGTTATGTCATTAGAATCTTTGTATTACTCCAATCCATCATGTGATCTCCTTGGATTGTACATACATGTTCTGCTATTTTTGATTTCTGTCTCTATTTGTCTCTATTTCTCAAGTTATTCTTATGCTTTGACTTTCTTACTTCTAGTGGTCTTGATGTTTCTCCTGTGTATGATTTACCACAAATACAAGGAATATTATATACACAGTTTTTTGATTTTTGTGTTTCATTTATGAGTTTTGTTTTCATTAATAAAGACCTAAGATAATTTTGTGTTTTGAAGACGGTTCTTATATTGAACTCAGAACCGATTCTTCTAATTTTTTCAGAAAGGCCACGAACATGGGGGATCACATTCAACAGATTGGGTTGCTGTTCTTGTTGATTATTCTGTTGTACTTGTTGAATATTTTGTTGTTCTTGATTATTTGCTCTTCTATCTAAATTCATGATACATGTATTTATGAATTGCCTCGGATATCCATTTTCTTCAAGAAATCTTTTGATGAAATCAATTTCATTATTTGACTCAAGGAGTCAACTTGTATTTTATTGAATAGAGAATGCAATTTTGCAAATTGCTCAATACATTGACCATATTTGGCTAAATTTATTGAAAAAGGAGTTGGAACTTGGAAATTTCTATGCGAAGTAAAACTATGTTAGCTATGATTTTTAAATACTGTCAATGTGACAATTCTTGAATTTCACAAAATAACTATCAACAAAATAATTCTAAAGATTTTCATTAAGCATCTGACGAAGGAGTCTGATATAGAGTCCGAAACGTTACGATATAGTTGTTTCTTCGTTGATGTTGTTTCGTTGTTGTTTGTTAGGAGACATTTTTCAATTGATTGCTTCTGACAAATATCTTGTGTTTCTTACGCAGATGCAAATCACAAAATAATTAATTTTTAATTTATAGATATTTTTCAGAGTTTGGGAGAGAAAACCCAGAAAAAAACCTTTCAATAATGAGTGTACCTCCCACAGTATCCTTTAATGATTACTTGGTCAACGACACAATTATGCTTCCCGGGATATATGGTGATAATTGAAACAACTGGTTTGAGGGGTTAGGTGTAGTTAGCTTTTTCAAAACATCTTTTTTTATTTTATTGCATTTTCTTAAATCATAATATCTCAGAAATATTCTCTGAAAATTTGAAGTAAATCCGACAAATACTTTAAGAGTAATTCGATAATTAGCAACGGGCTCTCGGGCGCTCTGGGCGAGGGCAGGTAGCTAGCAGCTAACGTGCTAAGCGCAACACTTCAGAAGGTAGAATAATACGTAGACAACATCAAATAGATATTTTGGAGGCTGTCACAACAGCTGAAGAACTATTATATGGCTTAGGAATAGGTGACTCTGTAAGTAATTGAATAATACGTAAATTGAGTGTAAAACTTCAAATGCGTTTTTCTCAAAACTACGTTCTTTCAACTGGTGACCACTGTAGCTCGAAAACCTCTTGGTAGATTCTAATGAAATTTATACAGCTTTTCGAAAACATGAGAGACTCGTGCCTGATCGAAGGATTTTCTTTTTTCGTTCAATTTCGAATTTTTATAATTATATACTTTTACTATAATTTTTACTTTTATGAAATAAAGTAATTTACTGGCAAAGAAAAATTATTTAAAATGGTCATGTTTTGACGCTAACCCTTAAAAATAGTGTTGTATCCTGATTGTTTCATCAGGATGTTATGGTTCAAAGGATCAAATGTTAATTCCTGATTCTTTTATCAGGATATAATGTTATTTCGAAGGACCAGAATTGTACTCCCTGATTTTTTTATCAGGGGGATGAGTAAAGGGGGTCCTTAACTTTAAGCACCCAGCAGTAATCCTGTTGATTACGGCGTAAGTTGTTACTTGCAATAAGATAAGTACGAGGATAGGAAGTGGTGAAATATTTTACGCACTTTTAACAAACAACAAAGTGTATTTTCTTGTTACCGATACTTTGGTAACAAGCACGAAGTAATTGTACAATGCAATATTAATACAATTTAAAATCTTCTTTCTATATGAAAATGTATAGCAAGGAAGAAGTGACTACATATTTGGAAGGAGAACTAACGAGGTATTAGTTTCGCGTACGATCAAAATATGAGTGAAGTCTCTTGCACTCAGAGAAGTCGTAGTTGTAGTAGTAGTAGTATTTGTAGTAGTGAATTATTTCAGTGTAAAATGTATATGAAAGACCAGATAGAAGAAAATAGGAGATTCCTTCATCTGGGTAGAAAACGGGGTAATATTAACAATGATTGGGGGTTTGATCTTAAAACCACCCCTGCTATGTTACACAATACTCTCATTTGACGTTTTCGAAAAAGAGTGAGAATGCATACTAAATTTCCGATGCCAGCACCAATGAGTGAACTTCTAGAGTGTTTAATCTTAGGAATTCGAAATCTCGAATTTCTCCCACTATCTGGACTATCTTCACTTGCTTTCTGCATATAAACTATCAGCAAAAAGCTGATAAATAACTTTCACAGATTAGGGGTTTCCATAGCGTCTAGACAAAAAAATACCAGCACTGGGCAATGTGTTAGAAACCTGATAAGTTTCTTATCACCTCAGTTGTTGAATGCATTTTAGCATTCTTTTACAGGAAAAAGGCAATAAATCGCTCTACGAAGGTCGCAGCTTAACAAGAAATTCTACTCGCAGTTATCTTTTCGTAAAAGTATTATTTGCAAGGGTGAGACCACACATGGTAAACTAAACCCCTGTTAACCCAATAGACAAATATTCACGTTTTACAAGCGAGGTCCTTTGTTGAGAAAAAACAAATCTACGTTTTCAAAATGTGACGTCATGAGACGTAACAAATAGGAAAATTCATTTGATCGCGAAGAATACACTTAACTTAGATTTTTCCAGGGAACCTCCTGATGGATGGTCAGGATCCCTACGAGTGATGAATATAGGTTCCTCCAACTGGAACTAACGATCTCTTCAGACACGGTGTAGGTAGTGTAGGGATTAGTCCCATTACAACATTAAACATCAGAATATTCAAAGGGTTCCTTACATAAGGTTGATTCTCAATCCAACAATAACTTCAACTTAACGTGCAGCTTCACAAAAGAATGTAACACCTAGTATTTACCCAGCCTACAACTATAGAAAATAAAAACAGTGTTACAAATATTACTTTCCAAAATACAACATTTCTCTGTACGAATCTGGGGATATCAATTAACAGTTCACAAACTTTATTAATCGGAATTCATCGAAGCCTAGAAAAGCACGTGGCACACAATCCCTCGAAGATTGAAGAAACACTCCCCTGATTCGTTCAGAACAATCATCAATACCAAAATCACATACACCAGAAAACTTTGTAGGAATCAAAATAATCAAACATAAGGTACTCCTTATTATTTTCTAGCAAGCATGGCGGTCAAAACTATATTAGCTAATTTCAATCTAAAATCATCGCTAATTTACCAACATCTTTTTCAACATCACAAAAAAAACATATTTAATATTATTCATCGTCACTTTACGTATATCTTTCCAAACAATTCACACAAATTGTTAAGAGATTTCAGACCAACATTTCAGACAACTAGGCTTGTTTTGGTTCGCAATTCGGACTGTCCTAGAACAGTTCAAAGTAGTCACACAGTGGTTTATTGTAATTGGACTTGCGCGAATGGGAGAAATCTTTCACACGCTACGTTTGGCCCACTCTTTAGAACCGATTCGGAACTGTCCCTACTGCGAACCAAAACAAAGCTACTATCTCGCTCAAGAGTTCGAGCGTAAAATCAAGAGAGTAATTCGCCGGGCGCTTGCCACACCCAATCACAGAAACTTCTGGTCCTACACAATCGAAGCGATAAATTCACAGTATTAAACGAAATTCTACTAAAATAATCTCTATAATTTATTGAAAAATTTGAAAATGTGGTAAATCAATACGCATTCATAAGTTGACAAAACTTTAATTTAGACTCAAAACAGCGTAAAAGGGTTTCATACCATCACAATCTGTCACTGGACTAATAACAGGTCTCTGCAATCTATATATGAAAACACACACGAACTTTTGGCATGTTCAGAGACAAACCACTTAGCAGATTATGCAATGAGGAGGACGAAACGGTCTCCCATGTCACCTTCGAATGCAAAAAAAAATCCCGCTGAAGACAAAGCAACCTCTAACGTTTTTATCCCTTTAAAGATATCTGTCCGACTAGCTGGGGGCTCAACGTTTTATCTATGCTTTCTGGTATATAAGGTAATAACTGAGAAAGCTGGTTTTTAAAGGTTTAATTAAAAATGATTGAAACAAAAAAAAACGCTAAGTTTAGGGAATTAATTTTCATCCAGGGAAAACTAAAGTAGGTACTCTCCTAATTATAACAGGCACAGGTAATTCTTCTGAATGGTAAGGTATATAAATTGTAGAGATCAAGATTGTCAGCTCAAAGTTGAAATATATAAATGGTTAGTTTTGATTCCAATCTAAACTGTAAAAGGTTAATTTTCGTTACAAGTCAAGAAATATATTAGGTGCGTAAGGTAGGCTTTCGTCCCGGTCCAAAAATGGCAAACTTTGACGGATATTTTCACAAATAAACACACAAATTGTTTTATGAGATTTTAGAATACCGTTTATTTTATCTCAACTACTGAGAATAAAGAAATCTCACAACAAACGCTAAGACAAGAGAGAGCTCAACCACATAAAAACGAATCATCGATTTTCCCTCTTGATTTACGATCGTATCACTACAGAAAATTATGTAGGCACACAGAATCGAAACGATAAATTTACTGTACTAAACAAACCTATGCTGAAATAATCTCTATAATATATTGAAATATACACTGTGGAATATCAAGAGAGACTCACTACTCAAACGATTTCTAATTCGATTGGAATAAATTAAAGATTTCAAATTATACAGTAAATCAAATTCATGTTTAACTGATACAAAATACGTAAACAAGTTGAATTACGAAGCTAGAGACGAGGGATTGGAATGAATTTTGAATATATCCTATTTGTATGATTGAAATAAACTAAAATGTGGTATAATACAGGGTGTGCCGGATAAGATGGGAAACATTTTAATGGGAAACAGAAAACACCTAGAGGATCCCGGAAATACCCCTTATGTAGTATCTAGGAGTTCTACATTTGGATTTACAAGGTGTTTTTTAAATTTGAATGGAAATTAAAACCGCACTGTATCCCCTGAACGGAATAATCGATTTATCCAAAATTTTTAATGAAGATAGCTTTCATGAGGTTCCAGAAAACTGCAATCAAATATCATTCGATTTGCAGGACCGTACTTATCGCATAAATTTGGACAGTTCTAAAAAGTTCGCGAAATCACCCTTTACAATGAATTTCATGGTTTCTTCGATATCTGGGTAAACTGTAACATTCATTTATTCAATTTGCCAAATAATATTGTGTGGTACCATCCAGGTTGCCGGGGACTATTTTTTTTCTTGATAGTGAGAATATCCTGTATTGGACACTCTTAATAGAATTTACCATCGATATAGACCTTTATCTTAACTCTTATAAGATATGAATACATTTCCTACCATTTTAATGACAGACTTGAGTAATGAGAATGAATTGAAACTCGTTAAATACATAATAATATACGAAAAAACTTACGTGTCAAGTAATTTTGGGATACGATATTCACGAAATTCCGCGATAATTAGCGCATCCACACTCTTAAAGTAATTAACGAGTTTTAATTTTATCGGATTTGTATATTTTGAGAAATAACAACAAAATTTCAGATGAGTATAACTCCAAAACCGGCCGTTTATGCCGGTTAAATGTCAAGTTAAATGTCACATTCGGATGCGCAACCTACTAAAAAATTAAGAAGTCGCTTTCTCTTTCCGTTCTGAAGTTATCGTGAGATAAATAATATTTTTCAATAATTTTTTAAAAATTTTCCAGTGATACGATCCTAACAAAATTTTACATACGTCTTTATGTTGGTGTTCTACAACTAGTTATTAAGTTACAATTTGATCGAATCTATATTGGTTGAGAACAAAATTAGTACTCGAAAACCGTTGGGCCAATTATGACCATTCCGTCACATTTGGAAGCACACCTACCCTGAACATTTTAAGTCGCTATCTCTTTCCGTTAGAAAAGTATCGTGGCAACGGCTAGCCGAACATAATCAAATTTGACCTCGAATTCTTGATCAGTGTGTCGAGCCCATTGAACTATATACTAACTGGAAGGGATCCGTCCATACAAAATACGTTTGAAAAGTGAGGCAGGCGCAACGAAGACAAAGATAGCACTATTTACGGTAACCTGTCTTTGTTGCACTCATTCAAGCGAGTTATGTTTACCTACATTACATTAATTGTCTTTTACTTTGAAATTCAGGTAAATTGGGGATTGCCTTCATTTGTAAAGTGCAATATTATTGATGACGAACATTTATTTCGTTTTGGTATGCCATTATAGTTTAGCTGTCTTCATCGTGTGAAGTTTAAAAAGTACAGAACTTTGTTGGCGCGAGTTGTGTTTGGCAATAGTTTCAAACTTTTAATATAAATAAATCAAAAGTTTTAATTAACAATGAATAAAAATGGTTATATATTGTGTATCGTTTGGATGCAATAACGAGCAAGATCATCGGTTTGAATAGGTTTTCATGGGTGAGTTGATAATATTTAGATTTGAATATAAAATAAAAAATATGAATAGCAAGAACATTATTGATAGATTCAAAGTGGACTTTGTTATAGTTTTCCATTCAAACTGATATACTGAAGTTATGGATTAAGGCAGTTCATAGGGAGAATTGTACGAAACCAGCAAACTTTGTGGGGACCATTTTCTTCCAACTGATTACATAGTGCGAGACCTGGATGTACTTCTAAATTATTAAAACCAGATGCTGTTTCTAGTGTATTTTCATATCCCAAGCATTTGAGACCGAAAATTGTTGAAGCTCGACGGAAAATAAGAAAAGTGGTAGATAGGTATCTTATGACGTAAATGAGAAAATAATATATTTGAACCCGTCTTGGAACAATTGATTGATGTTCCTAATAAGGATTTTAGTGAGCCTACCTTATTATCACCCACAGATGTTAAAACGTCGGTACTTACCTGGGATATATATATTCTTAATTTTCACTTTTCGACATAAAATCGCCACATGGGGGTTTATTTTACGGTTTTTTACCCTTGTCTCTCTAAGTCGATTTTGACGTTTCTCGAACCAACTATAAGCAAGGAATTAGACAATGTCATGTCTCAGGAAAATAAGTTCACATTATGACAATTCATACATAGAATAATTATATAATTCTGTGAAAACGTAAAAATACGATTCTTTATTGAAATTTTGAACAATCATATCTCCGAAAGTATTAGCTTGTTAGAGTTAAAAATGATATCATTGGATTCTTATGATAAAACTGCTTATTGAAAAAAATTTAATTTGGAATTTGTTTTGTAAAAAAAAATTTTTTTTTTGTTAATCCGAAACCATCCGATTTTGCCCAATATCGAACTTAGCCGAGATATTTATCTCCCAAACCTACTCTGAAATTTTCAACTGTCTAGCTCATTCCGTTCGAGAGTTATCGTGCCTACGACCGGCCGGACAGAATGAATTTCGACCACGAATTCTTGATCAGTGAGTCGAACCAAATCGTTTAAGACCATTTTCAACGAAAAATTCGAAAATTACAGACATTTGGGCAACTTGATAAGCACTTAGTTCCGAGGAACTAGAGCGCCAAAAATGATTCGCAAAATGTGTTGGTAAGCGCATAACTCAACAGTGCCTGGACCAATTTTGCCAATTCTTTTTTTCAAATGTTCGTTGAAGTCCAAGGATGGTTTTTACGGGGAGAAAATCTCGAATAATTGCCGGGAAAACGCTAAAAACAGCCCTTTTCTTTTTTCCATACAAACGTTTTCTAACTAAAATGTAGAGTCAATTTGAACTTTATGGCTATTCAATAAAGTTGACGTTGGGGTTGGAGTTGTAGTTGGATTGCAGTTGGAGTTGGAGATGGAGGTGGAGGTGGAGTTGGAGTTTGAGTTGAGTTGAAGTTGGCGTTGGGGTTGGCGTTAGGATTGGAGTTGGCGTTGTAGTATGGGTTAGAGTTGGTGTTGGAGTTGGCATTGAAGTTAGTGTTGGGTTGGAGTTAGCGTTAGCGTTACAAAATACATACAACCCTAAATTTTCACCCTTCTATCACCAACCCCTATTTTTTAATAGTCATTTTAGGAATTAATCAGAGTTGGAGTTCGCGTTGTAGTCGGCGTTGGGGTTAGAGTTGGCGTCGGAGTCGGAGTTTGAGTTGGAGTTGGAGTTGGAGTTCGAGTTCGAGTTCGAGTTCGAGTTCGAGTTGGAGTTGGAGTTGGAGTTGGAGTTGGAGTTGGAGTTGGAGTTGGAGTTGGATTTGGACTTGGACTTGGACTTGGACTTGGACTTGGAATTGGACTTGGACTTGGACTTGGACTTGGATTTGGACTTGGACTTGGACTTGGACTTGGACTTGGACTTGGACTTGGACTTGGACTTGGACTTGGACTTGGACTTGGACTTGGACTTGGACTTGGACTTGGACTTGGACTTGGACTTGGACTTGGACTTGGACTTGGACTTGGACTTGGACTTGGACTTGGACTTGGACTTGGACTTGGACTTGGACTTGGACTTGGTCTTGGACTTGGACTTGGACTTGGACTTGGACTTGGAATTGGACTTGGACTTGGAGTTCGAGTTCGAATTCGAGTCGGAGTTGGAGTTGGAGTTGGAGTTGGAGTTGGAGTTGGAGTTGGAGTTGGAGTTGGAGTTGGAGTTGGAGTTGGAGTTGGAGTAGGAGTTGGAGTTGGAGTTGGAGTTGGAGTTGGAGTTGGAGTTGGAGATGGAGTTGGAGTTGGAGTTGGAGTTGGTGTTGGAGTTGGAGTTGGAGTTGGAGTTGGAGTTGGAGTTGGAGTTGGAGTTGGAGTTGGAGTTGGAGTTGGAGTTGGAGTTAGAGTTGGAGTTGGAGTTGGAGTTGGAGTTGGAGTTGGAGTTGGAGTTGGAGTTGGAGTTGGAGTTGGAGTTGGAGTTGGAGTTGGAGTTGGAGTTGGAGTTGGAGTTGGAGTTGGAGTTGGAGTTGGAGTTGGAGTTGGAGTTGGAGTTGGAGTTGGAGTTGGAGTTGGAGTTGGAGTTGGAGTTGGAGTTGGAGTTGGAGTTGGAGTTGGAGTTGGAGTTGGAGTTGGAGTTGGAGTTGGAGTTGGAGTTGGAGTTGGAGTTGGAGTTGGAGTTTGAGTTGGAGTTGGAGTTGGAGTTGGAGTTGGAGTTGGAGTTGGAGTTGGAGTTGGAGTTGGAGTTGGAGTTGGAGTTGGAGTTGGAGTTGGAGTTGGAGTTGGAGTTGGAGTTGGAGTTGGAGTTGGAGTTGGAGTTGGAGTTGGAGTTGGAGTTGGAGTTGGAGATGGAGTTGGAGTTGGAGTTGGAGTTGGAGTTGGAGTTGGAGTTGGAGTTGGAGTTGGAGTTGGAGTTGGATTTGGAGTTGGAGTTGGAGTTGGAGTTGGAGTTGGAGTTGGAGTTGGAGTTGGAGTTGGAGTTGGAGTTGGAGATGGAGTTGGAGTTGGAGTTGGAGTTGGAGTTGGAGTTGCAGTTGGAGTTTTCAGTTTATTTACCAACCACATAGGAGAAAATTTGAAATTTGACTTGAACCATGTAATATTTGCATTATTACTTTAATCCTGATAAATTGTTGAGGACAAAAAATCACATATACTTCTAAATAGGCATATAAAATTTAAAATAATCGAAGAAAATCGCGAGCATCTCATTAACTGAAATGAGATAGAAAGAGATAGATATCCGTAAGCAATGCAGGTTGCCTATGCAATCGTTTTGCCTCACTTTTCACTCAAGGCGGGTCCCTTCCAGGTATATATAGAGTTCACTGGTCGAACCTAATCATTGCATATGGCAACCTTTCACAATTGAGGCGCTAGATTCAGACCACTTCCCAGTTTTGGCAGAAATATCAAAAATAAATTCATCCCCTCTACCAAAACAAAATGACTCGTACTACACAAATTGGAAGGAATATAAGAAACTAACGGAACAAAACATTAAAATAGACAGAAACACAACAGATGACATCGACAAATGTATACTCAACTTTACAAAACAAATAAAACAAAACCTTTTCAGTACAACTACAAAAACTACACAACCCATCAACGGACTAGAAATTCCCCCAAACATCCTGGATCTTACAAAAATGAAAAACAAACTACGGAAGCGTCTACAACGGAACTACAACATTGGACTCTACCAACAATACAAAGACTCGATCAATCTAGCCAGAAGTGCAATAAAATCTCTTAAATCTGCCAAATGGGAAAATTCCACAAAAGACTTGACAAACACAAACAAAATGTGGCAAATAGGGCGCTCACTTAAAGGTAACAAAACTTTCGGCATACACACACTACACGGACCTCAAGGCTACATTCTTGAAAACGAAGACAAGTCCCAACATCTAGCTGACACATACGCAAACATACACAACTCAAACCATGACATGTCCGACAACGAGACTAAGACATTAGTTGAAAGAGCTATCCAAACCCTAAAAAACCAAATCCACGAAATACCTCCCAAGTACCTCACAACTCCTCGGTAAATTAAAGAAGTCATCAAATCTCTCAAAAACAAGAAAGCCCCAGGAATAGATAAAATCAGAAACCGCACCCTAAAATCACTCCCACGGAAAGCTATTGTCCAACTCACTTACATCTTCAACAGTTGCCTCAAATAATCATACTTTCCATCCACATGGAAAAATGCTATCGTCCTATCCTTTCCAAAGCCCAAAAAAGATCATAAATATGCCACAAATTACCGCCCCATGAGCCTTTTACCGACAATGTTAAAGCTACTCGAAAAGATAGTCTCAAACAGAATTAAAGATCACGAAAACATTCACAATGAACTAATTGATGAACAATTTCAGATCTTCCTTTGACACCGTGTGGCATGAGGGCCTCATATTCAAACTCCTCCAAACCAAACTCCCTTTACACATAATCAAAATCATACATTCCTACATCTCGGGCTGAACATTCCAAACCAGGGTTGAAAAATCCCTTTCCAACAAATCCCCCATCCCGGCTGGGTTGCCACAAGGAGGTATCCTCTCCGCAACCCTCTTCAACTACTACATAAACGACATTCCAAAAACAGACAGAACAAAACTGAAAATTTTCGACGACGACACCGCGGTAATAGCAGAATCGCTCCATCCAACTCAGGCAGACAAATACATACAAGAGCACATTCAGAAACTCTAAAAGTAATACGACAGATGGAAAATCAAAATTAACGCTAATAAAACTACTCTGGTACACTTTACACACAGGATTAAACGAAAATCGACACAAAACGTAACATTCAACGGTCAGACCATAAAACAGCAAAACACAGTCAAATATCTCGGTATAACCTTAGACGAAAAACTGAACTATAACTCACACATTAACGACTTATCGCGAAAGGCGTACATAATCCAACGTAACATTTTCCCCTTACTGAACAAGCATAGTAAGCTAAGCTGGAATTCAAAACTTAGAATTTATAATCAAGGAATCAGACCAGTGTTTTTATATGCGAACCCTATATGGAGCAATACATCGAACACAAATTTCAAAAAGTTACAGATTACTCAAAATAAATTCCTCCGAATAATTTTATATAAACCAAGATTCACTAAAATTGAAGACCTACATAAATCCGGAAACGCGGACACGATACACGACATAATTAAAAGTCAGACAATAAAATTTTACAAACACAAGACGAAGAAACTGGAAAAAACACAACATCTCGGGACAACCACGGCGGAAAACACAAACATCAAAATTAAACATAAATTATCTCATCACCTCATCCTGCAGGAAAATTGTTATCGTTAAAACGATAACAAGAACTCCTGAAATCCTTCATCCCATCTGAGAAGTATATGTATTTTATTTGATTCGACATACATCTAGAAAAATTGTCACATTCTTCCACAAATCTCATGACAGATATATAATGTTATATTTTTAGATAAGATCCCAGAGATCAGGCACTAAATGTAAATCCTTAATGTAAGCGATTATTTCTTGTATATTTCCCCTTGTAAATAGACCTGTATAACAGGGTGAGTCTTTGACCGCTTCATTAATTTTAACCAAAGATCCCTCTCATCAAATGAAACAATTTTTTTATTTAACATTTTTCCAAATTCAGCTCAGGTAAAAAGATACAGGCTGTTGAAATTTTGAAAAAAAAATCAGTTTTTATTTTGTAGCTTTGACATCCTTTTTTCGAATAAAATGAATGTTGGCGTAAAGTTTCCTATAACTATGATACATATTTTCCAAATATTATTTATTTTCTACTTCTACTGGTTTTCTAGTTATGGACTCGTGGATTCATAAAACTAAACGAAATTAGCATGAAGAAAGCATATAAAGTTTTTCATGAGTCATTTCAAGAATATTCTATCGTGTTAGAACATTATATTATTCTTCATCATTTCTCCTTAAACGCACCGTTTTCGAAATATTCTTCATTGAATGTTTTAAAATGGAAAACTCCAGAAATTTCACTACTTTTATGGATCCGTCCCTGAGCGTTGGAATACCGAATCAGGCTGTAAACCACGTTACCATGCCTTATTCTCGTCCGCCAACAATGTCATAGATAATTTATATGCAGGAGTGTATTAGCAGATTGTGAAATCTTTAAACGCTTGTAACTTTTTACCTGAGCTGAATCTGGAAAAATGGTAAATGAAAAAAGTGTTTCATTTGATGAGAGGAATCTTTGGTTAAAATTAATGCAGTGGTCAAAGACTCACCCTGTATAGTTTTAGAAATTTCAAATTAAAAATTGCTGAAAAGCGAAATATGTCTTTTATTTGATTGACCTAATCATTACAGACAGTTTGCCAAAATGATTGCACGCTGTTTCCCAGAACATGCGCCCAAAATGATGTTTTATTTGATGAGAGGAATCTATGTTTAAAATTGATGTACAACTGAAAAACTCACCATGTATTTCAATCATATGGATTAACATCAAGTGGAAGCACACTCAAAAAAACAAATATTAAAGATAAACCGTTGCAATATAACCAAATGCCAAATAAAATTTCTGTATAACTCTGATATGCCAGTCTCTTCTTCTGAATACTAATGGGAAACATTTTATCGCTAGAGTTTATTCTGTTTCATATTGCTATCGCCCGGTTATCCAATTATTAAACTGGCACATGGAAAGCGCAATATCGGGAACAGAAATACTCAGATCGTAGGGATTGGTTGGAATAAACCGAGATTATATTGAAAAGTTTTAGTTGTGACCACCCCTATCCTGCATCACACATATATATTTTGTCGTCAGAATTCATATGTTTTCGAGGTCGTCTCGTGTTTACGTGCCAGTTCAGACTTTAACTCAATTTGAGTTTTCCGTGGGTTAGAATTAGTTAAAATTTAACAACTAACTCGGAACGTAATGTGTTCACTGTCTGTATATAACTCTGTTAGAAATGTTGTCACAGACAAAATAAACTTCATCTACGTATCCTCATTTATTTGCACAAAACTGTTTATGTGCAATATTCATTGGAATATTGAGGATGCAAAAATATCATTTGAATATTCACGAAAATATTAATATATGCCAACTGACAAATAAACTGCAACACCCAGAAGGAGCTGTTTAAATTTTTAATTTTTTTTTGGTGAAAAAGATAGTATAGCAATGAGTAAATGATTAAAATTTGGAGAAAAACATCGTGAAGGTTTTTTCATGTAAACATTTTTTGTTACTTACATATTGTAGTCGTTTTTTGCAATTTTTTTAAATTTTACAACAAACCAGCTGTTCGAGGAGATCCAAAGTCGATGTTTAGTTGTTGTTAAAATGCCAGCTAAGTGAATTTGAAAGAGGTCGAATTATTGGTTTACGGGAGGCGGGGTTGTCATTTCGAGAAATCGCTAACCGTACGAACAGAAATCCAACTACTGTTATGAGATGCTGTCAAGCGTGGTTTGATAATGCCCAAAATCGAAGAAGAGTAAGCACCGGACGTCGAAGGGGCACAAATGAAGTTCACGATCGACGTCTAAGACTTATGGCTATTAGAAACCTATTTGCGACAACTCGATCTTTGGCTGATGAGTGGTTAGGAGAACAAGAAGATCCTGAAACTGTCCGAACGGTTTACCGCCGGATAAGGTCTTTTGGGTTGCAGCATTATCGACCCCATCTTCTGTTACCTCTGACGGTTGAGCATCGCCGGCAACGATTACAGTGGTCCAGAGAACGTCAACATTGGAAAATGGAATGGCGTCAGGTCGTCTTTTCTGACGAATCTCGATTCTCCTTGGGTGCACATGATGGACGAAGAAGGGTAAGACGACGTCGGGAAGAAATACGTGAACCTCAGTTTGATATTGAGCGTCATGTACACCGGACAGTAGGCGTTATGGTATGGGGTGCTATTACATGCACAAGTATGTCACCTTTAGTCTTTAATCGAGGTAACATGACAGCGCTGCATTACCTTCAAGATATAGTGGAGCCATATGTTCTCCCTTACCTTAACCGGCTCGAGAATCCAATATTTCAGCAAGATAATGCTCGAACTCATGTTGCCAGAGTTAGTTTAAACTTTTTTGAAGCGACCCATGTGAATCTTTTGCAATGGCCTCCCAGATCCCCAGATCTTTCGCCCATAGAGCATGTTTGGGACATCATGGGTAGAAGGCTTGGAAATTTACCCCAGCCCCCACGGACTTTGGCGGCTCTGATACATGAACTACATGTTGCTTGGGATAGTATCCCTCAAGAAGAAATAGACCATCTTATTGCATCAATGCCAAGACGTGTTGGGAAGTGTATAGATAATCGCGGTGGTTGAACACATTATTAACAAATTTATTAAAAAAAAATTGTAAACCCTTCATTTTTTGCGCGTATATATGTTCTAGGGAACATCGCGTTATCAGTTTGCCCAAATGTTTGTAACTTTCGAATTTTTTGACGAAAATGGTCTCAAACGATTTAGTTCGACTCCCCAATGAAGAATTCGAGGTCAAATTTGATTCTGTCCGTTGCCACGATAACTTGAGAACGGAAAAAGCTAGCAACTTGAAATTTTCAGGGTAGGTGGCGCATCCCAATATGACGGACAAGTTCGTTAATGGGCATAATCAGCCCAATGGTTTCCGAGTAATAATTTTGTTTTCAACCAATATAAGTCCGATCGAATTGAAACTTGGTGAGTGGTTGTAGAATATGATCCTAAGCACGTTTGTGAAATTTTGTGCGAACCGTATGGCTAGAAAATTATTAAAGAATTATTTAAAAAAAAATTGTTGTCACGATAACTTGAGAACGGAAAGAGATAGCGGCTTGAAATTTTCAGGTTAGGATGTGCATCAGAACTCGACATTCGAGTTTGTTTATAAGCATAATCGGCCGAACGGTTTTAGAGTTATAGCCATCTGAAATTTGGTTGTCATTCTCGCCTCATTAACTCGAAAAACACTAAACCGATTGAATTGAAACATGGTTATTAGTTGTAGAATGCCAACGCGAAAATTCTTGCAAAATTTCATGAGGATAATATTTATAGAAAATTTTCAAGAAATCATTGAAACTTTTAAAAAAATTCTATATATCAGTAACTATTCGTCTGAAATTGATGAAATTTTGCAAGAGCCTTTAGAACCCAACTCTACTGCCAAGTTATAATTTTTAACACGATCGTTTAAATATTGTTGGAGATTCGAGCAGCCTTGTGTGAGTTCAGTAGATGGGTGACCGTTGCCTCGATGACTTTCGGACAAAAAGTGATAGGGACTTGCAATTTTCAGGGTAGGTTGCGTATCCGAATGGGAGAGTTAATTTCGTGTTTGGGTATAATCGGTTTAACGGTTACCGAGTTATACCCACCTGGAATATTATTTCCTGGATAACTCAAAAAATAATGATTCGATCGAATTGAAGCTTGGTAACTATTACTAGAAAATCATAACATAAAGACGTGTTCAAAATTTTTAAGAACCGTACCCATAGAAAATTTGAAAAAAATGACGAAAAAAAATTTTTGTTAACCGTACCCCTAGAAAATTTCAAAAAAATTACGAAAAAAAAATTGGTTCAAGCACTGACGTGAAGTCAGGAGCTTTGGCGCGTATGTTCTATTGTCCATTCCCCTGTATTGGACACTTAATTCAAATTTACCATGGTAAATTCGAATTAAGAGTGTCCAATACAGGAGAATGGACAACATAATTTACCATGGTAAATTCGATTATGGGTGTCCAATACAGGAGAATGGACAATAGAACATACGCGCCAAAGCTCCTGACTTCACGTCAGTGCTTGAACCAATTTTTTTTTATTCAAATTTCAATCATTTACTCCTTGCTATACTATCTATGTTTTACCAAAAAAAAATTGAAATTCAAACAGCTCCTTCTGGGTGTAGAAGTTTCTTTGTCAGTCAGTATATTTCAAAATATCTTTCATGGTTTTTCATGCGGTCTATTGTAATCAGCGCGTCTGCGCTCTGTCGTGTAATTTAGCAGCAGACCGATTGTAGCATTGTAATAGTGATTGGCGTCAAAACCTCCGGGAGATTCAATATTTCGTGACAATTTCAGACAATGTGAAGTACATGTGACAACTGCGACCTAATTACAAAATTTATCGACCAGGTGTTACAGCGTGGTCGTCCTTCCATGTTCCAAATTCAAACAATCAGGTGGAGAAGTGACATTTTTCCTTCTGTTCAATTCACGTGTTGTTGGCGTTTGTTCCGATCCGATTTCGGACGATCGCAGTAATTATGCAAACAATGGATGAACATTTGAGGATAAAAACCGTTTTATCTCGATTTCCGGCAAAAACACAAGTCCTAGGGAAAAAAGTTAAATTGCAAAGATATAGGCCAAAAATAGATCTACAACTTTTGTATTCACACTTTTTCCACATAACCTCAAAATTTATGCGAAAAACTCAAAGTTTTTGGTTTTATATTTTTATCTTTTACAACAAATTCTTTATTTTCACAAATTTGGTGATATCTTACCTTTTTATGTTCATTGTAATTTTTTCACCTTATTTACTTAATATCGAAAAAGCACCCTAATTTTCAATCGATAATTCTTACGTCAAAATATCTGCTGTTTTAAAAAAGTCGGTACGCTTTTTGTTCGTTTAAATCTGTGCTTTCTAATGTTGTAAAAAATATCTACATTACATGGTAAATTTTCTCAAAAAATACTACGAAATGACAGGTAGTAAGGCCCAGACCCTACTAGCCCCTTCCCCGCTTATCTATGAAATACCTTTTGATAGTTTTGATGGCTAAAATTTTCCGTAAGTCACTCAGGTATATATATTATCTTAAAATAGTCATCTACGCATATGATTTACAGAAGATTCTACAACTTACAAATATTGTAGATGTCTTATTAAATATCAATTTAGCATTTTCTGGTAAAATCTACCATAGTACCTAATGTATATTTTTTTACACCATTAGAAAGTAGAGATTTCAACTAACAAAAAGCTCACCGACTTTATAAAAAAGCAGATATTTTGACGATTGAAAATATGGCTGCTTTTTCGTCATTATGTCAAAATACGGTGAAAAATAGTAATTTACGTAACAAGTCCGGAAAATAGGGTTTTTTTGGACGAATAGACAAAATTCTAGGACGAGCGTAAGCGAGTCCTAGAAGTCTATGAGTCCAAAAAAACCTTTTTCGGGCGTGTTGCGTACAATATTTTTTCGGCAACCGTGTAGAATAACAAATAAATGAGACGACACATTTCTTTTTTATATATTTTGATTCTTAGTCAAATTAAGCAGACCAGAAAATATCACATGTTGACAACTAATTTTATATGAACTGTCAGCCGTTTTCTCAGTGCTATGGTAACTTCATTTATCAAAAATATACCTACCAAAATTTTCATATTTACAATGACCAAAACGGCGTGATTGTTCCGGCCTAGTCCGGGAAGTACGTACTTCCCGGACTAGGCCGGGAAATGCTTCTTTATCAAAGGAAAAGCGTCCGGGAAGTGGGCACTTCCCGGACGGTTGCCGAAAAAAAATATTTGTAAAAGATGAAAATAAAAAACCAAATACTTGGTTATTTGAATTTTCACATAAACTTTGGGGTTATGTGAAAAAAAGAGTAGGTACAAAAGTTATAAATCTTTTTATTGCGCGCGTGTTCCGCAAGGAACAGCGTGCTATCATTTCGTCACAATGTCTGTATTTTTCGAATTTTTTTTCGAAAATGGTCAAATCGATTGGCATCGACTCCCTGATGAAGAATTCGAGGTCAAAATCAATTCTGTCCGTCCGGTCCGGCCGGCCGGCACGATAATTCTCGAACGGAACGACTTAGAGCGTTGAAATTTGCAGGGTAGTTTTGTAGCGTAAATATCTCGGACAAGTTCGTTAACGGGCGAAATCCACCGAGCGGTTTCGGAGTTAAGGCCGTTTTTAGTCAAAACGTTTTTTTTTGAATATTTCCGGAACCGATCACTCGATCTTTCTGAAATTTGGCATCAAATTGTAGAATCATAACCTTCTTATGCCTGCGAAATTTTGTTATGACCGGACGGCCCTAAAAAGGAAAAAAAAAATTTCAAAAATTTTAAAATTTTGTTTTCATGATAACTCGAAAAATACTGATCTGATTAAATTGAAACTCAGTAGTTAGATGCAAAAGACCAATGCAAACACTTTTGCAAAATTTCGTGAAGATCACGTGACATAAAAAATTAAAAAATTACTACTATTTTGCGGAATACTTTGCTTAATATGCCGAAACCTATTTTTTTGAGGTTCATGCTGCCCTTTCCGGGCATTTTTCGTTGTGCGCATGCGCAGATGAGAAGTCATTTAACTGCTGTAGTTTTCGTCAGAGAGGATTGGGGTTTTGGGGTGGCGGATGCTATTCCTCCATAGAATCCAGATCCCTGATGAGGGTCTGCGCATGCGTAGATTAAAGATGCGATATCTCCCGAACCACTAGTGTTGGAGAATCGGAGTTTTTTGTAAGGTATGTTATTTTGAGAGGACTTTTAGCCACGAGTAAATTGCGCATGCGCAGAAGAGAAGTGACTGTTTTTTAATTGGATGGGTTATGTTGGGAGTGCTGAGTCGATATTGTGAGGTTTTAAAAGAATATTCATAGCAATTCAGTTCAAGGACAAGTCAGTTTGGGGGATGTAGCGTTGTTTCCGAGTTAAAGTGTTCGTACCGTGGCCCTGGGGCTAATTTTGAAATTGATGTTACCCCTTACAGGCATTTTTCGTTATGCGCATGAGCAGACCATCAGTGATTTAACTGGTGGTGTTTTCGTCAGAGAGGATTGGGGTTTTGGGGTGGCGGATGCTATTCCTCCATAGAATCCCCTGTTGAGGGTCTGCGCATGCGTGGATTAAAGATGTGATATCTCCTGAACCACTAGTGTTGGAGAATCGGAGTTTTTTGTAAGGTGTGTGATTTTGAGAGGTCTTTTAGCCACAAGTAGATTGCGCATGCGCAGAAGAGAAGTGACTGATTTTGTGTTGTATGGGTTACGTTGGGAGTGCTGAGCCGATATTGCTTGGTTTCAAAAGAATATTCATGGCAATTCAGTGCAAGGACAAGTCAGTTTGGGGGATGTAGCGTTGTTTCCGAGTTAAAGTGTCCGTACCGTGGCCCTGGAGCTAATTTCGAAATTGATGTTACCCCTTACGGGCACTTTTCGTTATGCACATGAGCAGACCATCAGTGATTTAAATGTTATGTTTAAAGCACGCGCGCAAAAGCAGAGTGACTTAACAATGAAAGAAAAAGTGTAAAAAGTCAATGTGCTTTGGCGCGCGTGCTATAAACATGATTAGGATTATACTGACCCTCCCAAATCTTCTAGGAGCTTGTGCGACTAAGGAGGGTCAGTTGTGTTCTTTTCCAACTTTGTTACTCTTTCCTGATGGCAGCTTAGATACAGCACTGTTAATTTTTGAACCAACAGTGAATGGTGTCCACTATCCTTTGGGTAGATCTTCGGCTCGCTCTATCCACTGACTTGAAGTACTCATCATTCAATTCAAATTAGCCACCGTGAACACGCATGCCAAAGAGTACTGACTTCACGTCAGTGCTTTTTTTTTACCTACAACTTTGCTATTTAACTTTTTTCCATAGCACCTGTAGTTTTGCGAGAAATCGGGATAAACCGTTTTATAGCCGAGCGTGGTGCTGACCTTTCCGGTATCATGGGAGAGATGAGAATTACAACTCTCTATGCGCGCCAGAGTCTACAGAGCGCAAAGTTCATCCATAAGCTCCTCAGCGGAAAGATTGACTGCTCTTCCCTGCTCTCACGAATTGATCTTCTTGTACCAAGAATGGTGACCAGGCATCCGATGGCGTTCGTCCTGCCTACTCCTCGTACCAACATACTCCAACGGGCACCTGTATATCGAGCATGTGATAGTGCTAATAAACTGAGTTATAATGTGTTTTCATAGTGTTTTGAGTTCCGGGCTTTTTCTGAGTTGCAATGTTAATATGGAAATGTTTTCTTTTATTTTAAGTTATCGGTGTATTATTTTAATGTTACCCTGTAATTGGGAATTCTCCTGTTGGGTATAATAAATCATTATTATTATTATAGCATTAAAACCTCACCCCCTTATACTTCCCAACCTCAGATCGCCCGTGAATTATTTTTCTTTTCATCGTGTTATCATTTTGACCAAATGTCTGTAATTTTCGAATTTTTCGCCGAAAATGGTCTCAAACGATTGGGTTCGACTCCCTGACCAAGAATTCGAGGTCAAATTTAATTCTGTCCGGCCGGCCGGCCGTCCATTGCCACTATAACTATAAGAACGGAAAGAGATGGTGACTTGAAATTTTCAGGGTAGGTGGAGCATCCCAATACGACGGACAAGTTCGTTAATGAGTATAATCGGCCCAACGGTTTCCGAGTAATAATTTTGTTTTCAACCAATACACGTTCGATCGAATTGAAACTTGTTAACTAGTTTTAGAATGCAAGACTAAGCACGCTCGTAAAATTTTGTGTGAACCGGATCACTAGAAAATTTTAACAAAATTATCAAAAAATATTATTTATGTCACCATAACCTGAGAACGGAAAGAGATAGCGACTTGAAATTTTCGGGTAAGGTTGTGCATGTGAATGGAATATTTGAGTTCGTTTATAGGTATAAGCGGCCAAACGGTGTTGGAACAATACCCTCTGAAATCTGGTTGTTATTTCCTCAATAACTCGAAAAATATAAAACCGATCTAATTCAAAAATGGTTGTCAGTTGTAGAATGCCACCGCAAATATCCCTGCAAAATTTGATGAGGATGGTATAACTCCAAGATTTTTTAAAAATCGTTGAAAAAAATTTTTTATATCCGAAACTATTCCTCCAACATCGCTGAAAATGCGAGAGCCTTCAAAACCTAACTCTACTGCCAAGTACCAAGTTTGAACATGATCGGATCTATATTGTTGGAGTTCCGAGCAGCCTTGTGTGGTTTCAGTAGCTGGGTGGGTGACCGTTGGCTTGATAACTTTCGAACGAAAGGAGATAGGGACTTGCACATCCCAATGAGAGGGATGAGTTCGTTTTTGGGCATAATCGGTCCATCGGTTTCGGAGTTATACTCACCTGGAATATTATTTCCTCGATAATTCAAAAGATATAGACTTGATCGAATTGAAGCTTGGCAACTAGTTGTAGAATATCGACATAAAGGAGTGTGTAAAATTTTTTAAGAACCGCACACCTAGAAAACCTTTCAAAATTACAAAAAAAAAATTTGTGAGAACATTTTAATTTGTTAGAACATTTTTCAAAATTACGAAAAAAAAAATTATTCAAGCACTGACGTGAGGTCAGGAGCTTTTGCGCGTATATTCTATTGTCCGTTCTCCTGTATTGGACACTTTTAATCGAATTTACCATGGTTAATTCGATTAACAGTGTCCAATACAGGATTACGGACAATATAATTCACCATGGTAAATTCGATTAAGAGTGTCCAATACAGGAGAATGGACAATAGAACATACGCGCAAAAGCTCCTGACTTCACGTCAGTGCTTGAACCAATTTTTTCTATTAAATTTTCTTCCGTTTCCAATGGGTTTCATCCTACCATTTTTTTTTTGTTCGAAAAATGATTGACCCTGGTCTAATAATATTTTTTGCGCCTTTGTCTATTCACGCCTCCTTCGGATTCGATCGAGCTGAAATTCGAATATTTATTTCGGCTTTATATTCAGTGATTTAATTGAATGCCTCTTCCTACATAGCGTCTTTTTATACTCAAAGAACATCTGATATTTTTCTGGAGAAAATGAGAGTTAATTTACAGTATTATTATCATTATTATGCCTCATTTACGTTCTTTGACTCTACCCTTTCATGAAGGGTTTTGAATGTCTTCCCTGCGTTGCTATAAATAGTTACCTCCGCTGAAGGTTGAAATAATTTTTGCATTCGTGTTTCAAAAGAACAGAACCGGAGAAGGTTCTCGAATTAACGAGTCTCAGGTTTGGGATATACTACAAGAAACTGAGACAGTGGTAGCGAAATCTATTTCTTACCTAGTTTGGTTTTAAAACAGAACGTTAGGCTAACAAACCAACTATACAGTGTGGAAAAGCTGAATGGAATAAATTAATTATCTTGGTTACTGTAGGTGTACATATTTATTCAAAATCCCGAAACAAACACGTCAAATTCAAATTGTCATTCTTCTTCGTAAAAATGCGAACCCTAACTTCAACCCCCTTCGAAAGACAGGTACAACCCCCAATTCCTCAAATATGTAGAAAGTATGGCCTTGTGATACATCGTTTGAAAGGTCGCTTCATCATCTATTCAGAAATCTTATCACTTTCATGTTCATTGCAAAATTCAAAATAGAATAAAATAAAATCATGTGAAAACCGAAATTCATTACAATATTCCCTCGAATATTCCCAAATCTTATTATAATAATATTAAACTTATTTGCCTACCAGAAGCGATAAAAAGAAAATAAAAAAAACCATAACATTGTGTTTTCCAGATAGCAACACCTTCGCAAAAAGTTTTGTGCTGATAAGTTGTAGTTTATAAATTGTCTAATTTGTGTTTGAATTTCATCA
Source organism: Halyzia sedecimguttata (assembly GCA_937662695.2). Classification (NCBI taxonomy): domain Eukaryota; kingdom Metazoa; phylum Arthropoda; class Insecta; order Coleoptera; family Coccinellidae; genus Halyzia; species Halyzia sedecimguttata. The sequence continues at coordinate 79,100,783 of OW569414.2, forward strand.
CCTTCAATTTTGAATAATGATTCGATTAATGGAAATGCACAAAATAACAATTTTACAAATGATTGGTTACAGAGATAACACCCGAACACAAAGTAAGTCGCTTGTTTCATGAGAAATTTCCGAATTTGCCGCCTATAACCCAAGAGACGATGAGTAAAATAGTGAAGCAGTATCGCGAGTTTGGGCATGTAAGGCAGATTAAAAAAAGCAGCTGCTAATACACTGTGTGAAGATGTGTAATTAGATGTGATGCTTGACTTTGAAGAAAATACACATAAATCGAGTAGAGATGCCTCCAGAACATTCAATGTCAGCCATACATCGACTCGGGTATGATACCTACCCAAGAGCTCTTGGAAGACGATTTTGATAGGAGAACTTATTTTGTAAACAAATGATGGACAGGTTGCATAGCAATATTATCCAATTAGTAGACGTTTTGTCTGCTAATGCACTTTCTCTCTCAAAGGTCATACTAATCGACAGACTTGCCTTGGAACAGAGTGCTTATCAATATGCCCAAATGTCTGTTATTTTCGAATTTTTGGCTAAAAATTGTCTTAAACTATTTGGTCCAGAATCGGAGGTCGAAATCGACTCTGTCCGGCCGTCTGTTAACACAATAACTCTCGAACGGAATGAGATAGACTGTCGAAATTTTCAGAGTAGGTTTGGGAGATTAATATCTCGCATAAGGCAAAATCTGCCGGATGGTTTCGGAGTAAAAAAAAATTGTTTACACTACAAATAAATTTGTTTTAATATGCAGTTTCATCATAAGAATCCATTTATATTATTTTCAACCCTAATAGGCTGATACTGGCGGAGATATGATTTTTCGAAAATACATCGTACTTCTATGTTTTCACAGAATGCGTGTTCTATTTGTCTGTGTTCTATCTGAGTTCACTGTTCATAGATGTAATCTTATCTGCCTATAACAGACATGTCAATTGTATTTCTGTTCTAAAGAACAGTAGAAGTATGATTGAATGCAAAATGACCAATTATAGGATATTATAATTATCCCTATATCCTATATGGAATGAATATCTCGGATAAGTTCGTTATTTAATTATAATTTAGTTTCTCTAATGATGCAGTTTTATTATAAGAATCCATTGACATCATTCCCAACTCTGAGAACCCAATAATTTTGAAGATGAATTGTCAAAGTTTGAAGAAGGGCGCCAAAAGTTCCTGTCCACAGGACTTTCCCACATTTTGTTTTTTGTCGCTCTTGTTCCTCGGAACAGAGCGCTTATCAATTTGCCCAAATGTCTGTAATTTTCGAATTTTTGGCTGAAAATGGTCTTAAACGGTTTGGTTCAACTCACTGATCAAGCATCCGTGGTAGAAATTGATTCTCCCCTGCCGGCCGTCAACACGATAAATTTCGAATGAAAGGATTTAGAGGATTGCAATTTGTAGGGTAGGTTTGGAGTGTAAATATCTCGGACGAGTTCGTTAACGGACGAAGTTTGCCAAACGGTTTCGGAGCTATGACCGTTTTTGGCACTCTAGTTCCTCGGAACTGAGTGCTTATCAATTTGCCCAAATGTCTGTAATTTTCGAATATTTCGATGAAAATTGTCTTAAACGATTTGGTTCGACTCACTGATCAAGAATCCGTGGTCGAAATTCATTCTGTCCGGCCGGCCGTAGGCACGATAACTCTCGAACGGAATGAGCTAGACAGTTGAAATGCTCAGAGTAGGTTTGGGAGATAAATATCTCGGCTAAGTTCGTTACTGGGCGAAATCGGACAGATGGTTTCGGAGTAACAAAAAAAAAATTTTTTTTTTACAGAACAAATTCCAAATTAAATTTTTTTCAATAAGCAGTTTTACCATAAGAATCCAATGATATCATTTTTTACTCTAACAAGCTAATACTTTCGGAGATATGATTTTTCAACATTTCAATGATAAATCGTATTTCACAGAGTGATATAATTAATCTATGTATGAATTGTCATAATGTCAACTTATTATCCTGAGACATGACATTATATAATCAATCGAAGAATTATGAGAAGAGTGTATTCCGAAATGTGAGCGAAGTGAGAAAAATCTCAGTTGTTTGCTCCGAAATTAGTTTTTCTCAGAAAAGTCTCACATTTCGGAACGGAACAAGGAGTAAGAGATCTGAGAGTAGTGAGACTGCTTTTCATCCATAGACATAGAATGCAAATAGAATGTAAATATTGAAAGCATAATTCTGCAGTTCGAGAGAGGAGAAAATTTGGTGAACGTAGATCAGGAAATTTTTGATCGATTACAAGGTAAATTTTCATTATTACTCTTCTTTGATACATGTTTTATGAAAAATCTACTATTTGTAGGTACTTTAAACCTGTTTTGGGCAATTGTCATATGAAACTTGTTGGCGCTCTAGTTCCTCGGAACTGAGTGCTTATCAATTTGCCCAAATGTCTGTAATTTTCGAATTTTTCGATGAAAATGGTCTTAAACGATTTGGTTCGACTCACTGATCAAGAATCCGAGGTCGAAATCGATTCTGTCCGACCGGCCGGCCGTATGCACGATAACTCTCGAACGAAAGGAGTTAGCGGATTTAAATTTGCAAGGTGAGTTTGGAGCGTAAATATCTCGGACGAGCTCGTTAATGGCCGAAATCCATCAAGCGGTTTCGGAGTTATGGCCGATTTTATTAGAAATATTTTTTATGAATATTTCCGAAACCGATCACTCGATCTATCTAAAATTTAGCATCAAATTGTAGAATCATGACCTTTATACGCATGTGAAGTTTTGTATTGACCAGATTACCACAAAGTGTCAAAAAAAAATTTCAAAATAAAAAAAAAGTTTTTCTACAATAACTCTCGAACGGAATGAGCTAGGTAGTTGAATTTTTCAGAGTAGTTTGGGGAGATGAATATCTCGGTTAAGTTCGTTATTGGGGAAAATTGGCCAGATTTAATTCGATTTCTTCCATGGTGCAGTTCTCATTCTCAGATTGCTCATTTAATCTCGATAAATAAACTATTATTTGAATTGAATTTCCTTAATGATGCAGTTCTATCATAAGAATACATTGATATAATTTCCAAGTCTGAGAAACCAATACTTTCGGAGATATGATTTGTCTGTTTGAACTAGAGCGCCAGAAAGCTCCTGTCCACAGGGCTTGAACCCATTTTTAGTAAACACATTTTTTATTAATATTTCAGAAACCGATCTCTCGATCTATCTGAAATTTAGCATCAAATTGTAGAATAATGACATTTATATGCTTGCGAAGTTTTGTATTGATCGGGTTGCATAAGTGCCAAAAAAAATAATTTTTAATTTTTTTTTCTAGGATAACTCTCGAACAGAACGAGCTAGGTAGTTGAAATTTTCAGAGTGGATTTTGGAGATAAATATCATGGTTGAGTTCGTTATTGGACAAAATCGGCCTGATGGTTTCGGAGTAACGAAAAAATTTCAAAAATTTAAAATGTTTAATTTGCAGTTTCACGATAAAAATCCATTGATATAATAATTCTCTCGAAGATATGATTTTTCGAGATTTCAATAATGAATCGTACTTGTTTTCACAGAATGCTGTACTCAATTATTCTATCTATGAATTATTATATGATCTGTGTTCTCACATGTCATCTCATTCTCCTATGAGAGATAAATGTCAAAATTATTTCTGGTTCGCTATTCCTGATATAAAATACACCTCCTGTTCTAGGAAACAAAGTATGATTGAATGCAAAATGACCAATTAAATAACCTCAGCTATCGTATAAAATTATGAGGGTGATATGATATGATACTTTTGAAACTATAATATTGTCTAAGTTTTAATTGATATAATATAATTTTCAGAGTAGATTTGAGGAATAATCTCGGAAAAATTCGTTATTGGGGAAAATCAGTCTGTTTGAACCTAGTTTCTTCCATGATGCGGTTCTATCGGAAGAATCCATTTATATCATTCCCAGAGAAAAATTATTGCGGAGATATGATTTGTCAAAGTTTGAACAAGAGCGCCAAAGCTCCTGTCCACATGGCTTTCCCACTTTTTAACTAACGAAACTTGAGAATTGATTGAATAGGACTGTTTTGGTCAATTTTTCAATTGTTCTTTTGCATCTCTCTGAACAACATTTTCATTTCATTCCAATCTGTCTCCATTGCGATCTCGAATCGAAAATGACGTGATTCACAACATACTGCAGTTGCCGGAGGCTATGCTGAAGTTCAAAGCTTCTATCCATCCCTCTGTTTAATCACAGAAGAGCGAAACTGTCGGCGAGAACGTAAATTTATATTGCGACGAATTTTTTCCAACGTAGTTCTTTTCGCCCATTGTTCAATCTCCAGTGACAGTTTGGCTTCAGAACGGTTAGAAATCCGAAAGATCTCACGGTTTGACTCGACTGGCACTCAAGTTCGGAAATGGATTCGCTGGAAATATTAATTTTCCTCATGAATCATTCATTCCCTGGATGGAGTTTAACTTTTAATTGATATGTCCCGATTCGAACAGCTTGGCTGGAATCGCTGCTGAATTCTGGAATAAGCTCATTGTCGTTATTAACAGGAATTTGGAGCTGGGAAACGGAATATAGAATGATACATTTTTATTGCTTCGGATTACTATGCTGATTCCAATGTCGACAAAACTTATAGGCAAAGTTTGTTCAAACAAGCACTGAGGTGCAGTCCACTTTTATAATATATCCGCTTTTATAATATACGGTGTTATCTGCTTTTATAATATATGATTACATTTCATACCATTTTGATGACATACTTCAGTAATTTGTGAATCGCCTATGATCATAAAGCATTTTTAATTCTGTCATATGTATTCTATTGGCATTGAATTACGAAAAATTTACGCCACAAATAACTCCCAGTAGGGAATCCAATCCCGCAAATGCTGGATCCCGCAAATGCTGGATCCCGCGAATGCGGGATCCCGCTGAAATTCTGCGGGATCAACATTGCGGGATTTTCTGTGCGGGATTTGCGGGACTCAATATTAGAATTCCGAATTCGACAATGAAAGCGCAAACGTCCCAGAAAAAGAAAAAAGTACTTTTTCGTCTGTTGTGGTCACTATGAATACGGCATGATACGGTTTAATACAAACATAAGTGCCTGCAAGAATAACTGTCAGTCGCTGTGGTCACTATGAATATGGCATGATACTATTCAATACTAACATGAGTGTATATGAGAATAACTGTCATTTGCTATTGCGAAATTATTTAAGAGGTCCGAAATTCATAAAAGTATGTAGAGGTAGACGAAAAAATGAAATATGCACCTTGGCGAAAAACTATCTATTGCCTCGCCTGCTTGCTTTCCTCGGCTCCTCCTCGGATAGCAATTTGCAGGCCCAACAATAATATGCAGTTTTTGGTCATTCGTACATAAAAAACCTCATATGCTGCTACTAAAGTATGTTTTTAATTGCATGAGACCTGTTTGCGCGTGAAGAATTCGAGGTCACATTTGATTCTGTCCGGCCGGCCTTGGCCACAATAACTTGAGAACGGAAAAAGCTAGTGAATTGTAATTTTCAGGGTAGGTGGTGCATCCCAATGAGACGAACAAGTTCGTTAATGGACATAATCGGAACAATGGTTTTCCAGTAACAATTTTATTTTCAACCAATACAAATCCGATCAAATTGAAACTTGGTGATTAGTTGTAGAATATAAACCTAAGCACGTTTGTGAAATTTCGTGAGAATCGTATTACTACATGGTTATTAGCTGTACAATGCCAACGTAAAAATTCTTGCTAAATTTCGTATCAGTAGAAAATTTTTAAGAAATAATTGAAAATTATTGAAAAAAATTCTAAATATCAGCAACTATTCGTCCGACATCGCTGGCATTTTGTGAGAGTCTTCAGAACCTAACTCTACTGCCAAGTTCCAAGTTTGAACACGATCGGATACATATTGTTGGAGATTCGAGCAGCCTTGTGTGAGTTCAGTATAGATGGATGGATGACTGTTGCCTCGATAACTTTCGAACGAAACGATGGACTTGCAATTTTCAGAGTATGTTGCGTATCTGAAAGGGAGAGTTAAGTTCATTTACGGGAATAATCGGTGCAACAGTTTCGGAGTTATATCCACCTGGAATATTATTTCCTCGATAACTCAAAAAACATAGACACGATCGGATCGAAGCTTGGTAACTAGTTGTAGAATACCTGGATTATACAGTTATTATACAATACAGAAGAATGGACAATAGAACATACGCGCAAAAGCTCCTGACTTCAAGTCAGTGCTTGAACCAATTTTTATTAGCATGTTTAATAGTTTGAAGACAAAGAGTATATATATTGTTAACAATCCCGCATTTTTGAGGATCCGCGGGATTGATAACTTTAATCCTGCGCTTTTGCGGGATTGAGATTTTGGTGCGGGATTGGATTCCCTACTCCAGGCTACGATATTCACGAAATTCCGCGAAAATTATTGTGAAGAATTAGAAATTATCGAACGAATAGCAGTAAACAAGGGATACGATCCAGAGTTCATCAGAAAAATGCTGAAGTAATAAAAACAATTCACAATAGCCATTAGATTAGTATTTCCGGAAATTAAGGATTTAAACAAAATAATCAATAGCTTTACATATTTTTGCAAACCGAAAGCAATAAAGAAGATAAATCCGGTGCTTATCAGTTAAATTGCGGTATTTGTGATAAATTATATATAGGAAGAGCAGGTACAAATTTTGGCATAAGAATTAAGGAACACCGTCAGAGCTACCAAAACAACGAAATTAATTCAAATTATTCGAATCATTTATTAGCAGAAGGGTATAAGTTTAACCCGGATTTCAAAATTCTACACAATTTGAGTAAAGGTACGCAACTCAATTATTGGGAAATGATGGAAATAAATAAAGAAAAATATAGAGGTAATTTGGTTAATGAACAATTAAATGTCATTTTTACTCTGTTACTCAATCTTTTCAAATAGAGAATTAATTTATTAAAGCGTTAGGAATTAATTATTGTAAATGTTTACAAAGTGCCTACTAGCAGTGTAAGATCATGTGAATAGTTTTAAATAAGTCGTAAGAAGAAAAAGAACAAAAACATTCTATGTCCAGGTCACCGAGGTATATAGGTGATCATAACTATTAAGAATTTAGTATGATGTAGTCTGATGAAGTCGCTGTGTCTAAGGGCGGGCTTATACAGCAAATAAAATAAAATGAGAAGCAAATTTAAATAAAATAAGAAAGTTGGAAATGCACATGTCATCCTGTTCTATAAGAGAGAGTCAAATTCATTTCAGCTATTTGATTTCTTTCATGGTGCAGTTCTCATTCTCAGATTGCTCATTTAATCTTGATAAGTAACAACAAATCTTGTCAAAGTTTGAACAAGAGCGCCAAAGCTCCTGTCCACAGGGCTTGAACCAATTTACTTATTCTATTTTATTTTATTTGTGAAATGAAAATACGCATGCTCATAGAGTGAAATTCACAGACTTGCATAAAATTGTCAAAAAGCTGTGATTTGAATGGTTCATTCTTATTTCTTATTTTGTTTTAGATCATATGTATAAACCGTTCTTCTAAACCCTTAATATTTATTTTATTAATTTGTTTCTTATTTTATTTTATTTGCTTTATAATTGTTTAAACATTGAGTTAATATGAATTTGCATCAAGTACAAGCCAAAAGCTGTTTCTTGTTTACCATCACCTGAATAATGAAACTCTATCACGATTTCACGAGTCCATTCCATTTCCGCCAGTTAAACGTAATTCGAAATTCATATTGGCTCATCGAAAACCTAATTTATGATCAAACGTCCTGGATTCGAATGTCCTAAAAACAGCGGGGTCATGATGGTAACGTCAAATATCACTAGATCTGTGTCATCCCAATGGATATGAAGCAACCCCTCGTAAATGATCGATTTATTCCGGTATCAGGCGATGCATAATAATAGGTGAGAACGCTGAATATTTCGCCCAAAGTTTTATTATTTCAAGCAGAATTATACTATTTTCAGTTTTCGATTCACTCGCTGAAATGTTCTGAGTAGACTTTAGAAGTCACTGATTTCTTCAGCTTTATTTTCTTGCAACATAATGACTTTATTGGAAGCAAGCTATGGTAACAGTGTCAATATTTTATCTTTAATAATTATTTGCGAAAACAATTTAAATCTCTCAGTTTTTGCACATATGTTCTGGGGAACGTTATCATTTGGCCCAAATGTCTTTAATTTTCCAATTTTTTACAGCGATAGCGACTGGCAATTTTTAGGGAAGGTTGGGCATCTGATTGTGGCATTTGAGCTCGTTAATAGGCATACGCTTCCAACCGGTTTTGGAGTTATACCCATGATCAATAACGCGACGTATCCAAATGAAATCCCAGAAGTCGATGTCAAGCTGGAAGCGGGTGATATTACAAGTCATGATAGTTATAAGAAAAATATTTAAAAAATATTATTATACAGGGTGAGTCTTTGACCACTGCATTAATTTTAACAATTGATTCCTCTCATCAAATGAAACACTTTTTTCATTTACCATTTTTCCAGATTCGGCTCAGGTAAAAAATTACAAGCGTTTAAAAATTTCACAATGTGCTAATACACTCCCGCATATAAATTATCTATGACATTGTTGGCGGACGAGAATGAGGCATGGTAACGTGGTTTACAGCTTGATTCGGGATTCCAACGCTCAGGGAAGGATCCATAAAAGTAGTGAAATTTCTGGAGTATTCCGTTTTAAAACATTCAATGAAGAATATCTCGAAAACGGTGCGTTTAAGGAGAAATGATGAAGAATAATATAATGTTCTAAAACGATGGAATATTCTTGAAATGACTCAAGAAAAACTTTATATGCTTTCTTTATGCTAATTTCGTTTAGTTTTATGAATCCACGAGTCCATAACTAGAAAACCAGTAGAAGTAGAAAATAACTAATATTTGGAAAATATGTATCATAGTTATATGAAACTTTACGCCAACATTCATTTTATTCGAAAGAAGGATGTCAAAGCTACAAAATAAAAATTGATTTTTTTTCAAAATTTCAACAGCCTGTATCTTTTTACCTGAGCTGAATTTGTAAAAATGTTAAATGAAAAAAGTGTTTCATTTGATGAGAGAAATCTTTGGTTAAAATTAATGCAGTGGTCAAAGACTCACCCTGTATATTAATATATTAAATATTAAAAAAATATTTAAAAAAAACGACAAAATCTATGCTTTGTAATGTCATCTTGAATAATGCGTCTGTATTACTCGAAAGTTCATGACTTTTGCCCCTGTTTGGAGCAAAATGTTACTTTCTACCCCACTAAATATTCAAAACTCATATTTCGTCCAATTCCAACTGCCTGTACTGAAAAAAAAATGTGTTATGCTAGTTCGGCAAGTAACTGTAAACGTTAGCGCATTTAATGAGAATTCCAAAATTCTGCAAGTTTATCGGCTAGAACTTTTTCTGCTGAGAAACCCATTTTCAAACCAATTTTTCCTAAAAACTTCAATTGGTCCAAGTGTACCCAAGCCTTTAATTGAGGCTGCTACTGTAAAAAATCTGATTGAATTAAAAGAGAAAGCTAAAGGTTAATACTACGATGTATGAGCGATGCAGATAATGACGCCGGATAAAAGCTCTTCTACTGTTTCCAGGTAGTCTGAATCTTTTCTTTTCAGTTTTATGTTCATAATTGAATTTTCTGATTCAGAAAATTCTTTTAATAAACATTACAACAACATAAATATTAAATAAATGTTCAAACTGTCTTCCTGCAGCCGCAATACACGTTCGACATCGTCGTAAAAAAGATCGGAGTGTCAGACTGGGGAATCCTCCGTTATTGACATGGTTATTATTCAATTCATAAGAGCCAAGGCCAATACCTAGAGGGGCTCAACAAATATACACTTTAAATGTAAAAAGCTCAAAGTTAAGTCACTTTGTGATTGATGATTGATGAGAAACAAATAATTGAAACAAGAAAATAATAACCAAAAAGATACACACGATGAACTGCTTTCAATATTATTTTCCTTAGCTCAGAAACATTTTCGATAGGTCTTGAGTGAACTTTTCTTTCACCGCTCCACAGTAAAAAAAAATCTGATGGATTTTAATCAGTTGAACAGGCTGCCCATGAGATAGTGTCAGACCGCTCTATCCTCCTCTCGTTCGAATGTTATCGAGGCAACGGTCACCCATCCAGCTACTGAACTCACACAAGGCTGCTCGGATCTCCAACAATATAGATCCGATCATGTTCAAACTTGGAACTTTGCAGTAGAGTTAGGTTCTGAGGCTCTCGAAAAATTTCAGCGATGTCGGCCGAATAGGTTTTGATATATAGAATTAATTCAATGATTTTTTAAAAATGTTGTTGTGATACGATCCTCACGAAATTTCGCAAAAATTTTTGCGTTGGCATTCTACAACTGAGAACCATGTGTGAATTGGATCGCTTTTGTATAGATGGGTATGACTCCAAAACCGTGTGGCCAATTATGCCTATGAACAAACCTCAAATGTCCCATTTAGATGCACAACCTAACCCGAAAGTTTCAAGTCGCTATCTCTTTCTGTTCTCAGTTTATCCTGACATAAATAATATTTTTTAATATATTTTTTTAAATTTTTTCGTGATACGATTCTTACAAAATTTCACAAGCGTCCGTAGGTTTGTATTCTACAACTACTCACCAAGTTTCAATTCGATCGGATTTGTATTGGTTGAAAACAAAATTATTACTCGGAAACCATTGGGCCGATTACGCCCATTAACGAACTTGTCCGTCGTATTGGTATGCGCCACCTATACTGAAAATTTCAAGTCGCTATCTCTTTCCGCTCTCAAGTTACCAACGGACGGCCAGCCGGCCGGACAGAATCAAATTTGAACTCGAATTCTTCATCAGGGAGTCGAACCCAATCGTTTCAGACCATTTTCAGCAAAAAATTCGAAAATTACAGACATTTGGGCAAAATGATAACGCGATGTTCCCCAGAACATACGCGCAAAAATAAGATTATCGTTAAGTGTCTGACGAAAGAGTCTGATATAGACTCCGAAACGTTACGAAATAGTTGTTTCATCGTTGTTGTTTTCGTTATTGTTTGTTAGGCAACCTGGTTCAATTGATTGCTTCTGACAACTATCTTGTGTTTCTTACGCAGAAGCATTTCACAAAATTATTTTTTATTTATTTTATAGATAGGTATATTCCGAGTTTGGGAGAGAAAACCCAGAAAGAAACCATTTAATAATGAAGTCTCATTTAATTATTATGGTATTTCTGGCCTTTGAAAAGAGAAGAACTGATTCAGTTGATCTGAATGAAGTCCTTCGCATATTTAATAATATGGCAAATCGAAGGATTCAGGGGTTTTGAGGAAGATTTTTATCAACATTATAATAATCACAATATGTTAAAAGGAATAAAATAAACCTGAAGTAATAAGTATTTTAATATTAACTACCTATTTCACTCAAAAGTAGGTACGATGAAAATTGATTCTTAAGATCACATCAAGTAAATTTTTTTACTTCTGCCGTACCTGTAACCTCCATTGCCCTACCTTAAATTCATCTCTAGCTACGGCCCTGGGGGCAGCCATCTTGCCGGAACCACATATCTCTACGTATGCTTAGTGGCACGTCTTCCATTAAATTCGGTAATAGATTTTTCAAGAATTATCTCTGGCAGCTCAAAAGGTTCAATTATTTTTCCATTCAAACTTCCGATCCACATGTTCATTTTAAACCGATGCTGTGATCTATCTTCCCTCATTAAATATTCTGTGTGCAGTACTTGTAGAACCGTGGGCTTTTTTTTGGGCGCATGTTCTAGGGGAACATCGTCCTATCATTTCGTCCAAATGTCTGTAATTTTCGAATTTCGAGCTGAAAATTGGCTAATAGACTAATTCGGACTCCCTGATCACGAATCCGGTGTCAGATTTTTGGGTGCCGTCCGGCCGTCCGGCCGGCCGTAGGCACGATAACAGGAGCACCGAAGGTCCTATCGACTTCAAACTTTCAGGGTAGGCTTCTGATCAAAATGCGACGGTTAAGTTCGTTAACGGGCAAAATCGGCCGGACGGTTTAGGAGTTATAGACATTTAAAATTTTGAGGTTATTTCCCTGATATTTCAGGAACTAAAGAAGATGTTGAATCGAAACTTAGTAGTCAGTTCGAGGTTATAAACGCGCAACTTTTGGCAAAATTCTGTTATGATCGAAATGTTGGTAATTTTTAAAAAAATATTTCTTTTAATTTTTTCGAAAAGAAAATTTTTTTTTCGTGAACTATTCATCAGATTGCAACAAAAACTTGTACTAACGTCAATTATAGTATTTTGCAACATTGTGCAAAATTTTGGCTCTATACGATTTCAATTTCTGGAGATATAAGACAAAATGATCAAATTTCCTGGGTCTCTCTCAGTATTTTCATCGATTATTCTATGAACTCTTTGAATTCCACCGAAAACAAATTCAAAGACATAAACATAAAGAATCAAGTCATAGTTTAGACGTCGAAAGAAGGACGATGTTGATCGACTTGAAAAGGTACCTATTTCAAGAAATGCAATAATGAAATGCTTAATTTATGGATATAATATTATCTAAGTATTGTTGGGATCGGGCAGTTGGAAAATGAAAAACAATTATTATGATCACATTCTACAGGAATTGATACTAAATAGAAGCTAGATGAAGATTATTGTAATGGAAAATTTGTGTTCCAGAATGAACATGCGCCCGATAGCTCCTGTCCACAGGGCTTGAACCCATTTTTAACTCTCTACATCTGTTTCAAATGAGGACCTCAAAGTAACCACCTTTAGTGCACTAGAATCATTTATAGTTAGTAGGAAAAATTGGTTCGTAAATGGATTTCTCTGCAGGAACAATTCTCTGACGAGAAATTTGCAGAATATGTAGCAAGTGTTATAGCATTTTGGAATCCTCATTAAATGTGCCAACTTTACAGTTACTTACCGAACTAGCGTAGTACATTTTTTAAAGTATCTACAGACACTTGAAATATGACGAAATATGAGCTTTGAATATATAATGGGGCAAAAAGTATAATTTTGCTCCAAACAGGGGCAAAAGTCATAAAGTTTTGGGCAATAATATACAGACACATTATTCGGGATCACGTAGCAAAAATAAAATTGTCAAAAAATTTAGTATTGTAAAAATGCGAATTCAAAAACCATCAGAAGGTGTAGATTTCCTCGATTTTCTTTAAATGATTATAATTTTGAAATTACACCACCTAATTTTTTTTATAATTTTCTGATAACTATCACGACTTGAACTATCATCCGCTTCCGGCTTGACTTCCAGTTCTGGGACACCCTGTATAAGCTTCTGATCACAAGACGAAAAATTAACCATATTACAGTTATACCCAATTCATCATACTGAAGTATGTACATACATTATGACTAAATGGTATTCCCATTTACACTCGACTAATTTTTGACGATGCATCGCATCATAATATCAATTCCCAAAGGAAAATCAATCCGGTCTATTTTTGTTCAATCCAGCTCAAAATAAGTCATCTCATCAAACACATTTCTGAAAGCTTTCAAATCTGAATTTTAAATGTGCTATTCATCAGGAACTTGATGACTGATAAATATTATTTTTGAGATATTCCTGGTCGGCTTGTAACATAAATTGATCAATAAATCAAAAGCAAGTTTGCTTATATAGATCACTTCTTCATTCTAGAGTGGAAATAAATCATGAAAATTAGTTTGCTTTCCATATATCTTGATATATAGCAGATTCTCTCAATTTAGAGGATTCCACAACACCCTGCAACGTCTAGCAAATGGAACAATGAAACTCCTCAGATATAATCGATTTCTGTTGAATGAAATTCTTTAGTATCAGATAGCTTTTGGGCGGTCGTATACCTACCATGACGCTTCAATTCAACATTATTCCACTTATGGATGACAATAGTCAAGATATAGATGATATTCTATGAACTTGGTTTTTTCAATTTTTTTTTTCGTTTCGTCTGAAAGAATATCTCCGATAGTCTAGTCAACAAGTGCTTTTTAGGTCAAAATTTTTGCGCATTCTCCGAAAATTACGATTGAGGTGTCATTCGATTCGGAATGGCATGTAGATAGTTTTTGAGGAAATGCTAAAGCCGCTCGCCAAAATTGCAATAGAAAAAAAATTTATTCAAGCACTGACGTGAAGTCAGGAGCTTTTGCGCGTATGTTATATTGTCCATTCTACTGTATTGGACACTCTTAATCGAATTTACCATGGTGAATTCTATTGTCTGTTCTCCTGTATTGGACACTCTGAATTTACCATGGTAAACTCGATTAAGCGTGTCCAATACAGGAGAACAGACAATATAGAATTCACCATGGTAAATTCGATTAAGAGTGTCCAATACAGAAGAACATACGCGCAAAAGCTCCTGTCTTCACGTTAGTGCTTGAAACATTTTTTTTTTGTAATTTTGAAAATTTTTTTAAGGATACAGTTTTCACAATTCACAAACGTGCTTAGTTGTGCATTCTAAAACTACTCACCAAGTTTCAATTCGATCGGACTTGTATTAGTTGAAAACAAAATTATTACTCGGAAACCATTGGACCGATTATGCCCATTAACGAACTTGGCCGTCGTATTGGGATGCGCCACCTACCCTGAAAATTTCAAGTCGCTATCTCTTTCCGTTCTAAAGTTATCGTGGCAACGGACGGCCGGCCGGCAGGACAGAATTCAGTTTGACCTCGAATTCTTGATCAGGGAGTTGAACCCAATCGTTTGAGACCATTTTCAGCGAAAAATTCGAAAATTACAGACATTTGGGCTAAATAATAGCACGATGTTCCCCAGAACATACGCGCAAAAAGAAGGGGCTTTGGTTTTTTGCCAACATCTCGAACACTATCTGAGGTAATTCAAATTTGAAAAAAAGATTCAAGAAGAGGAGGAAATTTCCTAAAAAAAAGTACCAACCCAAGGATCTAGGAGCAATATTTATAATTTTCTCAGAGGGTTGAAAATACTGCCGAAAATGGGTACTCCGGCTTGCGTAAGCCTCGCCCCCTTTGGGCCTTTCATGAATAAATATTATTTAAGCTTATTAAATATGAAAATAAAAAATTTAAAAAATTCAGAGGCCTGCAGGATAGATCAATGAACAATAATAATCCGTGGTCCAAAAATGTTTATCGCTACTTTTCAATTAGTTATATATTATTATTATTATTATTATTATTATCATACAGATAAGAGTTGAGGCATTGCCTATAAACTCACAAAAATTAACAGTCCCATAAGACATATAAGAACAAAAGTGCTTGATTATACAATAAGAAATGACACCAAAATAAAAAAATAAAATAAATAGTCCTTCTAAATCATATGTCGTCCACGCACACACATCACCCGCGAAGAAGCCAACCGTCGTAGTTGTTCTTGAATGAATTCACAGACGTCGACTCAACTACAGACGAGGGCAAGGAGTTCCACACACCAAACACCCGATTCACCAAGAAGTGCTGCCTCTGGACCGTCCTGAAACTCTCCCTTCCCAGTTTCAAACAGTGACCCCGCAAACGGTGATCCGTATTCATCGTGAACAGGCGACGCAAGCTAACACCAAAGAGATCGTGCAAAGCGCGGAAAGTCGTCAAAAGGTCACCACGAGTTCTCCGGTCGGAGAATCTAGACAAGTTCATTATTGAGAGTCTTTCATTATACGAGGGGCGTGAAATACCGTAAGGAAGACGCGTAGCGCGACGCTGAAGGTTTTCAAGCAGGGACAGATCGCGAGTCAGAACCGGACACCAAACAGGACCAGCGAACTCAAGGATGGGCCGCACATAAGTTGGGTAAACAAGCGCACATATACGCGGGTCACACCTGCCAAAGGACTTCTGTAGCAGGAACAAGGATCTTTTGGCCTTATTAACAGTCTGAGAGATGTGCTCAGACCAACTCAAAGTGTCCGTCACTATCACACCAAGATCACAATGGCTCTTTGAAACAGGAATGGGGATACCATTTAGCAGGTACTGACGCCGCGGATTCCGAGCACCCATGTGGAGAACCACGCACTTTTCACCGTTGAGGGGCAGCTGCCAGTCCTCGCACCACCTCGAGATAGAGTCAAGGTCGTCCTGAATATTGTTGGCACTGGTAGGATCACCAAATATTTTGGTGTCGTTTGCAAATTGTGAGATATTCGAAACAACACAAGAGGGTAATTCAGATATAAACAGCAGGAATAGAAGAGGACCCAAGACAGACCCCTGGGGTACTCCACTCAGAACATCTCTGGGGGAAGAAAACGAATCCCCAACACGAACTTGGAAAGAGCGGTTTGAAAGGAATGCCTCAATCCATGAAAGCAGGCGACCACGAATTCCGATGTGCTCAAGTTTGTATAGAAGACGCCTGTGAGGAACACGGTCCAATGCTCGAGAAAAGTCAAGGTAGATGACATCAACAGGGTTACCCTTGTCGAGGGACATTGACCACTTATCAACACAGTCGAGCAGATTAGTAATTATCGAGCGACCCGGCAGAAAACCATGTTGGCACTGTGGGATCAGGCCATGGCCCAGCGCAAACTGGAGAATCCCCCCATGGATAATTCTTTCGCAAACCTTCGCAATAATTGGGACCAGGCTAATAGGGCGGTAGTTAGCAGCGCAACGCTTGTTTCCCTTCTTGTAAACTGGCGTTACCCGTGCGCTTCTCCAGACAGACGGGAGCGATGAAGTCTCAAATGAGCGGGAAAATAAAAGAGAAAGAGGCAGCGAAAGGGAGTGAGCACACTCTCTCAGAAGCCTAGCTGAGATTCCGTCAGAACCAGGTGAGGAGTTAACTTTAAGAGCAGACAAAATTAGACAAATTAGTTAATTAACAATTTTTTGTAGCACGGACATTAACATTGCAAGTGCAATAACTGTTAAACTATTATTCTGAGAATTTTTACTTTGGTGGAGCTATTTTTCAAAAGTCTTGGAATAGATTCCCGTTGGAAAAATTGAAAAATTGTTCATTTTCGTTTTGTTATTAACAATTAACCTAAGTGAAAAATTATGAAGCTTCAATTATGTTCCAAAAGAACATTTTAAATTATCTCATAAACAATGCATGGGTTTATAATAATTTTTTAAACAATATGAGATAATTATTATTAAAAATCATTTTTGAGTAGTTTCGGATCATAAGAAAACGGATCAATAGTAATATTATAAATTGAAGCTTTATAATTTTTCACTTAAGTATAAATTATTAATAACAATACGAAAATTAACAATTTTCAAAATTTTCCAATATACATATATACAAGATATATATATATAAAATAATATTCTTAGACCTTTGGAAATATCTCCACGAAATGAAAAAATTCTCAGAATAATAGTTTAACAATTAACGTACTTGCAATGTAAATGTTCGTGCTACAAAGAATTGTTGATTAACTAAAGGATAACTAATTGAAAACACGCGATAAGCATTTTGTACCACGGATTATTGTTCATTGATCTATCCTGCAGGTGCCTGAATTTTTTTATTTTTATTTTCATATTTAATAAGATTAAATAATATTTATTCATCAAAGGGGGCGAGGCTTGCGCAAGCCGGAATACCCCCTAGGAAAATTATAAATATTGGTCCTACAGTTCCAGCAGTTCTGACTTTTTTTCAGGAAATTTCCTCCTCTATTTGAATCTTTTTGGGCGCATGTTCTAGGGGAACATCGTCCTATCATTTCGTCCAAATGTCTGTAATTTTCGAATTTCGAGCTGAAAATTGGCTAATAGACTAATTCGGACTCCTTGATCACGAATCCGGTGTCAGATTTTTGGGTGCCGTCCGGCCGGCCGGCCGGCCGTACTTCCGGCCGTAGGCACGATAACAGGAGCACCGAAGGTCCTATCGACTTCAAACATTCAGGGTAGGTTTCTGATCAAAATGCGACGGTTAAGTTCGTTAACGGGCAAAATCGGCCGGACGGTTTAGGAGTTATAGACATTTAAAATTTTGAGGTTATTTCCCTGATATTTCAGGAACTGAAGAAGATATTGAATCGAAACTTGGTAGTCAGTTCGAGGATATAAACGCGCAACTTTTGGCAAAATTCTGTTATGATCGAAATGTTGGTAATTTTTAAAAAAATATTTCTTTTAATTTTTTCGAAAAAAAAATTTTTTTTTCGTGAACTATTCATCAGATTGCAACAAAAACTTGTACTAACGTCAATTGTAGTATTTTGCAACATTGTGCAAAATTTTGGCTCTATACGATTTCAATTTCTGGAGATATAAGACAAAATGTGTCAAATTTCCTGGGTCTCTCTCAGTATTTTCATCGATTATTATATAATAATCAATAATATTAAGGTATTCAACATGATACTGCTTTTTTTCTTTACTGGTCAGTACGGGCCACAAGGAAGATGAACATGCGCCCAATAGCTCCTGTCCACAGGGCTTGAACCAATTTTTTCAAATTTGAATTATCACAAATATTTATTGAGACATTGGCGAAAACCTAATCCTTTTTTTTTTTCACTTAATTGTTTATAACTCATGCAATTTTCGCGAGCGGCCTTAGAATTTTCTCAAATACTATCTACATGCCATTCCGAATCGAATGACACCTCAATCATAATTTTCGGAGAATACGCAAAAATTTTTATCTAAAAAACACTTATTGACTAGACTACAAGGAACTTTTCTGCCGTATACCAGACAGTCCGTAGCACAGTACACTAATTATAGTAGTCCGCAGTATCACGAAAGACGTCAAAATAGAATTTCCGTCAAAGACTCTGATATTATAATTCTATAACTAGCATGGGCGGCTGGAGAGAGAGGGCTGCGGTGCGCCGCCCGTCCTATAAAAATGACGTACATACATAAACAATTAATATGTATATTTCATATTCGTGCTTTCCTCTTCAAACTGGATTCAATTAAAATTAAAACATTTTTACCTAGTGACCATCTATATTTCGCAATATTTACATTTGCGTTAAGCGTCCGCATAGGCAAGGTATACTATGAGCGTCCGCACTATGCCGGGCTAAATCTCAAACGCTCAAGCGAAATCGTCGGTTACCATGGAGTTGGGAAACGTCCTCACTCAAAGACCAGCTAGTGTCTCGGTGCTGATTCGGGCGCCCAGGGTAGCAGCCCAGATGGCAATAAAAGTTACGTTCAGTAGTAGTATATCTTGTTTATGGTTACGCTAAATGAATAGGTATTGTAGGTGCCAATTGTGTTATAAAGTTGCGTTGAGGATTTTGGGACTGGCACTGAGGGTGTGTGATCTGGCAAAATTAAACTTTATTTCTTTGAGTTTGGCGAACGAGGTAAATTTAAATAAAAATGGGTTCAAGCCCTGTGGACAGGAGCTTTCTGGCGCTATAGTTCAAACAGACAAATTATATCTCCGAAAGTATTGGTTTCTCAGAGTTGGGAATTATATCAATGTATTCATATGATAGAACTGCATCATAAAGGAAGTTCAATTAAAATGATAGTTTATTTATCAAGATGAAATGAGCAATCATGAGAATGAGAACTGCACCATGGAAGAAATCGAATTAAATCTGGCCAATTTTGACCAATAACGAACGTAACCGAGATATTCATCTCCCTAACCTACTCTGAAAATTTCAACTACCTAGCTCATTCCGTTCGAGAGTTATTGTGGAAAAACTTTTTTTAAATTTTCAAATTTTTTTTTTACACTTTGCGGTAATCTGGTCAATACAAAACTTCACATGCGTATAAAGGTCATGATTCTACAATTTGATGCTAAATTTCAGATAGATCGAACGAACTTGTCCGAGATATTTACGCTCCAAAACCACCTTGCAATTTTCAATCCGCTAACTCCTTTCGTTCGAGAGTTATCGTGCCTACGGCCGATCGGCCGGCCGGACAGAATCGATTTCGCACTCGGATTCTTGATCATTGAGTCGAACCAAATCGTTTGAGACCATTTTCAGCCAAAAATTTCAAAATTACAGACACTTGGGCAAATTGATAAGCACACTGTTCCGAGGAACTAGAGCGCCAAAAAAAAAGTTTCGTATGACAATTGCCCAAAACAGGTTTAAAGTACCTACAAATAGTAGGTATTCCATAAAACAAATATGAAAGAAGATAAGTAATAATAAAAAATTACCTTGTAATCGATCAAAAATTTCCTGATCTACGTTCACCAAACTACAGAATTATGCTTTCAATATTTACGTAATATTTTCAAACATTTTCAGGTGAGGTCCCCGTTGCATCGCTAAAATTATTATTATTATTATTATTATTATTATTATTATTATGAGAATTCATACATAGAATAATAATTATATCAATCTGTGAAATACGATTTACATTGAAATTTAAAAAAATCATATCTCCGAAAGTATTAGCTTGTTAGAGTTGAAAATGATATGAATGGATTCTTATGATAAAACTGCTTATTAAAAAAAATTTAATTTGGAATTTGTTTCGTAAAAAAAAAATTTGTTTTTTGTTACTCCGAAACCATCTGTCCGATTTTGCCCAATAACGAACTTACCGGAGATATTCATCCCCCAAACCTACTCTGAAAATTTCAACTCTCTAGCTCATTCCGTTCGAGAGTTATCGTGGTTACGGCCGGCCGGCCGGCCGGACAGAATGAATTTCGACCACGGATTCTTGATCAGTGAGTCGAACCAAATCGTTTAAGACCATTTTCATCGAAATATTCCAAAATTACAGACATTTGGGCAAATTGATAAGCACTCAGTTCCGAGGAACTAGAGCGCCAAAAACCGTTACGTTCTATCAATAATTATCGATAGTCTGTAGTTATGTGGCAAATGCAATCTTACGCCACGTGGTCATAATGAGTCGAAAGACTCGATTAATAACCCAAGAAAACGAGAACGTGACCGGTTGCTTACGCACTTTAAATTTAATTTAGTGTCGTATGGTTAGGATTCAACGTTTTGGGAAATATGAAGAGTTTTGGTTATTTTAATCGATGCCAACCGCTACTTCAAAATTGATCAAGACGTTTCTAAGGAATAAAATATCGGAAGAAAGACTGACGGTGCCCGCAACGTTGTCTGTCGAAGAAAATTTAGTTACAGACATTCCCGACTTCATTGAAAAGGTGATCGGGAAGTTCATCTGCGACAAAAACATAAGGATTGAGTTTTAAAATATAATATATAGTTGAATCAGCGCCCCCTAGAACAAAATGATCGCCAGCCGCCACTGATAACTAGCCCAGTCGAATTTGACAAGTCTATTAGTCTAGATGACATTAAAAGCTACGTTCGTAAAATCCACCGTAACACTGGATTTCACGAACCTTTTATAGCTTGTAATTACCAAATCAATGAAATTTTATGTTGATTCCTATATTTGATTCATATTTAATGCAACCATGAAATGTATTCAATAAACAAGCTCATAAAAGCTTTCCGAAAGCCACTGTGGATTGTGACATTCTTTCTCAATAATCACATGTAAACAGGGTAGGTATACAGGATGATCCAAAACTCTAGCCGAAAAATTAAGGGAAGTATATAGACTGATATTGTTCATGAAACGTAAAAGAAATGTTTTGCCGATGAGCTTTCGTTTCCGAGTTATTGGACTTTAAAGTTTCTGTACTATACGACCAATTTAGTTTCACAAATTACAGTGATAGTCTAGTCTATAAGTGCTTTTTAGGTCAAAATTTTTGCGCATTCTCCGAAAATTATGAAAGAGGTGTCATTCGATTCGTAATGGCTTGTAGATAGTTTTTGATGAAATTTCAAGGCCGTTCGCAAAAATTGCAATAGTTATAAACAATTAAGTGAAAAAAAAGAAGGAGGTTTATCAATATCTCAAAAACTATTCGAGATAATTCAAATTTGAAAAAAGATTCAAATAGAGGAAGAAATTTCCTAAAAAAAAGTACATATGATGAATAAATATTATTTAAACTTATTAAATATGCAAATTTTGAAAATTCACGCACCTGCAGGATAGATCAATGAATAATAATCCGTGGTCCAAAAATGTTTATCGCAATTTGTGAATTAGTTATCCATTAGTAAATTACCATTTTTTTGTAGCATGAATATTAACTTTGCAAGCACGATAATTGTTAAACTATTGATTTGAAATTTTTTTCCTTTCGTGGAGCTATTTTTCGAAGGTCTTTGAATAGATTCCTATTGGAAAATTTAAAAAATTATTAATTTTTATTTTGTTATGAACAATTCACTTTATTCACATTATTATCTCCTATTGTTTCAAAAATTGTTAAAAACCAATGCGTTGTTTATGAGATAATTCAAAATTTTCCTTTGAAATCATAATTGAAGCTCGTAATTTTTCACTTAAGAAAATTGTTAATAACAAAGCGAAAATTAACAATTTTTAAAATTTTCCTACGCAAATCCATTCCAAGACCTTTGAATAATAGTTCCTCGAAAGGAAATAATTCACAGATTAATTGTTCAACAAATATCGCACTTGCAATGTTCGTGCTACAAAAAATTATTAATTAACTAATGGATAACTAATAGAAGTGTCGCAATAAACATTTTTATAGCACGCATTATGTTTCATTGATATTCCTGCAGGTGCATCAGTTTAAATAATATTTATTCATGAAAGGTCCGTGTTCGGGAGTATTTTCAAACCTCCGGGAAAATTATAAATATTGGTCCTGGTTCCGTGAGTTGTGATTTTATGTAGTAAATTTCTTCCTCTTCTTGAATCTTTCTTCAAATTTGAATTATCTCACATAATTTTTGAGATATTGGCGAAAAACCAAACCACCTTCTTTTTTGGCGCTCTAGTTCCTCGGAACTGAGTCCTTATCAATTTGCCCAAATGTCTGTAATTTTGGAATATTTCGATGAAAATGGTCTTAAACGATTTGGTTCGACTCACTGATCAAGAATCCGTGGTCGAAATACATTCTGTCCGGCCGGCCGGCCCGGCCGGCCGTAGGCACGATAACTCTCGAACGGAATGAGCTAGAGAGTTGAAATTTTCAGAGTAGGTTTGGGGGATGAATATCTCGGCTAAGTTCGTTATTGGGCAAAATCGGACAGACGGTTTCGGAGTAACAAAAAAAATTTTTTTTTACGAAACAAATTCCAAATCAAATTTTTTTTAATAAGCAGTTTTATCATAAGAATCCATTCATATCATTTTCAACTCTTACAAGCTAATACTGTCGGAGATATGATTTTTTTAAATTTCAATGTAAATCGTATTTCACAGATTGATATAATTATTATTCTATGTATGAATTCTCATAATGTCAACTTGACCGAAGGGAATATTGTAACTTCAAAAATATTGGGGTTGAAATACTCGTATTTTAGCGATGCAACGGGGACTTCACCCGAAAATGTTTGAAAATATTACGTAAATATTGAAAGCATAATTCTGTAGTTTGGTGAACGTAGATCAGGAAATTTTTGATCGATTACAAGGTAATTTTTTATTATTACTTATCTTCTTTCATATTTGTTTTATGGAATACCTACTATTTGTAGGTACTTTAAACCTGTTTTGGGCAATTGTCATACGAAACTTGTTTTTTTGGCGCTCTAGTTCCTCGGAACAGTGTGCTTATCAATTTGCCCAAGTGTCTGTAATTTTGAAATTTTTGGCTGTAAATGGTCTCAAACGATTTGGTTCGACTCACTGATCAAGAATCCGAGTGCGAAATCGATTCTGTCCGGCCGGCCGACCGGCCGTAGGCACGATAACTCTCGAACGAAAGGAGTTAGCGGATTGAAAATTGCAAGTTGGTTTTGGAGCGTAAATATTTCGGACAAGTTCGTTCGATCTATCTGAAATTTAGCATCAAATTGTAGAATCATGACCTTTATACGCATGTGAAGTTTTGTATTGAGCAGATTACCGCAAAGTGTAAAAAAAAAATTTGAAAATTTAAAAAAAGTTTTTCCACAATAACTCTCGAACGGAATGATCTAGGTAGTTGAAATTTTCAGAGTAGGTTAGGGAGATGAATATCTCGGTTAAGTTCGTTATTGGGCAAAATTGGCCAGATTTAATTCGATTTCTTCCATGGTGCAGTTCTCATTCTCATGATTGCTCATTTAATCTTGTTTCACTTAATTGTTTATTACTACATATTGCAATTTTTTCGAGCGGCCTTAGCATT
This sequence comes from Halyzia sedecimguttata, assembly GCA_937662695.2. Classification (NCBI taxonomy): domain Eukaryota; kingdom Metazoa; phylum Arthropoda; class Insecta; order Coleoptera; family Coccinellidae; genus Halyzia; species Halyzia sedecimguttata. The sequence continues at coordinate 79,125,004 of OW569414.2, forward strand.
TTCTCAAAAACATTCTACATGCCATTCCGAATCGAATGACACCTCAATCATAATTTTCTGAAAATACGCAAAAATTTTGACCTGAAAAGTACTTGTTGACTAGACTATAAGCCTAGAAATAAATGAGTGAGTTGACTGTCACCTGATGATAGAAGAAAATTTGTTTACCAATTCAAAAGTTGTTTTGTTGATTTAGTTTCTTCGCGCATGTTCTAGGAAACGGCGTGCTATCATTTAGCGCAAACATCAGCCGACAAGCCGACAGTTGTCACGATAACTTTCGAACGGATTGAGATAGCGACTTGAAGCCAAGTTTCTAATTTTAACACGATCAAATCTATATTCTGGGAGTTATAGAAGGAATACTGGAAACCGAGACTCGTTCAGCGAGTTTATTTTCTGACAAAGAACGTTTAGTATTTCACTTAGGCAAAATTTGTGTGGGTGAGAGGAAAAAGGGTGGAAAAATAGGAGATTTTGAGGTTACGGGGAGAAAGGTAATGGTTGAAATTGCCGATAAGGCTATAGTGGTGGTCTTTGGAAAAAATCCATTTAATTTAAAAAAATTCCGTTAGTGACGTATTTTTCCTCAGTAAATCGGGAATTTTGGGGATTTATTTTAAGATTTAAGGGTCGTTTCGAGGTCGGTCACAAGCACGTGACGGAAACTTTGGAAGGGTAAGAATCGAAAGCTGAAGACTGAAGACTATCACCATTATCGAAGGATTTACGAAAAAATTTGTTCACGTCCGGACCTCTAATCACGACAAAATCGATAGTCGAAAAGTAGAATGATATAGATGCACGCTCCGAAGTAGCACTTGCTGGCGAGTTCATGCCGAAAGAACGATCTGCTCAATAAAATATGTGGGGTTTTCCTTTTCGAATGAGCAACTTATACAAGCGGTTTTAGAGGAATGGACAAATGTTTCTCTAGAAGAAAATAACAACTTCATATAGCATGCCTCATCGAATTAGTGCTTGAATCGATCCGAGAGGTGGTAATACTGAATATTAAAATTATTTAAATACCATTATTTCATGTTAAATCACCATTTCCAGAAATATTATACTTTTATAGAAAGTAATAAACTTGGTTTGAAGAACTTCTATTCTATTTCTCGATATAAATGTTTAATTCGGTATAAGTTTGGGTGAGTGTATTTCATGATGTGAAATTAAAATCACTAACCAATAACTGCAATTCCAGCAATTTGTTTGACCCCTCTCTAATTGGATAGTATAAAATGAAATCAATAATGTGAATAATATCTAAATTTCCGCACGAATAATTCTTTGTGAATAATATTCAATCATCTGAGTAATAGGCGGTTTTAGTATGGTAATGTTTCAATTTGAAAGCGATGAAACAGGTCAATAGCGATACTGGCTCCCATTGTCAAACCTGCAGGATTTTGAATAGGGATTGAGGTGTATTGAGCTCGAGAACTTGGCCTCTCCTGGCTTCGTTGCGGAAGTTCACTTACACACGCAGCACGCAGCTTCTGGAAATATATTATATTATATGAAAAAGAGGCAGATTCACCATAACGACAGGGTCGCCAGCAAACATATCTAACGGCTGTACCAGTTGCATTTGTAGGGGGCCCATGAAAATCGTATATTTGTCTTGCCATGCACCATCAGAGAAATTTTGTTGTGGATTATTGATGGAAGGCCCTGATTTAGATGTTTTCGACTTGGCATCCGTACTCAATGGATTTGAATCAATCTTATCCAAGTCATTTTATATTGTCTACTCACCTCTTTTAGACACTTTTTATCGAATGAAGCATCGATTTTTCTCAGCTTTTATAATATACTAGCTTGCCGCCCCGGCTTCGCACGGTTGAAATGCTGATACTAAATATAACGGGTCCGCCAAATAACTTTTTTTTTTAAATGCAATAAAAAAAAGCTACTGAATATTTTAAGTAATCATTAAAGGATACTGTGGTAGGTATACTCATTATTCAACGGTTTTTTTCTAGGTTTTCTCTCCCAAACTCTGAAAAATATCTATAAAATAAAAATTAATTATTTTGTGATTTGCTTCTGCGTAAGAAACACAGGATATTTGTCAGAAGCAATCAATTGAACAATGTTGCCTAACAAACAACAACGAAACAACATCAACGAAGAAACAACTATATCGTAACGTTTCGGAGTCTATATCAGACTCCTTCTTCAGACGCTCAATGAAAATCGAGAGAATTATTTTGTTGATAGTTATTTGGTGAAATAACTATAATAACTATCAACAAAATAATTCTCTCGATTTTCATTGAGCGTCTGAAGAAGGAGTCTGATATAGACTCCGAAACGTTACGATATAGTTGTTTCTTCGTTGATGTTGTTTCGTTGTTCTTTGTTAGGCAACATTGTTCAATTGATTGCTTCTGACAAATATCCTGTGTTTCTTACGCAGAAGCAAATCACAAAATAATTAATTTTTATTTTATAGATATTTTTCAGAGTTTGGGAGAGAAAACCCAGAAAAAAACCGTTGAATAACTGAATATTTTCTCAAATATCTTTTCTTATTTGAAAGTACAATCCTTCCGGTTAATAATGGAAAATGATTTCATTCAAATGGCTGCCTCGGCTGGCCATGCAGTAGCCTACACGATCGTTCCAATTTTAAAGCACATTATCGATTGTGTGCAGCTGTATTTCACCAATGGCTTCACGAATATTGTCCTTTAAAGCGTCAATTGTCTCTGACTTGTTGGCGTAACACTTATCTTTGACGTCATCCCACAAATAATAGTCCAACGGTGTCAAATCGCAGCTCCGAGGTGGCCAAACGACATCAGCTCTGCCGCATATAATGCGATCTTCAAAAACAGCCTGAACCAATTGGACTTTGTATGGCGTCATACCAAGGTCTTTATGCAAAATTCTTCTCAATGATGTCTCTGAAATGTTCAATTCTTGAGAACGACGGTGAATTGATGTTGATGGCGCTTCACGCACACTTTCTGCCACAGCAGCAATATTCTCGGGTGTACGCGTTTTTGGCTTTTCACGCTTTGGTTTATCGATGAGGATGCCAGTTTCTTTCACTTTTTTCACAAGATAACGAACATACGGAGCTGACGGCGCTTCTCTTCTTCCAAAATCCGTACGCAATTTTCGCACACATTCTGCAACATTATCATGAATTTCAAAGTAATGTCGCAATATTTCCCAGCGTTGTTCAAGCGTATACACTACCATATTCGTTCAGCGGAAGGATAAAACTAATTATCTGTCAAATCAGACATGAGCTAAGTGTTACCATTCACGAAATAAGCACGGGTTGAAAAAAATAACGTTAGATGGCGGACCCTTTACTACAGGATTTCCTTATATACAACGTTCACGGCATTTTCGTCGTTAGACAATACAAACATTTTTTCTTTAGAGGTTACTCCTGAAAGAGCGACATGTGAAAAACACTCAACGCTCAAATATAAGCCTGTAGCGTTGAAAGTTGCACACCTCGATTTATTAATGGTCATTGCAAAATATATCTTCACCAGAAATTATAGGCGTTTAAATTGGATCAGTAAATCAGATGGTATCAGAGGAAATTGGGGAATCAATACATCTATCCTGGCTGAGGCGAGCCTCACGCTCTACAGATGATTGATACTCTGGCTCTCTGTATTCGATTTCTATCCCTATCCTGGCTGTGCCGACCCCCCGGTCGGTACCACCGCAACCGCTATGTCCCTGCATTTTAAATCTGCAATATCTTCGAAAATATTCTTTTAAATTACATGCTGTAAAGGGCCATATTGATCAATATTAAATGCACGATGCATTTAAGGTACTTAATTGGATAAAGATCAATGCTGTATTGCTTAAAATAGCTTCGTAATCAAGCCATTATTTTTCGTAGAATGTAAAGGATAAAAAATGGTTATTGTGGGTTATCCTTAAGAGATAGACATATACCATCGCGAACTTTTTTGTAGGCCTTTTTAAGGTGTACCATACTGTACCGCAATATTTTGATCCATCTCGGAGGGTTCAGCCAGCGTTTGCAATGTAAGCGCAAAAAAATGTGTTTATTTACGAAATCACATTAGAAACCTCTAAAATTATCAGTGTTTCTCTAATATATTATGCATGCATTATACATATAAACCTTCCTATTGAATCAATCTATCTATTAAAAAAATCCTTCACGTAGTTTCAAAGATCTAAGCATACATAAAAACAGACAGACAGCGGGAAGCGACATTATTGCGCGTATGTTCTGGGGAACATACGCGTTATAGTTTTGCCCAAATGTGAAATTTTCTGTGGTGCCGTCCGTTGCCACGATAACTTGAGAACGGAAAGAGCTAGCCACTTGAAATTTTCAGGGTAGGTGGCGCATCCCAATACGACGGACAAGTTCGTTAATGGGTATAATCGGCCCAATGGTTTCCGAGTAATAATTTTGTTTTCAACCAAAATAAATCCGATCGAATTTAAACTTGGTGAATAGTTGTAGAATATAGACCTAAGCACGTTTATGAAATTTTGTGAGAATCGTATCGCTAGAAAATTATTAAAAAATTATTAAAAAATATTTTTGTTGTCATGATAACCTGAGAACGGAAAGAGACAGCGGCTTGAAAATTTCAGGTTAGGTTGTGCATCTGAATGCGACATTTGAGTTTGTTTATAAGCATAATCGTCCAAACGGTTTTAGAGTTATAGCCATCTGAAATTTTCTGAAATTTGGATGTTTTTTGTTCCTCATTAACTCGAAGAATACAAAACCGATTGGATTTAAACATGGTTATTAGTTGTAGAATGCCAACGCGAAAATTTTTGCAGAATTTCGTGAGGATGGTATAACTAGAAAATTAAAAAAAAAATAATTAAAAATAATTGAAAAAAATTCTATATATCATAAACTATTCGTCCGGCATGGCTGAAATTTTGGGAGAGCCTGCAGAATCTAACTCTACTGCAGAATTCCAAGTTTGAACACGATCGGATCTATATTGTTGGAGAAACGCGCAGCCTTTTGTGAGTTCGGTAGCGGATGTGAATCGTCGTATGATATGTTGTCTATGGTCGTATTTTTGCGAGAAGCTTCAAAAATAAAAATATGAATGTCATGATGACATATCTTTTACGCGTATGTTATGGGAAAATTGTGTTATTTCATCACAAATCTATGGGAGATGATAGCCCTACATCGCATGCGCCCCGTTTTAACCTCAACATCTGATCAAAACACATAACACAAATACAAAACGTAAACAAAATATTCTCAATCCACGAAGTACGAACGAGTATTCCTTCCGTTGAAAATAATCGAGATTACCTTGTATTTGAAGATTGGAGGAATCTAGAAATATTGTTTACGTATGTGAAAGAAATTCCAAATTATGGAGAACTGTGGAAAAGTTGTTCATAAAGAAGATATCTGGTATATGTCCTTCAGGATTTCTGGCTAAAAATCAGCAGTAAGTAATAGAAGTGAATTGAATGAATTACTTTACTCAGAGAAATCCAAGTCTTAATATTTCCTTTCAGGTTGGAATGAATTAAGGTCCAGTTGACGTAGAGCAAAAAAGTAATGCTTTTCGACAAATAGAATGCATGAGTTACTCTTGGAGTTACTGCAGATAGAATTCTTAAAAACAAGGTATATGGAACTTAGTCGATTGAATATTTGTGAAGCTTAAGTATATCTCATGAGAAAATTTAATATTGATAAGAGGCAACCAAGATGACATGAACACTAAAATTTTTAAAGTTCAAAAGTGGAATAGCCAAGAAGAAAATCTAGTGTTTCTATTCAAACAAATCTGTTTTCCTGATATCATGGGTCTCTTACGATCCATCATCAGGGTGTTTGGATGCCAGCGTGTACCTATATAATAGGCATTTTTAACGAAACATTTTAATTTTTCTAATTGCAGAATATTTTAAAATATAGGAGTAGAAGGTGATGCAATATAACATGTGTGTAGGTATATATTATGTATATTGTTTTCCCGTGGAACTTCAGGTATATGTTTCTTAAATGCTTGTTGCTTAGCATGCTTAACAATGAATACCTCTGAAGAACAGATTTTACTAATATTATAATAGAATGGCTTGATAATTCAACGCTAACTTTGAAAATGATGTATCCTAGTGTTGCGGAGGAAAATCCAAGTATATTTTACAACGAGAAGTAGTATATGAAGAAATGGAGAAAGTCAGTTATCATATTTTAATAATAATCTATATACAAGTATTTATCCTCCCTGCAGTGTTTCACGAATCCTCCATGATTATGTGGGCAGCAGTGGTCCAAACTCGAAAAAATGCATTGCATGCTGCTTGATGTAGTATCGAATTTTCAAAATGAATGTTATTCTTGATCTCTCTTGAAGTAAATAATCGAATATGTTAATAGAGTTTTATTCGAAATTATTTCCTTTGTTTGTATTACGGCTTCAGTGAGGTATACAATTTTTTTGTTCACTGAGGGCTGATATATTTTACGACCTGTAAACTGTCAAGTAGCCTTACCGAAAGGAGAGTAATCTGTAAATGTTCACTTTAAAGGGGATCAGTAAATTCAACGAGCACATAGTTGACGAATACTTTACGGAGAGGTTGAATAAATCGGCCCTTAGTAGATAGTATAAAACAATATATAGATTGGTATCTAAATAAATGAAACTTATTTTCACAATAACTCTTTTCCCCTAACCCATGAAAACAAATTTTCACAGACAATTTACATGAATCATTAGCTTATCTTGAAATACAAATGAATAAGTGGAAATTTAATTTTAATATTTCAATATTGAATGGAATATTTAGAGTTTATCTATAATTTCAGATATCTCATCTCATCAACGAGTGACAAAAGTATTGAAATTGATTATGCATTAAACGATGTGTTCAAATGTCAAATTATTACCATATTCCATATCGGCAGACATTCTTGTAATGATTATGAAGAATTAAAAAGGTTTGATGGCTAATATAAAAATTTGTTCAAGCACTGACGTGAAGTCAGGAGCTTTTGCGCGTATGTTCTATTGTCCATTCTCCTGTATTGGACACTCTTAATCGAAAAAAAAAATTGGTTCAAGCACTGACGTGAATCAGGAGCTTTTGCTCTTCTTAATCGAATTTACCATGATGAATTCTATTGTCCGTTCTCCTGATTGGACCCTTTTAATCGAAAAAAAAATTGGTTCAAGCACTGACGTGAAGTCAGGAGCTTTTGCGCGTATGTTCTATTGTCCATACTCCTGTAATGAACACTCTTCTTAATCGAATTTACCATGATGAATTCTATTGTCTATTCTCCTGTATTGGACACTCTTCTCAATCGAATTCACCATGATGAATTCTATTGTTCATTCTCCAATACAGGAGAATGGACAATAGAATTCATCATGGTGAATTCGATTGAGAAGAGTGTCCAATACAGGAGAATAGACAATAGAATTCATCATGGTAAATTCGATTAAGAAGAGTGTTCATTACAGGAGCATGGACAATAGAACATACGCGCAAAAGCTCCTGACTTCACGTCAGTGCTTGAACCAATTTTTTATACTATGTAAGGATGAATATATTTCATACCATTTTAATAACATACTTCAGTAACGAGTGAATCGTCTGTGATCACAGAATTTTTGAGTCGGACATTTATGTATTCTATTGGAATTGAAATACGAAAAACTTTCGCTTCGAGTAACTCCAAAATACGATATTCACGAAATTCCGCGAATATTAGTGTTACGGCATTCTACAAGTAATCACCGAGTTTTAATTGGATCAGATTTGTATATTCTGAGTTAAAGAGGAAATAACAACATTTCGGATGAGTATAACTCCAAAACAGTTCGGCCGATTATGCCAATTAACGAACTTAAATGTCGCATTCGGATGCGCAACCTACCCTGAAATTGCAATAAATTGCAATACATAATATTTTTTCGTAATTTTTTAAAAATTTTCTAGTGGAACGGTCCTGACAAAATTTAACACACGTCTTTATGTCGATATTCTACAACTAGTTAGCAAGCTTCAATTTGATCGAGACTATATTTTTTTGAGTTATCGAGGAAATAATATTCCAGGTGGGCAAGGGCGTAGCCAGGAATTAATTTCGGGGTGGGGTTTTGGGGGTACAAGGGTCACTTTCTGCAGCAAAAAAATTTTTTTTAAGAGAAAAATAACAATTCAAGTCACTATCTCTTTTCGTTCTCAGATTATCGTGACATAAATAGTATTTTTTAATAATTTTCTTTTAATTTTCTAGGGATACAATTTTCACAAAATTTCACAAACGTCTTTAGGTTTGTATTCAACAACTACCCACCAAGTTTCAATTCGGTCGGATTTGTATTAGTTGAAAACAAAATTATTACTCGGAAACCATTAGGCCGATTATACCCATTAACGACCTACCTTGAAAATTTCAAGTCGCTATCTTTTCGTTCTCAAGTTATGGTGGCATTGGCCGGCCGGCCGGACAGAATTAAATTTGTTCTCGAATTCTTCATCAAGGTGTCGAACCCAATCGTTTTAGACCATTTTCGACGAAAAATTCGAAAATTACAGACATTTGGGCAAAATTATAACGCGATGTTCCCCAGAACATGAGAGCAAAAAACTAATCAGGATTTGTTGGATCGCCGATTTTGTTGAGATATAGTTAGTTTTGGAGTACGCGAAAGCGGATTTCTTGGTGTAAAAAAAAGTTAGCCTCCGGTTCTTTTGTTAGTTTCACCGTTTGTTGGAACCTTCGGGCGAAATGACCTAAAGTTGAGGTTTCTGGAACTTTTGGGCTAAATAATCATCAAAGGATAGTGTGGGAGGTATATTCATAATTAAATCGTTTCTTTCTGGGTTTTCTCTCCCAAACTCTGAAAAACATCTATGAAATAAAAATTTGTCATTTTGTAAATTGCTTCTGCGTAAGAATTACAATATTTGTCAGAAGCAATAAATCGAACAATGTTGCCTAACAAAAAATAACGAAACAACATCAACGGTGAAACTACTAAATTTCATAACCTTTCCGAGTCTAAATCAGGCTCCTTCGTCGGACATTAACGAAAATCTGCAGAAATATTTTGTGTTGATATGGCTATTATGAAATTCGACAAATGTCACTTTAACAGAAGTGTCTGCGAAGGAGTCTTATTTAGACTCCGAAACGTTACGACATTTAGTTGTTTCATCGTTGATGTTGTTTCGTTATTGTTTGTTGGGCAATATTGTTCTATTTATTGCTTCTGACGAATATTGTGTTCCTTACGCAGAAGCAATTCACAAAATAATAAATTTTTATTTAATAGATATTTTTCAGAGTTTGGGAGAGAAAACCCAGAAAGAAACCATTCAATACTTTTGGGCTAGATATTTTATCTTGCATTTGGAAGGTTGACGTTCTTAATACGTAAGACGATTTAGGGACACATTCAGGTGAATGCCTATTCATATTTTGAAGAGAAAACATTGATCGGCGAATCGTGGGAGCATTTTCCCTTGGAGAGAGATTTAGGCTGGTTTTCCTGTCACGCTGACGGTCGGCGCTGACGGTCAGCGCTGATCGGTCAGCTCGGATCCTTTTAGTATCGCGCTGATCACAAAAAGAAATAGAAGGATGCTATTGTCTCTGGCTCACTGAATGTGGAGGCTTGTCGGCGCCAGCTAGTCAGCGGCGCCGACGTGCCGGCGCGTACGTGCGCGTATGTAGATCAGCGCTGACGGCCGTCAGCGCCGCGTGACTCGAAAACGCTACCTATAGCTACATACATATTGACTCATCAGCGCCGACCGTCAGCGTGACAGGAAAACCAGCCTTAAACACCGAATAACTTCACGTAGGAATCCAGAAAAGGTCATTTGCCGACTATTTCATTAGTTATGTACATTTAAGAATCAGCATATTACATCCTTCATCTGTTTTCTACGTAGAACGGTATAATGCAGGATTGTATTAGCACATTGTGAAATTCTCAAACACTTTTTACCTGAGCCAAATCTGGAAAAATGGTGAATGAATAAAGTGTTATGCTTGATAAAAGGAATCTATAGTTAAAATTAATGTACAACTTAAAGACTCACCCTGTATATACTATGGAAAACCAAAAACTTAATACACAAAGAAAATGTCTTCCTCATTTCAAAAAACAAGTTATAGTAAATGCCCAAATGTCACCTCTCAGAGATGTCGTATAGGGAGATGCGGGTTGCCAAGGATTGTAACAGAATGTAAAACAAACTTATACAAGAACGGAAAATCTCATATATTTTCACCGGAATATACTATTTGCAAGCAGGTTCCATCATGACTAAGAATGTAATAGAAATGAAATTGTCTTCATAAGAATCTCGTACGAAATTGTTTTGTATTAGGAATTTATAAGGAGGGTTGCCGGAGTTTAAGGTAAATGGAGTTCCAAAAAGCTCTCGAGAAAAGCCATAAGAACTGGGATGAATAATTCTCGGCTTGTCTCCCGTCGCCTGGAAAATACGCCAAGAGAATCCTGAACCACGTCAACATCGAATTATCCGACTTGTTTTGTTACCATGTTTCATCCGAAGTGCAGAATTGTGGAAGAGGAACATTAGTGGAAAATTTTTATTATTATGTCGTGAGATATAAGCTCTACAAGGGTTTATTTATTTATTTATTCATTCAAATTTAGGGATATTAACAGGACAAATCCCAAAAATAACATCCACAGATTATTTAAACAATAAAATAACAATTATGTACAGATAAGGCTCATATAGTATTATTATTAACAACCATCAGACAATGAAGAGGAAAAAATTATAACCGAAAAATTCTTCTGACCTTCTGTTTGAATGAAAACAAAGAAATAGAAAATGGGTCCAAACTAATACAATACTCATTGAATAAGTCACAAATTCTCACAATGGTAGAGTTCTTGCCAATGTTTGTTCTGAATCTTGAAGTGGCAAGTAACTGTCTATTTCTAGTACACCTCATGGGAACATGATAAAAAATCAAGGAAACCAACTCAGGGCAATCATAATAATTCGTTATGACCTTGTATGCAAACACAAGATCCGTTAAAATTCTCCGCTGTTCAAGTGTTTGTAACCGATAGATGGAACGGACTCTGCTGATACCAGTAGTGACATATACTTTTGTTAATTTGAAATGTAGGAACCTTACAAATTTATTTTGAATTCTTTCCAATCTCACTTTATTATATTTATAATGAGGAGTCCACACAAGGCTGGCAAAATTTAATTTACTATAGATAAAAGCAAAATACACTGACTTGATTGCAGCTTCATTATCAAAATCCCTACAAGTTCTACAAATAAATCCCAACGACCTGTTACACGCGTTCACTAAATACTCTATATGTTCGTTGAAAGACAATTTCGAATCAAAAATAACGCCTAAGTCTCTCACCTGACTGACTCGATCAATGGGATCACCATTCAAAAGGTACTGAAACTCGACCGCTGTAGCATTCCTGGTGAAAGAGATACATGAACATTTACGAACATTTAAATTCAATCTTTTCGTTTTGCAGTAATCTGCGAAAGCATCTAGATCCCTCTGAAGTTCTATGCAGTCAAGTACCGTCAAAATCTCTTTAAATATTTTCAAATCATCAGCATATACAAGGATTTTAGAATACCTGAAACATTCTTTCACATCATTGATGAAAATTAGAAATAATAATGGTCCCAGATGCGAGCCCTGGGGTACTCCAGAGGTCACTACAAACGGCGTAGATCGGTAGCCATTTACACACACTAGCTGACTTCTATTATATAGATAAGAGGCGAACCACCTCAGTAGATCTCCCTGAATACCGGCACGGGCAAGAGAAGATAGAAGGAGGTTGTGATCAACCTTATCGAATGCCTTACTGAAGTCTGTGTAGAGTGAATCAACCTGTATCCTCCTATCTAAAGCTCTCGAAATGAACTCCGAGTACAAAGTCAAATTCGTTTCTATGCTACGACCCGGAAAAAATCCATGCTGATACTCGATAATCAACGACTTCAAACTATGAAACAAATTGTCTAAAACAATACTTTCAAAAATTTTGCTGAACACAGACAACTTGCTGACTCCTCGATAATTGTCAACTAAACTCTTACTACCAGAGTGTTTAAAGATTGGTATTAACAATGCAGTTTTCCACAGATTCGGAAATGTCCCAGTTCTAATGGACTTATTAAACAATTTGGATAGTGGATAACTTAAATTAGGCAACAATTTTTAACAAAGTAAGATGGGTAACCATCAAATCCAGCTCCCTTATTTGCATCAAGCGATTTAACTTTATCACAGATCATTTCAGGTGTGAAAAATAAGGAACTGATAATATTCGCATCACCCTCCTGATTGTACACGTTATAAAGTTGCTGATAAGGTTCATAAACACTCTTGAAGAACGATGCAAACAATCCACATATCTCTTCTCCATTATTGGCAACTGAATCACTATAAAACATTTTACTAGGTAAGGTTCCTTCATTTTTACAATTTTTAATGTACTTCCAAAAGCTCTTAGGGTGAGTCTTTACTTCATCTTGAATATTATTTATATAAAGTCTATAGTCATTCATTATAAGAACTTTACTTTTTCGTCTCAAAAACCTGAATTTAACATAGTAATACTCTCCACCAAATCGTTTCCATTTCTTATGTATTTGTTTTTCCTGCTTTATACAATTTATAGTTGAAATAGAAAAAAATGTGGGAAATTTTTTATTTTTTACTGACACTACAGGAATGTGCAACCGGGTGCCCTCCTCCACAATACTATGAAAAGCAACTGTAAGCTGATCAACAGATAGAGAATTGTTGAAAATATCGTCCCAATTCTGGTCAGTGAAAAACGAATTCAGTTCATCGTAATCTCCACTCTTGAAATTGAAAAAAGTTGAAACATTAGACTTTAGCTTATTAATTTTTGAACAACTAATACAAAACTCGATAGGTGGATGATGTGAATCAGGATAAACCAAAAATACGTCAGATCTCCTCAAATTCAATAAACGTGTTCCCGAAGCAAAGACCAGATCAAGCACCCTACCATCAACATTTTTAATATAGTTATACTGCGAGAACTCACCAAAAGAGAACAAATCAATAAGAGAAGAATTTGTATCATCAGTGTTTGTTGGAATAAAATGAGGGTTAAGTAAGTTCAGAAATTTTGAGACTGTTTCAAAATTTGTTAATTTTGTACCAATTTTTTGAATATGAGAAATCTAATTTGCTCGCTCAACTAACTCATTCTTTTGCCCATTTCTTTATAAGTTTCACAGTTTCGGGTGAAAATTTATTTATAGCATTTGTAGAGCGAAATATTAAGAAAAATTAGTTCAGTAAAGAGTATGGCCTCCTCGAACATCAACCACAGCTTGACAACGCCTTTGCATACTTTCGATTAGATTGTTGAAGTAGCCTTGATCAATTTCTCTCCTGAGTTGCGGTAAAAGCCGGCTGAGTTCTTGAAGTGTATGTGGAGGTGGATGATGATAATCCAAAGCTCTTTGTATCCAATGCGTGTTCAATGGTATGGAGATCTGATGACCGAGGGGGCAGGGCCAACTGTGAAATACCATGGATTTCCAGAGCTTCATTGACAATTCTCGCACGATGGGGTGGCGTATTATCGTCCAAAAATAAGAATTTGCCCGAATAGCAGCATGAAACAAAGGATTAATACTAAGACAGCTCGCAAAAATTGCAATAGTTATAAACTAGTGGGCCCGTAGATCTACCTAGCCAGTAGATCTACATTTTTTCGGTAGATCAACATTTTTCCGGTAGATCTACATTTTCCGGTAGATCTACATTTTTAAAGTAGATCTACATTTTTTCGGTAGATCTACATTTTTCCGGTAGATCTACATTTTTCCGGTAGATCTGCATTTTTCCGGTAGATCTACATTTTTAATGGTAGATCAATATAATCGGTAGATCAATCGAACCCGTAGTTCAACGCCATCTAACGTGCCCTGTTGTGTGAAAGTCCTATCGAAATATGTCGAGGCGTTTTTGAGTTCCTAGAAACTGAATGTAGCGCCACCTACCATATCGTATCGTGAACCTTAGGCCTTCCGAAACACGATCACAAAGTTTCATGAAAATCGGTATAGCCATTTTCGAGTTCCTGTGAACCGATCATAGCGCCATCTATGGAGGGTATATCGTGGATCTGAGACCTCCTCAGACACACAGAAAGTTTAATCGAAATCGGTCCGGTCGTTCTTGAGTTTCTAAAAGCCGAACACAGCGCCATCTACCGGGTTCCTATTGTGACTCTGAGACCCACTCAAGTACGCACACAAAGTTTCATCGAAATCGGTGGAGCCGTTTTCGAGCTTCTATAGATCAATCGAGGCACCCCTTACAGGATGCTATTGTGAATCAGAGACACGCCGATACAAAGTCACAAAGTTTTATCAAAATCGGTCCGGGCGTTTTCGAGTTCCTATACATCGATTGTAGCGCCACCTACAGGGTCCAAAAAACACGAAAAAGTGTGATTCCCTCTCCGGGATTCGACCCCGCCTTCTCTCGGTCTGACACCGAGAGTTCGATCGTCAGACGCATGCGCCACCGGCTTCAACGTAAATTGTGACCGATCTGCGGTATTCGAATATTTAGTCGGTACTTACCGGGGATAGATATTCTTAATTTTCACTTTTCGACATAAAATCGCCACATGGAGGTTTATTTAACGGTTTTTTAACCTTATCTTCGCTTTTCGTCAACTTTCAGGCCCGAAAACGACCTAAAAGGGCCGTTAGTCCGTCTCTCATGTCAATTTTGACATTTCTCGGAATGTCTTCTAGCAAGGAAGATTCCCGGAAGCGAAACTTCCAGAACTTGTATCGATTTAGTATATTTTGACTTATCGTAGGTAAAAGTTGAGCTGGTTTTTGTCGAACCGATACTTCTTCTTCGTCTCGAAGAAAAATTCGGAGCCAGAGCGGTTGTATTTTCGAAGCCTCATGCGAAATAAAGTCGGTCTCGCTTTTTTGCCGGGCGAAGGATAAAAAATACATTTTCGTTCGTTACGGGAAAACCGCGATAGATATCGACTTAGGGTCTTCGGATCTACCCTTTCCCCCTTCCCTAATATTCGATATCCACCCCCTTCGAACCTCAATCCGTCCTCTAGATTTTTAAAACAATTCCCAAAATTCCCGATTTACTTAGGAAAAATCGCAAAAATTTCGTCGATTTCTCGAATTTTTTTAACGCATAAGGCCCCTCCGAAAAATCTTCTCGATAGCCTATATTGTGTAGAAATATTTCCCCTTTCCCCTCCCGTCGTAATATAGCGGTTGTATAAGAGGGTTTAGCCATCCAGATACCGCCCGTTTTTACACATCTTTTTCGCCGGGCGAAGGATAAAAAATACATTTTCGTTCGTTACGGGAAAACCGCGATAGATGTCGACTTAGGGACTTCGGATCTTTCTTTACTCCCTCCCAAAGATTCGATATCCACCTCCTACGAACCTCGATCCATCCTCTAGATTTTTAAAACGATTCCCAAAATTCTCGATTTACTTAGGAAAAATCGCAAAAATTTCGTCGATTTCTCGAATTTTTGTAACGCATAAGGACCCCTCGGAAAAATCTGCTCGATAGCCTATATTGTGTAGAAATCTTTCCCCTTTCCCCTCCCGTCGTAATATAGCGGTTATATAAGAGGGTTTAGCCATCCAGATACCGCCCGTTTTTACACATCTTTCCCTAAGTAATCGGTTGCCATGACTCAATTTCAATTACTATATATGGAAATATATGGAACAATTAAGTGAAAAAAAAAGAAGTGGGTTTGGTTTTTTGCCATTATCTCAAAGACTATCTGAGATAATTCAAATTTGAAAAAAGATTCAAGAAGAAGAGGAAATTTCCGAAAAAAAAATCCCAACTACCGGAACTAGGACCATCAATTATAATTTTCCCAGAGGGTTGAAAATACTCCCGAAAACGGGTACTTCGGCTTGCGTCCCCTTTGGACCTTTCATGAATAGATATTATTTAAGCTTCATGAATCAAATATGAAATTAAAAAATTTCAAAAATTCGAGCGTCTGCAGGACAGATAAATGAACAATAATCCGTAGTATAAAAATGTTTAGCGTGACTTTTCAATGTGGTATCCATTAGTTAATTAACAGTTTTTTGGAGCACGAACATTAACATTGCAAGTGCGGTAATTGTTAAACTATAAATCCGAGAATTTTGTCCTTTCATGGAGCTATTTTTCAAAGCTCTTGGAATATATTAACTTTGGAAAATTTTAAAAATTGTCAATTTTTGTTTTGCTATTAGCAATTTACTCAAGTGAAAAATTATAAAGCTTCAATTATGATCTCAAAAGATAATTTCAAATAATCTCATAAACAACGCATTGGTTTATAACAATTTTTTAAATTATTATTAAAAATCATTCTTGAGTAGTTTCTGATCATAAAAAAAACGGATCAATAGTAATATTATAAAGTGAAGCTTTATAATTTTTCACTTAAGTAAATTGTTCAAAACAAAACGAAAATTGACAATTTTTGAAATTTTTCAATAGAAATCTATTCTAATACTTTTGGAAAATAGCTCCATGAAAAGAAAAAATTCTCAGATTAATAGTTTAACAATTATCGTACTTGCAATGTTAATGTTCGTGCTACAAAAAATTATTAATTCACTAATGGATAACTAATTGAAAAATCGCGAAAAGCATTTTTGGACCGCGGATTATTGTTCATAGATCTATCTTGCAAGCGCCTGAATTTTTTCAAGTTTTTATTTTCATATTTAATAAGTTGAAATAATAGTTATTCGTGAAAGGTCCAAAGGGGACGCAAGCCGAAGTACCCACTTTCGGGAGTATTTTCAACCCTCCGGGAAAATTATAAATATTGATCCTAGTTCCAGTAGTTGGTAATTTTTTTTAAGAAATTTCCTCCACTTCTTTTTTTTTCACTTAATTGTTTACAACTATTGCAATTTTTGTGAGCGGCTTAAGCATTTTCCCAAGAATTATCTAGATGCCATTCCGAATCGAATGACACCTGGCACTTGTGGACTTGACCAATAGGTCCAAACCCAAACACACCGACTATCCGCAGATCGTCCATATCTCGGGTCATCTGTGAACAATACAGACCTTCATTCACCTCCAATTCACGTGCCCATTGACCCATTCCAATCGAAGTCGTTTATGGTTTTGAGTTAGTGGAATCCTACCCAAAAATCGAGAATGTAGATTAACTTCTCGAGATCTTCAACGAACTGTTTCAATCAAGCCTTAGGTGTGTTCAGCACCTATAGACCACATTAGTTAGGTTAGGCGGGAAATTTGAATTACGATCCATCCGTGGATCCGAGCACTGAATTCCCCATGCATTTACTATGGACCTAAAATTTACGCGAGTTTCTCGCCTGTTTTTAGATACTTTGGCTAATTTCTTAAGGTTTATTTTGGTTGAAATAAATTCTGTGAACCTTTCTCAACCATCTAGAATCAAGTTTTCATAACAAAATTGTATATTTCCAAAATAATTAATAAATATAAAAGTGTTCACCAAATTCGATTGACGTATGTCTTAGCTCACTCGAAATCAGTCAAAAATAATAACATAACCCTAAATCGGCCTTGTAATGACGCACAACAGAAGTCATCTACGACATACGGAAATCTTTCGAACTAGAATGGTTTCAATTTTGATTTAAGAATAAATAGAGGTAGATTTTAATGTGTAAATAACATGAAAACATGCACTAATGATGAAGGTACCCAATACTTGTTGTCTCTGTACTAACAGTCTCATTCAAATAGGGTGGTTTCATCTCAAAGTTGAAATTCCTTGTTAAAAAATTTGAATATGGATCTCCCGCCAAGCGAATGATTCTAACCTAACTAATGTGGTCTATATGGGTGACCTTCCTGGTTATTAATCTGAACAACCGCGCCAAAGCAGAGTGATCCCACGTCAGTCCTTCTCCCTCGTGTAGTTAATTCTCGAAGAAAATATCGTGCATGTTGTGAATTTAATGTAAACGGTTCTTATTTGGGAACGGAATTTTTTACCTACATAATCGCAAATTATGCATAGATTCAGGGTAAACATTCTACTTCGCATGCAAGGTACGATCATTAATCTAACTAACTGGTTTTTGGGTCGAACCTATTCCATGAAGTTAATAATTTCCTTTGAACTCAATTATAAAGTATACATATTGTATGGTTTGATAATACATTTTCTCTATTTCCGTATCGTAATGAGTTCATTACAGCACTAAAAAAAAGTTGCTGAAATGAACTCATTCCCGCATTGTTTCTAGTTATACACTGATCAACAATTGCTAGGAATCACTTATGAACTTCTCTTCATTTGTATTTTTTTCAAGTTATCTCGTGAATATCTGTACATTATATGTTCTCTAAGGAAAAATTAAGATGTTTTGAGTTGATTATATCAAATTTTTCCTCACTTCATCGGCTCTTGTTCACAAAATCGATTATTATCTGTAGGCTGTTACATTTGGAGTGAAAAGCAATGTGGTATTTGTTATTAAATCTGTTTTTTTCTCTCGTTCAAACACATAAGGTGACAATAATTGAAGAAATGAGAACAATATTAGCTTATCAGTCATGCCGAGAAGACGTTTGGCTCCTGTGCAACTGGACCAAATCATACGGTGGATACAGGAAGGTTTGTCCCAGCGAGAAGTGTCCCGGCGGTTGAATGTTTCGCAAAGTGTCGTGAGTCGGGCTTGGAATAGGTTCATCCAAAACGACTCAGTAGCTTATGTTCATGGGGGAGGTCGGCAGCGCAGTACAACAGCTGCCCAAGATCGTCTTTTGGTCCTCAATGCTAGGAGAATTCCCACTTACCCGGCGTCGCGGCTCAATAGATCACTGAGAGTTGCAACAGGAGTTCTAATTTCGAACCAGACTGTAAGACGACGACTACATGTTCGTGGTTTGAGAGCACGTAGGAGGGTACAACATCCCCGTTTGAATAGGAAACACCGGGTTCATCGACGGCAATGGGCTGAGGAGCACCGCAATTGGACAGTTGAAGATTGGAGCCGATGTTTATTTACAGATGAGTCTAGATTTCGTTTGGTCAACTCCGATGGACGTATTCTTGCTTGGAGGGAAAGAGGTCGAAGGTATGCAGAACAGTTTATGGTACCCACAACAGCTTTTGGCGGAGGTTCTATATGTGTATGGGGAGGCATTTGTTTGAACCAACGCACAGAGTTGGTTGTTCTGCAGAACACCACAATGACCAGCCAGAGATATCATGATATGATTATTGAACCCATAATTGTTCCGTTTGCGGCTGCCTTGGGCGAGAATTTCATTTTAATTGACGATAATGCCCGTCCACACCGTAGTCGTCTGGTTAATGAAGCGCTAGAAACTCACGCTATTGATAGGATGGACTGGCCAGCTCGCTCTCCAGACATGAATTGCATCGAACATGTCTGGTCTGAGATGTCTAGACAATTGTCAACCTTAGAACAACCGATCAATAACCTGGAGGACCTTTCTAACGCTTTACGGGATATTTGGACGAATTTGCCCCAAAATTTTATAAATCGTTTGATTGAAAGTATGCCTCGTAGGGTAGAATGCTTGAGACGAGCTCGTGGGGGGCCAACTAGGTACTAGCTTAACCGAAACTTCAGCCTTCTTGTGGTGTCATCATAAAATTTTTATGTTATTCAAACACAGAATTTTGAGTGTTCCTAATAAAGTCTTTTTTTCTCTGCAACTTTCCATATTTTCATTCTTTTCTCAAGTGAACCATATTATCAACTGAAAATACTCTGATATCTGACTAAATTTATAATCTTGGAGCGAATAATTCAGAAATAAATTTAGAAAAAGTAAGTGATCCCTATCAATTGTTGAGCAGTGTATTTTTCGTTTTGTGATACTCAGCACTGATATTTGATCCTATCCAATTTCAACACGCGTCAATTATTTATCAATCTAATATAATCTGGATATAGTGAAATAATTTTGAGAGAAAAAAAAATATTTTCACTAAAAAATTAGGTCCTAGAGATTTCCTTCTGGCTAATTTTAAATCATTCATGCTATTAGGAAACTGTTTTAAATCTGATCCTCATGCCCTGCGTCTGTTCAAATTCGTAATCTGTCAACTTTCGTAACAGTCACACCAATTGCCAAGATACAATACAAAAGTCACTAGGATGTATAATCCTAATTTTTCATTAAATTTCAACAGTATGTTGCAAAACTTGGCTGAAATAGAGAAAATATCGTCTATTACTCGTTGCAGAAGGCAATTCCAACACTCATGCGTTCGAAAACTCGCCGTAGGCACGATAACTCTCGAACGGAATGAGCTAGACAGTTGAAATTTTTAGAGTAGGTTTGTGAGATAAATATCTCGGCTAAGTTCGTTATTGAGCGAAATCGGACAGATGGTTTCAGAGTAACAAAAAAAAAATTTTTTACACAACAAATTCCAAATTAAATTTTTTTCAATATGCAGTTTTACCATAAGAATCCATTGATATCATTTTTAACTCTTACAAGCTCTTTACTTTCGGAGATAAATTTTTCAAAATTTCAATAATAAATCGTATTTCTACGTTTTCAAAGAATATTCTATGTATAAATTTTTATGATGTCAACTTATTTTCCTGAGACATGGCATTATCTAATTCATTTCAACAATCGTAGAATTATGAGAATTATAATATGATATCATACTTTTTGTTGGTTGATATTTTCATGCGGATGGTCAACCCATATGATGATGGGAATAATAATAATGTTTATTTCAATAGTAAATACCTTACACATCAAAAATTCATCAATTTCATAGAATACACAATATTGAAGTAAAATCGTGATATCAACGAAACAAACAGAAAACAAATATTCTCGAAGGTGAACTCCCGCAGGATTAAACCTTGTGTGAGAATTAAAACAAAGAAGTCCTGTAGGGTTTTGATCTCACTTCCACAAATTACAAGCAGACAGCAGATTAAGTGCTACACGTACTGGCGATTTTAGGGCTAGTGATTCTGTAAATTGTAGTTGTTCTTTATGTCGATTATACCAGCTATGAAATGTCTTGATTGACGCAGGATCCAACTTTTCATCTTCTTCTTGAAAGCACTCATGATACCAGGCATTTTCAAAACTTGAGGGATACCATTGTATACTCGAGGCGCCAAGAACTGGTGTGATCTCTGTCCCTTTGTTCTACTTGTGGGCGGCAATACAATCAGTTGTCCTCTATTTCTAGTATCATGCTCATGTTCATTAAAATTAGCAGACATTATGTTGAATGGTAATGGTAAGTTAATAATATTGTGTTCAGAATATCTCCAGTAAGAACAAAACTGGAATATTGGTGTATTGGAGTATTGGGGTGGATTTGAGGAAAGAATATATATTATCGTTCATCATAGAATTGAGGAATGAATATCTCGGATGAGTTCTTTGTTGGGTATAATTTGTCTATTGGTTTTGTATTGATAATTTTTGGCACTCTTGTTGAATTTAAATTCTTCTATGATGTTTGAATTCAATTTCTGCTAAGATGAAGTTCTTTTGTAAGAATCCATTGATATAATTCCCAACTCTGAGAAACCAATACTTTCGGAGATATAATTAGTCTGTTTGAACAAGGGCGCCAGAAAGCTCCTATCCACAGGGCTTGAACAAATTTTGTATTTACTGGATTCCCGATGCAACTATATTCAAACCGAGATTCGAACAGTCCTGCTTTATATCTAGCCTTTAAAACAACGCAATACCGAAATAGGCAAGTCAATATCTACTTTACCGGCAGTTTGCCATCAATAAGTAGTATTTATTGACCGGAAATCGAAGAGAAATTCCAGTGTAACGTCCATTGTACGTCAATTGAGCTGTCTAATTTCCTAGAGTGTTCGATAAACTCGCTCAGGTCGGAAAAGGTCAACGCAACAACAATGAGGCCGATCTAAATCTCTTCCTCACTTTTAATTGTGAAGTATAAAGTGGAAATGGCATTTCCCCAATGACCGGACGCGGTGGCTTATCGGCCAATAGCACTTTCGGGATTTATCCTCCCCACATTGGATACTGGTTTAAGTTTGAAGCGAAATTTTATATTACTTTTTCGCTACACTTCCAACATGAAAAGTTGCATAAAATTGGAATCTCCTCTATAAATGTATACTGACAAAAAGTCAAGGTGGGTTTTACAGGAAAAAATATTGAAATAAAAGTAGAAACAAACTAAGATAAGAGATTGGTTCAAGCACTAAGTCAGGAGCTTTTACGCGTATGTTCTATTGTCCACTCTCCTGTATTGGACACACCATGGATAATTTGATAATCGCGCAAGAGCCCTGACTTCACGTCAGTGCTTGAACCAATACAGGTGAATGGACAATAGAACACACGCTCAAAAGCTCCTGGCCTCACGTCAGTGCTTGAACCAATGTTTTTTTTCGTAATTTTTTCAAAATTTTCTAGAATAAGGTTCTAAAAGAAATTTACACACTACTTTATGTCGATATTCTACAGCTATTTACCAACCTTCAATTCGATCGTGTCTATATTTTTTGAGTTTTCAAAGAAATAAGATTCCTGGTGGGTATAACTCCGAAATCGTTGGACCCATTATGCCCAAGAACGAACTCATCTCTCACATTTGAATGCGCAACCTATACCTACTTACATAAAGAAAATAGAAAATATCACAGCATTAACAATATATACCAAAAATATCAGACAAAAGAACTAGTCAACAGAATCAAGTCAACCAAGAAATCTTTAACTTTTTTTTTTAATTGCTGTAGAGACAAACCACAACAATCACAAAATGAATAGGGAAGCTCACAAAGTCATAAGTAAAGCGTTAAAATATTCACAGATATGCATAACTACGTACATGTAAAACTCGTCAACTGAGTAATATCTCTGCAAGAACTTGAATTTTAAAAATTAAAAATTATTTACTTCTTTAAAATTTTTTTCTACATATGTATGGAGGTAGTGATGACATTTATATATTATACAAAATATCGGTTAAATGGCCACCGTTGTTCTGTTGGCAGATATGCACTCTTTTGATGAAATTTCGAAGGGCTTCACACGAGACGAGAGTAGGAGAGAGTATAAAAAATCTCGTTTCGCTCTCGCCAATTCCCAAAAAATTAGGTCTCGTTTAAGTATCGTTCTTGTCTCGTTATCAGCTGTCTCGTCTCGTCTCGCTTAATTCTGAATAACGATAATAAATATTATAATATATAAACGAAATGGTATACAATAATGAAGAATTTTGTAGAGCTATATTATTTATTACGTCTTGTACAAAAATATTTGTACATGAACATATTATTTTTAATTTTAAACACTGGTAATTTCAACTTTTAAATTGGTCGATGACCAAGAATTCAAACATAATCACGCTTGCATCACTAAATAGGCTATCGATGTCGATACATTTTTTAATAGAATTGAACAATTTGGTATTGTTTTCACAGAATACCTTCCCAGTGGGTAGATCCTTGAGGGTGTTCTTGGCGTATTCCTCATAACACTTTTCGAAACATTGAATTGCTTCATTTCTTTACCAGTTTTATTATACGTAGTTCAACAGATGTATACAATAATTGTTCACATCTTCACTACAAGAAGCACAAGAGAATACATTTCTCCAGATGTTCAGATAGGAACGAAATTTTCAAAGCATTGAGATTTAGGGGCAATAAATTAATCCGTTAAGTATTGAATTCATAATGGCATCCGTTTTTATGGTCGTGAGTTCTATTTTTTCTTGAAAAATAATCTCAGTTATCGCAAGCCAATAACGAATTAATAATCTTCTAAGAAATCGTGAATTTCTAGAACGATCGATGCATAATATAGACAAAATATATTGGAAATTATAGTGGAAATTCTACATATTCAATTGTTTTCTGTGAGTGTTGATAAAAGTCGATTCGTATATATAACTTCATACAAAAAATTTAACGAGACTCTCGTGTTGCGCTGTATGTGGTCTCGGTATCGCCTATAATATTTTTGAAAACGTCTCGTCTTGTCTCGTCTCGCTTTTACGAGACGAGAACGAGACGAGACGAGAAAAATGTCGCTCTCGCGTGAAGCCCTATTTGAAGTACATTCTGCAGTAAGGGCTGCTGGATTTGACGAATTTGACGTGCAATTTCTTCTTTGCGTTCCTCAATTGTCCCAGGATGGTTTGCATAGACCTTACTTCTCAAAAAACCCCAGAGGAAATAGTACAAACAAGTTAAATCACAACTTCTTGGCGGCCAGTTTTGGTCTCCGAAACGAGAAATTACTCAACCTGAAAACTTAGTTCGTAACAAAGTCATTGTTTCCCTTACGGTGTAACAGGTAGCGCCATCCTGTTGAAACCACATCTCATTTAAGTCCATTCCGTCTAATTCTTGCCAAAAAGAGTCTGTCAACATGGCCCGGTAACGATGACTGTCGACAGTCAGGGCGGCACCATCATCATTTACGTTTACGTTTTCACTATTAACAAACGTTTTTCCAAGCTATAACGCACCATTTTCGTAAATGTCTATGGTTTAATTAAACGAACAACGAATACGGCTGACTGAACAATTGACAGTAAAAAAAGGCGCGCAATTCGAAATTCAAGTTCTTGCTGAGACACCCTTTATAATGTAATGTATAATAGAACGTTTCACGCAGTTACGAAATACAAACTCGCCTAAAAAAATGGGTTCAAGCCCTGTGGACAGGAGCTTTCTGGCGCTCTAGTTCAAACAGACAAATTATATATCCGAAAGTATTGGTTTCTCAGAGTTGGGAATTAAATCAATGTATTCTTATGAAACAACTGCATCATAAAGGAAATTAAATTCAAATAATAGTTTATTTGTCAAGATTAAATGAGCAATCTGAGAACTGCACCATGGAAGAAATCAAATTAAAATAGCTGAAATGAATTTGACTCTTTCTTATAAAACAGGATGAGATGTACGAGTATGAACACAGATCATATAATAAAGCTTAGATAGAATAATTATAGCATTCTTTGAAAACATAGAAGTACGTACGATTCATTATTGAAATTTAGAAAAATCATATCTCTGAAAGTATTAGCTTGTTGGAGTTGAAAATGATATCAATGGATTTTAATGGTGAAACTGCATATTAAATAAAAATTACAGACATTTGGGTAAATTGATAAGCACTCAGTTCCGAGGAACTAGAGCGCCAAAAAATATAATTCCCTTTCCGGGATTTGAACCCGCCTTCTCTCGTTCCGAAACCGAAAACCCGATTGACTAGACGAAACGGCTATCGGGCTCCTCATACGATCTTGTCGATCTCCGGTATTAGAATAAAACGTCGGTACTTACCTGGGATATATATTATTCTTAATTAACACTTTTCGTCATAAAATCGCCACATGGGTGTTTATTTGACGGTTTTTTACCCTTGTCTCTCTAAGTCGATTTTTACGTTTCTCGAACCAACTATTAGCAAGGAACTAGACAATGTCATGTCTCAGGAAAATAAGTTGACATTATGACAATTCATACATAGAATAATTATATAATTCTGTGAAAACGTAAAAATACGATTTATTATTGAAATTTTGAGAAATCATATCTCCGAAAGTATTAGCTTGTTAGAATTAAAAATGATATCATTGGATTCTTATGATAAAACTGCTTATTGAAAAAAAATTAATTTGGAATTTGTTTTGTAAAAAAAAATTTTTTTTTTTGTTACTCCGAAACCTTCTGTCCGATTTGCCCAATAACGAACTTAGCTGAGATATTTATCTCCCAAACCTACTCTGAAAATTTCAACTCTCTAGCTCATTCCGTTCGAGAGTTATCGTGCCTACGGCCGGCCGGCCGGCCGGACGGCCGGACAGAATGAATTTCGACCACGGATTCTTGATCAGTGAGTCGAACCAAATCGTTTAAGACCATTTTCATCGAAAAATTCGAAAATTACAGACATTTGGGCAAATTGATAAGCACTCAGTTCCGAGTACTAGAGCTCCAATAACTAATAAGTCGTCAGTTACGTACAAATTGAATTCCTACGTTCAGCCATTATCAATATATCAGTATCGGTTTCTCCGAAATCAATTCCTTGGAGTAAAAAAAGAGCTTATTGCGTGTTCGGCATAAAAATAACTCACGCATATGAACGTAGCATTTCATTGCCATGGAACTATCATGTCTTGGGAATTTTTTATAACTAGTCGGTTTAATTAAAAACTCAGGAGGAACTCTAAATATAGAAGTAACAGACGAACATTACGGAAAAAAATAATGAAATGGCAGTATCTAGTAGCCAGGACATTGAAACAATCAATAAAGGTGTAAGTCTGCCTCTGTTTTATTCATATCAGTTTGTACTACGTTGTTTTGAATGAGTATAAAGCCGGACTTTGGTTAGGTTGTCTGCAATTCCAGTTTCCAGTTGGAATGTTAGCTGATGAAATGAGAAATGTTGTAGTGGGTTATTATGTTTGATGTTGATGAAAACAGTCCGTCATGGATATTGGGATCTCTACATTTTAGTGGGATATAAAATAATAATCATGTTAATGGAGTTCGTGTAATTCGGTCGGACATTTCCAGTGTCAGTGATATTTCTACATTTTACTATGCGAGAGATTACCGGATGGGTAATACTAACATTATTAAAGACTTGTTGGAAAAATATTCGAACAATTCTAGCCCCACATTGGGTGCTGATTTGTATAGATCGTGCTCATAATATTATAATTAGTACTTCACTGCAACCAACTTCCAATTTTTTTCGTACAGTTGAAAATGGAATTATTTAGTTCAAAATTAGGATTTTGATTCTAGTCTTATAATATTATCTTGTTCATTTATATACTTCATTAACTCTTATAAAGTATCCCGGTTGGCCATGAAATTTTAACACATTTCACCGTGTATATTTTGAAAATGTTAGGTTATGCTCATTTTCCTATCAGATAACTACGCAATGTTGTCCTCTCTACATAGAAGTCGTAGTAATTATGTATTTTTCACAGTGCGAATTTTCTTGGGAAAAATAATGAAATTGAGAAGCTATTATGTGAATTCAATAATTCCAAAGACCTGGCGACTGTTTAAGAAAATGTTCCATATGTTGTTACTACGGAAATATTTATCGTATGGAAACTGGTTGGAAGATTCAGTAATGCTATTTTCTTGTACGGAAATCAAGAATCAATTGTTGAAATTTTAATGAAAAATAATGGATACGGTAGTCCGTTACTTTGTAATAGTTCATTTGGAAAAATAATAAAAGTACCTGAATAATCCTTCAGGAAAACTACTAAAGGAACAGACGTATCTGTGGAATTCCCCACTCTTCGAAATTGTCAAGAAATAAGCCTACAGAAGACATTTAGATATATACCTTGTTGCACAACTTGAAATACGCCAGTTTCAAAGTTGTAGTAGTACTACGAAACCCGAGTCACTGTTAAACCTCAATAAAATATTGTGAAAGGATAGGAAACTAAGTAATTTCATTCGAGAGTTCAACATGTTCTAAGACAGGTTGAAGTTTTCCTTTTGCAGATTTCAGTTCTGTATAGTACTTCCTGATACTTTGTCTCTGCTTCTTCAAAACTGCTTTCGACATTTTCAATTTCAAAGCGATGAGTTCTTTGTTATACGAAAGTAATGATCTGTGATAATATCTTGTCTGAGATGGAGCATTATGTTGATTGTTTAGAGTAGAAATTGGCAACGTCTCGGAGATTTGTTATGACATTGACGATATTTCAGGAGTGCCAACCTGCCTTAGTTTTAGTTACAAAAACGTGATAGACCTTATACCCTTATTACACTATGCGTTCTTCATGTCTGTATTTGCGCCTATTTTTTGTTGGTTGAATTTCACCCCAAATGAGTGGCACTATTACACCGCGCCTTTTTCGCGCTTGTTTCAGGCAGTAATTTCAGAGCTGCAAACATCGAAGAAATTGACATATTAACCTCAAGTTCTTGTTTTGTTCGTATATTTTTAAAACAATACCATAGTGTTTTAAGAATGTGAAATTATTAATTACTTTGCGATACTAGGCTACTGGTGAAAACTTCATATCACTTGGAGGTAGCCATCACAGATTATCTGGCATTCGTAAGTTTAGTTAGTTTACGTCCTCAGAGTAATAAACATAAATTTATTATTGAATTTACGAAGGCTGCGATTCGAAGGATAGAATAAACTAGGTTATGTTAAGACGTCAAGTCAGACAGATAAATATTGTGTTGGTAGACATGACATTTCGGCAAAAAGGCATGAAATCCCCACGATTCAGGGGGAACAAATAGAAGCAGTTCTATTTATTTTCAAGCCTAAAACAGTCTACAAAATAGTCCCGGGCGCATGCGTATTTCTTCAAAATTTCAGGCGCAGTCAGTCAGGCTGACAAATAGGCACGAAAAAAGCATAGTGTAATAAGGGTATAAATCATGGCCAACCGGAAGACTTTATAAAAGTGAATGGATGAGTATACGCCTCGAAATACATATGAAAATTCAAAATTTCCTTCCTCAAACGAATGACATCCGATATGAAACATTCAGCATTAAACCATGATACAAACATCTGGAAAGTAGTTATAAATCATCCGTGAAAATTGCTAATTCAGGCATATTTCCGTAGCACTGAAAACCATGCGTGTTCATCAGTAATTCCCGTCCCGTCTACTGCTACATTTCCGGAATGATTCCCAACTACTGTTGTCGTTTGAATGTCTTGATCAGAGCCGTGCTGAACGGAATGCAAATATATATATTACAATCAAATGCTAAATTATACAGGGTGAGTCTTTGACCACTGCATTAATTTTAACCAAAGATTCCTCTCATCAAATGAAACACTTTTTTCATTTACCATTTTTGCAGATTCGGCTCAGGTAAAAAGTTACAAGCGTTTAAAGATTTCACAATGTGGTAATACACTCCCGCATATAAATTATCTATGACATTGTTGGCGGACGAGAATAAGGCATGGTAACGTGGTTTACAGCTTGATTCGGGATTCCAACGCTCAGGGACGGATCCATAAAAGTAGTGAAATTTCTGGAGTTTTCCATTTTAAAACATTCAATGAAGAATATCTCGAAAACGATGCGTTTAAGGAGAAATGATGAAGAATAATATAATGTTCTAAAACGATGGAATATTCTTGAAATGACTCAAGAAAAACTTTATATGCTTTCTTTATACTAATTTCGTTTAGTTTTATGAATCCACGAGTCCATAACTAGAAAACCAGTAGAAGTAGAAAATAACTAATACTTGGAAAATATGTATCATAGTTATAGGAAACTTTACGCCAACATTCATTTTATTCGAAAAAAGGATGTCAAAGCTACAAAATAAAAACTGATTTTTTTTCAAAATTTCAACAACCTGTATCTTTTTACCTGAGCTGCATTTGGAAAAATGTTAAATGAAAAAAGTATTTCATTTGATGAGAGGAATCTTTGGTTAAAATTAATGCAGTGGTCAAAGACTCACCCTGAATAGTGCGAGTCCCTAACTTAGAATTAATTCAGTAGATCAAAGATGGTTTTTGGCGCTCTTGTTCCTCGGAACAGAGCAAATTTTAAAGCAGTTGGATTAAGAATTGGATATTTGGTACTTGTACCTTTTCTTTAAATCATTTATTAATTAAATACTGAACAAATTCAATATTGAACAAACTGTCTATAAACATCGCATATAGCACTGGTATCGGGACAAATCAACTAACAATCAGTGTATGAAAATAACCATCGCAACAAAATAACATGTAAATACAACAAAATGATCAAACAGAATAGAATTTAACACTTCTTAACTTATCCTATTTGACAAACTTAGGATAATGATTCACAAACAAAGACAAAACCGAAAGAAGAAGCATTACTTAACATTAGGTACTCAACATGGCTACTACAAGAAGAAATGATCAATCCAAAGTAAAAGAAAAAACCGAAATACGAACGAGAACGGACAATTTACCTTACTTATGTTATAGTCAAATATGATTTTATTTCCTTGATAAACCTATTCATTTCATGAACTGTTTTGATAGACCCTTTAAGAATAGTAATCAAAGAATTCGGATT
This sequence comes from Halyzia sedecimguttata, assembly GCA_937662695.2. Lineage (NCBI taxonomy): Eukaryota > Metazoa > Arthropoda > Insecta > Coleoptera > Coccinellidae > Halyzia > Halyzia sedecimguttata. Next base: position 79,155,134 of record OW569414.2, read on the forward strand.
GCCATCTGAAAAATTTATCGATAACGTCATATCTTAAATTTGGGACGCGCTGGTTAAAAAAAATAGTGGGGAAGCCCTGAAGACAGGAGCTTTGGCGTTCTTGTTCAATCTTTGAGGATTCATATCTCCGTATTGGTTTCTCAGAGTTGGGAATGATATCAATGTATTATTATCATAAAAGTACATCATGAAAGAAATTGAAATCCCTTTGCATCTTATCTTTATATAAGGTTGCCTACAAGTGTTTCAAAACTATTATGAAACAAATCTAATGTAATCAGTCCAGAGAGAACTCAAACCAGAATACTTATGTAGGAAATCTCAAATAGTGTTACTAAGGAATAACTACCTGTAGGTACATGTTGGATATATCATTCTAAATCTTCCATAATTAGAGAATGACTCGTAAATTATGCTTGACTTCCTTTCATCATTCATTTTCGACCCACTAATCAGAAAACTCTGCCTATGAACTTAGCGAATCCAAATTTCAAATTGTTTACATTGTTACATCAAACAAACACACCAGAAATACACTTTCACTTTCGTTTGAAATTAATAACCTTTATCTTTCAAACTGGATGGATCAAACGACAGCTACCGCAAATATATAGAACACAGACAGATATAATTCGCATTCTGTGAAAACTTAGATGTAGTTAGAGTTGAGAATAACATCAGTAGACTCTTATGATGAAACTGCCTCTTAAAAAATTGATTTCGGAATTTGTAATTTAAAAAAAGTTTTTTTTTGTTACTCCGTAACCATCCCGCCGATGTTGCCCAATAACGAACTCAACCGAGATATTTATCTCCCAAACCTACTCTGAAAATTTCAACTGTCTAGCTCATTCTGTTGGAGAGTTATCGTGTTAACGGCCGGCCGGGGATAAGCAATTTTGACCACGGATTCTTGATCAGTGAGTGGAACCAAATCGTTTAAGACCATTTTCAACCACAAATTCGAAAATTACAGGTATTTGGCCAAATTGAGGAGCACTCTGTTCCGAGGAACAAGAGCGCCAAAAAGAGTGCAATTTAAAATAACAACCTGTCCGAGCATATTTACACCAAAAAACCTGTCTTTGATTTACTGAATTTATTTCAAGTTAGAGACTCGCACTGTATATTATTTACACCGATTTAATGAATACCGTGACGCGTTTTGCCGACACAGTGAGTTCTTCAGAGCATATCATACAAAATTCTTAAATAATAATGATTAATGTCAAATTAATAATGGGAAAGGAAGAGGATGGTTCAATTAATTTTTTGGATTCAATAATAACGCTCAACATGAACAAGAAACATGAATATTCAATATTTAGGAAATGGCCAATTATGCCTATTATTTTTTATTTTTTTTATTTTTATTTTATTACTTCGGGACACAAACGGGACGAACCCAAAACAGTGTCCACAATTCAATGTATACAAAAGTATAAATAATTACACATGAATATCAATCATAAGAACAAAATTCGTAATTCTAGTAAAAATAAGTAATTAAAATATGGCACAAATTCTAGTTCACCGTAGCGACCCCATAGTTTGTCACAACAGAACGAATCCTCGAAGCGGTGTCGGAAAATATATCAATGTTAGTGACATGAGATAGGACATTATATGTTTTCATTATTCTGTGAACAGGAGAGTTCAGAAAATAGTAGGTACTAGCAAAGTCAGTCAGAAATGAGTCTGTATATCGAGTGTTGTGGGAGGGAACAACCAACCTTATATACTGAGACATAGGGGTACAATCGATTTTATTGTTCAGTAATTTATAAATAAACATTATCAGTTATCTTCCTACGCTGCTCAAGGGGAATCAGATTCAATCTCCGATAAACTTCGGTGGTGTCCCCAATTGAAGAGAAGAACCGTGCCTGACAATGCTTAACAAAACCTTCTCTGAACCCCTTCCAGTCTATCTATGTAAATTCCATAGTGCGGGTTCCACACCACGGATCCGAAACTGAGGATACTATTAACGTAGGCCAAGAAGAGGGTGCGAGCTACAACGGAACTTTTAAACTCAAAGGTTGTTCAAAAAATAAAGCCAAGCATTCGATTCGCCCTTTTTGAAATATTAAAAATATGCTGATCAAAGAGCAATTTGGAGTCCAGTATAATGCCGAAATCTTTCACGAAGTTAACGTGAGAAATCGTTTCACCATGAACCTGATAAGTAGAAGGCACGGAGATGGTAGGCCTTCTGGTAAAGGTGATGAAACTACATTTAGACAAGTTCAGGAACAGATGGTTATCCCTACAAAAATCTGCAAATCGATTCAAGTCCTCCTGAATGCGCAGCCTGTCGGAAGGACAGGAGACAGCATGGAACGCCTTTAGATCATCAGCATAAAGAAGAACTCTGCAAAATTTGAAGCACTTCACACTATCATTTATATAGAGTAAAAAAATAATTAAAAGTAAAGATTATGCCCATTAACGAACATATATGTCGCAATTTGATGTGCAGGCTATTCAGAAAATTTCAAGTCGCTATCTCCTCCATTCTCAACAAAATATTATTCAATAATTTGGTTGAAATTTTCTGGTGCTACGATCCTGACGAAATTTCACATACGTCTTTATGACTTTATTATAATCAGTACTGGGAAACCGTTTGGCGGATTATGCCCATTAACGAACTCAACTGTCGCATTCGGATGCGCAACCTATCCTGAAAATTTCAAGTCACTATCACTTTCCGTTTTCAAGTTATCGTGGCAACGGCCGGCCGACAGAATCAAATGACCTCGAATTCTTGATCAGTGAGTCGAACCTAACATAGTAATCGCATGAGACCATTTTCAGCAAAACATTCGAACATTTGGACAAAATGATAGCACTCGGATCCCCAGAACATGCGCAACAAAATTGGGTCTGAATAGGTACATGTTGATGTAGACATAACGATCCTTTGTGTTAAATTTGACACGCATTGTCACCTCAAAGCGGAAATCTAAGAATAGAAGCGAAATCAACCACTACACACACAATCTTGAAATTTCATGACCATGACATTCACACACTAAGTTCTTAACGAGAATCTCTTGATGGAATTTCTTTATCTAGTCCCGAATGCCATTGTTTGCCCATACATTATTCAGTGTTTACTAACTAAGACGACGTTACCAACCAACGTGAAGAACCTTTTGTATACATGGCTGAATTATTAACAAGTCTACGTAGGTTCCAAACGTGTTACTTTACTTCTTTCGGAAAAACTTGATGGAACAGACATTTCTGCTCAATTCCGGTTATCTAGGTCGAGAGGTTTCCTGCAGGAAGCTTTTGATCGAAAAGTTTGATGCGAAGTATTTGAAACGATGTAGATACTACACAGGGTGTCCCACTAGTGCCGCAGCGGACGATATAAGCTTAATGGTCAAAGTCTGGCAACATTTTTTGATGCAAACTTGAGTTACTCCAAGAATAGCACAACCTAAACATAATTTCGAATATATCGGGTGTCCCACAGAAGAGGAATAGAGGGTGACTTTTATTTTTCAAATGGGACACACTATATTCAGTAGTGTTTTTCAATTCTCTGGAACTTTCTGCATGCTCTTGAATACTTTGTACATATTTTTGTTCAACAGTTTTCGAAATATATGTCATTTTGACAAAAAAATGATACTTTAGGGGCTATGTTATATAATTATTGCGCGTATGTTCTGGGGAACATCGCGTTATAGTTTTGCCCAAATGTCTGTAACTTTCGAATTTTTTGACGAAAATGGTCTCAAACGATTAAGTTCGACTCCCCAATGAAGAATTCGAGGTCAAATTTGATTCTGTCCGTCCGGCCGTCCGGCCGTTGCCACGATAACTTGAGAACGAGAAGAGCTAGCAACTTGAAATTTTCAGGGTAGGTGGCGCATCTCAATACGACGGACAAGTTCGTTAATGGGCATAATCGGCCCAGTGGTTTCCGAGTAATAATTTTGTTTTCAACCAATATAAATCCGATCGAATTGAAACTTGGTGGGTAGTTGTAGAATATGATCTTAAGCACGTTTGTGGAATTTTGTGCGAATCGTATGGCTAGAAAATTTTTAAAAAATTATTAAAAAATATTTTTGTTGTCACGATAACTTGAGAACGGAATGAGATAGCGGCTTGAAATTTTCAGGTTAGGATGAACACCAGAACGCGACATTTCAGTTTGTTAATGAGCATAATCGGCCAAACGGTTTCAGAGTTATAGCCATCTGAAATTTTCTGATATATCGTGGTTTTTGTTCCTCATTAACTCAAAAAGTACTGAACCGATTGAATTCAAACATGGTTATTAGTTGTAGAATGCCAACGCGGAAATGTTTGCAAAATTTGGTGAGGATAGCATTTGTAGAAAATTTTTAATAAATCATTGAAAATAAAAAAAAAAAATCTATATATCAGTAACTATTCGTTTGAAATTGCTGAAATTTTGCAAGAGCCTTCATAACCTAACTCTACTGCCAAGTTTCAAGTTTTAATACGATCGGTTAAATATTGTTGGAGATTCGAGCATTCTTGTGCGAGTTCAGTAGATGGGTGACCGTTGCCTCGATAACTTTCGAACGAAAGGAGATAGGGACTTGCAATTTTCAGGGTAGGTTGCGTATCCGAAAGAGAGTGTTGAGTTCGTTTTTGGGCATAATCGGTCTAACGGTTTCCGAGTTATACCCACCTGGAATATTATTTCCTTGATAACTCAAAAAATAAATATTCGATCGAATTGGTGCTTGGTAACTAGGAGTAGAAAATCAACATAAAGACGTGTTTAAAATTTTGTAAGAATCGTATTCCTAGAAAATTTGAAAAAAATGACGAAAAAAAAAATTTCAAGAACCGTACCCCTAGAAAATTTTTAAAAAGTCACGAAAAAAAAATTGGTTCAAGCACTGACGTGAAGTCAGAAGCTTTTGCGCGTATGTTCTATTGTCCATACTTCTGTATTGGACACCCTTAATCGAATTTACCATGGTAAATTATGTTGTCCATTCTCCTGTATTGGACACTTAATTCGAATTTACCATGGTAAATTCGAATTGAGAGTGTCCAATACAGGAGAATGGACAACATAATTTACCATGGTAAATTCGATTAAGGGTGTCCAATACAGAAGTATGGACAATAGAACATACGCGCAAAAGCTTCTGACTTCACGTCAGTGCTTGAACCAATTTTATTTCACGAACCCATGCACATATCAATAACAGCTTTACATGGATTGAAAGACAAGACTTCAAAGTATCATAGCCAGCTATAATAAAGCATCTCCAGCTTATGAACTGTCCACAAAAAGACTATCAACATGACGAATCGGAATATCCCCATTTTCTCAAATGCAATGCATATAATTTTTCTTCATCATTGTAATCACTATTCACTTTACTTCACTTTTTGTGATTACAATGATGAAAAAAAATTATATGCATTGCATTTGAGAAAATGGGGATAAATCGATTTGAAATTCGTCATGTTGATAGTCTTTTTGTGTACAGTTCATATATGCTGGAGATGCTTTATTATAGCTGGCTATGATATTTAGAAGTCTTGTCTTTCATTCTATATAAAGCTGTTATTGCTATGTGCAAGGGTTCGTGAAATATAATTAGGTAACATAGCCTCTACAAGTATCATTTTTTGCCAAATGACATATATTTCGAAAACTGTTGAACAAAAATATGTGAAAAGTATACAAGAGCATGCAGAAAGTTCCAGAGAATTGAAAAACACTACTGAATATGGTATGTCCCATTTGAAAAATAAAAGTCACCCTCTATTCCTCTTCTATGGGACACCCGATATATTCGAAAGTATTTTTAGGTTGTGCTATTCTTGGAGTAATTCAAATTCAAAAAATTATGCCAAATTTGACCGTTACGCTAACATCGTCAGCTGCGGCACTAGTGGGACACCCTGTATGAATTCCATAAAATTACGGACAGCGTATTTAGAATTTAGTGGTTTAAAAATATGGTAAAGCCCTGTGGACAAGACACCAGCTAATAAGTAAACCCTACATAAATATCTAGGTGAATTCAAAATTCGATTGATATATATATATATATTCTTTTGAACTTGAGCATTACAATTTGTTTTTTATCTAACAATAAAGCATGTGTATGAAAAAAGTGTTAGCAGAGGTTAGTGTAACGGGGTACCATATCATTTGATATATGATACTAGAGCTTAGGGAAAAACCCTCAGCAAAATAACCCTATCTCCCCGTTAGTGTTGTGATTTATGAAAATTGAAATTGTTAATATATATATGAATATGCTGAAATATTAAATATTGAAGGGCATCTTTTTCTTCATTATCGCTTCTTCCTTCAACAAGCAGAGAAGATTCTCCAAGGTACTCGAAACCCAATCTGAAAAAGGAAAAGACTACGGGAGAAAACGAACAAATTAAAAATGGAATATTCTATATTTCATTAAATAGATTTGAAACTCGCTACCCATTCTAAAAAAGATTCAGAAACATTATGAATAGCCCTAAAACCATCTTTGAATCTATATATGCGACAATTATTTACTAAATGATCTATGGTTTCCTCTGCTTCCCCGCATTCACAACTAGGACTCTCAACTGAATTCCACCTGAAAAGCATGCCGTCGCAACGACCATGACCGGTTCTTAGACGATTCAGAATAGACCATATTCTCCTTGGAAGATCAAACCCCGGAACTTTATTTGAAGGATCAGAAATTAAATCTTTGTTGAATAAATTGGAAGAAATCCATTCAGACCGCCAAACTTCCTGGTCACTTTTATTCGAATTAAGAAAACAGTTGGACCATAAAGGGTTTCGTGACTTCAATCTGGGAATCTTATTGCCTGGAATGTAGGAGATAATCGGAAATGAATTCGGAAAAGAATGAAATTTATTCCAAGAATTTGAAACAGCAGTCTGCCTGCGAATGTGGGGCGGGACAATGTTTGAAAGAACTGGCAACCAATGAATAGGTGTAGATCTAATAGTTCCAGTGATCATTCGCATAGATGAATTCAACTGTGCATCAATTTTTTGAGTATGAGCCCTGTGGATAGGAGATTTTGCGTTCTTGTTCAAACTTTGACAAATCATATCATTTCTCATAGTTGAGAATGATATCAATAGATTCATCATAAAGGAAACTAAATTAAAATTGAATAATGAACTTATCTGAGATATTCATTCCTCAAATCTCCACTGAAATTTATATTATATCAATTGAAACTTAGCCAATATTCCAGTTTTGTTTTCAGATATTCTGAACCCAATTTGATAAACTTACCAAATTATATATTTCCATCATTATATGGATTTTCCAAGATCATATAGATTTGGGGTATCTGTCATAGGTAGATAAGACTATATGTATGAACACAGATAGAACACAGACAGATAGAATTCGGATTCTGTGAAAACATAGAAGTACGATGTATTATTGAAATTTTGAAAAATCATATATTATATTAGCTTGTTAGAGTTAAAAATGATATCAATGGATTCTTATGACGAAACTGTATCTTAAAAAAAATTGAATTCGAAATTTGTTATGTGAAAAACGCTTCTCCGAAACCATCTAGCCGATTTTGCCCAATAACGAACTTAGCCGAGATATTTATATCCCGAACCTACTCTGATAAAATCAACTGCCTAGCTCATTCCATTCGAGAGTTATCGTGTTAACGGCCGGACGGCCGGACTGAATCGATTTCGACCAGTGATCAGTGAGTCGAACCAAATCATTTAAGACCATTTTCAGCCAAAAATTCGAAAATTACAAACATTTGGGCAAATTGATAAGCACTCTGTTCCGAGGAAAAAGAACGCCAGAAACGAATTTTGCGTTTTTCTTACTTGGTCGGGAAACAGTTTGCTCCATGTGTAAGATACAATTTAAACTAAATTATTCTATTGTTTCAGACTCTGGTAATGCTTCAAGGAATACATAATTTTTCAACAAGAAGCACCAAAGAAACCCTTTGGATACACCATACAGAAAGGTAATTATACATTTAACAAGTTCCTTAGCAATCTATATGGGCGGTGCTTCTCATCGCATAATTTGATGAATTAACGCAGATTATTGGAAAATTTCGATGTTTTAACAGCAGCGTAACATCTTCAGGAAACAATATCGAAATATTGTGCTTCTTAACACCTTCTTGATTGGAGATTAAGAACAATAGTACTTTGTTAAAAATATGCTTATCCTTGTTTCAGAAAAATTTGTACATAAGATGCGAAAAAGGAAAGGATGGAATTTCTGTATGGTGGAGTGACAGGCTATGAGCCTTCGCCACCATGTTAGGGGCAACTCAAGATTGCATGTTCTGGTAATATGTTCTTATTGGTTGCGACACTTCTGCTACTCAGTGCCGGATCAGCAGGTAAATACCATAATCTTATTAATGAAGTGTAGTTTCACGAAGGGTCGAAATATTCCAACCCAATATTCAGTAGTTATATCCCGAGTGCTTGCCCATACATTATTATAAGTTAAGATATAAGTCAACAGCACACAAACTTTATTAATCGGAATTCATTAGCCTAGAGAATCAGGAGGCTCACAATCCCTCGAAAATTGAAGAAACACTCCCCTGATAGTTCATAACAACATTAATGTTAACTTCACATATAGCTACCAGAAAAATTAGTAGGAATCGAAATAACTAGACACAAAGTACTCTACATTACAAAAATAACTACACTCTTGTCCACTACAGTTTTTGTGGTCTGACATATGTTTCGGAAACAAAGTTTTCATCTTCAAAGACGAAGCGTTACTAGAGCATGCTATCAATTTCTACATTCCAGTAGGAGTTGACATTACACCCTTAGTCATAAAGCAATTAGTGACAATAATGGGTTGTTAATAGGGGTTAGATCATTATTGAGTAAAATATCCTTTCTCTTATACATTTCGATACCTTCAGAATAACAATCAACAAAATAATTCTGAAGATTTTTTCGTTAAGCGTCTGACGAAGGAGTCTGATATAGACTCCGAAACGTTACGATATAGTTGTTTCTTCGTTGATGTTGTCTCGTTGTTATTTGTCAGGCAACATTGTTCGATTTATTGCTTCTGACAAATATCTTGTGTTTCTTACGCAGAAGCAAATCACAAAATAATTAATTTTTTATTTTAAAGATATTTTTCAGAGTTTGGGAGAGAAAACCCAGAAAGAAACCATTCAATGATTCCTAAGTACACTTTATTGGAATTTTTCAACAATTTGACGGAATTTTCTGAAATTCACTGGCCAGTTGCTGAAACGTGATTTGCAACCGCAGATTTATCAATGTTGTTGTTCCGAATGTGTTCCGTATGCTCTTCATACCGTGTGAGAATGTTTCTGGTTGTTTGTCCGACGTAACACTTGTTGCAATCTAAACATTTAATTTCATATATACCCGATTTTGACATGTCCGGAGTTTTATCGAATGTATTTCCTAGAAGTTGTTTAATTTCCGTGGAAGTTTTCAAAGCCAGTTTTATATTAACCTTTTTGAAAATACTCTGGAGTCTGTTGTTTGTTTTCGGATGGAACGTGAACGCGTCGAAACCGTTCTTATTTCTTTCGTTAGGGTTATGTTAATGAAGATATTTTTATCTTTATGTCTGTTGATAATTTTCTGAACTAGTTGATGACTATACCCGTTTCTTTCGGCAATTTGGAAAATCATTTTTCTTTATTTCTTGAAGTTTCCATTGCTTAGCGGAATATTAAATAACCGGTTAACGGAAAAATGTAATATGGCTATTTTATGTGGCCAGGGAGCTACCGAATCAGACGAAATGTAAATATCAGAATAAGTAGGTTTTCTAAAAATGTCAAAACTAATTAAATTTGAGTTATCTCTAGATACTTTCAAATCTAAGAATGGTAAGTAGCCGTCCCTGTCCATTTCGAAGGTGAACTCAATCGATGGTTATTTACTGTTTAAGACCATGGTAAATTCGTTAATATCAAAATTTTCATCAACAATTGCAAAATGTCATCTACGTATCTAGCCCAACATTTTGGAAAATATTTGTGTTCTTAATGGCGCTCTAGTTCCTCGGAACTGAGGGCTTATCAATTTGCCCAAATGTCTGTAATTTTCGAATAGTTCGATGAAAATGGTCTTAAACGATTTGGTTCGACTCACTGATCAAGAATCCGTGGTCGAAATTCATTCTTTCCGGCCGGTCCGGCCGGCCGTCCGGCCGTAGGCACGATAACTCTCGAACGGAATGAGCTAGAGAGTTGAAATTTTCGGAGTAGGTGTGGGGGATAAATATCTCGGCTAAATTCGTTATTGGGCAAAATCGGACAGATGGTTTCAGAGTAACAAAAAAAAATTTTTTTTTACGAAACAAATTCCAAATTAAATTTTTTTTAATAAGAAGTTTTATCATAAGAATCCATTCATATCATTTTTAACTCTAACAAGAAAATACTTTAGGAGATATGATTCTTCAAAATTTCAATGTAAATCGTATTTCACACATTGATATAATTATTCTATGTATGAATTGTCATAATGTCAACTTGACAGAAGGGAATATTGTAACTTCAAAAATATTGGGGTTGAAATACTCGTATTTTAGCGATGCAACGGGGACCTCACCCGAAAATGTTTGAAAATATTACGTAAATATTGAAAGCATAATTCTGTAGTTCGAGAGAGGAGAAAATTTGGTGAACGTAGATCAGGAAATTTTTGATCGATTACAAGGTAATTTTTTATTTATTACTCATCTTCTTTCATATTATTACTCATCTTCTTTCATACATGTTTTATGGAATACCTACTATTTGTAGGTACTTTAAACCTGTTTTGGGCAATTTTCATACGAAACTTGTTTTTTTGGCGCTCTAGTTCCTCGGAACAGAGTGCTTATCAATTTGCCCAAGTGTCTGTAATTTTGGAATTTTTGGCTGAAAATGGTCTCAAACGATTTGGTTCGACTCACTGATCAAGAATCCGAGTGCGAAATCGATTCTGTCCGGCCGGCCGACCGGCCGTAGGCACGATAACTCTCGAACGAAAGGAGTTAGCGGATTGAAAATTGCAAGGTGGTTTTGGAGCGTAAATATCTCGGACAAGTTCGTTCGATCTATCTGAAATTTAGCATCAAATTGTAGAATCATGACCTTTATATCATGTGAAGTTTTATATTGACCAGATTACCGCAAAGTGTAAAAAAAAAATTTTGAAAATTTAAAAAAAGTTTTTCCACAATAATTCTCGAACGGAATGAGCCAGGTAGTTGAAATTTTCAGAGTAGGTTAGGGAGATGAATATCTCGGTTAAGTTCGTTATTGGTTAAAATTGGCCAGATTTAATTCGATTTCTTCCATGGTGCAGTTCTCATTCTCATGATTGCTCATTTAATCTTGATAAATAAACTATTATTTGAATTGAATTTCCTTTATGATGCAGCTCTATCCTATGTATACATTGATATAATTCCCAACTCAGAGAAACCAATACTTTCGGAGATATAATTTGTCTGTTTGAACTAGAGCGCCAGAAAGCTCCTGTCCACAGGGCTTGAACCCATTTTTAATTTCAAGTTCTAATTTGCTGAGGAACAAATTAGCCAAAAAGAGGGAAAGGAGGTTACCCATGGCCGTACCGAAAGTTTGTTTATTATATTTATTGTTAACAGAAATGATATTTTGCTCCGTGCAAAGCGAGGTAAACATATCAAGTAGGTACTTACTCATTAATTTCTATTTGAGGAATATCTATACTAGAAATCCCGTCTTTCAAAGTTTCTATTGCGATTTTAACCGGCGTGTTTGGAACTAAAGAAACTACGTCCCTCGAAATGAAGTGGTCTTTATCATTGATTTTGAAATTTTTTAACTAATTCGTACGAATTTTTGCATTACTTTTACACTAGTTGGCCGAGAAGTTGCCTCACGACTTGACGCCCGAAAAAACTTTTTCCAGCGAAATTTTCTTCCTTTTGGAGTGAATTTTAGCAATTTCGATGCGTCGTTTTAGTTGTCTTCTATCAAAAAATGAAAGCTGCAAAAATAGTGGGCTATTCAACTACTTCTGATTGGAAAACCCTGTAAATATGTTACGAATTAAACGTGAAATGTTCTCTAAATGTTCATGGCAGACTCAACTGAAAATCGAATGCTTTGTACAGGAAAAAAAGTTGAAGTAGTCCAGTGCAGGAAACTGGCACAGGAAACTGGCTTGCTTGGATGAATCGGATATTGAAAAATTGATTGACTCTTAATGTAAACATCGGTTGAAAATTTACAGAATAGCTATTTAATTCGCTAATTCTGAAATCGCTTGAGTTATTAGATTCCGTAGAGGATAAAAGGAGCAAACAGGGTTATTATGAGATAAAATGAAATTTCGAATGCTGGTGGCCTTTCGATTAGTAATCCACTGACAGAAACATAAATGAATTGAGGGAAGCTTATACTTATTCAACGGTTTTTTTTTTTTGGGTTTTCTCTCCCAAACTCTGAAAAAAATCTATAAAATAAAAATTAATTATTTTGTGATTTGCTTCTGCGTAAGAAACACAGGATATTTGTCAGAAGCAATCAATTGAACAATGTTGTGGTAAATCATACACAGGAGAAACATCAAGACCACTAGAAGTAAGAAAGTCAGAGCATAAGAATAACTTGAGAAATAGAGACATACAGAAATCAAAAATAGCAGAACATGTATGTACAATCCAAGGAGATCACATGATGGATTGGAGTAATACAAAGATTCTAATGACAGAACCTGATTTTATGGAAAGGAAACTTAAGGAGTCAACTTGTATTTTATTGAACAGAGAATGCAATTTTGCAAATTGCTCAATTGGTATTGACCATATTTGGCTAAATTTATTGAAAAAGGAGTTGGAACTTGGAAATTTCTATGCAAAGTAAAACTATGTTAGCTATGATTTTTAAATACTGTCAATGTGACAATTCTTGGATTTCACCAAATAACTATCAACAAAATAATTCTCTCGATTTTCATTGAGCGTCTGAAGAAGGAGTCTGATATAGACTCCGAAACGTTACGATATAGTTGTTTCTTCGTTGATGTTGTTTCGTTGTTGTTTGTTAGGCAACATTGTTCAATTGATTGCTTCTGACAAATATCCTGTGTTTCTTACGCAGAAGCAAATCACAAAATAATTAATTTTTATTTTATAGATATTTTTCAGAGTTTGGGAGAAACCGTTGAATAATGAGTATACCTCCCACAGTATCCTTTAATGATTACTTAAGCTTATACTTAGATCGCTACAGGTAGTTAATCAGTCCCGTATCCTGAAAGTATCGGAGAGGTAATTTCTGTGGTCTGGATAGGGGTGAATTATTGATGAAATGTCCCATATTCTTCGTCATAGGTTTGATCAGACCTTTAGGAAACACAAAGAATAGTTTTCGCTTTTTAGCGGAATCCTCATTCAGTGGTGAAAACTGATTATTTTCCTAGGTTGGAAACAAACTTACGAATTTTCATTTTTTAATTCAACCTAATGTTATACGTATATATGTTGTAGGGGGTAACGTTGCACTACGACACCTTAAGGTCTATTGTGCCACCCCTTCAGAGCTGTCGATGTCATCTCCATCTACAGCTCGCCTTCCAGTTCCAGAGTTCTGATGAACTCCAGTATCTGGGATTGCTTCAAGGAGGCTAAGTCTTCGCTCCTGCAGATTTCTTGCCCAAAGTATTCCTTGCGTTGATTTGAGATGGCGAGGCATTCCGTTATCAGGTGATCAGGAGTTTCATCCTCCTCCCAACAGAATCTGCACTCGTCAGTTTCTGCTAGCCCTAATATCATCATATGCTTCCTGAGGCTGCAGTGCCCTGTGAGGAAGGCAGTGAGGAGGTGCAGCTTGTTCTTACTGAGGTCCAAGTATTTCTTGGATCTGCCAATATCAAAGTTCCGGAGGAATTTCTTGGATTGATACATTCCGGGGAGATATCTCCACAAGATACCTCTCTCAGTTTCTTCTTTCATCCAGAATTCACTTTTGTAGGTGTATCTACCAACCCCACAATAAGGTTCCGGGCCAATAAAGGGGTTTGTGCTCCTTTCTTGACAAGGGTGTTGGCCTCCTCATTTCCTATGATTCCCGCGTTACCAGGAACCCAGACCAAGGAGACTCTGTTGTTCTTGCCTACTTCATTGAGTTTTCTTCGGCACTCCCATATTAGTTTGGACTCGATAACAGCTCAGAGCTTTAATAGCATCTTGACCATCAGAGTGGATAGCTATATCACATCTGTGATAGTTTCTTCCTAGGTTCATTTCCACGTATCTTTCTATAATGTTGTACGTAATGTTGTAAGTGTATCAAATTCCTGAAAACATGAACGTTTAACAATAATATTAATATTATATCGATCACAATAACGTCATATTATGATGGAGTTCCGGGTACCTTGGAGAAACCTCTCAGATTTTACAAGGAAGAATCAATAGTGATGAAAAAGATGCCCTTCAATATTTAATATTTCAGCATATTTTGTTAACAATTTCAATTATCAAAAATCACAACACTAACGTTGAGACAGGGTTTTTTTGCTGAGGTTTTTCCCTAAGCTCTAGTATCATACATCGAATTGTATGGTACCCCGTTACACTAATCTCCGCTTACACTTTTTTCATACACATGTTTTATTGTTAGATGAAAGAATGTAATATATATATATATATTCTTTTGACTGAGACCTGTATATGTGTTAGCAGAGGTTGGTGTAACGGGGTACCATACAATTCGGCGTATGATACAAGAGCTTAGGGAAAAACCTCAGCAAAAAAAACCTTTCTCCCCGTGAGTGTGGTGATTTGTAACTATTGTTTACAAAATTTGCTGAAATTAAAAATATTAATATTATATGTAATGCATTGATGCAATGCATATATAATATAAATTAGAACCCTATTCTTTTATGATTGCGTTGGATTCTGCGGTGAAAAATAATGATAGTTTTCTAACATAATTATGCAACTAAATTCAATAAATTCTGAGTTTTTTTTATTGAATTTAGGAGCATAATCATGATAAAAAACTATCATTATTTTTCACCACAGAATCCAACGCAATCATAAAAGAATAGGGTTCTAATTTGAAAAACAGAAGATATGACCAATTTTTGATCTCAATTTTCGACACAAAATTTGAAACACCCTGTGATGATTTTTCTGAAATTCAAAAGATGCATGATCTTTCCACATTCTTCCTCTTCGATGTTCTAAAAACGGTTCACGCTCAGGATGTTTAAGACAAGAATAATGAACATAATACTGACTAAACATATTAGACTTTTTTCCCGTTTTTTTTCGATATTTTGAAAACTATTCGAATGAATACAATGGTTTCAAACAGAAACGTATTCAGCATTGAATACTTTTTTTTTCGTAAAATTTATTTTCACTCCCTGTATAACCGGAAGTGCTTGGGCCTCAAAAATATTTTAGCTCTGTAGAGAATTTCAAGCAATATCATAATCCCAATTTCCAGATTTCAAATATGTACAGTTCTCCAGAAACGTCTAATAGGCACTCGAACTTGGGACACCCTGTATATATGATGGTGTCGCGACCCGGTTTTTTATTTTTCGTAGCCCGGTGCCAGTTTGCGACTCACCATGACGGGAACGCTGTTCCATTCAATCCTAATCAATTTATGATCATCAATCAATCTATGCGGAGGGACATAATATAAATTTATTGATAGCTGTATTTTAAGGTTACATTTAATCAATCCTGGTGACTTTTAATATTCAGAATTAGCTGAGCGGTGATATTCTGAATAGCTGCAGTGTCAAAAAAAATCTTAACAAGCCCTGTGGACAGGAGCTTTCTGGCGCACTAGTTCAAACAGACAAATTATATCTCTGAAAGTATTGGTTTCTCAGAGTTGAGAATTATATCAATGTATTCATATGATAGAACTGCATCATAAAGGAAATTCAATTCAAATAATAGTTTATTTATCAAGATTAAATGAGCGATCAGGAGAATGAGAACTGCACCATGGATGAAATCAAATCAAATCTGGCCAATTTTGCCCAATAACGAACTTAACCGAGATATTCATCTCCCTAACCTACTCTGAAAATTTCAACTACCTACCTCATTCCGTTCGAGAGTTATATCTATGTCTATGGATGAAAAGCAGTCTCACTACTCTCAGATCTCTTACTTCATGTTCCGTTCCAAAATGTAAGACTTTTCTGAGAAAAACTAATTTCGGAGCAAACAACTGAGATTTTTCTCACTTCGCTCACCATTCTTCGATTGATTAGATAATGTCATGTCTCAGGAAATTATGTTGACATTATGACAATTCATACATAGAATAATTATATCATTCTGTGACAACGTTGAAATACGATTTATTATTGAAATTTGAAAATTCATATCTCCGAAAGTATTAGCTTGTTAGAGTTAAAAATGATATCATTGGATTTTTATGGTAAAACTGCTTATCGAAAAAAATTAATTTGGAATTTGCTTTGTAAAAAAAAAATTTTTTTTTGTTACTCCGAAACCATCTGTCTGATTTTGCCCAATAACGAACTTAGCCGAGATATTTATCTCCCAAACCTACTCTGAAAATTTCAACTATCTAGCTCATTCTTTTCGAGAGTTATCGTGCCTACGGCCGGACGGATCAGCCGGACGGCCGGACCGGCCGGACCGGCCGGACAGAATGAATTTCGACCACGGATTCTTGATCAGTGAATCGAACCAAATCGTCTAAGACCATTTTCATCGAAAAATTCGAAAATTACAGACATTGGGGCAAATTGATAAGCACTCAGTTCCGAGGAACTAGAGCGCCAAAAAGCACTGACGTGAAGGCAAGAGCTTTTGTTCGCATGTTCTATTGTCTATTCATGCCTCACATTCCTTCACTAAATCCTGCATGAAGTTGAGTATGAGTTTGAGTATTGAGTTGAATAAAGGTTATCACGTAAATAAACGTGAATAAAGTGTTATCACGTAAATAAATGCATCAACTGAATTCAATCTTTAAAACAGAATTATTCTTCCAAAAATACGAAGCCGCTCGAGCTGAAATACGATAATAGAAATGGCAGCTCGAAGTTTTTTGCGGAATTTCAGCGGAATCTGACACATGATTTCTGAAATATAACATTTTTCAAGATAAATTTTGCCCAAATGTTTGTTATTTTCGAATTATTTACCAGACATGGTCTCAAACGATTAGGTTCCTCACTGATGAGGAATTCGTGGTCAGATTTGAGTCTGTCCGGCCATCCGTCCGTTGCCATCATAACTTTGGAACGGAGGGAGATAGGGAATTCCCAATTTCAAGAGGAAAGTTGCGCACCCGAATTTCTTATGTGAAATTCTACGAGAGCGTTCAAAACCTTATTTTACAGTAAAGTTCTAGATTTGAACTCAATCGGATCTTTATTGGTGAAGCTAAATTGCCGAAATATCGAAATATTTCAACGATCCAGATCTACTTGCCAACTGTATTATACTCGACAAAAAAAATGACCAACAGTTTTTGATTTTTGACGTAGCTGTAAATTATTTCAGTATCGTAATGAGTTCATTCCAACACTAAAAACAGTGCTGGAATGAACTCATTCCCGCATTGTTTCTAGTTATATTTTTCGTTTTTTGGTAGTCAGCACTGACATTCGATCCTATCAAATTTCAACACACGTCAATTATTGTCAATATAAGATAATCTGGATAAGGTGAAATAATTGTTGAGAGGAAAGGTTTTATTTTCATCAAAAAATAAGGTACTATAGAGATTTCTTCTTGCTAATTTTGAATCATTCATGATATTAGGAAACTGTTAAATCTGATCTCCATGCTCTACGTACAATTCAAATTCCGTATTCTGTCAACTTTCGTAACACTCACACCAACTGCCGAGATACAATACAAAAGTCACTAGGATGTATTATCCTAATATTTCAACAGTATTTCACAAAACTTGCCTGAAATAGAGAAAATATCGTCTAATACTCGTTGCAGAAGGCAATTTTGAATATCAGCCCATTCTGCAATATGTTTTAGAATATACTATTATTATTTGTATCTTTCCATAGAATTAGTGTGGTCATTCACATATCTATCTTTAATGAGTATCGTGTTCCTCTATGATCTCTACCAAACAGTGGGCACGTGTATGACAGCTGTGACAATTTGTCAAGTTAATCTGGGAAGATCCAATTTCATTCGGTTTACAAAATGAATTAAATCGAAATTTGATGCCTATCGCGGGTCGACACGAGTTGAATATTGTACCAATGGACATATTCTGAAGAATAGGGATTTACTTTGGCTTTATTCCAGTAAAAAGAAAAATTATTAATGTGACTAATGGTGGGTTTCACGAAGCTTCGATTAGCTTAATTGTGGATTTAATTCGATGGTTGTACCAAAAATGAACTGAAAATCGACATAGAATCGCACTAATTTGGCGATTAAGAGCTGTCAAAGCTTTGTGAAACCCACCGTTAGTAGAGCAATTCAAGAGAATGTTTTTCTCGTTCTTGTCAGACGCAACATTTGTCGTCTGGACATTTTCAAGCAAACAACTCAGTAAAAATAATGCCAATTGCACAAATTATATTGATTTTGAATAGAAAAGAATTTGAAGACTGAAAGAATTCGGACATTCATCTAATTTTTAAATCAGGGAATAAACAGGATGCAAAGAACTACCGTGGTATATATGTCCAGGCTTCCCTACCTAAGCTACTGAATAGTTTGATACCTCATCAGTTGAAATTTTATTCTAAAGAGCGTTTCATTAAAAAACAATATGGATTTTTCCTGAATAAGTGTAACCAACGCAAAAAGGCCTAGCAGAGTCAAGATACCCTCCCTCATAAATGAAAATCTGCAAATGGGGCCTATATTTCAAGTAATCAAGATCCTAAATGCTTTACCTTGGACTCGAAACAGTCCATCCAACCCTGAGCAGGTGCTCCATGACAGAAAATATTATCTTGATTGAGTTTCAATAAGAGAGAAATACTCTTTTCTGATAATATCTTATAAAAAAATTGGTTCAAGCCCTGTGGACAGGACGTTCTTGGCGCTCTTATTCAAACAGACAAATTATATCTCCGATGGTATTGGTTTCTCAGAGTTGGGAATTATACCAATGGATTCTTATGATAGAATTGCATCATAAAATATATTCAATTCAAATAATAGTTTATTTATCAAGATTAAATGAGCAATCTGATAATGAGAACTGCACCATGGAAGAAATCAAATTAAAATAGCTCAGATTTATTTGACTCTTTCCTATAGAACAGGATAACATGTACGAGTATGAACACAGATCATATAATAATTCGTAGATCAAATAATTATAGCATTCTGTGAAAACATAGAAGTACGATTCATTATTGAAATTTCGAAAAATCATATCTCCAAAAGTATTAGCTTGTTAGAGTTGAAAATAATATCAGTGGATTTTTATGGTGAAACTGCATCTTAAAAAAAAATGGATTTGGAATTTGTAAGTGAAAAAAAAATATTTTTTTTTCGTTACTCCGAAACCATTTTGCCCAATAACGAACCTAACTGAGATATTTATCTCCCGAACCTACCCAGAAAATTTCAACTGCCTAGCTCATTCCGTTCGGGAGTTATTTTGTTTTTGACACTTTGCGGCAACCCGATCAATACAAAACTTTGCATGCTTATAAAGGTCGTTATTATACAATTTGATGCTAAATTTCAGATAGATCGAGTGATCGGTTTCGGAAATATTCATAAAAAATCTTTTTAATAAAAACGGCCATAACTCTGAAACCACTTGGTGAATTTTTCCCCCTAACGAACTCGTCCGAGATATTTACGTTCCAAACCTACCTTGCAAATTTCAATCCTTCAACTCCTTTCGTTCGGGAGTTATCGTGTTAACGGCCGGCCGGACAGAATCGATTTCGACCACAAATTCTTGATCAGTGAGCCGAACCAAATCGTTTGAGACCATTTTCAGCCAAAAATTCGAAAATTACAGACATTTGGGCAAATTGATAAGCACTCTGTTCCAAGGAACTAGAGCGCCTAAAAATATCATGTGACAACTGAATGATTATGATGAAAGATCGCCAGTGTCATTACCATGGGTGAGTGACGGATCCATGATCATATCCAAAAGCGTACCTATTGGATCAGAAATCTCAGAATCTCTTTATTACCTATTTTGATCCAGCATACATCTATTTAGGTACTATTGAGTTAACTATTTTTCGTGTACCGATGAATACCAACTTTTAATGATATAATACTCGGAAAAAGAGGAAGTTATTTTGCCCAATCTTAGCTAAATGATGCCGTCCTTAGATTAACCTCTTTGAGTTATTTCATTCCCTCCTGAACTTCCCAATAATCTCTCTAACTCTAGGTAACTAAGAGTATCTTAGATTATACACAACGAAGAGTCCTTTGTTTACTAGACAATCAAATGACACAACTAAGACGAAGGTAACACAGTCAATCTGGTATCAATCTGGCCATCATTCCAGACCATCAGTCCATCAGTCTACGCGTATACAATCAATTTCTCGTCAATTTGACATCTGACATCAATCCATGATTGATGTCAGACTGGACTGATGCCAGATTGACCGTGTAACCTCCGTCTAAGGGTAAGAATTGTGGCATAGAGTTCAATAGTAAAATTGCTTTACTGAAGTAACATATAACAAGGCATGTTTTGGGTAGGATCAACCCAAACTGTTCAAGCAATGACTACAATGTGCATTTTAATATTAATTATCATTCAAAGTTTCAAAGAAAGAATATGTTTTTAATAGAGATGAGATGTTTCATTCATAAATGATTGCAGTTCCAAAACAATAAGTATTTAATTTGAAGAAAGAATCGATATTAAAGATAAAAATGCCCCTCAATATTTAATATTTCAGCTTATTTTACAGCCAACTCGAGCTTTTCCACTTATTTTAAATAGTTTGAGTTCAATTTAAAGATTTCCTTGAAAAAATCGCACCGTATTCCGCTCGCTTTATGTACTCACATTTTCACGAAGCTGTCACTACCCAGCTTCAAATTCGCCGAACTTGTTTCATCTATTTTAAAACTGTCCAAACATGAAGCTATGCTTTCAGGCTCTCCTAGTGCGAAAGGGTTAATGAGAAAAAGTCAATCTGCTGAAAAGAGCTGATTTAATTGCGCCCGTTATAGCTCTTATTATAACAAACTCCTTTCGTCGCAGAATATATCGATATCAGGCAGAAGCATTTTTCTCGCCTTCGTGACTTCGAGAGAGTTTCGAGAACCTTTCAGTGTAGCTTTTCCACTTTATTTCCTGGTTATTCCCCGAAGAGGGTCCCTCTAGACCCAAGAAATCATATCGGATCTGACCCAGAATATAAGATTGTATCTTGACATGATATAGGTTGCTCGCAAAAAATTGTGAGATGGTGTGTGGCTGAATTTTTTCACCTGTATTTTTTGTCCTCGATTCAATAGATGCGTCTTCTGAGGATGAGAACATGTATGTTCTTTTCGAGTACTAGTGCGCCCGTCCCCATTTCATCTAAATTGAGAAATTCGGTACATTTTGATTAGGTACAATCGAATGAAGAATTGTAAATGATTTTTGCGCGTATGTTCTGGGGAACATCGCGTTATCATTTTGCCCAAATGTGAAATTTAATTCTGTGGTGCCGTCCTGCCGTTGCCACGATAACTTGAGAACGGAAAGAGCTAGCGACTTGAAATTTTCAGGGTAGGTGGCGCATCCCAATACGACGGACAAGTTCGTTAATGGGTATAATCGGACAATGGTTTCCGAGTAATAATTTTCAACCAAAATAAATCCGATCAAATTTAAACTTGGTGAATAGTTGAAAAATATAAACCTAAGCACGTTTGTGAAATTTTGTGAGAATCGTGTCACTAGAAAATTTTTGAAAAATTATTAAAAAATATTATTTATGACACGATAACCTGAGAACGGAAGGAGATAGCGGCTTGAAATTTTCAGGTTAGGTTGTGCATCTGAATGCGACATTTGAGTTCGTTTATAAGCACAATCGGCCAAATGGTTTTGGAGTTATAGCCATCTGAAATTTGGTTCTTTTTTATTCCTCATTAACTTGAAAAATACAAAACCGATTGAATTCAAACATGGTTATTAGTTGTAGAATGCCAACGCGAAAATTCGTGAGGATGGTATAACTAGAAAATTTCAAAAAAATTATTGAAAATAATTGAAAAAAATTCTATATATCATAAACTATTCGTCCGGCATGGCTGAAATTTTGGAAGAGCCTTCAGAACCTAACTCTACTGCAGAGTTCCAAGTTTGAACACGATCTTGTAAGGTGAGAGGCTCATTTGTGGATATTGAATCTCGTGATGGGTAGAGAGGAATTTAAGGCCAGTTTTTCTATCACTAATGAGAATATATCTTTATGTTTCACCTCATCACCTTTAGATCTATCAATGTACATTTATTGGTTAAGAATAAGTCATTGAATATTACTGGAATTCAATTGAATTTCATTCAATATGTTAGTAACTAAACTTATAATTTTCTTTGCTTTGATTATTTAAATATGAAATTAATTCCAGTAATATTTTTCAAGAATAATTATATATTCTTCTCCTAAAGAAGAATTGAAGGTAGACAATAATGTGTTAATTTTTTCATCGTTGCTTTCTATCCTGACTACACGAAAAAAAAATTGGTTCAAGCACTGACGTGAAGTCAGGAGCTTTTGCGCGTATGTTCTATTGTCCTTCTCCTGTATTCGATACTTTTAATCGAATTTACCATTGTGAATTCTATTGACTATTCTCCTGTATTGGACAGCCTTAATCGAATTCACCATGGTAAATTCGATTAAGAGTGTCAAATACAGGAGAACAGACAATAGAATGCACCATGGTAAATTCAATTAAGAGTGTTCAATACAGGAGAATGGACAATAGAACATACGCGCAAAAGCTCCTGACTTCACGTCAGTGCTTAAACCAATTTTTTATACTTATCTAGCGACCAAATATATACTAAAAATATAGAACATTGATTGTAGCTTTCGGTGATTCTTTCTTGAGATTCATAATTTTATTCCTAAATACCTAGGAGTGAAACTAGATTCCTGTTTGAATTTTAAAGCTCATTTGAATGACTTGCGTCTGAAGTTGAAAACAAGGAATAATATTCTGCAGAAATTAGCTGGTACTTCCTGGGGTGCTTATGCAGCTACTCTCCGTACGGCAGCCTTAGCCTTGTTTTTTTCTGCCGCTGAATATTGTTGCCCCGTCTGGTTTAACAGTAATAATGCGCAAAAAATTGATGTACAGCATTATTCATCTATAAGGATCATCACTGGAACCATTAGATCTATACCTATTCATTGGCTACCAGTTCTTTCGAACATTGTCCCGCCCCGCATTGGCAGACAGAATGCTGTTTTAAATTCTTGGAATAAATTTCATTCTTTTTTGACTTCTTTTCCGATTCTCTGCTATATTCCAGGCAATAAGATTCACAGATTGACGTCGCGTAATCCTTTATGGTCCAACTGTTTGCTCAATTCGAATAAAAGCGACAAGGAAATTTGGCGGTTTTCTTGCGATTTATTCAAAAAAAAAAATTTAATTTCTGATCCTTCAAATAGAGTTCTATGGTTTGATCTCCCAAGAAAATGTGGTCTACTCTGAATCGTTGCAACAGCATGATTTTCAGATGTAACTCAGTTGAGAGCCCTAGTTGTGAATTTAGTTAATAATTGTCCCATATATAGATCCAGGATGGTTTTAGGTCTATTCATAATGTTTCTGAGTCTTTTTTGGAATGGGTAGTGAATTTCAAATCTATTTAATAAACCATGGAATATTCCATTTTGAATTCATTCGTTTTCTCCTTTTGTCTTTTCACTGTTGAACTAATTTTAAAATTCAAATGCAAGTAATAAATCAATACATATAGACCAAATATATCGAACAACTGTAAGATAACTCCCAATTTGGGAGTTCCGCCTTTTGTGGGAATTCTAACAATGAATTCACATTAAATGTTCAAAATGTTCTCCATTATCCTCGAGGCATTTATAAAATATTTTTCGTTTGTTGTCAAATATATTTATTAACATTTGTGGGACAATATTTTGACAGCACATTGTAATTAAGTATTGGAGGTCCTCAATATTATCTATTGTCTTTTGAAAACCTAATCTAATCCCAACCTAATCAGATATGCAAAGATGCTAAAGTCCAGGGGAGTGAAGTCTGAAGAGCGTGGTGGAAAGGTAGGCTGGAGTCCTTGAGTTAATATACGGTTGCCATAGAACTTCTGCAAATAGCTTAGATTTGCAGAACTCTTGTGGGCAGTGGCCCCATCTTGTTGGAAATATCCCAACTGTATTTCTTCGTCATCTAGTTGGTTGACGAATGGCTCCAGCATTATTCTTTTGTACCTTTCACTATAGGTGGTATCATGATGGAAAACTGGGCCATATATCCTACGACCAGAAACTGCAAACCACACACCAACTTTTTGCGAATATAATGGAGTCTCAATAAAACTGTGGGGATGGTAAGATGTTCAAAATCTATAGTTTTCAGAATTCACATAACCCAACAAGTGAAACCAAGCCTCATCACTAAAAAAAGTTAAGTCCAATATTCTGTCGACCTCAAGAGTATTTGGAAACCAATAGCGGTACTCTAGTCGACGTGGAATATCTATTGGTAGATTATTGTACCTTCGTTATTTTGTAAGGGTACAAATTACTCAAGGCGAAAATTACAGATATTTGCGCAAAATGAAAGCACGCTGGACCCCAGAACATGCACGCAAAAACATTTGATAGTAAATTTTATACATTAGCCGCCGATTTAGAACTAAATTGATTTCTTCAAGTTTCATTTATATCATAATAATGAAAAATGGCGATACCGTTGTTAATAAATCAACAAGTCCAGAGCGTTCCTGCCAAAAGGGTCGACTGGTTTCTCGATTAATATCGAGCGAATGGTGCATATGATTTCGCGCTTCAAATATTCACTGGTGGGGAAAGGCCGAATTCCGTGTTTTGTCTCATAGGTGGCGTGGGCGATTAGGTATGATCGACCAAGCCGGCTCTGAGAGGCTCAGGTTCAGTTTAGTTGAATTTGTTGAGAAGCTACAGAGTACTGATGAAGACCAAGAAGCCAGAAACACGTCTGCTCTTGCTTTCTCGGCAAATCAATGAACCCCCTGGGGTCTATTTGACTTGTGAAATATATGCATAAGTATATTAATTATACGAAGCCATTATGAAGGACCCTTTTGGCAGGAACGCTCTGGACTTGTTGATTCATTTATATCTATCTTCATCTTTAAGTAATTGTTTGCAATCAGTTTTTGATTCAGCTTAATAGTAGAAAACTACAGATATTTGGACGAAAGAACAGCACTCTAGGTCAAGCATGCGAACTAAGAGTGAAATTCCACTGGAATAAAAAAAGAATAGTCATAGGAATCAACCTGTACATTCGGTGGTAATATGCACCGACATTCAACCATCGTATAACTCATATGTGCGCCATGAAGATTAAATGCACTGACCTATTATCGTGACCTTTTAAACGTGAATCTCCAGTGTCTAGTTCTGCAAATTAGTCCTCCGTAAAGACCATCCAACCTTCGGGGAAATCAGCCTTCCCCATCTACCCTGCTTAAAAATAAAATATGCTGAAGAGCATATTTGATCTCGAAACTTTCATATAACTTAAATAGCTGTGTCGATATATCGCAATTTTTTATTTCAGTAAAATTTGGGAGTGAGTAACGGTAGGTATTTTACGCTCAAATTTTCGTTAATTGTCTTTTTATTTGGAAGGAAAAATGGCTACCTATAGCCTTTTTTTCATAGGGCACTTCGTTTATGAGCAAAATAATGATCATTTAGTAGAACGCTTTAAGGTCACGTGGAAAACTCTTAACAAACAATAAGAGAACTTAATTTTACTTGCTAGGATTTTTAATTCGGACAAAACATTGTAACTTTTCAATGAACCTTTCTCACCTTGTAAATCCGTATCGAAGCCTTTCTGGAAAACAGGTTACCGTACTTTTTGGCGCTCTTGTTCCTCGGAGCAAGTGCTTCTCAATTCGCCCAAATGTATGTGATTTTCGAATTTTTGGCTGAAAATGATCTTACACGTTTTGGCTCGACCCACTGATCAAGAATCCGTGGTCAACATCGATCCGGCCGGCCGTAACCACGATAACTTTCTAATGGATTCAGCTAGAAAGTTGAAATCTTCAGGGTAGGTTTGGGAGGTAAATATCTCGGTTAAGTTTGTTATTGGGCAAACAAATTTGTACAAAAATTTTAGCTTTGCCATAAGCTCAGGGAAATTTTAATCGAAATAGAGTGAAAAACATTCACAAAAAATACGGCGACTTGGTTTTAATTAGCTCCTTCTCTGGGATAACTTACCAAGTGATAATTGATCAGTTATCGAGCGGGATGAAAACTGATTAATTACTGAAATGATTATTAAAAAATAGGGGTTGGTGATAGAAGGGTGAAAATTTAGGGTTGTATGTATTTTGCAATGCCACATTATAAAAAAATAAAAACAAAATATTTCTTCCAAAAATTACGGGCGACCAACCCTTATCACTTAGGGGTATGAAAAATAGATAGTAGCCGATTCTCAGACCTACTGAATTCGCATATAAAATTTGGTAAAAATCGGTAAAACCGTTTCGGAGGAGTACGGTAACTTACATTGTGACATGGAAATTTTGTATTAGAAGATTATATTTTATATTTATTTATCAGCATATATCAAGCAAATACACCCGAGTTAACGAAAACGTATTTTTGTGAAAGTTATTACAAAATATTCTGTTCCTTTATTGTTCAATACGAGTACATTTTTGATATGTTCTCGGAGTTCTGTTGGAAAATAATTGGGGCTCTTTGAAATCCAATTTTCCATCCTAAAATATCCCCCAATGCACCAAGTCGGTAATGCAGGTTCCTAAGTGAATTTCATCAGACACGGGATTGTTGCCAGTTCCTTTTAGCCAAGCTATGACGAGATATTGGAGATGTACGTCTTTTTGGAAGAATTGGTGTTAATAGATTCTCAAAGGAGACAAAACCTTTCTCTGTTTGAGTTGAAAATTGAGGGTTGTCTTAGCAGATTTATATCGGACAGGATATTTAATGCAATTTACCAGACGACAATCTTTCTAATGGACAACTTTGAGGAAAAAATTCAATAGAATTATGAGGTGAGAGATTATATCCTCGAGTAATTGAAGTTTGTTCTTCTTATAATCTCTAATGAGGTCATTCCATTATAGTATAACTATAGGTAAATATCTCAATAGTTTAATTTAATATAATACTATGTTGTTGACATATACAGGGTGAGTCTTAAAGTTGTACATTAATTCTAACCATAGATTCTTATCATCAAAATAAACACTTTTTTCGTTCAATATACATATTTACAAATTCGGCTAAGGTAAAAAGATACAGGCTGTTGAAATTTCGAAAAAAAAAATTGTTTTCATTTTGTTACCAAGTTATCAAGCTTCAATTCGAGTGAGTCTGTATTTTTTTGAGTTATCGAGAAAGTAACATTCCATATGGGTATAACTCCCAAACGTTGTGCCGATTATGCCCGGCAACGAACTTGTCTCTACTATTTGGATGCGCAACCTACCCTGAAAATTGCAAGTTCCTATATCTTTTCCATCGAAAGTTATCGGGGCAACGGTCACCCGTCCAGCTACTGAACTCGCAGTAGAGTTAGGTTTTTGGCGCTCTTGTTCCTCGGAACAGAGTGCTTATCAATTTGCCCAAATGTCTGTAATTTTCGAATTTTTGGCTGAAAATGGTCTTAAACGATTTGGTTCGACTCACTGATCAAGAATCCGTAGTCGAAATTGATACTGTCCAGCTGGCCGTAGACACGATAACTCTCGAACGGAATGAGCTAGACAGTTGAAATTTTCAGAGTAGGTTTGGGGGATAAATATCTCGGTTAAGTTTGTTATTGGGCAAAATGGACCAGATGGTTTCAGAGTAACAAAAAAAAATTCACATCACAAATTTCAAAGTCAATTATTTTGAAGATGCAGTCTCACTTTTAACTCTAACAGGCGATTATACTTTCGGAGATATATTTTTCAAAATTTAAATAATTAATCGTACTTCTAAGATTTCACAGGATGCTATAATTCTAATAATTATTCTATCTATGAATTAATATATGATCTGTGTTCATATAAGTCAACTTATTTTCCTATAAGAGACATGACATGTCAAAATCATTTTAGCTATCGTAGAATTATGAGGATTATAATATGATATACTTTTTGGGTGATATTTTGATGCCCATGGTTGACCCATATGATGATGGGAATGATAAGTTAATATTATTGAGTTCAGAATATTTCCAGTAAAAAAAAACTGGATTATTGGCTAAGTTTCAATTCATCTAATATATAAAATTTCCATGTCACAATGTTAGTTACCGTACTCCTCCGAAACTGCTTTACCGATTTTTACCAAATTTTATATGCGTATTCAGTAGGTCTTAGAATCGTCTACTATCTATTTTTCATACCCCTAAGTGATAAGAGTTGTTCACCCTTAAAAACATTTTTTTAATTTTTGGACGAAATTTTTTGTTATTACTTTTTTACGATGTGGCATTACAAAATACATGCAACCCTAATTTTCACCATTCTATCACTAACCCCTATTTTTTAATAGTCATTTTAGTAATTAATCATTTTTCATCCCGCTCGATAACTGATCAATTATCACTTGGTAAGTTATCCCAGAGAACGAGCTATTAAAAATCAAGTCACCGTATTTTTTGTGAATTTTTTTCACTCTATTTCGATTAAAATTTCCATGAGCTTATGGCAGAGCTAAAATTTTTGTACAAAAAAAAATATTTATTTTTATTGAAGTATCAAGGCCGTTAATTCCTGCTATACTTAGTGCTAGATTTTTTAAAATTTCTTTGTCTTTCTGGATCAACACTCATTGGCCAGACTATACCGGTGTCACGTCCCAGTAAACAGCACGGAGTAGGGATGATAACGAAGCCGGTCTCCTGTCTTTCTCACCTTTTCTCACTTTTCTTAACCAGATACGTTTGAGTGGGTAGTTCGTATTCGCAATTGAACCCGATAGGTGGCACCGCAATCGGGTTCTAGGTATTTTTTAGAATTACGTATTTGAGTGGGTCCCTGGATAACTTGGAAATCCGGAGGACCGAAATTCATAAAAATATGTGGAGGTCGACAAAAAAATGTAATATGCACCTCAGCGAAAAATTTGCTCTTGTCTCGCCTGCTTGCTATTTCAATTTGGTTTCTTCTTGTTATTATGAGACGCTCAAAATAAAACATTGTTCTTAACGCGTGCGCAAAATGACTTTTCGGCAGGCAAAAACTCTTCCGAACTCCGCTTCGCGTCGTTCGTCTATCTGTAAATGCGTGCGGAAAAGTATCACTTTGCGCACTTGTAAGGAAAACAACTAGTTCCTAACACGTGCGCAAAGTGACTTTTCCGCACGCAAAAACTTATCCGAACTCCGCTTCGCATCTAACTGTAAATGCGTGCGGAAAAGTATCACTTTGCGCACTTGTTGGAAAAATAACTATTGAAGCCTGAAAACTTCAAAATTATCAAATTAGCAAATTACTAAGGAGACATGATATTTTTCTTGATTTCTCATAATTTTAGTTCAACTGGAAACATATTCCACTACAGAATATTTATATTCCCTTTCCATTATATAGAATTCCAGTTCCTTTCGCGTGTATCGTAACTTTCACTAGAGTGGAGTGAATATCAAATCCAATCTTACCGAATCGCTCGTTACAAGCAAGATGTTGCATGACCCGTAAAACAGGCAATTGCGGACGGGAAATAATTGATGAGCAATAATATCATTAGTGATTCCGCACGAAATGTTACATCCCTATCTTGGCCTGGAAGCAGAATGATTCCTCTGATTATACTAATGAATAGAGGGCGAATATTCAATAATTTTGCTCATGCTTTCGGCTTTGTTTCCTCGGAGTTTTCTGCTTGTTGCAATCGGAGTTATGATTCATTAGCCAATATACTGCTCCACAAAAGTTAAGGAAGTTCAGAAGTTTTGTGACCGTTTCTAAAGTTGCGGATTCTTGTTCTCCGAATATTCATGTATTAGAAATCAAATGTTTACTCTCTTATATCTGAATGTTTTTTTTTTCTCGTCGTTTCTGAGAATTTTCAATTAGTTATTGTTTTACGTTCTTACAATCAACTTCAATTCACAATCTGAATAGTTGTTTTGCACTAATGCCTATACGTAAACTTAGTGCGGATGACGCCATTAGGGCTATTATTGGTATGATCGAGGCGGGACGTAATCAGAGAGCTGTTCAAACGATAGCGAGATAAATATCTCGGTTAAGTTCGATATTAGGCAAAATCGGCCAGGTCGTTTCGGAGTAACGAAAAAAAATTTGTTCTTACATTACAAATTTTAAATTCAATTTTTTTAACATGCAGTTTCATCATGAGAATCCATTGACGTCATTCTCAACTCTAACAAACTAATACTTCCGGAGATATGATTTTTCAAAATTTCAATAATTATTCTCAATTCTATATGATTTCCTAGAATACTCTTATTATAATTTCCTGATTTATATAAATCCAGTAGGCTGAAGGACTTCGGTCGATGGCCTTTTGGAATGTTTTTCCAATAAAGAACTGTTATTATTATTATTTATAAATCCAACAGGAGATGAGTCATAGAACTACGTTTTGAATGTAATCACGAACATTCTTGAGAAGTGACGCACAGAAGCCAAATTGAAAAAGTGGGAAAGACCTGTGGACAGGAGCTTTGGTGCTCTTGTTCAAAATTTAACAAAGCATAACTGCGAAAGTATTGGTTTCTCCACGTTGGGAATGATATCAATTGATTTTTATTCCATTTATTTTATTCTATGATGCATTTCTATCATAAGATTCCATTGATATCATTCCCAACTCTGAGAAACCAATGCTTTCGGAGATATAATTTGTCAAAGTTTGAACAAGAGCGCCAAAGCTCCTGTCCACAGGGTTTGAACCAATTTTTATTTTTGGTGGTCTTGTTCCTCGGAACAGAGTGCTTATCAATTTGCCCAAATGTCTGTAATTTTCGAATTTTTGGTTGAAAATGGTCTTGAACGATTTGGTTTGACTGACTGATCAAGAATCCGTGGTCGAAATCGATTCTGTCCGGCCGTCCGTCCAGCCGTCCGGCCTTTAACACTATAACTCTGGAACGGAATGGGCTAGACAGTTGAAATTTCCAGAGTAGGTTTGAGGGATAAATATCTCGGTTAAGTTCGTTATTGGGCAGAATCGGTCTAACAGTTTCGGAGTAAAGAAAAGAAATATTTTTTTTTACAGTACAACTTTTGAATTCGAAATTATTTCAAGATGCAGTTTCATCATAAGAATCCATTGTTATTATTTTCAACTCTAACAAGCTAATACTTTCCGAAATATGAAGTTTCAAAGTTTCAATAATACATCGTAAGTTCTATGTATTCACAGAATGTGAACACAGAATCTGTCTGTGTTCAATGTTCATAAATGTCAACTTTTCTAGCTATTAGAAATTGTCAATTTGTAGGTTGAAAATACTTTCTCTTGGAAAATAAGTATCCAATTCTTGAATTTGCGAATATATACAAGACTTTTTTGAAACCGAAAATAATATTGAATGATTACATATTAAATAATTTATGAAAAAATATTGGGGATGATGTTTCAGAAGATTTAGAATTGGATCATTTTAATGATGTAGTTTATGGAGCCAATAGGAAAGAAGAACATAATGAAATCATCAAAAGAAATTACTGTTCGTTGACTACTGAGGTTGATATTACCTTTTACTTCCTTAAGTAGTCATGTCTCACTACTTAAGGAATATATATTTACTATACTTATACTGTATTTTCATAATGTTGCTAGCAAAAAAATACTGAAATATGGATCTTCATTTGTGTATCAAACTTTTTTTCTTGAGTTAAGGTTCATAATACAGAAATGAATGTGTTAGTGGTATGAACTATTAAATTTTAAATTATGAAATGAAAAGAGGATAGTATTTTATTAATATATTTTGAAATATAAAGATAATTTGTTCGTAATCCACTACCAACTCAAATATCAGGAATGAATGGACAATCTGCTATGATTGTCTCCAGCCTTGCTCTAGACATTTCGATGATAGGTATTTCGAGTTGTGAAAACTATGCACCGAGTGTAAGATGCAACAACCCATTCCACGAGGTTGAATCATTGCAGATTGCTCATTTGATCTTGATAAATAAATTTAATGACAATTTTTGAAGCACTTTTTTTAAAATTTAATTTCTTTCATGATGCAGTTCTATCATAGGAATCCATTGATATAATTCCCAACTCTGAGAAACCAATACTTTCGGAGATATAATTTGTCTGTTTGAACAAGAGCGCCAAAAAGCTCCTGTCCGCAGGGCTTGAACCAATTTTTAGTTTTTATTCAAAAAATTAGAAACTACAGGAAAGGGCCGAAGCTAAATTTTCGGTGGGGAAAAACATCAAATTTTCCCACCGTGCATGAAGGATTACATAAAAAAAACTGAAGGTGACCGGAGGGGTGTGGGGGTTCCAACTGCTTTGAAATTATTCCAACTGAGCTGAAAATTTGCGCACTCCGTTCAACATTGCTTCGAAATTGTTTCCAACTCCTTCGAAATGTTTTCTAATTACTCCGAAATTTTTCCAACTGTGTTGAAAATTGGCCAACTCGGTTCTCCCCCTAAGGCCAGTGCCTGATACCATACGATAATTTTCCCTCAATTTCAAACCAATCTGACCATTTTAATCTGATTTACAGCAGTTTGAATAAATGCACAAAACTTCCAAGGATGTCCATTGCCCATTTTGGTCGAAAATGTTAAAAGTTCTCGGAATGACTCCCAATTTTGCACATCGGAAAAACAATACCATCCCATCATTTTCCTTCAATTTCAACCCAATCTGACAATTTTAACCTGATTTACAGCAGTTTGAATAAATGATACCAGATGGTTTATTCTATGACATACTCCAGTCGGTGAAACTGAAACATCAAGAGAGCTACCCGAATGTGTACAAGGGTACATGGTGTTATTCCATGTTATTCCGTTCCTGTTATCTGCCTGCTTTGCATTTATCTGGTCAGGCAGTCAAATTTATTCTCATTTTATAACAATTTTTTCGGAAATATTCCAACTCCATTGAAATTTTTCCAACTGCTTCAAAATGTTTTCCAACTCCTTCGAACATTTTTCTAACTACTCCGAAATTTTTCCAACTGTATTGAAAATTTGCCAACTCCGTTCAACATTGGGGGGTGATCATCCCTTGCGTTGGTTTGAGATGGCAAGGCATTCCGTAATCAGGTGATCAGTAGTTTCATTCTTCTCCCCACAGAATCTGCACTCATCAGTTTCTGCTGGTCCTAATCTCATCATATGCTTCCTAAGACAGCAGTACCCTGTGAGGAAACCAGTGAGTAGGTGCAGCTTGTTTTTACTGAGATCCTTATACTCTTGTATCTGACAGTGTCGAACTTCTTTAGGAACTCTTTGGAGTGATACATTCCTGGGAAAGATCTCCAGAATATACCTCTTTCAGTTTTTTCTTCCATCTGAAATTCACCTTTGTAGGTGTATCTACCTACCCCACAGTAGGGTTCCGGGCCCATAAGAGGGTTTCGTGCTTCTTTCTTGACAAGACAAGTGTGTTGGCCTCCCATTTTCGTTAATTCCCAAGTGACCAGGAACCCAGACCAAGGAGACCCTGTTGTTCTTGCCTACTTCATGAAGTTTTCTTCATCACTCCCATATTAGCTCAGACTCGATAACATGGGAGCTCAGAGCTTTTAAAGCAGCTTGACTGTCAGTATAGATTGCTATGTCATACCTCTAATAGTTTCTTTGAAGATTCATTCCAAGCATCTTTTGATTGCAAGTATTTCTGCTTGAGAGACGCTTGGATAGGAGCCTAGCGATAGTGAGCATTTTGTGCCTGTCCCATATACTAACTTACTTACGCCAGCTCCTATATTGGTTTTTGAACCGTCTGTGCTCCATTTAATGTCATTTATTTTAAGAACTTGGGTGGTGGATTCCCTGCCCCATTCTTCATTCCTAACTAGCACCGTAGTGAATTTCTTCTTGATGCTTACTTTCTTAATCATATCGTCACTAGGAAGATTGGCTGATGAAATGTACCCTGCTAGGACAGGTTCCCATAGCTCCAGTGATACACATACAGGTAAGCCTTTGTACTCTGTCGAGGGGTTTCCTCGTACTATTCTGGCTTATTTTTGTATGCCAGACTACTGCCCCATACGTGATTATGCAGCCCCAAGTCTTATCCAAGACTATGCAGCCCCAAGTCTTATCCAAGATTATGGAACCCCAAGTCTTACCAGCAAGATTTCTGCACGCCATTAAAGCCTCTTTTGCTTTACTAGTAGAGATTCCAACATGCTTATTCCACAGAAGTTTACCATCTATACTAGTGGTAATCCTAGATGTTCAACTGCAGACTTCCATTCTATAATATCTCCGTTCAAAAAGAGGGATCTCACAGCTAGAAGTTTCCTTCTCCGAGTAAACTAAGTACATACATTGAAAAAAGCAAAAACAAAATTTTCTGATGGGTTTTATTGAGTTTTAAAAAAAGGAAGTTTGCTGCCGCACCCTGTATAATTGGTAAGAACTCATAAGATATTTTATATTTCTTTTGTATGCAGAAGACACTTATCTCCAGTATTCCTCGAGTTATCCGATTTCAATATACATCAGATTTTACTGTGAATAGATGTACCCCAAATATCTACTATCTTTTCTTTCCAGGTTCTATGCCGAATGGTCCAGGAGTTCCAGAAAATATTACTGTTACTTTCATAAATCCCACGTGCGTCAAGGTGTCGTGGGCAACTTCATTCGAGACTGTCGTCGATAAATATGATGTCACGTACAAACCAACGGATGCCAGGTATGATGTTAACGATATTACCCACATTATGTAGATTCAAAGGGAATAGAAGAATGTCATATACACTTTGTCGGTTTAACAAAGTGTTTTGCTAAGGCAGTCGACACGCAGAAGAATGCTCCGAGAAAAATCCGTGTATTCCCGTAGCGTAACACCCAACGACTCATTTTGGTTTGATAAGAAGTATTAATGACTTAAACATTCTTATTTTTAACTATGTACATTGCATTTCATCACTTAATAATCGATCAACAAGTCCAGAGCATTCCTGCCAATAGGGTCTACATAATGGCTTCATATAATTAATATACTTATGCATATATGTCTCAAGTCAAATAAACCCCAGGGGATATCATTGTTTTGCCGAGAAGCAACAGCAGACGCGTTTCTGGCTTCTTGGCCATCATCTATGATTTCACTCCTCAAATTTTCACAGGCGGGAAAGGCTGAATTCCTTGTTTTGTCTCATAGGTGGCGTAGGTGTTTGTATATAACCGCCCAGGCTGCCTGCGAGAGCCAGAAACGAGTCTGCTTTTGCTTCTCGGCAAATCAATTAAATCCCCTGGGGTTATTTGACTTGTGAAATATATGCATAAGTATATTAATTATACGAAGCAATTATGAAGACCCTATTGGCAGGAACGCTCTGGACTTGTTGATTCATTAATAACGGTAACGCCATTTTTCAATATTATCTTAAATAATCATTAAAGGATACTGTGGGAGGTATATTCATTATTAAATGGTTTATTTCTGGGTTTTCTTCCCCAAACCCTGAAAAATATCCATTAAATAAAAATTTATTATTTTTGAGAGTTTTGGAGAGAAAACCCAGAAATAAAAATTAATAATTTTATCTCTTATCTGGATTTTTTTTTCGTTCAGCATAGGCGTACGCGTCTTTATTGGAGAATATGTTTACCTAACGATAATAATATTAAATTTTTAAACAACATCAAATAATTAATTGATTAACTTTAGCAAACAGTTGAATACCTTAATTAAAATGACAAAAACGAACTCTTTTCAAAACAACAACGGTTAAAAACAATATTGTTTAACAAATACGTTGTAATCATAAAGGGGAAGTTATTCAGAAATGATCCTTTTATCCAACCGGGTTCGTCAATGCTAAATGAGAAGGATGAAAAAGTGGGTTAGTTTTACCTCTGTGTGAAATATGTACAGTTCATCAGAATTCACCCTGTATATGAAATAAAGGTCAAATGAATGTTTACAAATATTTCTCTATTGCCGTATCGTAATGAGTTCAACAGCACTAAAAACAGTGCTGTAATGAACTCATCCCCGCATTGTTTCTAGTAATATTTTTTGTTTTGTGGTAGTCAGCACTGACATTCGATCGTATCAAATTTCAATACACGTCAATTGTCAATATAATATAATCTGGATATAGTGAAACAATTGTTGGGAGGATTTTTTTTTTTTCATTGAAAAATAAGGTAGCTACTAGAGATTTCCTAATTTTGAATCATTCATTCTATAAGGAAACGGTTTTAAATGTGATCTCCATACCGTACGTACGATTCAAATTCAAATTCCGTTATCGCTCCTTCGTCGCTCGTTTTCGAATTTCGCATACCTGTTTGAATAGGAGCCCATTCTGCTACTTGTTTTAGAATATACTATTTTGCAATTCCAACGATATGAGAATACGGATCAGTACAAAACAAGTATACATCGTGACATTTTCCCAGCGAATGTTTAAGTTTAACATGGAAAAGAAATAATGTTCGATGTGGATGTTCTCATTCTCCGAGTTCCTAAGTGGAGAGGTCAGGAATGCTGATTTCCCAAGAGGCTGGATGCCCTTCATGGAATGCTAATCGCATGTTTCAGTTCAAGCTTTATTCTATCTTCTACAGGGAGTCCCAGAATTAAAGCAAGATTTGAATTATATAGCAAAACACACTTTTAGTATTTAAATTTGTTTATTGAATCATAAAGTACATAGGATATGGATATTTGTGGAATTACACATCGGGCAAATGTCCTCCACGGGTCTGCTGGTACCCAAGCACTCTTTTTCGGAAATTTCCTAGACCATTTTGCTTAAATGTGGCTGAATTTCGTTGACTGAGTTTTCATTATTAAGATTCAGTTGTTGTGTCGTCGAAATCATGGTACTAATATTAGCTGTTATTATTCCTCTTCAAGAAATAAAAATTATGTTAGCTGTTTTCCAAAAAATGGAGAGTCGAAGAATTTATAGGCAACTTTTTTCTTCTACCTCTTTATAGCGCAGTTTGCGAGAAACATTCCTAATACAGGGTCTTTATAAATGATTGTAACATCGAAGTTAGTTCTGAAACCCTCTTTTTTGTCGCTTCATATACCTGCAGAACAAATTTGCAATTCCAACCATAGAATTCATCACAGAATATACCCTAAAGGCGAAAATTCTTGAGACGCTAAAATCGCAACGACGAATGATCACGTGACAATGTAAAAGCAACGACGCTGTCGTTCCTCTTCCTATCCTTTTCAAATATTTTCATTTATTTTTTCGGATGATGATTTCAAAAGACATTAGACATCTTTCAAAAGAACAAAGGTTTTAAAATAAAGGACTGTCTTTTGAAATAAAGGACGGTTGGCAACCCTAGACACATCGCATTATCATTCGCAATATGAATCGGCCTTAAGAGTGTCCAATAGAGATGAATAGACCAATTTTTGGCGCTCTAGTTCCTCTGATCAGAGTGCTTATCAATTTGCCCAAATGTCTGTAATTTTCGAATTTTTGGCTGAAAATGGTCTCAAACGATTTGGTTCGACTCACTGATCAAGAATCCGAGGTCGAAATCAATTCTGTCCGGCCGGTCCGGCAGGCCGTAGGCACGATAACTCTCGAACGAAAGGAGTTAGGTTAGAGGATTGAAATTTGCAAGGTGGGTTTGAAGCGTAAATATCTCGAACGAGTTCGTTAATGAGCAAAATCCATCAATCGGTTTCGGAGTTATGGCCGCTTTTAGTAAAAACATTTTTTATGAATATTTCTGAAACCGATCCCTCGATCAATCTGAAATTTAGCATCAAATTGTAGAATCATGACCTACATACGCATGTGAAGTTTTGTATTGACCAGGTTATCGCAAAATGTCAAAAAAAATTTGAAAATTTAAAAAAAAAATTCTACAATAACTCTCGAACGGAAAGAGCTAGGCACTTGAAATTTTCAGAGTAGGTTAGGGAGATGAATATCTCGGTAAAGTTCGTTATTGGGCAAAATAGGCCAGATGGTTTCGGAGTAACGAATAAAAAAATTGTTTTCAAGTAACAAATTTCAAATTCAATTTTCATTTAAGATGCAGTTTCACCATAAAAATCCATCGATGTCATTTTTAACTCCAACAAGCTAATACTTTCGGAGATATGATTTTTCGAAATTTCAATAATGAATCGTACTTCTATGTTTTCACAGAATGCTATAATAATTCTATCTAAGCCTTAGGATTATATGCCCTGTGTTCATACTCGTACATGTCATCCTGTTCTATAAGAGAGAGTCAAATTCATTTCAGCTATTTTAATTTGATTTCTTCCATGGTGCAGTTCTTATTCTCAGATTGCTCATTTAATCTTGATAAAAAAACTATTATTTGAATTGAATTTCCTTTATGATGCAGTTCTATCATAAGAATACATTGATATAATTCTCAACTCTGAGAAACCAATACTTTAGGAGATATAATTTGTCTGTTTGAACTAGAGCGCCAGAAAGCTCCTGTCCACAGGGCAGGGCTTGTACCAATTTTATTTTTGCGGTTATCAGAGGTATGTTATTATATGGTCGGAGGCAAGCTAGATTAATCCAGCATCACAACGACGTCGTTCAAATGACTAAACGAACGACGAGAACTGCGATTTTCGCCTTAATTCTCTGGAATTCATAGAAATACGCACAACCTCACTTTCTCCTTTGTTTACAATGATGAGTTCTCAAATGATTGTCACTGGGAGATTACGTTTCCTCCCCTCCCAGTTAGGACCGAAAATTTTTCTTATACAAAATAAATTGATTTAATAGTTTATCTAGTTCGCATTAAGTGAAATTTTCAAATAAGTGATTTTTCGAATTTTAGTTTTTACTACACCCAATTTTCGGTACCTACACCTTCTTTGGGTTTACAACAGACCTTGTAATGCTCAGAGTAGGGTAATATGATTGAAAAAATGATAAATGATACTGGAATTTTACTCCGTTTTAAGTAGTTTTCTTCCAGAAAATATGAAGGTGATGGTATCGACAGCGAATGATTCATTACTTGGAATTCTATTCTCCTAAGCCATTTTCAAGAGATATCATATTAGCTATTGAACAGATATGAATAATCTGTTCCCTTGTGTTTGAATGGAAGAATTTTTAAAATCCTATTTAGAATTTTTCAGAAGCAAGTGCTTATAATTGAATGCATACTGTTGAACTTGTTTAATGCTCAAATGTAGGTAATAAATCAATACTTGAGCCATTATTATTGATCTTCAAGAAATGGAAATTATGTTAGCCTTTCCGGTTTTCCGAACAATGAAGAGCTGAAGAATCAATAGGTTACATTTTTCTCTACATTTTCATAGCGCAGTAGGTCTAGGTCTGATACAGAAAAAACCCAACATTTTCGTTTCAGTCTGTACTCTCACAAATGTACTCAATTCAATTAGAAAATAATACATAGGAAGATTCACTACGAACTATTTAATCACAGAATAGATATCCCTGTATCTGCCATTTAATCATGTTCCGGGCTTGTATATAAAGATGGCTATGGTTAAGCTAAACGATCCATTACGATGTTGGAGTGAAGCTAACCGCTCAAGAATTGAGAATTTTTCTCTGTCGTCCCGAGTTACTATAGTAGGGGAGCCCAAGCGGGGATTTTGGAATTTACTACAGCGCGGCAGATTAATATATAGGGGGATACCTTGTACCTGGTTAAGTTTTTCCACGAAACATGAGCCATATATATATGGCCGCCCGTCAAGGATAAAGCATCAGATTAGTAAAAAAAAGTTGATCATCGGAAATTCTCGAGCGCGTCAGATTAAGGTAGGGTGAGTTAGTTACATGCTAAAAAGTGTATATTCCATTAATCTGACAATTTGAGAGTGACGTAAAGAAGGGGGAGGGTTACAAAGTTGTGAAAAAAAAACGACATCTTGACATTCTCGAGCGTGGTAAATTTTTTTTTTATTTTGAAGGGAATAATGCAAGAATTACGAAAAATATATAATCTGACGATTTTCACAAGCCGAAGTATTAAAAATTAATTGATAAAGTTGAATGCGTGCAGCTATGCCATGCCTATATTCCCCTCTACGTGTTTCTATTCTCCTCTCACTCTTTCTCTATCTATTGCTCTCTCACTCCGTCCCACTCCGGTTTCTGTTGCCATGACTCCATAACAGCTGGTCACGCAGAATCGTTCGGGGTATGATCTTGTTTACAACGTATTTCCAACGTATTAGGTTATTTTGCGATTTTAATAAAAGTTATGTGAATTAAAGTTAATAAATAATTACTATGAGTGATTGAGTGATATTAATATGAATTGTGTATTTTGTGGTGAAAGTACTTTACAAAACACAATCAAATTTTCATTAGAAACTTCACAAAAATGTATCATTACTTTAGAATATCGTCGGAGCAAACCGATTCTTCGAAAATCACGAAAAAATTAAAAATTAAGTTTTGTATAATTATTATTTGTATGAATATTCTCCTCAAAACAACATAAGCTTTTTCATTTGCACGCTATTTCCTGAGCTTTTCGATTAATTAAGTTCAATGATTTAAAAAAATAAATTTTATTGTCAGATTTAGCGAATCCTTCCAGACAATCGTCAGATTAGGAGACAGCACGTCTAGGCCATATTGATGAACCACATATATCTCAATCTGACGCGCTTGAGTATTTCTAAATGGCGATTTTTTTTGCATATTCTAATAATGACCACGAATTTGCGTTACATCCCAATCGTCAGATTATTATACAAGAGCATCTTTTAAGGTTCACTTAACACCCCCTTAGAAAATCTGACGAGCTCGATAAAAAAAAATTTTCTTTCATTTTCAACGCTTACGTATGATCACCCCCATCATGGAAACGATCAGATTAACATCTGTACATTTTTTAAATTACGTAGTACACAGATGCTATCAATATCTGACGCGCTCGAGTATGTCCACGTAACGGTTTTTTTTTTTACATTTTTGAAAATTGATATCTGCTCACCCCACCGATGAACAGGTATATATTATATAACATTTTTTTCTTCTTATCATCTAAGCTTGACAACCCAATAGCTCTCTATGACGCTCGAGTAAATCCCGAATTAGCTACGTGGACTCCCCTACTATAACATTACAATATTTATATTGATATGAAACAATTCATTCTACGACTCCATAAATCTTAGCATTGAAGAGGGCAGGATCATCTTCTGAGGATTTTGTTCTCTCTCCTCCAAATGCATTTCTTAGGTGGACTCAAGGAGTACTTATGTAAATAAAAGAGAAATCAATATAAAGCAGAATATATTATTCAAGAGATATTTCCGACGCTGTAATGCTGGTCTCACCTTTATCGATTTTCAACTTGATATTTTATTCATTTTAAAGTTCAATATATTCAAGACGTTTGTTGAATCATTTATCATTCGTAAACAAAAGATTAAATTAGCTGAAATCCTCAGAAATTTCCCACCTTTACATAAAAAATTGGTTCAAGCCCTGTGGACAGGAGCTTTGGCGCTCTTGTTCAAACTTTGACAAATCATATCTTCGAAAGTATTGGTTTTCAGAGTTATGAATGATATCAATGGTTTCTTCATCATAAAATAAATTAAATTCAAACATCATAAAAGAATTTAAAGTCAACAAGAGTGCCAAAAATCATTAGTCGAAAACCGACCGACCAATTTTACCCAATAACGAACTTATCCGAGATATTCATTCCTCAAATCTACTGAATATTATATTACATCAATTGAAACTTAGCCAATATTCCAGTTTTGTTCATACTGGAAATATTATGAACCCAATTTACCTACCAACCTATATATTTCCAACATCATATGGATTATCCACGAGCACTATATTATTATTATTATTATTATTATTATAAATGATTAAGAGAAGAGGCTATTGCCTATAAATCTCAAACAGAAATAAAAATTAATTGACACTTCAGAAACATGCAGAAAAAAAAACATTGCCATGAAAAAAAAACAAAAAAGAAAAAAATATTCAACTCAAATTGTTAAAGCGTCTAATCTGTTCTCAAAGGAATTCACACTCCCAGCACAAACCACACTCTCTGGAAGAGAATTCCACTTCGTGAACACGCGATTCGGCAGGAAAAACTGTCTCGCACGACAATGGAAGAATTCACGATAAAGTTTGTATTGGTGGCCACGTAGGTGATTTCTATTTAGCGCGAAAATATTGTCCAGATTGCCGCCAATGAAACCATGCATTATCCGGTAAGTCACTATGAGATCGCCACGCATTCTACGATCACTAAATAAGTCCAGATCAAACATTTTGAGTCTATCTTCATATGATGGGCGAACCCTCCCAAACGGAATCCTCGTTGCAGAATTAATTATTATTATTATTATTATCATCTTAAAAGTACAATACTTAAAAGTACAATACCATATCCTTAATTAATTCTACGATAGCAGACGTTATTTCATTAGTCATTTTGCATTTGATCGTACTGTGTTCTCTATAACAGGAGGGGTATTTTATATCAAGATAGTTCAAACAGACAATTTATATCTCCGAAAGTATTGTTTCCTCAGAGTTGGGAATTATATCAATGTATTCATATGATATCATAAAGGAAATTCAATTCAAATAATAGTTTATTTATCAAGATTAAATGAGCAATCATGAGAATGAGAACTGCACCATGGAAGAAATCAAATTAAATCTGGTCAATTTTGCCCAATAACGAATTTAACCGAGATATTCATCTCCCTAACCTACTCTGAAAATTTCAACTACCTAGCTCATTCCGTACGAGAGTTATTGTAGAAAAATTTTTTTTAAATTTTCAAAATTTTTTTTTTACACTTTGTGGTAATCTAGTCAATACAAAACTTCACACGCGTATAAAGGTCATGATTCTACAATTTGATGCTAAATTTCAGATAGATCGAGTGATCGGTTTCGGAAATATTAATAATAAATATTTTTACTAAAATCGGCCATAACTCCGAAACCGCTTGATGGATTTCGCCCATTAACGAGCACGTCCGAGATATTTACACTCCAAACCCACCTTGCAAATTTCAATCAGCTAACTCCTTTCGTTCGAGAGTTATCGTGCCTTCGGATTGCCGGACAGCATCGATTTCGACCTCGGATTCTTGATCAGTGAGTAGAACCAAAGCGTTTGAGACCATTTTCAGCCAAAAATTCCAAAATTACAGACACTTGGGCGAATTGTTCCGAGGAACTAGAGCGCCAACAAAACAAATTTCGTATGACAATTGCCCAAAACAGGTTTAAAGTACCTACAAATAGTAGATATTCCATAAAACATGTATGAAAGAAGTGAAGTAATAATGAAAAATTACCTTGTAATCGATCAAAAATTTCCTGATCTACGTTCACCAAATTTTCTCCTCCCTCGAACTACAGAATTATGCTTTCAATATTTACGTAATATTTTCAAACATTTTTGGGTGAGGTCCCCGTTGCATCGCTAAAATACGAGAATTTCAACCCTAATATTTTTGAAGTTATAATATTCCCTTCCGTCAGTCCCGTCATAAATTGAGAGAACTGGGCATTCTATGTCTATGGATGAAAAGCAGTCTCACTACTCTCAGATCTCTTACTTCATGTTCCGTTCCGAAATGTAAGAGTTTTCTGAGAAAAACTCATTTCGGAGCAAACAACTGAGATTTTTCTACTTCGCTCACAATTCTTCGATTGATTAGATAATGTCATGTCTCAGGAAAATAAGTTGACATTATGACAATTCATAGGTACATAGAATAATTATATCATTCTGTGACAACGTAGAAATACGATTTATTATTGAAATTTTGAAAAATCATATCTCCGAAAGTATTAGCTTGTTAGAGTTAAAAATGATATCATTGGATTCTTATGGTAAAACTGCTTATTGAAAAAAATTTAATTTGGAATTTGTTTTGTAAAAAAAAAATTTTTTTTTTGTTACTCCGAAACCATCTGTCCGATTTTGCCCAATAACGAACTTAGCCGAGATATTTATCTCCCAAACCTACTCTGAAAATTTCAATAAATTTCGACCACGGATTCTTGATCAGTGAGTCGAACCAAATCGTTTAAGACCATTTTCATCGAAAAATTCGAAAATTACAGACATTTGGGCAAATTGATAAGCACTCAGTTCCGAGGAACTAGAGCACCAAAAAACGAACCAGAAATAAATTTGAAATGTCACTTAAAGCAAAACAAGATGACCTGAATGAACACAAATCATTTAATAATTCATTGACTTTTGAACTTTTGAATTAAATTTTTTTAAAGATGCAATTTCATCATAAGAATCCTTTGATGTAATTTTCAACCCTAATAAATCAATACTTTCGGAGATATGATTTTTTTAAATTTCAATATTAAATCTTAACTCTATGATTTCACAGAATTCTGTACAGAAAATTAACGTCCGTGTCTTTGAATGTCATCTGTGTTCATACATTTCATCATTGTCATCTCATCTGTAGGTAAGAGATATTATGTCAAACAAAGTGTTGCGGGAAATCGCTTTGGCGAGTTTCCTCTCATACTTTAATGCACTGAACGTTTGCGCGTGTGCGAGTTTGTTCGAAAACTGACAGTTAGATTTGAGACTCCATGAATTAGTGTCGTATAATTGATGAATAATCTAT
This sequence comes from Halyzia sedecimguttata, assembly GCA_937662695.2. NCBI lineage: Eukaryota > Metazoa > Arthropoda > Insecta > Coleoptera > Coccinellidae > Halyzia > Halyzia sedecimguttata. The sequence continues at coordinate 79,200,117 of OW569414.2, forward strand.
TTTTTTTTGTTTTCAAAATCGATTTGCTTAATTAACAGCACAGTTCTTTCGGCTTGTGAAACATTTTATTATTGTGTTTATACGGCTCGTGTATATCACAGACAATTACCCCTTGAACAAAGACTTTAGAAATCCTAGTGGTTTCGCCCATGACACCTGCTACGTTCCTGCAGAAGAGCCTCAAGAGCAGCAGAAGAAGACAATTGGTCTCTTGTATAATCCATATGATGATGATAACTCATATGATGATGATGGAAATATATACTTTGGGTTCAGATTATCTCCAGTTAAAAGAAAACTAGAATATTGGCTAAGTTTCAATTGATACAATGAAATTTTCATAGTAGATTTGAGGAACGAATATCTCGGATAAGTTCGTTATTCGGTAGAATTGGTCTGCAAGTTTTGGATTGATAACTTTTGGCACTCTAGTTGAATTTAAATTCTTTTATGGTGTTTGAATTTAATTTCTTTTATGATGAAGTTATATCATTAGAATCCATTGATATCATTCCCACCCCTGAGAAATCAATACTGTCAGAGATATGATTTGTCATAGTTTGAACAAGAGCGCCAAAGCTCCTGTCCACAGAGCTTTCCCACTTTTTGGCGCTCTAGTTCCTCGGAACTGTGTGCTTATCAATTCGCCCAAATGTCTGTAATGTTCGAATTTTTGGCTGAAAATGGTCTCAAACGATTTGGTTCGACTAACTGATCAAGAATCTGCGGTCGAAATCGATTCTGTCCGGCCGGCCGGCCGGCCGTAGGCTCGATAACTCTCGAACGAAAGGAGTTAGAGGATTGAAATTTGCAAGGTGGGTTTGGAGCGTAAATATCTCGGACATGTTCGTTAATAGGCGAAATCCATCAAGTGGTTTCGGAGTTATGGCCGATTTTAGTAAAAACATTTTTTAAGAATATTTCCGAAACTGATCTATCGGAAATAGCATCAAATTGAAGAATCATGACCTTTATACGCTTGTGAAGTTTTGTATTGACCAGGCTACCGCAAAGTGTGAAAAAAAAAATTGAGAATTTAAAAAAAAAATTGCTACAATAACTTCCGAACGGAATGATCTAGGCAGTTGAAATTTTCAGAGTAGGTTAGGGAGATGAATATCTCGGTTAAGTTCGTTAAAATAGGCCAAATGGTTTCGGAGTAACGAAAAAAAAAAATTTTTTTAAGTAACAAATTTCAAATCCAATTTTTATTTAAGATGCAGTTTCACCATAAAAATCCATTGATATCATTTTCAACTCCTATGTTTTCACAGAATGCTCTAATTATTCTATCTAAGCTTTATTATATGATCTGTGTTCATACTCGTATATGTCATCCTGTTCTATAAGAGAGAGTCATATTCATTTCAGCTATTTTAATTTGATTTCTTCCATGGTGCAGTCCTCATTCTCAGATAGCTCATTTAATCTTGATAAATAAACTATTATTTGAATTGAATTTCCTTTATGATGCAGTTCTATCATAAGAATACATTGATATAATTGCCAACTCGGAGAAACCAATACTTTCGGAGATATAATTTTTCTGTTTGAACTAGAGCGCCAGAAAGCTCCTGTCCACAGGGCTTGAACCAATTTTTTATCGTTACTACTAAATTGAATCTAAACATATTATAAAACAAATATTGATTTAATGCATGGTGTAAGTGAAACTATGAACGAGAATTTATCCCATTACACTAATTAATGTAATCATCCAGCAATCGTATTCAAATCGTATGAATTCCCGATGGTTTCAAGAATTCCTGTATCTCAAGTTTCCGCTATATACGTACAATGTTCATTAAAAAATGGGTTCAAGCCCTGTGGACAGGAGCTTTCTGGCGCTCTAGTTCAAACAGACAAATTATATCTCCGAAAGTATTGGTTTCTCAGAGTTGGGAATTATATCAATGTATTCTTATGATAGAACTGCATTATAAAGGAAATTCAATTCAAATAATAGTTTATTTATCAAGATTAAATGAGCAATCTGAGAATGAGAACTGCACCATGGAAGAAATCAAATTAAAATAGCTGAAATGAATTTGACTCTCTCTTATAGAACAGGATGAAAAGTACGAGTACGAACACAGATCATATAATAAAGCTTAGATAGAATAATTATAGCATTCTGTGAAAACATAGAAGTATGATTCATTATTGATATTTAGAACTTCATCGTAGCAGAATTCAAACATCATAGAAGAATTCAAATTCTACAAGAGTGCCAAAAATAATCAATCCAAAACCAATAGACGAATTCTACCCAACAACGAACTCATCCGAGATATTCATTCCTCAATTCTATGATGAACGATAATATATATCTTTCCTCAAATCTATTCCAATACACCAATATTCCAGTTTTGTTTTTAGTGGAGATATTCTGAACTCAATATTATTAACTTACCATTCCCATCATCATATGGATTGACTATCGGCATGAAAATATCAACCAACAAAAAGTATGATATTATATTATAATTCTCATATTTATACGATTGCTGGAATGAATGACAATGTTATTAACTTACCATTACCATTCCCATCATCATATGGATTGACCATCGGCATGAAAATATCAACCAACAAAAAGTATGATATTATATGAGGAGTAACTTTTCAAAACGCATTATGTCCAATTTGGGCGAAATTGAGTTTGAAGCGGATTCAGAAATGTTTTCTGTTGCTCTATAGCCCTATGTATACAAAATCTTCCAAATGGCATTATGTCCCTCTGTAATTCAAATCCAAAGTATGTAAGCCGCATCGCAATGAATTATGTTTACGTTTGCATTTTTAAAAGAAATAAAATATAACCAAAAACATGTTTTATCGATTTGCTCATGTTAATTAGGTTACAGGCCAACACTTACTGTGCAGACTGTTTTCTCTAAATGTATAAAAAATCGCAACAAACAGCATTATTTTCAATTTCAACCACATCAAAACGCATTATATACAATGAGATGAATCAAAACGCATTAAGTCCAAACGTTTTTTACATTTTCTGTGTATATCTGATCAATATTGATTTAAATGAGATTAGTTATTACCTTTAGATGTAAATTTCTATCAAACAAACTCGACATACTCAAATTATAAGCCAGGGAGAAAGAAAAAATCGTTTTTCGTTGATTCCCAATAAAATGGTTTTTGGACTTAATGCGTTTTGATAAGTTGCTCCTCATATTATGATTCTCATATTGATACCATTACTGGAATGAATGACAATGAGACAACGTCAACATTGACATTATAACAATTCATAGAATAGCCACAGAATAATTCTATCATTGAAATTTTGAAAAATCATATCTCCGAAAGTATTGGCTTGTTAGAGTTTAAAATGAGATGAATGGATTCTTATGGTAAAACTGCTTATTGAAAAAAATTTAATTTGGAATTTGTTCTGTAAAAAAAAAATTTTTTTTTTGTTACTCCGAAACCATCTGTCAGATTTTGCCCAATAACGAACTTAGCCGAGATATTTATCTCCCAAACCTACTCTGAAAATTTCAACTGTCTAGCTCATTCCGTTCGAGAGTTATCGTGCCTACGGCCGGACCGGCCGGACGGCCGGACCGGCCGGACAGAATGAATTTCGACCACGAATTCTTGATCAGTGAGTCGAACCAAATCGTTTAAGACCATTTTCATCGAAAAATTCGAAAATTACAGACATTTGGGCAAATTGATAAGCACTCAGTTCCGAGGAACTAGAGCGCCAATAAAAAAAGAAACACCGATTTTCGATGTCCTCGAGCGTTTCCATGAAGATTAGGAAATCATAAAAGAAGTTGCCACAAAGTAATTTCTGAACCCCTTTTCGACAGGGCGTAATTCATTCTACTTTATCAAAGATACTCCTCTGTTCATGGAAAAAGTTCAGGTTTAGCTTCCTTCACCTCAGGCAACTGTTTGCGTTCGGTTCAGAGCACTAATTCTATATTGATTCTCGAAAAATACCCAAGAAATATAATTTTTATATTTGAGATAATGTTCATCACATAATTTTGCTTCCACCTCACAACAACCCTGTTCGTTGATTATCTATTCTGTTGTCAATTCTAAAATTTGAAAGCACTTACTAGATGTCAGGAACTCTAGCATGCTGCTTCATTTAATATGTAACTCATCTGTGTTCTCTGTCCTAAACTATATCATAGAATTTCGAAACTGACATCGAATATTATTTTATTCTGAAGAAGTTGTTAAAGATTTATGAACATAAGTTGACTTTTGCAAAATCACGAAAAACCACTGTGAGTGGAGGAGAGGTGTTAATAGTAACACAAAATATACGATTTTTTTTATGATATAATAAGGAATAACAGCAGAATAATTTTTTCATCGAAATGTAAGCTATACTAACTGGCAATGAAACTGCAACACCCAGTGTTACCGCTAGAGCACGTGTACGCGGAATTTATCGCCAGCTAAGTGAATTTGAAGGAGGTCGAATTATTGGTCTACGGGAGGCGGGGTTGTCATTTCGATAAAATGCTAACCGTACGAACGGAAATCCAAATACTGTTATAAGATGTTGTCAAGCGTGGTTTGGTAATGCCCAAAATCGAAGAAGAGTAGGCACCGGACGTCGAAGGGGCACAAATGAAGTTCAAGATCGACGTTTAAGACTTATGGCTATTAGAGACCAATTTGAGGCAACTCGATCTTTGGCTGATGAGTATAGTTAGGAGAACAAGGCCATCATGTAACTGTCCGAATGGTTTACCGCCGGATAAGGTCTTTTGGACTGCAGCATTATCGACCCCATCTTGTGTTACCTCTGACGGTTGAGCGTCGCCGGCAACGATTACAGTGGTACAGAGAACGTCAACATTGGAATATGGAAATGCATCAGGTCGTCTTTTCTGATGAATCTCGACCCTTCTTGGGTGCACATGATGGCCGAAGAAGGGTTAGACGACGTCGGGGAGAAAGACGTGAACCTCAGTTTGAAAGTGAGCGTCATGTACAGCGGACAGTAGGCGTTATAGTATGGGGTGTTATTGCACAAGCAAGTAAGTCACATTTAGTCTTTATTCGAGGTAACATGACATCGCTGCGTTACCTTCAAGAAATAGTGGAGCCATATGTTCTCCCTTACCTTCACTGGCTCGAGAATCCAATATTTCAGCAATATATTGCTCGACCTCATGTTGCCAGAGTTAGTTTAAACTTTTTTGAAGCGACCCATGTGAATCTTTTGCCATGGCCGCCCAGATCCCCGATCTTTCGCCCATAGAGCATGTTTGGGACATCATGGGTAGAAGGCTCGGAAATTTACCCCAGCCCCCACGAACTTTGGCGGCTCTGATATATGAACTACAGGTAGCTTGGGATAGTATCGCTCAAGAAGAAATAGACCATTTTATTGCATCGATGCCAAGACGTGTTGGGGAGTGTATAGATAATCGCGGTGGACAAACACATTATTAACAAATTTATTAAAAGAAATTGTAAACCCGGAGTGCTTATCAATTTGCCCAACTGTCTATAATTTTCGAATTTTTGGCTGAAAATGGTCTCAAACGATTTGTTTCGACTCACTGATCACTGATCCGAGGTCGAAATCGATTCTTTCCGGCCGGTCCGGCCAGTCCGGCCGGCCGGCCATAGGCACGATTACTCTCGAACGAAAGGAGTTAGAGGATTGAAATTTGCAAGGTGAGTTTGGAGCGTAAATATCTCGGTTATGTTCGTTAATGGGCAAAATCCAGCGAGCGGTTTCGGAGTTATGGCTATTTTAGTAAAAACATTTTTTATAAATATTTCCGAAACCGATCCCTCGATTCATCTGAAATTTAGCATCAAATTGTAGAATCATAACCTTCCTACGTATGTGAAGTTTTATATTGACCAGGTAACCGCAAAGTGTCAAAAAAAAATTTTGAAAATTAAAAAAAAAAATTTTTACAATAATTCTCGAATGGAATGAGCTAGGCAGTTGAAATTTTCAGAGTAGGTTAGGGAGATGAATATCTCGGTTAAGTTCGTTATTGGGCAAAATAGGCCAGATGGTTTCGGAGTAACGAAAAAAAATAATTTTTTTAAGTAACAAATTTCAAATTCAATTTTTATTTAAGTTGCAGTTTCACCATAGAAATCTATTGATATCATTTTCAACTCCAACAAGCTAATACTTTCGGAGATATGATTTTTCGAAATTTCAATAATGAATCGTACTTCTATGTTTTCACAGAATGCTATAATTATTCTATCTAAGCTTTATTATATGATCTGTGTTCATTAGGGTGGGCCAAAAAAAAATTTTTAATTTTTTTTTCTTAGCTACCATGAAAATATCGTCTAAGATGACGAAAAAAAAATTGTGTTAAAGTTTCAGCTCTTAATATTAATATTAAGAGGTGGCTCATTAGAGTTTTTCTTTTTTTCTTTAGTCCCATACAAAAAAATTCATATCTCACCATTCGTTGTTCGTACAGCAAAATTTTTATGAAGTTTTTTGTAGCAAATTGAACGTTCTACAAAAAAGGTTTCTTACATTTTCTTCGCACGCCTCGCCATTTTAAAGATATTCAAGATTGAAATTTAAAGATTTTAAGGTACATTCCTTTTTGGCGCTCTAGTTCCTCGGAACTGAGTGCTTATCAATTTGCCCAAATGTCTGTAATTTTCGAATATTTCGATGAAAATGGTCTTAAACGATTTGGTTCGACTCACTGATCAAGAATCCGTGGTCGAAATTCATTCTGTCCGGCCGGCCGGCCGTCCGGCCGTAGGCACGATAACTCTCGAACGGAATGAGCTAGAGAGTTGAAATTTTCAGAGTAGGTTTGGGGGATGAATATCTCGGCTAAGTTCGTTACTGGGCAGAATCGGACAGAAGGTTTCGGAGTAATAAAAAAAAATTTTTTTTTTACGAAACAAATTTCAAATTAAATTTTTTTTAATAAGCAGTTTTATCATAAGAATCCATTCATATCATTTTTAACTCTAACAAGTTAATACTTTCGGAGATATGATTTTTCAAAATTTCAATGTAAATCGTATTTCACAGATTGATATAATTATTCTATGTATATTCTATGTATGAATTGCCATAAAGTCAACTTGACAGAAGGGAATAATGTAACTTCAAGAATATTGGGGTTGAAATACTCGTATTTTAGCGATGCAACGGGGACCTCACCCGAAAATGTTTGAAAATATTACGTAAATATTGAAAGCATAATTCCAAAGTTCGAGAGAGGAGAAAAATTTGTGAACGTAGATCAGGAAATTTTTGATCGATTACAAGGTAATTTATTATTTTATACAAGTTTTATGGAATACCTACTATTTTTAGGTACTTTAAACCTGTTTTGGGCAATTGTCATACGAAACTTGTTTTTTTGGCGCTCTAGTTCCTCGGAACAGATTGCTTATCAATTTGCCCAAGTGTCTGTAATTTTGGAATTTTTGGCTGAAAATGGTCTCAAATGATTTGGTTCGACTCACTGATCAAGAATCCGAGTGCGAAATCGATTCTGTCCGGCCGGCCGACCGGCCGTAGGCACGATAACTCTCGAACGAAAGGAGTTAGCGGATTGAAAATTGCAAGGTGGTTTTGGAGCGTAAATATCTCGGACAAGTTCGTTAATGGGCGAAAACCATCAAGGGGTTGCGGAGTTATGGCCGATTTTAGTAAAAATATTTTTTATGAATATTTCCGAAACCGATCACTCGATCTATCTGAAATTTAGCACCAAATTGTAGAATCATGACCTTTATACGCATGTGAAGTTTTGTATTGACCAGATTACCGCAAAGTGTCAAAAAAAAAATTTGTAAATGTGGTGCAGTTCTCATTCGCATGATTGCTCATTTAATCTTCATAAATAAACTATTATTTGAATTGAATTTCCTTTTCGATGCAGTTCTATCATATGAATACATTGATATAATTCCCAACTCTGAGAAACCAATACCAGATATAATTTGTCTGTTTGAACTAGAGCGCCAGAAAGCTCCTGTCCACAGGGCTTGAACCCATTTTTGTTTCTGAATTTTGTAAGTCGTTGACAAATGAACGTTACGCAATGCGCAATACATATTTCTGCAGGAAATTAAAAACTCTACAAAAAAGGTCTCCTATGCTTAGTCGATTAGAATGAGCGTTTGAAAGATATTTATGATTAAAGTTCAATACTTATCGCTCATACTAATTTTTCAACATTTTCTTCGGAAAATTTTAATATAATTCATTAGTTTCGAAAAAATTAATGCAAATTTAAGTTTTTATCAGCACAAAAATACTTTCATCTATTATTTAAATTATTTTTTATATACATGTACGTTAGGGTGGGCCAAAAATAATTTTTAATTTTTTTTTTCTTAGCTACCATGAAAATCTCATCCGACATGAAAAAAAACAAGTTCTGGTAAGACCTGAGCTCTTAATATTAATATTAAGAGGTGCCTTATCGATATTTTCGATTTCCCATTTAAATAACACAATTTTTCATCTTATATTACAAATTAGTGGCTAAGAAACATAACAAATCATATTTTTTCGATTTATCTCCTCTTTATTTAATTCATTCATAAAAGAAATTCATGCAATCTTGTCTTGCTGAACTTAATTGTTAATTTTCATTACTATTTTTGTATTTTACCGCTTAAGTCATTATAATTATCGATCTTAGCGACACCTATAGGACAATATAAGTAAATATTATTCAAGGTTACGTCAATCTTTCCAACTTTGTTTACTGTCTGATATCTTTTGTCGTTTTGATTCGTATTTTATTATTGTATTTAGTAACAGTGAAATGTTTTAATATTGCAAGTTTTTGCTGTTTTCTAAAAATGAGCTGCAAACCGATTTGCTTAATTGGTGCTCCCAACCCGAACGTCTTTGGCCGTAAGTTGCCTACCGTTAAAGAGGTTATGTCTGTGTTTTTTTATCATCATGTTGTATTGAAGGAAACAATTAACAAAAGTTTGATGAATACCGTAATAAAAGTTGAAAAGCAATGGCATTCTGCGGGGTTACCAATTTGTGGGAGAGAAAACGCTGTAAAAAATGGGTTCAAGCCCTGTGGACAGGAGCTTTCTGGCGCTCTAGTTCAAACAGACAAATTATATCTCCGAAAGTATTGGTTTCTCAGAGTTGGGAATTATATCAATGTATTCATATAATAGAACTGCATCCTAAAGGAAATTCAATTCAAATAATAGTTTATTTATCAAGATTAAATGAGCAATCATGAGAATGAGAAAAGCACCATGGAAGAAATCAAATTAAATCTGCCCAATTTTGCCCAATAACGAACTTAACCGAGATATTCATCTCCCTAAACTACTCTGAAAATTTCAACTACCTACCTCATTCCGTTCGAGAGTTATATCTATGTCTATGGATGAAAAGCAGTCTCACTACTCTCAGATCTCTTACTTCATGTTCAGTTCCGAAATGTAAGAATTTTCTGAGAAAAACTAATTTCGGAGCAAACAACTGAGATTTTTCTCACTTCGCTCACAATTCTTCGATTGATTAGATAATGTCTCAGGAACATCATTTGACATTATGACAATTCATATTCATACATAGAATAATATCATTCTGTGACAACGTTGAAATACGATTTATTATTGAAATTTTGAAAAATCATATCTCCGAAAGTATTAGCTTGTTAGAGTTAAAAATGATATGAATGGATTCTTATGATAAAACTTCTTATTAAAAAAAATTTAATTTGGAATTTGTTTCGTAAAAAAAAAATTTTTTTTTGTTACTCCGAAACCATCTGTCCGATTTTGCCCAATAACGAACTTAGCCGAGATATTTATCCCCCAAACCTACTCTGAAAATTTCAACTCTCTAGCTCATTCCGTTCGAGAGTTATCGTGCCTACGGCCGGCCGGACCGGCCGGACCGGCCGGACAGAATGAATTTCGACCACGGATTCTTGATCAGTGAGTCGAACCAAATCGTTTAAGACCATTTTCATCGAAATATTCGAAAATTACAGACATTTGGACAAATTGATAAGCACTCAGTTCCGAGGAACTAGAGCGCCAAAAAGTTGCGAAGTTTACATTTTAAGTGGAAAAGTGTACAGAAAAATCAAAACAGATGCAATTCAGCAGCTCAAATAAATAACCAGTCTCATTTTCAAAAGAAGCTGACTGAACTCTTTGATATTAAGGATTCGAAAAGCGTTGACTCTCTAGATCATGAAAAAAAAATTTTTCTAGCGGGACAAAAAAGTTCGAATCGAAGGGGAATTATTAATTTAGGCTTACAACCAAATACTCAAGTGGAAGAGATGGTTGTTGAAGAAATTAGTAAGTATTTTATATAAAATGATGATGCTTAATAATCAAATTTTATAATTCATTAATTAATTTTTATGAATCATAAATGTATTGCAAAATTGATTTATTACCTTATTAAAAAATATTGTCAACTATAAAATATCAATAAATAAAACTAAATGAAATCGAATTTGATTTATTTTCAGTTTCGACTATTTTATTTTATTTTTCTTGAAATTGGCAATTACTTACTAGCATATTAAATCATTTTTATTTGTTCATAAATATATTCAAATTTTCAATTGCAGAACAGCCGGTAAGAGATAATGAACTTCCTATTACCAGACAAGAATCTGACATAATAACATCTCAATCATCAGTAAGCTTAACCTCAAAATCAGTCTCAGACTATGAAAATGAATTAACTCCCCCTGTTCCCAAAATTAAAGTTATGACACCAGAATTGGTTGCTGCATTAGATCGTTCAAACATTTCTAGTAGGAATGCTATGTATATTATTTCTGCAACTCTGAAGAGCGTTGGAGTTGAATTAAAAAACTGTAAATATCAGCTATAAGACTATTCAGCGCAGTCGTAATGTTTTACGTAAAGAAATTGCAGAGGGGTTAAAAGATGGGTTGAAGCTTGAAGATAATTATATTGTGCACTTGGACGGGAAGCTTTTAAACGATATCACGGGAACTGATACTGTAGATAGACTTCCAATTATTTTGACATCATGTGGTACTGAACAATTGTTGGGAGTGCCGAAGCTGAAGTCAGGAAGTGCCAGTGATCAAGCAGTTGCCATTCTGGAAACTCTCAAGCAGTGGGGTGTTAGTTCATATGTCAAAGGGTTGTGTTTCGACACAGCAGCGGTCAATACAGTTCAGTTATCAATGAGATATAAGCTAATTATTTCAATAATAAATATTGTATGTTTGTTTTAATTTTTAGGAATTCATCATGGGACTTGTGCTGAATTAGAAAAAGCTTTGAATCAAGAGTTGATCCATTTACCTTGTCGCCATCACATCTTTGAGCTTGTTTTGAAAGGTGTGTTTGAGGTGTATTGGCCAACCACTTCAGGCCCAAACGTTCAGTTCTTTTCTAGGTTTAAGAATAATTGGGATAATCTCAATAAATCCAATTTCATGGTTGGAATGGACGATAGTATTGTTAATAAAGTATTATCAAATAGCAAACAAACACTAGTAACCTTGATTGAAGAAAATTTACGGGTACGAATTCATAAATTGGACTTTATAAAAATTATAAACGCAATGTTCTTGATGAACATATCGGAGTTTCCTCACTCAAAAAAAAAATTTAAATTGAAATTTGTGTGCCTACTTTACAGGTTTGTCAACCAAGAGATGACTATAAAGAACTTCTGGAGCTATCGCTGATTTTTTTGGGGGAAAAGCCAAAACCGAACTTTACGTTTAAATATCCAGGTCCAGTTCATCATGCTCGTTGGATGGCGAAAGCCATTTATTCGTTAAAAATTTTTCTCTAACAGCGCGAGAATTCAATGGCTTACGTGAAGTTTGTATTTTTCTCGTTAAGATTTATTTAAAAGCTTGGTACACTGCTCCATCTGCGATTCTAGCACCATACAATGATCTGACCTTCATGCAAGACTTAGTTGAGTATAAAACTGTGAACAGCTCCGTATCAACTGCAGCTTGTTCAAAAATGAGAAATTACCTGTGGTATTTGAGTGAACAGTTGGCCATTATTTCTCTTTTTGATGATAATGTGCCTCTACCCATAAAACAGAAAATGATTCAGGCTTTGAATAAAAAAGAAATAAACACTGATCCAAAAAAAAAAAAATTTGAAATTGAGCCAGGAAATTCAACCAATTCTTATCAGTAGATCTGAGTGACTTTATTTCGAAAAAGTCAATGACTATATTTCAAATATTCGATTTACCTACTGACTTCATCGACAAAAATGTGGAATCTTGGTCACAGGATGAAAGCTATCAAGAAAATCAGGAATTTTTTAAGCGTCTCAGCGTGGTCAATGATGTAGCAGAAAGACGTGTTGCTTTAATAGAGGAGTACAACAAATGTCTTACTAAAAATGAAGAACAATTGCAATATTTATTGCAAGTTGTTAAAAATCACCGACAAAAATTTCCCGATTGTAACAAAAAGACTTTAGTTTAATTTTGAAATAATCAATATGTAAGGGATATAAAATAAAAAGTTGTATTGCAATTGAAAAATTACTGAAAAATGGCTCTTATTAATTTACATTTCCCGAGAGCAAATAGGACACATTATTTTTTCAGGAACAATTAATGTTTCTAAGTCATTACCCACACAGAGTAGAGTTCAAAGTTTTTGTTTAAATTAAGTACTTAAAAAATTGATTTTATTAAACGATGATCGATATTTTGTGAGAACACTATGGTTACGTCGCTAAACACTCGATAAGTTTTACGAAAAATATGATTTGTTATGTTTCTTAGCCACTAATTTGTAATATAAGATGAAAAATTGTGTTATTTAAATGGGAAATCGAAAATATCGATAAGGCACCTCTTAATATTAATATTAAGAGCTCAGGTCTTACCAGAACTTGTTTTTTTTCATGTCAGATGAGATTTTCATGGTAGCTAAGAAAAAAAAATTAAAAATTATTTTTGGCCCACCCTAACGTACATGTATATAAAAAATAATTTAAATAATAGATGAAAGATTTTTGTGCTGATAAAAACTTAAATTTGCATTAATTTTTTCGAAACTAATGAATTATATTAAAATTTTCCGAAGAAAATGTTGAAAAATTAGTATGAGCGATAAGTATTGAACTTTAATCATAAATATCTTTCAAACGCTCATTCTAATCGACTAAGCATAGGATACCTTTTTTGTAGAGCATTTAATTTCCTGCAGAAATATGTATTGCGCATTGCGTAACGTTCATTTGTCAACGACAAAATTCAGAAACAAAAAAGAAATGTACCTTAAAATCTTTAAATTTCAATCTTGAATATCTTTAAAATGGCGAGGCGTGCGAAGAAAATGTAAGAAACCTTTTTTGTAGAACGTTCAATTTGCTACAAAAAACTTTATAAAAATTTTGCTGTACGAACAACGAATGGTGAGATATGAATTTTTTTGTATGGGACTAAAGAAAAAAAGAAAAACTCTAATGAGCCACCTCTTAATATTAATATTAAGAGCTGAAACTTTAACACAATTTTTTTTTCGTCATCTTAGACGATATTTTCATGGTAGCTAAGAAAAAAAAATTAAAAATTATTTTTGGCCCACCCTAGTGTTCATACTCGTTCATGTCATCCTGTTCTATAAGAGAGAGTCAAATTTATTTCAGCTATTTTAATTTGATTTCTTCCATGGTGCAGTTCTCATTCTCAGATTGCTCATTTAATCTTGATAAATAAACTATTATTTGAATTGAATTTCCTTTATCATGAAGTTCTATCATAAGAATACATTGATATAATTCCCAACTCTGAGAAACCAATACTTTCGGAGATATAATTTGTCTGTTTGAACTAGAGCGCCAGAAAGCTCCTGTCCACAGGGCTTGAACTCATTTTTTTTCAAATCTCAATCATTTACTCCTTTCTATACTATCTATGTTTTACCGAAAAATAAAATGAAATTTAAGCAGCTCCTTCTGGGTGTTGCCGTTTCTTTGTCAGTAAGTATATGTTCACATCTCGTTTAAAATCGTTCTCGTTTCCACACACAGATTCACCTTTGGAATCTTGCTTCCATTCATCTCTGTCCACTCCCCTATTCTAGGGGCAGCCTTAACAGAATAAAGGAGTATTGTGCGGGTGGCACTGCCACATAAATTTATTATGTTCGGCTCTGTTTCGGGATCTTGATGAGCAACACCGACAAAGGGCCGATAACCCACCTCTCTCCTCACAGGTTTATGGCATAATCAGCTCTGATTATCGTGGACATCCCAAATTGTTGCTTGGTGTAGATCATGTATGTATATCGCTCGTCGGGCGGTTTATTTATTAATCTTCTGCTTGAAATAGATTATAACGAGAAATATACTCTCCGCACAGGGGATGAGTAACGGTATTCTGCTCATTTTCTGCGGTGTTTGCGCTTATAATGTTTGTTTTGTTCAAGAATCCTGACATCGGAGGGTATGATAAAACATCTATTGAAAATTATTTTTGGATCGATTTTGAATTATTTTCTCCGCAAAATAAACTCTTCACAAATGGAACATTAAAAAAAGCGGGAAAGCCCTGTGGACAGGAGCTTTGGCGCTCTTGTTCAATCACATGACAAATCATATCTCCGGAAGTATTGGTGTCTGAGAGTTGGGAATGATATCAACGGATTCTCATGATAGTACTACATCATGACAGAAATAAAAATCCCTTTGCATCTTATCTTTATATGACGGTCCAATTTTGGCTACAAGTGTTTCAAAACTATCAAGAGTCATTCTGAAAAATTGAGTAAATGAAATATCCAGTTTTATTTATGAAACAAATCTAATGTAACTAGTCCAGAAAGAACTCAAACCAGAATACTTATGTAGGAAATCTTAAATAGTTTTACTAAGGAATAACTACCTGTAAATTTTAAATTAGTTGGAAATCCCGTTCTTGATCTTCCATAATTAGAGAATGACTCATCATAATATATGCTCGACTTCCTTGCATCATTCATTTTTGACTCAACCAAAAAACTCTGCCTATGAACTTAGCGAATACAAATTTCTAATCGTTTACATGCTTACATCAACCAAACTCTCCAGAAAAACACTTTCAGTTCCGTTTGACATTAATGACGTTTATCTTTCAAACTGGACCGAATGACAGCTACCGTAAACAGATAGAACACAGGCAGATAGAATTCGCATTCTGTGAAAACATAGAAGTACGATCCCTGAAAGTATTAGCTTGTTAGAGTTGAGAATAATATCAGTGGATTCTTGTGACGAAACTGCATCTTTAAAAAAAAATCAAAATTTGTTTTATTACTCCGAAACCATCCGGCCGATTTTTTCCAATAACGAACTTAACCAAGATATTTGTTTCCCAAACCTTCTGTGAAAATTTCAACTGTCTATCTCATTCCATTCGAGAGTTATCGTGTTGACGGACGGCCGGCTGGACGGACGTTCGGACAGAATCGATTTCGAACAAGGATTCTGGATTGGTGAGTCGAACCAAATCGTTTAAGACCATTTCGAAAATCACAGACATTTGGGCAAATTGATAAGCACTCAGTTCCGAGGAACAAATCTCGGGCCGAGGATTTAGCTCACAGAATGCAGTGTTGCTCGGATCACTTCGAGACATCAGGTCCCATCAACTGTGAAGGCCACTTGCAGCTCATCTCTCTTGTTAAGGGACGCTATAAGGACAGGACGAAGAACTACTCCAAGGATCGTGCGAGAGGTTTTTTAGTGAGTAACCAATCAACAACTGGAGTCTCACACTTCTGAGAGAAGCGGGCCCTCTCAGGGCGGGCCTATAAAAGGTTTTTCCTCACGAGCGGAAAAAAAATACATATTCTTAAGAAACTTTATGTCATTTTTATTATTCATAATTATGAGGAATATCTGAAGACAACATTCCGTAGCAAAAAACAAACTAAGAATGAAACTCCAACGAAACTGACAAGTGAAACAAAACCATATATACAATGGTTTATAAATCATTCAAGGAACACTCAATTCGATGAAATGCAAGGGGAAGTTTGAAAACCCTCCAGAGACATCTCCGTCAATTTGAATGACGTCTGTTGGTGATATTCCAATTCAGGACTCTGACATCCCTCGGGAATTGTCCCATGATTGAAGTCAGTATCTTCTGTATACAGTGCCCGGCAATTATTCAAATTGATTATTGAAAGTTTTCGTTACAGACTGACGAATGCGTTCCAAAAGATATTCTCCAATTGAACTCATTATGTCTCTGTTTCATGCGTCATCCAAACAATTTTTCGCACAAATTATCAGTATCAATGAATATCAATGTATTACTCGTGGACTCGTGGATATTTGGTTCTGAAACCCTCTCCTTTTGCCGCTGCATATCGATGGTTTGAAGCACAGATATTCCGCCGTATTCACAAAGCATTGTTAAGTGTTTCAATCTCCGTTAGGACATAGATGCATAGAATACATGGTGAACACACTCTTTGACATATTTTCGGCCGATTTGCGGTCCAAATACTGTCAAAATAACAGGACCCATTTCTATGAAGGCCGCAGGCAGCTGGCAGCTCATCTCTTTGGTTAAGGGACGCTGTGAGGGCAGTACATAGATGCATAGAATACATGGTGAAGACAGTCTTTGACATATTTTCGGCCGAATTGCGGTCGAAATACTGTCAAAATACAAGGATTTTATTCTACTTCAGTTTTCGCCGATAGATACCGGCAGTAGAAATTTTATGCACAAAATTATCGACATGTCAAATTATATTCGAATCTGTGTTTATTCTTGTTTCTTGTGGAAAGTCGTACCTGGTCGTATGCTGAAATTTGGTATTTCGTTCAACGTCCTTGTTTTCCGCGTTGAAAGTATGCCAAATGTTTTCTGTATGAACTCTGAACGAGTATCCAGAACCGTTTTAATCAAATACTATTTTCATTCCGAAAATCCTTCGTTTTTATGCGAATATAATTTTTCTAACAATTGTTTATTCTTACCAGATCAGGAGCAGATTTCTAGTATCTAGATAGGTATTAATTATAATGTTTGGGAAACTAATGTTAATTTTTAAAATAAAAGTTTTTCGCGCCACATGGTATCAGGGGTCTCCCTTCCTTGATCCAGGGAGGGTAACACATGTGTGAGTTGAAGAGAAGACGCAACAAGTGTGTGAATATCGCTCGCTGCAAAACTGCAAAGAATCGCTCTATTTTTCGCTTCAAAAACCAAAATCAAACGCTAGTGACAAGAAATATTCCGCAAAGTGCCGTGCACATGCCATTGTTCGAGAAGACAAGGAAAAACTATCACCGTTGAGCAGCAGACAGGTAAGATTCCTGATGCCAACTCGTTGTTTTGCCATTTTTTTAACTGAAATATAATAGTCCATTTTTCTCTCTTATTTAAACTGAGTTTCTCCAACATTTTGATCCTAACGAGCCGGATTCGAATAGTTGAATTTTATTGTTTACGGACGAAAAAGATTTTTTTGTCATTTTCAGAGCAATCGCTGTGCACGAAAATCTTCAATTATTCCTTTACGCTAGGGGCAATCATATATTCGATTAGTTCCCGAAAAATCAAGCATTTTCATACTTGTTTCATGCTGCTGAGTGTTATGAGATATATAATTAATTTTTGAAATTAATTATTGAAACCGCTTAAGATCATCTGTCCGCCATTGAAAATTCGACGCCTCCACGGGAAATCGTTACAATTGATTCATTCACCCCACTCCTCACATTTGCGCATCAGCGTGTCCGCAGTCCGCACATTCGCACAGGGCCGTTGAACCTTCCGTCGATCAGCTGTTTCTGTTCCGGATTTGTTTACTTTCTTGTTGTCAATTTCTTTCGCGAAATGGATAAATTGAAGAAGTTTAAAACGCATCGAAATATTTGCATTAGTGACATGACTTCGCTTAATACTCTTGCACAGAAGGCTATTGTGGATAAAAGTCAACATATTTTATTTAAAGTCCGCTATCGAGATATCGAAACAATTCACGAGGAATTCTTGAAACATCATGATAATGTTATATCTGTGCTCCTAGCTGATCCTGAATCCGACGTCGAATTGGAAAATACATTACGTGAAAGTTTTCTCGCTGACTATTATGCCGTTTAAACTGTTTTCACCGATTTATTTGAAGTAAATATTCCTTCACCATCGGGATCAAGTCATTCTAGCACTGTTTGTTTCATCTTCCGCACAAGGAAACGATCGGTTACCAAAAATTGACATAATAAGTTCAGTGGTGATTATAGAGAATTTGCATCTTTTCGAGATCAATTTGATGCACTCGTACATAATAACGCTGCTCTCACTCCTATTGAAAAGTTTACTTACCTGACTAATTCCTTGCAAGGCACTGCCCTTTCATTGGTGAAAACATTATCTCTTACTGCTGCTAATTATACAATCGCTTATCGCAGTATTATTGATCGGTTTTAAACTTCTTCAATTTACTTGTACAGACAGAAAATGTCAAGAATTTCTACATTTGAAAATAAATTGAAGCACAAGAAACATCAAGCAGATGAAATTATGCAGGTCAGGCGATCATTATCTACAGAATGCATACCGTCAAGATTGAATATCGGTAGAAATCAAACTGTAGATAAAGTTCCAGAGCTACCTGTAATTAAAAGACCAGCAAAAATTAATCTAAGGCGATCAAAATCTTTGAGTGATATAAGGGCTCCTCCTAACAAGACCACCAATCTGACTATAACTGCCGGTACAAGTAAATTGAAGAAGTTTGAAACCGATCAATAATACTGCGATAAGCGATTGTATAATTAGCAGCAGTAAGAGGTAATGTTTTCACCAATGAAAGGGCAGTGCCTTGCAAGGAATTAGTCAGGTAAGTAAACTTTTCAATAGGAGTGAGAGCAGAGAACTTCTTGTTGTCAATTTCTTTCGCGAAATGGATAAATTGAAGAAGTTTAAAACGCATCGAAATATTTGCTTTAGTGACATGACTTCGCTTAATACTCTTGCCCAGAAGGCTAATGTGGATAAAAGTCAACATACTTAATTTAAAGTCCGCTATCGAGATATCGAAATAATTCACGAGGAATTCTTGAAACATCATAATAATGTTATATCTGTGCTTCTAGCTGATCCTGAATCCGACTTCGAATTGGAAAATACATTACGTGAAAGTTTTCTCGCTGACTATTATGCCGTTAAAACTGTTTTCACCATCGGGACCAAGTCATTCTAGCACTATGTTTGTTTCATCTTCCGCACAAGGAAACGCTCGGTTACCAAAAATTGAATTAATGAAGTTCAGTGGTGATTATAGAGAATTTGCATATTTTCGAGATCTATTTGATGCACTCGTACAAAATAACGCTGCTCTCACTCCTATTGAAAAGTTTACTTACCTGACTAATTCCTTGCAAGGCACTGACCTTTCATTGGTGAAAACATTACCTCTTACTGCTGCTAATTATACAATCGCTTATCGCAGTATTATTGATCGGTTTTAAACTTCTTCAATATACTTGTACCGGCAGTTATAGTCAGATTGGTGGACTTGTTAGGAGGAGCCCTTATATCACTCAAAGATTTTGATCGCCTTAGATTAATTTTTGCTGTTCTTTTAATTACAGGTAGCTCTGGAACTTTATCTACAGTTTGATTTCTACCGATTTTCAATCTTGACGGTATGCATTCTGTAGATAATGATCGCCTAATCTGCATAATTTCATCTGCTTGATGTTTCTTGTGCTTCAATTTATTTTCAAATGTAGAAATTCTTGACATTTTCTGTCTGGTAATGGTAATGGTAATTACCAATCATTCAGGTGTTTGATTGATTCCGGCAGTATGAACAGTTTCATAAGCGAAAAAGCTGTTCAACGATTAAAATTGCGTAAAACTACTTACTATATTGAGGTTCGCGGATTAGGTTCTATGAACACTAAGTTGTCTAAGGGTAGAGTGTCAATTTCATTGAAATCAAAAAATATTCTAAATCAAAAATCACTTTTCACTGACGCTATAATAGTTGATAAAATATGTGATATCTTGCCAGTTTGTCAAATAAAAACTGATTCTTGGACACATATACAAAATCTATCGCTCGCTGATCCATTCTTTTATTCACCTGGTACAATAGATCTGCTACTTGGAGCAGATGTATTCTCGGAGGTAATTCTTCCAGGCTGTATCACCGGAAAATCAAATCAACCAATTGCTCTTAAGACCCTCTTAGGTTACATTCTAATAGGAAAAATCGACAGCGTCTCACAGAATTCTACTTCCTCATTTTTTATCAGTTCAGTTGAAAATTCATTTGAAAATGACATTTACCTATAGGTTTTGGGAGATTGAAACCGTTCCGGAAACAGCAAATACTGGGATTGAAGATTCTGAATGTGAAAAGTATTTTTTAAAAACAATTTCTCGAGCAAGTGACGGAAAATTTATTGTCTCACTTCCCTTTTTGGATAATTCTACACCACAGTTTTCAAATATGAGAAATTTCGCTCTTTCGAGATTTTATTCGCTTGAACGACATCTAACGAAATTGAAACGAACTCTTACTATTTAATTCATCATTGCGTGTTGAAACCAGAAAGTTTATCAACTAAATTACGAGTTGTTTTTGATGGGTCAGCAACTAATAATTCTCAAAGTTCATTGAATGACCGTTTAATGCCAGGTCCGAAATTGCAGCCTGATATATGCAAAGTGATCCTGAATTATCGTCTCTTTCAATATGTAATTTGTTGCGATATACGTCAAATGTATAGAATGATCTGGGTCGATCCTGATCAGTGTAATTTCCAGAGGATAGTTTTTCGTTTTGCGCCAAATAATGAAATACAAGATTTCCGCCTGAAAACCGTTACATATGGATTACGATCCAGCCCTTATTTAGCATTAAGAGTTCTTCGAAAATTAGCCGAAGACGAGAATTGCAATCATCCTCACGCCGCAAGACTAATTCTTAACAATTCATATGTCGATGACTTTATTTTTGGTGCACCCACCATTGAAGATGCTCGAATGATACGCGATGATCTTATTGCGCTTTTGGGAAAAGCAGGATTTCAGTTGAGAAAATTTTGCAACAATAATTTAACTCTGCTGAAAGATTTACCAGACTCATATTTATCAATGAACCCGCTCGACTTTCAGAAAACTGAAAAATTATGTCCTTCAAAAGTTTTGGGATTGAATTGGAGTCCTAATGATGATTCTTTCAATTTCTTTTGCAAGCCTCTAACCGAGTCTTCCTGCTCTAAACGAATTATACTCTCTCAATTGGCCGGGGTGTATGATCCTCTTGGATTTGTCGCCCCTACTATTTTTTTGTTCAAGCATTTGATACAAAAATTGTGGATTTCTAAGCTTGGTTACCATTGTTGTCTGAACTAAGAATTGAACATCGAATCTTTCTCCCTGATGCTTTCTATGAAATTCACGGTTTCTGTGATGCCAGTGAAAAAGGATACGCGTGTGTAGTCTATTTGCGAGCTTTAGGCGCTGACAGAATTACTACGCATTTTGTGTGCGCAAAGTCTAAGATTGCTCCCTTGAAAAAAATCACGATACCTCGCCTCGAATTATGTGCGGCTGTCCTTTTATCTAAACTTATGCGCTTTGTTGTTGACGTTTTTAGTGATGTCATATCGATAAAGAAGGTAGTTTCTTGGTCTGATTCACAAATTGTTCTCCATTGGCTTAACGGCACGCCCAATCGTTGGAAGACATTCGTTGCAAATCGCGTTTCATACATTCAATCTCACTTACCGAAACTTCCTGGGTTTATATTAATTCAGAAAATAATCCTGCTGACCTGGCTTCCCGACGTCTTTTACCATCTAAACTTTTGTCTACTAACATTTGGTTCACGGGTCCCTCACAAGAGAACGTGAAATATCGATATTCATTCCGCAGTCATCCTTCTCGTATCCAGTAGAAGAACAGCGAACATTGAACCTTCTAACTCTTCTTTCAGATGATAATCATGTTCTGCAAACCTTAATAAATCGGTTTTCAATCTTTGACACATTACTAAGAGTCACTGCTTATTTGCTAAGATTCATTTCGAATGTTAAAGATCGTCAACGTACAACTTATGCTCACCTCACCAATTCTGAACTGTACACCGCTCTGCTAATGTTAGTTAAATATGTTCAACAGAAACATTTCTTTCGTGAATTTGAGAATAAAAAATTTTCGCTGCTGCTTCGAAAATTGTACGCCTTTCTTGATTCAGAAGGAATTTTAAGAGTAGGAGGTCGAATTGAGAACGCTCATTTGAGACACGACGCAAAGTATCCGATCCTACTGCCTCGCCAAAGTCGATTCACTACGCTGACTATAGAACATTATCACAAAAAATATTTGCATGCTGGACCACGAACAACCCAATATTTGATTTCTCAGAGATTTTGGATTCTTTCAAGTAAACGTGCAATCAATTCTGTGATTTCGAAGTGTGTCTATTGTTGGAAGATTCGACCGAAGTCATTTCAACCTCCAATGGCTCCGCTGCCAGAAACTCGTATCACTCAAGCCAAAGCTTTTCTCCATTCCGCTGTTGACGGAGGTCCTTATTTAATCACCTTTTCACGTCATCGCGGAGTCAAATCGTGCAAAGCATACATTTGTGTCTTCGTTTGTCTTGCCACAAAAGCCGTTCATGTGGAATTAGCAAGCGATCTGTCTGCAGAAATTTTTTGGCTGCTTTGCAGCGATTGGTCGCCAGAAGAGGTCGGGTTTCGACAATATTTTGCGATAACGCGACGAATTTTGTGGGAGCAAGCAAGCAGCTTAAATTGATAAAAAACAGACAAATTATATCTCCGAAAGTATTGGTTTCTCTGAGTTGGGAATTATATCAATGTATACATATAATAGAGCTGCATCATAAAGGAAATTCAATTCAAATAATAGTTTATTTATCAAGATTAAATGAGCAATCATGAGAATGAGAACTGCACCATGGAAGAAATCGAATTAAATCTGGCCAATTTTGCCCAATAACGAACTTAACCGAGATATTCATCTCCCTAACCTACTCTGAAAATTTCAACTACCTAGCTCATTCCGTTCGAGAGTTATTGTGGAAAAACATATTTTAAATTTTCAAATTTTTTTTTTTTTACACTTTGCGGTAATCTGGTCAATACAAAACTTCACATGCGTATAAAGGTCATGATTTTACAATTTGATGCTAAATTTCAGATAGATCGAAGGAACTTGTCCGAGATATTTACGCTCCAAAACCACCTTGCAATTTTCAATCCGCTTACTCCTTTCGTTCAAGAGTTATCGTGCCTACGGCCGGTCGGCCGGCCGGACAGAATCGATTTCGCACTCGGATTCTTGATCAGTGAGTCGAACCAAATCGTTTGAGACCATTTTCAGCCAAAAATTCCAAAATTACAGACACTTGGGCAAATTGATAAGCACTCTGTTCCGAGGAACTAGAGCGCCAAAAAAACAAGTTTCGTATGACAATTGCCCAAAACAGGTTTAAAGTGCCTACAAATAGTAGATATTCCATAAAACATGTATTAAAGAAGAGAAGAAATAATGAAAAAATTACCTTGTAATCGATCAAAAATTTCCTCATCTACGTTCACCAAATTTTCTCCTCTCTCGAACTACAGAATTATGCTTTCAATATTTACGTAATATTTTCAAACATTTTCGGGTGAGGTCCCCGTTGCATCGCTAAAATACGAGTATTTCAACCCCAATATTTTTGAAGTTACAATATTCCCTTCTGTCAAATTGACATTATGAAAATTCATACATAGAATAATTATATCAATCTGTGAAATACGATTTACATTGAAATTTTGAAAAATCATATCTCCGAAAGTATTAGCTCGTTAGAGTTAAAAATGATATGAATGGATTCTTATGATAAAACTGCTCATTAAAAAAAATTTAATTTGGAATTTGATTCGTAAAAAAAAATTTTTTTTTTTATTACTCCGAAACCTTCTGTCCGATTTTGCCCAGTAACGAACTTAGCCGAGATATTTATCCCCTAAACCTACTCTGAAAATTTCAACTCTCTAGCTCATTCCGTTCGAGAGTTATCGTGCCTACGGCCGGACCGGCCGGCCGGACGGCCGGACAGAATGAATTTCCACCACGGATTCTTGATCAGTGAGTCGAACCAAATCGTTTAAGACCATTTTCATCGAAAAATTCGAAAATTACAGACATTTGGGCAAATTGATAAGCACTCAGTTCCGAGGAACTAGAGCGCCAAAAACGCTGCTGAACAAGAACGCATCAAATTCATTTTTTCTCCGCCTTCTGGTCCTCACTTCAATGGACTGGCAGAAGCAGGAATTAAGTCAGTAAAGCTTCATCTAACTAAAGTTATAGGTGATCAAATTTCATCCTATGAAGAGTTCAACACTATATTGACGCTTATAGAATCAAGTTTAAATTCACGCCCGTTAACTCCGCTTTCCTCAGATGTAGATTCTGTTGATGCCTTGACACCGGGCCATTTTCTTACCCTGGAGCCGCCTTCTGTTGTTCCTACTCCCGATTTTAGTATGTAGTTGCTCAATGAATCGGTTGTCACGATGGCAATTACTACAGCGCATACACCAAGATTTTTGGCGCCGATGGCGACGCGAATATCTTCATACCATAGACAAGATATACATACTCTACAACAGCGAAGCAAGTGGCTAGACTTCACTTCTCCGCCTCGCCTCGGTTCTCTTGTTTTGATCAGGGAAGATAATCTACCTCCTGGGAAGTGGAGCATAGCTCGAATTGTAGCATTGCATCCTGGCGATGACAATGTCACTAGGTTCGCCACAGTGAAAACGATTTCAGGTTTTCTGAAACGATCACTAGTGAAACTCTTCCCGCTCCCTGTTGAGTGATTAATCTGTTTTTTTTTTTTTTATTATTCCATTAAATTTTATATTAATTTAACATTGGGGATTTTCGTGCACAAGCAACAATTGCTAATATATTTTTGTTTCTTATTTTGCTGTTTGGGTATTCCTTTATAGTTATTTGGTATAAATTGCTCAGCAAACGAATGCCACACATTCGTTCATTATATTAAATTTTTTTATACTTAAAATGTTACAAGCATTTTCCCGGGGCAAGATGTTTGGGAAACTAATGTTAATTTTTAAAATAAAAGTTTTTCGCGCCATTTGGTATCAGGGGTCTCCCTTCCTTGATCCAAGACGGGTAACACATGTGTGAGATGAAGAGAAGACGCAACAATTGTGTGAATATCGCTCGCTACAAAACTGCAAAGAATCGCTCTATTTTTCGCTTCAAAAACCAAAATCAAACGCTAGTGACAAGAAATATTCCGCAAAGTGCCTTGCACATGCCATTGTTCGAGAAGACAAGGAAAAACTATCACCGTTGAGCAGCAGACAGGTAAGATTCCTGATGCCAACTCGTTGTTTTGCTATTTTTTTAACTGAAATATAATACAGTCCATTTTTCTCTCTTATTTAAACTGAGTTTTCCCAACATATAATATTAATAACATTGAAAGATCGCTGATACCGTTGGTAATAAATCAACATAGGAGAACGCTTTGACTTGTTGATTTATTATAATCTTGCTGGTTGATGAACATAAACTGTTCTAACAGTCGAAACATTAAGGTATAACTCTGTTAATTAATACCTAATTATATTCATTATACAATTCAGTTATATATTGAGATGGATTGAAATGATATGTTATGAGAACTAACAATATTATTTATCAACGATGAAAGGACCAGTAGAGAACAAAGTTCAAGCAACCACACAGTGTGATTTCATCAAAGTTGAATTGCTTTCCTAAAGCGTCATTCTTTTTGGCACTCCTATTCTATATTATTTGTTTCAAGGATATTGTTACACGACAAGAATGGCAACTGGCTTGTGGTAGAGGTAGGGTATTGAAAATTAGAACATTTGTTTGTTCAAAACATTTTTCTACTGAATATATATTTAATAAAAGATTGAAATATAGAACACTACCTTCTATTTGGTTAGTTTATCAATTTAATGAATCATTTTTCCATATTTCATCAGTATTCTTAGTTCTGAATTATAGCTATCGAATGAAATATATACTGAATATATACTGAAAATGATTTATACATGAGAATGTTTTGATGAAGTTTCAAATTATATATCGAAAATAATAAGTAAGATACTCAATTTAAATGAGCCTTACATGATAAAGGTAATTAATACATTTGAATAATAATAATATGATATAAAAAGATATTATGTAGATGTATTACAGAAAATTCTGTAATATTCAATGTATTTCAAAATTAATAAATTAAATGCTTATATTCTAATGACACTGGATGCTATCAAAAGATCGCATCTAATGTAAAATACAATACAAAAGTAATGAAAAAATAATGATTTCACAGATTTTTTCATTTACAGTTCCATTCAAAATGTTCCAATGAAACTCCTTTACTGATAAATCCCTTATTTGACCCCATTATGTCTCGGCAAAATGAAATTTCTCTTCCAAACAAATTAGGGTTACATATAATGTCCAAACAGATGTCTGATTAATCAAAAAGTGATTGATTTTTCTATAAACTTCTTCATTATATTCTGTTAATTTGGATTCACGAACTAGCAACGGTGGAAAGTGAACTTTAACGCTTGTCAGTTTTCATGTAATCGCTTGTTAGATTCTTCGAAATCGACACTAGCGGCAACATCGTTTACAAAGTGAAGTAGTACATAAAGTACGTGATTTGACCATTCTAGGTCCGTTTTTCGGCCGTAAATTTTAACAGGAATTAGCAGGGAGTGTCGACACCTTGTTATTCTATGCATCTTGATTAGGACTTAACGGAGATTGAATGCTTTGTGAATACGGCGGATTGTATGTCCATTTGTTGTCAATGTTAGGGTAAAGTGATATTTGTGGAAGACAAATATATAGTCTGTGCAAATATTATAACGAGAGGAAAGTGTTACCTCTCGGGCTTTCCGAGAAGATTATATATGATGTGGGCTTTCAGAGAAGATTCTGGAATCTGAAAGTCTGGATATTTTGCCAGATATTCATTTTTACAGGCCTCTGCAGAGTAAATCCATTCACCATTGATTAATGTACCATTGCGGTAATAGGTCATCACAATAAATATGTTTTGTTCTAAATCATAAGTTATTGCAGATGTAAATAATTTGGAAACTGAATTTTTACGAATTTTAAAAAGAATTTTAATAATTCACAATAATTCAATATTGGCTGTCAGTTTAGGAATTCTATGATATAAACAGAACACAAGAAGTGAGAAGTGACAAATAAAAATCCAAAACCAACTGGGATGTTACGATCATTTATGAAGCCCCTGTATTTTCCTACATATATACAGGGTGAGTCTTTGACCACTGCATTAATTTCAACCAAAGATTCCTCTCATCAAATGAAACACTTTTTTCATTTACCATTTTTCCAGATTCGGCTCAGGTAAAAAGTTACAAGCGTTTAAAGATTTCACAATGTGCTAATACACTCCCGCATATAAATTATCTATGACATTGTTGGCGGACGATAATAAGGCATGGTAACGTGGTTTACAGCTTGATTCGGGATTCCAACGCTCAGGGACAGATCCATAAAAGTAGTGAAATTTCTGGAGTTTTCCATTTGAAAACATTCAATGAAGAATATCTCGAAAACGGTGCGTTTAAGGAGAAATGATGAAGAATAATATAATGTTCTAAAACGATGGAATATTCTTGAAATGACCCAAGAAAAACTTTATATGCTTTCTCTGTGCTAATTTCGTTTAGTTTTATGAATCCACGAGTCTATAACTAGAAAACCAGTAGAAGTAGAAAATAACTAATATTTGGAAAACATGTATCATATTTATAGAAAAGTTTACGCCAACATTCATTTTATTCGAAAAAAGGATGTCAAAGCTACAAAATAAAAACTGTTTTTTTTCAAAATTTCAACAGCCTGTATCTTTTTACCTGAGCTGAATTTGGAAAAATGTTAAATGAAAAAAGTGCTTCATTTGATGAGAGGAATCTTTGGTTGAAATTAATGCAGTGGTCGAAGACTCACCCTGTATATACGTATATTTTTCTCAGAAACGAAATCAGCTTTATCCGCTAAAAATTGCGCATGTAAATCTGAGGACACAGTGCGGAAAACAATGGCAATATTCGTGGAGGCGGAGCACTTTCCTTCAAGTGCACTCCTCTACGCCAGGGAGATATAATGGGCTTGACCCCAAAAAACTGCTTTCGTGTCTAAGGATAGTATAAAAGATGCTTTTCTGTCCAGACCGTTTAGTTTTAATCCACCTCCGAACATACATATAGTTGGTGAAATATCCCGAGAGTTTGATTTAACCACCATTACAGGGAATCTAGACTGGGGTATGTCAGTATTAAGGGTCAATCTTCATCTGTAAATTTTCAGTCTTACTTTTTGGCGCTCTTGTTCCTCTGAACATTTTATTTAATATGCAGTTCTATCATAAGAATCCATTAATGTAATTTTCAACTCTTACAAGCTAATACTTTCGGGGATATGATTTTTCAAAATTTCAATAGTACGTCGTACTTCTAAGTTTTCACAGAATGCGAATTCTATATGTCTGTGTTCTATCTGTATTCACTCTTCATTCATGTCGTCCTTTGTACCTATAAGAGAGGTCATATTTAGAGTTTATATAATTCGTAATATTTTTTGTTGGAAAACAAGCTTCCAAATCTTGAATTTGTGGATATACAAGACTTTTTGCATATTGAATCATTTATGTGCAAATATTGGGGATGATTCTTCAGAAGATTAAGAATTGGATCATTTTAATGATGTACCTAGTTTATGGAGGCAAAACGAAAGAACAAGAACAAGAAATTACTGTTCGTTGACCTCCGAGGTTAATATTACCTTTTACTTCCTTAAGTAGTGAGACGTGTTCCTATATATAGTATTTTCATAATATTGCTGGCAAAAAAAATGCTGAAATCTTGATCTACATTTATGTATGAAATATTCTTTCTTGAGTTAAGGTTCCTAATACAGAATTAATGTTTTAGTGGTATGAACTATTAAATTATGAAAATAGGATTGTATTTTATTAATATATATTTTGAACCATTAAAATAATTTGTTCGTCTGTCGACAATCTGCTATGATTGTCTCCAGCCTTGCTCTAGACATTTCGATGATACTTTCCTTAGGTATTTCGAGTTGTGAAAACTATGCACCGAGTGTAAGTTGCAACAACCCATTCCACGAGGTTGAATTATTGCAGATTGCTCATTTAATCTTGATAAATAAACTATTATTTGTATTTCTTTTATGGTGCATTTCTATCATAAGAATCCATTGATATCATTGCCAACTCTGAGAAACCAGTACTTTCGGAGATTTTTATAAAACATAAAATTATTTCAAACTATGGTATTTTATACGATATTGTCTCCAATGTTTCATCATCTTAAAACGATATTCTGTTATACAGGGTGGTTGGTGACCCAAAGTCCAAACGTTAGTTGTAGTTAGGAGATTTCTATACTAATTCAAAATAGGCCATCAAACGTTGACGTTTCTTATTGGAGATACAGGGGGTTTTCCGAAAAATGCGTACATTTTGAAGCGCTTCATCTTTCGAACTACTGTAGTTTTTCGTTTGGTTTTTTGGTTTATAATGTACTATCAACCTTCATGCATACGTTATAACGAATATTGGAGAATATATATAGTAACCTCGTAAAATTAATCCTATATGTTCTGTACGAAAATAACACACTATATGTGAAAAAGAAATTTTTAATACATATTTATTCTTGTAGAGTAAGAAAAATTTTGCCAATAACATGTTTCATTTCGAATGGCTTAAATTTATCCATGAAACTACGATTTTTGGAAGACGAGCCAAGTTTTTGCGCGCATGTTCTGGGGAACATCGTGTTATCATTTTGCCCTGTCTGTAATTTTCGAATTTTTTGCCGAAAATGGTCTCAAACGATTGGTTTCGACCCCCTGATGAGGAATTCGAGGACAAATTTGATTATGTCCGGCCATCCGTTGCCACGATAACTTGAGAACGGAAAGAGTTGTGAGTTCGTTAATGGGCATAATCGGCCCAATGGTTTCCGAGTAATAATTTTGTTTTCAACCAATACAAATCCGATCGAATTGAAACTTGGGGAGTAGTTGTAAAATACAAATTTAAATACGTTTGTAAAATTTTGTGACAATTGTAGACAATTTAAAAAATATTATCTATGTCACGATAACCTGAGAACGGAAAGAGATAGCAAGAGATATCCCCATCTCAACTTATTTCCCTAATAACTCGAAAAATACGAAACCAATCCAATTCAAACATGGGTATTAGTTGTAGAATGCCGAAGCGAAAATTCTTGGGGATCATATCACTAGAAAATTTTTAAAAAATCATTGAAAAAAATTCTATATATCAGAAACTATTGGTCCGAAATTTTGCGAGAGCCTTCAAAACCAACCAGTAGTTAGTTGTAGGTCTCCTAATTACAACTAAGGTTTGGACTCTGGGTCACCAGTCACCCTGTATATCAGCTGCATTAGCTTATTTTGCGGAAATTGAACAAAAATAAGGGAGGAATAGAAAATGTAAGCAAAAATACATGAAATATTTCTCAATGAATTTCTGTGAGAAATGAAGAGAATGAAGGAGACAAATTTTGAATTCCTTAAAGCTATTGATACAATAATTTAACTATCCTTCCACTCTCATCATAGCATTATTCGAACATTAAAATTCAGGAACTTAAGATGTCGCCGTTTAACACCCTCGATGAATATAAGAGACGAAAATGCAGAGAGATATAAGCTCCTGGTTTCTATAAGAACAGCAATTTACATAAAATAATTTCATCGATAAAACAAACCAAAGAGCCAGCTTACGACGCATTCACTGCTATTAGGAAAGTTTGGGATCGACAGCAGCCGATGCAGTCTATCGAGATCCCCAAGGTTTTCAGACCTCCTGAAATTGAAAATAAACCAAGAAATACGAAGAAGGGAAGCCAGAAAAGCAGTGGCGGCTTGTCGTATGAGGTAGATGAGGCAGTGCCTCACCAATAAATTTGGAAAATTACACCTATCAATCAAATATACTGCCCCACGAAAGTTAAGGAAGTTCAGCAATTTTGAGACTGCTTCAAAAGTTTCCATTTTTGGTGCTCTTGTTCCTCGGAACTGAGTGCTTATCAATTTGCCCAAATGTCTGTAATTTTCGAATTTTTGGCTGAAAATGATCTTGAACGATTTGGTCCCACTCACTGATCAAGAAACATGGTCAAATCGATTATGTCCGGCCGTCCGTCCGTTAACTCGATAACTCTCGTACGGAATAAGATAGACAGTTGAATTATATATACAGGGTGAGTCTTTGAGCTCTGCATTAATTTTAACCCAAGATTCCTCTCATCAAATGAAACACTTTTTTCATTTAACATTTTTCCAAATTCAGCTCAGGTAAAAAGATACAGGCTGTTGAAATTTTGAAAAAAAATCAGTTTTTATTTTGTAGCTTTGACATCCTTTTTTCGAATAAAATGAATGTTGGCGTAAAGTTTCCCATAACTATGATACATTTTTTCCAAATATTAGTTATTTTCTACTTCTACTGTTCTTCTAGTTATGGACTCGTGGGTTCATAAAACTAAACGAAATTAGCATAAAGAAAGCATATAAAGTTTTTCTTGAGCCATTTTAAGAATATTCCATCGTTTTAGAACATTATATTATTCTTCATCATTTCTCCTGAAACGCACCGTTTTCGAGATATTCTTCATTGAATGTTTTAAAATGGAAAACTCCAGAAATTTCACTACTTTTATGGATCCGTCCCTGAGCGTTGGAATCCCGAATCAAGCTGTAAACCACGTTACCATGCCTTATTCTCGTCCGCCAACAATGTCATAGATAATTTATATGCGGGAGTGTATTAGCACATTGTGAAATCTTTAAACGCTTGTAACTTTTTACCTGAGCCGAATCTGGAAAAATGGCAAATGAAAAAAGTGTTTCATTTGATGAGAGGAATCTTTGGTTAAAATTAATGCAGTGGTCAAAGACTCACCCTGTATATCTCGGTTAGGTTGTTATTGGGCAAAATCAGCCGTTGGTTTAGGAGTAACGAAAAAAAAATTTGTTGTTACAACTTTTGAATTAATTTTTTTTTAAGATGCAGTTTTATCATGAAAATCCATTGATATTATTCTCAACTCTAACAAGCTAATACTTTCGGAGATATGATATTTCAAAATTTCAATAATACATCGTAGTTCAATGTATTCACAGAAGGTGTTCACTCTTCATAAATGTCATCTTATCTAGCTATTAAAGACATATCAATTCGTTGTTTGAAAATATTTTCTGCTGGAAAACAAGTATCCGATTCTTTAATTTGTGAATATATACAAGACTGTTTTGAAACCGAAAATAATATTGACTGGTTGCATATTGAATAATTTACTTTAAATTCGGGATGATGTTTCAGAAGATTTAGAATTGGATCATTTTAATGATGTAGTTTATGAAGGCAATAGGAAAGAAGAACATAATGGAATCATCAAAACAAATTACTGTTCGTTGACCACTGAGGTTAATATTACTTCCTTAAGTAGTAAGACATGTTCCTGTATACAGTATTTTCATAATGTTGCTAGCAAAAAAATGCTGAAATATGGATCTACATTTGTGTATCAAATATTTTTTTCTTGAGTTAAGGTTCATAATACAGAATGAATGTGTTACTGGTATGAACTCTTAAATTATGACAAGAGAATTGTATTTTATTAATATATTTTGAACTATTAAAATAATTTGTTCGTCAGCCTCTACCTACTCAAGTATCAGGAATAAATGGACAATCTGCTATGATTGTCTCCAGCCTTACTTTAGACATTTCGATGATACTTTCCTTATTATTTCTAATGATTATTTTTGAAGCATTGAAGATTGCTCATTTAATCTTGATAAATACACTATTATTTGAATTGAGTTTCCTTTATGATGCAGTTCTATCATAAGAATCCATTGATCCATTTGTCAAAGTTTGAGCAAGAGCGCCAAAGCTACTGTCCACAGGGCTTGAACCAATTTTTTTTATCAATTTTTTAAATATGAGAAATCTAAATGTATATTCACTTATCTAACTCATTCTTTTGTCCATTTCTTTTTAAGTTTCAGTTTCGGGTGAAATTTTATTTTTATTATTTGTAGTTCAAAATCAGTTAACTAAAAAAATTAAAAAAAAAAACAACATAAATGAACATTTGGTTGACAAGAATCGGCAACTTTTGAAACGCTCACAAAATTTCTGAACTTCCTTGACTTTTGTGAAGCAGTATATATTATTTTCATATTATTTCATTGAATCATCACTTCTTCAGCAACAATTAATTTTTTTTTTTCTCTATTTGCTTTCATAAGCATTTATAGCATTAATTCACATTATCATACAACAATACAGGGTTTCCCAAAATTAATACAATCAAATTTGGTCACAGATTCTCACGACGAAATTAGGATACCCCTCTTTCGGGATTACAGCCCCCTGAATCTCTCCTTAAAATAGTCTTTCCTTTTTGGCGCTCTTGTTCCTCGGAACAGTGCTTTTCAATTGGCCCAAATGTCTGTAATTTGCGAATTTCTGGCTTAAAATGGTCTCAAACGTTTTGGTTCGAATCACTGATCAAAAATCCGTGTTCAAAATCGATTCTGTCTGGCCGGCCGTAACCACGATAACTCTTGAGCAGAATGAGCTAGACAGTTGAAATTTTCGGAGTAGATTTGGGAGATGAATATCTCGGTTAATTATGTTATTGGGCAAAATCGGCCAAGTGGTTTCGGAGTTACAAAAAAAAATGTTTTTGCATTACAGATTTCAAATTCAATTTTTTTTAAGATGCAGATCATAAGAATTCATTGATATCATTCTCAACTCCAACAAGCCAATACTTTCGAAGACACGATTTTTCAAAATTTCAATAATTATTCTCAATTTTATATTTCATAGAATACCTACTCTAATTATAATTGGCTGATGTATGTAAATCCAACATGAGATTAGTCATAGACCTACGTCTTGAATTAAATTACGAAAATTCTTGAAAATTGACGCACAGAAGCCAAATTCTAAATGTGGGCTCCATGGACAGGAGTTTTGGCGCTCTTGTTCAATCTTTGGCAAACCGTAACTCCGAAAGTATTGGTTTCTCAGAGTAGGGAATGACATCAACGGATTCTTATTTGATTTATTGTATTTTATGATGCAGTCCTATCATAAGATTCCATTGATATCATTCCCAACTCTGAGAAACCAATACTTTCGGAGATATGATTTGTCTTTCCCACTTTCATATCTCAGAATCCGGTCATATGAAAATCACTGAAATTGGTACACAGAAGTTTTATGATATGCGAAATGTCATAGTGCTTCCAATTTTGGCGATGGACCCCCTTAAGACGCTTTTTATTTCAATAATTTAAATTTTTTCTACAAGGATTATTATGCAACTGACGAAACAGAGTTCACCATACTTACTTTCTCAGAAAAACTTAATATTATCATAATAATAATTTTTTTTTCTGATGTGCCTAACCACCTCATACTGTCACGAGCCGCCCCTGAAGAGTAGCTTTTACACCACAGAGTAATTCAAGAAGGGGAGTGTCTATTATATTGTAAATTATTTTCAAATAGGTTTCTATCTGGGAACTTCCTTGAGGTGGCTTTTAATGTCTTCACTAAAATTCTCTTTTCTCTCACAGAGTAATGAAGAGTTGGATAAAACCGTTCTTTAAGCTCCCAATTTATGATAATTCCATTTTTGCTCGCTCGTACCAGCTCATAATCATTTTAACCAAATGTCTACATTTGTGGAATTTTGAGCCGTGAATTATCTCAAAGAATGTAATTTAACTTGCTGATTAGCTAGTTGGGAAAGCACTGAGATATAGATCTGACTCAACAGTGGAACAGAGTTTATATTTGTATTTTTGCGCGGATGTTCTGGGGAACATCGCGTTATCATTTTGCCCTAATGTCTGTAACTTTCGAATATTTTGATGAAAATGGTCTCAAACGATTTGGTTCGACTCCCCAATGAAGAATTCGAGGTCAAATTTGATTCTGTCCGGCCGTTGCCACGTTAACTTGAGAACGGACTTGAAATTTTCAGGTTAGGTGGTGCATCCCAATACGACGGTTCGTTAATGGGCATAACAGGTCCATTGGTTTCCGAGTAATAATTTTGTTTTCAACCAATAAAAATCCGATCGAATTGAAACTTGGGGAGTAGTTGTAGAATATGAACCTTAGCACGTTTGTGAAATTTTGTGAGAATCGTATCGCTAGAAAATTATTACAAAATTATTAAAAAATATTTTTGTTGTCACGATAACCTGAGAACGGAAGGAGATAGCGGCTTGAAGTATTCAGGTTAGGATTTGCATCTGAACGCGACATTTGAGTTTGTTTATAAGCATAATCGGCCAAACGGTTTTAGAGTTATTGCCATCTGAAATTTGGTTGTTTTTTTCTCCTCATTAACTCGAAAAATATTAAACCGATTGAATGAAACATGGTTATTAGTTGTAGAATGCCAACGCGAAAATTCTTGCAAAATTTCGTGAGGGTAGTATTAGTAGAAAATTTTAAGAAATAATTGAAAATTAAAAAAAAAAAGATTCTATATATCAGTAACTATTCGTCTGAAATTGCTGAAATTTTGCAAGAGCCTTTAGAACCTAACTCTACTGCCAAGTTTTAAGTTTTAACACGATCGGTTAAATATTGTTGGAGATTCGAGCAGCCTTGTGTGAGTTCAGTATATGGTTGACCATTTCCTGGATAACTTTCGAACGAAAGTAGATAGGGTAGGTTGCGTATCCGAATGGGAGAGTTAAGTTCGTTTTTGGGCATAATCGGTTTAACGGTTTCCGAGTTATACCCACCTGGAATAGTATTTCCTCGATAACTCAAAAAATAAAGATTCGATCGCCTTGAAGCTTGGTAACTAGTAGTAGAAAATCAACATAAAGACGTGTTTAAATTTTTTAAGAACCGTATCCCTAGAAAATTTAAAAAAAAATACGAAAAAAAATTGGTTCAAGCACTGACGTGAAGTCAGGAGCTTTTGCGCGTATGTTCTATTCTCCATTCTCCTGTATTGGACACCCTTGATCGAATTTACCATGGTAAATTCGATTAAGGGTGCCCAATACAGGAGAATGGACAATAGAACATACGCGCAAAAGCTCCTGACTTCACGTCAGTGCTTGAACCAATTTTTATATGAATGAGCTCTCTCATGCAATATATTATCATTATTAATTCATCAATATAAGTCCAATATACCTGATATATATATATCTGATTCTCTTTGAGCGACGAATGGTTTCAAATATCGATTAAATGCATCCAAATATCTGTTTTTCAACATCCCATCCAGGTGCTGAACTCGACTAATGCTGTTTAGCTCCAGAAGAAAATATAATATCTTCCCATTATTTCCAGTAATATAGATCCGATCGAGTTTTGATTGGTTGAAAACAAAATTATTTCTCAGAAACCATTGGGCCGATTATGCCAATTATTGAATTCGTCCGTCCTTTTGGGACGCGCCACCTACCCAGAAAATTTTGAGTTGCTATCTCTTTCCGTTCTCAAGTTATAGTTGCAACGGCCGGTCGGCCGGACAGAATCAAATTTGACCTCGAATTCTTCATTAGAGAGTTGAACCAAATTGTTTGAGATCATTTTCATCAAAAAATTCGAAAATTACAGACATTTGGACAAAATGATGACGCGATGTTACCCAGAACATGCGCGCGAAAAAGAAAACTGTATTTTCGAATAGAGCGAAAAGCGTAAGTTTTGGCGATTGCTGACACATAGTTTTTAAGGAAAGTAGCACCTTGTGAATCTCCATTCAACAACAGCACTGACAGATTGAACTATAAAACTAGACATGAGAATTTTTTTCGTGAAATTTTCGATTGTGTGACATTGACGATTTAATTTTCTATATACATACATACCACAAAAATATTCAGGGGTATGCATATGAGTACAAAAATATTGGTTTATTTCAGGAGTTACAAAAAACTCATTCAATATTTCAAATAGCAGATATTCTCGAAGAATTGATGGAACATTCCACTCTAGATAGCAGCAGGGTAACATGTGACATTATTGCTATATCATTTTTCGAAAGTTTTCGTTTTAATATTTGTGAACTCTACAGATTATTCTTATCATCTCGAAAGCTTCATGTATATATTTATTTTTGTCAAATACAATTCTTTTTTTGGTCCTGGATCTTTTGAGAGATGCAACAATTTTTTTCACTCAAAAACACAAATTCAGAACGCAGTCACAATATATGTAGACTTTATCCATATTTTTGTGTTTTTCGATTTTTGTACATTTTTTCAAACTAGGGGCGCCAAAAGCCGTTTCTCCCCCCCTCGGAAAAGCTCTTAGCTACGGCCCTGTGTGGGGAGGAGGATGAAACTCCTGATACCTCATTACGGAATGCCTTGCCATCTCAAACAAACGCAAGGAATACTTTGGGCAAGAAATCTGCAGGAGCGAAGACGTAGCCTCCTTGAAGCTATTCCAGATACTGGAGTTCATCAGAACTCTGGAACTGGAAGGCAAGCTGTAGATGGTGATGACATCGACAGCTCTGATGGGGGACACAACAGACATTAAGGTCGCAGTGCCACAATATACAATACAATATATCTTCCCCCTCCTAACAGGATCTGCAACCATTGTGGAAAGTTCCCACCTTTTCCTTGGCCCTCTTGGTTGGCTGCCAAAACGAATATTCGAATAACAACCATTAGATAATCATGAAACTCTTTTACAGTTACAAAATATCATTATTAGGTAGAATGTGACTCTTATAGCTCGAATGAACCAGTCTGTTAGTTACAGAGTGGTGGCTGTCGTCGCTGGAAACTCGGATGCAGTGACATTGAGTGGACTCAAAGCGGACACCCAGTATCAGCTGACCGTAGCCGCCGTGTGGGGTGGCAAGAAATATAGAAGTAGGCCCATCGTCTTCCGAACGCTGGGTGAGTTTTTCATTGTGTTTTTTTACGTTGAATACACTCCAAATAAATTCCTGGTCAAATTCCGCGTTCTCTGGCCAAATGTATGCATAGGGCTTCACACGAGAAGACAGTAGGCGAGAATATAAGAAATCTCGTCTCGGTCTCACCAATTCGTTCTCGTCTCGTTATCAGTTGTCTCGTCTCGTCTCGTCTCATTTTTATTCTGAATAACGATATTAAATATTATAATATATAAACGAAATGGTAGATAACAATGAATAATTTTGTAAAGCTATATTTATTACGCTCTTGTACAAAAATATTTGTACATCTATAAATTTTTTTTTATTTCAAACACTGGTGATGTTATCTTTTAAATTAGTCGATGACCAAGAATCTTCAAAGACGAAGTGACTAACGCTTCGTCTTTGAAGATGGAAACTTTCTTTCCGAACCATATGTCAGACGACGAAAACTGTAGTGGACAAGAGTGTAGTTACTTTTGTACTGTTCATAATAAGTCCACAGTGAACTCGAAATAGAATAGCCAATCATAATGCTAATAGCCAAAATCAAATTGGCAATTTCAAACTTAATATTAATCAATAGCAAATTGGCAATAATCAAAATCATATTGGCATTAGCCAATTGCAAATTGACAATAAACAAAATAAAATTGGCAACTACCTACTGTAAAATTCAAGTTGCAATGAAACTGAATTGTCAGTGTTAGGTTTAGGTTGTTAATATTATGTTAAATACATTATTATATGAAGGGCACCAAGGAAGAACATGCGATGTCACAGTTTTATTATTTTTTGAACTGGCAATACTCATTCGAATGATTCACAAACTTTGTTCTTATGAGTTTAAACTATCACAATTAAGTCACTGAAGAATATCAATAGACGACAGATAAACTGGATCAAAATTATAATTTGCAGCGTGCATCAATTTTCAGAATGCGTTAATTTGAAATTTGGTTTTCTTGATATAACTGATCACTAGTAACCATAAAATTTCAGTAGTTTGCGGGGTTAACAAATCATTAAATTATATCGTTCATTAATTTAAAATTTTTCATTTTTTGCTTCACAATATTCGATGCAATGTTTGACTTCGATTTCAGTACGACTTTATATAATAGTCTAGTCAACAAGTGCTTTTTAGGTCAAAATTTTTGCGTATACTCCGAAAATTTTGATTGAGGTGTCATTCGATTCAGAATGGCATGTAGATAGTTTTTGAGATAATGCTAAGACCGCTCGCAAAAATTTCAATAAACAATTGAGTGGAAAAAAATGGGTTCAAGCCCTGTGGACAGGAGCATTCTGGCACTCTAGTTCAAACAGATAAATTATATCTCCGAAAGTATTGGTTTCTCAGAGTTGGGAATTATATCAATGTATTCATATGATAGAACTGCATCATAAAGGAAATTCAATTTAAATAATAGTTTATTTATCAAGATCAAATGAGAAATCATGAGAATGAGAACTGCACCATGGAAGAAATCAAATTAAATCTGGCCAATTTTGCCCAATAACGAACTTAATCGAGATATTCATTTCATAAACCTACTCTGAAAATTTCAACTACCTACCTCATTCCGTTCG
The DNA here is from genome assembly GCA_937662695.2 of Halyzia sedecimguttata. NCBI lineage: Eukaryota > Metazoa > Arthropoda > Insecta > Coleoptera > Coccinellidae > Halyzia > Halyzia sedecimguttata. Next base: position 79,239,765 of record OW569414.2, read on the forward strand.
AGAGTTATATATATGTCTATGGATGAAAAGCAGTCTCACTACTCTCAGATCTCTTACTACATGTTACCTAATTTCGGAGCAAACAACTGAGATTTTTCTCACTTCGCTCACAATTCTTCGATTGATTAGATAATGTCATGTCTCAGGAACATCATTTGACATTATGACAATTCATACATAGAATAATATTATTCTATGACAACGTTGAAATACGATTCATTATTGAAATTTTGAAAAATCATATCTCCGAAAGTATTAGCTTGTTAGAGTTAAAAATGATATCATTGGATTCTTATGGTAAAACAGCTTATTGAAAAAAATTTAATTTGGAATTTGCCTTGTAAAAAAAATTATTTTTTTTTGTTACTCCGAAACCATCTGTCCGATTTTGCCCAATAACGAACTTAGCCGAGATATTTAACTCCCAAACCTACTCTGAAAATTTCAACTGTCTAGCTCATTCCGTTCGAGAGTTATCGTGCCTACGGCCGGCCGGACGGCCGGACAGAATGAATTTCGACCACGGATTCTTGATCAGTGAGTCGAACCAAATCGTTTAAGACCATTTTCATCGAAAAATTCGAAAATTACAGACATTTGGGCAAATTGATAAGCACACAGTTCCGAGGAACTAGAGCGCAAAAAGAAGGGGTCTTGATTTTTCGGCAATATCTCAAAAACTATCTGAGATAATTCAAATTTGAAAAAATTGGTTCAAGCCCTGTGGACAGGAGCTATTGGGCGCATGTTCATCTTCCTTGTGGCCCGTACTGACCAGTAAAGAAAAAAAGCAGTATCATGTTGAATACCTTAATATTATTCTGGAACACAAATTTTCCATTACAATAATCTTCATCTAGCTTCTATTTAGTATCAATTCCTGTAGAACGTGATCATAATAAGTGTTTTCCATATAATAAAATGTGTTTGAACTTGGTATGTAGGAAATCTGACATCAATTATTGGAATTAATTGATTTGACAAACAGCCGTCAAATGAGGTAAATAGATTTTGTGACGATTTTCTGTGACCATAGAACGTCAAAACACGCTGGAATGTGAATTTTAAGCAATATCTTCTGGAATTGAGATCGTATCGAACTGAAATTTTGCACACTCGTGTAGAATGCTTGATTTAACGTCGGTACAAATTTTTTTATTAAAAAATTTTCCAACTGCCCGATCCCAACAATACTTAGATAATATTATATCCATAAATTAAGCATTTCATTATTGCATTTCTTGAAATAGGTACCTTTTCAAGTCGATCAACATCGTCCTTCATTCGACGTCTAAACTATGACTTGATTCTTTATGTTTATGTCTTTGAATTTGTTTTCGGTGGAATTCAAAGAGTTCATAGAATAATCGATGAAAATACTGAGAGAGACCCAGGAAATTTGACACATTTTGTCTTATATCTCCAGAAATTGAAATCGTATAGAGCCAAAATTTTGCACAATGTTGCAAAATACTACAATTGACGTTAGTACAAGTTTTTGTTGCAATCTGATGAATAGTTCACGAAAAAAAAATTTTTTTTTCGACAAAATTAAAAGAAATATTTTTTTAAAAATTACCAACATTTCGATCATAACAGAATTTTGCCAAAAGTTGCGCGTTTATATCCTCGAACTGACCAACAAGTTTCGATTCAACATCTTCTTTAGTTCCTGAAATATCAGGGAAATAACCTCAAAATTTTAAATGTCTATAACTCCTAAACCGTCTGGCCGATTTTGCCCGTTAACGAACTTAACCGTCGCATTTTGATCAGAAACCTACCCTGAAAGTTTGAAGTCGATAGGACCTTCGGTGCTCCTGTTATCGTGCCTACGGCCGGCCGCCGGCCGGCCGGCCATACGGCACCCAAAAATCTGACACCGGATTCGTGATCAGGGAGTCCGAATTAGTCTATTAGCCAATTTTCAGCTCGAAATTCGAAAATTACAGACAATTGGACGAAATGATAGGACGATGTTCCCCTAGAACATGCGCCCAAAAAGATTCGAAAAGAGGAGGAAGTTTCCTGGAAAAAAATCTCAACTATCGGCACTAGGACAAATATTTATGATTTTCCGAGAGGGTTGAAAATACTCCCGAAAACGGTTACTCCGGCTTGCGTAAGCCTTGCCCCCTTCGGACCTTTCATGAATAAATATTATTTAAACTTATTAAATATGAAAATAAAAAATGGGTTCAAGCCCTGTGGACAGGAGCTTTCTGGCGCTCTAGTTCAAACAGACAAATTATATCTGGTATTGGTTTCTCAGAGTTGTGAATTATATCAATGTATTCATATGATATCACTGCATCATAAAGGAAATTCAATTCAAATAATGGTTTATTAGATAAGTAATAATAAATTACCTTGTAATCGATCAAAAATTTCCTGATCTACGTTCACCAAACTACAGAATTATGCTTTCAATATTTACGTAATATTTTCAAACATTTTCGGTTGAGGTCCCCGTTGCATCGCTAAAATACGAGTATTTCAACCCCAATATTTTTGAAGTTACAATATTCCCTTCTGTCAAGTTGACATTATGAGAATTCATAGATAGAATAATAACTAGTGGGCCCGCAGATCTACCTAGCCAGTAGACCTACATTTTTCCGGTAGATCTACATTTTTCCGGCAGATCTACATTTTTCCGGTAGATTTACATTTTTCCGATAGATCTACATTTTCCGGTAGATCTACATTTTTCCGAGACTTCCTCAGACACACACACACAGAAAGTTTCAACGAAATCGGTCCGGTCGTTCTCGAGAGTCTATAAACCGAACACAGTGCTATCTACCGAGTTCCTATTGTGACTCTGAGGCCCATTCAAATACGCACACAAAGTTTAATCGAAATCGTTCGAGCCGTTCCCTATAGATCGATCGGGGCGCCCCTACAGGATGCTATTGTGAATCAGAGATACGCCGAAAGAAAATCACAGAGTTTCATCAAAATCGATCCGCCTGTTTCCGAGTTCCTATACATCGATTTTAGCGCCCCCTACAGGGTCCAATTGTGAATCTGAGCCGCCTTGGGTTCCACTGAAATACATACACGTAAAGTTTCGGAGTTGACATATTTCTTAAGACACCCTGTATAGCAGCGGTTATCATTTCGCAACGGTTTTACAAAGTTGAGAATTCTCCTCGCGATAGAAATCTCGAAGTGACATTTTACTTAAAACGCTTGCATTTGAAAATAATCGATGCCGCGAGGAAATGAACACCCTGTATAGTAATGGTTTATTTCCAACGATGTATGCCTCGAAAGTATATTTTCCAACACGAATGAATGAAATGGTATGTTCATAGCGTTAAAAACAGCAATCTGCAATTGACATTAAAAGAAAAACACCCTGTATAGAGATTTCCGAAAAATACATTATAAGAATCCATCCAAGGTTCCTATTTAGATAACGGTTTGTTTGTGGCACGAATCAATTCAATCGTGGCAAATTGTGCCGTGAAAAAAAGAACACCCCGTATAGTAATGGTTTATTTTCAGCGATATATGCTCAGAAAAAAAAAAGGAAAACACCCTTACTTAAAGTCGGCAGATATACCGTTATTCGAAGTTAATATTGCGATAAAAATTGAAAAAAAAACACGAAAAAGTATAATTCCCTTGATGGGCTTCGAACCCGCCTTCCCTCGTCCGAAACCGAGATATCCACTATCTATACATCTACACTATCGGACTCCTCGAAGGATCCTCTCGATCTCCGGTATTAGAATAAAACGTCGGTACTAACCGCGGATAGATATTCTTAATTTTCACTTTTCGACATAAAATCGCCACATGGAGGTTTATTTGACCGTTTTTTACCCTTATCTTCGCTTCTCGTCAACGTTCAGTCCCGAAAACTGCCTAGAACGGCCATTTCGTTGCGAAAAATTTCCCGCACCCCGTCTAACGGATTCATTTTGACGTTTCTCAGACAGACTTTTAGCAAGGAAAATTCCCGAGGTCGGAACTTCGAGAACTTGTATCGATTTAGTTGACATTATGAGAATTCATACATAGAATAATAATTATATCAATCTGTGAAATACGATCTACATTGAAATTTTAAAAAATCATATCTCCGAAAGTATTAGCTTGTTAGAGTTGAAAATGATATGAATGGATTCTTATGATAAAACTGCTTATTAAAAAAAATTTGATTTGGAATTTGTTTCGTAAAAAAATTTTTTTTTTTTTGTTACTCCGAAACCGTCTGTCCGATTTTGCCCAATAACGAACTTAGCCGAGATATTTATCCCCCAAACCTACTCTGAAAATTTCAACTCTCTAGCTCATTCCGTTCGAGAGTTATCGTGCCTACGGCCGGCCGGACCGGCCGGCCGGACCGGCCGGACCGGCCGGCCGGACAGAATGAATTTCGACCACGGATTCTTGATCAGTGAGTCGAACCAAATCGTTTAAGACCATTTTCATCGAAATATTCGAAAATTACAGACATTTGGGCAAATTGATAAGCACTCAGTTCCGAGGAACTAGAGCGCCAAAAATTCAGGTGCCTGCAGGATAGATCAATGAATAATAATCCGTGGTCCAAAAATGTTTGTCACGACTTTTCAATTAGTTATCTATTAGTTGATCAACAATTTTTTGTAGCACGAACATTATTACTGCAAGTACGCTAATTGTTAAACCATTAATCTGAAAATGTTTTCCTTTCGTGAGGCTACTTTTCAAAGGACTTAGAATAGATTCCTATTGGAAAATTTTAAAATTTGTTAATTTTCGTTTTGTCATAATATTACTATTGATCCGTTTTGTTATGATCAGAAACTACCCAAAAAAGATTTTTAATAATTATCATCTCCTATTGTTTAAGTTTTATAATTTTTCACTGAAGTAAATTGTTAATAACAAAACGAAAATTAACAATTTTTCAAATTTTCCAACGGGAATCTATTCCAAGACCTTTGAAAAAAATTAGTTCAAGCACTGACGTGAAGTCAGAAGCTTTTGCACGTATGTTCTATTGTCCATTCTTCTGTATTGGACACCCTTAATCGAATTTACCATGGTAAATTATGTTGTCCATTCTCCTGTATTGGACACTCTTAGTTCGAATTTACCATGGTAAATTCGAATTCGAATGGACAACATAATTTCCCATGGTAAATTCGATTAAGGGTGTCCAATACAGAAGAATGGACAATAGAACATACGCACAAAAGCTTCTGACTTCACGTCTGTGCTTGAACCAATTTTTATTTTCGTGATTTTTTTGAAATTTTCTAGGGGTGCGGTTCTTAAAATTTTTTTTTTCGTCATTTTTTTCAATTTTTCGGGGGGGTACGGTTCTTACAAAATTTTAAACACGTCTTTATGATGATTTTCTATTACTAGTTAGCAAGCTTCAATTCGATCGAATATTTATTTTTTGAGTTATCAAGGAAATAATATTCCAGGTGGGTATAACTCGGAAACCGTTTGACCGATTATACCCAAAAAGGAACTCAACTCTCCCTTTCGGATACGCAACCTACCCTGAAATTTGCAAGTCCCTATCTCCTTTCGATCGAAAGTTATCGAGGCAACGGTCACCCATCTACTGAACTCACACAAGAATGCTCGAATCTCCAACAATATTCAACCGATCGTGTTAAAAATTAAAACTTGGCAGTAGAGTTAGGTTATGAAGGCTCTCGCAAAATTTCAGCAATTTCAAACGAATAGTTACTGATATATAGAATTTTTTTTTCAATTTTCAATGATTTTTTTAAAATTCTTTAGAAATACTGCGAGAAATTTGCAAGAACTTTCGCGTTGGCTTTCTACAACTAATAACCATGTTTGAATTCAATCGGTTTAGTATTTTCCGAGTTAATGAGGAACAAAAAACAACCAAATTTCAGATCGCTATAACTCTAAAACCGTTTGGCCGATTATGCTCATAAAAAAACTGAAATATCGCGTTCTGGTGGACATCCTAACCTGAAAACTTCAAGCCGCTATCTCTTTCCGTTCTCAAGTTATCGTGACAACAAAAATATTTTTTAATAATTTTTTTAAAATTTTCTAGCCTACGATTTGCACAAAATTTCATATTCATATTCTACAACCACACACCAAATTTCAATTCAATCGGATTTATATTGGTTGAAAACAAAAGTATTATTCGGAAACCACTGGGCCGATTATGCCCATTAACGAACTTGTCCGTCGTATTGGGATGCGCCACCCACCCTGAAAATATCAAGTCGCTATCTCTTTTCGTTCTCAAGTTATCGTGGCAACGGCCGGACAGAATCAAATTTGACCTCGAATTCTTCATTGTGGAGTCGAACTAAATCGTTTGAGACCATTTTCGTCAAAAAATTCGAAAGTTACAGACATTTGGGCAAAACTATAACGCGATGTTCCCCAGAACATACGCGCAATAGCTCCACGAAAGGAAGAAATTCTCAGATCAATAGTTTAACAATTATCGCACTTGCAATGATAATGTTCATGCTACAAAAAATTGTTAATTAACTAATGGATAACTAATTGAAAAGTCGCGATAAACTTTTTTGGACCACGGATTATTGTTCATTGATCCAACCTGCAGGCGCCTGAATTTTTTCAATTTTTTATATTTTATTTAATAAGTTTAAATAATATTTATTCATGAAAGGTCCGAAGGGGGCGTGGCTTACGCATGCCGGAGTACCCGTTTTCGGGAGTATATTCAACCCTCTCGGAAAATTATAAATATTGGTCCTAGTTCCGGTAATTCGGAGGTTTTCCAGGAAATTTCCTCCTCTTCTCGAATCTTTTTTCAAATTTGAATTATCTCAGATAGTTTTTGAGATATTGGTGAAAAACCAAAGCCCCTTCTTTTTTTTTTCACTTAATTGTTTATAACTATTGCAATTTTTGCGAGCAGCCCTAGCATTTTCTCAAAAACTATCTACATGCCATTCCGAATTGATTGACACCTCAATCATAATTTTCGGAGAATACGCAAAAATTTTGACCTAAAAAGCACTTGTTGACTAGACTATAACCTCTCTTTAAAACGCTGATAATCGGTGAATACAAATCTTCAAAATCAAACCTAATGGATTTCATTAAAAAATTCCACTACCTATATATGTAGAATTTATTTAACAAATATGATGTCTCCAAGACATTTTTTCTAGAGGTATCTTGTTTTCAAACGGCCGGATATATAATAATAAATTTTGAGCACGAATATTGGCTTATCCTCATTAAAAATATTTATCCAACACTGGCTCTTTTAGGGAATGAAGTTTAATTTCGTTTCAAAGAAATAATCCCTTGAAGTCTACCACAGGCGAAATCGAAAACACAAATCTTACAGCCGTTCCCAATGAACGCTCTGCTGAACCAGCGAATCCGATTCAAATTTTCGGCTTGTTTCTTTCAGAGCCCCCACGGTCATCCCCCCAGCAAGACTCCCTGGTGAGCTCCTCCACGGGGTCTCCAACGCCGAGGGAGGTTTTGGATCCGGCAAACTTGCCAGAATATACGCCAAATAGCTCAACTGTAAGTGTTCAAATGAAGACATAATTCGTATAAGTTGATTTCTAGAAGGATTTTTTCTATGTATTTCTTTAATTCGTGTATTGACAGTTATCGTAGGTTATGATTCCCATTGGCAACAGCATTTACTTTATTAAGGAGAGTGTAAATAACGTTAAAACTATCAATTTTAAATATAGGACAATGTTATGTCAATCGAAAGGGAATTTTGTCCCATCTTAGCCTTCAAAATTTTCCTTAAAATGCAAATATCACCAATAAGATCAAAGAAGGCTATATACAGGGTGTTCCTTAAAGACATGCTTATATTTGAGGGAGTGTTTCTTTGTCTCTTTTTGAGAAAAAAAACTTCCTATGAACGTATGTCCTAAAAGTCTTAACTTTTGAGATACAGGGTGATAAAATTTTGAAAAAAAAAATCAGTTTTTTTAAAAATAACTGAGATAACACCTTTATAAAATTTGGTGTATGTATTCTATGCATCAAGGTGCATTTTGTGATATACAAAAATACGGGTTTTCCATTGAATATTTATGGAGAAAAAATACTACGCCACTACTTTCTCTTGAAATAAAAATTACTTTTGAAATCCTCATTAATTTTTGGGCAAATTTGATCTCATGGGTTTTCTTTGTCCGACGCACAGTTTCCGCTTAATTCCATGCGTAGACGGGCGGATGCAACCTGTTGATTGATGGTGGCCATTTACAACAATTTTTATAATCAGTGTAAGTATTATCAATAACTAATAAATTTGATCCGTTCATTTGAACTTACTTTTATAAAATAAAAACCGTTATTTTTCTACAAGCTGAATTCCATATTTTTTGGATTCTCATTTATTTTGGAACAAATCTGATCTCTTAATTTGTTTTCAGTCGATGCACAAACATTTCCACACCGCATCAGATATTCGAGGATTTTATTCTGAAGTAAAACGATTTATATTTGTTTAAGCCGAAAACGTCCGTCGGAAAGAGATAACCCATGAGATCAAATTTGCTCAAAAATGAATGAGGTTTTTTTTATTTCAAGAGAAAGCAGTGGGTTAGTATTTTTTCTCCAAAAATATTCAATGCAAAACCCGTATGGCCGCTACTGGTAGAGAAAATGAAAATTTTTGTACATCATAAAATGCACCTTGACGCATAGAAGTCATGTACCAAAACTAAAAAGTTGAGACTTTTAGGACATACATTCATAGGAAGTTTTTTTCTTAAAATGAGTCAAAGAATCCCGCCCTTAAATATAAGCATGAATTAAGGAACACCCTGTATATGGTTGAATAAACAGATCTTAATTTTTGAAAAGGAATCTAATTGTGGATTTAAAAAAAATGGTTCAAGCACTGACGTCAGGAGCTTTTGCGCGTATGTTCTAATCTTCATTCTCCTGTATTGGACACTTTTAATCAAATTTACCATGCTGAATTCTATTGTCCGTTCTCCTGTATTGGACACTCTCTTAATCGAATTTACCAATACAGGAGAATGGACAATAGAACATAAGCGCAAAAGCTCCTGACTTCACGTCAGTGCTTGAAACAATTTTTTTTTCGTATTTTTTTTTAATTTTCTTGGGGTACGGTTCTTACAAAAAAAATTTTTTCGTAATTTTTTTGAAATTTTCTAGGGGTACGGTTCCCACAAAATTTCAAACACGTCTTTATATCGATATTCTACAACTAGTTACCAAGCTTCAATTCGATCGAGTTTATATTTTTTGAGGTATCGAGGAAATAATATTCCAGGTGGGTATAACTCCGGAACCGTTGGACCGATTATGCCCGTAAACGAACTTAACTCTCCCATTCAGATACGCAACATACCCTGAAAGTTCCAAGTCCCTACCTCCTTTCGTTCGAAAGTTATCGAGGCAACGGTCACCCATTCATCTACTGAACTCACACAAGGCTCCTCGAATCTCCAACAATATCTATTTATCCGATCGTATTCAAACTTAGAACTTGGTAGTCGAGTTAGATTCTGAAGGCTCTCGCAAAATTTCAGCGATATTGGATGAATAGTTTTTCATATATAGAATTTTTTTCAATAATTTTCAAAGATTTTTTACAAATTTTCTATAGATACGATCTTCAAGAAATTTTGCAGGAACTTTCGCGTTGACATTCTTCATCTAATAACCATGCTTGAATTGGATCGCATCTATACATATTTTTCCAGTTATTGAGGAAATAACAACTAAATTTCAGATGGGTAAAACTCCAAAACCGTTTGGCCGATTATGCTTATAAACAAACTCAAATGCTGCATTAAGATGTAAAACATAACCAGAAAATTTCAAATCGCTTTCTCTTTCCGTTCTCAGGATATCGTGTATCAAAAAATATTGTTTAATAATTTTTTTATACGATTCTCACAAAATTCCACGAACATGCTTAGGTTTATATTCTACAACTACTCACCAAGTTTCAATTCGATCGCATTCATATTGGTTGAAAACAAAATTATTACTCGGAAACCATGCCCATTAACGAACTTGTCCGTTGTATTGGGATGCGCCACTCACCTTGAAAATTTCAAGTCGCTAGTTCTTACCGTTCTCTAGTTATCGTGGCAACGGCCGGCCGGACAGAATCAAATTTGACCTCAAATTCTTCATCGGGGAGTCGAACTAAATCGTTTGAGACCATTTTCGTCAAAAAACTCGAAAGTTACAGACATTTGGGCAAAATGATAACGCGATGTTCCCCAGAACATACGCGCAAAAAAGGCTAATTGTCCCTTTCAAGAATTAGCCTGCATACCGAGGTCACAATTTCTATATCGTTTCAATAATTGACGTTGTCTTTTTTGTATCACAGCAGTAATTTTTGTTTATATATTTCAGGTGCGTGGTGTAGAAATAGGAATAGTTCTCTTAGTGCTACTAGTTTGGGTTGGAGCAATTGCCTTATTCTTCAACCGTTGGGGTAAAATCAGAATGCTTCTTCCCTACCAGCCGGACTATAAGCACGAGCAATTAAAAGTTCCAGGCACTGCCGCATGCGCGGCAGCAGTTGCTACCGGAAATACCTGCAACCATCATGCGGAACAAACGTGCCAACAGGTGATATGATTTTCTCATTAGCTCGCTAGATTGTTGAAAATGTAGATATGCCATTTTCGCAGTTATTTATGTCCAAATATTAACGATACATCATGAATTAAATCATTCACGATAAATTTCATTGCATTCAAAAATTTTTCTTGATATTCTCTTCTGGTAAAAATTGGCACCGTCACTCAAAAATGTATTTTTCATTTTATTTAAATTATTAATATGAATTTAAGTAATATTTCCCCTTTCCCTTCCCCTTCCCCTTTTTACGTTTTTCACGTTTTTATTAATTCACTGGAAAAATTATTCTGAATAGTGCCAGACATCTCCGGAGAAAAAAACTATAGTAAGGCCGAATCGTCTGGAATGTACATGTGGAGCATCGAGAACCATGGAAATGGGCTATATTTCAGACATTGAATCAGATTATTGAAATTCTAGAGTAAGACGAGCACATCTATTCTGTGTTTTGTTTTTGTGCAGCCCCGCATGCACAAACAGCTTCAAGTCTTTGAACACACGATGGTTTTGTCTTATCACCTATCGATTTTTAAAAAATACATCTTGCTCATTAATGTATATCTACCCTATCGTTTATTTCGGATCCCTTTCTTTTCGCATTGTGTTGAAAAAACAATTTTTCGAAATAATTTTTAACACCCTTCAATAAATATAAAGGGGAAAAAGATGTTTTTTATACACAGGGTGAGTCGTGAGTCTTAAGTTGTACATTAATTTCAAGTTCCATTCCTCTCATCAAGTAAAACAATTGTATCATTTACCATTTTCCCAGATTAGGCTCTGATAAAAAGTTATAAGCGTTTGAAGATTTCATGGGCTAATTCACTCCTCGTTCGACATAAAAAAAATATCACTGAAATATATTGTGGAATTACAATAAACCTTAATCATCTTATGTTTGAAATTCAATAAATATTTTTAACTAAACTTATTAGCTTACTCATTTCTTATAATGCAGCATTAAAAGTATTCTGCTATCAGAACACTCAACCATTGTTTCTACTGAAAGTTTATACATAGTTTCATCATAGGACTTTTCTTGAAATATTAATCCAATTAATCCATTAAATTCTCAAATCTAATAGTTGAGATGTGATTCCATTTCCAACTGACAGAATAATTATAATAATTTGTAGGTAATGTCCAAAGAAACTCTATCGGATCATGGATCATGGACCTTAGGACTGTCTCCGTTCGGCGTTTTCATGCGGCATTCAGACCTATTCTGTTCGCGCATAGCAATATTGCTAAGAAAAAGATATTGCTACCACAGCAAGATCCGAAATATTGCTATTCTGATCATCGATTTTGAGCAATATGATCTGTCATTTTTACAAACATATTGTTATCCACATTGCTATCTCAGCAACCTCAAAATAGTACTTGCTAAGAGCATAACAAGATTTGGAATATGGCTAAGAACCACTTTTCTCTTCCAAGAAACCGAAAATATTGAAAATAGGTGGGTAGGTACTTTGATAAATATAGGTATAAATAATCGTATATATTTATTAAAGGTACTTTAAAATACTTAATTTCAAGGGAATTGCTAAGACTTAGATCTGACACTAACAATCCCTTCTATTTGTGAACAGAAAAGATCATAAACTATTCAACCTCATTAATAAGAGGCTGAGAGAATTTTATTCATATATTTATTAGTTCATGAGCAAACTAGGATATATACTGTTTCTTTTAAGTTAGAGATGTGCATTCGAAGACTGACCGACTGGACGAAACAAATTAAATAAACTAATAATTCAGTCTTAGTAAAAAGATGACTGCCTTTGATTTCATTGAAGAGCCGAGGGTATTTTATTCATATATTTACTTGTTCATGAGCACACTATGAGATATAGGTACTGCTTCTTTTGTTAGATATGCATTCGAAGACTGACTGACTGACTGGGTGAAAAAAGTTAAATAAACTATTAATTCAGCCTTAATCTTAATACGAAGATGACTTCTTTTGATTCAATTGAAAAACTGAGGGAATTTGTTCAGGACAAAACTAGGAGACATACTGTTCCGTTTAACTTGTGCATTCGAAGTATGTATGAAGACAGAAAAAATCAAAATTTAATATTTGTTTAGGTGTTTGCAAGTCTTCAATTTTTCGGTCACGGTAGCGGTTACCAATATTCGATGTGTTTCCTGAAAATTGATCAATAACTCCATCTTGTTAGTTTCATAAATAAAATAGTTCGTTTTTCGCTTTCGTGACATTTTATTAATTTGGTTAGGAATTACGGATAACCACCGAAAAACGGACGAAATGTTTATCAATTAAGGTTAAATTCTTCTTCTATTTCACATAAAAGTCATGAAATACAGTGTTGTCAGCTCTAAAATCAATGAATTTTGACCTACTTGATAGCAATATTGCTGGGAGAAAATTGATAACCAACATTGCTATAACAGTCCGAACAGAATACGTAATACCATAGTCATATTGTTAAAAATTAGGAGGATAGCAATATGACTTGAATAGCAATGTTTATAGCAATACGCAAACAGAATAGGTCTGATTGTCAAACTGTCTATTAGGCTTTGGTATTGTATTACAATCGGGGAGAATGAATTATCTATGTCTTGTGATTGATAAGAAAGTGCGGCAACTTACAGATACATTGGATGATCCGCTCCTGACCTAGGATGGCCTTAAATCGATGTTTTTCTACGTTGCCACACTTTCACAAGATTTAAATAATTCATGCTCCTCGATTTAATAATAAATATACCAAAGCCTAGGACACAGTTTGACAATGCCGCATGCGAACGGCGCACGGAGACATATAGATATAACGTTATGGTCCCATGAATTTGTGGACGTTACCTACTAATTATTGAGACTATTCTGTCAGTTGGAATGACATCTTAAATAATCCAATTATTGACCTTATCTTGGAATTTTCAATAATAATAATAATATTCCAAGAATGGGTTTTGATCATATTATGTATATTGTATAATCTTATAGAGCACACTATTGATGGATATCGAAGAAATTTAAGTTGAAGTTCATGGTTTCAATGAATGCTTGATGAATGATTTATGGTTGAAATTATTCTACAACTTAAACCGCCGTATTCACAAAGCATTCAATCTCCGTTAAGTCCTAACTGAGGTCCTCAGTTAAGTATAAATAAGAATCGCAACCTCAGTTTAAGTGAAAATTAAGGTAAAACAGGCCTGTTTCAGCACCGTTACATATGTTAACTGAGGTTGCGTTTCTTATTTATCCTTAACTGAGGACCTCAATTAGGACTTAACGGAGATTGAATGCTTTGTGAATACAGCGGAAAGACTCCTCCTGTATGTAACAACAAGATGTGACATCAGATGTCAATTAAATACCTACCTGATTAGATGTATTAAAATAGAGGGAACATTATCCTAATCTAAAATTAATTTCCAACAATGTTATTAAATTTATGATTCTGGTATAATTCATTCAGTGATTTTAAAATAAAATTATCAAATAAATATAGGTCCGTAAATGGTTCATACCTATTGACAGGAAATTGAGTTATATCTACAAGGTGATTCAAAACTCGAGGCGAAGAATTAGGACACGTATACAGGCTGATATTCTCGATAAAAATTGTAAAATTAAATTTTTGGATATTTGGCTTTGTTTCCGAGATCAGACTTGTAGAAAACCTGTTCTTTTAAAAGCGTGAGGATTTCCTAGAGACCATAAATGTTCATTGTGGCAGTTATTTATGCCATCCCGAGTAGAAGTAGCTTCGTCCGACCAAGGCGTCTCTCCAAAGAAATTTCTCATTTTGTTCATGCTGCTGAAGAAGCCATTGATAAAAAGCGAGTCTCCGAATGTGATCTCCTGGGTGCAAATTATGTCCTTTTTTTTAACGAGTGATTTTTTAACAACTTTCTTTTTGGCAACCCTGTGTTTTACAGCTGACGGGGGTTTCGTGCCTTGTGTGACTGTCAAACTTGTTCAGTGTGGGGTATAATTTAACTATGAATTGACTTACAAACGAACAACGGCTGCAAATTATTGAATTTTATTATCAAAATTTATGCTCGGTTAAAACAAGTGTATTGTGCATTTCTTCCATTTAATGGTCAGTTGGGTCGACCTTCTCAGGCGGCTATTCGGAATCTTGTGACTAAATTTCGCATCAAATTTACGTTATTAGGTATTAAACCACCAACACGCATACGTAGAGTGCGGACAGAGGAAAATATCGCAGCTGTAGTCGCCAGTGTTAGTGATGACAGTAAATTGTCGATTCGGCACAATTCGCAGCAATTAGGCCTTTGTTACTCCACTACGTGGAAAATTTTGCGGAAGGATTCAGCTGTGAAACATTTTAAAATACAGCTGGGGCAAGAATTGAAGCAGCATGGCCTACCACAACGGATAACTTTTAATGAATGAGCGCTGGCAAAGTTGGATGAAGATCCACTTTTTTATCGCTAAATTATGTGGCGGTCTAGAACGTGTGATTTAACGCCTCTAAATTATTTTTTGTAGGGCTATGTTAAGGCTCATGTCTATAGCGAGAAGCCCGCAACGATTGACGTACTGGAAGCCAATATTGAAGAATTTAATCGTGAGATACCGGCCGATATGTTGGAGAGAGCATGCCAAAATTGGACCCGGCGTATGGACCATTTGAAGCGCAGCCGCGGCAAACATTCACATGAAATTATCTTCAAACATTAAATTATATAAATTGTTCTATCGACTCAAATAAAGATTTCATACATTTTTCTTAATTTTATGTGTTTTTTTCTCAAATCAAATCCGAAAGCTCTTAAAGAATAACCCGTTATGAAATGGAAGCGTCGGAAAACACCCTTCTAGATGGTTGTCGTTTATAAGGGAGTATCCTACTCTCGAAAAGCTTTCAATTCGGTGCCATCACAAAAACCGTACACAGAAATATTATCTGCATATTCTTCGGTAGAAAACTGCATATTTAACAAAAAATGGGTTCAAGCCCTGTGGACAGGAGCTTTCTGGCGCTCTAGTTCAAACAGACAAATTATATCTCCGAAAGTATTGGTTTCTCGGAGTTGGGAATTAAATCAATGTATTCTTATGAAACAACTGCATCATAAAGGAAATTAAATTCAAATAATAGTTTATTTATCAAGAATAAATGAGCAATCTGAGAATGAGAACTGCACCATGAAAGAAATCAAATTAAAATAGCTGAAATGAATTTGACTCTTTCTTATAAAACAGGATGAAATGTACGAGTATGAACACAGATCATATAATAAAGCTTAGATAGAATAATTATAGCATTTTTTACCCTTGTCTCTCTAAGTCGATTTTGACGTTTCTCGAACCAACTATTAGCAAGGAATTAGACAATGTCATGTCTCAGGAAAATAAGTTGACATTATGACAATTCATACATAGAATAATTATATAATTCTGTGAAAACGTAGAAATACGATTTTTTATTGAAATTTTGAAAAATCATATCTCCGATAGTATTAGCTTCTTAGAGTTAAAAATGATATCATTGGATTCTTATGGTAAAACTGCTCATTGAAAAAAATTTAATTTGGAATTTGTCATGTAAAAAAAAATTTTTTTTTTGTTACTCCGAAACCATCTGTCCGATTTTGCCCAATAACGAACTTAGCCGAGAAATTTATCTGCCAAACCTACTCTGAAAATTTCAACTCTCTAGCTCATTCCGTTCGAGAGTTATCGTGCGTACGGCTGGCCGGACGGCCGGACCGGCCGGACAGAATGAATTTCGACCACGGATTCTTGATCAGTGAGTCGAACCAAATCGTTTAAGACCATTTTCATCGAAAAATTCGAAAATTACAGACATTTGGCAAATTGATAAGCACTCAGTTACGAGGAACTAGAGCGCCAAAAAACTAAACCAACAAAGCAACTTTTAAATTGATAAACAAAATTTGTTCTGTCATCAGGTGACAGTCAACTCACTTATTTATTTCTACACACTGTAATTTATAAAGTCCAATAATTCGGAAAAGAAGACTCATTGGCCAAAAATTTCTTTTACGTTTTATCAACAATATCGAGTTTTGAATCACTTTGTATATTACACAAAAATGTCATAACTTCACCACTGGTGTGGATACGGGTAATACCATAGGTATTTATAAATAATTTTGAATTTCCTGATCAATTTCCATGAATAATCTAGAATTATTTTCATGCAATACGTCCGTATGAATAACAAAATGATAAGCATTTCAGGTAGTGTGTCAAAACCAAATATAATTTTAAAAAAACTTGAAATTTTTTTAACCCAATCTTATTCTTGACTAGCGAGTATTTTTCCACTGACCCCACAGGAGAATCTTCCAAAACCATTACCTTAGGAGATTGAGAATACATACGTCCAAATAGTGACCTCTTGAAAAATATTGCATATGGAGATGAAAATTTGCTAATATGTTGTTAGGGGTGCTGCACGTGGAGCCAGTGTTTCCGGTATCCACGCACGACGCGTGAACACCGCGAGTGCGGGTGTCAGTTTGCCCTGTTGCACCGAGTCGAAGGCACCTAGCACCTCTGAGGGGCCTAAACTTTCTGATGCTTCTTCTTCCTCAGTAAGTCTATCTTTAAACGGCTTAGATACTGTGCAAGCTGCAAATGGTAGTTTAGGGTTGATGAAACACTTGAAGGTTCGAATATTTTCAGTTAGATGGAGCTTCTCGAATTGTTAATTTTGAAAGCCCGTTTATATTTATCTCAAGGATTTTCCAAATTCAAAACTAATTTTTGAATATTGTTTAAAAAATGTTCCATTTGATAGAGAGCGTTAAATACTTCATTTCGTTGCTAAAATGAATTACATTAATGTGGAAACGCTATGGTTTCAACAAGACAGCGACACAATTAATTTAATCCAATCCTACAACACGGTGTTCCTTAAAGACATCGTAATATTTAAGGGGGGATTTTTTGACTAATTTCAAGAAAAAAACTTCCTTTAAATGTATGACTCAAAAGCCTTAACTTTTGAGATACGGGGTGATAAAATTTTGAGAAAAAATTAGTTTTTGAAATATAACTAAGATAGTATTGCGTACATCAGATTCGTTCCAAAATGAATGAGAATCCAAAAAATATGTTTTGTTGTCAGATGCTCTGTTCTTGATTAAAATAATTGAATTAAAATTGCTTCATATCGCAGTACCGAAATGTTATCACCTTGTATCTCAAAAGTTAAGACTTTCATGACATACGTTCATAGGATGTTTTTTTCTTAAAATGAGTCAAATAATCACTCCCTTAAATACTAGCATGTCTTTAAGGAATACCCTGTATAGCAGGGGTGGCCAACTTGATTAGACCCAAGATCTGCTATTTACTTACAAAACTCTGCGCGATCTACCATATATATATATATATACAAATCAATGTCACTTTTCGTTGTAATCTTATAACTATCACCTTACACCTATCCGAACCAAATTTTTAGGCTTTGTTCGGATTATTCAGCAGATGGTTTATGGGAAGTTTGCACAAAATCGGTCGAGCGGTTTTTCATTTATCAAAGGAAACGTTTTGAAATTGTTACTATAAACGTGATGTTTTTTGGATATTAGGAGGGGGGTTTGGGGGGAATTGAAGGGGTTTATAGAGGAAAAATACGGAAGTTTCGTAGAGTTTCACGATTTCGGAGCGAAAAGATGAGCCGATTTTGGCAAAAGGAGCAAAATTGTGGAAAGGAATTCGGAGGAACGTGGCGTTAGAAACGACGGTATTGCGGGAACGCGAAGACGAGATTCGAAATTAGTCCTTAAGGGAGCCCTTTTTTCGATCCTCTCTTTCGTTTTCCCGGAAGAACGATAGGAAAATGTGACTTTTTCGCGAAAATCGACAAAATTCACGTATTTCTGTGGCGAATTTTAACGGGGCTCCTTCAAGTTCGACGTTTTCGGTCCGAACGAGCGACGAGAAATGTCAAATCAAATTTGAATTTCGAACGGAATTACTCGAAAATCTTGGAATCGTCTAGAAAAACTGCGAGAAATATGAACGAGTAACCGATTTCGATCGATCGCTTGACAGGATTGACGATATTCTGAAAATCGAAAGACGGAAATCATCTGAGTACTATAAATCTTTATTTGGTACATAATCGGATTTGATTCACGCAGGCAACGTGGCCGACTGAGCTGAGGCGTTGGATTGGGAATTTATAGCTCCCGAGCCCTTCAAGACTCGCGGGGCGGCGGGATCGAATCTCGGAGCGTCCGAAATAGCTTTCTCTTAAAATTTTTTAATTTTTACCCAATGAATAACTTAAAAGACCGTTACTCCAGTAAACGTATCTTAGGTTGGATATTTTCGTTAAGTTACGAAATCTATACTGAATATCCGTTCGAACGGACGGATTTTTACATCAAAATTACTCAAAATATTCGAACATTAATCAGAAAATTAACGGTCAAAAATGAAAAACCCCCAGCCGTTTGCTTATTCATGCACAAAATGGAAAAACAAAAAATGTTGTTTATCCATATGTTTTGGATTAAGTTTTAAAATAGCTAGCAATTAATGAAATGATTTCTTGTTTGAATAAATTAATTTGATGTTCCAATGTACCGGGCCGCTAGTATAGATATATAGATCTATAATTGTAGAAATTTTAAATGAAATTCGATGCCGTCTGCCTCGCCGCGATCGACTGGACCTATAGCTACGATCGACCAGTCGATCGCGATTGACCGGTTTGCCACCCCTGCTGTATAGGATATACATACATTGCCACTCTTTAACTCAGAATAAATTCAGTAAATCAAAGACAATTGTTTTTGTAAATTTACTCGTACAGGTCAATTAGTATTTTAAATTGCGCTCTTTTTGATGTGAGAAAATGTTATACAGTGCGCCCCAAATTTGAGATATGGATAATTTTTTTAAATGGCAATCCTAATTTTTTTATGACTATTCTTAAAGGGTGTATAAAGTTGCACATGCGTACCAAATATCAAATGGTTACCCCTTGTCGTTAAATGATCTTTAATGATTTTTTTGCCAAACAAAATATTTAAATGAAAACAAGTGAGGAGACGTCGCCTCAATAAGAAAGCTGTAACTCCGTATTGGACAATTTCACAGGAGGAGCATAAATGAATATATATTGGATACATCTCTGAATAAATAATAGGTAGCAAAAAAGGACTTGATAAGTTTCTCTGAATATTATTGGAGTAAGACATTTTTCGCCTCAAAAGTCCATGAAGAAAATGGAGTTAGGCAATTTTCTTATTAAGGCGACGGGAAAGCAGCAATGTATCGGGACAAGATTAACCGGGATATTTATTAGTTTGTCGTTTTGTGCGAAAAATCTGACAAAATAGAGTACATAACTGAAAACCACAAGATTGAAATTTAAATGATTGGCCATGGAGGTAGGACAAGAACACAAAATGAAGTTCATTTATTCAGAGAGAGGTAGCCTGATTTACCACGAATGTCGCAAAATACCTTAGAACACAGAAATGTCATCCTTATAAAATGACAATCCTCCAAGAACTCACCGAAGATGATCCAGATAGAAGACTCCAGTTTTGCGAACAGATTATGGATATACTAGACAGAAATGTTGTAAACATAGAAAACGTCCTGTTTTCTAACCAATCCACGTTTACATTAAATGGTGAAGTAAATCGTCAAAATTGTCGTTATTGGACTGACAACCCACACTGGATGAGGGAAGGCAACACTCAATATCAAGAAAAGACCAATGTTTGGATGCTTGTGATCGAGTAATTGATCCAATTTTTTTCCAAGGAAATCTCAATCGAGCTAAATATTTAGAATTATTGCAGGAGGAACTAGTTCCGAGTTTGGCTATTATGTTTTCTGATCTGGATGAAGCCGATGTTCCGAATAGAAACATCTGGTTTCTCCTCATTTTGCAAGACCTGTCCCTGAGTATTTGAATGATGTATTCTAGGCCGATGGATTGGTAAAAGAGAACCTTTAGAATGGCCTCTCAGGTCTCCAGATTTAACATCTATGGACTTTTTCTTATGGTGGTACTTGGAAAAGTTTTTAAGACCAAACTGGGAAACATTGAGCAGTTACAAGAACGAATAAGACAGGAATGTAGGCTAATTTCCGTCGAAATAATTATAAATGCCCAAAACGAGTTTACGTACCGTTGAGGATATTGTAAGTTAGATATTAGACAACATTTGATGCATTTATTGAAGAAGCATGTTTGAGTTGATATGATATTGATCAGTTGATCAGATTACTTCATCTTCGAACTAAATAAAAGTTTGTTATTTGGTACGCATGTGTAACTTGATATACCCTTTAAGAGTAGTCATAAAAAACTAGCATTGCCATTTAAAACATTATCGATGACGTCATATCTCAAATTTGGGACACGCTGTATTCCTACATCAAAAAGAGCGCAATTTCAAATATTAATCGACCTGTCCGAGCATGTTTACAAAAAAAATATGGGAGACTTTTAAGGCACCATTCGTAGCGTCGTTATGAAGTGTCAAAAAAGTGCCTGTAATCGGTAGTCAATGACACAAATAGTTATTTTTGTATCTAGTGCGCGAAATGCTACTTTGGTGATCGAGAACTGATTTTTTCAACGAGGCGCAGCCGAGTTAAAAAAATAGTCGAGATCACCAAAGTATTTCGCGCATGAGATGCAAACAAAATTTTTTCTACAAACGCCAAAAATATTGTTCTAAAATAAGTAACATGCATAGCTTAATATGAAAAATAGTATTGAACTGGCTTAAAATGTTTTTCCAAATCAAGTAAATACTGTAACTATGAAAATAAAATGGCATTTGTTTGTTTGATTGAGGAACTCCATATAGTTTACATGCAGTGTGCGAAGTAAGTACTTCGCACACTACTTCGCGCACGGTGTCATGGTAACGAAGGAAAATGAAAAAAAGGGTCACTTCGCATATTGTTTTCAATGCGCGAACCTTGTCATTTTTTGACGTTTGTAGAAAAATATGTATTATTCATTCAAATTTATTGTATGGCTTCTTCCGAAATGATATGATCCTGCCAACTTACACAACAAAAAATTTGACAATCTTTTTAACAGGGCTCTTTTAATGGTTAATTCTCGTTATTTTATTGCATTATGTACGTCCGTTCTCCGTAGGTATGTAGGTTCAAAAACGTTTTTTCAGATTACATGTTATTCAGGCCAATAGCTGTGTCCATATGCCTAAAAGAATATTTTCAATCACGAATCTTCAAGTGTTTTCCGGTTGTAACGTTTCTGCAGCTTGCATGTATGCCTCATAAGCTTATAGCAAATAAATTTGACACAACCAAAAGTAGTTATATCAGCTATATTTCTGAAGATGAAAATATACAGGATGATTACTCAGAATGCCAGCATTCATAGTTGTCTAGTAGTAGTCTTAAGTCACCTTAAGAATTATACATATCATAGAATATATTCATTTAAAAATAATAAACTACATGTTCGTCCTGTATATTTCAATGAGTTTTTTTTCACGGAGAAATGGCTACGTAGGCATCCACAATGCAGCACCTCAAACATAGAGGGGAACAATACCAACACAATTTTCATATTCATGAACCCAGATTTGACTAAGTATTATATTTTGGTGAGTATTGATCCTCTCAAAGATTAAGGTTAATTAGTTTATAAAAGCAGCTTATAGAGCTTCACATAATTCATATTTTACCTTTAGTAGCTATTTGATTAAGTTCTTCTGATATCCTTTAAAAGTGTTTGCTCAGTTGAGCATAAACGGAGCCATATACTATGATCCATTATCGAAGTTTATATTTCAATATAGGTCAAATTTAAAAATATATAAAATGGTGCCAAATGTCAATATATGACGCTGAAACTACAGATGAGAAATTCATTATCGTTCATGTAATGATAGCTAATACTCATGCTTTTTCTATGATTCTATGATTATAATGGGCGTTGACCCTACTTGTTTATTTTACAGCATCTACAATTGGTGTAGTGCAGTTCATTTATTTTTCGCTTTCGGGATACATTTTGCACATGCAATGAAATAATCCATAGACTTTAGTACCCTGTGGATCTAAATTCCGAAATTCCAATTTTCCCATTTTCAAGCCGTTTATCAATGAAAATGCTGATCATCCTTAATTTTCTGTAAAGGTGAAGCAGTTCTAATGCTGATTTTTCGGAACTCTCCTCTTATTAGCATCTTATATTAATATTAAAATTTTCTGTTGAATATATATATAGTATAATGCTTATCAAAATATCGAAACTTCGTTGAAATTGGTTAGTAGGTTAGGAGTATTTTAGTTGCACTTTCATTTAAACCATATTTTGCTCCCATCAGATAAATTAATTTACCATTTTTCCAGATTCGGCTCAAGTAAAAAGATACAGGCTGTTGAAAAAATCAGTATTTTGATATGGTTATTCAGTATCAAATGAATTTTGGTGTCAAGTTTTCTATAACTATGACACATGTTCTTCAATTAACAGTTTTTTTCCACTGGTTTCCTGGTTATAGACTCGAGGACTCAAAAACAATTAATTGAAGTTGCATAAGGAAGCAGATAAATATTATCTTGAGTCATCATAAGAATCATCATTCATTTTGGGAAATTAAATTATTCTTCGTCATCTCTCCTGAAACGAATTGTTTTCCAGTCATTCAACGTTGAATGTTATAAAATCTGATGAACATTTGAGAATGGCCTTTAATCGATGTATATCTACATTGCCGCACATGGTTTTATTTCAAAAGCTATAGATAATTTATGCTTCATAATACCAAAGCCTGGTACACAGTTTGACACTGAAATGAAAATGAAATCGGCGAATCCCATAGAATTTATGTGAACGTTACCATATAATTATTATTATTATTCTGTGAGTTGCAATCTCATCTGAACTATTCGAGTTGTGATTTTCGTGGAAAGGATGGATTCATTAGGTTAATGGATATTTTGGAACTTCCAATAATGATAATATTTCAAGAATAGGCGATGATCAAATCATGCTTGATCTTAGAGCAATTGATGGATATTGAATGAAAATTAAGTTGAAGTTCAGTATTTTAAAGTGGAATATTTTTTAATGCTGCATCATGAGAATTGAGAAAGTGAATAAGTTTTCTCAAACAATTTCATTGAAGTTCAAGTATGAGATGATACTTGATGATAGTTGTTCTATAAAAAATTTCAGTTATAGTTTTCTATGTTGAAGGGGCAAACAAAGCGTAAAAACTTTTAAGGCTTGTTTTTTTTAGCCGAATCTGGAGAAATAGAGGAATCTATGGTTAAAATTAATGTACAACTTAATGTCCTGCGTTTTATAAACCCGGTTGATCGGATTCATTAGATTTGCATATATTCTAAACTTAGAACCTATTTATCTAGGTATATGACAGATTTATGATTATTGATTATCTTGGTCTAAGATCCGAAAGGCAGTTTTCCTGCAACCATCTGTTTACCAGATGAAACTTTTTTTTATTCAATATTTTGTTCTCCACTTTTATTTACCTAACACGTTAAGATCAGAAAATTATGACTTATCCATTATTTCGATAAATATTTTATCTGCAATTAAATGTATATTATCAAAATACAAAAATTACTTATTTTGATCTTACCTGTTATATGTACTATTAATAATTCCGAATTTTATTGATTACAAAAAGTTGGTGGATCAAAAATGATATAAAAGTCGGTCAACTCAGACTTCCGGTTTCAGCGGAAATCGCCATTTTCAAACAAAAATGTCAGATTTTCCCTGAAAACTCGTTTCATTCTGGTGCAAAGTTGTTCCTCTTATTTTCGCCATTAAAATATTTCAATTTCACCTTAAATTCACATCCGAGAATCCCATGAATTGTCAAGAATCTTGCTGCAAATTGCCAATTTATAGCTAGATTTTTAATTGAAATAGAATTTTGTCATGAATATCTCTCAATTTCAACGCCAGTTAATTATTTTCTATGATCACAGATTTGTGAAAATTCGAACAAATGTCGAAAAACTAAGTTCAAACAAAATTATCTATGCCTTTCATGCTGACACTAATATTGTCTAGTCACCAAAAAAAAATCCGTTGGGTAATTATTCAATTTTTAAATGAGCAACAACAAAAAAAGGCAACATAATTCTTCACGGTTTTCCGACCTGAATTTTTGCACATTCATATAAATTGTAATTTGAAACAAGTTTACTTGGAGCGTTTCATACAAAAAGTTCGAAATTTCCGAGATAGTTGACATTTTTGTTCAATAATGGCAATTTCCGTTCAAACCGAAAGTCGCAGATGGCCGAGTTTTATATCATTTTTGATACACTTTTGGTAAAAAATGAAAATCAGAAATATTAATATAAAAGATGAGTCCCTCTTGGTGTGGGGTTGCTGGGAAACACTGTATAAGGAAACAGTAGAAAAAAATAAAAACAATAAAAAAGGAAAAGAAAAAAAAAATTAAAAAAACAAGCGCGCCAAAACTGAAATTGGAAAAAAAAGCCATGAACATATTCCATGGGCAGTATATTCGGGATGTACCTATATTCGTCTATCTATGAGAATGAAAAATAGAGTTTCATTTGGTAAACAGATGGGTGCAGGATGTGCTGTTATGGTCAAAACCACACACATTATCCACAGTCGATACTATAGATTTTACCCAGCACTTTAGATGTGATTCACAGTTATTAGAATGTGTGCGCAAGTTGTCATAAAAAATGTTAAGAGGATGTATTGCTTTGAATATCTCGTCTATCTTGCACAAAGAAGCAGTGTTGTGTGTTGCTTTCAAAGCTATTTAATGGTACCATCTGTTTAATTATGAAGAATAGAAAACAAGTAATGAATAGAAGATTTCCTGATCAGAGGAGCAAATGAATGTTCTACAAAAATGGACGTGATGGAGAAAAATTACGCACGTGATTTTAAAAAATTTAGATAATGTATGTATGTATTCTAATCCTATGCCGAACACTCATTAAAATATGCTTTCATTCAAAAATATCCCTTTTTGATACAAATTTATGGATTTTGTCAATCTGTCAAAGTATATAGGCAAATCGCCAAATATTCGTGTTACTTATTCCTTGTTTGAAAGATTTCAGCAGGTATTTCAGTTATATTGGCTTAAATTGAATTATGAAGTTTACAGAAAATTCACATTTTTATGTTTATGCAGTGTGGAAAAGCCGACTAGAATGAATTCATTATCTTGGTTACTGTACATATTTATGGAAAATTCCGAAACACGTGAAATTCAAATTTTAAATTGTCATCATTCTTCTTCGTAAAAATGCGAACCCTACCTTCGACAGACAGGTACAACCCCTAATTTTTCAATTAGGAAGTATGGGCTTGTGATACATCGTTAGAAAGGTCCCGGCATTCTCTACTCAGAAATGTTATCACTTTCATGTTTATTGCAAAACTCTAAATAAAAAAAACGTAAAATCATGTGATTACCGAAATTCATTATAATATTCCATCGAATGTTACCAAATCTTATTACAATAATACTCAACTTATTTACCTTCAAGATGTGATAGAAAGAAAATGAAGAAAACCATAACATTGTGTTTTCTAGATGGTGCCTTGAAAACTACGTAAAAAACTTTCTGTGGCAATGTTAGTTTCTCAGAACGCCTTCGCAAATTGCTGATAAGTTGATTCGATTAACGGAAATGCACAAAATAACAATTTTACAAATGATTTGTTACTTGTCGCATGTTTCAGGAGAAATTTCCGAATTTGTCACCTATAACCCAATGGATAATACATAAAATAGAGAAGCAGTTTCGGGAGTTTGGGCATGTAAACCAGATTTAAAAAGCAGCTGCTAATACACTGTGTGAGGATGTAAAAATAGATGTGATGCTTGACTTTGAAGAAAATCCACATACATCGAGTAGAGATGCCTCCACAACATTCATTTTCAGCCATACATCGATTCTAAACATATTAAAACAAAATAAAATGCATCCATATAAAATGACAGCTACCCAGTAGACGTTTTTGATAGGAGAACTTATTTTTGTGAACAAATGATGGACATATGTTGGTTAACAATATTATCCAATTAGTAGACGTTTTGATTTCTGATAAGTGCACTTTTTCTCTCAACGGCCATGCTAATCGTCAAAATTGCCGCTACTGGTCCACCAGAAATCCACCAGAAACCATATCATAGGGCCCTATTTCATTGAGAGCAATTTGAATGGCAATAAATATTTAGCACTACTAAAAAATGATGTCGTTCCAACGTTGGCAAATTTATATCCTGATCAAGGAAATCTTCAAGTTCCACGGAATACGATATGGTTCCAACAGGATGGAGCACCACCACATTACCAACGTTATGTCCGGCAGTACCTCGACGCGATATTTCTAAATCGGTGGATAGTAAGTCTAGAAACGTTCGAATGGCCAGCGCGATCCTCTGATCTTAACCCATTAGATTTATTTTTATGGGTATATGTGAAGTGCATTGTGTACAAAACTAAACCCCTTGATTTGAATGACTTAAAAGATAGAATAACGTTTGCGGTTAGGTCGATCACTCCTGAGATGTTGAATAATGCTGTAGGAAATTTTTATTTGAGGTTAGGATGTTGCCAAGGCATTCACGGTGAACACTTTGAACATGTATTTCATATTTTTTTTCTACATTTTGTATTACATTTTAGTTTCTGATATTGTACCAAATATCGCTAATCATTTGATTCAATTTTTTTCTAATTTGATCTTTGCAATAAAAACGAAAGTGATAACATTTCTGAATAGAGAATGACGAGACCTTCCAAACGATGTATCAAAAGCCCATACTTCCTATTTGAAAAATCGGGAGTTGTACCTGTATTTCAAAGGAGGTTGAAGGTAGGTTTTGCAGTTTTACGACAAGAATGACAATTTAAAATTTAAATTTGATGTGTTTCGGTATTTTCCATAAATATGCACAGTAACCAAGATAATAAATTTATTCCATTTGGCTGTATAATGTTATGATAAAAAAGCTATGAAGATAATTCTTCGGACTTTTATCGACAAATACAAAATTTCAAGTCATAAGTTTCCAAGACATTGAATTATTCTTTAAAGAAAATGTTTGTTTTTAGTGGGATGATACTCATGAAGTTTTTCATGAACTTCTGAGTTGATATTCCACAACTAAAAACCACAGTTAAAATTGCTTGGATCTGTAGTTCTGGGATTGTCAGAAAAATTGACCATTCATGAATTTTGACTTCAAACCTACCCTGCAAATTTAAAATCCCCCAGTTCCTTCCTTCGACAGTTATCGTGTTTACGCACTGACAGGGTTTGGGAAAATCGGTACATCTGGAATAGCAAATATAGAACCTTATGAAAAATTGGCAATCTTTTCAGTAGCGTACCTAATCTTAAATAAATTCTGACAGGTATAGTCTGAAATCCTGAATAAAAAATATTTAGATATCTTTTATGTAAGATGGAGTCAATCTGGCATCAATCTGACATCAAATCTGACATTAATCTGGTCGTAATTCCGGACCATCAGTCTACACGTATACAATCAGTTTCCCGTCAATCTGACATCAATCCATGATTGATGTCAGACTGAACTGATTCCATTTTGACCCTGTAACCTCCGTCTTAGACGGATGTTACACGGTCAATCTGGCATAAATCTTGCCAATAATCCGGATCATTAATCCATCAGTCTAAGAGTATATAATCAGTCTCCCTTCAATCTGGCATCAATCCATGATTGATGTCAGAATGAACTGATGCCGGATTGACCGTGTAACCTCCGTCTTAGACAAAGGTTACACGGTCAATCTGGCATCAATCTGGCCGTCATTCCGGACCATCAGTTCATCGGTCTACGAGTTTAAAATCAGTTTCTAGTCAATCTGACATCAATCCATGATTGATGTCAGACTGAACTGATGCTGGATTGACCGTGGAACATCCGTCTTAGACGAAGGTTACACGGTCAATCTGGCATCAATGTGACCGTCATTCCGGAATATCAGTGCATCGGTCTACGCGTTTATAATCACTTTCCCGTCAATCTGACATCAATCCATGATTGATGTCAGACTTAACTGATGCCAGATTGACCGTGTTGTTAGACGGAGGTTACACGGTCAATCTAGCATCAATATTGCCAATAATCCCATTAATGACCATTAGTCCATCATTCTACGCGTATTGATGTCAGACTGAACTGATGCCAGATTGACCGTGTAAGCTCCGTCTAACCTTTTTCGCATAGACATGACTATGAAATCAATCAAGGTTCTTCCAAAGTTTAATAATAGATAATCAAAAAAATCCGGAAATGGAATGGACATTTCGGAAAATCTAATAGAAATGAATAAGTGCTCATCAGATTCGGATTTCCGTAGGCGTAGGCAACGACAGGCCTCAAAATCTTCTGACTTCCAAATCGATTGTTAATTACAGTTGGTACCTAGCGTGTAAAAAAGTTTGTTTTTAACAGGATTCTTTCGACCATGTATCCACGGAATCTAAGCTGTTAACTTCGCTGACGTATTTTAACGAGACCATCCGAAGAATTCTAATTTTGATATCGACAAACAGCGAAATTTTCCTCATGTTTTTTTTTTTATTTTCAAGAATTGCATTCACCATTCTCGCACTCAAAGACCCAGGATGAACTCCGCCATCTTCACATCGTACAGCGGTCCAGGTTTCGACTCCAAGGAGTTCATGAGAAGATACGGCTCGGTCTCGAAACTTTGCAGGAAAGCTAAAAGTGTGGATAACATATCTTTGGAGGAGAAACACTTCGGCTTGCCCACCCTTTCAGTATGTGGACCATCCCCGCCTGAAGATGACGAGATCGAAATGGAGGAAACGCAGTGCTTTCTGACAGACGAAAAGAAATGATGTCCACAGTCCTTTTGAACCAATTTGAAATTTTCCAAATTGTAAATCTAACAGATTTTTATTTACGAAAAACAGTTGATGTACTCGGAATTTCTATTTTATACGGTATAAAGTCTATGCCTGTGTCATAGAGATAATAATAATATCTCTATTGGCCTCACTTCCAGGATATTTTCTATGGATTGATTTAAAGCCTTAAGCCAATATGCCAGTAATTGGTTTTTTGGAATCAATGTTTCCTCAAAATTGATGTGAAAAATTGAAATAACCAAGTGTTTGGTTTTTTATTTTTATCTTCCACAACAAAATTTTTTTTCCACGAAATCTAGTAAAAACTTCTCATTTAGTATATCTTTGTATGTTCCAAACACACTGTAATTCAGCAGCCTAATTTTCAATCGAAGGTTTTCTCACGTCAAAATATCTGCTTTTTCAAAAAAGTCGGTAAATTTTTTGTTCAGTGAAATTTCTACTTTCTGATGGTGTGAAAAAAATGAACATTACTAGGTAAATTTTCTCAGAAAATGCTGTGAATAAACCTATTATTTAATAAGACATCTACAATATTTTCAGAAAGTTGTAAAATCTTCTCTAAATTATTTGCGAAGATGTCTTTTTATTACTATTTTAATATAACTTATATACCTGAGTGACCTACGAAAAAAAATAGCCCATCAAAAGGTATTTCATAGAGAAGTGGGGAAGGGGCTAGGAGGGTCTGGGCCTTAATTATTATTGCCTATTATTTTGTAGCATTTTCTGAGAAAATTCAGCATAGTAATGTATTTTTTTTACACCATCAGAAAGTGGAGATTTCAAACGAACAAAAAGCCCAACGACTTTTTGAAAAAATCAGATATTTTGACGTGAGAATTACCGATTGGAAATTAGGGTGCTTTTCGATATTAAGTCAAAATGAGGTGAAAAAATGAATAATTCAAATCAAAATAATTACAGTGTTTTTGGGACATACAAAGATAAATTTTCACCAAATATCGTGAAAAAAAATTTGTTTGTAACAGATAAAAAAAAGAACCAAAAACTTGGTTATTTGAATTTTTCACATAAATTTTGAGGTTATGTGAAAAAAGTGGAGATATAAAAGTTGTAGATCTTTTTATTACCTACAACTTTGCCGCTTAACTTTTTTCCATACGACTCGTAGTTTTACCGGAAATCGAGATAGACCGTTTTTTACCCTTAAAAACTCACCCCCTTCCACTTCTCGACCTCAGATCACCTACAAAATTATTTTTAATTTCATTTTTGTTATATTCTCTTTCTTTTTCAATGGGTTTCATCCTACTATTATTTTTTTTTCCACTTTCCATCATTTTCAAAGGTATAAACGACCTGGATCCAGCGCTATGCCAGCGAGACTAGCGCCAGCTCCTGGATATGTGTAAATCGGCCTTAACACTTAATAAGTCTGGTTTCACCAGTTCCGGAATAATCTTGGACTCGAAATAGAATACACTTATTTATAACAAAAATCATTGAACTTGAACTTTTTATTTCATTGAATCGATTGACATCTAATTTCATATACCTTCAAAAGTAAATAAATCTGTGAAAATAACTCTCATAACAACGAATTTTACCAAAATCAAATTCCAGTTTTTCATCTTTGCTGTGCATCGGAACTCACTACCACTGTGGATATTCCTACAAAAACTTACACATGTAGCAGTACCTTATCATCGAAGATTCGTACAATTCTGGGTCGTCTGATACTGAATTGTTGTTTCATGAGTGCTTGCAAAACTTTTCTACGACATAATTTAGTGCATGTATATATCTACCCT
This sequence comes from Halyzia sedecimguttata, assembly GCA_937662695.2. Classification (NCBI taxonomy): domain Eukaryota; kingdom Metazoa; phylum Arthropoda; class Insecta; order Coleoptera; family Coccinellidae; genus Halyzia; species Halyzia sedecimguttata. The sequence goes on from OW569414.2 coordinate 79,271,044, forward strand.
CACTTCAAATAAAAAATCTTCTCGGCAATAAGAACTGAACAATAAGGTGCCAATATGTGAAGTGAATCAATTGTAAAGTAAATACTTACAGTAAACTGTAATTGGTTTTACTAAACTTTGTATAGCTCTACTGTAGATTCTAAAGATATGTATTTAAATACCTGCTAACCAATTTTCGACCACTGAGAAATTTCTAGTGCACCAGTTCAATATTCTGAAGAACAACCATTATTGAATGAAATTCATTAACTACCAGATTTTCATTATCAAGGGTTTTATGATATATGGATTCCTGACGTTGCAGGTCTGAAGAAAACATTTTTATTTATATTATTTCTAACAGCGCTTTGCCCCTTGCCTAAAACGGAGGTTATACGGTCAATCTGGTATCAATCCGATTCTTTACGAGTAGACTGATGGATTGATGGCAAGAGTGATGCCAGATTGATACCAGATTGACCGTGTATGACGGAGGTTACACGGTCAATCTGGGAACAGTTCAGTCTGACATCAATCATGGATTGATGTCAGATTGACGGGAATCTAATTATTTACGTGACGGGAAACTGATTCTATACGAGTAGACTATGGACTGATGATCAGGATTGATGGCAAGATTGATATGTCAGATCGATAAGAGATTGACCATGTAACCTCTGTCTATACAACCAGTTTTCCGACCGATGGATTGATGGTCCGGATTGATAGCAAGATTTATGTTCTATTGACACCAGATTGACCGTATAACCTCAGTCTAACCTCCATCTATACCATCAGTTTCCCGTTAATCTGACATCCATCCATGATTGATGTCAGACTGAAGTGATGCCAGATTGACCGTAGGTATAACCTCCGTCTTAGATGGCATAACATAAGGCAGAGGTTACACGGTCAATCAGGCATCAGTTCAGTCAGATTGACGCAAAACTGATTCTATACGCGTAGACTTATGGAAGGATGGTCCGAATTGATGGCAAGATTGATGTAAAATTGATGCAAGATTGACCGTGTAACCAGAGTCTAATCACCATATATACAATAAGTTTCCCGTTAATCTGATATCAATCCATGATTGATGTCAGACTGAACTGATGCCAGATTGACCGTGTAACCTCCGTCTTAGATGGAATAACATAAGGCGGAGGTTATATGGTCAATCTGGCATCAGTTCAGTCTGATATCAATCATGGATTGATGCCAGATTGACGAGAAACTGATTGTATACGCGTAGACTGATGGTCCAGATTGATGGCAAGATTGATGTCAGATTGATGCCAGATTGATACCAGATTGACCGTGTAACCTACAACTAAGGACACAGTAACGAAGCCTAGCAGAAACTCAATTATTTTGACTGGTTTCCTCGGAATAATAATAATCACGTCGACCAGTCATACAAGCTGTTCAGAAGAGAAGCAGAATCATACTGTATTATTTAATCCGAGCGTTTCATGTGTCATTTCCCTTACTTGCACAAAAAAACAGGAAATTTCATAACGCACAAATTTTAAACTTGTGATCGAGTGTCTAGAATTTTCTGAGTGGTCATACATTTTCCCACTGTGAGGTAAATGTTCAAACATTTTTAATCGATAGAACACAATATCTAGTTGATATAACTGATTTGAAATTGATGACTCCCACAATATGAATTAAGCAGATGTGGACATAAAAGTATGACTATAAATCTATCATATTATATGTAAGAATTTTCGGTATGGTGACTCACATTTCGCAATTTTCATTATATGCAATTATAATATGGGGTACATCGGAGTGGAACTACAATGCACATTAACACACGAAATTTGTACATATCACAATGCCAACCGTATGTCTATTGTCTATATTCCCGAAAAATCCCAAGTTATCCCCTAAAGAGTTTTCCAAACCAGATACCATTCCGGTCCATTAACTATAGTTTGCAGGAACAAATACCTACTTAAAAAATTTTTAGCATTATTGCAAGGCGGGTGTTACCAATTTGTAGTGGAAGAGATGTTGCTGCCACATGAATAAATAATTCTTCATCTATGTAGATGCCATAAAAATAAATATTTTTCCACCAAATCCATTTTGTATAAGGGATATGCTCTTATTTGAGGTACATCAAAACCATATCGTGGGCTACGACAATTCAAGCCCGCAGGCCGTATTTTGGACAGCCCTACATAGGTAGATCTATTTCTTTTTTTTTATGATAGAGATAGAGACCAAGATAAATTTATCCAGGACTGTTGTATAATTACATTGATAATTCACCAATAAATATTCATTCTGTAGTAGCCATGATAACAATCCATATGAAATGATATATATATATATGTAAATTGTAAAATGTCATGTCAGGGTCACCTTCTAATGATTGCGTTCCGATATTCTTGAACAGTACCGTGCAGTAAATTTAGTCGTTGTGGTATTACTGAAATTCACTGATGCTGATCCTACTGTCACAGAAATGGTCGTATAGTGCCAGTATCCATAGCCACAGCCCTCTATATAGAGATAGCCTGGAACACAGTCTGACAACTCTTGGAGTCCTACTTCTTCAATACGAGAAGCTGTCGAGTTAACTCTTGCCAAAAAATTATAAAATTGAATTCTCAAAATAAATATATATATTCTCAAACATTACAATTATAAGACTAGCTAGGTAATGAAAATTGAGATAAAATCATTTAGGAATTTGTAATTTTTTGGTTCTTACTAATGGTGAGATTCTGCTTTCTCCCAATTGGTTCCGTCTCTTTTCCATTCGATCGACATTAACATATATTGTTATTAGTATTTTTTACAAAATTGTTCAAGAGTACATTTTAGAAAACAGAACAAAGCTCATCAAAATCTTTTATGAAATCGTAAGAAATGAAAGCTTCTATTTCACTCAAATATCTAGACATCACCTTATCCCTTCTAGACTGAGGATCTCCCCTTGTTTTTAGAGTTGGGTTTGAAAGGTATCAGCACTTTTTTTGAGAAGTGAACAGGTAAAATAATTTCCATTTCTTGAAGATGAATAATTATAATTGCTGTTGCAGGAGGAAACACAACATTTCCTAACCATCGTGTTCAATCTATAGTCTCAACTGAAATGAACCCACAGGAAAATTCACTATTTACACACTGTTTAATCACAAAACACATATCACTGTATTGCACTAATTATTGCCGATGCCCTATACACAAAAATACTACGAAATAAAGGTGATAACAAAAAAATAATACTGGTTCACTCCGAATTAGGATGTAACCGTCCTTGATACAATAACAAACGTTCGTCTGGCGTACGACTCCATACCATGTTGCCATTTTATCACGTTCCAGGCTTTCCAATATAGACAGTTGTAGTTCATATACAATGAGGTGAGCTGTGGCTAATTGCCAATAACTATAGAAGACACACGGTGACATATTCATTGATTTTATCCATCAACAAATATTCCGCGTGTCATCTCATCGCTCAGTGTTCCCCCAAAAAGGAAAGCGTCATTCAAGGGCAGACACGAACCGCGGTTTCATGGTTGTTACCAATCATCAAGATGACTTAGCACCCTGGATGAACAACCGAAGGAGTTCTAGGAAACTTAAATCCATCAGTTGCGAACTGGTAGGTAGAGAATCCAACTAGCCGCACCTATGAAAATCCTTACGAACTCCGACCCTCTGCGATTATGAAACCTTGACCGATGTTCATTCTTTTGCCGTAAGAGGGTCAAGGGCTGCAAGGCCGTCAATATACATAAGACCTTTATGGACTGAAAACGCCCTAGGAGCGCTTTTTCCCGGTAGACCACGAGCGCCAAATAAATTAGGACGTCGCTGCGTATGATCAGATTACGAAAATTGCGATTTGTGTAGTCGCTCATACATTTGAACCCGATTTTAACACAAAGAAAATGTTCTTAATTGTGACTCTCCTTTTGTTGATGAATTGAACATATCTCTCTTCAATAATGTGCCTTTTTTGACCAATTAACTTTAGAGCATCGGATATAATTCTGATCTGGATATCAACATTATCAAAACAGAAAATTAATTTGAATGAGAATATCAATATGAAGCCTGTGGGACCAAAGAAATAGTAATTCGAAGATTCTCATTGAAGAAAAAATCAATTTTATACTAATATAATCATACAAGCAAGTGTTATTGATTGTAAAGTGTTTGTCCACTTCACCCATTGAAATAGCTTTAATACATTCAAATAAAAATTCGCCTAATACTGTAATGTAACTAGATTCAGATTCATGAAGACTTCTTGTTCTGCAAAAAATATATTTCTCCTCTTCATTTTTGATAAAAGTTTATATAATGTATACCTATAGATGTCTGACATTTGAAAAAAGTCAATTTTGATTAGATATAACCTGAATAATATGTATATCAAAAGTTTAGTTGAAATAATATATCAATAGTGAATCTATCATATATCTCGTTTTTTGTCAATGCCACCCAATTGTGAAATTTCAGCGTATTTTCTGGTGTTTTAGTCTCTTTTGGACATCGTATGCCTATAACGATTGTACATACATATACAGTGCGCGTCAAAATTATGGAAGAAATTCATTTTCTCAGAATAAAATATTTGGCAACAAAATCCTGAAACAGGTCAATTTTTGTTTCACTTTTACCAAATTTTTATGCATTTTTGAAGGATTTTTATTGCACCCTGTGCCATGCCCATCAACCCTCTAAATTTTTTGAATTGGGAAAGTGGGTCATGTGGTACTTTTTTGGCAAGGTCTTTGTATCTTCTTCACAGGCGTGCAGAAATGTTCAAGAAAAAATGTTTCTTTTTTGAAAAATAGTTAGTTCAAAGAGGTTTTCAGTATGTGCACTTTGTCATGGCTCATTAACTTTGAGACGATGGTACCTGATGAAATTTGTCACCGAATGAAAGTCGACCATTACAGTTTTGTTCATGCACAACTGTAATGGTCGACTTTCATGAGCCATGACAAAGTGCACATACTGAAAACCTCTTTGAACTAACTATTTTTCAAAAAAGAAAAATTTTTTCTTGAAAATTTCTGCAGGCCTGTAAAGAAGATACAAAGATCTTGCCAAAAAAGTACCACATGACCCACTTTCCCTATTCAAAAAATTTAGAGGGTTGATGGGGATGGCACAGGGTGCAACAAAAATCCTTCAAAAATGCATCAAAATTTGGTAAAAGTGAAACAAAAATTGACCTCTTTCGGGATTTTGCTGCCAAATATTTTTCTTCTGAGAAAATGAATTTGTTCCATAATTTTGACGCGCACTGTATACAGCTCCGGAAGTGTTAGGAATATAAAGATATGTATAGTACAGGAAAACCAAAATATTTAAAAAGTTAAAACTATATTCCAAAAGAGAATATTTTTGAGCAAACAAATAATCAAGAATTATTTTATTCACAAGCCAATTGTCATTCTCTCATGTACCTGTTTCCTTCAAACTCTTCATTTGTCCCTTTTATCAGAGTAATGTTTATGAGGTAAATACATGCGGTTAATAATGGTAGTTCAGCAAGCTAAAATAAAACCGTTCATCTGGGTACATGCTTTGTCCGATCAATTTTTAACAGTCATATTATGGGAAAATGGAAACAGAAAAAATGACAAATATAATTCAAACAACATTATCAATACTGAATTTCTTTCAAACAATACATGATATGAACAATGATCCATGAAATATAATATGAAGCCAAAAAAGGCATAAAATTTGAACAATATAAACAAAACAAAACTGAACTTCTTTCAGAAAACAACAAATAATCAAAACATGAAACATTGAACAGTGGAACCTCTCTCAAAAATCCTCTCAACAAAAATGAAGAATTTCATGAGGACGATTGTTTCCGCAATTTTTTTTGTTATAAATCAAGTTTTATGAATAGTCTATTACTTAATGATAGATGACAGGTTACAAAAAATAAAATGGGAAAGAATCAAGGAATGGTTTTCCTCGTCAGGAAAAATCTTTCACCAATTCATTAGAATAAATGGAGGTTCCACCAGATTATAATTAACTAAAAAAATTTCTGAATATTCAACTCTTTACTGGATACACATCATTTGACCCTATAATAATAAACAAGGTATTCTGGATAAAATTCAGAATCTTCAAACTTAACATAAACAGTATTCTTAGGCGAGACTGTGGTATCGAAACCAGAATCGGGAAGAACCATATCATCTTTTCCAACTTGAGTGGAGGAAACCAAAACTTTTACTACAAAAAACGCTTTGATTACCTTGCTTTTACAAAATTGTTGAGCAAATTTTAGATCTGGACTGAAGGATATTCCATGACCATATTTATGGCCTCGAGACAGACCACTTAACCTCCAATTGAAATTATTTGTTATAATGCCATCCACATTCTGTTGAACTGTGAAGTGATACATTCTATATTCTTTACATCGACCATTCACCTGTTTACGCTTTTTTTTCAGTTCGTATTGGCGCTCTAGAAATTTATTTGCAATCTTGTAAACATTGCAGATTTCGATACAAGAGCCAATGGTTCGCTTTAAAGGATTAGCCACTTTATTAAATTGTTTTGTTCCTTTAATAAGATCGATAGCATAGTAAAGATCTGCTTGACTTGGATGTCGTAGCCAGAAGTACCTTTGCGGGGATTTATCTACATAAGCCTCAACACTTTCAGCTTTTGGGAAATACTGCTCATTGTATTTTTTATTTTGGCTTATTCTTCTGTTATGGTTATGTTCTATTAAACAGAGTAATCGTAATTGCTCCGATAGTACATCCATACTATAGTACTCCATTATTATCCTTTGAAACTATAAAAATTGCAGAATTAACTCTTCGTCCTCCTGTTATAATCACCTAATTTCATCAGAGGATCGTACAATAATATTATCATATTACTTAAATCACTTGATCACTACAATGAATGCCAAAAACTCTCGACTCATGGCTTATATAATCAATTGCATATTCACGTAGAAAAAAACTAACAGGGGAATCCCAGACCACAGAACTCCCAGACTTCCCCCAGTCCACTGTCGAGAGTCGAGGTTGGTGTTCTCGTGTTCTGTGATGTCTAGTCCCAGGGTTGCCATGTTGCTTTATTGAAAATACCCCAGATGAGGCCAAATATTCCCCCAAAATCGACATAATATCACAGTAATCTGTGATAATATTTGAAAAATCCCCCAGATTTGTTTTGTTTATTTGTAGTACGTATTACTTAATGCTACAATAATATTAATAATTAATAATATACTCAATAGTTAAGAAAACGATTTTAGTATTTATCAAAGTCCGAATGAATATCGATGTCACGTACGTTCAATAAAATTCGTGGTCAAGTAGGCTATTGGGAACTTCCAAGTACAGTGGCTATATTCTTATGTATACTCCATTCACATTTATGTAAGTCACATGCGACTAGAGACAGGGACATGAAGGTTGGAATCAGCCAATCAGAGAAAACACAGTATGGCGGTAAAATTTGAATTTCGAAACGAAAGTGTAGTTTACTAGACTGATCGATCTGTGGTACCATACAGTATTCCATCTTAACTTTCATTAATTTTGTTGTAACCAAAGACTGTCTTCCCTTATTTATGAAGAAAAATTTGTTATTCAAATATTTATAGCATAAGTTAAGATTACTCTTTTTAATAGACCAGTTAATTTGTCAATATTTTGCGATTTTTGGCACTCTTGTTTCTTAATCGACTATGCTGTTATTTTTTTGGGATACAACTGTATAAAAATGAATTCATGATATCAATCGCAAACATGGTATTAACAGGAAAAGAGGAATATAATAAAATCCAGTAGAATATTTATTCGTGAGAGCAATGAAAGCTGATAGGACCGACGGTCTGATTGTCAGTTAAAAAGACATTTTCTCCGTTACAAAAATATATATTTTTAAATTCAATTACAAAATAATTGCACGGAAATTTTATGTTGTTCTTTAATAGAGGGTTTGACTACCTTGTTTTAACTGATTTTTTTTCTTAGTGGAATATAATAATCTTTGAGGTATTATTTTTTTGTTGTGTGGAGTGACTTGATTTGATTTGCAATTTGAATCACCTAATTCCTTAGGTGCTTCAGTACTTTTCAATGCATTCATATATAGTGGCTTCTATTGCTTTCAGATATTTCTTTTGCAGCTCTCATTTGCTCATTATCTTAATTTTTTTAATTACATCTAAATTGCCCTTCTAATATCTGTGTTTCAACATTGACAGGTCCAATAATAGAACCACCAGATTGCTTATTCTGAAATAAATCTGCAGTCAAAAATGTAATTTCTTCGTCATTAGATTGTTTGTCTATAGTTCAACAGGAATTTCAGTCTTTATGTTTATTAAATGTATATCCGTACACATATTCCATTTAATTGTGTAATCATTACAATTACAAGCGTACATGTGTATGCATCAGGACATTCAGAACATATAAAATTGCAGTTGCATTTCCCAGCTGCTGGATTGAATACATATTTTCACATCTCCAGATATTCCACCCTTCTTCATGCCTTTCTATAACTGTATCCCCTATTAAACTGATTGCAGCTTTATGACTAGACCGAATATTCGCAATAATCTCTTTGACTTTTTACCTTGAAAATATATACAGTGCGCGTCAAAATTATGGAAAAAATTCATTTTCTCAGAAGAAAAATATTTGGCAACAAAATCCTGAAACTGGTTAATACCAAATTTTTATGCATTTTTGAAGGATTTTTGTTGCACTCTGTGCCATCCCCATCGACCCCCTCTAAATTTTTTGAATAGGGAAAGTGGGTCATGTGGTACATTTTTGGCAAGGTCTTTGTATCTTCTTTTTACGAGTGCAGAAATTTTCAAGAAAAAAATTTTCTTCTCTGAAAAATATTTTTCAAAAATGAAAATTTTGATTCCCCCTTTTGTGTGTCCCACTATCTTTATTGAATTTGCTTTGTGTTTTCTTCTCGATATCTTCTTTCACGACTTGAAATCTTCAAATTATTGAAAAATAGCGGTAGTTTGCTCTATATTCAATCCATGTATTTCCTCATAATGCTTGAATAAGAAATCTTTTTTTGTACTTTTGAAAGGACATGTTGGACAGCTGTAATAACATTGTCCTGTTTTCACATAAGTCACATTGTGGGCAGCCTTTTTGTGCTTGAGTAAACATATATTTGCTGATATTGTGGGTTTTATCACAAAATTCACATTTTAATTTCCTCTTGTCTATAATGGTGCAATTGACTCCATTTCTTCGAAGTGATTTTTCTAAGCATGCAGCCTGAAAAATAATAAAGTTGTTTCAATGGCCAATCATTTTTTCAATTTTCATGAGAAACCAGCTTCAAAATGCTTCAGACTCGCATCAGTACTTTTGTAGAATTTTTCATAATTACCTACCTACCTCAAACTTTTTAGACTTTTATACTTTGATTTGCATTTAAAGCCGACGAAACTCAGATGCACAGATTCAGGCAGTATGAAAATGTTGAAGAATTAGTATTTTTTCGCCAAGATATCGAAAAGCAGAAATAATATATTGAAATTCAAATTTGCCGCCATACAGATTTTTCTCTAATTGGCTGATTCCAACCTGCATGTCACATTATTTAGGTTAGGCGGGAAATTTGAATTACGATCCATCCGTGGATCCGCGCACTGAATTCCCCATGCATTTCTTATGGACCTAAAATTTACGCGAATTTCTCGCCTGTTTTTAGATGCTTTGGCTAATTTCTTAAGGTTTATTTTGGTTGAAATAGATTCTGTGAACCTTTCTCAACCATCTAGAATCAAGTTTTCATAACAAAATTGTATATTTCCAAAATAATAAATATAAAAGTGTTCACCAAATTCGATTGACGTATGTCTTAGCTCACTCGAAATCAGTCAAAAATAATAACATAACCCTAAATCGGCCTTGTAATGACGCACAACAGAAGTCATCTACGACATACGTAAATCTTTCGAACTAGAATGGTTTCAATTTTGATTTAAGAATAAATAGAAGTAGATTTTAATGTGGAAATAACATGAAAACATGCACTAATGATGAAGGTACCCAATACTTTTTGTCTCTGTACTAACATTATCTTTTAAATAGGGTGGTTTCATCTCAAAGTTGAAATTCCTTGTTAAAAAATTTGAATATGGATCTCCCGCCAAGCGACTGATTCTAACCTAACTAATGTGGTCTATAGGGCTTTTCGGAAAGTGTGATCGGGTTAACTCGATCAGTCCGTTCACCAATCAGCGCGTTCCATTTTAACTATGGAACGCGCGGATTGGTGAACTCTGATCGAGTTAACTCGATCACACTTTCCGAAAAGCCCTCCTGTCTCTAGACGCATGTTATAAATAGTGTCCGACCGAAACTGGTTTTCAGCCGAAACCGAAACCGAAACCGAACTTTCGGCCAGGGTCTCAGTTTCGGCCGAAACCGAAACCGAACTTCATATTTCATACTGAAATCTACTGTATTTTTTACTATTTCATTTGCATATACATAAAAACAGTTGAGGAGTGGTGAATACAATAAAAAGTCGATTTTTTTGAGATGATTATTCATTATTTTGGTATTACCAAGTTATCAAAATAATCAGTCGAAGTATACAGGGTGATTCCAAATCAGACGTGAACCTTGGAGGAGGTGTTAGTATGGATCATTTGCTGTGGTTTGAGCCATTTTTATTGATGACCGAAAATCAACAGTTTCCGAGATATTTGGAGTTCTGGTTCTGTTGAAAAAGAATTAGTATGATTTGAAAGGGGATGTAAGAAGCAGATAGAGAAAAATAACGAATTCAATATTTTTTTGATGCAACTAAGCTCGAAATTTCATTAGAAAATGTATTCATGAATTATGTTCCACCATTCCATAAGCAAGCACGTGCCGTCTTTCTGATGCCTTCAGTTGTTATTTTCCGCCTGAAATTTACTCAAGCTGTCTTTTGAAACACATTCACTATTTTATATACCGGATATTCAAGAGGCTGTTTATAAGAAATCTGCTGAAACGAAACTAGCTAAGCAATCTAACGAAATCTTTCAGAGAATGAGGAAGGAAGTATATAAGTTTTTAAAATAATTTTGGCACACTAAATTGTGAAATTCGAAAGTTGCAGACAAATACTAGAAATTCATTTTTCATTTTTTCATGTACCACATTTCAAATCATACTAATTCTTTTTCAACCTATTATACAGCATAGTTTTGCTTTTTTCGTACATATAATATCCTTTTCTGATAAAACTAAGTTCAGAAATCTTTTAAAAATCACCCGAACTCCAAAAGCTGTTGATTTTCGGCTATTAATAAATATGGATTAAACAACAGCTAATGAATGAGTCATACTAACTCCTCCTCCCAGTTTCACGTCTTATTTGGAATCACCCTATGTAATCTAATCGATAATCATTAGTGAAATCTCATGATTTCTCAGTCTTAACAAAGATAGATTACAATAACTTGTACGACAATTATATATACCTACTCATAACTCCTGGCCAAATGACCAGGATAATTCACGAATAGTCAAGTTTCGGCCCGGCCGAAAGTTTCGGCCATTTTGGTCCGAAACCGAAACTAAGGCCGAAACTAGATTTCTTGGCCGAAACCGAAACCGAACATTCGGTCGGTCACTAGTTATAAAAGTCTCCCGGATGGACTTGAAAATTTGACACATTTCACCATGTATATTTTGAAAATGTTAGGTTATAATCATTTTCCTGTCAGATAACTACGCAACGTTGTCCTCTCTACATAGAAGTCTAAAAGCTGGCCGTCCACTAGGTCGGAAACGCGGCGCGGCGCGGGGCGGAAATGTAGATCTCCGTCCACTGTGGGGCGGTCGGTCGGAAAAATTTTCAGGACAGTTCTCGCTTGGCAGTCGATATATGCGTATCACATGAGGTATGTCTTCTGACGACGAGGACTTGTTCGTGTTTGCTGCTGCATTGGAAGCTGAAGAAGAGGAAGCAGTGAGGAGAAAGAGGAAAAGGATATGGGTTCATGAAATTAATACAAAAAGAAAGGAGCTTGGAGAATTTCATCATCTATTTGATGATCTCCTGAGGGACGAAAATAAATTCTTCAGGTACTTCAGGATGTCGCCAGAAATGTTCTTCAAATTGCTGCAACTTTTGAGGCCAGAGATTGAAAGGCAAAATACTCAATTTCGGGAAGCCATTTCTCCTGAAGAAAGACTGGCGACGTGCCAGGTACCGTAGATATCATATTTCACTAAAATATTGTTTTTACGCGTATGTTCTGGGGAACATCGCGATATCAGTTTGCCCAAATGTTTGTAACTTTAGAATTTTTTGCCGAAAATGGACTCAAACGATTAGGTTCGCCTCTCTGATGAAGAATCTGGGGTCAAATTTGATTCTGTCCGCTGGCCGGCCACCGTTGCCACGATAACTTGAGAACGGAACGAAATATCGAATTGAAATATTTTGGGTAGCTGGTGCGTCCCAATGCGACGGACAAGTTCATTAATGGACATAATCGGCCTAATGTTTTCCGAGTACTAATTTTTTATCAACCGTTACCAATCGGATCGAATTGAAACTTGGTGAGTGGTTGTAGAACGTAAACATGGACACTAATGTGCAATTTTGTAAGGTTCGTATCATTAGAAAATTCTAAAAAAATTATTAAAACATATTATTCATCTCACGTTTACTTGAAAACAGAAAAAGATAGCGGCTTGAAATTTTCAGGATATGATGAACATATATGCAAAATTATTATCTATATCACAATAACTTGAGAATAGAAAGAGATAAACTAAACTGAATGAAAAGAAATGAAAAAAAGGCGTGCGTCTTTGTCTTCCACTTCACGACGGACTCACAGAAATCGAAACGAGTCGTGCCGAGGTCGGAATATTTCCGCTCCGCCCTCCGTCCATTGGGTCGGCGACGCGGAATTCATGAAACCGCGCCGCGCTCAAGAAGTTTGGATAGATCCCGAGCGCGGAGATTTTTCGACTTCTGCGCGCCGCGCCGCGCTACCGACCTAGTGGACGGAGCTTAGTGTATTTTGGATCAAAGTTCTAGCACACATTTCCGCCCCGCGCCGCGTTTCAACCTAGTGGACGGCCAGCTTTAGTAATTACGTATTTTCACAATGTGAATTTACTTCGGAAAAATAATTAATATGAGAAAATATTATGTGAATTCAATAATTCCACAGTTACTGGAAATATTTCACGTATATATAAACTGGTTGAAAGATTTCATTATGCTATTTTCTTGTATGGAAATCAAGTGTTGGAATTTTATTGAAAAATAATGGATAGAGTACTGCGTTACTTTGTTATAGTTCATTTGAAAAAAGAATAAAAGTACTTGAATAACCCGGCAGGAAGACTTCTAAACGAACAGACGTACCTATGGAATTCCCCACTCTTCGAAATTCTCAAGAAATAAGCCTACAGAAGACATTTAAATACCTTGTTGCACAACTTGAAATACACCAGTTTCAAAATGTAGTAGGTAGTACTACGAAACCAGAGTAATTCTTATACCTTAATAAAATATAGTCATAGGAAACTAAGTCATTTCATTCGAGAGTTCAACATGTCAGAAGGAAGTTTTCCTATTGCAGATTTCGGTTCTGTTCTTTATTATATTCGAAGATAATTGTCTGTGATAATATCTTGTCATTCTTGTCTAAGATTATTTATGTTATGTTCACAGTTATGATCACAGAACATATAATATGATTATGTTGAGAGTAGAATTGGCAACGTCTCGGCGGATTGTTTTGACCTTGACGATATTTCAGCAGTGCCAACCTGCCTGTGTTTTAGTTACAAAAACGTGATAGACCTAAATCATGGCCAACCGGGAGACTTTATAAAATTGAATGTACTTCCAAGTACAGTAATAATAATAATATCTAATCTAATTTCAATTTCAGTAATTATTTCAATTTTCAACTCTTTTGGCCGAAATATCAGATAATAAGTAAACTAATTTTTTCTTTACTTATTTATCTGAGGCGAGGCCGAAATGCATTGAAGATTCGAAGATTGTTCTCTGTATCTCTGGGATTAAGGTTCAGTTCAGACCATAGACAAGAGATATATATAGATGGGCCACTCTCGCCTTATTTTGGTTCGTGGAACACTAGCGGTACGTCGCGGGCACCTCAAGAAATACATCCGAGCGGGAAATTCAAATGTACTTCGCATTATAATATCCTATATTCTATTTTAACATATTGTTCCAAAACACTGCCAAACACCAAATAGACGATAATTCGTCTAACACCTGGCTTTTGACAATGTTTTTGGAACCATGGTTTTAGTTCTAATGGAAAGGAAATAAATGAAATCCCAAAACTTTTAATAAAAGTATTTATTCAGATTCATGAATTGAAGTTGTTCATTTGATGCGAACTAATTATTAGAAGAATTATTAAATAATATATATAAAAATTAAAAATACATCTCGAATCATTTAGAAGAAAAGAGAAAATTAAATGTGAAATATAATATAAAAAATGGATAGCAGTAAGTATATTATGTACAACGCAATGTGGAAGATATTCTCTTCATGAAATCTTCTCTAATCTATAGCTTTGAATATGAAAGAGCTATCAAATAAATGATTGCAAAATTTTTAGTATGCATTTACAAGGACAAAATCAAATGTGAAATAAAGTATAAACAAGAGCACCAAAAATGGATATCATTACGCAAGTACAACGAAATGTGGAAATATATTATACATTAAAATAATCCATTATCTTGAATATGAAGGAGCTAATGAATTATCACAATATTTCCAATATACATTTAGAAGGACAAAACCAAATGTGAATTATAATATGAAAAATGGATAATGTGGAAAACATTTCGTACATGAAAATGCAGTCACAAATTTATACATTTCCATAGCCTCTGGGAAAAAATCAAATATGAAATATAGTAGATATAGATATTGAATCAATTCTAATATTATGTATTGAATCCATAATATTAGAATTGATACCTGTACTGAAATTTACTGAATGCAATAATTTTGACAAAGTTTTGCTGGATGGAACCGCAAAAATGTTGCTGAGTAGTTTGTATCCCTTAGGGCTATTTTTAAATGATGTCAAAAAAAGAATTTTCTCATCTAAAGTACAGCACCTTCCTCTGGGTTTCAGGTTTTTACACCTTATTTGAGACAAGAGAAAATTAAAGGTTGGTGTGTTCATCGAGTGGCTGAGCGGTTCATGAGAATGGCAAGCATTCTGTAGCTCTTTCACTACAAATTTCAGGCCTTTATTCTTTTCAGCAATCCTTCCCACTTTACGTGCAGATCAGTGGCAATTTTGTAGTATTCCCTAGCGTCTGGCGATACCTTAGAGAATCGTGTCCTTCTGGTTTTTCCTGAAGAGAAAATTATAACAATTCAATTTTATATAATCAAAAATCATTCAAGATTAGTAAATAAAATAAGTTATTTGGGGTAGCAGGAATTACAGGTTCAACTTCAGACTCATATTCTACCTCAAGCACATCTTGGACATCTAGGAATAGATATTCAAATAAGAAAAATCATCAAGCATTTTATATCATGCATAATATTAACATATCACATTGAAATTTATAACTTTAAATGAAATAGTATCAATAAATGGAAATCTTACATGAACATGAAGGTCCTGCTTGCACTGGTGTGGAACCATTTCCGATAATATAATCTGGATCTATTAAAAGAAATTCAAATATCAATGAATTGCTTTAATTTTACAAGAAAGCATGGTTAGTAAGTATTTCAGATAGGTCGAGAAAACAAGTTTTTGAATCTACACATTCTAATGAGGTAGTGTGCAAGCTCCTGCAACTATAATCATTCAAGATATGAACAATAAAATGGAAAAAATTCATTTACCTTGTACTCCAACATCCTTCGTCAAGCCTCGAGTAGGAAAGGCAACAGGTCGTACAATGAATTGCTTCTTAATATTTATTACAATGTTGGATGGATCAAAATGACTGGAACAAATTCGATGATGTCCGTACACTAAAATTGCAGCCCTAGTCAGCATCAAGGCGTCCTATTCTTTCCAGCCATATTTTCCAAACCTGAAAATGATGACATAAAAGTTTTTTGGATATATCAAAGTATCAATAAATTAATCACAATTAAGTACTTCATTGCTCATACATGTATACAAATAAGATCCTTCAGCCTTAAACAATCATATGCAAGGAAACAAAAGAGATTAAATATGGATGTTCCATTTTCTATTCGTATTTTGTTCTGTTAGTGTTTGTATAAGTGCTTTTAGTGGGTATTTTCTGGCCCTTTGGTAACTATCTTTTTGATGAAACACATTCAAAGTGTCTTGTAAGTCCTTGAGTCGTTTGAAACAGTTTTTATTCAGTACGCAATAAAGTATTAAAAATACATAAAAACGAACTTACCTCATCATCTTTAGGAAGCCTGTGCAACCTACTCCTGTTCAAACAGTCTTTCCTGTCTTTCACTATACAGCTAACCATCTTTAAAAACAAAACCAAAACTACGCAAAACAGAACACTTTATAATTTCAACAACAAGCAGTGTTACCAACTCTCAAAAATATTTACCCCTAAAGTTTGTGTCAAAAACCCCTAAAATCGCCTTAATTTTTGAGTTTTCCCCCTAAAAAATATTAACTGTAGACGCTCTATAAAGTTACACTTTCGGGGGTAGCGTAACTTTAAAAAACGGGCATTTAGTTAACCTTAACCAGGTTAGGAGATACATAGCGAGTTGAGTGATAATCTGCGTTTCCCCTGAATTCATTTGAGTATAAAAAATAGAGTGGGGAACTCATTTGAGGGGACGGAAACTTTTGAAAACGTAACTTTATAGAGCGTCTACTGTAATTCTAAATTCATAATGATTTAGAAATAATAGGTTGTAATATTTTTCAAAAGTCTTTTTATTATAAATTATTCAATACATGAAGTATTTCTTCTTCATCTGAAGATTTACTATTTTTGAAATCATACATATTGGTATTGAATAATTTTAACATTTTATTCGATGGATTGAATGTTGTACACGATCCACCATTTCGATTCAATGTAAATCGAACCATCAGGATGCTTTGCAACATTTTAATAGATAGTCTATTCCGCAACTTACTTTTTATTACACTATAGACGGAGAATGCACGTTCGACACTCGCGTTTGAAATCGGAACAGTGGCAAATGCTAATCCGAATTTTGAAATATTTTCAAAACGTTTACAGCCAGCTGCGTCACAATCATTATAGACTTCAAAATAAAAATCAGCTGAAGAAGAGGTATTCGTCCATTCTTTATGGCTTAATTGGTGCCACTCATTTTCAATGTCATTTTTTTGGCCATATATATGAGTTCGCTGAATGTAATTTAACATTGGTTTTATATCGGGTTTGACTTGGGATGTAGCAACTCTTGGGTGCAAATCAGCAAGAGTTTTCAACAAGGATAAATTATCCGGAAGTCTTTTCTGAATTTGCTCGGCCAGAGAACATAAAAAGGTCTTGCATCGTTCCCTGACATCCAACAGATCCTTTTCCTCTAGTTCTTGGGATATAGTATGAAAGTCAAAACCAAAATACATTGATGCTGTATGCATTAGATGTTTTTGGAAATTAAATTCTATCAGTTCAGAATCCAACAATTTTTCCAACTGTGAAGGTACAACAAGTCGTTTTAACAAATTTTTGTATAACAAAAACAAATCTTCAAACAATTTCACAGGTTCAGCATGGTTACTTTGAAAAAGTAAGTTTAATTGCGTCACATGTTTTAATTCGTTTTTTAAAAAAAATAGTAAAGCTTTGAAAGGAAGCCTCCGCATGATCTCATAAAGCTGTTCCGCCATGTAACATTTGTCTTCGGATTTTGCAATGGAAAAGAGCAGCTTTAATTCATCCCACTGCTCCAATATAGTGTTTATAGCTTGGTAACGGGCGAGCCAGCGAGTTCCACTATGTCTTTGAATTTTTTTCGGGTCAGTATTGTTATTGATGGTTTCATATAGTTTTCTATAATACTCCACACGTTTAGGGCTGTATGAAAACCAGTTATGGGTTTCTCTGACAAGAAATTCTAATTGGCGTGGTAATGATTCAGCCGCCTTCTCCCCGCATAAATGCAAAGAGTGGCAAACACATCTGACAACAATTAAATCAGGCAGTTCTCTTTTAAAGATAGCAGTCACCGAGTTATGTTTACCAACCATAACGTTTGCTCCATCAACGCCAATTCCAATCATATTTTCAATTTTTATGCCATCCTGTTTTAATTGATTGACAATCGCTTCATGAACACTTTTTGCATCACATTCTATTATCTGAATTATCCGATAAAAAGTTGTAACAACTTGCTTTGTCTTGTGTGAAATATAGCGAATCATAATACATAACACTTTCTGTGTAGAAAGATCAGTGCTTTCATCTATTATAATGGAGTACGGAAAATCTCCTATTTCTTCAACTAAATCTTCAAGCATTGATGGACCAAGTACATTTTTTATTAGCATTGAACATTTAGTTCGATGAATTCTTAAGTTTTTTAGAGCATCTGATGAAGGATCTAATTGAGGGAGGATACTAATCATATGATCTGCAGTCAACAAAGAACAGTGCTCGGCGATAAAGGCAGCGATTTTCAACTCGGCAATTTTCGTGCTTTCTGGCAAGACTGGTTTATATATTTCAGAAATAGATTTACATTCTTTTGCTGATTTTTCCCTGGCTGCGTACTTTTTATGTTTTTCCGTGTTGGCATGACTAACCAAGTCTTTTTTATGGGCTTTTAATACAACACGGCAATATTTGCAGGTTGCCGATGTATCACTATGTAAATCTGGTGCAAGCCAATCTGAAAAATAACCATATATTCTAAATACCTTGATTGAATTATGAATTGAATGACACACGATGGGAAGTATAATCACAACATGCTTTGACTTTGGTGAGAAGATAGGCTTTGGCGCTCTTGTTTCATGCACAATTTATTATATTATGTACTAAGAAATTCTAATTGAAGAGAACGCCCATGCCCACTACACCACAAGTTTACGTAAATGTTTCATGGTATTTCATGTATTTGTTATCAGAAAAAAAATTTGTAAATGAAAATAAAACAAGAGGGCCAAAATCTATTACTCCGAAACTACTGAACCGATTCTTACCACTAACTAACTCAACTGTGATAACCACCCCTAAAATCTACCCTGAAAATTTCAAATCTGTAACTCATTCGTATCGAGAGTTATCGTACCATAGGTCGAATAAATATTTGAAAAATCTTATCTCTAAATGTATTTGCCCGACTGTTTTGGAGGAAGCATCAGTGGAGTCCTTTGATAAAATTGCATCATAAAAAAATGTAACTAGAATTTCTTGCGGTAAATGAAAAAAATTAATTTTTTAACTCCGAAACTACTAGACCGATTTCGCCCGATAACGAACTTAGCCGACATTTTAACTTTCAAACCTACCCTGAAAATTTCAACTTTCTAGCTCATTCCGTGTGTGCGTAGTCGTGCTCACGGCCGGACGGACGGCCAACTTCTATTTCTACCTCGGATTCTTCATCAGTGAGTTCAACCAAGTCGTTTGAGACCATTTTCGGGCCAAAATTCTAAAGTTACAGACATTTGGGCAAATTGATAAGCACTCCCTGTTCAGGAGAACAATAGCGCCAAAAAGTCATAACAATCACTGACCAATACTACTACCCCTGACCGGCTCATCAACTCCAACAACTACATACATACCTAACTGAATAAAAAAAATACCCTTTTTTAATTTTATTGAAGAATGAGTACTGCCGTACAGCCCATCAGTAGTTACATGACGTCTATGGTACTCTAGTAAAAAATCATAAATATTGAATTGAATTATTTGTCTTGATCATTTTTATAAAATATAAAAATGCAATGAAATCTATTTACCTTTTAGGTTTGGATCTGTTTCCCAAATCTTCGTGTACTTTTGGCAGTACGTTTTTTTATTTTCCTTCGGCTTCGGCATCACTAACAATTTTCTTGTCGACACACAATACAAATCACAATCGAAACTATCAGAGAAAATTAATTTAGAAATAGAAAAAGCAATAAACTATAAACTGTCTGTCGAAGACGTTAAAAAGAACGTTAAATTTTGAATTTAAACTATGCTAATGTACGTCAATTGTCAAAGTCAGACATATAACATATACGCCGCCGCCAGAGAAATAGATATTTCTCTGGCCGCCGCCCGCCATATGCACAGACCAATAAAGAATAAACTCTATTGGGAACTTCCAAAACTCTGGTGGCGGGATTCGGCAACTAACCACGCTAGTAATAAATGTAAACAATCTCGTGTTGGACAGGTCAGTCGACGAAGTTTGACCGAAATTTTCATGGAAAATATAAATTATGATTGACTTGAGATCATTGTTGGATTACTTTGTGATATAGATTATAATATTGATCATTATATAACTAATTTTATGGCACTTGATTGATATACAGACTACAACCAGTAAGTATATTCATATATTATGTTTGTCAAACTTACATTATATTTAAAAGTTCTTTCAGTTACTATTTGCGAATGATTAAGAAGGGACTCAGTTGATTAGAATTTCTGGAGTACATAGGAGCTTCAACTTCTAATTCTAGAGTCCTTGTAGAAGGAGAAGAGGTTCTAAATGTAGATCATGTAATCGTGTGTGACAAAACAAATTGTGGTCCCAGTTTTATAGATATTTGTTCTTTATGTTTACAAAGTAGTGCCCTTAATTCAGTACCACGTAAAATTGATGGCCCATTAATGTGGAGAATGGTAAACTTAAAATAGAAGGTATGGTATATTCTTGTAAAGTCGGAGCACGGAGGAGGTGGTAACATATTACTGATGTATTAATTAAAGTTCAGGTGCATGATGTTCTAGTTTATTTATGAGAATATAGTGTCAAATTGAACCAGATAAAGCTTTTGTTAAACAGTTACCAATAATTGGAATGATTTTTTCAAAATATGATACATATATTATGTGAAAATAATTATTAACAATAAGTGTAATGTTTGAGGTATAATAAAGATTATCTGGATGTAGGTCCAGGTTAAGTACTCTTCGGTCTATTAGTTATCCTCCTAACGCATTTCCAACATTTATATTTGGTTTTCCGGAGGTAAGAAGTGAAAACTCAAACCTATACATTTTGGCATTTTTTTCGCCCATGAATTGCATTCAGGCACACAACAATAGTCGTTTCTGGTCGAAGACATATTAGGCCGGATAATATTCATTATTTCAACTTGAATTTTTCTTTTACACAAAAGTTTATTGACGAATACTGAACAATTAAACTCGAACACGTGGCTCATTACTAGCTTGGTTAGTTGCCGAATCCCGCCGCCAGAGTTTTGGAAGTTCCCAATAATAAGTTCATTGGCACAGGCTATAAAATAACCGCCAGTGGCGCCAGTATTACCACCAGTCACCACGGAGTGATTTTAGAATTACGAACTAGATGTCGTTATAGGTCGGTAGGTCAAGAAATAAATATTAATGTCTCTGTGGGCTATTTCATATGAAGAGTCAAAAAATCCCTAAAAATACCCCTAAAAATTTTAGACCCCCAAAAAAATCCCATCTCACTTATTTACCCCCCAAATCTGGGGGGAAAACCCCTAAGTTGGGAACACTGACAACAAGCAATATCTCTTGTCTATGCAAGCAATCTCCAAATGGGTTACGTGCAGTTCTGACAGTTGACCGACATTGGAGGACCAACAAAGCGGGAATTAGTACTGTTATTGTTTGTTTTGCTCTTATTTTCCTGGATTTTTCGATATTTGTGAGAGTTATATCAATTGAATTGCTGTTTATGAAGTGAAGTGAATATTTTGTTATCTTTATTTGTTCCATAAACATTAATTTTTAGTAATAAAATGCCAAATTTTTGCAAGTTCATGAGCTGCAGTAGCAAGGGCGAACTAAAAAACGTACAAATATCACATTTTTCACGTAAATTTATATACAGAAAGTGCGTAAGTAAGTGAGTAAGGTATAGATCTATTTTAATATCTTGGTTTCAATTTGAATCTTGTATGAATGTAGAGCATAGACCTAATTTAAAGGTCTATGATGTAGAGCTGAACTTAACCGATCACCTTGAGAGATTATAAGAAAGAACTAGGTATATTGTTTTCAAAGGCAAGAATTCTATTGCATTAGTATGTCACTACGATTGGAATCTGGAAAATTTAGAAGACAAATAACACTTTCCAGCTTGTCAATTCTGTATAATTATAGGTACATATAAAAATGTTTCACTTAGTTAGCTGCATGAATAGTAATGTATGAATCTATAATATTATATTATAAATTTTACGAATTTCTCAATTAATTTGATTTCTTTATTGAAAGGATTTCATCAGTTTTTGATAAAGTTCGCAAAATTTGTTACCTCAGCAAAAACCAGAGATTTATGGATTCGTCTGCTGAAGAGATTCGACTTAACAGCTTCGAAACTCAAATTTGGTATGATGTATTTAACACGTTTTCATTCAAATATGAAAGGAAATAAAATTTTGATTTGTTTCTCATGTTAGAATATAGAAAATTGTACACCATGTTTTCACTAGGTAAGCCAGCAGATTTGTCCGATAAAAATCATCCTGATTGGATTCCATTATAGAATATGATTGTGTATGTAATTTAGCTGTTATTTTTTATAATCTAATGTAGTTAATTCGTGATGAATAAATTTAATTTTCCCAACTCTGATGCCAGGTCCAAACCAAGCGAACAAAAACGAGAATAAGGCTGTTACAAATCAAAATGTATATTGTAGATTAATTTATTTAAACAGAACTGCTTAGACATGATGAATGGTGTAAATAAATTATAAAGTATACAATGTGTTTTTTACTCTATTAATATTAGTGTAAATTTTTTTAAATATGCGTGCTTCAGTTTAAACTATTACCAAAAATCATGACGAGCATGAATAACCCATTGTCACTGTGAAATACTTCTTAATCCTACACATGCTTAAAACCAACTCTTGATATTCAACTGCTCCCTGCTTTCAATTTCAATAGATTTAGATTCAACCACTGTCAAATTGATGTTGATGCTTCTGCCTGAAAAATATTGATAAATAAATCATTTTACTAACGTTGATACAAGCTGCATTCATATAACAGCCTTGAAGACTCATTTATTACTGCCACTAATAAATTCAACAGAACACATAAGATAAAAATCACCAACAAGTATAAAATTTTAAGAACTAAAAGTTTGATAGATTGGGGCTTACCGATATCCTGCAATTCCTTCGATGATATATTCAAATACTTTTCTTCAAATACATCCATGATAGTTATAGTGAAATATATAAATTTGAAGATGATTGTTGAACCTATACCTTTGCAATTATCAAACTATGATTGCCAGTCTTTATTATGGAGATATTCCGCACCCATCCACATGTTGTCTGATTGTAAGCCTACAAACTTTTATTAGAACTCATATCATCTGAAGTATATTTGTTCTTGGTAACCACAAGGTGCATAAAAATGTCCGGTTACAGTATTTTCGTAAAGTCATCAACTTTTGTTGAACACTTCTGCTTCCTGATAGTATAAGGATCTAAACGAACCACCAATGATGGAAATTTGATCGATATAGAGCTTTTTGTCACTCTCAGAATGTTCTTCAGAGTAATCACTATAATCCATCATGATTATTTACAAATATAAATTGGATTACAAGGTACCTGAAAACATGGAAATGAGCAAACTGTTCAGATAAGGAAGATATTAGCATTCTTACCTATGAAATACTATTTTTTTCTCAATATATACCCCTTTTATGGATCAAATAACGTTTATGAGATATTAATTACACTACATAAAATTCGTAAATACAATATAACTTGATATAACATTCAAAAATTACGAGAAATATGAGCAAAACAACCAATAACAGTACTAATTCCTGTTTTGTTGGTCCTCCAATGTCTTGTCAACTGTCAGAACTGCACGTAACCCATTGAAAATGAATTGAAACAAGTCGGCAGCGAACAGCTGTTAAACCATCACGTGACCCACAAAACGCGGAGGAAGAGACATCTACAAAATTTCACGGGCACCTCGCGAACTATATTACTCTGCCCAGACTTTAGTGAGAGAGTTTCCACCCCATGGTTCAGACTTCAGATATGATGAGATCAGTTTTCACAAAAAAAAATTTCAAATATTCCCCCATAAACAAATTCATGCATAGTTTCACCACAAATCAATTCAAGGAAGTTTCTATCCCAGTACCGTGGGGACACATTTCGGGAAAATGGTGGGGCCCCCCAGACTGTAAACCAATACTTTGCTTGCATGGCGATGGTGTAAGTACCTATTCAAATTTCAATCAAGTGGTTCGAGATTTTTGAGATTTTAATAAATTATTTATTTTCAGGATAATTGTGGTTCATTTGATAAACTCATTCCTTTCTTAAGAAAAGATAAGTATATTAGTTTTTTAGCTATAGATTACCCTGGACATGGATTTTCTTCGCCACTTCCTCAAGGAATGGTATACAACTTCTTAAATAATGCTATACTCATCCAACAATTTTATGAATATTTCAAATGGTCGAAATTATCATTTCTGGGGCATTCTTTAGGATCTATGGTCTCTCTTGTTTCTACTGTATTATATCCAGAAAAGGTAGATTTTCTGATATGTATAGATGCTCTTGGCCCATTACATTCTAATGTATGTAAAGAATCTGTGAGAAAGAGTGTTGATGATTACATGAAGTATAGCAAATTCATTGGGGAACCTCCATCTTACACATGGGAAGAAATTATACAAAAAATGAACACTGCATATAAGCACTTGATGAGTTTAGAATCTATGATGTGTTTGCTTGAAAGAAATATTGCTGCCTCGAAAAGTATTCCTGGAAAATTTCATTTCACTCATGATCCTAGGACGAGAGTGAGAACAATGTTCAACTGGATACATGAACAGATGGTTCATGATGTTGCTACTATAGATAACCCAATCTTTGTATGTGAGGCCACAAACAATAATTTTCAAGAACATAGAAAAAATTTTCGTGAAATCGTTGATGTTTTACGAAGGCATAGCAAAGATTGTGAATACCATTTGGTTGAAGGAATACACCATTTGCATTTGGAAGAGCCAGATAAATTAGGTGCCCTCATTAGGAAATTTTTCAATAAGCATTATACTGTAGAAAATAGCAATTTGAAGGACTTTTCTATATTTTCTGAGCCGGTACCTAGTTCCTTAAGAGATCAGAATGTTAGTATGAAAATAAACAGGAAAATGTGATAGTCTCGAGAATATCGAAAGACAAAATCAAAATGATAATATATATTATTTCATAACTGTTAAGGGGTCCCCCATCAAATTTAGGTTTTTTTCAACGTGTTCCAATATAAAGATGATGCATAACTCTGCAGATACAGCCAGTAAGGATTTTCATTTTAATCTTTTTCATAAAAAATTTTTAATATTGCATTTGAATTCCATGTAATTTATTATTTGCTTGCATATAAAATTTCAATACCATAGCTTATGTAGTGTTTTTGGTACCTTACATACTCTTGGTGGATTATAATTCTAAATCGCTGCATCCGCCAAGTACATAAAAAAGAGTCATATTTAATTACTTTTTGTGAAGCAAACTTGTTAATCAATTTTTAAAATTATTAAAGGATGAAATGAAAATGATTTTCCTTGCAACCCTGAAATGTTCTGTTTCTATTTTGAATTGCTTTTTTAAATCTGTAAAATAGTCAGGATCCTTAGCGAAGACCGGAAATGAATTATTCAAAGCCTACTGCGATGTTTGTTCATTTTTTTGTGCTAGACCGATACCATTTGAGCGAGTAGCCCGTGGTGAAGTCCAGAGAGGCTTATTGCAGCTCGGTCGGTCTTTTATTAGCTGACAGAGTCTCATGGTTGATCCCCCTCAGCTCGGGTGGCTACCCTCCATAGTGTCTCTTAGTCGATCCTCTGCAGCTCAGGTTTACTAAACCAAGCTAAGTCCTGCACCGCTGCATTATATAGGTCTCATGTAGCATCCTCACTGCCTTGTCGGTGTATTACCTACATAAGGTCCATTTTCCTAGCAAGTAGGATTAGACCCTTGAGTAGGTTCCTCGTATGGTTTCAAGCACTCAGTCGTCGCCCCCATAATGTGTGGGCTGGAGAGTCGAATATGACATGTGAGCTTACTCCTAATCAGTAGTAAGACTTATTTAGTTAATGAGGAGCAGGGCTGCCCCATCATTAACTTACTATGCTGCTGGCCCGAAGTTTTGTTCCAGTGCTTTGCAAGTATCCATTTTTCAATGATGCCTTTCACCCCTACTCCCGGCTCTGACCCGAAGAGGGGGGATAGCCCTCTCTAGCTAGTGTGAAGAATTAATAAACTAGGTGGAGAAGGGCGAGGTCCAGTAGACGTTCCATGGCTGCGGGGGGTGGAGAGACAAGCCCCAGTCGCCATCAAGCACGCAGATCTCTGAATTTTTGCAAGCTTGAATTGAGACTGCATCCTTACATAGCACTCCCCCCAAGCAAGGTTGCCGTAAGCGATTTGTGGTCTCACCACCATCACGTACAACCAGTGGAGTTGTATCACACCCTTTCTAGGTATGAATTCCAGTTCAGCTGAATGCAGCAGAATGACACCCAGATATCTAGCATCATCCGCAAAAGGGATGTAAACTCCATTCATAGTAAGGGAATCCATATTAAGCTTCCTCTTCCTAGTGAATGGCACGATCAAGATCTTTCGAGGGTTTACATTTAATTGTTCCTCCTCACACCAGCCTCCATGGTGTATGGGCTGGTCAGTCAAATATGACATGTCAGGCAGTTTCGTCTGCCTCCGCACATTTCCTACAAACAGGGTTTTCTCGGAGAATCCCATGTTGTTCAGGTCCTTTCTCAGGGTACAGTGTCCGGTTAGTAGGCCTGAGCTTACTCCTACTCAGTAGTAAGACTTCTTTAGTTAGTGAGGGGCAGGGCTGCCCCATCATTAACTTACTATGCCGCTCGCCCGAAGTTTTGTTCCGGTGCCAAGTGTGCTGTGCAAAGATCCATTTTTCCATGACGCCTTTCACGGCCGATTTGATCACCCCTACTCCTGGCTCTGGCCCGAAGAGAGGGATAGCTGAGCCCTCTCTATAGCGAGTGTGTCAGCTACTTCATTCCCTTCAACCCCTGTGTGCCTCGGCACCCACCTGAGCTCAACTCGGTTTCTGGCAGGCAAGGTTTCCAGGTGTTGTCGGCCTTCCAGTACAAGCCTGGAGTTAATTCTCCAACTGGCCTTAAAGGCTGCCTGACTGTCCGAGAGAATGTGTATGTTCCTATTGGAATAGCCCATACAAATATTCTCCACGACATATGTCGTGATGATTACCACTTTCGCCTGGAATATAGTGGTGCATTGCTCAAGCGACATCGAACTGCTCACATTGGGTGCAGCCTCATACACTCCAGATCCAGAGCGTAACCCCATCACTGAACCGTCCGTCAACAATGTTAGTTCACTGTGCGGTCTTTTCTCCCCCTCCGCGGGGGTCTTCAACTTGAGACAGGATCAAATTTGTGAGGGACTTATGGATTCCAGTCGCTCACCATGTTAAGGATCGGGTGACAAAAAAGTCCCCCAATCCCAGCGGGTCCGTATGACCATTGTCTCCAGACACATTTTGCTACAGCCTGTAGGTCCCCAGCCTCGCCTCGGCCCTCGCCAGAAGGGAAGGGAATCACACGAGAACCTCCATAGCCACAGTTGGAGTACTCTTCATTGCTCCAGTAACACAAAGCAAGGCCAGTCTATGGACTTTCTCCAGCTCTTTGACCGCCCTACTCTGGTTCATTTTTGTCTACCACACAGCACTAGCATGTGAGGGAGGACCTCACTATAGCAGTGTAAATCCACCTAGTGATTCCCGGGCTCAAGCCCCATGTTTTGCCAATTGCCCTGCGAGCAATCATGATGGTTTTATTTCCTTTGGAAACTGTTGCTGATAGTTGTGCGTTCCAGTTTAGCTTGGTATCAGGAATAACGCCCAGGTAGCATACCTCATCGGCCAGGTTTAGTTGCACACCCATGTGATTTGGGGGCTTTAATTCCCTACAAATTCCTTTTGAGTGTGAACGGTATAATAACTGTTTTTGAGGGGTAAACACTGAAGCTGACTCTCTCGCACCAGCTTTCTACCACTTTCATAGCCTGGAGAGTTAACTCCGAGACTACCCTTGGAATCTTTTCCCGGGTTAATATGCAGATGCTGCGATGTTACAATCATTTATACAAAGATCCTTTATTTAATCCTGGTTCACTTTATGGGATGAACATGGGGACCTAAAAATAATTTTTCAAAAACTTCTCAAGAATAAGTTTGTCACGCCGTTTAATATTTTGGCGCGCTTGTTCACAGCGAGTGCTTATCAATTCGTCAAAATGTCTTTTATTTTCGAATGTTTGGACGAGATGAATAGTCTCAAAAGGTTAGTTTCGACTCACTCTGATGAAGAATCCTAGGTCAAACTTGATTCAGTCCGGCCGTCAGCATGACTACGCTCGAACGCAATGAGTTGGAGAGTTGACATTTTCATAGTAGAGGTTTGGAGTCCAGATGTGTCGACTAAGTAATGGAGAAAATCCGTCAAGTAGTTACGGAATTATAGGCTTCGGCCTTTTGAAATTTTGTTCTGATCGACTTATAGCACAGTAATTAGTTGTAAAATATGTAAAAAATGTTGTATCTCGGAAACTATGCGTCCGATATCGTTGAAATTTTCCATGAACCTTGGATCAGAACCTTATTTTACAGTAAAGTGTTCTAGATTTGACTCGAGCGGATCCATATTGTTGAATACAACTAGGGAAATACAGAAAAATCGCAAAAAAATTGGACCAGTTTTTCTGTACGCTTGTTTTATCAGTCGGATTTATAATCTTAGGAATATTATTTTTCCTGGAGCTAAGCTGCAGCCTTGTGCGAGTTCAGTACCTGCGATAAATTTGACCAAGCGCGCCAAAGCTCCTAGCACAGTGCTTTTCCAACTAGTTTTTACTGCCATTTGTGATATAATGAGGATTAAAGAAGAATACTAAAATACGGAATTGACCCGTTTTCATACATACGGGTGATTAATATACATATATACCATGCATTGAGAGCACAGGCAAGATAGGTATGTATAATTGCATACAAAACAGCAATTAAAAATTCATGTTATGCGTATAATCTAATGAGTAATTAACCTTGGGAATCTAGGAATCTGATTAGGCACACGTTTTTTTTTTCGATATGTACCTCCAATTCTACCGTTTGAAATAAATGACAAAAAATATTTGAGCGATACTGCGGGAAGATAATAACCTTTTAGAAGAAGTTTGCATATCCAGTGATGATAATATGCCGTGAATTGCTCTATTCTGTATAATTTATCCTTACGTCAAATTTTCTTCTTTAAATTTGTCATTTATTATTTTCCAATTTCCATATTAATATTAATTTAACCTATACACAACATGTTGTCAGTGGTGCGCCATTCCTTGATTCGTAAACAATATTTACATTGCATCACGAGAAAACCCTATAAAGAAGTGAGTATTCCAGTTCCATGGGGAAAAATAGCAGGAAAATGGTGGGGCCCCACGCAAATAAAACCAATCTTGTGCTTACATGGAGTGCAGGTTTGTATTTCATTATTTAAATAATACTTTAATATTTATCATTCTTTTTTGTAGGACAACTGTGGGAGTTTCGAACCCCTTCTTTCTTTCCTGGATAAAAATGAAAAATTAAGTTTTCTTGCCATAGATTTTCCTGGACATGGGTATTCATCACCATTTCCCAGTGGGTTTTTTTACCATTTTTTCACTTATCCAATAGTTGTAAAGAGAATATCCGACTATTTCAAATGGCCCACTGTTTCCCTAATGGGACATTCTATAGGAGCGATTTCTGCATTTACATATACTATGTTATATCCTGAGAAGGTGAAATTTCTCATCTGTATTGATGCACTGCACCCATTTAAAACTACTGTATCCGCAGAAAAACTGAGGAAAAGCATCGATCAGTTAATTAAATACGATGATTTGAAATTGTTAGAAGATGAATCTATTGTTTATAGCGTAGAAGAAGCAATTGAAAAAATGGTTAAGGGTTATAACAATAACATAATGCCGGAACGAATACCACTATTATTAGAAAGGAACCTAACTCCTTCCAAAAAATACCCAGGAAAATATTTTTTCAGTAGAGATCCAAAACTTAAAATGAGAGTTATGTGTGATTGGCCTCAACACCAAATTATTAAAGATGCCTCTCTCATCACCCAACCTATTTTTGTTTGTAAAGCTAGACATAATATTTATTATGGCCCCAAACAAGATTTCTATGATGTCTTGGATGTGGTAAGGAACAGTAGCAAAGACTGTGATTTTAACTATATAGATGGAACTCACTATTTACATATGAATAACCCGGAAGTTGTTGGAGCATATATAAAAAAATTCTTGGATAAGCACTACGACCAGGAACAAAGTACCTTGAACGATTCATCTTCTATTTTCAGTGATTCCAAACCTAATCCTGTGGAAATCATTTATAGAATTTAGGAGTCGAATTGAAAGTAAACATTTTCAGTCTTCAATATACTCGAACTTGAAATGTCTATGGTACTTCATATCTTGGTTTCCTATTGTGAAAACTTGGGAGTTTTAGATGTAATATGAGTAAGGATTATATTCCTCATAAATAATATGCTGCAAATTTAAACCTTTCATCATCTAGTCATTCATAGGGAATGAAGAGTTCTGTATTTGACATAACAAGTTACTTGAATCGGGATCATTATATGTGCTGTATATTAATATATTGGTCGCATTCAGCGGACGAAACAGTTGCGCAACCGTTACCAAAACGTTCGGTGGCACATGCCCTACGAACTCAACACGTTGTGAATCGGAGGCTATTTTATGGAGCACATTTGATTTGCGCTAGGTAGCGTAAAGTGGCTGAGCGCTTCGTCCGCTGAATGCGATCATTGTGAACTAGTACTTTACCTTAAAAATCTGTGATAATTCAGGAAAAATTATTTGTGCTCTTTTGGTTGTATATGTTAAATATTCATACATACGTTATAATAAATGTAATTTTTTCAATTATCTATTTTGTCTTAGGCACCTAGGTATTCGAAATTTTATTTTTATTATATTTATAGTTATTCCTAAATATCTTTTTCTACGAATTTGAATGTATTTTCACCTAAAATAATTTTATCTTAAAATTCAAATTTCAAAAGAATTCCTGTTATATTTAAATGGGAAGATAAATCTTCAAAAAATCCATAGCAATGCAACAAATATACACAAAATTTTCTTCCTCTTTTAAATCCACCTATATTTCTGTGGTTCATTACTTCGATCTTATTGATCTGTGCTAATTTTCAACCCCTAGATTCAACCAGAGACATAGAGTCTCTATTTCTTTGGATTCAACCCAAGATGTATTCTATGCATCTATATTCAACCCATCGAACATTATATCTGGTGTTCAGAATTATTTGTTTAAATTATATGAAATAATTATTCATGTTATGAAAGATCCCGATTTCATAAGATACATTTTTTTTTAAATTATTGAAAAAAATTCTGTATCTCTGAAACTATCGGTCCGATATCGCTGAATATTGCGAGAGCCTTCAAAACCTAAATCTAAATCTATATCCTAGTTCCATGATCGGACCTATAATGTGAATGAATGAGATATTGAAAAATATATTGGAAGTTGATCAGCCTGGGTCAGTTCATAGCTGGATGGGATCATTTGCTACGGACGGAAAAAGATAGCGTAGGTTGTGCATCCGAATGCGGAAGTTAACTTCGTTAATGGGCATAATCGGCCAACGGTTTCGGAGTTATTTACCAGTGTAAATTCTTCTGTATTGGACACTCTCTTAATCAAATTTACCATGGTAGATTCGATTAAGAGTGTCTAATACAGGAGAACGGACAATAGAATTCACCATGGTAAATTCGATTAAGAGCGTCCAATACAGATGGACAATAGAACATATGCGCAAAAGCTCCTGACTTCACGTCAGTGCTTGAACCAATTTTTTTTCGTATTTTTTTTTTATTTTCTAGGGGTAGCTACGTTTCTTACAAAAATTTTTTTTTCGTAATTTTTTTGAAATTTTAGGGGTACGGTTCTTACAAAATTTTAAACACGTCTTTATATCGATATTCTACAACTATAGTTACCTAGCTTCAATTCGATCGAGTTCATATTTTTTGAGTTATCGAGGAAATAATATTCCAGGTGGGTATAACTTCGGAACCGTTGGACTGATTATGCCCGTAAACGAACTTAACTCTCCCATTCGGATACGCAACATACCCTGAAAATTTCAAGTCCCTACCTCCTTTCGTTCGAAAGTTATCGAGGCAACGGTCACCCGTCCATTTACTGAACTCACACAAGGCTGCTCGAATCTCCAACAATATAATATATATCCGATCGTGTTCAAACTTAGAACTTGGTAGTCGAGTTAGGTTCTGAAGGCTCTCGCAAAATTTCAGCGATATCGGATCAAAAGTTATGATATATAGAATTTTTTTCAATGATTTCTTAAAAATTTTCTTGAGAAACGATCCTTTCGAAATTTTGCAAGAACTTTCGCGTTGGCATTCTACATCTAACAACCATGTTTGAATTGGATAGGTTTTATATTTTTCGAGTTATTGAGGAAATAATAACCATATTTCAGATGGGTATAACTCCAAAACCGTTTGGCCGATTATGCTTATAAACCATAGACATAGAATAACATGGACTGGCCCTCACGTAACTTTATCACACAGTTTGTTGCGGAATACATTAGAGAGAGAGAGAGAGAGATGTTATGAAGGATAGAATACTTAAAGGCAAATAATGGTATAAAAATAATGATGTTTTTTTTATAAGTATCAGAATATTCAGAAACGAGTGTCGGATTTAAATGAAATGTTTTGCCTTTAAATATTCTGTCTACAAATCACCAAAACACATGCACGAAACCAAACAATACAGTAACAAGAAAGCTCAGAGAATAAAGGAAACCAATGTTTTGTATTCTGTGGTTTTGCCAAACGCCAAATTATAAGAAAATATTCGTATACCGTGGTTTGCCTTTAACTATTCTGTCTTTTTTCAATGCTGATTTCAATGGTCTCTTTCTCACAACCAGTCCATGTTATTTTATGTCTATGTTATAAACCTACTCAAATGTCGCATTCAGAAGTACAACCTAATATAATATAACATGAAAATATCAAATCGCTTTCTCTTTCCGTTCTCAGGTTATCGAGACATGAAAAATATGTTTTAATATATTTTTTTTTAATTTTCTAGCGATACGATTCTCACAAAATTCCACAATCGTGCTTAGGTTCATATTCTACAAACTATTCACCAAGTTTCAATTCGATCGGATTCATATTGGTTGAAAACAAAATTATTACTCGGAAACCATTGGGCCGATTATGCCCATTCACGAACTTGTCCGTCGTATTTGGATGCGCCACCTACCCTGAAAATTTCAAGTCGCTAGCTCTTTCCGTTCTCAAGTTATCGTGGCAACGGCCGGCCGGACAGAATCAAATTTGACCTCGAATTCTTCGTCAGGGAGTCGAACCCAATCGCTTGAGACCATTTTCGGCGTAAAATTCGAAAGTTAAAGACATTTGGGCAAAATGATAACTCGATGTTCCCCAGAACATACGCGCAAAAATACAAATCCGATCCAACATACAGCCGAATCCGCCCGAATGACCATATTCGTCGTCATGGTAACAATTCATAACCACAACAAAAGCATAATATACAAGGAAAACTTTTCTTTGTATCATGCAACAGTTGATTAATTTTTAAATCGCAAAAAATGTCAGAAATTTTAGCAAGATATGGAATTTATTTCGATGAAGTGGATAAAGTTTGTATTCTTGAGCCTGATATTTTCAAGCAGTCAACAGATCTGAAAGAAAAATGTAAGATATACACAGAAAGTAAGAATCAAATTTTTGTCATTGAACCCATTTCAATTATCGAAAAAAAAAGGTAGAATTTGATTTCAACAAATTGCTGTAAATTTCGGAGGCTCTTTTATCATTTGATAAATCAGTTTTAAAGTTTCCTAGAATATTTCATCATTATTATTACTTATTGTACAATGGAGACATATTTTCTTTGATAATTTAACAAACAAGTCTGAGATGATTGAAATGAAATTTTATTAATATAATTTTTTCATTAAGAAATAGAAGAATTTCAAAAAATCGGGAAAAAATTCATAACCATCGTTGAGGAATTGGCTAAAGAGGTCGAGAACGAAAAAATAAAGGCAATTGGAGCAAGAAATATTCTTCAAGGAATGGAGAAACGGAAAGAAAATCATCAACAACAACTACATGTAAGAAAACCTAATTTGACGAAAACATATCGAAGTGAACGTTACCTGTAGATGTTATGAAGGATAAATACAAGACTCTTAGTTTCTAAGTAAGAGACCCGCAGCACCATCTCACATTTTTCACCGTAAAAACAGGAACACAACAGTTTAAATATAGTTTACGAATCATCTCTGAACCTTTATACATCCAACAATTACAAGTTAATAATACCCAATATTTAATTATGACGAATGATTATCCTTATTCATGCAAGCTCTCAAGAGCTTATGAGGGGTGTCTCCTTGGGTAATAGCTAGGAGATTCAATATTTTATAATATAATCAGTTGAGTGAATGAACAGACAAAAAATTGTTCAATGATAGTTGTTATCGAGAAAAAACTGAGTTGAAGATGGCAGTGTTCTTCATAACTTCCGAACTGATAGCCACCTTATACGATCACTATTAATGGTATTACCTTTAACAGTATTTTATAAACACTCTTTCATTACATCTCTACCTTAGACGATGATCATTTCAACTACAGATTTATGTTCAAGATAAATGAAGTAAATATAAACCACATAATTCGTAAGTTCCCATTTAATTTCTGACAATTGCAATTTTAGGCTCTGATAATGGAGAAATCCATGGAATTGGAAAGGTTAAAAATCCAACTGAACTCTCTTCAAAAAACAGAGATGGAACAACAGGACCTAATAAATCAAATGACACAGTATTGAAAATTATAATTTATTACATGTATTTTAACAGAAACATAATCGTTTAAGACAAAAATAAATAAGAACAGTCGAGTGTTAAAATAGAAACCCAACACATAAATTAAAAGTGATTAATCTATTTCTTACAAGTGACAATTTTCAACACCACAGTCTTTTTTAATAAATGAAGGCACCTGCTGCACTATGGTGTACAAAACATCAAGAAACAAATTTAACATCAACTACGATTGTTTCGATCTATACAATGATTTTAAGATAAAAAAATTTAAAATTCGTTTCTCCAACATTTCCATCAAATTCGATAATAATCATAAGACTAACAAAGTCACATTATAATAGTAACTTTCTAAAAGTATATGTTTTGCTTGTGAAAAATTATTTAAACTAAGTATGGAAATATATCTCTTACATCTTAGAAATTTCAACAAAAGTTAAGAAAGTTGAAGTGTGAAATTACAAGAGAAATGTTAAAATTGATCACTAAACTGCGGGTTGCTCACTGTCAGTCTTCACCCTCTTTATATTTTTGGAGTCTATTTTTTCTGGTGAAGCAGGTCGTTTGCGGTGGTTTTTTAATTGTACTATGATTGCTGTCATATTATCACATCCTGTACCATCTCCCATTGTGTGAGGCGCTAAGCAGTGATCAAACAACTGAAAAAAAAAATGGAAGTCCCCAATATGAATTTGCAATAATCTTGTATTTTCTTCTTGTGATACTTTGTTTAATTGATAACTTTAGTATTATTGATACCAGCATAGTTATTATTTTAAAAAATCAAAATATTCCAAAAACGATACACAACATCGAGTGTTACCAAGAGTACATTTTTGGTGTATAATTGAAAGGAGTTAAGTTCAGTTGAGGAGCAACTTATCGAAACGTATTTAGTCCAAAAACTATAATATTGTAAATCAACGAAAAACAATTTTTTCTTTCACCCTGGCTTGTAATTTGAGTACGTCGAGTTTGTTTGATTGATGTTATAAGCCAGGGTGAAAGAAAAAATTGTTTTATGTTGATTTCCAATAAAATGGTTTTTGGACTAAATGCGTTTCGATAAGTTGCTCCTCAGTTAAGATTTGGATAAGAAGATCTAACCTCAAGTAAGTTACGTTTAAAACCACTCGGTATGATCCGAGCAACTAGCGCTCTCCATGAGAGCCAAGCAAAAGCTTGACAGTGCTTTTTAAGATTTTTATTGAGTTTATTAATGAATCAAAAAAGTATAAACATAGATAAT
This sequence comes from Halyzia sedecimguttata, assembly GCA_937662695.2. Lineage (NCBI taxonomy): Eukaryota > Metazoa > Arthropoda > Insecta > Coleoptera > Coccinellidae > Halyzia > Halyzia sedecimguttata. The sequence goes on from OW569414.2 coordinate 79,307,494, forward strand.
TGAACGAAATATTAAACTTACTTCTTCGATAATGCTGGATAATTTCTCCCTATTTTCTTTAATTTTCGGTCTGATATAATCGACAACTTCCTGACTGGACATGAAGTTCCAAATACCATCACAAGCCAAAATAATAAATTCATCATCCTCTTCGATATCTAGAGTTTTGATGTCTGGCAGTGCTGTTATCATCTGCTCTTCAGGACCCAACTCAGAATTTTGCTTGTACGCATGATCTCCAATGGCTCTTGACAGATTCAATCCATTGTTCACTCTCCCGTCCATAGTGACACGTCCACCAGCCTTTACTATCCTGTCTCTTTCAGGTTGATCTTCAGGCTTGTGATCAAAGCTCATTTCGATGGCCTTACCTGAGAAAATTCATGATATTTCTTTCATATTCATTCATTCATATGCAGCAGAAGAAGCATGAACACCAACTTTTCAATTTTACTCATGATCCAAGGTCGCCTCGAAAAATTTTTTTTTATGTAGCAATATAAACAAAAAAAAAAGACAATCATCAGAAATAAGCTGGCCAAATAATTCTGTTTGACTATCATTATCATAACATTGTAACGTTATGACTGTTACGCTGATTTCGTAGTTTTGCAGCAAACAGTGATGCATTGAAAGCGAATTGCTGATCACATTATGGTTTGTAATCGTTGTTTTATTTTCAGTCTAAATTAGAAATATTGTGTCTTATGAATCCGTATTGATTTTTAACATTTAATATTTCAATATATTGTAGAAATCATTTCTGTATAACTTTGTTCAATACCTTAAATTTATAGTTTCAATTCTGTGTGACCACAATATTCTGTGGTCATACGAGGGTGGGAACTGAACGTATTCGTTATTTACGCTCTTAGCGCACAAGGAAGATACTTCTCTAAACGTTTCTCCCAATATTCCTTTGATCTCAGAATAAAAAAATTGGTTCAAGCCCTGTGGACAGGAGCTATTGGGCGCATGTTCATCTTCCTTGTGGCCCGTACTGACCAGTAAAGAAATAAAGGAAATTCATTTCAAATAATAGTTTATTTATCAAGATTAAATGAGCAATCTGAGAACTGCACCATGGAAGAAACCAAATTAAAATAGCTGAAATGAATTTGACTCTCTCTTATAGAACAGGATGAAATGTACGAGTATGAACACAGATCATATAATAAAGCTTAGATAGAATAATTATAGCATTCTGTGAAAACAGAAGTACGATTCATTATTGAAATTTAGAACTTCATCTTAGCAGAAATTGAATTCAAACATCATAGAAGAATTTAAATTCAACAAGAGTGCCAAAAATTATCAATCCAAAACCAATAGACGAATTCTACCCAACAACGAACTCATCCGAGATATTTATTCCTCAATTCCAGTTTTGTTTTTAGTGGAGATATTCTGAACTCAATATTATTAACTTACCATTACCATTCCCATCATCATATGGATTGACCATCGGCATGAAAATATCAACCAACAAAAGTATGATAATATTCTAATTCTCATATTGATACCATTACTGGAATGAATTACAATGAGACAACGTCAAAGTTGACATTATAACAATTCATAGAATAGCCACAGAAAAATTATATCATTGAAATTTTGAAAAATCATATCTCCGAAAGTATTAGTTTGTTAGAGTTAAAAATTATATGAATGGATTCTTATGGTAAAACTGCTTATTGAAAAAAATTTAATTTGGAATTTGTTCTGTAAAAAATTTTTTTTTGTTACTCCGAAACCATCTGTCCGATTTTGCCCAATAACGAACTTAGCCGAGATATTTATCCCCCAAACATACTCTGAAAATTTCAACTGTCTAGCTCATTCCGTTCGAGAGTTATCGTGCCTACGGCCGGACCGGCCGGCCGGACAGAATGAATTTCGACCACGGATTCTTGATCAGTGAGTCGAACCAAATCTTTTAAGACCATTTTCATCGAAAAATTAGAAAATTACAGACATTTGGGCAAATTGATAAGCACTCAGTTCCGAGGAACTAGAGCGCCAAAAAGCAGTATCATGTTGAATAACTTAATATTATTGATTATTATATAATAATCGATGAAAATACTGAGAGAGACCCAGGAAATTTGACACATTTTGTCTTATATCTCCAGAAATTGAAATCGTATAGAGCCAAAATTTTGCACAATGTTGCAAAATACTACAATTGACGTTAGTACAAGTTTTTGTTGCAATCTGATGAATAGTTCACGAAAAAAAATTTTTTTTTTCGAAAAAATTAAAAGAAATATTTTTTTAAAAATTACCAACATTTCGATCATAACATAATTTTGCCAAAAGTTGCGCGTTTATATCCTCGAACTGACTACCAAGTTTCGATTCAACATCTTCTTTAGTTCCTGAAATATCAGGGAAATAACCTCAAAATTTGAAATGTCTATAACTTCTAAACCGTCCGGCCGATTTTGCCCGTTAACAAACTTAACCGTCGCATTTTGATCAGAAACCTACCCTGAAAGTTTGAAGTCGATAGGACCTTCAGTGCTCCTGTTATCGTGCCTACGACCGGAAGGCCGGCCGGCCGGACGGCATCCAAAAATCTGACACCGGATTCGTGATCAGGGTGTCCGAATTAGTCTATTAGCCAATTTTCAGCTCGAAATTCGAAAATTACAGACATTTGGACGAAATGATAGGACGATGTTCCCCTAGAACATGCGCCCAAAAAGGTGTTCTACAAAACTTAGAAACAGTTTGTGTCTATATGTGAAAATAATACGTGAAGTTGAATTTTTGGGCGAGGCGAGAAACTCACTGTTACATATTTTAGCCTAGAGCAAAACTCCACGTAACATATCTTGAGTAGTAGCTACTTGAAGGCTTGGGTTGAGGCTGAACCCTACCTTATCTAACCCTTTGAATATTTTGATGTTGAACTGGGACCGATCCCTTCATTATCTATACAGTATCTGGAGTGAGTTCCAGTTGGAAGAATCCATATACCTCACCTGGAAGGATCCTGAGCATTCATCAGGAAGAATTACCTGAGTAGTCATTAGGAAGAGTACCTTAAATTTGCCCTGGAAAAATTCCTCCATTATCTGAGCTAAGTGTTTTCTTCGTGATCAAAGGAATTTATATTATTAAACCTTTAAAAAACAGTTTTATCAATTATCACCCTATATCCCAGGAAGCATAAGTGCATCGTTAACCTCCTAGAAAGTCGGAGAGACATCTAAAAGGAGGTTTACAGGTACACAAGTGGCGCCCCATGTTGGGCGCCAATTCCAATGTACTCAATGAACTTGGAGTATGCAATCAGGTCCAAGTGATGTGGGTGCCAGTTCACGAGGGAATAAGGGGCAATGAGGAGGCAGATATCCTTGCCAAGGCGGGAGTGGCATCTCCTCTAATAGCTCCAGCTTGTGTATCCTCCTTCAGGAAAGTCCGGCAAGATATTGCATATTACATAAATATACACTACATGTGAGAAAAGTGATAGTACAAATCTTTATATGACCGATCTGTGATACACTTTGTGATGCTGATATGATATTAAGATGGCTGTGAACACCTAGTCTAATCCCACAAAGTAATTGTTAAAAATAGTTACATCGGCTTAGGCCGCTTACTGTGATATGTATAATAATATAATATAAAAGTTAGGAATTAATTTTGATTAATTGGGCTATTTTAAACATGAATTTTTGACACTTACCATTTCGACAGACGACACATCTAGAATCACCAGCATTGGCAACCCACAATTTCTTATCCTGCAAGAGAGCTACAACAGCTGTACACCCGCTATCCGAACCTGGTTCATCTTTCATATTTTTGGTGAATTCTAACATTTCTTCATCATCTATACAATCTTCATCATCATCATCCTCATCTTCTTCATTGGAACTATCCTCAGAGTTTTCTTCCAACTGGGAATTATCTTCATCCTCCGAGCTATTTTCTGAAGTAAATGATTGTGTGAAGATAGTTATAAATAATCACTAAAATATTGAGTTTATTCAATGGAATAGGATTAGTAGATCGTGAAACATATATTTATTTTTATAATAAAGGCGGAGTTAATTATTTATTCAATAAAACAAAACTAGAAAATACAGCAGTCCGCAATGAAAATCAGAACACCAAAAGAGTGAATGAATAAGCATAACTTTGCTGTTTGGTACAAGCTTCAACGATTCCTGCAGTTAATAACTGTTGTAACCTGTGCTTATGGACTTTCCTGATTTCTAATCGATCATTTTGCTTACATTTGTATCGTCAAAAGAAATTATAATCATTCAATAAGGATTAAGGCAAATAGCTCTAATTTGCCAAGAGTTGATTTGATATGACATGATTATACTGAAACTTCTTGGTCTTCTGAGGAGACACTTCTTAGCTTGTGCGAATTAGGAGTATCGGTTGCAATCTGTGTTGTCTTTGACAACTCCAGAAGTGAGCTAGCAGTGCTATTTTGTTGATATTTGTAGAATTGCTGGCATCAAACAACGACCTTATGCAGCATAATTTAGAAATGTCAAAACTACAATGTAAGTAATTTAGAAGTTCAAAACCCGTAAAATCATTTTTAAAATGATGGATCAACATTTTGTAGGTGTGACCTGACGCCTGAAATTTGTTCTTAAATTTACATAAGTAGATACGATCAACAAACAATTTTTAAAAATTGGTCATCGTGCCTATTCGGATTATAAATTAAAATTCTACAGTTGATTTTGAGAATCATGTCATATTACTTTGAATGAAAAAAAAATTGAATTGATTTTGAATGAAATCATGTTTTCAACTAAAAAAAATCAAGAGATTCATATCACTCAATATAAATCAGCCCAACCCTATATAGGTATCATGGTTCATTTACCTTGACCACCTTCAAACGTTGTGTCATCTTCATCTTCCGAATCATCCTCATCATCGCCACCAAAACTAAGTAATTTTCTGTACAGTGTATTAGGAGACAGTTTGATCCTAGGGCTAGCCCTAACAGGAATAGGGGTGATTCTCATTTTAGCTTTACCTTTACCTACAAAGTTCAGAGAAGTATTATACCTTTTACTTCCAAAGTCACTTTATTTTTAAAACAATAGAAAATACCTTTTGGCGTCTCCCCATTCTCCTGCACGTCCGAGGATTCTGTATTATCATTTGATAAATCTCCATTATGTTTTGCTTCCTTTTCTTCTTCTTTTTTAGGTGAAACCCCATTGGCATCCGCAGTACCATCAGGTGTTGTTATTTCAATTTTGGGAATTTTATCATCTATTTCCTTTGATTTCTCTTCAGAGTTTTCTTTATCATCTGTTGAGAGTATAAGTTAACAAGCATACTGCATATAATTCTGTGATTGAAACATTATTGAATGAATTAAAAATTTCAACCTTCTTTAATGAAAATAAATAGAACTGAGAATACTTTATTTGAGACATATACCTGAACTTTCAGTGTGATCATCCAAACTATTACTATCATCCTTAAGACTTGAATTTCCTGCTCCTTCAGAACTGGATGTTTCTGGTTCAATGGATGAAGAACATTCACCTCCATCATTTTCTTTCTTAGCTTTCAAGCAGGGACTTTTAGGAGCATTTTCAGCTTTTTTCAAATTCTTTACAGCTGGATTTAATGCGTTGGAAGTATACTTTTCAATTACTTGTTCTATCGGCATAGCAGCTTCTTCATAAAGATGAGCCACATTCTCTTCATCGTCCTCATCTTCCACATCTTCTGTTTCGGCAATGTCTTTCAGTTTTTTGATAATTTCTGTAGTTGTTATTGTTTGGTCAAAACTCAAGAAACCATCGACTAATGCCTTCTCAAAGTTTCCTTGTTTATAAGCTTCAGTATTTTTTATATGATCTGGTAGCTTTTGGGAACAATAATGGGCCACTTCGTGGCCCCCATGCCCATCATAAACGGCGAAGAATGAAGTATTCGTATCAAAATCCAGGAGACAATTATGTGCATCCTGAAATAATTAAGTTATTGTAAATATATTACATCTGTAAGCTTCAAAAATGCAGAATGTTTGTTACCTCTTGGCTTACGCGCCAACCTTGCATAGAACTCGCACCACAATTCAATCCATCATTGCTTTCATCTAACGATTCTTTATCAACCTTGGGTTCCGAAGCGTAGGACCCCATTTTATAAGCCGTACTAATAGATCGAGATAAATGTTTGTGACATAAAAAAAAAATGAATGCAAGTACAAACTACAAATATTAAAATTACCGGTAGAAAGAAGGCTCCACGACCATGCCAAGAAAGCATAGAAATTTAACAATTTAAGCAATATCAAACCAGGAATGTGTTCCAAAAATATTTTTGTAAAATCAAAATGAATATTAAAACCACTTTTATTTAGAAGGAAAATCTCATGAATTTTAGGGAATCGAGAAAATTATATCATTATATTCTAATTAGTAATTATTTCATAAATTCTATTAATTCTATTCAATGTTGCCACTACTAGTTTCGGGCCCAAAATGTCTGACATTTTGTAGGTGTAGGCCTTTATTCAATCGATTTATGAGGTTTTATGCAAGATATATTATTTGTTGATTTGTTTTTTCTGATGATTAAACAAAACAACTAGTTTTCTGCATAAAACATGCCGAAATATATGACATTTATGATAATTAATTGACAGGTTGACGAACGTACAATAGTCAAATCCCCTAGGATATTGCATATTTTTCATATCAACATTAATATTCTGTTTTATAAGTTCAGAAACACTCAGGAATAATTACTATTGAAAATTATGTCCATTTGGACTTTGAATTATATCAATAAAGGTCTACAAAATGTCAGACATTTTGGACCCGAAACTAGTAGTGGCAACATTGAATTGAATTAATGCACTCCAATATTTGAAAAATCAGAAAGGCTAATCGTACAAAGTAGGAACAAGGCTGTTTACTTGTCACTTGTCGTTTCAGGTCAAATGTCATTTATGTCAACCTTACCTTGTCTATGAACCTTACGAAGTAATGGAGTGGAGAAAAGGTGAACTAAAGATAATTTTAATATTTTTGATGAATAGAATGATAATCATTTGGTCATTTTAATTGGCTGAAATTTCGTATTTACAATAGGCAGAGTGAAATTTAAAATTTCACTCTAGTGTTTTTTATGAACACCAATATAGGTGAGTTTCCTATATTTCCTAAGGATCATCCTGGATTATTATATTAAACTATTTTAGCATCAAAAGAAAGAATGTCTGGTAAGACAGTCATTAAAGGCAATCCTTCAGAATATGTAAAATTGAATGTAGGGGGTTCCCTGTATTATACCACAATTGGTACTCTAACTAAACATGACACAATGTTGAGAGCTATGTTTAGTGGAAGAATGGAAGTTTTAGCTGATTCCGATGGTAAATAATTAGCATTATGTGTGGAAAGAATAAAATTCTATGTATAAAGATTCAACTGAAAACGATAAACATTTTTAGGATGGATTCTTGTTGACCGTTCTGGGAAGCATTTTGGATCAATATTGAATTATTTGAGAGATGGAAATGTTACTCTTCCAGAATCAAGTAAAGAAATTGCAGAATTACTAGCAGAAGCCAAGTATTACTGCATTTCAGAGCTAGTGGACTGTTGTGCACAAGCATTAGCCAAAAAAGAAAAAGTAGAACATGAACCAATCTGTAAAGTACCCTTGATAACGTCTCACAAAGAGGAAGAAATGCTCATAAGTGCGACCTCCAAACCAGCTATTAAATTATTGATTAATAGACATAATAATAAATATTCTTATACTACTACATCTGATGATAATCTTTTGAAAAATATCGAACTTTTCGATAAGTTATCCTTATGGTACAGTGAACGAGTTCTGTTCTTGAAAGATGTTATTAGTAAGAGTGAAATCTGTTGTTGGGTTTTTTATGGACATGGTAAGAAAGTTTCTGAAGTATGTTGTACATCAATTGTGTATGCAACCGATAAAAAGCATACAAAAGTGGAATGTCCTGAAGCTCGTATTTTGGAAGAAACTCTTAATATATTACTATATGAGAATAGAAATGCGCCTGATGCAGAGCTCATTCAAGTGACATCTACAAGAGGTGCTTTATCTGGCATGTCCTCATATACTAGCGATGAAGAAGATGAAAGATCCGGCCTAGATAGGCTGAGGTCTTCGAAATCCAATAATCCTAATTGAAATAATTCTTTAGTAGAATGAACTGAAAAGAAATATAAAATGTAACTGATTTTTTTACTATTAGGGAAGATGTTTGCATTATCATTTATAATAATTGACTTATAGAAACTATTTCTCTTCATATTTCATTATATCTTAATTTTAGGAAGAAAAGTATGAATAATATTGGTCATTATAATTGATCTTTCATGAAGATTGCAAAGAATTCGATCACAGAGTATTATTGGAAACATTGAAAATGCACAAAATGGCTATTTTTTTATTGAAATTATGAAATACATTGTTAACATAATATATTTATTGAGTACTGTTATTTACATATAGTATTTGATTCTGTTTGAATGTGTGTATTTGATATGTGAATATATGCTTTCATTTGGCCAGTTCTTTTCAATAAGCATAAAGTGAATTTATTCGAAAATCTAAGAAGACAAACTTATTGCAATACAGTGGTGGATTGTATTATTAAAACTGTTGAACAGTAGTACCCGATACTTCAGGTGAGTATCTTGGGTATTTGTAAATATTAGTCATCAGTGCACAAGTAGATATTGTTCTGTATTGTACATACTTGTCTTCATCTGAAAAATAAATTATAGACGAAACTCAGCTGAGCTTACAAAGGTTGAAAAATGATGTACTTCTTTCGCCTCAAAAAAGAACCAAACAATTCTATTTAAATTCTTTACTCGTCTTTTTACTTTCTACCAGTCATGATTTTACGTAGATTATGTATCAGTTTTCAGAGTAGATGTGACAACACCTCTATCTAATGGATGGTAATGAACTTTGAATTTGGCACGATCACCGTTGTCAGAGGTGCAACCTTCAGAACAGAGGCGGTTTTCAACCATGTGCTGCAGAACCGCCAGTTTTGTTTTTCTTAGCAAAATAGGTCATTTTTCTGGGAAATAGTAAAGAATTTAACTGTCGAAATTTTTTAATTTTAAAATCGCCTATAAAAACCTGTGTGTGGATAACTAATCTGTAGGCAGCCCACCCCAAAATTTCTTATTACAAAGATTATTATCGTCAACTTATTTCAGTAACATTGGTGCTTGCACAGACTACGAACACCCCCGCCAATCTGCGTGTTGCGCTTGCGTTGTCTGTTGTTAATACAGTGTTGATGTGAGTTTCATTCATTTTATTATCGGTTTGACCGGGTCATTTTGAAACCGCTTATATAAGCTTCACCTGTATGTTTGCTTGTTTGTAACAGACTTCTTTGAACGCGATTTTGACCCAAGGTAGACGATCAGATTTTATTTAAACTTTGCAGACATTTCAGCAGCCTTGGAGAAATCTATCCGTTTTTTGACGAGGGAATCCATATTGAAGAAATATATGCCCATCAATATTTTTAAATTTCAGCAAATTTTGTAAACAATAGTTACAAATCACCACACTCACGGGGAGAAAGGGTTTTTTGCTGAGGTTTTTCCCTAAGATCTTGTATCATTGCAGTAAATTTTGTGAACAATAGTTACAAATCACGACACTCACGGGGAGACAGGGTTTTTTTGCTGAGGTTTTTCCCTAAGCTCTTGTATCATACGTCGAATTGTATGGTACCCCGTTACACCAACCTCTGCTAACACATATACAGCTCTCAGTCAAAAGAATATATATATATATATATCATACGTCGAATTGTATGGTACCCCGTTACACCAACCTCTGCTAACACATATACAGCTCTCAGTCAAAAGAATATATTTATATATATTATTAATTCTTGAGTTTTCTTGTGCTTCTTTCTTATATAAATTTTTGTGAAAGTTTTCGGGTATTGTAGCACGTTGTGTTTGACTAGTAAAACAATATTTACTTTTTCATTTTATAATCCAACATATGTTTCGGCCTTGATTGGCCTTTTTCAAGGATGTATAATATAACAATCTAATACTAATTTTTGACAAATTACAACTGTCAAAATTGAAAATAATGTCATGATTCAAAATATCAAATAATTTTATCACTTCAAGATAGCGATAGCTGTGTAAGTTGATAAAATTAAGAAACTGGGATCTATATTTTCATTTTCTATCATTTTATTAAATTGAAATATATTTGTGCCAAGTTTTTGGTGTCAGTTTTATCGTTCATAGTTTCTTTCTCTTTTTTGATATGAATCATTTCTAATATATTTCCAATATATTAGATATTTCTAATATATTTCCAAATATATTAGAAATGATTCATATCAAAAAATGGGTTCAAGCCCTGTGGACAGGAGCTTTTGGGCGCATGTTCCTTGTGGCCCGTACTGACCAGTAAAGAAAAAAAGCAGTATCATGTTGAATACCTTAATATTATTCTGGAACACAAATTTTCCATTACAATAATCTTCATCTAGCTTCTATTTAGTATCAATTCCTGTAGAACGTGATCATAATAAGTGTTTTCCATATAATAAAATGTGTTTGAACTTGGTATGTAGGAAATCTGACATCAATCATTGGAATTAATTGATTTGACAAACAGCCGTCAAATGAGGTAAATAGATTTTTGTGACGATTTTCTGTGACCATAAAAAAAATTAAGCATTTCATTATTGCATTTCTTGAAATAGGTACCTTTTCAAGTCGATCAACATCGTCCTTCTTTCGACGTCTAAACTATGACTTGATTCTTTATGTTTATGTCTTTGAATTTGTTTTCGGTGGAATTCAAAGAGTTCATAGAATAATCGATGAAAATACTGAGAGAGACCCAGGAAATTTGACACATTTTGTCTTATATCTCCAGAAATTGAAATCGTATAGAGCCAAAATTTTGCACAATGTTGCAAAATACTACAATTGACGTTAGTACAAGTTTTTGTTGCAATCTGATGAATAGTTCACGAAAAAAAAATTTTTTTTTCGAAAAAATTAAAAGAAATATTTTTTTAAAAATTACCAACATTTCGATCATAACAGAATTTTGCCAAAAGTTGCGCGTTTATATCCTCGAACTGACTACAAAGTTTCGATTCAACATCTTCTTTAGTTCCTGAAATATCAGGGAAATAACCTCAAAATTTTAAATGTCTATAACTCCTAAACCGTCTGGCCGATTTTGCCCGTTAACGAACTTAACCGTCGCATTTTGATCAGAAACCTACCCTGAAAGTTTGAAGTCGATAGGACCTTCGGTGCTCCTGTTATCGTGCCTACGGCCGGCCGGACGGCCGGACGGCACCCTAAAATCTGACACCGGATTCGTGATCAGGGAGTCCGAATTAGTCTATTAGCCAATTTTCAGCTCGAAATTCGAAAATTACAGACATTTGGACGAAATGATAGGACGATGTTCCCCTAGAACATGCGCCCAAAAAGAGAAAGAAACTATGAACGATAAAACTGACACCAAAAACTTGGCACAAATATATTTCAATTTAATAAAATGATAGAAAATGAAAATATAGATCCCAGTTTCTTAATTTTATCAACTTACACAGCTATCGCTATCTTGAAGTGATAAAATTATTTGATATTTTGAATCATGACATTATTTTCAATTTTGACAGTTGTAATTTGTCAAAAATTAGTATTAGATTGTTATATTATACATCCTTGAAAAAGGCCAATCAAGGCCGAAACATATGTTGGATTATAAAATGAAAAAGTAAATATTGTTTTACTAGTCAAACACAACGTGCTACAATACCCAAGAAAACTTTCACAAAAATTTATTTATATATATATATATATATATTGTAATTTATTAATCCTAGCGCTAGGATTAATACATTTCGTTAGGGATCCTCTGTACGAGTCAGATCTAGCGCATGCGATAAATCGAACTAAAAACGAGAATATAAAAATAATAGTTTTAAAAAAACACGCTTTAATGATAAATCCAACTAAAAAGTATGAAATAATTTTTGAGCTTTTAAACAAAATGACAGACGAAAAATTTAAGTATTATTCTGAGAAAAGCGTGGGGTGCTCGATAATGTCAGTTCTTGTAAATATGTGATCGGTACAAACAGTGAAAAAATCCAAAAGTGTGCGATTCATAAGATATTGAAAACAGTCATGCCAAAGGCATTAAAAATATGGCACAGAGCACCCCACGATTTTCTCTAACTAATAATTACATTTTTCGTCCATCCTTTTGTTCAAATGCTCAAAAATTATTTTATATTTATAAGTTTGATTTATCGTTAAAGCATGTTTTTTTTAAACTATTATTTGTTTGATATAAGTCGTCCTTTATAATCTTTGATAATGCTAGAAAACCTATATAAACAACAAATCTTTAGCAGTCACCTTCTCAATTATGAAAAAAAAAACTAGAAAACATCTATTATTATTTTAAAAGGGTTGAAGTGGTTGAACTGCTGCTGGATATCTATCATGTGGAAGTTGGGAGAAGTACAAAAAAATGATGGGAGTTTTAGGTTTTATTCCTTTTAACTCATAAAACAGCATTTTTACAAAATTCGAAAGCTGTCCAAAACTAAAATCATAAAGGCTGTCGCCAAAATAACTATTCCTTCATAATTATATAGATACTTACAACTAAATGAGACATTAAAATATACAGTAGTTAATTATTATCCATATATATTTAACGGGTACAAAGATCAAAACTAAAGTAATTCAATATTTATGCTTCAATGTAATCTCCTAAGCTGGATGATACTTTTGCTTCGAAAGCAATACAATTTTTTTAATAGGAGCCATGCATCAGAGCACACCTGTTGAATATACTAGTAGTTTTGTCAACATGTGCAAATCAAAAATCTGCCAGAGCTCTTTAGGTTTATATTAGTAATACACACACTGATTTGACATAAAGATGAGATAACAATATATTTCAAACAGTCGAAAATGTTTTCATTTCCAAATCAAAAATTGACTTTGGAATGACCCGACTGATTTTTCCAAATAAGAGGAATCTTCATGCAACTGCTAATTGGACTTAAGTTACAAATTACTCAGTTCCAAATCCCTATAAAAAATTACACCAAAAACTAGAAAATACAAAATCGTTGGAGTCTTTATCAAGGGACCCAATCATAAGAACCTTATCCTATTATGAAACTCAGATACTTCAGAACATTTGTACAAAAATTTCCATGAATCTGTGATGAATTCCAATATAATGTGACAGATATAGCATAACTTGAAATACTTTTTACAATCGCATTACACATCAATTCGATGAAGAATTTAACTTTTCAAACTGATATTATAATTGAAACAGAACTATTGGAATTGAAACTAAAATATTGAATTATCCCAGGACATCAAACAAGAACTTAAATAATCGACACATTGCACTTTTACTTTAGACTATCTGCCTTGACAACCAAGCGTAAAAATCAGTGAATAATCTTAATAGGTCAGTTCTTAATGAATAAATAAATAAACACAACAAACCAACTCCTATCATTCAGGGATGAAGATTAAGAAATCATTTTTCAATATCAACTCTTAGGCGTGTGAAATCATTTCCAGTTGAATTTATCTTCCAAGATATTTTAATTAATAAATCTTCCAGCTAAAACGTGGAAAATCTAAATTTTTCATCATCACAAATATAAGGGTATATACAAGGACACCTAGATTTCTTGTGGTTATAAGCAGACAACTCTACTTAAGGATTGCCGGTAAATGGAGGATGAGATTGAAACTTAAATCTTGGATAAACTCAGTTTATCTGAACACTGTTAAGCAAAGCAAATTTATTATGCTTAACTTGCTTCAGTCTTGCAAATTTTCTTAATTTTTGTTGTCTACGAAAATGATGCAAACCTATCAAATATAATGTTCAGTTTGAAGATATAAACTATTGAAGCAAGTAAAGCATTTGTGCATCTAAATAAATGCCCAACCAACGCATGATGATTATAATTACAATTGAAAATTGATCAAATGAAACCAACATTAAAATCAGCTAAACTTTCAATGACGAATGTACAAATAAAAAATAGGAAAAAATATTGTTCAAATGAAATCTATTATATAAGGAGTGTCCCGCTTTTCGATCAACACATTTTTACCATATCGTATTCAAAGGGTCATTTGGATCAAAAAATGTTAATAAATACTTGAATTCCTCCTATCAAAGCAGCAAAATGAAACAAGAATCAATTATAGCAAAGAATCAACATTGTTTTTCCATCAAGGTGTTGCAGAAAAACCATCATGTTGGCCTTCATTTCATTAAAAACCTCTCAGAACAAAACATTACAACTCTGGAGCAATAAATACCGGACCACACGGCAGAAATCCGCTGGCAGCTCTATTTGATATGTGGTTCCAGCAAGATGGATCACCACCACATATCAGAAGACCATTCCCAATGAAAATTTTCCAGGAAGGTGTATAGGACAAAGCGGTTATATACATTAAACTGATCAGTCACATTTGGGGGTTGCGTTTAATCTCAAGGAGATTATAATATTGGAAAACCAGATACATGCGAAGAGTTGACTAACTAGCCACACTCCTTGGTTGGAAGGGTTGCTGCATGTATAGATTGGAAAAAAGCCTTTTAAACGGTTTCTTTAGTTTGTCGTGATTGTATTATATTCAGGTTATGAACATTTTTTGACCCTAATAATACCAACAGTATGAAAAAATTTTGTCAGTTGAGTTACGGGATAGGCTTTACACCGGAGTACATGTTATTGGAACAATAAGTGAAATACATGAAATTGACGTTATAGTACTCAGTTATTATCCGAAATGTTTATTATTTTACAACTTACACCTAATATTCATTATATTAAATAATACAGCCATATTTGCAATCATACTACGAATCAATCAGACATTCATTCACACACATTTTTTTGAGGCTGAAGTCTATTTTGTAAGCGACCTAACCTCAACTAAATCACATGGGTCCTTTCAAGGTTATCTTTTGAAGTATAATCATGTTGTTTAAAATTGAGTTGTTTATGGAGGATATTCTAGTCATTTATTAACTTATACTTCTTTCATCGTGTTGATATAAACTTTGAATCTTGACAATTAGTGAAACATTTTTAAGCTCATCAAAAAATAAGAACAAATTGAATTTGAAAATTCAAATGACATTAATTGATATTGGATATTCTTCAATATGTTATATCTAAATAACAAATAGTGAAATATTTTTTCGTAAATTGAAACAATAGTATCACTATTAAGGTTTTTTTTTACAAGAGGGGATTTATCAATACAATATTTGATATAGGCGTACGTTTATTAAGAGATTAGATATTCACATAAATGAATCTATATTTGAAATGAAAAACAAACTTAACAACTAAAAATTTCATAAATTTAGAAAATGAAAGACTTTCAGTATATTAAAGCATATTTTCTTTTGAACAGGATAAATTTCCTGTAAATTTCTGATAACAATTTATTTTTAGGTTAGAAAAAAAGACCCATGCATTACAAAATATTTTTTGCATTTTTCAATTTTATTACTACTTTATATTACAATATCCGTAAATATGACCGTTAGACAAGGTAAATAATAATTCGTGTTTTTTACTTAAAGTTTAATGTTGTTGATTTTCTTTTTGCTGAGACGGTGTGTTAATGGTTGCCTAGAATGAAATAAAATCATTATTATTCATTTCACACGTGGAGGTAAACAAAT
Source organism: Halyzia sedecimguttata (assembly GCA_937662695.2). NCBI lineage: Eukaryota > Metazoa > Arthropoda > Insecta > Coleoptera > Coccinellidae > Halyzia > Halyzia sedecimguttata. The sequence continues at coordinate 79,323,268 of OW569414.2, forward strand.
ATAAAAAAAAATATCATGCAATGAAATGTTAGTTTTCATTAACGACCCAGCTGCTAGTAAATACTTTGAAATGTTTTTTTCATCAGGAAGTGAGGGGGCACATGCAACTTAAAATTATGCATAAAACATAGGTATAATAATTACTCGAAAATCTCGCAAAAATACAAAGCTTTTAGTATGACTTTGAAGTTCGCAATTTAAGTTGCATGCAGTGAATATTGTAGCAAGTTTCACAGCTACACCTGCACACTATATTTTGTTCAATCAGCAGCTGCTGTAGATAACTTCCGGAATTAACATAATGATAACAACTACAAGTCAAATGGTCAAAACTTGACGCTTATAACGGGTTTTCAATGGAAACGCCTCATTTTCAAATTGACATTACTCACGCACGGCAGTCATTTTTTTATTTGTGACATTGACAGTTGTATTTGTCAATGTCTACCATTTAATCACGGAAAGGTGCACGCTTCAACAACGTTTATAAATAATCCAAATTTATTATGAGAAATCGCGATCTGTTACTCTAAGGCTTGTTTCACATGTATACGGTTCCATTCGGTTCGTTTCGTTTTCGGTTTCAATTCGGTCGCTGGCGACAAGTGTGAAACGGTGCTCCGGTTTAGATTCGGTACCGAATAGAAACCGTACAGCACCGAATACTCCCTCGACACGATTAGGTTTCTATCAGGTTTGGATTCGTGTGTAGGGAAGACAGATCAACCGGGGCGTTCACACGAATACGGTTTAGTTTCGGTTTTAACCATAAAGTAATAAATATTTACATATGTTTTCTGTCTCGTTTTGTGGTTTTAACCTCAAATCGAGCAGATATCTTTCAATTTTTCACGAATTGTTCAAATATAGAAATATAAACATACATATTTTCGGGATATTGTTGCTATCTCAGTATTCATGAGAAAATGATGGTAAAATCTAAACCAGTGCTGCGGGACAAAACTTCCGAAAAATATAAAAATGAATTAAAGACGTAGGATGCATTCAAAGATGTATGTGTTCAATTTTGAATGGCTTTGATGAATCTGAAGTCGCGGAAAAATTGGAATTGTGAGCCCGTGTCGGAAGATAACATAAAACCTAATATGAACCGTATATGTGTGAAAGGCCTTCATTTGTTTTCGGTTGAAACCGAAAACGAACCGAACCGAATGGAACCGTATGCATGTGAAACAAGCCTAACGTGCTTTAACTTCAATTTTTGGTCGTAATAATCGTCTGGATAAAAGAACAATTGAACGTTTAGTGAATAAGTTTGAAACAAATTTTACACTTCATGATGTTACAGTGCCAGTGAGACAAAGAAATGCAAGAAGTGAAGAGAATATTGCTGCTCTACGTGAAAGTGTTAGTGAAGACCAAAATTTATCGATTTCTCGTCGTTCACAAGAACTAGGCATCTCCCAGACGTCTTTTACCAAAAGACCATGGTTTACATCCATACAAAATTGTTATAACCCAAGAACTCGAACCAACTGATCATTTAAGACGTCGTGTATTCAGTAATTGGTGCTTAGAAAAAATCGGAAATGATGCAGATTTTCATAACAAAATCATTCTCAGCGATGAGGCTCATTTCTGGTTAAACGGTTATGTTAATGAACAGAATTGCCGTATCTGGAGTGGTGATAAACTTGAAGAATATCAAGAACTGCCATTACATCCTGATAAAGTTAATGTTTGGTGCGGGTTTTTTGCTGGAAGAGTCATTGGACCTTATTTTTTTTTTCAACGAAGCTCATAAGGCGGTAACTGTCAATGGAAATCTCTATCGTTCAATGTTGACTGATTTTTTATGGCCTGAATTGGTTCGTCTTGATTTGCGGAACATGCAGTTTCAACAGGACGGTACCACTTGTCATACTGCCAATGACAGAATGACTTCATTGAAAACAAAATTCGGTGATTCAATTATTTCAAGAAATGGACCGATAAATTATCCGCCTCGTTCCTGCGATTTAATTCCATTGGACTTCTTTCTTTGGGGTTACATTAGGTCATTGGTTTACAGCAATCATCCAGCAACTTTAGACGATTAACAGATCAATATTGAACGAGTAATTGCTAACATACGACCTGATTTGTGTGAGAGTCATGGAAAATTGGATTCAACGACTTCATTCCTGCCAGCGTTTCCGTTGTGGACATTTAAATGATGTTTTGTTTCATAAGTGGTGTCCACTTTATGATGAAAAAATTTAATAATTTCCAGATAAATAATGTGTGTTATTTATTAAACAAAATGGGGCGCTCTTAATGAAAGACCCGTTATTTACATGGAAAAGCAACCAATATTCAAGATATCAAGATGGACGGACGAGCAGAAATCAACACTCAGAGTCAACCACAGAGTACATCAAAGATCAAATCTGAGTAGCGGCAGACCGGTTTAGACTCATGAAAGCTACGCATAACTTAACGATGCTGAACAACACATAACACAATGAATGAGGAATATGGTTTTTTTAAGAATCCAGCAACCATTTCTGAGTACTAAGTAAACAGAAGTGACACCTGGCGTTCAACTAACCAAACACCTCGACTTCGGTCACTCGAAACTATAGATCCCTGCATATAAATTCATTTCTCCACTACGGAAATGAAAAAAATATTATTATTATTGAAGAAATAAATTCCCGAATTTCATCTTTGCATGCAACGAAAATGTGAACTGTTAAACTGCCCTTAAAGATTGGTAAAAAAGGCTGCGAAGGCGAAGCGAACAAAACAAAATATACGTTCGTTAATTATGAGTTGAAATCATTACGCTATGCCTTCTTTCCGTTATTTGTCTATCCTCCAATTTAGCCCTATTTCTAGCATAGAATCATTAGTATTTTGTTTAGAAATTCTTCTACGCATGATCGAATTAAACATAGTGCGCAGGCGCATATATAGGAAAATGGTTAGAATTTTGATTGCGTGCATTGAAAATTGCGAACTCTAGAAATAGAAAAAAAATACAGAGAGACAATTCATTTGTTTATAACAAATTGTTTATTAAATAAACAATGTAAATTTAAATAATAATCTTTTTTTTAAACTCAAAGACCAAGATCAATAATGATTTAAAGAAATGATTCCTTAATATTAATTACAAGTGGTAGAAAAAAATTTTAAGTAACAAATCCACGTTCAAGCAATATAATGTTTTTTTTAAGAAACGGCCTTTTTTTCAATTATAATTATCATTAAATATTATGTTTACAAAAAAAATTGAATTGTCTTAAAAACAACGCATTTTTTATAACAATAACAATAAGAGATAAAAATTATTAAAAATCATTTTTAAGTAACTTCTGATCATGGGAAAACTGATCAACAGTCATATTAGAAAAAATCATGTTTTTGTCAGTGTTTAATTAAGTTTTATATTTTTAACCTAGTAAATTGTTAATAACAAAGCGAAAATTAACAATTTTTTAATTTTTCCAACGGTTATCTATTCTATGGCCTTTGAAAAATAGATCCAAGAAAGGATAACATTCTCAGATTAATAGTTTAACAATTATCACAATGTTAATATTCGAGCTTCAAAAAATCAATAATTAACTAATGGATAACTAATTGGAAAATCGCGATAAAAATTGTTGAACCACGGATTACCGTTAATTGATCTATCCTGTAGGGGCCTGAATTTTTTTTGTTCTCAATTTTTATATTTAATAAGTTTGAATAATATTTATTGATTAAAGGTCCGAAGCCTGAGTACCCATTTTCGGTCGTATATTCAACCCCCTGGGAAAATTACAAATATTGGTTCCCGTTGGTATTTTTTTTGGGAAATATTTTTCACATAATTGTTTATAACTTTTGCAACCGACAAAAAACGAAGGCCTTGGTGCGCATAAACCACTCAATAAAAATCTCGAATTGAGAAATAAATAGACACAACTATTTTCTCCTCTGTGAACTTCCATTTATTCAAGCCACCAAATATATCATACAAGGAATTCTGTAAGCTAATTACTATTTACAATACAATATCAATAAATTTCACATCCATATTATATACCAAATAATTATACTTCAATCTGTGTGAATTTTGAATAGGCAATATTGAATCGAAAACATATTTCAACAAATTGACAATTTTTTTCATCAATATTATACTGACAATAGACAATGAAAACTAACATTAATGATGGATTAAAAGCTCGAGTTAGTTCTTATTGGTCCAATCATGAAAAATGTGGCTTCGGTTATTCGTTTTTAATCTGGAATTAGTTTAAATAAATATTGCAATTTGACATATTTTTATCTTGAAATAATTATTATATATTTCATGTTTTTAACAGACTAAAAAGGTTTTCAGACGAACTGTTTATCTTTATACAGCGTGGAAAAACCAAATGGAATAAATTCATTATCCTGGTTACTGTACATATTTAAAAAAAATCGCGAAACACGTCAAATTTAAGTTGTCATTCTTCTTCGTAAAAATGCGAACCCTACCTTCAACCCCCTTCGTATAGCTACAACCCCCAATTTTTCAAATACGATGTATGGGCTTGTGATACATCGTTTGAAAGGTCTCGTCATTCTCTATTCAGAAATGTTATCACTTTCATGTTTATTACATAAATCAAATTAGAAAAAAATATAATCAAGTGGTTAGCGAAATGTGTTCAAAGTGTTCACCGCGAACGCCTTGGCAACATCCTAACCTCAAATAAAAATTTCTTCCAACAGTATTCAACATCTCAGGAATGATCGACCTAATCGCATGGCTTATTCGATGTTTTAGGTCATTCAAATCAAGGGGTTTAGTTTTGTACATGATGCTCTTCACATATACCCATAAACAGTAATCTAATGGGTTAAGATCAGGGGATCTTGCTGGCCATTCGATCGCTCCTCGCCTTCCTATCCACCGATTTGGAAATATTGTGTGGAGGTACTACCGGACATTGCGTTGGTAAGGTGGTTGGAACCATATCGTATTCCGTGGAACTTGAGGATTTCTTTGATCACGAAATAAATTTAACAAAGTTGGAACGACATCATTTTGAATTAGTGCTAAATATTTATCGCCATTCAAATTGCCCTTAATGAAAAAGGGCCCTATGATATGGTTTCGAACATTTCCTGCCCAAACATTAACCTTTTTAGGGAATTGCGCGTGTTCCTCAATTTTGACGATTAGCATGGCCGTTGAGAGAAATAGTTCACACATCAGAAAACAAAACGTCTACTAATTGGATAATATTGTTATCCAACATACATGTCCATCATTTTTTGTTCACAAAAATAAGTTCTCTAATCAAAATCGACTTCGAAGACCTCCTGGGTAGGTATCATTTTATAGGGATGAATTTTATTTTGTTTTAATATGTTTAGAATCGATGTATGGCTGACATTGATTGTTGTGGAGGCATCTCTACTCGATTTATGTGGATTTTCTTCCAAAGTCAAGCACCACATCTAATTTAACATCCTCACACAGTGTATTAGCAGATGCTTTTTTAATATGCCTTACATGTCCAAACTCGCGAACTGCTTCTCTATTTTATTACTTATTGTCCCTTGGGTATAGGCCGCAAATTCGGAAATTTCTCTAGAAACAAGCGACTTACTTCTTTTTGTGTTCGGGTGTTATCTCCGTAACTAATCATTTGTAAAATTCTTATTTTGTGCATTTCCGTTAATCGAACCATTATTCAAAATTGAAGTTACCGAAATTCAAACATAAATTGGACAATTTATAAACTACTTCTTATCAGCAAAAAACACTTTGCGAAGGCATTCTAAAGAAACTAACATTGCCACAAAAAGTGTTTTACGTAGTTTTCATGGTACCCTTTAGAAAACACAATGTTATGGTTTTTGGCGCTCTTGTTCCTCGGAACAGAGTGCTTATCAATGTGCCCAAATGTCTGTAATTTTCGAATTTTTGGCTGAAAATGGTCTTGAACGATTTGGTTTGACTCACTGATCAAGAATCCGCGGTCGAAATCGATTCTGTCCGGCCCTCCGTCCGGCCGTTGACACGACAACTCTCGAACGGAATGAGCTAGAAATTTTCAGTTTAGGTTTGAGGGATCAATATCTCAGTTAAGTTCGTTATTGGGCAAAATCGGTCTAATAGTTTCGGAGAAACGAAAAAAAAATATTTTTTTTTTACCTTACAACTTTTGAATTCAAGTTTTTTCAAGATGCAGTTGATAAGAATTCATTGTTATCATTTTCAACTCTAACAAGCTAATACTTTCCGAGATATGAAGTTTCGAAGTTTCAATAATACATCGTAAGTTCTATGTATTCACAGAATGTGAACACAGAATCTATCTGTATTCACTGTTCATAAATGTCAACCTTTCTAGCTATTAGAAATTGTCAATTTGTAGGTTGAAAATACTTTCTCTTGGAAAATAAGTATCCGATTCTTGAACTTGTGAATATATACAAGACTGTTTTGAAACCGAAAATAATATTGACTGATTACATATTAAATAATTTATGTATAAATATTGGGGAAGATGTTTCAGAAGATTTAGAATTGGATCATTCTAATGATGTAGTTTATGGAGGCAATAGGAAAGAAGAACATAATGGAATCATCAAAAGAAATTACTGTTCGTTGACCGCTGAGGTTAATATTACCTTTTACTTCCTTAAGTAGTGAGACATGTTCCTATATACAGTATTTTCATAATGTTGCTAGCAAAAAAATACTGAAATATGGATCTACATTTGTGTATCAAACATTTTTTCTTGAGTTAAGGTTCATAATACAGAAAAGAATGTGTTAGTGGTATGAAATATTAAATTTCAAATTATGAAATGAAAAGAGGAAAGTATTTTATTAATATACAGGGTGAGTCTTTGACCACTGCATTAATTTTAACCAAAGATTCCTCTCATCAAATGAAACACTTTTTTCATTTACCATATTTCCAGATTCGGCTCAGGTAAAAAGTTACAAGCGTTTAAAGATTTCACAATGTGCGAATACACTCCCGCATATAAATTATCTATGACATTGTTGGCGGACGAGAATAAGGCATGGTAACGAGGTTTACAGCTTGATTCGGGATTCCAACGCTCAGGGACGGATCCATAAAAGTAGTGAAATTTCTGAAGTTTTCCATTTTAAAACAGTCAATGAAGAATATCTCGAAAACGGTGCGTTTAAGGAGAAATGATGAAGAATAATATAATGTTCTAAAACGATGGAATATTCTTGAAATGACTCAAGAAAAACTGTATATGCTTTCTTTATGCTAATTTCGTTTAGTTTTATGAATCCACGAGTCCATAACTAGAAAACCAGTAGAAGTAGAAAATAACTAATATTTGGAAAATATGTATCATAGTTATAGTAAACTTTATGCCAACATTCATTTTATTCGAAAAAAGGATGTCAAAGCTACAAAATAAAAACTGATTTTTTTTCAAAATTTCAACAGCCTTTATCTTTTTACCTGAGCTGAATTTGGAAAAATGTTAAATGAAAAAAGTGTTTCATTTGATGAGAGGAATCTTTGGTTAAAATTAATGCAGTGGTCAAAGACTCACCCTGTATTTTGAACTATTAAGATAATTTGTTTGTAATCCACTACCTACTCAAATATCAGGAATAAATGGACCATCTGCTAGGATTGTTTCCAGCCTTGCTCTGACATTTCGACGATACTTTCTTAGGTATTTTGAGTTGTGAAAACTATGCACCGAGTGTAAGTTGCAACAACCCATTCCACGAGGTTGAATCATTGCAGATGGCTCATTTAATCTTGATAAATAAATTAAATGACAATTTTTGAAGCATTTTTTTTAAACGACACTTTTTTTTTAAATTTAATTTTTTCATGATGCAGTTCTATCATAAGATTCCATTGATATAATTCCCAACTCTGAGAAACCAATACTTTCGGAGATATAATTTGTCTGTTTAAACAAGAGCGGCAAAAAGCTCCTGTCCACAGGGCTTGAACCAATTTTTTCTTTTTCTTTCTATCACATCTTGACGGCAAATGAGTTTAGTATTATTGTAATAAGATTTGGGAATATTCGAGGGAATATTATAATGAATTTCGGTAATCACATTATTTTATTTTTTCTTTTTTGAGTTTTGCAATAAACATGATAGTGATAATATTTCTGAATAGAGAATAACGCGACCTTTTAAATGATGTACCACAATCCCATACACCCTATTTGATAAATTGGGGGTTGTACCTGTCTTTAGAAGGGGGTTGAAGGTAGGGTTCGCATTTTTACGAAGAATGACAATTTAAATTTTGAATTTGACTTGTTTCGGGATTTCCCATAAATATGTACAGTAACCAAAATAATGAATATATTCCATTTGGCTTTTCCACACTGTATACATATGTGATTATCATATCAGAATCAATTGAATAATAAAAATAATTGTATAATAGGGATGTGGAGAACCAACTCCTGGTGAAAATTTCTTGGTTATGCTAAAGAAAGTTAAAATAAATAAAAAACTGCGGCATTTAAATTGGCATATTGTTTTTCATTTGAACACGAATATTTTAGAGATTTTGATCTTGATTAAATACTTTTACTGGGAAGAATGAGTAGTGAGTGAGCAAGCTATATATTTTAAATTCAACGAATTATCCAATTTTGTTGTTTTTGAGCGCGTTTCCGCAAGAAACAGCGTGCTATCATTTTGCCACAATGTCTGTATTTTTCGATTTTTTTTTCGAAAATGGTCTCAAACGATTGGGTTCGACGCCTGATGATGGATTCGAGGTCAAATTCAATTATGTCCGACCGGTCTGGCCGGCCGTTAGCACGATAACTCTCGAGCGGAACGAGTTAGAGCGTTGAAATTTGCAGAGTAGTTTTGTAGCGTAAATATCTCGGACAAGCTAACGGGCGAAATCCACCAAGCAGTTTCGGAGTTAAGGCCGTTTTTAGTAAAAACGTTTTTTATGAATATTTCCGGAACCGATCACTCGATCTATCTGAAATTTGGCATCAAATTGTAGAATCATGACCTCTATATGCCTGCGAAGTTTTGTACTGACCGGATGGCCATAAAGTGGCCTTAAAAATTCAAAAGTTTTGAAATTTTGTTTCCACGATAACTCGAAAAATGCTCATCTGATTGAATTGAAACTCAGTAGTTACATGCAAAAGACCAAAGCAAACATTTTCGCAAAATATCGTGAAGATCACGTGACATGAAGAAAATCAAAAAATTACTACTAATTTGCGGAATACTTTGCTTGAAATGCCGAAACCTATTTTTTTTAAGTTCATGCTGCCCTTTCCGGGCATTTTTCGTTTTGCGCATGCGCAGATGAGAAGTCATTTAACAGCTGTAGTTTTCGTCAGAGTGGATTGGGGTTTTGGGGTGGCGGATGCTATTCCTCCATATAATCCAGACCCCTGATGAGGGTCTGCGCATGCGTGGCTTAAAGATGCGATATATCCCGAACCACTAGCGCTGGAGAATCGGAGTTTTTTGTAAGGTGTATGATTTTGAGAGGAATTTTAGCCGCGAGTAGATTGCGCATGCGCAGAAGAGAAGTGACTGTTTTTGGGTTGTATGGGTTATGTTGGGAGTGCTGAGCCGATATTGTGAGGTTTTAAAAGAATATTCATGTCAATTCAGTGCACGGACACAAGTCAGTTTGGGGGAAATAGCGTTGTTTCCGAGTTGAAGTGTGCATACCGTGGCCCTGGGGCTAATTTTAAAATGATGTTCCCCCTTACGGGCATTCTTCGTTATGCACATGAACATGAGTGAGTTAACTGCTGGAGTTTTCGTCTGAGAGGAATTGGGATTTGAGGTGCAGGATGCTATTTCTCCATGGAATACCCTTGGAAGTGTCTGCGCATGCGTGGATTGGAGCAGTGGTGTTGATGAATCAGAATTTTGTGTGAAGTGTTATTTTCAGGGGACTTTAAGCCACGAGTAGATTGCGTATGCGCAGAGGAGAAGTTTGGATTGTATGGCTCATGTTAGGAGTGGATGCGTCTAGCGGTGATGGATTTGGTGCTGAGTCGTCATTTTAAGGTTTTAAGAGAAATATCACCGAGCGTTTTGCTGGAAAACATTTAATAACGCAACTATGAAATTTGTTCCTTACTTTATCCACACTCTGTATATCCGGGCATGTTTATCCCAACTACCATCGACCGCGAGTGACCCTATACAATCTTAAAAGTGTCCATTCTCCGAACATCTGACACCAATTACCTTTTAGTTATTTCCATTCCACAGTGTTCCTAAACGCAATACTTGATAATAAAGATGGATAAAAAAAAACTGAATTCGAGATAGGGCTAAAGATTTTCTGGATCATCAACGAAATTCACTATCTTAAAAGCATGAAGATTTTTAGAAATTACACAGTGTCCTGTACCTTTTGAATTTATCTGCTTGTTCTTTTCATCTTGTTCTTTTTTGTCACGGTTCACTGAAAAGGAGGGGTTAAAATGAGTGTATTGCCAGAGGGGTACAACTGGTCAATTTTGGTTATTTCTAAACAATTTCAAGGACGGGTTGGACGAACAACTAGCGTGACAATACATTTGTCGAAAAATTGGGATGTAAATATAAATATAAATTTTCGGTCATATTTTTCACACTAGTTTTATTGTTGGGTTTGGGAAAAGATAGGACATCAATCTACACAATTTTCCCCAAGAATAAAATCATCATTTCGAGACGAGAACTAACTGTACACAAAAAGTATAAAATATTGGTTAATTTTGAGATTAATATGTCGAAATGTACATGGTATCTAAAGCAGGCACAATCTAAACCCGATCGGACCAGCACCAATATATACCATAGAAATAATTTTGTATCCATCTTAACCAAGATGAGTTATTGAGTAATTAATCAATGTCAACTTTTCTAGCGAATTTTCAGGAAAAACATAATGAAGTTCAAAATTCTGCAGGCGACTCTCCTAAGGAATTCATTTGAACTTATTGCTTGATGGCCTCAGCATATCCTGAGAAATACCCTCTATATGAACCTTGAAGGTTTCATCCCCTGAGAAATAATAAAAAAAGGGTCAATTTTATTTTTCCAAAATGTAATGAAACCGTAATTGATATGTCCAAACTTAAACCAATTTACATAAAAATTATAATAATTGTTTGTCCTTTAGACTACAGTCCAAAAATGCAGTGTGAAAAAATAAGGGTTGAAGTTAAAAAAATTGGTTCAAGCAGAATGGACAATAGAACATACGCGCAAAAGCTCCTGACTTCACGTCAGTGCTTGAACCAATTTTTTTTTTCGCAATTTTTTTGAAATTTCCTAGGGGTACGGTTCTTACAAAATTTTAAACACGTCTTTATGTTGATTTTCTACAACTAGTTACCAAGCTTCAATTCGATCGAATATTTATTTTTTGAGTTATCAAGGAAATAATATTCCAGGTGGGTATAACTCGGAAACCGTTTGACCGATTATGCCCAAAAACGAACTCAACTCTCCCTTTCAGATACGCAACCTACCCTGAAAATTGCAAGTCCCTATCTCCTTTCGTTCGAAAGTTATCGAGGCAACGGTCACCCATCTACTGAACTCACACAAGAATGCTCGAATCTCCAACAATATTCAACCGATCATGTTAATACTTGAAACTTGACAGTAGAGTTAGGTTATGAAGGCTCTTGCAAAATTTCAGCAATTTCAGACGAATAGTTACTGATATATATAATTTTTTTTTTAATTTTCAATGATTTCTCAAAAATGTTCTACAAATACTATCCTCACGAAATTTTGCAAGAATTTTCACGTTGGCATTCTACAACTAATAACCATGTTTCAATTCAATCGGTTTAGTATTTTTCGAGTTAAAGAGGAGAAAAAACAACGAAATTTCAGATGGCTATAACTCTGAAACCGTTTGGCCGATTATGCTTATAAACAAACTCAAATGTCGCGTTCAGATGCACAACCTAACCTGAAAACTTCAAGCCGCTATGTTTTTCCGTTCTCAAGTTATTGTGACAACAAAAATATTTTTTAGTAATTTTTTAATAATTTTCTAGCGATACGATTCTCACAAAATTTTACATACGTGCTTAAGGTTCATATTCTACAACTACTCACCAAGTTTCAATTCGATCGGATTTATATTGGTTGAAAACGAAATTATTACTCGGAAACCATTGGGCCGATTATGCCCATTAACGAACTTGTCCGTCGTATTGGGATGCGCCCCCTACCCTGAAAATTTCAAGTCGCTAGCTCTTTCCGTTCTCAAGTTATCGTGGCAACGGCCAGACAGAATCAAATTTGACCTCGAATTCTTCATTGGGGAGTCGAACCAAATCGTTTGAGACCATTTTCGTAAAAAACTTCGAAAGTTACAGACATTTGGCAAAATGATAACGCGCAATCAAATATATAAAATTTGTTCTCGAGATAATGTAGTGATTTTTGGGTACAGGTTAGAGGCATTATTTCCAATACAATAACAGTTTTCATCATGCAACAGTGGCGAGCTTATGGACTATGGCATATATATCAATCAAAACTAAAATGGTATGCCACTGATTTTCTTGAACAAAAATTGTTTTGAACTTCTAGTTCAATTTCAAACTGAAAAGGACTGGGTCCTTCCTCTGCGGATCGTAGTTTTTGAGTCAAAAATGAAAAACAACATGAACGGAGTTTTCGAACATTTCACAGAAATTTAATATTTGTTTTAACTTCAGCCGTATTTTCTTCAAGATACATTTTTGAACCATAGTTTAAAGGACAAACTATCATTATGTTTTTACTAAGAATCTCCTTTCCTAGTTTGGGGGGGGGTGTCACAAAACTTTGATCGATGTTGATATTTAAATCAGTCCGATTGGATTTCGGTTCATTCTTGATGCAACCATAGAATTAAATCTATAATCAAGTTTACCGAAGCTTTGTTAAACCCATCTTGTATACAGTGTGGAAAAACAAATGGAATAAATACATTATCTTGGTTACTGAATTAAATTAAAATTTTAAATTGTCATTCTTCTTCGTAAAAATGCGAAACCTACCTTCAACCCCCTTCGAAAGACTGGTACAACCCACAATTTGTCAAAAAGGAAGTATGGGCTTGTGATACATCGTTTGAAAGATCGCGTCATTCTTTGTTTAGAAATGTTATCACTTCATGTTGCATTGCATTACAAAACTTAAAATAGAAAAAAATTTAATCAAGTGATTACCTAAATTAATTATAATATTCCTTGCAATTCATTACAATATTCCCAAATCTTATTATAATACTACTAAACCTATTTGTCTTCAAGATGTGATAGAAAAGAAAATGAAAAAAAAACCATAGCATTGTGTTTTCCAGATGGTACCATGAAAACTACGTAAAACACTTTCTGTGGCAACGTTAGTTTCTTTAGAAAGATTCCGCAAATTGTTTTGTGCTGATAAGTTGTACTTTATAAATTGTCTAATTTGTGTTTGAATTCCATCAACTTCAATTTTCAATAATGGTTCGATTAACGGAATTGTACAAAATAACAATTATACAAATGATTGGTTACGGAGACAACACTCGATCACAAAAAGATGTAGTCGCTTGTTTCATGATAAATTTCTGAATTTGCCGCCTATAACCTAAGTGACAATAAGTACAATAGGGAAGCAGTTTCGCGAGTGTGGGCAAGTAAGGCAGATTAAAAAAGCAGCTGCTAATACGCTGTGTGAGGATGTGAAATTAGATGTGATGCTTGATTTTGAAGAAAATCCACATTGGATGAAAAAAGAACACACGCAATTGCCTCAAAAGGATAATAGTCCGGTCAAATTAGACCAAAAAATAAGAGTAAAGTTACCTAAATTCCCTCCAAGCTGAAAATCAGTAAGATTGTTTAAAATATCATTAAAAATAAAATTTGAAAGTTCTTCATCTTTCCAATTGTAGATCATAAAATTATCTACAAAAAATGTATCAATACTTTTTTCCCTACGAGCCACCGTTTTTGAGATATAACGATTCAAAAAGTTATAATCGTCATAATATGCATGAGTACGCCACGTATATATATATACGTGGCGTATATATATACAATGGCGTATAAATTAAAGGACTGGGTTTCATTTTACCTTATATTCTTATAGTTATATCTTATGTAATTTTATATTAGTAGTGTAAGTTACAATGACCGATAGAAAAATATTTTAACATATATTACAACTATAGAGATGTATATATACATCTCTATAGTTGTAATATATGTTAAAATATTTTTCTATCGGTCATTGTAACTTACACTACTAATATAAAATTACATAAGATATAACTATAAGAATATAAGGTAAAATGAAACCCAGTCCTTTAATTTATACGCCATTGTAACATTGAGAAAACATCTTCTGTCCCATGTTCAATTGTGTGTGTGACTAGGGTCTTATACCTGCTATAATAACTGAAATACTGTTAGTCTTGAACGCCAGTTGGGAGTGAAAATAGTAATTCTACTGGACAAGAAATTATTACTAACGGCATTCGCTTTTTTCTTTCTGTACGGAGCTCCTAAAAAAACTACCTGCTTAGATAAGTATAGATATGCGCATGTTTCGTTAAAAACACCAAAAGTAAAAAACAAGTACAATTAGCTTGTCTTCCTCCAACCTCAGTTGCTGCTCATCAACAATATTTTTAGGGTATATTACCAAGTTCAAGTGTGGCTTGGTTATCAGCTAGACCCTACAGACTGGGGTTGGTAGTTGGTCAACAATTCATCAGAACCAGTGCACACTTTACTTCCACCTGGGCCGGAAAAACCGCTGAACTCGATTTTTTGCAACTGCAAAAAGGGATGCAGTGCTAAATGTGGTTGCAAAAAACTCGGACTGTTCTGTTCTCCGGCATGTACACATTGTCAAGGCCGGTTTGCTCTAATATTGAATCACCAACAGTAGAGGTTCCGTTTGATTCCAACGAGGCAACATGCGATACATCGCTACTAACGCAATTTACATGCACTCAGGATGAAGATGAAGAAGAACTAGAAGAACAAGAACAAGAAGAACAAGAACAAGACGAACAAGAACAAGACGAACAAGAACAAGAAAATCAAGAAAAAGAACAAGAAGATTTTGAGAGTTACGACTCGGACGATTAATTTTCACTACTTTTTGGCGCTCTAGTTCCTCGGAACTGAGTGCTTATCAATTTGCCCAAATGTCTGTAATTTTCGAATTTTTCGATGAAAATGGTCTTAAACGATTTGGTTCGACTCACTGATCAAGAATCCGTAGTCGAAAATCATTCTGTCCGGCCGGTCCGGCCATAGGCACGATAACTCTCGAACGGAATGAGCTAGACAGTTGAAATTTTCAGAGTAGGTTTGGGAGATAAATATCCCGGCTAAGTTCGTTATCGGGCAAAATCAGACAGATGGTTTCGGATTAACAAAAAAAAAAATTTTTTTTTTACAAAACAAATTCAAAATTAAATTTTTTTCAATAAGCAGTTTTACCATAAGAATCCAATGATATCATTTTTAACTCTAGCAAGCTAATACTTTCGGAGATATGATTTTTCAAAATTTCAATAATAAATCGTATTTCAACGTTGTCACACAATGATATAATTATTCTATGTATGAATTGTCATAATGTCAATTTATTTTCCTGAGACATGTCATTATCTAATCAATCGAAGAATTGTGAGCGAAGTGAGAAAAATCTCAGTTGTTTGCTCCGAAATTAGTTTTTCTCAGAAAAGTCTTACATTTCGGAACGGAACATGAAGTAAGAGATCTGAGAGTAGTGAGACTGCTTTTCATCCATAGACATAGATATAACTCTCGAACGGAATGAGCTAGGTAGTTGAAATTTTCAGAGTAGGTTAGGGAGATGAATATCTCGGTTAAGTTCGTTATATGGCAAAATTGGCCAGATTTAATTTGATTTCTTCCATGGTGCAGTTCTCATTCTCATGATTGCTCATTTAATCTTGATAAATAAACAATCTTTTGAATTGAACTTCCTTTATGATGCAGTTCTATCATATGAATACATTGATATAATTCCCAACTCTGAGAAACCAATACTTTCGGAGATATAATTTGTCTGTTTGAACTAGAGCGCCAGAAAGCTCCTGTCCACAGAGCTTGAACCCATTTTTTTAACTTAAATTGCTTTTATCTTTTCAATCTCTCCTAATGTTCATTATTTTTCAATAGTTTAAAATTCAACAGGATCAAAACTGACCCGTAGAATAGGCCTACTGGGGAAACCACGTTAAAAAATCGCGCTAAGTACACTACCTCATAGGTGGCGAGTAAGCGTGTGCATATTATGACGATTACAACTTTTTAAATCGTTATATCTCAAAAACGGTGGCTCGTAGAGAAAAAAGTATTAATAAATTTTTTGTAGATAGTTTTATGATCTACAATTTTTGTTTGAGGTATTTTTATGAAAAAACTTACCGTTTTGGTGAAAATCGTGAAAAACTCATTTTTTGACCTTTGACCTTGAATACATTTTTTTCCTTACACGGGAAAGATGGGGAATTTTCAAATTTTGTTTTTAATGATATTTTAAACAATCTTACCGATTTTCAGCTTAGTGGGAATTTAGGTAACTTCGAATGTCTAAATTGACCGGAACATAATGTTTGGACAGGAAATGTTCGAAACCATATCATAGGCCCCTTTTTCATTGAAGGCAATTTGAATGGCGATAATTATTTAGCACTACTTCAAAATTATGTCGTCGCAATGTCATCGACGCAATATTTCCAAATCGGTGGATTTAGATCGATCGAATGGCCAGCGCGATCCCCATATCTTAACCCATTATATTTCTTTATACGGGGATATGTGAAGAGCATTGTGTACAAAATTAAACCCCTTGATTTGAATGACCTAAAAGATGGAATAACGCTTTCGATTAGGTCGATCACTCCTGAGATGTTGAATAAGGTTGGAAGAAATTTGTATTTGACGTTAGGATGTTGCCTAGGCGTTCGCGCCTTCATCTCTACTTCATTAACATTCATAATTTTTTCCTAATTTTTTTATTACATTAAAGTTTTTGATAGTGTACCAAATTCACTAATCACTTGATTTTATGTGTTTTTTATTCGATTTTTTGCAATAAACATGAAAGTGATAACATTTTTGAATAGATAATAACGAGACCTTTCAAACGATGTATCACAAGCCCATAGTTCCTATTTGAAAAATTGGGGGTTGTACCTGTCTTTCGAAGGGGGTTGAAAGAAGGTTTCGTATTTTTACGAAGAATGACAATTTGAAATTCAAATTTGACGTGTTTCGGGATGTTCCATAAATATATACACTAACCGAGATAATGACTTTATTCCATTTGGCTTTTCCACACTGTATGTATAAATTTAACATAATCTAATTTGATAATCTTCCAGATATTTGTGAAAATATGTATTCACAAATTCCTTCTTCTCAAATATTTAATATTATTACTATTAATAGTCCAATCCAATCCATATTCTAACAACATTCAAACATTTTCACGAAATCTCACATGAAAATGTTTATACTTTTGATCCAATTTAGCAATACAGAAAAAAATACAGAGCTCTGGATACGGCCTTTCCAAGTCTTCTATCAAAGCATCGAACATAATCAATAATGCTGAATCTGAACAATCGGGCAGAGCAGAAATTGGTCTATGTTATGTATATTCTATCAAGGGATTTATAACGAGGGCGTAATACTTCTGGATCAGATGTCGCTAGTATCTGCACAGCCGCCAGAGAACCTTACCCTTCGCTTCAAATAATGTGAGTTGCTTTGATGGAAGACGTAGCAAGTTCCGATCGTTAGGTGGAATAAATGATATTTATTATATCGCCAAATATTCCAGAGAGGAAACATATGAAATATGAATAAAAGGGTATTTCATAAATAGGCCAGTTTTCATAAAAAATATTTTGAAATTCCATCCCCTGTTGAGATGTATACCCCCTCGAAATGCCCGCCAATTTGACAGTAAACATATTTTTTTTCATAAACTAATGGTTGTAGTAAAATGAAACTTGACTAAAATACTACTCTCGTCTTCTTAGCCCTTATATTAATTGTTTTCATCACTTTACTGCATCTGTAAGGGGATGAAATTTTCAACCCTTTTAAACATTTATCCTGTAATTTTTTGAGGAATGAAAATTTTGAAACTCTATTAGAGACGCTACAGAACTAATTTCATTTGTAAAGTTTTATGTATCCTCAAATTTCTTCGCGGAGTTGCCTGCAGGCATCTTGAACGACGATTGATTGTGGGGGTTGGTATTTGATGCTGTAAATCTCTACGTGACTCACCTGGAGGCTGTGCAACTGCAGTTGATGTCTGTGGTTGCGCCGAGGAACCCACTGCATTGGGGTTGGTTGTCTTCTGTTTGAGCAGCGTCCAGTCAAAGGTGTAATCATACTGGTGGTTGAGGGTACGGAATAAGATACGGAATAACTGTCTTAGATAAATATAATCGGGTGCTTCTTCAAATCGCAGGCCGCGACAATAGTTCAGGTACATCGAAAACTCGGCAGGAAAACCCTAGAAAAAAACAGTCACATTTCATTAATCGGAATAAATTGTTCAAACTACAAAAAATAATTACGGTTATCAATGTTGTATATTTCATTCAAATGGAGGCTTATCATAAGGCTGGTTTTCCTGTCACGCTGACGGTCGGCGCTGATGGGTCAATATTTATGTAGCTATAGGTAGCGTTTTCGAGTCACGCAGCGCTGACGGCCGTCAGCGCTGAGCTATATACGCGCACGTACGCGCCGACGTGCCTCCATATCACAGATTAACCAGATACGCCACTCCCAGTATTTATGAATGAACTCTGCTGACGCGTAATGTTGACCATGGAATTCTCGGCACCCCCAAATAGTTCCTAGCTCCTAACTATTTGGGGGTGCCAATAAAATCGCAGATATATGATCACGTGACCTCTCGGCCAATATTATTAGATACAATTATTTGTCATATCATAGTCATTGCACCTTAAAAATATGAATTTAGTTGCCTTTCCAAATTTACTTTGAACCTCATTGATTAATGAATAATTTGATTTTTCGCAAAAAAAAAATATATAGTTTTGTCTAAATAATACATTTACAAAAAATATTAACAAAAATAAAAAATTAATCAGAAAGTGACACCTATTTTTATCGACATTATGCCCAACCCGAATAAGGAACCCACAAGTTGATATGTTAGTCTTTAATCGAATTAATTTTCTGCAATAAATGTTTCATTCTTTACATGCGTAGACAAGGATAAATTTATCGACTCATTTCCTTTATTAATTAGTGCAGTTTTATGACAAAAGTCTTTATTTGATTGCTCTTTATTTACTCTGTATATAGATTAGAAAATCCAAAAGACCAAACTGATATTTGTCAAAGGTTAGTTCTTTAAATTATAATAAAATATGTTCTGAAACAATCTGGTTTTTGGCGCTCTTGTTTCTCGGAACAGAGTGCTTATCAATTTGCCCAAATGTCTGTAATTTTCGAATTTTTGGCTGAAAATGGTCTTGAACGATTTGGTTTGACTCACTGATCAAGAATCTGTGGTCGAAATCGATTATGTCCGGCCGGCCGTCCGTCCGGCCGTTAACACGATAACTCTCGAACGGAATGAGCTAGACAGTTGAAATTTTCAGAGTAGGTTTGAGGGATAAATATCTCAGTTATTGGGCAAAATCGGTCTAATAGTTTCGGAGAAACAAAATAAAAAATTTTTACATTACAACTTTTGAATTCAAATTTTTTAAGATGCATTTTCATCATTGTTATCATTTTCAACTCTAACAAGCTAATACTTTCGGAGATATGATGTTTCAAAGTTTCAATAATACATAGTAAGTTCTATGTATTCACAGAATGTGAACACAGAATCTGTCTGTGATCACATTCATAAATGTCATCTTTTCTAGCTATTAGAGATAGTCAATTCGAAGTTGTTATTTTCTTTTGGAAAGCAAGTATTCGATTGTTGAATTGGTGAATATATACAAGACTGCTTTGACAAGGGCGTAGCCAGGGGGGGAGTTTTGGGGGTTCAAACCACCCCCCCGAAATAACATGTATTCTATCGGCATTGAAATTCGTTAAATTTCTAATAATATACTACTGAAGTACACACATAATTAATTTTTTTTTCCGATTACATGTTACGGAAATTTCTTGCGATTGTAATCATTTCATACTTGATTTAAGACTACCACATCGCCAAAAAATCTAGTTGAAGAAATTATTTCTTCTGGGTTCATCGCTTCTAATTTCGCTGAGTACTCAGTAAAAAAGCTTGGTGAATTTGTATATGGTCTTTATTGAAAAAAAATCAATATGTTGATCTGTCCCCTAATGTCAAATAGTAAATACCCACTGCATAGGAGGAACGTTTTATCACGTTACCTGGGTGTTCCGCCGATCGTGTTATGTTTTTAACCAGCTTAGCACTATCTGGCAAACCAAATAAGGAAACAAACGGCTATTTTGCCGTTCGTTTTCAGTGACCGCCATCGCTTACATTTAACGTCCCGTATGGTGACGCTTATTATACCTTTAACATTCGACCTGGTTTCGGTTTTGGACACTGTTAATTCTCGACCAAACAGTGAATGGTGGCGATTACCATGACTAGAAATTTTAAAAAATGTTTTGATGAATAACACAATTTTTGTCAGATTTCTGCAAAGTACTGTCATGAAACTTAGCTAGAATTTAGTAGAAAACAGTAAGAAAAATTGGTTCAAACACTGACATGAAGTCAGGAGCTTTCGCGAGCATTTTCTATCGTCTATTCACCTATATTGGGCACTCTCAATCGAATAAACCGTCTTCTCAGCTTTTATAAGATATGACTACGTTTCATACCATTTTAATGATAGACTTAAGTAATGAAATAGTCGTCTATGATCACAGAATTCTTAATTCTGATATATGTATTCTATTGGAATTGAAATTCGTTGAATATCTAATAATATACGAAAAACTTACGTCTTCAGTAATTTCAGGATGAATGATACGATATTCATGAAATTCCGCGAAAATTAGTGGTGCGGCATTCTACAAGTAATTACCGAGTTTTAATTGGATCAGATTAGTATATTTTGACCGGTTGACCGATTATGCCAATTGACGAATTTAAATGTCGCATTCGGATGCGTAACTTACGCTAAACATTGCAAATCGCAATCTCTTTCCGTTATCAAGTTATCGGGAGATACATAATATTTTGCAATAATTTGTTTATGATTTTCTAGTGCAACGGTCCTCACAAAATTTTACATACATCTTAATGTGGATATTCTACAACTATTTACCAAATTTCAATTCGATTGGGTCTGTATTTTGTGAGTTATCGAGAAAATAATATTCCAGGTGGATATAACTCATAAACCGTTGGGCCGATTATGCCCAACAACGAACTTAACTCTCCCATTCCGATGCGCAACATACCCTGAAAATTTCAAATCCCTATCTCTTTTCGTTCGAAAGTTACCGAGGCAGAGGTCATCCCTCGAGCTACTGACCTCACTCAAGGCTGCTTGGATCTCCAACAATAAAGATCCGATCGTGTTCGAACTTGTAACTTGGCAGTAGAGTTGGGTTTTGCAGACTCTCGCAAAATGTCAGTGATGTCCGACAAATTGTTTCTGATATATAGAATTTTTGCAATGATTTTTTAAACATTTTCGGGTGATAGGATCCTAACGAAATTTTGCGAGAATTTTTGCGGCATTCTACAACTAATTACCATGTTTGAATTGGATCGGATTCGTATTTTTCGAGTTATTGGGGAAATAACAACAAATTTTCAGATGGGTGTAACTCGAAAACCGTTTGGGCGATTATGCATTAACAACCTCTCATGTCGCATTCGGATGCGAAACCTACCCTAAAAATTGCAAGTAGCTATCTCTTTATTTTCTCAGGTTATCGTGAGATAAATAATAATTTTTAATAATTTTTCTTCAAATTTTCTAGTGATACGATTCTCACGAAATTTCACAAACGTCTTTGTGTCAGTATTTCACAACCACCTACCTACCAAGTTTCAATTCGATCGGAAATGTATTTTTTTTATGACGTAATTATTACTCGGAAACCGTTGGGCCGATTACGCCCGTTAACGAATTTGTCACTGAAAATTTCAAGTCTCTATCTCTTTCTGTTCTCAAGTTATCGTGGTAACGGCCGGCCGGATAGAATCAAATTTGACCTCGAATTCTTCATCATTGAGCCGAACCTAATCGTTTGAGACAATTATCGGCAAAAAATGCGAAAGTTACAGACAGTTGGGCAAATTGATAAGCACTCTGTTCCGAGGAACAAGGGCGTCAAAAATAAAACATGTAAACTAGAAGAAAGTTGAACATTTCCCGTTTTTACTGATGAAAATAATATGAATTATACGCTAGGAGCGTTGAGGGGGTCCAAGATTCAGCCTCAATTTACTGCGTCTTTTTGATAGAACGTACAATAAGAACAGTATCGATAAAAATTATAATCATTCATTACGCATGGAAGGAACAGCCTCATTATAAAACGAAGTAAATACGTTCTAATATTAAATTTCGATTCACCGTTGCTTAAACTTATCGATTATAAATAAAATCTCATATTTATTCATAACCGCTATTATTGAACTTCCTGCATAAACAAAAGATAGGATATGTATACTTGGAATAGTACGCATTTTCTTGTTTACATTACCGTTTGTCGGTAAACTGTGTTTTGATCCGATTTATCGCATTGCGCCGAAACTCAAGAATTCAACCACTTGACGCTGATATTTCGGAAGAAAAGCACACTATTTCCAACGTTTAATATTGGGAAATAATAAATAAACCAAAAACGTGGTGATCAATAATACTCCGTTCATTCGAAATGTATGCAATAATTCATTATCGAATACCAAAACCAAATGAAGAGTATATTCATGTATAATTTGAAAATAAACAATAAATAATTCCATGTTCATCATTGCACTTAGAGCCTTGAGTTCGGTTAATTGACTAGTCAACAAGTTTTGTTTTAAAAAATAATACATGATTATTTTGTTTTCTTAAGTAGAAATGGAAAAAAATACAGAGAGACAATTCATTTGTTTATAACAAATTGTTTATTAAATAATTAATGAAAATTTAAATAATAATAATTTTTTTTCAATATCAAAGACCAAAATAAATGAAGATTAAAAAAATTGATTCCTTAAGATTGATAACAAGTGGTAGAAAAAAATTGTTAATTAATAAATCCATTTTTAAGCAATAATTTTTTTTTAAGAAACGGTTTTTCAAATCATAATTTCCATCAATGATTATGTTACCAAAAAAAAAATTTTAAATTATCTTATAAACAACGCAATTGTTTATTACAATTTTTTAAATAATAAGAGATGAAAATTAATAAAACTCATTAAGTAATGTTTTTTTTTCAATGTTTAATTAAGCTTTATAATTTTTAACCTAAGTAATTTGTTTATAACAAAGCGAAAATTAACAATTTTTTTATTTTTTCAAGGGGAATCTATTCAAAAACCTTTGAAAAATAGTTCCTCAAAAGGAAAAAATTCTCAGATTAATAGCTTAACAATGATCGCATTTGCAAAGTTAATGTTCGTGCTACGAAAAATTGATAATTAGCTGATGGGTACTAAATTGAAATATCCTGATAAAATTTTTTGGAGAAAGGATTATTGTTCATTGATCTATTCTATAGGCGCCTGAAGTTATTCAGTTCGTAATTGGCATATTTAATAAGTTTAAATAATATCTATTCATTAAAGGTCCGAAGGGGGAGAGCTTGCGCAAGGCGGAGTCCCCCTTTCGGGCGTATTTTCAACCCTGTGGGAAAATTATAAATGTTGGTCCTACAGTTCCGGGAGTTGAGACTTTTTTCTTCCTTCGATTCCTCCTGTTTTTGAACCTTTTTTCAAATTTGAAAAATCTAAGATAGTTTTTGAGATATATGCAAAAATCCAAACCCCCTTTTTGGCGCTCTTGTTCCACTTAATTGTTTAACTTTGGCAATTTTTGCGAGCGGCCCTTGAATTTTCTCAAAAAATATCTACGTGCCATTCCGAATCGAATGACACCTCAATCATAATTTTCGGAGAACTCTACGAAGTTTTGACCTAAAAGGCACTTATTGAATAGACTATAGGTATGTTTCAGTGCGCCTATATTCAGTTCCGCAGTTCATTTTGGAATGGCTCATGTTTTATTATTCGGAGTAGCTGGTGCCTGCAGATGTGACGAAATGGTGAAAATGAAAACTACAGATATCAAGAACAAGGGAAATATTATAATACTCAATATTCCTGTTAGTAAAACGAGAAAAGTTCGAACATTCACAGTTATTAGGGAGAATAATATAAATATTTATAGGAAATACACTGCGGTAAGACCAAACGATTTCGTTGAAAATAGATTTTTTTTTGAAATATCAATTTGGGAATACATAGTATAGGAACTGTTCCAAGAAAGGTTGCCACTTTTTGTAATTGAATCATCCAAACGAATACACAGGTCATTCATTGAGGCGAACTTCTGCTACACTACTTATAGATGGAGGAGCCAACATTCAACATTGAGTCTCTGAACCGACACGGAAGTTGGAAGTCAAGTAGTGTAGCAGAAGGCTTCATCGAAGATTCGCAGCGAAATAAGAATGAGATAGGTGGTAGGATATTGAGCGTCAACGAATTGCCTAGCAACTCAGATTACTCTATTGAGGCATATGCTTTTGAACAGAACCCGAGACATAATCCTACCATTTCATTATTACATGGTTTTAATATTCAAAATGCAACATTGACCAATTGTACATTCAATGTAACTTTAACGAATAAAAATTGGTTCTGTGGACAGGAGCTTTGGCACTTTTGTTCAAACTTTGACAAATTATATCTCCGAAAGTATTAGTTTCTCAGAGTTGGGAATGATATCAATGGAATCTTAGGATAGCATCATACAATGAATTCAATTAAATAAGAAATAATCCATTGATATCATTCCCAACTCGGAGAAACCAATAATTTCGGAATTAGTTCTAAACCTACTTACTTACTTATTTTGTTGATAGTTATTGTGAAATTCGAGAATTTTCGCAATAAGTATCAACAAAATAATTCTAAAGATTTTCGTTAAGCGTCTGAAGGAGTCTGATATATACTCCGAAACGTTACGATATAGTTGATTCTTCCTTGATTTTGTTTCGTTGTTGTTTGTTAGGCAACATTGTTCGATTGATTGCTTCTGAAAAATATCTTGTGTTTCTTATGCAGAAGCAAATCGCAGAATAATTAATTTTTATTTTATAGATATTTTTCAGAGTTTGGGAGAGAAACCCCAGAAAGGAACCTTTTAATAAGAAAATTTGATAATTTGAAAATTTGACAATTGTCGATTTGTTTTTGTAAATACATTAGAGAGAGTTGAAGATCCATAACTGCTTAGTATAATGCCAAGGTAGTAATGCCATGTTTATAGTTACGGTAAGTAAGGGTTTATTTATTCATAATGTATCAGTATGGAATAATAGTATATTCTTAAACAAGTTGCAGAATGAGCTCCTATTAAAACACGAATGCGAAATTCGAAAATGAGCGAGTTTTCGAACGCATGAGTGTTGGAATTGCCTTTTGCAACGAGTATTAGACGATATTTTCGCTATTTCAGGCATGTTACTGTTGAAATTTAATTAAAAATTCGGATTATATATCTTAGTGACTTTGGTATTATATCTTGGCAGTTGGTGTGACTGTTACAGAAGTTGACAGATTACGGAATTTGAATCGTACGTAGGAAATGGAGATAAGATTTGAAACAGTTTCCTGTTAATAACAGCATGTATGATTCAAAATTAGCAAGAAGAAAATCTGTATAGTACCTTATTTTTTAATGAAATTAAAACTTTTCCTCTCAACAATAGTTATTACACTATATACAGATTATATTATTGTCAATTGACGTATGTTGAAATGTGATAGGATCGAATGTCAGTGCTGACTACCACAAAACGAAAAATACTACTAGAAACAATGCGGGAATGAGTTCATTCCAGCACTGTTTTTAGTGCTGGAATGGACTCATTACAATACTGAAATAGAGAATAGTATATTCTAAAACAAGGTGCAGAATGGGCTCCTATTAAAACACAAATGCGAAATGTGTTGGAATTGCCTTCTGCAACGAATATTAGACAATATTTTCTCTATTTCAGGCTAGTTTTGTAGAATACTATTGAAATTTAATGAGAAATTCGGATTATACATCTTAGTGACTTTGGTATTGTATATAATAGCATGTATGGTTCAAAATTAGCAAGAAGGAAATCTGTATAGTACCTCATTTTTTAATGAAAATGAAACTCTTCCTCTCAACAATTATTACACTATATCCAGATAATATTATTGTCAATTGATGTATGTTGAAATTTGATAGGATCGAATGTCTGTGCTGACTACCACAAAACAAAAAATATTACTAGAAACAATGCGGGAATGAGTTCAATCCAGCACAGTTTTTAGTGTTGGAATGGACTCATTACAATATGTAGGTACTGAAATAGAGAAAATATATTTTTTTCCTGGAGTTAGCAGCCTTGGGCGAGTTCAGTACCGAAGCAGCCTGACCTCACCTCAGTTCTTTGCCAACTTTTATTTGATAGAATTAGGACAGAAAAAGACTTTTGAGTAAATGACTATTGAATTCGGGCGATCTGACTAAATTCCGGTAAATCCGGCATCTCTGTCGATAACGATCGAATTTCGGCGCTACCTACATCGGGTTCGATTCACACGAAACCAGTTTTGACGAATGTACACCGCCATATTATGAAAAGGTTTCAACTCGACTCGATATTACCGCCGCGTCCGGAGTCCGGCGGTTAGTAGGAGTCTCGGACAGCAGTAGATTTTTCTGGGTCATTGTCTCCGTCTCCGAGAGAACCGCTGCTCTATGACGACAGTTTTCCGTTTCGTAAGCTGCTAACCGTTTTTCCCGACGTACTCCGAAGCTTAAGCATCTATTATTGTGGTCTGAACCTGATTCCGCGAAATAAATCCATCTTGAAAGCAGACAATTACGAGAGACTACTAAATTATTCCATTCGAAGGCTTGATGAATCAGGCGATAGTGACAAGGAGTTTTCTTCTTTTTAACGCGCTTGGTCCCCTGAACAGACTGCCTATCATGGCATCGGTGCCATATTTAACTCGTCTCGACCCGGAACCCCGCGATATGTAATAAATATCGATTAAAAATCATATATAATACAAATTGCTATTCCCTCATAAAATGACATGACCACAGACAAGACATTTCTAATTCTGTCACCATGCTTCGTATATGATTTTTCAAAATCTCTATAATACATCGTACTTCTATGTTTTCCCAGAATGCGAATTCTATCAGTCTGTGTTCACTGTTCATAAATATAATCTTATCTACCTATGACAGACATGTCAAATGTATTTCTGTTCTAACAAACAAAGTACTGAAACTCGCCCATTGAATTATGAATATTAGAATGATTTATTGCTAACATTTCTCAATGAATAAAAGTCCTTTATTATTATTATTATTGAATGCAAAATGACCAATTATAGGATATTATAATTACCAAGGTAGGGATTTTTCAAAATTTCAATAATAAATCGTACTTCCATGTTTTCACAGAATGCTGTAATTATTCTATCTATGAATTATTATATGATCTGTGTTCATAAGTGTCATCTTATTTTCCTATAAGAGATATGCCAAATTTATTTCCGATTCTAGAAAACAAAGTACCTATGATTGAATGCAAAATGACCTATGAATAAACCTCAGCTATCGTAGAATTAGAGGATTATATGATATTATACTTTCTTGGTGTTAATATATGGCCCTTGGATAATCCATATGATGATGGAAATATATAATTTTGATATCATTCCTAACTCTGAGAAACCAATAATTTCGGAGATAAATTGTCAAAGATTTTTGGCGTTCTTGTTCCTCGGAACAGAGTGCTTATCAATTTGTCCAAATGTCTGTAATTTTCGAATTTTTGGCTGAAAATGGTCTTAAAAGATTTGGTTCGACTCACTGATCAAGAATTCATGGCCAAATTGTTTCTAGCCGGCCGGCCGTTAACACGATAACTCTCGAACGGAATGAGATAGATAGTTGAAATTTTCTCAGTAGGTTTAGGAGATAAATATCCCGGTTAAGTTCGTTATAGGGCAAAATCGGCCAGGAGGTTTCGGAGTAACAAAAAAAACATTTTTTTTTACATTACAAATTTTAAATTCTATTTTCTTTATGGTGCAGTTTCATAATAAGAATCCATTGACGTCATTCTCGACCCTAACAAACCAATACTTTCTAAGATATGATTCTTCAAAATTTCAATAATTATTCTCAATTCTATATGATTTCATAGAATACTCTTTTTATAATTTCCTGATTTATACAAATCCAACATGAAATGAGTCATAGACATACGTTTTGAATTGACGCACAGAAGCTAAATTGAAAAAGTGGGAATGCCCTGCGGACAGTAGCTTTGGCGCTCTTATTCAAACTTTGACAAATCATAACTCCGAAAGTATTGGTTTTTCCGAGTTGGGAATGACATCAATTGATTCTTACTTAATTCATTAAAGAATTCACTTTAAGAAAGGTTATCGATTGAATTAATTCCATAAAATTAAGTGAAACGTATTTTATCAAATATTAATATTACTGCTATACAGGGCGTATTTTATAAGAACGATTTGCGTGAATTGCGTTATAGAGATTACACTCGGAACCTACATCATTGAAATTAAACCACTGCTATACAGGGTGTTTTTTATCTTATGGCACAAAAGGGAATGTATGCAATTGAATGGGTTCCTACGCCATCACAGACATAGCTGATTATTTTCGATCCAAAATGATGATGTATGAATTTGATTTCGTGTATTGTTGACATACAGATAATTTTATGTAACGGTTCAATTAATATATCGATTATATTGATCTACTAGAAAATGTATATTAATGGCTAGGCGTGTTACTCACTAGGCGGATTGATGGCTACTCGTCATAACTATTTACTATTTCATTATTATTCAAGTTTCGTACCAACTAAGTAGTCACTTCTTTGTTATACATTTTTAGATAGAACGAAGATTTTAAATTGTATAAATATTACATTCGTATAATTACTTGTTATTAACGTATAGATAACAAGAAAAATAAACTTTGTTGTTTGTTTTAAGTTCGTTAGAATTTTCACCACTTCCTCAACTTCTTCTTGTTATATTACTACAAATAACAATTTACGCAATAATCAACGAGTTAAGGTATACCCATTTTTCATAGTTGCATAGTGCATTCACAACGACATTAATCATCGAGATGTGGTGCTGTTGGAGAAACTCACTAGGATTCTCAAGTGGCCAATAACGAAAAGGCTCACATTATTCTTTGAATAGCCCCCGCGACAAACGAACCTTGCTGAATGGTCCAAGGCATCATGGAAACTAACTTCCCACCCTAGAGAACATGATGTGGAGTGTTTCGGCCTTGTGCGTCCCCGTTTCTTGCCAATCCTGTCCCTTAAATGTGTGGTCAAATGTGTGGTTAAATGTGTGGCAAGCCCGATGGCTTGCGCCCCCCTGCCTTTGCCTACCCAAACTTCTCCATCTTACCTTCAAGGTAGTTGCCATATCTCAAAGTCCCGTTTACCCTACCCGAACGTAAATCTCCGTCATGTCGTGAATGACGATGGTCTAAACAAGTTGGGTAGTTCATTATCGATTTAACATCACAGTTCCATTGAAAATCCCAATGTGGGTGCTCGGTTTTTGCATAACAAACGGGTCAGGTCGCCGAAGATAAGTACACGGTTTTGGGAGTTGATGCGCACGATTTCGGTCGTGACCTATACATTCGCGGGTCACCCAAATGCCCAAGAACCGACGTACTTTCATCCGTGTATGTAGTACTTCGGTTAGGAGTGTTGGGCTGTGTTGTGATTGAATATCGACGCCTGTTATGCAATCGCAGTGATCGCTAACAACAATGCCATTTTAAGACTGATCCCCAGGGTGTTATTAATTTTTCATCGACAGGCTCGGACAAGTTGACCACGGTAAACGAAGCGCTCATCAACATACATACCGTAGAACGGAGTGACTTTGATCAGTTTCAGAATCGAAACTCATTTAGTTCTTGAAATATGCGAACATCATGAATTTAACAAAAATATAATTTCGAATAAAAATAGTATTTATCTCAATAGTTTCCTAACGAATTTATTCTCGTAGATCGATGTTAAACTACGATCGGGGATAATTTGTTACCCTTCTTTCTTCTCACGGATTTCGAAAGAAACCCACCAAATCAAGATCTTGGCATGATAAATTATGACTTATTAGAATATTCAAAATAGTAAATTATTTTAAGTAGCTCAAAGGATATGACTTCATGTGGATTTCCCTTGATGCAAATGCATATCAACTGAAATGGAAAATAATATACAGGGTGTCCCAACGAAAACCCCACCCCCAGAACTCAGAAACAAAGAATTTTCGAAGATTGGAAAAAAACATCAACTTCTGTGTTGAGGGGGACGAATTTCCATCATGAGTTTGTTCCCAAAAAGCCACCCCCATGAAGATGGCATAAACCCCATTCTTTGAATAGGGAAGAGATGTCGAGTGTTGGTTAGTTTGAAAGTTACACTGGTCTACAGTGGTTTTGTTGCCCTAGATATGAAAATGATTTTGGGTCCATTCATGCTCACAATTCATGAAACTATCTATGATTTTGTTAGATTTGCTCTTATTTTTTTTTAAATCATTATTTTCATTTTACAATACAAAAATCAAAAAACGAGAAATAAAATAACAGATATATTTATAATGTCAGTAGTATTTTGAGAAATTAGGATACATCGAAGTAAATAAAGAGGAAAATGTCGAAAATATATTTTATATTTCCATAAAACGCCTTTTATGGGCTTTTCTTTCATAATTTTTCGAAGGGACAATCTCGTTTCAAAGACCAGCAGTAATCTGCCATCATGTGACAATCCCATCGACCCTGATATCTTTCCACCATCACTTTCAGATCTTGGTGAAACCACTCTCCCTGTTCCTCACTATAATTTCCTAAATTATCCGGAAATTTATCTAAATGTTTGCGGAGATGGTGTAATTTAATACTCATATTTGCTCCTAAAGTCTGAAAGTTTTTCAGCATATTTTGCACAACTTCTTCATAATTTGCTGCCTTATGGTTACCTAGGAAATTTTCGACAACCAACATCTCATCCAGAACGTTCTCCTTTTTTCCATAACCGTAGAGACTCAACACAGGACTTACAAACTTTATTAGGAACCCATGGCTTACCTAATTGGTCAATTTTTAAACCGAAATATTCAACATAAGTTTCTTTGGCAAAGTTTGTGATATTTCTTTTTTGTTTTTTTGATATATAAACACCGCAAATATAACAAAATAAATCACTAGAATATTTACACTTTTTTCGTGACGAACTCATATTTTCGAATACAAGACAAATATATTAGAATGGACATTCAGTTATTGAAACAAAATATTGATCCATGACAACTTATCCAGACTCACGTGTACGTACTTCAATATTGTCGAATAACTGAGATCTCAGCTGTTCTGTGGAGCAAGGGGTCTGAGAGTGGTGTTCACGTGATGTTTGTATGCGCGAAAAAGTTGCGCAGAAGCCTAATCATGACTGGAAAATTAAATTTGATTTTTAACAAACCGATAATTGTTCAAAATATAAGATATGCAAAAATCATGAAAATATGAGCACATTTAGAACTTTCAAAATCGGTTCATTATTCACGAAATAATGTAATAATTGAACTTACCGTCAAAAGGTGATGTTAAACAGGCAATTGAACCGTCAAACTCAAGAACATAAGAGTTTCGAAGAATCCAAAAATAATTTTCGTGTTCTGTAGTAGGGAGAAGAAATTCCTATGACAACATTTTTCCTAAAAAACCACCTGAGGGTGGCAACAACGACCAAAAATTTTTTGAATAGGGAGGAGATGTTGGTTGTGGTTTAGTTAAGAAGTTTTTTCTGTCCCCTAAACATCGTAGTTGAAATTTTCAAACTTTTTTATTTAATGGTGGAACAATTTGAATTTTTGAAAGTTTTAACTTTGAAAACATTCGATTTTCTTAACGTTCATGATCGGAAAATTTGTAAGACAATTCATTACATTATACTATTGGAGCTCTTGTTCCTCGGAACAGTGCTTATCATGCTTTGCCCAAATGTCTGTAATTTTCGAAATTTTGGCTGAAAATGGTTTTAAACCATTTGGTTCGACTCACTGACCAAGAATCCATAGTCAAAATCGATTCTGTCAGGCCCTAAACACGATAACTCTCGAACGGTATGTATATCCAACATCAGATGGGTCATAGACCTACGTTTTTAATGTAATTACGAAAATTCTTGGAAATTGACGCATATAGAAGCCAAATTGAAAAAGTGGGAAAGCCCTGTGGACAGGAGCTTTGGCGCTCTTATTCAAACTTTGGCAAATCATAACTCCGAAAGTATTGGGATCTCCGAGTCGGGAATGATATCAATGGAGTCTTATTCAATTTAATTCATATTATGATGCAGTTCTATCATAAGAATCCACTGAAATCATTCCCAACTCTGAGAAACCAATACTTTCTCAGATATGATTTGTCAAAGGTTGAACAAGAGCGCCAAAGCTCCTGTCAACATGGCTTGAACCAATTTTTTTTTCAAGTATCTATCTCAAATGTATTTCAGTCTTTCGTTTCTGCATCATAATTGGGTTTGAGACTTATTTACGTGGGCGAAAATGGTATATTCTATAGAAATAGAAATTCTCAAATTATACTATCGGAAATTCGAAAATGCTAGATTAACTGCGAGGTATATTTTACCAACAATCATTCAGAAAGAAATATAAGTCACCAATATGTTAAGCATTTCAGCGGTTCAACTGTCTGTTCTACATAACCTTTTGACGGTAAGTTCAATTATTATACATTATTTCGAAAATAATGAACCGATTTTGAAAATTTTAACTGAGTTGTGAATAAAAACAACATTTCAGGGATGAAAAGCTTGTAGGATCGATTCCTACCAAATTTAACTATTTTCTTTGTAGGCATTCCTTATTTGTAATTAATAAACCAATCATTATTACGACCCATGTCACGAAGAAAACCCGATAGACGACAAACAAAGGATATTCTGATATTCTACACTACAACCACACCTTAGGCTGCTTTCGTTCTCAATTTCATTGTACGGCTACCACTCATTTCATTTACACAGATCCCATGAATTATTCGATACCCAAGGAGTAAACATACCACGACCTACAGTTGTTTCTGTGGAAAATACATTATGCATTTTTAGTTTCCATGATAATTTTGTGGCAGACAGGTCAGTATATTTTTGGAAATTTAATATAAGAAATATTCATTCTATGAGGGTACTATGATGAATAGCACAAAATTATTTTATTTTATACTGTGGCATTAGATAGTAGGCTTGTGAAAAATTGGTTTAAGCCCTGTGGACAGGAGCTTTTTGGCGCTCTTGTTCAAACAGACAAATTATATCTCCGAAAGTATTGGTTTCTCAGAGTTGGGAATTATATCAATGGATTATATCTATCATAGAAATGCATCATGAAAGAAATTAACTTTAAAAAAGTGCCGTTTAAAAAAAATGCATCGAAAATTATCTTATAAAAAAGAGAGCAATCTACAATGCTTCAATGCCTTAATGCTTCAAAGATTGTCATTAAATTTATTTATCAAGATTAAATGAGCAATCTGCAATGATTCAACCTCGTGGAATGGGTTGTTGCAACTTACACTCGGTGCATAGTTTTCACAACTCGAAATACCTAAGGAAAGTATCATGAAAATGTCTACAGCAAGGCTGGAGACAATCATAGCAGATTGTCCATTTATTCCTGATATTTCAGTAGGTAGTGGATTACGAACAAATTATTTTAATAGTTCAAAATATATTAATAAAATACTATCCTCTTTTCATAATTTAAAATTTAATAGTTCATACTACTAACACATTCTTCTCTGTATTATGAGCATGTCTCACTACTTAAGGAAGTAAAAGGTAATATTAACCTCAGTTGTCAACGAACAGTAAATTCTTTTGATGATTCCATTATGTTCTTCTTTCCTATTGCCTCCATAAACTTCATCAAAACAGTCTTGTATATATTCACAAATTCAAGAATCGAATACTTGCTTTCCAAGAGAAAATAACAACAACTATGAATAGACAATCTCTAATAGCTAGAAAATATGTCATTTATAAATAGTGATCGCAGACAGATTCTGTGTTCACATTCTGTGAATACATAGAACTTACGATGTATTATTGAAACTTTGAAACATCATATTATTATTATTATTATTATACTGATCCTCCTGGGTCTTCCACAAGGAGATCCCTCATAAGCTCTAAGAGCTTGACCTGAGTTAGGATAACCAGTTGTGTTCTGTGTAGGCTTTGTTACTGTGTCCTTACGCCACCTTAGACACAGCACTGTTAATTTTTGACCCAACAGAAAGTATTAGCTTGTTAGTGTTGAAAATGGTAATAATGGATTCTTATGATGAAACTGCATCTCAAAAAATTTTTAATTCAAAAGTTATAATGTTTGAAAAAAATATTTTATTTCGTTACTCCGAAACTATTAGACCGATTTTGCCCAATAACGAACTTAAGCGAGATATTTATCCCTCAAACCTACTCTGAAAATTTCAACTGTCTAGCTCATTCCGTTCGAGAGTTATCGTGTTAACGGCCGGACAGAATCGATTTCGACCACGGATTCTTGATTAGTGAGTCAAACCAAATCGTTCAAGACCATTTTCAGCCAAAAATCGAAAATTACAGACATTTGGGCAAATTGATAAACACTCTGTTCCGAGGAACAAGAGCGCCAAAAATGAGAAAGCCCTGTGGACAGGAGCTTTGGCGCTCTTGTTCAAATCATATCTCCGAAAGTATTGGTTTCTCACAGTTGAGAATGATATCAATGGATTCTTATGATAGAACTGCATCATAAAATTGCATCGTCATAATGTAGTCGCTTTCTCACCGCTCTACTCCGAAAAAAGTTAATTTTACAGAAAAATGCCTCAGGAATATATTCACCTTTATTGACCTCAATAAGCAATTAATAGGTCATGAGATATTTGCAACAATATGATTTTCGTGACCTTTTGACCTTCACAACTTTTTTGGTCGGCACGATATCAATGTTGAAATTTCACAACTTTACAAGATCGCCGTAATAAAAGTGCACATACAAAAATTCAGCTCACTAGGAATTTTTCCGCAGATAAAACCTAAAATGACCTGACTATATGTGAGTCAGTCTTATTAGTTGAGATCAGTTGTATATTTATAGACTGAAAATGATTCCCACCCCTGATTTTTTGCGCTCTTGTTATTCGGAACAGAGTGCTTATCAATTTGCCCAAATGACTGTAATCTTCGAATTTTGGGCTGAAAATGGTTTCAAACGTTTTTGTTCGACTAACTGATCCAGAACCTGTGGTCAAAATCGATTCTGTCCGGCCGGCCGTCCATTAACACCGGCCGTTAACACGATAACTCTCGAACGGAATGAGCTAGAGAGTGGAAATTTTCAGGGTAGGTTTGGGAGATGAATATCTCGGTTAAGTTTGTTATTGGTCCCAATGTTGACCAATAACAAACTGTTGTTTCGTAGTAACGAAATTTTTTTTTTATTATAAATTTCAAATTCAATTTTCTTTAAGATGCAGTTTCATCTACATCTTTGAAATTTTCAGAGTTGGTTTCGGAGTAACAAAAAAAATTTTTGAATTAAATTTTTTTAAGATCCAGTTTCATCATAAGAATCCATTGGTGTCATTCACAACTCTAACAAACCAATACTTTCGGAGATATGATTTTTCAAAATGTCACTAATTATTCTCAATTCTATATGATTCCATAGAATACTGCTAGAATTATAATTTCCTGATGTATATAAATCCAACATGAGCTGAGTCCTAGACCTACGTTTTGAATTGAATTACGAAAATTCTTGAGAATTCACACACAGAAGTCAAATTGAAAAAGTTGAACAAGCCCTGTGGACAGGAGCTTTGGCGCTCTTGTTCAAACTTTGACAAATCATAACTCCGAAAGTATTGGTTTCTCCGAGTTGGGAATGATATCAATGGATTCTTATTAAATTTATTTAATTTTATGATGCAGTTCTATCATAAAATTCCATTGATATGATTCCCAACTCTGAGAAAAGAATACTTCCGGAGATATAATTTATCAAAGTTTGAGCAAGAGCGTCAAAGCTCCTGTCCCCAGGGCTTGAACCAATGTTTATTATCGAAATAATTCAATCCTTCCCACTCAGTATCTGGTGATGCTTGGGCGTACCAACATGGAGATAAGCAGGCAGCTTGCCAACTCAACAATAAAAAACAAGATCCTCACCTTGCAGAGCACTTCAACAGGCGTGCTCATCTTCTTCTCGCTGATCTTCTCGTACTTCTGTCGTTTGGTCGCCGCTTTCAGACCTTGCCACGGCAGGCAACCCCTGTTGAAGTACATAAGCACGTAGCCCAGGGATTCCATGTCGTCGCGACGACTCTGTTCGATGCCCAGATGGGCGTTGATGCTGGCGTAACGTGCTGTGCCTGTTAGGTTCTTGTCTTCGCGATAGCAGATGTGCAACCTGGAAAATATCGAGAGGAGTAAGAAAGAACGAAAACGCTCACGTTCCTGACGTGTAAGACAATTTAAAGGTGTGAAGTTTGCCACATCCACGCATACACTAAAAGACAAAAAAAATAGTATTTCTGTATTTCAGTATCGTAATGAGTCCATTTCAGCACTGAGAACAGTGCTGGCATGAACTCATTCCCGCATTGTTTCTAGTTATATTTTTCGTTTTGTGGTAGTCAGCACTGACATTCGATCCTATCAAATTTCAACACACGTCAATCGACAATACAATATAATCTGGATATAGTGAAATAATTGTTGAGGAAAAGCTTTATTTTCATTAAAAATATGGTACTAGAGATTTTCTTCTTACTAATTTTGAATCATTCCTGCTATAAGGAAACTGTTTTAAATCTGATCTCCATGCCCAACGTACGTTTCAAATTCAAATTCCGTAATCTGTCAACTTTCGTAACAGTCACACCAACTACCAAGATACAATACAAAAGTCACTAGGATGTATAATCCGAATTTTTCATTAAATTTCAACAGTATTTTGCAAAACTTGCCTGAAATAGAGAAAATATCGTCTAATACTCGTAACAGAAGGCATTTCCAACACTCATTTCGCATACGTGTTTTAATAGTAGCCCATTCTGCAACTTGTTTTAGAATATACTATTACGCCATTCTCGACAACGTATTCAAAGCTCATCGTGGAACACTCAACATTTAACGAATTATAGCATTTTTTGATACGCCGCCCCCAATTACCGCCCCCCTTCGGCCGCACAAACTATACTCCATTCACTTTTATTAAGTCTCCCGGTTGGCCATGAAATTTTGACACATTTCACCGTGTGTATTTTGAAAATGTTAGGTTATGCTCATTATCCTGTCAGATAGCTACGCAACGTTGTCCTCTCTACATAGAAGTCGCAGTAATTACGTATTTTTCCCAATGTGAATTTTCTTGGGAAAAATAATGAATTTGAGAAGATATTATTTGGAATCAACAATTCCAAAGATCTAGCGACTGTTGGAGAAAATGTTTCATCTGTTGTTGCTATATGAAAATATTTCACGTATATAAACTGGTTGGAAGATTCAGTTATGCTATCTTGTACGGAAATCAAGAATCAATTGTTGAAATTTTAATGAAAAATCATGGATACAGTAGTCCGTTACTTTGTGATAGTTCATTTGAAAAGAGAATAAAAGTACCTGAATATCCCGACAGGAAAACTTCTGAACGAACAGACGTACCTATGGAATTCCTCACCTTTCGAATTTCTCAAGCAATAAGCCTACAGAAAACATTTAAACACCTTGTTGCACAATTTGAAATACAACAGTTTCGAAATGTAGTAGTACTAAGAAATCCGAGTCACAGAGGAAACTTAATAATTTCATTCGAGAATTCAACATGACAGAATGAAGTTTTCCTATTTCAGATATCAGTTCTGTATAGCTCTTCCTGATACTTCCTCTCTGCTTCTTCGAAACTGCTTTCGGCATTTTCAATTTCAAAGCGAAGAGATCTCCATTATTCGAAGATAATGATCTGTGATAATATCTTGTAAGATGGAACATTATGTTGATTGTTGAGAGTAGAAATTTGCAACGTCTCAGGGAATTGTTTTGACATTGACGATATTTCAGGGGTGCCAAGCTGCCTTAGTTTTAGTTACAAAAACGTGACAGAGCTAAATCATGACCAACCGGGAGATTTTATAAAAGTGAATGGAGTATTATGTGACATACTACATCTCATTCTTAACGCCCTTCTGAAGAACTATTCCAAAGTTCATCTTGGAACACTTCGTATTTACCGAATTATGGCATTTTTCGTTTTACCGCCCCCTGGGAGATAAACATACTATTTGACATTGTATTTCCATTCTTTATGCATTCTTGAACAACACTCTCAAATTTCATCATTATTCACCAAGAACTTATCGAATTATTAATATTTCATTTTGAACATTTTTTGGTCTTTGAGTGTATGTGTGGATGTGACTAACTTCACACCGGTAGACAATTTCGTTAGATTGAGCGCCAGGTAGCGTCGGATTTGTAGTTTCGAAATATTGCTTAGAGGATTGAGAATCAGAAAGAAATTCCATTAATTTTTTTTTTCATTACTGGTACACGAGTGATAATTACAGCTAAAATTAGATTTATTGGTAAGATAATCTAACGCATACATTTGTACCTCAATATGATGTCCGACAAAAATTGATTTGGGAGATATAATAAATTCTCAGGTTTTTTCATTTGCAGTTCCTCTCAAATGATATCCTCTCCTGTTTCAATAAAACTCCTTTACAGATAAATCCCTTATTTGACCTCATTACGTCTATGAAAGATTGAATTTCTGTTCCTAACGTATCACTGACTAAACAGATTCTATTCTCAAAAGTTATTTATGATGATGAAGGAACTTTCATTATAGAAAGTTCTGTAGTTATTAGTGCTCACTTTGTTGAAGCAAAGATGAAAAATAAATCAGTTAAGGCGGAGAATAGGTGGAGAATATAACCACTGATTTACAACAATACAGAGTGTCCCATTCTAGGGCCTATTAGACGTTTCTGGAGAACTGGACATATTTGAAATCTGAAAATTGGGATTATGATATTGCTTGAAATTCTCTACAGAGCTAAAATATTTTTGAAGTCCAAGCACTTCCGGTTATACAGGGAGTGAAAATAAATTTGATGAAGAAATATTTTCTTCAAGTTTTGCATTCCTGGTATGATTCTATGCTGAATACATTTCTGTTAAAACCATTGTATTCATTCGAATAGTTTTCAAAATATCGAAAAAAAAAACAGGAAAAAAGTCAAATATGTTTAGTCAGTATTATGTTCATTATTCTTGTTTTAAAAACCCTGAGCGTGAACCGTTTTTAGAACATCGAAGAGAAAGAATGTGGAAAGGTCATGCATCTTTTGAATTTCAGAAATATCATCACAGGGTGTTTCAAATTTTGTGTCGAAAATTGTGATCAAAAATTGGCCATAACTTCTGTTTTTCAAATTAGAGCCCTATTTTTTTATGATTGCGTTGGATTCTGCGGTGAAAAATAATGATAGTTTTCTAACATGATTATGCTCCTAAATTAAAAAAAAAACTGAGAAATTAGTTAATTTAGGAGCATAATCATTTGATTCACTGCAGAATCCAACGCAATCATATCAAAATTTGGTTCTAATATGAAAAACAGAAGCTATGACACAAAATTTGAAACACCCTGTATTAATATTTCTGAAATTCAAAAGATGCATGACCTTTCAACATTCTTCCTCTTCGATGTTTCAAAAACGGTTCACGCTCAGGATGTTTTAAACAAGAATAATGAACATATTATTATTATTATTATTATTATTGATAAGGGGTTACGTTGCACCGCGACCTTGAGATCTATTGTGCCTGTATAGTGAACATAATACTGACTAAACATATTGGACTATTCTTCCGTTTTCCTTTCGATATTTTGAAAACTATTCGAATGAATACAATGGTTTAACTGAAATGTATTCAGCATTGAAGACTTGACCATACCCGGAATGCAAAACTTGAAAAAAAAAATTTTTCATCAAATTCATTTTCACTCCCTGTATAACCGGAAGTGATTGGGCTTCGAAAATATTTTAGCTCTGTAGAGAATTTCAAGCATTATCATAACACCAATTTACAGATTTCAAATATGTCCAGTTCTCCAGAAACGTCTAATAGGCACTCGAACTTGGGACACCCTGTATATAACTACTCTATACTTTTTATTATGATTATATTCTTTTAATTTCGATATTTGAAATAGTGACAGTGGAATGGCACTCAACTTTGAATTCAGACTTACCGTGTTCTAGGATCTCTGAATTTTTTGGCCAGTCCAAAATCGATAAGGAACAATTTATTGCAGTGGCGTCCGATTCCCATGAGGAAATTATCTGGCTTAATATCCCTATGTATGAAAGATTTGCAATGAACATACTCCATGCGACCAATCATCTGAAAAGAAAATATTAAAATGAATAAATAGTATACTCAGGCTGAAGGACTTAGGTCGATGGCCTTTTGGTTTTCCAATAAAGTACGGTTCTATCTATCTATCTAGTATACTCACTGAGAATTCAATCAGCAATTCGCTGCTCCTTCAGAGGTCATACAATGCTCTGTGCTTTTCCTAACTTCGAAAATAATTCTTATAAAAATCATAGTGTGTCCATACATGCATAGAATGCATGGTGAAGACCACAGAACACAAATAAGAAGACACTCTTTGACATATTTTCGGCCGATTTGCGGTCCAAATACTGTCAAAATACAAGGATTTTGTTCTACTTCAGTTTTCGCCGATAGATGCCGGCAGTAGAAATTTTATCAAAATTATCGACATGTCAAATTAAATTCGAATCTTTGTTTATTCTAGTTTCTTGTGGAAAGTCGTGCCGTTTGCTGAAATTTAGTATTTTGAGTATTTTCTTCAACGTTCTTGTTTTCCGCGCCGAAAGTATGCCAAAAGTTTGCTGTGTGAACTCTGAACGAGTATCCAGAACTATTTTAATGAAATACTATTTTCATTTCGAAAATACTTCGTTTTTATGCGAATACAGTTTTTTTAACAATTGTTTATTCTTGCCGGCCTAGGGGCAGATTTCTAGTATCAAGATAGGTATTAATTATAATATTAATAATATTGAAAGATCGCTGATACCGTTAATTGTTAATAAATCAACATAGGAGAACGCTAAGACTTGTTGGTTTACTATAATCTTGCCGGTTGATGAACATAAACTGTTTTAACAGTTGAAACATTAAGGTATAACTCTATTAATTAATAATTATATTCATTATACAATTCAGTTATATATTGAGAAGGAATGAAATGACATGTTATGAAAACTAACAATATTATTTGTCAACGATGAAAGGACTAGCAGAGAATAAAGTTCAGAGCAACCACACAGTGTGATTTCATCAAAGTTGAATAGCTTTCCTCAAGCGTCATTCTTTTTGGCGCTCTTATAATATAATATTATTTTTTTCAAGGATATTGTTACACGACAAGAATGACAACTGGCTTGTGGTAGAGGTAGGGTATTGGAAATTAGAACATTTGTTTGTTCAAAATATTTTTCTA
Organism: Halyzia sedecimguttata; assembly: GCA_937662695.2. Lineage (NCBI taxonomy): Eukaryota > Metazoa > Arthropoda > Insecta > Coleoptera > Coccinellidae > Halyzia > Halyzia sedecimguttata. The sequence continues at coordinate 79,365,176 of OW569414.2, forward strand.
GCGAATATAAATTGAATTAAAGATTGAAACGTAGAAAACTACCCTCTATTTTGTTAGTTTATCAATTTAATGAATCATTTTTCGATATTTCATCAGTATACTTAGTTCTGAATAATAGCTATCGAATCAAATATATTTTGCAATCTAATTGCTGAGAACATAAAAAGTTGTCAAGGGGTATTGGGTGACTGAAAAAATGCTGTATACATGAGAATGTTTTGATGGAATTTCAAATTATACATCGAAAATAATAAGTAAAATGCTCAATTCAAATGAGCCCTACATGATAAAGGTAATTAATACATTTGAATAAATAATGATTTCACAGACTTCTTCATTTACAGTTCCATTCAAAATGTTCCAAAGAAACTTCTTTACTGATAAATCCCTTATTTGACCTCATTATTTCTTGGCAAGATGAAATTTCAGTTCCAAAACAAGGGGGTTTACATTAGGGTGATTCATTTCCCCAAAATTTGTTTTGTTTTCGGTGCTCATGCAAAATATTAATCTACACATAGAAAAAAAAATTCTCACCAAGTTTGAGCTCTTAATATTAATTTTAAGTACTTACAATTTAAATTTAAAGTTTTACCATTTAAAATGCATGTAAAAAAAATTTTTTTTTTCAAATTTTTAATGCTTACCCGGCTTTTACAATATTGCAAATGGGTTTGATGGACCTTGTGGGGAATTTCATGCTCTTCAAAATTGCCTTAGAGTTTTTTTGTATAACTCGCTCCGGTTCACCAGTAGAAGTCGTCAAGTACAGTTTTTGATAAAAATATATTTTTTTCTAATTTTTTGAGCAAACCGCCAAAAGTAGGAAGAAAAAAAGACCGACTCATAAAATAAAAGTTATCCAACCAATATTCAATTAATTTACAGCCATTCTTATACCGGAAAATGTAAGAAATTGATAAATATTAACTCATAATGTTATTTAGATTAATTTTTTTTATTTATTACCATTATAATTCTCTATACTAAGAACTTATTAAAAATAAGTATGATTTTTTACTCACAATGAATACAAAAACAACATGAATTTATAAAAAAGCAACAACAATTTAATGTTACGTTATTATGTAACATACTTCAAATGTAATAAACATCTAAATAGTTATAAAGTTCACAAATTTCAAATAACTAATAAAGTTATTGAAATCACATCAAGATTTTAAAGCTGAGTAAAGCTTTTTGGCGCACGTTGGAAATTTTTTTCTACATTGTTGAACCATTAATAATAAATATTGTTTCTGCTCTTCATCATATGTCCCAAACTCGTTCAATTTTTCAACGAGTGCAACACATCGTGCAGCAGTGTCATTAACAACACGTAATTTTTTGAAAGTTTCGCAGCAAGTAATGTATTCTTGATCCGTTTCCCAGAAATCAGGGTCGATGTCTAAAAATTCACACGTCAAATTTAACTTATTGAAAATAGTGAGAGATTCTTGACTCACAAAATTACTTATACTTTTAGACGCCATTATTTCAAGCTTTTTGCTGTCTAAAGTAAATCGAGGATATTTACTATTGCTCGATTTTTTGTTTTTAATAGAATCAACTATTTTCAATTTTTCTTCTCGGGATAGAGAAATATAATGGTAATAAATAAAAAAAATTAATCTAAATAACATTATGAGTTAATATTGATCAATTTCTTACATTTTCCGGTATAAGAATGGCTGTAAATTAATTGAATATTGGTTGGATAACTTTTATTTTATGAGTCGGTCCTTTTTTCTTCCTACTTTTGGCAGTTTGCTCAAAAAATTAGAAAAAAATATATTTTTATCAAAAACTGTACTTGACGACTTCTACTTGTGAACCGGAGCGAGTTATACAAAAAAACTCTAAGGCAATTTTGAAGAGCATGAAATTCCTCACAAGGTCCATCAAACCCATTTGCAATATTGCAAAAGCCGGGTAAGCATTAAAAATTTGAAAAAAAAAAGATTTTTTTACATGCATTTTAAATGGTAAAACTTTAAATTTAAATTGTAAGTACTTAAAATTAATATTAAGAGCTCAAACTTGGTGAGAATTTTTTTTTGTATGAGTAGATTAATATTTTGCACGAGCACCGAAAAAAAAAAAAATTTTGGGGAAATGAATCACCCTAGTTTACATATAATGTCCGACCAGATGTCTGATTAATCAAAAAGTGAATTGATTTTTCAATAAACTGCTTTATTATATTCTTTTAATTTGGATTTACGAACAAGCAACAGTGGAAAGTGAACTGTGTCGCTTGTCAGTTTTCATTTATTCCCTTGTCAGAATCTTCGAAATCCACTGTAGCGGCACCATCGTTAATAAAGTGAAGTAGTATACATAAAGTACGTGATTTGACAGTTCTAGGTCCGTTTTTCGGCCGAAAATTTTAACAGGAATCAGCAGGGAGTGTCGACACCTTGTTATTCTATGCATCTTGGTGTGTCCCAACCAGATGGAATAAATTCCCTACGGCCCACTTGCGTGGAATACGGGATTAAAATATTAAGCACTGAGTTAAGCAACTCGTAGTTAAAATGTACATTTTAACCCTGCGATTTCATTGCGCTAGAGAAAATTAACTCTGAGTTAGGTAACCCGTTTCTATATTTGATTTTTATAGCGTGGTAAGGCGTTTCTGTGGCTTTAACTATAGTTCACAGAATATTGTATATATTTTGTTCTCATGTCAGTCTGTTTTATGATCATTTGAAATTTGAATTTGATAATATGTCTATTTCGAATTTCGGTGTGTAATTGAAAAATTTCAATTGTTAATAAACTAGAGCGCCAAAAATGGAAACGAAATCTCGTGTACGTGCCCCAAACTATACGCATGGATATTATGTAGTACTTTGCCACATTATATCTTATTATTATGAAATTATAGATAATGAAAATTGATTTAAAATTTGATCGCAAATACATATTAATAATAACAAAATCAATGACCCTTAGTGATAACATTTTCAGCAGTGAACTAATAACTGTTATGAAACTGTTAGGTGCAATAAAAATTGGTTCAAGCCCTGCGGACAGGAGCTTTCTGGCGCTCTTGCCCAAACAGACAAATTATATCTCCGAAAGAATTGGTTTCTCAGAGTTGAGAATTATATCAATGTATTCTTATGATAGAACTGTATCATAGAGGAAATTCAATTCAAATAATAGTTTATTTTTCAAGATTTAATGAGCAATCTGAGAATGAGAACTACACCATGGAAGAAATCGAATTAAAATAGCTAAAATGAATTTGAATCTCTCTTATAGAACAGGATGACATGTACTAGTATGAACACAGGTCATATAATAAATCATAGATAGAATACTTATAGCATTCTGTGAAAACATAGAAGTACGATTCATTATTAAAATTTCGAATAGTCCTATCTCCGAAAGTATTAGCTTGTTAGAGTTTGAAATGATATCAATGGATTTTTATGGTGTAACTGCATCTTAAAAAAAAATTATTTTGAAATTTGTAAGTTGAAAAAAATTTTGTTTTCTTTAATCCGAAACCATCTGGCCTATTTTCCCCAATAGCGAAATTCACCGAGATATTTATCTCCCTAACCTACTCTGAAAATTTCAACGGCCTAGCTCATTCCGTTCGTGAGTTATTGTAGTAACAAAATTTAAACATTTTCGAATTTTTTTTTCAAACTTTACGGTAACCCGATCAATACAAAACTACCCATGCGTCTAAAAGTCATGATTCTTCAGATTGATCGAGTGATCGGTTTCGGAAATATTCATAAAAAATGTTTTTACTTAAAACGGCCATAACTCCAAAACCGCTTGATGGATTTCGCCCGTTAATGAACTCGTCCGAGATATTTACGCTCCAAACCTACCCTGCAAATTTCAATCCTCTAACTCCTTTCGTTCGAGAGCTATCGGACGGACAGAATCGATTTCGACCACGGATTCTTGATCAGTGAGTCGAACCAAATCGTTTGATACCATTTTCAGCCAAAAATTCGAAAATTACAGACATTTGGGCAAATTGATAAGCACTCTGTTCCGAGGAACAAGAGCGCCAAAAAGGAGAAGAAATCAAGTTCAATGAAGCACATGTAGCTAAAGACATGCCATGACCGATCTAATCGACATTTTCTTTTCAAATTATCAACATCATCATCTGAAATTCAATTGAATATTTACGGAGAGGATTCACCGCCGTATTCACAAAGCATTGTTAAGTGTTTGAATCTCCGTTAAGTCCTAACTGAGGTCCTCAGTTAAGGATAAATTTGAATCGCAACCTCAGTTAACGTATTTAACGGTGGTGAAACAGGCCGATTTTACCACCTTTATTCCTTATTGTCCCTTATTATCCACAATTTATTTAACTGAGGACCTCAGTTAGGACTTAACGGAGATTCAATGCTTTGTGAATACGGCGGTCAGTCTTTTAGGGACAGCAATTGTGGCCAATGTAACATACAAACAACCAAACTTTTGATTTACACCCTTTTCAATAACCTCAAAATGTATGTGAAAAATTCAAATAACCAAGTTTTTGCTATTTAATTTTTATCTTTCACGAAATTTGGTGAATATTTACCTCTTTATGTCCCAAACACACTGTAATATTTTTGATTTAATTTTTTTATTTTTTCGCCTTAATTTGACTTAACACGGAAGAGCAGCCTAATTTTCAATCGAAAATTCTCACGTCAAAATATCTGCTTTTTTAAAAAAGTCTGTGGGATTTTTATTCGTTGAAATCCCCACTTTCTGATGATGTATGACTTTCTGAAATTATATGCGTAGATGCCTATTTATTGCTATTTTAAGATAACTTATATACCTGAGTGACCTACGGAAAATTTTAGCCCATCAAAAGGTATTTCATAGATAAGTGGGGAAGGGGTTAGGAGGGTCTGAGCCTTACTACCTGTTATTTCGTAGCATTTTCAGAGAAAGTTTACCATAGTAATGTATTTTTTTTTACACCATCAGAAAGTAAAGATTTTAACAAACCAAAACCCCACTGACTTTTATAAAAAGCAGATTTTTTACGTGAGAATTATCCATTGAAAATTAGGGTGCTTTTTCGATAATAAGGTGAAAAAATGAATATTTCAAACCAAAAAAATTATCAAAGTTGTTCTGGAACATAGAAGTAAGTTTCCACCAAATTTCGTGAAAAAATTATGTTTGTAAAAGATTAAAATGAAAAACCAAAAACTTGGTAATTTGAATTTTTTAAATAAATTTAGGGGTTATTTGAAAAAAGCGCAACTAAAAAAATTGTAGAGATTTTTATTACCTACAACTTTGCCATTTAACTTTTTGCGTCCTTCAAAAATAGTCGATTTTTCAGTCGCAAATTAGTACGTAAACTGTCATTTTTCATAGAAGTCGACGAAAAAAGGAATTGAAAATTCCAAATTCATATTTGTCAACTAAATTAATTATTTCTTCACAATATACGATAATTAGTAATTACCTGATCGGCTAGCATGAGTACAGTCTTTATGGTGAAACGACGTGAACAGAAGTTGAAGAGATCTTCGAGTGATGGGCCCAGTAGGTCCATAACTAGGACATTGAATTCCCTCTCTTGGCCATAGTACCTGAAACGAAAGATACAATCAATATTATTAAAATATTTCCAACTCGCGCACCAAATAAATTTTAAGATGGCAAAAGTAGTTAATCCGTTCTCGTACCGAAATATTTATAAACTATTTATAAATTAGGGCCAGTTGTTCAGCGTCATACATTTTTTCTACAATTTTGTCCAAATAATGATTTGATGCATTTCTATCTCCAGATAACCCATTATCCGTATTGAAAGTTGCAGTTTCTTAGGTCAGTTCAAAACAAGTTGTAAAGTCATCACCCTTCTAATAATTAAAGTTTAATTTTATTACCTAATTAACACATGTGCGCTTGATGTAAAATTATAATAGCTCATACGAGTAGCGTACGAATGCATATGTGTATTGATGTGTTCGCAATTTCGCAGCAACAATTGAATACAAATCCACAACAAAAATTGGTTCAAGCACTGACGTGAAGTCAGAAGCTTTTGCGCGTATGTTCTATTGTCCATCCTTCGAATTAAGAGTGTCCAATACAGGAGAATGGAAAACATAATTTACCATGGTAAATTCGATTAAGGGTGTCCAATACAGAAGGATGGACAATAGAACATACGCGCAAAAGCTTCTGACTTCACGTCAGTGCTTGAGCCAATTTTTTTTTTTTGTGATTTTTTTGAAATTTTCTAGGGGTACGGTTCTTAAAATTTTTTTTTTCGTCATTTTATTCAAATTTTCTAGTGGTACGGTTCTTACAAAATTTTAAACACGTCTTTATGTTGATTTTCTACTACTAGTTACCAAGCTTCAATTCGGTCGAATATTTATTTTTTGAGTTATCAAGGAAATAATATTCCAGGTGGGTATAACTCGGAATACGTTAGACCGATTATGCCCAAAATCGAACTCAACTCTCCCTTTCGGATACGCAACTTACACAAGAATGCTCGAATCTCCAACAATATTTAACCGATCGTATTAAAACTTGAAAATTGTCAGTAGAGTTAGGTTTTGAAGGCTCTTGCAAAATTTCAGCAATTTCAAACGATTAGTTACTGATATATAGAATTTTTTTTTTTTATTTTCAATGATTTATTAAAAATTTTCTACAAATGCTATCCTCACTAAAATTTGCAAACATTTCCGCGTTGGCATTCTACAACTAACAACCATGTTTGAATTCAATCGGTTCAGTATTTTTTGGGTTAATGAGGAACAAAAAAACCACACAATTTCAGATGGCTATAACTCTAAAACCGTTTGGCCGATTATGCTCATAATCAAACTGAAATGTCAAGTTCTGGTGCACATCCTAACCTGCAAACTTGAAGCCGCTATCTCTTTTCGTTTTCAAGTTATCGTGACAACAAAAATATTTTTTAATAATTTTCTAGCCATACGATTCGCACAAAATGTCACAAACGTGCTTAGGTTCATATTCTACAACTACTCACCAAGTTTCAATTCGATCGGATTCATATTGGTTGGAAACAAAATTATTACTCGGAAACCACTGGGCCGATTATGCCCATTAACGAACTTGTCCGTCATATTGGGATGCGCCACCCACCCTGAAAATTTCAAGTCGCTAGCTCTTTTCTCAAATTATCGTGGCAACGGCCGGCCGGACGGCCGGCTGGACAGAATCAAATTTGACATCGAATTCTTCATTGGGGAGTCGAACTTAATCGTTTGAGACCATTTTCGTCAAAAAATTCGAAAGTTACAGACATTTGGGCAAAATGATAACGCGATGTTCCCCAGAACATACGCGCAAAAATTAAACATTAGACAAAACTGTACACACATAAATAGGCATATCCAATGAACATTCAAAAATTGATTTCAGAGTTAGTTTTTGTGCAAGTTTTTCCAGTAATAATTTCCTGTGAATTTAGTATTAAAATCAAAAATTGTTTTAACGAAAAATTTTGATTGTTCGTTTCAACAGTTTTAGGCTGGGGCCCAATTTTTGGGGAGAGAATTGTGTTCAAGAAAATATGTATTTTTGGCAGAGGCTAATCCCAGCATTTTTGGACGAGGCTTCGACGATTTTATTTGTTCCTTGAAGAGGAGCTCTTCATCCTATCCAATATCCTTTGGCAGATGTCTTGGAGAAATCATGATCTCTAACCTCATTTTGTTGCTAAATGAAGATGAGTTTTTTATATTGTTTTTTGCGCGCATGTTTTGGGGATCAGCGTGCTATCATTTTGTTCAAATGTCTGTAACTCTCAAATTGTTTGCCAAAAATGGTCTCAAACGATTAGGGTTGACTCTCTGATGAAGAATTCGAGGTCAAATTTGATTCTGTCCGACCGGCCGTCGACACGATAACTTTCGAACAGAAAGAGATAGCGACATGCAATTCTTATGGTAGGTTGCGCCTCCGAATTTGAGTTTGTTAAAAGCCATAATCGGCCAAACGGTTTTGGAGTTATACATATCTAAAAATTTGTTCTTTTTTCCTTAATTATTCAAAAAATACGAAACAGATACAATTCAAACATGGTAATTAGTTGTAGAATCCCGACGCGCAAATTTTTGTGAAATTTCGTGAGGATCGTATCACTAGAAAATTTTTAAAAAATCACTGAAAATCATTGAAAAAAATTCTATATATCAGAAACTATTCGTCCGACATTGCTGAAATTTTACGACAGCCTTCAATACCTAACTTTACAGCCAAGTTCTAAATTCGACCATTTATATATCGGTATATTGTGGAGAACTGGATGGGTGACCATTGCAACGATAACTTTCGAACGGAAACAGAAAGCGACTTTGAATTTTAAGGGTAGGTTGCGCATCCAAATGGGACAGTTGAGTTCGTTGGTGGGCATAATCGGCCCAACGGTTTCGGAGTTCTACCCATCTGGAATATTATTTTCAAGATAACTCAAAAAAACCAGATCCGATCGAAATGAAATTTCGATAACTAGTTGTAAAATATCAACATGAAAGCGTATGTGGAATTTTGTGAGGATCGTATCACTAGAAAATTAAAAAGATAATATTATATGTATCCCACGATAACTTTTGAACGGAAAGAGATAGAGACTTTCAATTCTCAGGGTAGGTTGCACATCCGAATGCAACATTTGCGTTCGATAATACGCCTAATCGACCTAATGGTTTTGGAGTTATACACATCTGAAATGTTGTTATTTCCTCGTGTCGTATCCTGAGTTTCCTCGTATATAATTGGATATTTAATGAATTTCAATTCAGATTGAATACACATGTCGGAATTAAAAATTCTGTGATCTTAGACGATTGTCTCATATCTCAAGTCTGTTGTTAAAATGGTACGAAATATATCCATATCTTATGAAAGCAGAGAAAACGGTCACTGCTTGAACCCATTTTTGGCGCTCTTGTTCCTCGGAACAGAGAGCTTATCAATTTGCCCAAATTTCTGTAATTTTCGAATTTTTTGATGAAAATGGCCTTGAACGATTTGGTTTGCCTCACTGATCAAGAATCCGTGGTCAAAATCGAGTCTGTCCGGTCAGCCCTCCGTTAACACGATAACTCTCGAACGGATTGAGCTAGGCAGTTGAAATTTTCAGAGTAGATTGAGGAGATAAATATCTCAGTTAAGTTCGTTATTGGGTAGAATCGGCATAATGGTTTAGGAGTAACGAAAAAAAAATTTTTTTTCACATTACAAATTTCAAATTCAATTTTTTTTAAGATGCAGTTTCATCATAAGAATCCATTGTTATCATTTTCAACTCTAACAAGCTAATACTTTCGGAGATATGATTTTCCAAAATTTCACTGATCAAGAATCCGTGGTCAAAATCGAGTCTGTCCGGTCAGCCCTCCGTTAACACGATAACTCTCGAACGGATTGAGCTAGGCAGTTGAAATTTTCAGAGTAGATTTAGGAGATAAATATCTCAGTTAAGTTCGTTATTGGGTAGAATCGGCATAATGGTTTAGGAGTAACGAAAAAAAATTTTTTTTTCACATTACAAATTTCAAATTCAATTTTTTTTAAGATGCAGTTTCATCATAAGAATCCATTGTTATCATTTTCAACTCTAACAAGCTAATACTTTCGGAGATATGATTTTCCAAAATTTCAATAATAAAGCGTAGTTCTATGTGAACACAGAATCGGTCTGTGTTCACTGTTCATAAATATCATATTATCTAGCTATTATAAACTTGTCAATTCGTAGTTTGAAAATATTTTCTGTCGAAAAACAAGTATCCGATTCTTGAATTTCTGAAAATATACAAGAATGTTTTGAAACCGAAAATCATATTGACTGATTATATATTGAATAATTTATGTATAAATATTGGGGATGATGTTTCAGAAGATTTAGAATTGGATCATTTTAATGATGTAGTTTATGAAGGCAATAGGTGAGAATAACATTATGAAATCATCAAAGGAAATTACTGTTCGTTGATCACTGAGGTTAATATTACCTTTTACTTCCTTAAGTAGTGAGACATGTTCCTAAATACAGTATTTTCATAATGTTGCTAGCAAAAAAATACTGAAATATGGATCTACATTTGTGTATCGATCATTTTTTCTTGAGTTAAGGTTCATAATGCAGAAAATAATGTGTTAGTGGGATGAACTATTAAATTTTAAATCATGAAATGAAGAGAGGATAGTATTTTATTAATATATTTTGAACTATTAAAATAATTTGTTCGAAATCCACTACCTACTCAAATATCAGGAATAAATGGACAATCAGCTATAACTGCCTACAGCCAAGAGAATGATTCTAACCTAACTAATGTGGTCTATTGAGTATTTTCACTATGGACTAGTTTAGGCCAAGCTAAACCCTAATAATACTGAAAGTACTTGATAGAGGAGATTGTTGCTAAAACAGAACAGCATCCACAGAAACTTGTGATGGGATTAGTTCCGGGGAATACCCGAATACCTTCAGGTCCCCAATCTAGATCTAGAAACTTAGAATGAAAACGGCGCGCGGTCCGTAGATTAGTCCCGAAACGGGCAAGTGGCATGATAATCGAGCCTGGAAGGACATTGTCGGAGGCGAGGGGGTCGAACATTAACAGGATTGATTTCCATGAAATTAGAACAAGCCGGATTAAACGGGAAAACGTCCTGGTCACGAAAGCGCCATCTAGCCCCCACTCCTACGACGACCGTGTGTGGGGGTCCCGGTTGGGGTGGCGCGGAGGGGCGATGTCGGGGTCGGCGGTGGTGACCGGAAATTGAAGGATCGCGATCTCACGGGGGGAAGCGCGACAATATTGTGACGGGATAGGGTTCTTGTTAATGCGGAGATACGAGATGTGGGGATGTAATGAAAAATTGGTTCAAGCCCTGTGGACAGTAACTTTGGCGCTCTTGTTCAAACTTTGACACACTCCGAAAGTATTGGTTTCTAAGAGTTGGGAATGATATCAATGTATTCTTATGATAGAAATGCATCAGAAAGGAAATTCAATTTAAATAATAGTTTATTTATCAAGATCAAATGAGCAATCTGAGAATGAGAACTGCACATGAATTTAACTCTCTCTTATATAGAACAGGATGAAATGTACGAGTATGAGCACAGATCATATAATAAAGCTTAGATAGAATAATTATAGCATTCTGTGAAAACATAGAAGTACGATTCATTATTGAAATTTAGAAAAATCATATCTCCGAAAGTATTAGCTTGTTGGAGTTGAAAATGATATCGATGGTTTTAATGGTGAAACTGCAACTTAAATAGAAATTGAATTTGAAATTTGTTAATTGAAAAACATTTTTTTTTTCGTTACTCCGAAACCATCTGGCCTATTTTGCCCAATAACGAACTTAACCGAGATATTCATCTCCCTCACCTACTCTGAAAATTTCAACTGCCTAGCTCATTCCCTTCGAGAGTTATTGTA